>OY776111.1:323883068-325144318 GCA_963675035.1 Allygus modestus
TAAGAAACAGTCAATGGAACGCTTCCAAGGAAAAACTCAGGAGAACATCATGACTCAATGCATACTTAACTGAAGAAAGGCTAAAGAAAATTGGAACATTTAGACATGAGGATGAAACCACTTTATTAGATAACTGAAACAGTAATCATTTTAAGGTTCTGGGGAAAACAGTAGAACCAGTGTTTTTTGTCTTTACCAGTTTGGAGGAGGGTGACTTAAAAACGAATTACTGAGATTCAAAATTGGAAATGTTTGAAGATGTAAAGGAATATACCTCCTTATTTCTCATATTTTTATTCTGACAGTTAGTGTAGTCATTCCATAAGTCTGATACAGCAGACATAAATACGTAAGAGTGGTTGAAAAAAACCATGTGGTAAATTATCTTTTGAAGTTGTAATATCGACTTGGTCTTAAAATAAAACACTCAAAACAAAAGCTATTTTCATGTATAAAATGTGTAACATTACCACTAAATATTCTCAAACTTTAGAAAGGAGTGGTTGTACAAAAATGCAAACTTCATTAATTTTCCAGTTGTAAAGCACCAAATTATGCTTTAAACCTAAACTGTTAGACTCTTACTTACAAGATATTCGGTCAAACGTCCACAATATTTGAGATATACAAACAATTGCTACGTTATTCTTTATTAGATTAACAATTACATCTTCATTTTTAATATGTAGTCTACATCCTGAATTAAAAGTTGTTAGACTCCTGATATGAAAATCTCTAGTCTTGATTTGAAATTTGGATTCAAAGATTTGTAAGGCACCTTCTTTTCATGCGAAAACTTACATTTCTTGAAAATAACTTAAAACAAAAACGATGTAACGAAATTTTATAAATAGGGCAGAAAAGGTATACTTTTAGTATCAGAAATACGATATTATTACATTCGAGATACTAGGCATGTTATATTGTTCTATTATCAGGGCCATTGGGTTATAATGTGCTGACAACCTATTGGTGATGCTACCATACCCTTGGGACGAGCTCCAGCTGTTGTACGTTCCCTTTCATACAAAAATAGACAATACAATGCATAAGCTGCGTTTATTGTACTAAGAAAAGCCTTATGTATTACCTTCGAACGTGTTTCTCTCATTTTATGGGTGACATCGTATATGTGCTGAGTTAATTTTTTAAAAGTGACTAACATTTTGAAATACTTTCCCACACATTAAACTGCATGCATTTTTTAAAGCAGAGTAACTCTGATAGATTATGGTCGGTAAATATGAAATTTATGTGTTTAAAAAAAATATATAATAAAGAGTATTTAAATCTCAGAGAAAAAGTAATATGTATTCAATCACAACACATACACTCAACAATTACTTAACACTTCTATAAACTCAACTTATTATTAGTCATGTTGATAAAAATCGAGTAATATTCATATTATGGCAAATCAAAGTATCATTTTACATATAATTGGTACCGATTTGCTTATGTCTATTAATCACGTTTAACGAATAATTTTGGTTTGCATCTGGGACCGGTATGATAGATCATCTAATTATCAGGTCTCATATGTCACAAATTCTATCCGTGTGTAAATTATGAAATTATTTAACTTTACTTGCTAAATATGTAGTTCCCATCTTACTGATGGGAACAACATCAGTTCCCATCAGTTCCTTTGATGGGAAATAAGTGGCTTATTTGGTTGGATAACACCAAAGTCAGCCAACGAAAAAGTCCACTTGTGATAGAATCTTACAATCCGTGTGAACAATGGTTCCAAAAACCCTCGTAAAAAACATTAGTTTATATTTTCCACTTCGTGAATTACAGTATTTACAAACTTAAAGTGTTATGCATTATTGTACTTATTTTAGAAAAAGTAATAAAATATAGGAATCATAACCTCAGTTAAATGTATGTATCTTTCCCCCTAATTCATTCTGCAGAATAATAAATGAAATGACATAACAGATTGAACTTGTGCTATTTTCCTATATTTGTACTTCCTTTACCACTACATACATACCCATAAATATAAAAACAAATGCGTATTAAATATAACGCAGTAACAACATTCAAAGTTAAGGTTCATGTTCTTTTAATGCCGTAAAGAGAAAAGAGAACAAGTGAAACCAATAAAACCAGGTTATGGTGTCGTTTTGCGCTTCTGGACGTCATTTATCTGTGTTAGGGTGGCAAGCCTGGGAAATAACAACACTATTACAAGACAAATATTATTTTTCTTTAAACAAATCAAAATGCAACTCCTTTTATAACATTTCCAAAACCAAACAGAATAAGAAAGAAAAAGGAAATTAATTGGATTTGTATCTAAATAGTATAAAGCAGAACTATGCTATAATAATCGCAAATATAACCGGCGGGTACTGTTTTAATAGACCACCTGATATTTTTACTATCATGTTATGTAGAGAAATTATTAAGGGAGAACCAAACTTGCTATATGTTTACTTTAATTTATTAACATATTCACTGTGAAATCATTAGCTCAGTAAAGATCCAATTAATTGAAATCAAATTTGTATGACCACTTACTATTAAGAGAAAATAAGGTTTATAAAGATAACACAGATTTAACAGATGTACTAGAAGGTTAAGGATACTATACGGTTTTTAATATTATATTTTATATATTTATAATTTAAACTTTTTGTATCTTATTAGTTTATTATAAAATAGCTTTCCTCATCGTGATAACAATAATTATTTATTCGAATTTCTAATTTACCCGTTATTTACGACCAAACTTCGTTAAAACGAGCCATGCTAATTTAAAAAGTGTTTACAGTTTTCGAATAATGCAGTTTATTTTAGAAATTAATAAGACTAAACATATATGAATACCAAGAAAACCCCCTTACAAAAACGAATACAATAAATACGGCAACACATTTCTGAGTAATATTTGACAAATACACTTTTTGTAGACAACTACGTTTGTATGTTACTACGTCAAGTTGGGTTGTAATAAGTGAACAGTTCAGCTTGGATAAGATCATGTATTACATAAGATTTATAAGGCTGACAACTAGGAATGTTACTACGTCAAGTTGGGTTGTAATAAGTGAACAGTTCAGCTTGGATAAGATCATGTATTACATAAGATTTATAAGGCTGTCTAATCAAAATTAACTAGAAGTATACATTTTGTCATATTTTACGATGTTTCACTTGTAGTTCCAGATGTAAGCAATTATAGATGCCAATTACTGTCATTTCACTGCCAGCAGAGTTCGAGAGTTCGTCAGTCCCAGTAACCATCGTGTCGCGGTCAACCAGTTGTAATGTGTAGCCTCAGATTGATTTTTATGTCAATTTATGTAAGTAAGGAACAATTTAAGATACAAATAACATACTTTTTAGATTCGCGATATAATCTTACAGTAGAATAATCTTTATGCATAAATTAATAACTATATGTATCGTCTTTTTGCTACATTATTTTCCGATTATCCGTGAGCAGTGTAGTTTTTGGGGAGTACACATTTCCTTACATTTGTCTGCATCTAACTTTAAGTGGATTATTTGTCTCAAAGGCCATATATATATAAATTTAAATCTTAAGAAAACATATTTACACCAATTTATGTCATTCATTTATAAATTAAATAAACATACGTTTGAATACAAATTATTACCACTATCCTTTTAGTGTTATTTTCTTAACGTTTAATTATAAAGATAAATTTGATATTTTTTCTAAAACCTATGCCGATAGTATTTTTGAAAAATAATAGGACAGCTAATTTGATGTGTATGTTATTTACCTTTAGTTTTAGTCTAAGCCTAAGGGTCTAATATTTGAATCTTAACCCTCAATACTAGTTTAAAAAAATGTTTTTGGCGTTAGATTTTCTGAAATCAGATACGCTTGGTGGAGGTAATATTAGGTGTATGGTTATTAAATACCTATTAACTATGCATGATATATAAATTTAAAGATACATAGGTGTATTTCTTGTATAATTGATCTGGGTTCGTTTTAAAATTAAAGCTGTCATTTCATGTTCCAGTTACTAACATTTACAACAGCAAACAACGAAGGTAAGTGTTAAGATGTATTTATTTGTTTACGGTTTTACTGCTTTGCTAATATTTTACAATAAGCCTGTAATATTTTGTAAGGCTAAAAATGTTGATATATTACGCAGAGCCACAAGTAATTAACTAACCTCACTTATTCTAATTATTTAAACGCATGCTACACAAAAATAACAAAATTATGAATTTTAGGTTTGACTTGTATATATTTATTTATATAATATTTAATTTTTCCTCCTATGCATAGTAACTGGAGAAAGTACTGTTTTAATACAAATTTTAGAATTTGAGTTATCAGTGGAAATATTTATTTTGGTACTCCCTGAACCCAAACAACTTTCTAGCGGCCACAATAATGGCCCAATTTTGATAAAATTTAGTATGTGATACTAATACGCGATATCTGTAGGCGTTTTTTCCTATTTTTAAATTGAAGGGTAATAAAACCGGTTCTAGTAATTTTTATCAAAATGGTGAATTATGGTGCTTCAGGTGTCTAGTAATATTACACCATCTGTATTTCTACAAAAAATTCAGGTTCAGAAGGTCTATTTTCTGGGGGATTTTTCATAAAACCATAAGCATTAAATAAAATGTACTTATCGCCATTAAAAATGCTGAACAAACCAAATAGTTTAGTTTTGTAATTATTATATTACAACTAATGATTGAGGGGAAAATTTAATAAAACTTTTTATATAGGCGAAGTTAATAATGGTCAATAGAGAATATTCGGAACAAGATGCCACCTAATCCTGGGGGGAATCTCCCCTCTTCAAACCACTGTGAGTAGCGAAAGACTCTGTAATCCTTCAAAATACCCCTGCCGCCGCAGCAAATCTGCGTACTGAGCGAATTTATAATGCATGATTACGTTTCTCACTACCACATAAAGCCACTTAACAAGTTTCATAAAAATACATTTATAGATAAGTGATATGCATAATTTTAACTATTCTCCTTAATAATAACATTAGGGTTGGGTACGCAGTTATGCTGCAACAAGAAAGATAATAAATTTGTTTTCAAGCAATAAAATATAACTCAACCAGGTGAAGCTACATACCAAGTTTTAATAATTGATGTTCATTATTAAGGGAGGTATACAACTTTACTTATCCTCCATAAGAATAACATTATGGCTGAGTATGCAGGTTTGATGGTATGATGCTACGGGGATAATCAACAAAAAATTAAATTTGTTGTACAAATATCAATATACCAGTACTAGGTGAAGTCACATACCAAGTTTCATCAATATACGTTCATAAATAATCGAGATATACAATTATTTTAAATATTCTCCATAAGGATAACATTGGACAACCTACTGTGTTTAGAACTTTGAATATCTCGGCAACGGTTGGACGTAGAATCACAGTTTAAACACCAAAATGATCGTTTTGTAGAGCTAAACTGATTGGTAAAAGCAAATGTGAAGTTTACAGTAAAATTAGTTGAGGAAAAGTTAAAAACCATTTTCCAATAAGATTAACATGGGGGATTTTATGAACACGTTTTTTGGATTTTCTCCGCAACCACTTAACAATGATTCAAAATACTATATTATTTGGTTTTTTAAGCTCTATAAAATGATCAAAACAAAAAAACGGTGTGTTTAAAAATTGTAGCGTAAAAAGTGCAAAAACTGTTTTTTGTAAAATTTTGAAACCCCATAAACCCCCCTTCCCATAGTTAGATTTTTATGGTTTTCGAACTTAAAGTCATGAATGTCACTTTACACATTTGAGCCAAATTGCATCGAAATCGGACGATTTTTACTTAAGCTATCGCATTCATGGACACACATATCCGTGTGTATATAAATATATAAATCCGTAAATATATAAATTTGAACGAATAGTGTTTTTGGCATCTGGGGACTTCAAAACAAAAAGTTATTATGGTCTTGGGCTTAAGTCTTACCATGAGACCTACGGTAATAGCTTCTTCCCCTATGGGGGAAATTCTCTAAAAGGGGTTTAAATCGCCATTTCAGGAAATAATTGTTTTCTAGACGATTTTATATGCTTGCTACCATACTTTATATTTAGTAAATATAAAGACATTTATTGATTTAAATATAGCTAAGATGAAGAAAGGATTTCTCTGTTTTCTGAAACCATTTACTTTACTTTCACATTGCGAATACATCCAGCATTAGTTGTGTAAAAGGAAAAAAAGACGGCTGTTTTTCGTCATGTTTCGTTTTAACGCAGAAATGTTTAAACCAACTGAGCACTGAGCTGATATGTTGATTGAAGGACTACTAATATATGAGGTGCGGGTAGAACTATTTGCATCATGTTGAGGGCCCATGTTATTCTTATTGGACAATGACAATAGGTTTTAAAAATGAAAAAAAAAACTGAAGTAGAAATTATGTTGCTATTCGAAACCCAAATTATCTAATTCAAGTCAGGTGACCTTTTGCCACCATATTGGAAAATGGTGGGCATTAACTTTTGAATTTGTTGTGACACAAAAGTTATAAATTTCATCCGAATTTTGCTACACGGATTATCTAAAATTCATGGCTTATCTTAAAGAACAACAATACCTAGTAATTCTAGCGAGTAGAACTTTAGTATCACAAACATTAATAACTCAATTAAACTTTGCTATTGTTGTTGTTTACCATGCTGGCTGGGAAGTCCGTTTGAACTGAATTGTAGATCTATTTATTTAGTTTTCAGAAATGCTATATACATTGTTTTATTCACTGTAATGTGTATTGTTCCAGTTAAGACACACTATGATCTGATAGTAATAGGAGGAGGATCAGGGGGCCTGGCAGCTGCCAAGGAAGCGCATGAAGTGTATAAGAAAAACGTGTTGGTGATAGACTACGTGATTCCCTCACCACAAGGCACCCACTGGGGGGAGGGGGGAACCTGTGTCAATGTTGGGTGTATTCCTAAGAAACTGATGCATCAGGCCTCTCTAATCGGTGAAGCTGTAAAGGTAATTCATTTTACTGAGAAACGCTGGTTGTTTGATATTATCCTATGTTTTACCTTATACCTAACCCTTGGTTTAGACTCATGCTTGAATGCCACGACTACCTGATCCGTGTATATGCTAATAACAAACCCGACATGTTACAACGGTTTGCTATCTCAGCGTCAGGCATCAGTGTAAAAAACTGATGTTTCGGACTTAGTTTTTAGATGGTAGGGAATCTAGGGTGTTTCTCCGCTATTTTTTCTCAAGGGGGTTTTGTGACGTAAAAACGCCACATTTAAATTCTGGATCGCCTTATGTTTATTTTTGGGTTGGAATGCCTCAGACCTAATAAACTTTAAGGATTCATCAAGGGTTAGGCTAAGAAGTAACAAATATTGAAAGATTCTTTGGTTACTCTTTAGCGTTGTAAAAATATAATTTAGGGATATAAATAAAACTAGGTAACCAACAGGCTTTAGTAAATCTCGCATGCGTTTTAGGAGGCCAACAAATATGGATGGGAAATCAATGACCCTGAAAACATCAAACTCAACTGGGCATTAATGAGAGAGGCAGTGCAAAACCATGTGAAATCCGTCAACTGGGTGACAAAAACGCATCTCAAGTCTGCCATACAAAAGTAAGTTTAAAAATACAAAATTCGAATTAAAAAAATAACATGAAAAACCATTTCGGTTAGAGACACAGACTATGTTGAATTAGCAAAGTAGTACGAAATTGTGTAAAACAGAATGGTAGATAGAAATCCAAAATGTTAACTGAGATTTAACAACAAAAAATTGCTGAAACAAAATATTTTGGCCAAAATATAAAATTGTCAATAGCACTGTTATTTTAAAATAGGAAATCATGTTTGAGACAAAACTTCCTTACATAGTAGTACATTTTTAAAATGTTTATTTAAACACATTTTGTATCCCAGATTTAGAGATATGTAGCAAAAATTCAAAATGATCAATATAACAATACACATTTCATGATTTATTTTGAAATATAAACATTTTAAACACAAAAATACCACACACTAATATATTTCAGTAACAGAAATGGGGTTTTAGGCTTAGTTTGCTAAAAAAAACATTTTTCCATATTTTCCACTTGACAGATGTCTCAACTTTAATATTCCATAGTTACTGTGAATACAATAAAAAAAACAGACAATCTATAACTTTTAATATCTTGAACACATCAAACGGTTACCGTACTGAATTACGAATCTGCTTAAACACAGTATACGTTGTCAAATGCATATTAAGGAGACTAGTGATATCTCATGGAACGCTTAACGTAAAAGGATGATTAAAACAATGCTAGGTTATTTAGTTGTGTCTGATCTGTACGATAATTAAATAATATTTAGTAAAACATTTTTAAGTCGTTAAATATACTACTTTTAAGCAAAATGAGCCTTAGAAAAATATTTTTGTACAACCAAAAACCTAAGAATATGGTATTTTTGAGTAAAAAAGGGTTTCTTTCAAAATAATGTGTAACAAAGGCAACATTTAAATTTAATATTTTAAACTTGAACCCATTATCCCCAAAAATTAAGGATGGAACATGATATGTAAGAAAACCTCGAAAATATTTTAGGGATTTTAAATTTATATTTTTGGACAAGATCAGTTTTTTGAGCGCATAGAATGAATACAAGTGAATATGTTGGAATTATCACCGCCATTTTTCACCCACAATTCCACACTACCATGCTATTTTAACCTAATATACAATTTGTTTACAAGGTGGGTTGTAAACGCAGATAAAGGTTTGACGTGTAAATAGAACGTACCAAATAGCAAGAGGGTATTAAGTTAGCTGCCAATAGTAATGCATTTCATGTCCATTACATTAATGCAGTTTCAGCCTCATGAAAACTTGGTTACGCTATTACGCTCTTTATTCTGTAAAACACCCCAGTCTTAACACATACATATATATATTCGGATGATAGGACATCGGTTTCTATCAACCATAAAGACAAACACAAGCCGGTGGCCTTACAACGCTGTTCAACATAATGCTGGGTTTGACGATTGTTTCCATCTTAAAGCTATACACAAAATCCAAAGTGTTGAAAACAACGAATTAAATTACATGAATTTGAGAACAGTCGAATTGGCTCACCAGTTAAGAACGAAACCACCTCAGGACTCAACATTCGTTAATTTGATAATTTTGGTTCCTTATTCTTTCTACAGTATCAAAATAGTTTTATTCCACATCATCTGATCTGTTGTTTTTGTTTTTAAATTATTTGTTGTGCTTGATAAAGAGAATATCTCGAAATAATTTAACAAAATGGTGTTCATTTCTTAAATGTATTTATAATATTTCTTAAATATATATACAGTACTATGTTCATTTTACTAACCGCTCTTAGAGACATTGATTGGAAAACCCGAATTTCGACGGAAAATTATCAAACAATTATTTTAGGAAGATTATGCAAATGATATGCAAATTGAATTGAGTCTTACTTTAAAGCTTGTAAAACATTATATTAGTTTCTCATAATGACATACTGAGGCTAGTTTATCTTCTAATTTAATAATCTAACACAACTCTTATAAAAACTAAGATTGTTGACAGGGTGAGCAAATATATCAACGGTCTTGGAGAGTTTGTGGATGCGGATACGATTAGAGTGACACACAGGGATATGAATCAGAGAGGAACGGGACAACTATCAACAGAAACAGAACTGGTGACTGCCGATAAGATACTGATCGCAGTAGGGGGGCGACCCAACTACCCTGATACTGTTGGGGTGAGAAAACTGGCCATCTCCAGTGATGATCTGTTCAGCCTGCAGGACTCACCAGGAAAAACGCTCATTATAGGAGCCGGCTGTATCCTTTAGCATGACTTAGTAAGAATACTATAACAGCCATCTATCTCATTCTACACTCATAGTTAATTCACAATTATCTTTAAATGCGCCTTAGTTGGGTTTTTACCTTATTCATTAACATAAATCCTTACATTAAAGTGTATTCGAACTACAAGTTGGTTCACCGCAGGGCTGACATAACAAAAACCTATTGTGGAACTAACATAATTATGGCATTTATAATTAAAAATCCTCTTTTGGTCATCAAAGATAGCGCCTTCAACCATTTTTTTAAATTTGTTGGAATTTAAAGTGGGCTGTTATCTTGATAATAATAATATATCCTGAAGTGAAGATTGTCCAAATAGGTGAAATACCGTGCCTTAAATTATGTTTGACTGTTGCTTTATGAAAATAAACCTCACCGCTCGGTCCAAAATGCGAATTTTACTTTTGTTTACTGTAGCGTATTTTACCATTTCCAAACAAAGCCACCGTCTATTTATAATAAAACCACCGTCACAGTTAACTGTACAAGTCTGCAACTCAGAGAATTTTTACTGCACATATATGTAGGCTACCTCACTACGACCTGAAGCCAATAATTAAGTTTCATTTAAATATGTTAATAAATATGCGACTGATAACACTTTTCCATGAGAATAACATTAAAGATGAATTCCAAGGGTTTTTGCAACGGGAACGAGTTAACATTAGTTTTACGTTTAATGTTCTTGAGCTTAGGTCTTACTATGGTCTTATCCTTTACAAGGTAATCGTTTCTTCCCTACAGGGGAAATTCGCTGAAACCGTGCTGATATCAGCATAGTTATAAAACCCTTACACCATTCAAACAGAATCTTGTTACAACTTCACGCATGTTGTTTTAAGTTGTTTACAGCGGATTAGCTAACCTCTTGTGCACGTTTTGATAAAATTACCAAACTTGGTACAGAGGTAGACCAATGAAATATGAAAAAAAATATGGATGTGGAGCCATCGGCCAACCACCCCCTGTCGGCTGTGGCGCCCATTTTACAAAATTTTTGAATCGTGGTTCGAGTCTAAAGATTTTCTTATGTAAACATAGGCAAATTGTATATTTTAATGGTCTCGTTTAAAGACACTTTTGGAAAAAAAATTCACTTACCTTTATCCGTTTCAAAATGGTGGCCATTCTTGTGGAAAATATTGCAGATTCGGAATACTCTGTATTTTCTAAATCATAATTCGTATCTTTTTCCAATTCAAAATTTCTTAATCGAGGTAAACTCAGCTTTACTCTGGTATGCTATATTATAGATTTTCTTGAAAAAATAAAAACTTCAACGACATACCTGGTTTTATTTTTCTTATTTATTGTTTTTATAAATGCTTATATGCCCAAAACTCCAAAAATTCAATTTGGCACCATTTAAAAGGTCTTGTATATCCTAAAAACTTAATCAATTTACAATAACCTTGTATCTCTTTTTTTCTTTTTGTTTGCAAACAGAAAAAAAAATATTCAACTGTTGCGAGCAATTGTGTCATAAGACAGTAAACTGGAAACGAACTTGAAACTAAAACTCCCTTAACTAGTTGTACAGACATCGGTCTGGAGTGCGCAGGGTTCCTGAGGGGCATGGGCATGGACGTCACAGTCATGGTGCGGTCCGAGGTGCTACGGTCGTTTGATAGACAGATGGCAGATTATGTCAAACAGGATTTAATAAAGCGAAATGTTAAATTCCTAGACAAATCCGAGCTCGTCTCGATTGTTGAGGAATTCAAAGATGTGAAAATCAAGGAGAAAACCACTTTTTTGTTCTGGTTTAAGAGAATCACTACGAAAACTATAAAGGAAAGACATCTGCGTGTTAAGTGGAAGAAGAGAACTGAGGTAAGGCTTTTTGAAAATACTCTAAATGCTTAACAGAAAACCTCGGAAAAGTAATGTTAACATTAAATCAGTTTTATTATTACGTTTATTGTTTTGCTGTCCACAATAACAATATTTCATATTTTTTCCAAAAAATAAATGCTTTTAGTTGTTAGCCCAAACCTTAAAGTTGAACAAACTAAAGTATATTTTTGAATGATCTTATACGTAAACCAAAACGAAGCTTTGTTGTATGCTTGTTGTACTGCTTTGTTTAATATGATGGACTAAAAAAAAAACTAGTTTTTACAAACATTAAATTCCTACCAAAATAAACTTCTCTCTTAATAAGCTTACTGAAAATTGCTAAAGGATTTTAACTACGATAATACACACGGATAACGTTGTCGTTGTATCTCAGAATCAGCAATGACTCATCAGATTCCTGGAAAATCTTCAATGCGACCAGGAGGTAACTAGCTGAGGTGGAAAATAACCTCAACATTTCAATAAATGGTATTAAAAACTCAAAAGCCCAACTAAGCAATTAAATTAATGAACGTCTTTTTTTAAGTATTAAAAAACAACTCCTTTTCAAAGTTCAGGGAAGTAGTTGCTGAGCAATTGATTTTAATAGGTTCAAATTTCAAAGTGAAAACTGTTGCGGTCAGAATATTATTTAAATTAAAGAAAGGGTTTTGTTAATATGAGTTGGGTTATCCACTTATTCATGTATTAACCGTTGAGGTGATGATGATGACACGATGATGATGATGATGATGATGATGATACGATGATGATGATGATGATGATGATGACACGATGATGATGACCTCATTACCTCAACCGTATCATTACCTCAACTCTGGAATTCTTATAAAATATTGAATACAGCAGAAATTTAGCAACTTAAAAAAAGACGACTAGCCCCATGGACCTCATTTCCTCCATTTCTAAAACTCCCGAAAAACGATTTAAAATAATATATACTATTACCTTTAAAATAACAATTTGCTTTTTGAAAACTATTTGGATTGAGATAAAATAAATCCTCCATTATTAATTTGTCAGCAATTGCCTTGACAATTTTGAAAAAGAGATAGTCTCTTGTGGTGTTTAACAGATTTATCCAAGACTTTTAATTGCATGGATCGCCAAATTCCCTTTTCAAAATTAAAGCTCTCGGAATTACTGGAATCCCCCTAAATTAGCTTATTTTATATCTCACTGAATGAGAAAAGGTTACCAAAACATCACTCCTTGACGAAAATTTAAAAAATAAATTATATGCTTTCCAAATTAAAAGAATCAAATGCGGGGTTCCTGATGTCCCCAAACTGACCCTCTTCTTTTCATCATCTACGACGTCACGGCATCTTCCTCCAAACAACCTAGTGTCGACGATACAACTCCTCTCTTAAAATACAAAACCGTTGAGGAGCTCAGAAAACCTTTTTCAAAATTCATCAACTTCTTTTGTTATGCAGTTTTGCTAAGATCATAATTAGGAATCTAAAACAGTAATTTTCATTCAAACCAAGCAGAGACACAATTTTAAATTGAAATTCACTCCCAGAGGCTTCCCTGAAAATTGAAATCAGGAGAACTGGTCCTTCAATAAATTTCTTGGCATGGAAATTATGGAACTCTACTCAAATTTGACCTGGAACGAGCATGTTTCTTTCCACTGTAGCAAAATATCCGCTGGCTTGTTTGAATTCATTTTTTTAAGTTAGTCTACTACATACTCATCACCTTCCAAAAGGCACTATATTTTTCTTTTGCAAGCTTCCACTAAAGTAAATGTTTAAACTTTGATTTCAAAGACAGATTATACTGACTTTAAGTTAAACCCCAAAGACCACTGTGCGAACTATTTCAATCACGTAGGCATTATAACAGTGTCGTGCCTCAATTAATAAGTTTTAAAATTAAATTACTAGCCTTTGTTATTGATAGGCGTTTACATAATTTGCATGACTTTATCAGAGCTTACACAGTTTTTCTTGGTTCTCAATTTTCTATCCTTACCCATTGACACTACCCATACAATACTACCCACTGATCTACTGACGGGTCTCACAACACTGCTTGGTCAATTGGGAGGTCAAAGAATAACTACACAACGTTTTGAGAGGTCGTAAGTAGGTTCCTCCGCGTATCACGTGGACTTTACTTACAAATTAACAACTTACTAGAGTACCCGCGCTGCTCTGCAGCATCAGACAATGTTGCAACTTGAGTTTTTGAGTAAAGGCTAATCAAGTTAAAATAATGTATGTTTTTATGGTAAAATCTGAAAAAAATTTGCAAAGGTTTATATGGGAAAACATTTTATGAAGTTTGCAGAGAGAATCCAGAAACATATGCACATCAAAGAAAATACCATTTTGTAGAAAGGTTAATTACAGAACTAATGAACTAGATGTGTTTTAAGAAAGCTTTAAACGTCAATCGGTAAACAAAATTGTTGAAAGAGCCCTAAAGATAATATCAAAACCTCAACACATAAAATGTTCCTATTTAAATATACATAGCAAGCCTTTTTAGTTCATGTAGCAGATTTTTTCAACCTGTAATCGCACAATAATAATTGGATTACATGGACATTCTTGACTACCGCAATGAAGTATTTGAATTATGTGCTGCATTATTCTTTGGCAAACCAAATTAACTTTCTTGGTTAATAAACACATCATAAAATAAATCATCAAATGTAAACATACTTCCTCCAAAATATTAACATGGGAACTTTAAGAGCCACTGGAGCAAAGCCCATCGAAGATATTTTAGTTTAGATGAGTGATGACATATCTAGATTTGCTAACATATCAGTTAACAAAATACTAATGAAAATCGGTTCAGCTGAACGGTCCGTCGGACTAGACAAAGTTTTGAAAGTTTTTAAAACTAGTATTGGCAGCCGCTATCGCGACCGCAGTTTCCTGAATCAGCTGTTCCAGGAACAAAGCTTGTAGAAATAGAAATCCACAGCTGAATACTCTCGCACTGCTAATATATGCTAAAATGGCAAAAAATAAAACTTTAAGCTACCGTATCTCAAATAAGGTTGCTTTAAAAGAAAAACAAACGACACGTGCAGCTTCCCCGACCTCGATTACCCCTAACAAATATCTTTTCTTAGCTTGGGAGCCATTACAGCTCGAGAAACATCCGTGGACGGGCGGACATACGGAGCCACAGACAAATGCGAATTATAGTATTTTTTAAAAATATATATGATACCTAACTAGTCTAAACCTTTTACACTAGTCTAGAGCGTGTTGGGCCGGTGAGTGTTTGTAGTGGTGGTACTCCAGATCCATTGTATGGCTTGGAGGCAATGCACAACGGGTAATGTACTTTCAGTGGCATTTTGTCTTACGTGTCATTGTTATGTGTATATTACTGTTGAATTGTTTTGAATAAACAATAACAAACATAATGTAGGGTAGTTATGTATACTTTGTTACATTTAAAGATAAGTAGGGTTCAGTGGTTCAGTTGATAATGGGATAAGTTTCCTCGCATTGAAGTTCCAAAAACATCGCGATAGGCAAAATAAATAATTAAAATAAAAAAATTTGTTAAAGTAATTATCCCTGATAAAGTGTTTTGAAATTTTCCTTAGAGCTGTTAATAACATACAATGTTTTGTTGGTAAACCGTGGAGTTACAGCTACTGATATAACATAGCAGAACATGTTGTTTTAAGTAATAAATTAAAAAAATCGATTTTCAAACTTCCTATTACAATGTAAACTTTATTACTGTTAAGTAAATAACTGTAATTTAACTGTATTCAATGTATAAATGTTGTCGTACGTGTCGTAACATGTGGTTCTATCTGACATTAACTGTTTTAACTTCACGATGAATCAACCGAACACTGGATTATTGTGAAATATTTAAAGAGGAAATTAAAACATTTAAAAAAGTAATAACAATATGTTTTTTATACTGCTTCAAAAACAGTTGTTTTCAAAACATGCGTTGAGATACTAAAATTATTCTTTTCACTCCTAGGATTAACAGCTGATGACCTCGACCGAAAAATATCATTTTGATGATGTTTTTCGTCGTAGGACTAAAAACATGATTAGATGGCACTTTTCTATTGAGGTCATCAACTGTTATAATGGATTATTAAACTTGTCAACAATGAAAACTTGTGTAATAGCGGTTTGTTTAGAGCAGCAGTAAGATCAATATGGAAGCAATCTTTTAATGGTTTAAAAGTAAACAATATTTAGTTTTTGAGACATTGTTAAATTAATATTGATTGAAGTATGATGAAAAATACCGGGTGTTCCATAACGTCCCCCCCTCTTAATTGTTTGAACGACTATACATTTTCAAACAATCTTTCGTAAATGTTACTAGCATAAGTCAAAGTATTTTTTTAACTGGTTAATGGCTTTCAACCCTTTCCCCTAAGTAGGGGTTGCTGGGGGTAGTTTTTATTTTTTAAATAGCAGCACCTAACAATTTGCATATCATTTTAAATGGGGTAAAAAAAGAAAATGAATGCCGTAAACTAGACATTATTCAATCTAATGTTATGGCCAGCAAAAGATGTATTAATTTTGTTATTTAAACTGCTAAGATTTACCTCCTTACCAGAAATCAGGTACAATGTGAACAAATACAACTTTCCCTTGTTCAGACCTTTGAACAAAGACCATGTAAAGTGCAAGAAAGTAATTTTAAAACCTTCTTTATTTTTGCCGAGGACTCCATTCAACCTCTTTAAGGGTGAGGGTTGAAACCGTTACCTATTTAAAAAAAATACTTTGACTTATGCTAGTAAAATTTATCAAAGATTGTTTGAAAATTTACCGTCGTTCAAAAATTAAGAGGCGGGGACCTTTATGGGACACCCGGTATAGTTCATCACTAGGACCAAAAGTGGCCTAGTTTCTTCCCCTCCTAATGATGGAATGTACTATTATTTCGAACTTTTTAATATTATTAATTTGTACTGTTAAAAATATTAAATCCGGGCCTTTTAGGTTGTTGTAAAAACCAATACAATAACATGAAAACCAAAAATGTTTGGGTTCAGTGAGTAATAAACGAATGCCTCCACCAATAACGTAAATTGAAAATATGCAGGAAATCACTATTTTAGTCACATTTTATTTATGGAAGAGAGAGTACAGATATATAGAAAAATCACAATACTTAAAACTATAATTTATCCTTGTCAGAAGGGGGTGGAGGAAGCTGAAGGCCTTTGGGACACAGTGCTGTTAGCTACTGGCCGACGTGCACTGACATCTGAGCTCAAGGTCATAAACGCCAACATTGAGGTTAAAGAGGACGGAAAAATAGACGCTAATCAAGAGCAGACAAACATACCAAACATCTATGCTGTGGGAGACGTCTTGTATGTGAGTGAAGTTGAGAATTACCACTGTATAGAAAATACTATTTAATTAAATTGTATTTAGAACCATGGCTGTTTCTGATAAAAGCATCAAGTACAGAAAATGTTATATATCTTGTTTTGTTTAACTGCACGACAGTGTTAGCTGGCGCATCAAAAACTCTTTTCAGATGAAACTCTTAACAAATAATGATTGTATACATTTGTGAGTGGCAACATTTACTGTTCCTATACCGGCTTTAGACCCTGCTCAATTCTTTCATCTTATCTCTACTCTGCTTGAAGGCTCAGATTACATAGGTTTAGGATTATTCGCTAATTTAATTTTTATCAGACCTATTACGCTATTAAAGTTTACTTTCGTATTTGCTCTCTCCAAACTTTCCAGGTTTAACTTTATGTTTTCCTCCCTAGATTGCACTTATTCCCAAGTAGACTCTTGTAAACTCCTATAAGGTTGGTGACAATCCTGATGGTTTTCCTGATTTTACTGGCTTTTCTGAACAGTAGACCTTTTTCGGTTTGATGCTGGCAGTTGTTTTCAATATCACTACTTGGGGAGTTTACAAAGCTTCCATGGGGCTTCTTTTTATCTTTGTTCTCAAGCCCACTTTGCTTTCTGGTCGGTCTGCTATCCGATTCTATGTACAAATTGCATTCCTTTCCACCGGTTGATCGGGAGGTGTATTTTTATTTTACTGTATAGGTTTTACTAACATTCCCGCATTTGCCATGCATCGCATTTGACACAGCCCGGCTACTTTCGTCAACTTGGCCAGAAAATATGCTACAGTTATATAGAGGGCTGCTGAAAATTAAGACGATTTGCTCATTTAGCCTCTCTGGGAGGTTGGTTTATCTGAGTCCTTCTTCCGTGGAGTAATTTTCCCCCTATTTATTGGTAGCGTGTTTGTTCCAGAAGATAAATTTATACATTTAATTTTAAAATAATGGCAACAGATAATTAAGTTCATGAAGCGAATTTAAAAACATTCTAAATCTACAAGTTCATCAGTGTAGGCTAAAGCCTAGTCTAGGTTGCTTGTCAATAGCCTTTTACAGACATTGTCTAGATATTTAGTTTGATATTTTTTCAATGCTAGTTAAATTAAGCTAGTTATTTTAATCATGCTAGTTATTTTAAGCTAGTTATTCCTTGCTAACAATATTTATTTTTGTGTTCCTGTTTATGTTTCCTGTTGTCTTCTCTAAACAAAATATAATGACCAACAACAACAATCTAGAAATATCGAATTTCTTTGCTTGTGAGGTAGTATATTTTCAAAAAAGTATCTTAAATGATTTTAATTTTCATTGTTTATTTTTAGGTGTTTCATGTATCAGAAACACTAGAAAGTGACGCTACCGTATGTTTGAGATTGGGTGGATTCCCCCAATCCAGAAGAGACAATTTTTAGTTTGACATATGTGAAGTGGCTTATATGAAGTTTGGTGGACGCTTCTGATTGGCTCTTGATTAACTTGTTGCTTCGTCTTCCTTCCAACACGGTCCTCCAGTTAGACCTCTTCTATCCTTTGTCAAGTCTTACAGACTAACCTATACTCTAATAAGCTGCCAGTCAAGGCTCATCATGTTAGCCTTCCTTATTTTAAGAAGGCTTTCCGTAACTGGCTTGTACATAGGCCCTTTTACAGTCTGGATGAATGTTTTAACCATTCTGGATTCAACGTTGTATTTGCGTAGATAATCCATGGTATGGTATGTTACTGATTTAACTGGCTTGTACTAAGTAGGCTAAATATCTTTATTTGTGTTCACAAAATATTAAGTGAACACAAATATTAGGTCCATCTATGACCTAAGCTAGAGTGTGTGTTTAAGACGGACCCTTTACTTTGACTATTGCTTGTATTTTTGCTATGCACTTTGATTTATTTTTCGATAAACATGACGTTGTCACTTGACACTTCAGTTGTCGAGCCATTTCAGCTCCTCTCCATATAACATCAGGAAAAGTTGAACTTGTTGTTGTAAAAACGTTGTTTTCCGCTAATATTGTAACATTATCTAGTTTGTATGAAGCATGTTCTAATACGTTTATTAGAAGGATAATTTGTCCTCAAGTAATTTTAAACACATTTGAACTAAAACGCTCCTCTATTTTAGGTTATAGTTTAGCACCATAATAATCCAAATACAATTCTCTTGATCGTACTTAATCACGTTCTTTAATAATTATTTTTCGTTATGTAGTACTGAGCCCAATACCGTTTGCAATAAATAAGAATAACAAAGTAAAATGTTCTCCTTACCCACAAACTACTCAAAACTGCAATCGAATAAACATAGGGATTTTCTCAAGGGGTCACTCTCGAAGTAGACTGCGGCATCCCCAGTTTTGAACTCTTGGGCACACGACACGGGCAAAAAAGGAAGAGTACGTAGTGTTTCCAACCGTCCACACGAGTTAGTTATGTCCGGTGCCCAGTTGGAACGTCCAACCGGACGGCAAGTGTAAACATAAAACCACTGATAATGTTTATTAGTGAATTTCCTTAGGAAAGTGAACTATTAGCATAACCCGCACGGTGAAACTTAAGCCTGGGACCACCATAGAAGTTCCTAACGTGACCCCCTAAACCCGTTTTGGGGGTCGTTCAAAATTATATATATATATGTGTGTGTGTGTGTGTGTGTGTGTGTGTGTGTGTGTGTGTGTGTGTGTGTGTGTGTGTGTGTGTGTGTGTGTGTGTGTGTGTGTGTGTGTGTGTGTGTGTGTGTGTGTGTGTGTGTGTTTGTGTGTGTGTTTGCACTCTAGCGGTCGAATTTTTTGTCCGATTTACTTCAAATTCGGTAGGGACGTTCCTTTCTGTAATCATTTGGACAAGTTTGATGGGAAAAACAATCGGAAAACTCTAAACCCCTTTTTTGGGGATTAATCTTTCAAATTTCGAGTTTTTGGGCCCAAAAAGGGTCAGAAAAGCCCCGGATATAAAATTAATTCATGTAAAAAGATGGTCATTAGTGAGGCGAAAGTTTTAAACCCTCTCTCGTCATTCTAGCTTAAATATTTACAGAGTTATTAAAGACAATGTGTATCGACTAAACACAGTACGTTGTCTTATGGGGTTTTTACATTAGAAAAGCCTGTTATTCATTTGTAGGTGTACTTTTCTCATCCCCAGCAACCTCACGTCTACCTTCAAGACTGACTGGACCCTCTCCTAACCAACATTGTATTCCCAGCATTGCAGGTAAATAAAACCAGGAGCATCAGAACAGCCAAAAAATCAATGTTTTCAGATTTCAATACAAATTGGAATAAATATTTGTTTTTACATAGATTATGAGTTTTAAAATTTTGTCTGTAGAAATTCACTTCCCTCAGGTCAGCGTGATGCGTGCGAACTCGTTATTTTTAATTACCTTTTATTTTTCGTTAGTTTATCAAGTTTAAAATTAAAATTTATTTTTCGTGTTGCTTCATAGAAAAATGACTATAAACTGTATGCACCTGCAGTTTACAACTGTTATTACAAATCACAAATATTTAATTCACATGTTCCTCTATTACACATTACCAATTTAAACAACAGCATGTCAGAAAATATACTTTATTTTCTGGGTAGAAAGGGGTTGTTAGCAGCCAAAGAAGCTTAAAATGGTTGCTTTTAAGATACAATTTTTACAACATTTTCCGGGGGAGGACCCCCGTATCCCCCGCTCTACTGGGGGATATCCCCCCCTCGGTGGGGTTCGTGACCGGTTCTGAACCATCGCAGTGTTGGCAACAGGTCAGACTTTAGAATATTCCACACCTGCATCAGCATGATATATAATCTTTCCTAAATAATAACTCTTCAAGTACGGTCTGATTCAACTACTTCAAATTTATTTCCTCTCTTTATCTTTATCAACACATTTCATTCGAATATAAAAATTTGTTATAAACATTGGTCTACTTTGTTAAAATTAAAAAATTATATATTTTAAAAAATCAATTTAAAATTTATATTTTTACGAAATTTGCAATCATGTTACTATATTACTTTAAGTTTAATATAATGACTATTTTCCCCTACGTGTATTTAACTTAATCTACCACCACCCTACCCTACTTCAGTCTAATATAACCTACGCAAACCACGCCTTAACTTGCCCAAGATAAAGCACAGTTTTATTAGTTGCCAAAGTTTGCAATATTGTTTCTGGTCCAGAACAAGCCAGAGCTGACTCCAGTGGCGATCCAAGCTGGCAAGTTGCTGGTGGCTAGGCTGTACGGCGGCAGCGACGTGCAGATGGACTACAACAACGTGCCGACCACAGTGTTCACACCGCAGGAATACAGTTTTGTGGGGCTTAGCGAGGAACAGGCCGTCAAACAATACGGCGAAGACAACATCGAGGTAGGTCTTGTACTGATTTTTGATTATTAAAATTTCATTATTTTGTATAAACATTATTTTAGATAGAGTAAATTCAATTTAAATTCAAATGTATATTAAAAATCATGTAACTGTGTTATTGCATACCATCCGATGGACCACTGGAATAATAGGTTACAAATAGCGCAGTTATTCAAAATTAAATACATATAAGTGCAGCACTCCTGAAATTGGCAAATTGTGTAGGGGGTGTTGTACAAAAAAAAGTGCGCGACTCTGCTGATAACTGCTAATAACTGCTTATAACTGCTTATAACTGCCAATAACTGATTTCAACTGCCAATAAATTTTTACAACAGTTAAAAACCATCATTTCTACAATCAACTGCCGAAATAGAATATTTTACAGTGATGACAACAACTTCTCTATATCATGTGCATTATTTTATTTCGATCATTTAATTTCAGTTAAGCCTACTGTTTTAGCCTATATTATATTCAAGTGTACTTACATCAAGCAACCTGCAGCAACAATTAGCCATAATAAATTGCATGAAATGAAATATTTCAACCTCAATTTTAGCTAAATTAACGGTACGTCAACTACAACTGAACAAAATTAAATTAATAATTTTCCGACCATGGAAAAATATAATTTAAATTACTTGGTAAAAGATGAGCTGCAATATGAGCTATTGTCAAGAAGAATCGAACCAACCCACAACAACGTGGAACATCTCAGAAAACAGTTAAGAACGGTTTTCAACACTTCACCAAATGTTGTAAATCTCGGTGGTGAGTTAGTATTAAGCGATGAATTCAAGTCTACCCAAACTAAGACAGATTCATTAGAAATTCAAATGGATCAAGCAAGCCTAGAACCTAGCAACCTACAAATAGCTAAATTAAATGCTAAATTAACACATCTACAGCTTAGGATTACAAACCTAACCTCATGCAAACTAGATCCTAACTATGGTAAAATCCTTGACAAACTAAAAGCTAAGCTAGCTGAACTACTTACTAAATTTCAAGAACTAAAAGCTAAAATATCTGTCGAAGAACTAGAACAATTTGAAGAGGACCTAAATAAATCATTAATTGATGATGAAAACTTGGTAGAAAAACTAGAAATCAATCTTGAAAATGTAAATAAACCTAACCTAACCTCAACACATATAACACCGAGTGAAGAAAAAACAGCTGAAACCTTAGCTACAGTAAAAATTAACCAGCCTATACAAAAAACTGAAACGCAAATTCAGCCTATTTCTAACCTAACTTCAACTCCATGTGAAAATCAAAACCCGCCCCTTATTGTAAATATTTTCAACAAACTGTTGCATCCTGCAGAAATATATTTAAGCAAATTCACAATTTGCAATGGTTTAGAAATAAATCCCTTGCTCGCATTTTTAAAAGATTTAGGGACAATCAAATCTGAAACAAATTTGACTGACATGCAATTATATGAAATTTTGCCTAGTTACAGTAAACCGCCATTGTCTACAAAAATTATCCAAGGGAAAATTCAAGGTCTATCGCTAGACAAATTACATGAGAATATCATTGCTACATTCATTCCCGTCACACTAAGGGAAAAATTAAAACAAGACATGATTTATCGCCCACAGCATCCCACAGCACCTTTATCGCTGTTCATAAATGAAATTAAGACAAACAACCAGATTTTAAAGGCAAATTTATCTGAACCAGATCTCATCTCTTTCATAAAAAATGGACTTAAGCCAGAAATTAGGAATCAAATTATATTTGAAAAGAACCCACTCACCTTCCAAGACTTAGATGAACTATGTATCAACTTGAACAATGTAGGATACAACGATTATCTGCGTGACAAAATGTACCCTAGTCACAAACCACAACACAATTTTCCGCACCATAGTCAACTTCAAAACTTCACAGCAGCAAATCAGCAGCCTACTTCAGAATATAATACAAATCAACGCCCGAATCACCATAAGACTCAACATAACTTTGCTTCTACTTCAAAAAACCAAAATCCACCGATAAAAACTTGTTTTATTTGCAACCGCAAAAACCATCTTGCAAAACAGTGTTATCATAACCCAAAAAACTTCTAAAAGAGGGAGTTACAAGCAACAACTCAACCAATACTTGTACTCCCGAGGAACAAAATTCAACTGCTGTACATGATCATTCCCCTGGTTATAAATACCCCCGTCGCAGCAAACCTGCATACTCAGCGAATTTCCAATGGAATGTCTTAATACTACATAAAGCCACTTACCAAGTTTCATAAAAATATATTCACAAATAAGCAATATATACAATTTTAATTATTCTCCATAAGAATAACATTGGGGCTGAGTACGCAGGTTTTCTGCAACAAGGAACACAAAAAATGGGTTGTTATGGTAATATCAATATAACTCAACTAGGTGAAATCGTATACCAGTTTGTAATCATTTATGTTCATAATTAAGGGAGAGAGAGCATTTAATTATTCTCCATAAGAATAACATGGGGGCTGAGTATGCAGGTTGGCTGCTACGGGAGTCTTTGGCAAAAAATTGTTTTTTTGAGCAAATATCAATAGACCACAACGAGATGAAGCCGTACACCAAGTTTCGTCAGTATAATTTCATAAATAAGCGAGATATAAAATTGTTCTTTTCCTCCATAAGAATAACATTAGACAACGTACTGTGTTTAGCACTTTCAATATCTCGGTAACCAATTGATGTAGAGGAATGATGAAAATACCAAATTGTGTGTTTTTTTAAGCTGAATTTAATGGTCAAATCTAAAATTTGACTATTTCAAAAATTATATATAAAAAATTTAAAAACCCATTTTTGGGGTACAAAACCCCCCCAAAATACCCCTTTGGATGGAGCGATCTGGCTGGTTTTCGAACTTAAAGTCATAAATGTTGCTTTACACGTTTATACCAAGTTTCATCAAAATCGGATAATTTTTACGAGAGTTATCGTGCTCACGGACACACACACACACATATATATATATATATATATATATATATATATATACAGTTTCGAACGAATGGTGTTTTTGGGGTCTGGGGACCTCAAAACGAAAAGTTATCATGGTCCCGGGCCTAGGTCTTACCATGCCGACTACGGTAATAGCTTCTTCCCTATAGGGGAAATTCGCTAAAAGGAATTCAGAAACCTAGTTAAGAGCTGGAATAAATTTAAAAAGGTTAAACAGAATAAAATCAAGATCAATATAAATAATAGGTTACCTTGTATACAAACTTGTATCCACAAAAATTTAACTACACAAAGTCTATTGGATACCGGTTCAAGCCAAAAATTCATTACAAATAGCCTATATAAGGAACTCAAAAATCTAAAGGTCATAAAATCTATGCTACCATGGCAAGGTACAATGTTAGCGGCAAATGATACTCGAATCAATATACTTGGAAAATGCAAATTTAAAATTAGAGTAAACAATTTTATATGGAATGTAAATTTTCTAATTATGGAAAACAACCCATATGATATGATTTTAGGCATACTTTCATAACAGAGATAGGATTAATTATGGATTTAGAGCAAAATGTTTGTTACTTTAAATTCAAGCCAGAGAATAAAATAAAAGTTATCACAACACAGGAAGAAGTCGATTCGTCACTAAATCAACTAATAATTGGATGCACTGATATGCAACAGGAAGTTAATAAACTAATAACTAATTACCCCAATGTATTCACTGACAAAATTGGATCTGCGCTAAATTTAGAAGTAAAATTAGAAGTTACAGACAAAACACCAGTATGCATTAGGCCATACTATTTATCGCCACCCAATATAAAGAAAATGAAGGAAATCATAGATGATTTATTAGAACAGGATATAATTGAGTTTTCTAGAAGTCAATATTCTTCGCCTGCATTTTTAACTAAGAAAGACCGACTAGTAATTAACTATACAGAGCTGAATAAGAAACTAGTTAAGATGGACTACCCCATAGGTGATTTAAATAACCTGTATCAACATTTACAAGGAGCTCAATATTTTTCTGTGATTGACTTAAACAAAGCTTTTCTCCAATGCCCATTAACGGACAGCCGTCACTTAACTGCATTTTGTACCACATTTGGTAAATACCAGTATAAAAGAGTAAGTTTTGGACTACAAATCGGCAGTAGTGTTCTATCTAGCTATCTTGACAATATATTCCACGATATAAATTTTGAATATTTAATACAATTTCTGGACGATATAGTTATTTACAGTAAAGATAAAGAATCCCACCTCAAGCATTTAAATGAAGTCATATCCCGTTTAGCTAAACACAATTTAACCGTAAATCCAGAAAAGGCAAAATTCTTCTGCGAACGGAAAATCAAGAATTTTGTAATTTAATAGATGAAATTCCACTAGCTCTTACCCAATTAAACAAACAACAAGAATTGGACGAGGAATGCAAGCACATTGTTGATAGTATTAACAAGGGCGAGAATAATTTAAGTTTTTTTTATGAAAAATGACATACTGATGTACCGTAACTCAAAAGGAAAAAACAAGATCTATTTACCTGAGAAGCTTTTCAATCTGATTTTTACATTTTACCATAACACTATTTTTGGAGGCCATTTTGGAATTTTAAGAACTACACCACAAATCGAAGAATATTTTTACCATCCAAAATTAAAGGACTTTATCAAAAACCGAGTCAAAGCATGTAAAACCTGTATGATGAGCAAAAGCACCCAACGCAAATTTGAGGGAAAATTAATATCCACTCCAGTTGAAAAAGCTATGAATACCATCTATTTAGACTTATTAGGTCCATTACCTTGCTCAAAAAAAGGAAATATATATATTCTAGGAGTATTAGATGCTTATACTAGATATACCTGGCTATATCCTTTAAAGGAAAGCACATAAAAAGCCATAATTGAAAAATTAAAAGATATATTTGCAAAGAACTACTGTGTGGACAACATAGGTTAAACAACATAGGTCCACAACGTAGGACGATCACGACTTTAAATATAAAACAGTTATTTGTGAATACATAAAAACATTTGTTTAAATTTCAACATCTTTATAACTTTAAAGAACTGTAGTTGTTAACTTCATGACTTAAAAGAGACTTGGGTTAAAATGTAGCCTTAGAAAGCTTTGGACAAATTTTTATTTTCCACATTATAATCTATTTAAATATTAATTATTTATTAAGTTAAGGGGTAAGAGTTAAAATAGCAAAATATATAGGGTTTTTATTAGAACATGGGTTGTCCGAATCACGATTCCACTAAACGTTGTGAAGAGAAAAGAAAAGGCAGACTTTTAACAAAGAAACCTTGTTTTTTTAAAAAACGCAGAATTTTATAAGTGTCAGTTTGGAGGGGTTTTATTAATGTTGTGTCATCACTTGCTGCAATCATATAAATTTTATATACTGTGATTTCTGAATTTAGTAATGTATTTGTTTTGTTATGTATTTTTATCGGCAGTTTTATTTTATTGCTAAGTATCCCACATAACATGACTTACTAAGTTAGAGTGAAGGAAAGAACTTAGTAATTTACTGGGGATTAAACAAAACACATTTTACAGATACTTTGTATTAAATGCATATTTAGCGGATTATATGCCACATTTTTAGTTCTAATCCTCTGTTCTAAAATTAAATGTAAGTAAAAGTTACTCTGTTAACAAATTTAGTTATACATCTAGTTTTATAATTATAATATATCAATGCACATTTAATTATGTCAATGAAAAAGGCATTCATCAACCCAGAGTGAAGAACATTGCTAACATAGATCAAAAAGTTTTCCTATATGTAACTATATTCAACTTTCGTGTACTTATTTGGGGTCAGTCCCGGACCTCTTGGTGATGTATACGCGTGTGAACTCTTCCGACGACGTCAGTTTATTTGAAAACTAAAGACATGTTGAACCAGTATGAGTTGTATCATAACCTTTTTATATTATTAAAGTAATTGCTGATCGCTAGCTTAAACAATAGTTACGAATCTTTTAGTATAACACACTTTTAATATTTGGTGTAAGACACATCAATCCTTAATAACCTTGGCTTTGGTTACAGGTGTTCCACTCATTATTTAGTCCAGTAGAATATTCCATTCCAGCGAAGGGAAAAGCAAGTTGCTATTTGAAGGTTATCTGTAAAAGAGAAGGGGACCAACAGGTCCTGGGGATGCACTTCTTTGGGCCGTCGGCCGGGGAAGTCATGCAAGGCTATGCCGCTGCTCTTAAGTAAATATAAACATAATCTCTCAGTTGTATAAGGAATATAGAAATCAAATACTTTTGATAAAAAATACTTTAATAGTTGTTGGTTTAAGTATAAAGATATGCGTTCATTAGCAATTTGGCAATGTTAAACTTATTACGAAGCGATACCGCTGACTCTAAACCGACAGCTGTTTATTATGTCGTCACTAGACGAGAGTGAGGGGTGCAATTCCCCTCTATAGAGTCTTTTGGTGTTGTCGTGACAAAAACCAACCTTTTAGCAAACCCAACTGGTCATTTTGATTCCCTGTAGGTGTCAAATTTCAGAAAATATTTGAAAATCTCTTAGGGCTTCTCCTTATTAACCTTCAAAGAGTCGGAGTTTATTTCTTGCAGGCACGATTTTATTTGTCAGAGTTATTATTTTAAACTAAGTTTTTATCTTCCCAGCGTGACGGGGATTCCTTCTATTGATACATGTTTGATCACTAAAGAATGTTTGTTTTCCAGGGCTGGCTTGACGTTTAAGCAGCTGAAAGCCACAGTAGGGATCCACCCGACGTCGTCGGAAGAGTTCACACGCGTATACATCACCAAGAGGTCCGGGACTGACCCTACTCCCCAGAGCTGCTGCAGCTGAAACTGTAAAATCTGAGTTAAATAATACAAAACGAATGATAAATATATTTCTTGAGTTATTTTATCTATTCTATAGTAATAAAATAGTTTTTTTTTTAAATTTTTGGTAGGAGATTTTCGAACACTAAAACGATTATTTTATGTATGTTTGATATCAATCAAAATCTGTTACCCTCTACACGTGCCTTTTTGGAATTTAAAAAATACTGTATCCACCTTCCCCCGTGGGCTTTTAAAGTTTCGATGTTAAACTTATGAGTTATATTTAGTTTAGTCAAACAGCTGATTATAACGTAAACGTTTTAAAACATTAGACTATGCCTACTAGATTCCCATGTGGAGAACAAGACATTAGCTAGTAATGATCAGTAGTGGCAAACTAGCGGGATGACATCACTTTCGGCACTTTTTTTCCAATGTTATTCTTATGGGGATCAGTTTTCGGACACTTGCCCGATCCTACCCTAAACAAATTCCTTGTTGGCCAACACTAATGTCCGACCCTTGCCTATATTAAATAAAATCTTCCAAACCCAATCCGTCCCCTATATTTTTTAAAAGTAATTGTCAAAAACCAACTTTGGTGTTTATGGTCCGATTTATCTACAATTGTAATATGTTATTGCTGTAGGCTAATGTTTCCAAAATTCACTATTATGGTTAAATTTAAAAATAATAAATGCAAGCTTATTTATGATCCCGCTGTATAATTGCCATATTTCCAATACTTTGTATTGTTGTGGGCCCCAACTTGGGGCCCTCTCAACTCTCTCTTTTTTTTGTAATATATATATATATATATATATATATATATATATATATATATTAGTTCTAAAAAATTCATTTTAATACATCCTTTGCGGAAATCCACGAGTTCTGGCTACTTGGGATCCCATGCCATTTGACATATAATAAATCACCCTTCCTCCTAGTTACCTTCTCACCTAAATACATGTCTTTATATTTAGTCTTTAACAATTCTTGCTCATAAAATACTCCTTTGATTAAATTGCCATTCTTATCTTTCAAAATATTAGTCACAGGCTTTGTTTCCTTAACTTCTGCTTTTGTAAAAAGCTGCCCTGTCCAGTTAGGGGTATATCCTATACTAGATACATGTTTATACTTGGAAATCCTTATACTATCCCCCACCTTATATCTTGGCTTTTTAACTTTTACTTTAGATGCCAACCTTTCGTGTACATCTTTAGAGTTCTTAGCACTTACTTGGTTAGGATTCATCCCTATGAACTTTATTATTATATGTCTTTATTAACTTTGGAAGTAAATCAAACCATTTGTAACCCCCCGGTGCACTAAACTCTCTATATAGCCAATTCTTTAAAGTTATCTGAAACCTTTCCACAATTGCCGCCTTAGTTGTGGAGTAAGTGTGGTATTGATTAATATTTAGCTTTTTCATTAGTTTGGTAAAATGTTCATTACAAAATTATTTCCGCTATCAGATTGAATATTTTTAACTCCCTTTGGGAGAATAGGTTTTATAGCTTCTGTGACTACTAATCCAGTTTTATTCTTTAGTGGAGCAGCACAAGCTTTTTTAGAAAATGTGTTTATTCAAGTTAAAATATATTTATTCCCAGAATTCTCTCTAGCATAATCCTGCATATCTATTAAATCCATTTGTACAGTTTCATTTATACACAAAACTTTAAAAGACCTTCCAACAAAATTCCTTCTCGCAAGCTTATGCAACTCATAAGCAATCTTTCCCATTTGTATTCCTTTTTTATAACTTTATCACCACTTTCTGTTCTAAAAGGCTTATCATTAGCATCAACTAATACATCACCTATCATTGTTCTATGTACATAGTTTTCTGGTAGGTATTCCTGTCTATCTAAAGTCTTAAATCCACTTAAAGATGTAGAGTCTGACACCAACAATTTAGAATAATCCTTTTTATCCATAAAATCAAATTCATAAGCGTCACGTTTACATTTTTTACTTTTATCATCAAACCTTAAAGCCTGTGACATTAAACGAATATCGGTATTTCTTCTAGATCCCACCCATCTTTATCTAATGCCATTACATTACTGTGTATCCCCCCGTTTTATTAAGTTTTTCTCACCCTTTGTTAATAATTGACTAATCACCGCTACATCTTGTGAATGTATACCCGATCCAACACCTGTTAATCTTTTACAATGGGCAAAATACCCACTCTTTTCTAATACCAAAGTTTGACTTTTTATAACACAATCATTAGATTGAGTGGCATGTTTAACATTAGTTAACCTTTTATCATTAAAATTCCACTCGCCTGGATTTGATTTTGGTATTTAAGAGACACATACAGCATAACCGTTATTTGTATCCTCAACTAAATTTACAATTTTATACTTTGTACCATCCCAATTGTTTTCTTTTAATTTTAAAAATTCGTATTTACCATCACCCTGTTTTAACATGTCACCGTCATATTGTAATAACTGACAACCGCTACATCACCTGAAAAAGTTCCAGGTAAGATGTTTGTTAATTGCTTATTTTTACCATACAATTTTTTATTATTTAATGTTATAATCTGATTCTTTGTTACACAACCATTATCATCAACACCGGGTTTGACACGAACTAGCCTTTTATTCCCAAAATCCCCAAATCCTTAACTCTTTGTTGACACTTGAGAAACATTTACAGCATCACCATCTTCTTTGCCCTCTCCCACGTTACTAATTGTATGGTATTTAGCATCCCAATTGTTTTCTTTTAGTTATAAAAATTCATATTTATTATCACCCTGTACAAAGGCACCATCTTTTCTTATTAAAGTCTTTTCTAAAATTGGGACTTTATCTAAATTTTAGCACTCTTAACATTCCCAATCTTTTGCTTTTTGGCATTGCAAATATCTTTCTCTGATTCTAAAAATTCATATTTATTATTGTCTCGTACAAAAGCATTATCTTTTCTTATTAAATTCTGCTCTAATGTGGGTACATCGTCTAAATTTTCACCCCTTTTCACATTCCCAATATTTTTTCTTTTTGCCATTCAAAAATCTTTTTCCGATTCTAAAGATTCATATTTATTATCACCCTGTATAAAAGCATAATCTTTTCTGGTTAACGTCTGGCCCAAAGTCGATACATCATCAATGAACTCCCCATCCAGGGAGTAAACCCATCTTTAACACTACCAATTTTACAATTTAAAGCATTACAACTATTATCTTTTAATTTTAAAGTAGCTTCCTTAGATACTATAGCTTCTGGTTTACTATATGGGTTATATATGCGATAAAATTGATCTATAAACATATTTTTATTTAATAAATAATTTCACTTTCTCTCAATTCTTCTGTAATAGAATCTGTCTCTTTTCCCATCCCCGTATTCCCACCTTGTTGACTTAACCAAAGCAGTCTTAACCTATCTACAAGTTCATTAGGATCGTCCCAATAAACATAGTCTATTTTATTACCAGTTATCTGCCTTAAACCTTCACCAATAGTCTTAAACAGGGGTTTAATTATATTAAGATATTTAGTGTATTTATTACTTGACATAGCCGCACCTGCTTTATAACCCTTTAAATGTGCATTTGTAGCTTCCGAAATCTCTTTATAATTTTGAAAATCAGCCTGACTAAAGTTAAAAATTCCCACAGACCCTTTGTCCCTTTATAAATTTTATCTCCAACTGTAACATAATCATTGGCAATTTGAAATCCATAATTCACAATAAAAATTGTATTTGCTTCTCGCCTAATACCATACGTGGTGTCTGTCATACTACTTCTACTAAGGTAATTTCCTAAATAGTCTGATGCTAAAAGACCAAAATCTAATTTGTGCGGTGTCATCTGGGTTATTATTGTTATTCTAGACGGGGTCTTTTCTAAAATCATTGGAAGAACTGGCCTTTCTGTAGTTTTGGTGGCTAAATTGGTTAACTCTTGCAAAGGCTCTATTAAAGGTTGGAATGTTTGGAACCCCTCTTCAGCCTCTAGACATTTACCAAGTGTTAATGCCTTAAATTTCTCTCTTATTTGTTTTGCAGAGTCTACCAATTCTTGCTGAATATTTGTTTTAATTTTATTTATAGCGTTTGTCAAAGGATTATAATCAGATAATTTTATCTTGTATTACTAAGCAATATGCAGATGAGTTTGAAGGGACATTTTCTGCAGTTTCAATTTTTAATTTAATATCTATCTTTGATCGATGAATTCTGCCTAGAACAGTCTATTACAATCAGGGGATATTTATTTATAAACTCAGCTCTGTTAAACATAGGATCGGGGACAGTGTTGTCATAACTCTCTAAACCTCACAAACATTTTGTAAGTTTTAGAAGCATCTCCATTTTCAAAGTCGAGATTTAAATCACTCAGAGTTTAAAAACACTTTAAGATTTTTCAATTTACAGTGATAGAATTCGTCAGTTCTTTTTTACGCACTATTGTCCCTACCTTTTTGGTAACCAAATCCAATATACCTAGGCTTCTCCAAATTCGAAGACGTTTTAACTGACCATGTTTTGTCTCTTGTTTTCGGGGTATGATGGGAGTTCGTGTAGCTCCAAAATGCTAAATGAAATTTGCAAATTTTTATTTTGCAATAACAACTTTTGTAATTGCAGCTTCTCCCCATCAGATGGCATCACATGTGGCATCACCCACTGGATCGATTTAAGTGTAATTTTGGGAATAGGATCGACCCCACTAGTTGGAGCATTAGCTGTTGTTAATGTGCAATTTAAGTCGTTTTTGGATATTTTCCACACGAATTCTAGTTTAACATTTACTAAAACCTTATTAAAATCCTCAAACACACCCATTAACAGCTCTAATGGGAAACAAGTCAGTACTAAACTTGCCACTAAACCTCAATGATTTTGTAAATGGGAGGAGCTTCCGGATAAAAACTGTGTGGTGTGTCACCATTTAAATAATACCCATTCGCAATATTACATCTTATTCTAATCACATTTACATTATTTATGTTGATTTTATTTACGGATTTAAACGGAACATCTGGAGTAGAACATCCTTTAAATCCCAATAATACAGACCCTAAACACGGTTTTGTTAAATCAAATCGGCCAAAATGTAATGTGGCTTTCATAGTTTTATTGTCGGCTGTAAGTAAAAGGTCTGGGAGTTGCTATTGAATTTCCTTCGCAAGCTCAAAACACTTCGTAAGTCCCTTCAGTAATTCCAATTACATTTGGAAATTTGTGATCGTAATAATACACGCCCTCACCCTTTACTATAGTTAATTTATAGTTTATTTAATTTTGGAACCAGCCCCTTGTAAAATATACGTTTGACTTCTGAATTAATTAATGCTTGATTATTTTGTATTTTAACTTCAACTTTACCATCTAATGCCCCGTTTAATTCATCAATTGTGACCTCCCTTTTTGGTGTTGTTATTTTTTGCATTTTGTAATATGTCAAAGTACTTAGAGTTTTTTTTACATTAAATATAGAATTATAACTTTAAAAATCTACCAACCCAATTACATAATCACCATGCAATTATATAGGAGGAAAGAACACCGATTTCAACTCTAGCTCTGTACCCGAAAATGTTATAGTAAATGAATTAATTTTTATAAACTAAAATATTTCAGTAATAATAAACATAAAATTCCACAAATTGAACTATTTAATTATTGTATTTGCATGTATTTTATTATTGAAGTTTTATGGTAAATTTTAGACGGTACAAAATATTAAATTACTTCTTTTGGAGGTTGTATTCCGAATGGGTAAACTAAAAATAAATTACAATATCTTTATTTTTAATGTGCCCCTGCTGTTCATTGCTGTTCAATGTGTGCCCCTGTCACTGTCTAAATTAACTATTCCGCACCCTTTTACTTTTAGTCTTAGATTTTGATTTAGCTCGTTTTTAGGTACACTCCTCGTAAGTGGGGCACGTCTCTTGCGGCCTCTAAAAGCTGAAAGTTGTCCATCTTCTTTATTAAATTACAATATCATTCCCAATTTTGATTTTATATAATTTGTCACAGCATACGCTGCAACCTTTTCGGCCAGATTGGCATCTTTTGCAGTAACTCTAGTCCAAGCCTGGTCCACTAATCTCATATCTGCCTTGTTCTGGGCGGTAGTATCGGGATTATTCATGTAGAATATGTCGTGCTCTTTACAATAAGAGTCTAGCTTATTTTTTGAAGGTACATCTTTGGCTAAATTTGCACGTATTTTAGTGTCAGGTCCACAATAAGAATATGATGGGATTTGGAGTGGGAATGGAAGGTTGTTTATAAGGGTATTTAACAAGCCACGGACTCTATATGGCTTTAAGAATATTCCTTTACCTTGGATCTTTTTACACTTTTTCTTTGCCATTTTTATTATATAAAAATTTCATTTATTCAACAAAAGAACAAACTGAAAATAGCACATAAACAAAATACACCAAAGAAGTTGGGTCTATTTCCTGATAATATTTGCTGCCTTATAATTGGGCCTAGCGGTTCGGGGAAGACCGTTGTATTTTATAATTTAATTGTAAAAAGGAAGGATTAAAGTTTAAAAATTTATGTATAGTATCCAAAACTTTAGAACAAAAAAATAAAAACAAATAAATGAAAAATTTCGTCTGTGTGATGAAGTTAAATTACATACATATTCAGAATGTGAAATCACACCAAATGACGTAGAAAAACATTCGATTGTTGTATTTGACGACATAAATAGTCCTAATATTACAACATTTTTCTCAATGGGCAGACACAAAAATATTAATAATTTTTACTTTTGTCAATCTTACAGTAAAGTAAACAAGCATTTACGTGACAATGTTAATTTCCTTATATTATTTAAACAAGATGATTTAAATGTAAAACTTGTGTATAACAATCATGTGGGAAACGACTTCTCATTTAAACAATTTAGAAATCTCTGCCATCAATGTTGGGATAGGTCTAAATATGGCTTTTTCGTAATAGACTAGGAAAGGCCAAAGAATAATGGCAAATACAGATTTATGTTTGACCGATTTTATAATGACCAAGGGCAAGAGTGTTGATGCCATCCACAATAAACCTCTTGTCAACATCAAAATAGAGTACCCTTTTATTCATCCTTAATGTTTGAAGGTGATGGTTTGTGGATTTAATTATTGTAAAATTCTCATAATAATCTTCCCCGGTTGCAAGACAGTTTAAGTAATGTTGATGCCTTAAGAGATCTTTAACTTTAGCATTGTCAGCCCCCTTAGCTCTTTTAACCTGTAGCTCATTTTGATTTTATTTTTCGTATAACCATTGTAAGGAAATGAAAGAGTATACTTTTGGCCTTAAACCACAATATTCATACATAATTTTACCATTTAATTCGTCTTTAAATTTGCCCGTAACTTTTTTATTTTTATCAGAGTATAAGAAATGATCATTACTATATGCAGAGGTGTCAAAACAGTCCAAGTCAGATTATATTTCTTTGTAAAAGTCCTTTGTAACCATAGAATAAATTAGAGGATATGTTTCTGTTATTAGGAACTTTTTATTCTTAATTTTGACATTTAATTATATTGGAAATCATACTTTATTACTTTACTAATATCCAAAATGGTCATTCCTAAATATATTAATTCATCAAACTTTACAATTAATTTACTTAAATGTACAGCATGAAAACTGATAACGAATTTTTGCTAAAGTAAAACCTTGGCTTTGTAACCTAATTTGTTAACTTAGACTCATTTACAAGATGTGTATCACGAAACTTACGTTGTTTCATAATTGTTCGACCAAAGTCTTTTTCAAAATTATTTTTAGCCTGTTTTTTCTTTTCAATATTAAAATTAACATAGGGTGCAAGCCATTTCGAGTGTCTAAATTTTAAAATTCGGTGGTATTTTGTAACTACAAAACCCAATTATTCGTATTTTTATAGTGCTTTATAATGTAAAATATATTTAGTTTTGTCATTTAAATGTGGTATTATTTTGCCGTTATTTTTTCTGGTGCTAGTGGGTAGTCATTATGCAAATCGTGTAAAGTTTTAACATATTTTAAATCAACTTCCAAAATAAATCCAAGGTTTTCATTTTGATTGTATTTATAATCTTTCTCATTCGTCCAACGAAATCAGACCACGACCAATGACTAACACATTCCTGTAGAGTATAGCGAGTTACAGTCTAAATATATTAAATAAACACTCTCTTGATTTAGGTTATAATATTCGCTCATGTATATATTGTTAGCTTTAGCATAGCGTGTTGAAATCATGCTTACACCGCCACTAATGGCATTTTCTATAAACAAATGCATGTAAATATCACGATATAATTGTAATTTTATGCCGGTCATTTTAAGACATGCATCCCATGTTAGTCCAGGGAGTGAGTACACATCTGTTATAAGATATAAATCGTGATATTCTTTTAAATTCTTTATATTAAAATGAGGCTATACGTTTTTATCATGTTCATATTGTTCAGGAGATGTACATTCTTTAGTTAGACTACCGTAAAATGCCTGTATGGGTGGGAGATGCTCTAAAAAATTCTCTGGTCCTATAATGTGCTCATACGGAAATTCGCCCTTACATTGTAATAGGGGCTATTGTATAAATTTAAAACTGTTCAGATCGGAAGCTAATTTGTTTAATGGAAGGGACAGAAGGTCATATGAATCCAAAAATAAAAAATCGTCAACAAAGAATGAAAAAAAATAATTTTCCATATCTTTGGCTATGCAATTCAATTTCCTGTTAAATTTTCTTAAATGTTTTATAATTAAATGACCATCACAATTTTTGAGATTGTGAAAAAATACTGGAATTTTCTTAGTTTCCTTATAGTTTAAATTGCATTCACTATGGGTGGCACCTTTAAACTTACCTGTTAGGTGGCAGTGTCACGGACTTTATCACACAGTAATGACTGGCGGCAGATGTGGTAGTGTGTTGGGTTTTGGAAAGATGCCTCTTGCTCTGGAGTATGCCTTCTTACAAGGGGAATATATACTCCCATCTGACTTTTAGTAAAGTCATAACTTTTCAAAAACAAATCCATTACATCTATACAGCTCTTCACTAATTAAACAGAATTAAACCAAGCAGAATTAAACATTAACTTATCAAAATCACAAATTAAACAGTGATGTGATTTGTGACCCTCTTGTAATAGCAACAGGTTTACGTGAGTATTACTATTTAGTTTAGTCATTCTCAATGAATATATACATTTCTTGCCTTCAGTCCCAAAAACATTAACATTTATATGATTTTCTCTCCCAAATTTATCAATGTCGGATATTTTTACGGGATATTTTATATTTGACTTCGCTTTCGTAGGGTTCGTAGAATGAAACTTGATTTACATTTTATTTACAATTCCTTAGGTTTAGGGCTGCTAATATACACCACAAAAAGCATTTATAATCGCTATTTGTTATGTTTAAAACCGTGCGTTTCAATTTTATATATTGTGGAGTGGGGAGGTGTGAAATAAAATACTTCAAACAACACTATAAAGTATATTTACACTTATACTGTACTTACATACAAGACGGTAAAATATACACAAAATATGGTACAAGGCGATCGATTTCAACCAGATACACTGGTCATCATCAGGCCCAATCAGAAAATGACAGAAACAAGATGGCGAACAGCTTATATACTATTGGCTACCGGAAGTAATCCGGAAACAAGTTGCGATAAGTACCTCCAGAGTCAAAGTTGACCTGTTCATTGATCAATTTATCCCTATCCTTACAATTCTCCTTAAAAATAAACAATTCTTCCTATTCTTTCTGGTTTCTGTCATTCTCTGATTGGGCCTGATGATGACCGGTGTAACTGATTGAAACCGATCGCCTTGTACCATCTTTTGTGTATATTTTACCGTCTTGTATGTAAGTACAGTATAAGTATAAATATACTTTATAGTATTGTAAGACTATTTTATATATCCTGTTTAGTTGTAACAACACGTATCATGCTAATAAAGAAATTATTTATTGGCTTTATACTTGTAAATATGCAGCTGCCAGTATTTAAAGTGGTCATATATCCATCCACTGCCTTTGGCTTGATAGTTATGCATGGAGGTATCGATCTTTAAAAGTGCTTCTTTAATTTGTGATTTTAAATCCTTTTCTCAATCGTTAACATCGCCACACTTCGAAAATCAGCAATACATTCTTTGTCAATTATTAAATCACCATTATTGTCCACTAAGTGTTTGATGAACTTTACCCTCCTAACAAGAATCCATTTGATTGGCAGGGGACAAGATTGAAGAGTGTTTAATACTTTCACAGATTCACCGCTAAAAATATAATCTTATAAGGTCGCTTGTCACTTATGTAGTGGTGTTTCTTATGTCAGTTAACAACCTTTTTACAAACTTTGCATGTATCATGAATTTCTATCGTATGCATTTTAAAATTATTGTTATTATCAAATATATGATGGCAATTTTTACAAAGTTTAGGAATAACTTTGTGAATAGTTCGATAATGGCGTAATAAATTACTTCTGTTGGAGTAAGACGTAAAACAGACTGCACAGATCAATATTTTTAAAATTTAAATATGAGCAAAATTTAAAATATGAAGGTTTTAGACAAAAACACAAATTTTACATTTTTATAAAAACCAAGCCCCTTATTAAAAATCTGGGAAACCGCTTTTTAGATATTTGTATAAAGTACCTCCAAACCAAATTTAAACCTCAAAGCTCAATAAACGAAAAGTTATGAGTGTTTTTTGTAAAACCAAAATTTGTAATTATTAAGGGAACACAAATATTTTTTTGAATCCGTACACGCTAGCAAGTGGGGGTTTATGTTCTTCATGTACTTTCCAAGTTTCATTAAATTTGGATCATAAAAAATCATATGGGAGCTAATTTTTGAATTTCATATCATCGCTTGTAGAACGCAGGCGTGTCCCCTAAAATTGAAAATTGTCTTCACCAAACAAATTTTTGCATCCGTATGTACCTATACACCAAATTTCAGCCCGACAGCTTGTTAAATGACGGACATAGAATTAAAGGTCAAAGGTCACAAAGATTTTTGGCCCAAAAGGAGCCCAATCAAATTTTTGAAACCTGGAATGGATGGGGAACCCCTGACACCTTTGCCATCGGTATTTTTAAAAATTTCGTTATTTTTAGCGAATTTCCCCTATAGGGAAGAAGCCATTACCGTAGGTCTCATAGTAAGACTTAAGCCCGAGACCATGATAATTTTTTGTTTTGAGGTCCCTAGATGACATAAACACCATTCATCCAAATTTATATATATGTATATATATGTATATATATATATAAATATAAATATATATATATATATATATATATATATATGTCCGTGAATGCGATAACTTGAGTAAAAAACGTTCGATTTCGAAGAAATTTGGCTCAAATATGTAAAATGACATTCATGACTTTATGTTCGAAAACCAGAAAAATCGGACTATGGGAAGAGGGGTTTATGGGTATTTTAATTTTTCCAAAACTCAGTTTTTTGCATTTTTTACCCTACAATTTAAAAAAAAACTTAATTTTGGTTTTGACCTTAATGGTTATAGAGCTTAAAAAACAAATAATATTGTATTTTGAATTATTAACCTAGGTTAAGTGGTTGCGTAGAAAATCCAAAAAAACCTACTAATAAAATCTCCCATGTTAATCTTATGGGGAAAAGGTTTTTGTCTTTTCCTCAGTTTATTTTAATGTAAACTTCACATTTGCTTTTAACAATCTGTTCAGTTCCGCAAAACAATCATTTTGGTGTTCAAATTGTTGTTCTACGTCTAACCGTTGCTGAGATATTCAAAGTGCTAAACACAGTACGTTGTCCAAAGTTATCCTTATGGAGAATAAATAAAATTTGATATCTCGATTATTTATGAATGTATGTTGATGAAACTGTGTATGTTATTTCCACAAAAAATGTATGTTTTGTTGATTATTCCCGTAGCAGCAAACCTGCGTACTCAGCCCCATGTTATTCTTACGGAGAATAAGTAAAATATAATGACTCCCTTAATTATGAACATAAATTAATAAAACTTGGTATGTAGCTTTATTTGGTTGAGTTATATTGATAAGTGATAATATATGTAAGATATAAAAACCCATGTTTTTGGTTCCTTGTTGCAGCAAACCTGCTTACTCAGCCCCCATGTTATTCTTATGGAGAATAACTAAAATGTTATATAGCGCTTATTTATGATTGAATACTGATGAAACTTGGTATGTGGCTTCGCCTAGTTAAATTATATTTATATTTGCATAAAAACCAATTGTTTGTGTTCCTTGTCTCAGCAAACCTATGTACTCTCAATACCAATGTTATTCTTATGGAGGATAATTAAAATCGCTTATTTGTCAATATATTTTTATGAAACTTGGTATGCGGCTTTATGTGGTATTAAGACAAATATTATACATTAGAAATTCTCTGAGTTCGCAGGTTTGCTGCGACCGGAGTATTTCGATATCTATTACCGTTTTTGAGATACAAGCGATTTTCGAAAATTGCATTTTTGTATCCTGTATTGCTCTGCTTCCACGGTGCCTCCACCCCCCACGGTGATTTTTAAGAATCTAAAAAAAATCCTAAGTCCAAGAACAGTTCCAAAAGTCCAAACTTATAGTGGATAGTGTGTCTGTAGTTCACAAACTTAGAGCTTTCAGTATTGTGTCCGTATTTCACGTGCTTGTCAATACTGTGTCCGTATTTCACGAACTTAGAGCTATTACTACTCTGTCCGTATTTCACGAACTTAGAGGACCCTAGCCTACAGCGACCCTTTATATAGCCAACAATTCACAAAATTAATTTGTAAAATTACGTGGGGAGTCCCCGGGCGGAGTACCAGAAAGCACTAGAAACTTCCACGGGGATTCCCTGGCTGGATGTCATCTCGTGGGTATCATGCGTCGGTCGCTGTGTCCTTGGTGCCGATCATGCAGAAACACCTTCAAGGTTGATCGTGGCGTCACGCTAGTGGCAATAACCGAGTGCACTTCTAAGTTGTTTACATATTGTTTATCTAGTATGGAGTTATTTTTGAACTCATGGATTTCCGCAAAGGATGTAAAGTAGGGTACGGGAAAGCGTAGGGCCGGGATCGGGCAAGAGTTCAAAAAACCCATAAGAATAACATGGGAAAAACGTTTAATATTGATCGTTGAATTTGGGAAATGGGGTGTGTATACACTAACCTAGAATACTAACATATATAAATTTAAAACAAATCCATAAACACCAAAGTTAGTTTTTGACTATTAATTTTAAAAAATGTAGGGGACGGATTGGGTTTGGAAAGTGGTATTAAGGGTCGGACATTACTACAGGCCAACAAGGAAATTCGTGTAGGGTAGGGTCGGGCAAGTGTCCAAAAACTGATCCCATAAGAATAACATGGGAAAAACTGCCGAAAGTGATGTCATCCCGCTAGTTTGCCACTACTATGATCTAATCTGAAAATTGGTAAATGAGAAACCTTATTAAACATTAACACCTTCAGCATGGATCTGAAGAACTAGTTATCACCAAGTTATCATAACATTATGGAAAGGATGAAGAGAAACCTATTATCTCAGGTGTTACTGAGTGAAAGAGGAGAGTGAGTGAGAGAGTGGGTAATTGTGTAATGCATTAGCCTCAAAATGGCTGGACTGATCGTCTTCAAAATATACCCTCCAACTCAATGAAAAATACAGATTAGTGTGTGGAAAAATCCGATCATCGGTTTATGCGTAACACATTTTACAAATCTTTAACGTTTTCATAGCTTTGGCTTCAGCGATAGAATAATCAGCCTGTATATTTAAAAGGATATTCAGACATTAAAATGGGGTTTTGCTTTCCTTTCATAGCACAATACAAATTTTCTTATTTAGTTAAAAACATAAAACAGCCAATTTTACTATGCAGATCTGGTAAACTGGGATGTGTAGTTTTTAATAACTGAGAAAATCAATTCATATAATGGTTAAAATAAATAATAATAATCAAACTGATTGTATTCTAATTGCATTCGTTGTCGCATTAAATTTAAAATATAGCTTCGATGTTGCCTCTTATGTATTTCATGTGGTTTCTTTCAAGTGCTCCTAAAAGTAAAATTATTGTTACAAATTAAACTAATTTTCCTTTTGATTAATTCTGTTATTGGTAATAGTAATATATATATATATATATACATATTTACATATCATATAAATATAAACATATATATACATACATATATATATACATATACATATATATATATTATATATATACATATCATATCATATATTTACATATATATATAAAGCTTAACCATACCAGGAAACTTTTACAACCCTGTTAGTCCAACACTCTGCAATCACATACTTGTTGTAGGTATTGGTGGAGAAATTGGAGGACAAATATTGGTTTATTTTTGAATAAACAATTTTTAAACAAAATGAAATTGCATAGTAAAACACTTTTAAAACAATTTGCATTCAATCAGCTATGTGATTTGTTTTGGCCATACTGGGAACAGGTGAACAAGCGAAGCTCTTTGGTGAGGCAAGAATGTTTTAAATACTCTAATGCAGAATATCATCACCTTAAACATATTTGTAAATGTTTTCTTTCACTTATCCAACATTTAAAAAGCGGATTGTAGACCATATCCCAGTGGAAATATTCCCAGTAACATTGAGATTGGTTAGTAGGCCTAATTAGCGGACTGATACACTCTATTAACTATTAATATATTGAACATGATTTTATATAGACTATATATTACAGTATTTGTATACATTTAGTTAATAAATTTATAATCTGTAAAATATCTTACGGGATCAATGATGATGTACCTTGATTAAAAATATTTTATTCTTCAATTTTAAAATAATTAAATAAAAGCTTGATATATAAAATAATTAGATGGAAGTCAGCAGGTTTTGTATGGAAATGTTGACCAATAATTTTCTCAAGTATGAGTCATGATATCAGCAAGCAATTAAGCGGGTTTAAACGCAGGACTACAGATACAAGGGCTGCGCCTTGCGGGATTAATGCCTGTGATTCCAGCCGGCCGCCGCTGTGACGTCACTGTGGGAGCTCGGGCACGCGGCGCCCTATACCTTTCCCTGTGTGAGCGCTAGTATTACAGTGCGTTAGCCTTAAATAACCAACATGTTGTACATTTCTGCAATGTTTTTAACTATATTACCTACAAGGGATTGATTACTGAGCAGAAATACATATATGACAAAACTTACAATACTTAAAGAAACTAAGTCTTAAGGTCAAACAACACCACAAAGGGTTTTAATGCTATTTGTATGAGGCTTAGAATTATAACTCAAGAATAAATTTGAGTAAAAATTATTTTCAAGTTATACATTACAAACTGTACATCTATTATTACCACAATTAGCAATTTATAAATATAAAATTGGTTTGAAAATTGTCAAAACCTTAAACAAAATTAACGTTAAAACAAAAGTTTACTCCATACAGATGTATTTTTTACAAAACTTATCCTATACTCTAATATGATGAGTAAAGGTTGATTGCGTGCATCTTTGCTTGCTTGCTTGTAGGCTTATGCTTGCTTGATCGCAACTCTGATCTCAAAAATGGCTCCAACGATTTACTTCAAAAGTTGTACTTAACTAATATCTGGGTTAAAAATAAGTTATAGACAGGTCTCATCTCCAGGAAAAATATAATTCTGAAAAGAAACGAATTTGAAAAGCTCAAAAAGTCAACATTGGGCTTATGGAGTTTCAAGTAAAAAAAAATCATAACAGCGGCTTAAAATCAACCAGTGAACTGTCAAATATTAACTTGTGTTTTCCTGAGATCAGTAACTAAAACCATGAAATAAAACCGTTAAAAAATAAACCGTTAGCCTATATTTTATTTATTTAGTCAGCTGATTAAAATGTAGGCACATATTTAAAATATCTGGCTATATGCCTGCTAGATCCCGTGCGGTGAACGGGTGAACAGCTAGTTATTTTTAACTTGTTACCTACTTATTTTTTAAACTTATTATTTGTAAATTTAAGGGTGATTAATGGCTGGTTGGAGAAATTGGTCTTACAGCTGTGTTACATATCACTATCTGATTCTTTAAAACAAAGCAATCGTGATCGTGATTACTGTGACTTTTCATATATTATAGTAATATTTTTTCCTGCCCCCTTGCCACCACGAATTACGCCTGTGCTCTCTACACAATTTATGTTAGCCTTTATTACTTACTATTTGGCCAGACGTTTTGTTTAAAAAATTATCTATCCTCCATTGGTGGATTTTGTGAACGCCAGAAGAGAGTTCTATATTTATTTAGTTGGTTGGTCGTTGGTTTACAGTTTCTAATGGTTTAACACGTTAACCTTTTGTTATTAAATCCATTGTCCGAACATTTTACTAAATTTGTATTTATTTATGTTTCTATATTAATACTCAAATTTATTTATTTTATATAGTCTAATTTTCAATCCTGATTTTGAGAATTAATACATCTACGAAAACTAATTTGTTAAAAACGTTTAAAACGGTTTGAACATCAAAACAATCAGCTCTTTTGCATTTTACGAACCACACGTCGCTCACTGATAGATTTATTGTAAAACCGTGATAAATAACATTTTCAGTTTTCTTTTAATGATCCAACTACAAGTTGCTACACTGCAGCCAACCATATTAACAAAATACCCCCGTCGCAGCAAACCTGCGTACTCAGCGAATTTCCAATGCAAAATATAAGTCTTAATACCACATAAAGCCGCATACCAAGTTTCATAAAAATATATTCAAAAATAAGCGATATATCAAAGTTGAATTATTCTCTATAACAATAACATTGGGGATGAGTACGCAGGTTTGCTGCTACAAAAAACAACAAATATAGGGTTTCTTGTAAATATAAATATTACTCAACTAGGTGAAGCCACATACCAAGTTTCACCAATATAAGTTCATAAATAAGCGATATATGTCATTTTGATTATTCTCCATAAGAATAACATGGGAGATGAGTACGCAGGTTTGCTGCAATAAGGAACACAAAAAATGGGTTTTTATGCAAATATCAATAGAACTCAACTAGGTGAACCAACATTCCAAGTTTTATTAATTTATGTCCATAATTAAGGGATACATTACATTTTGCTTATTCTCCATAAGAATAACATGGGGCTGAGGACGCAGGTTTGCTGCTACGGGAATTATTGGTAAAAATCGTTTTTTTTGTGAAAATAGCAATAGACCACAACCAGATGAAACCATATACCAAGTTTTGTTAGAATACGTTCATAAATAAGCGAGCTATAATTTTTTTCTTATTCTCCATAAGAATAGCATTGGACAACGTACTGTGTTTAGCACTTTCAATATCTCTGTAACCATTTGACGTAGAGCAATGGTCAAAACACCAAATTGTGCGTCGTTTTAAGCTGATTCCAATGGAAGAAACTAAAATTTGACTTTTTCAAAAATTATATGTAGAAAACTCAAAAAAAACATTTTTGGGGTACAAAACCCCCCAAAATACCCCTTCGGATAGTCCGATCTGTCTGGTTTTCGAACTTAAAGTCATGAATGCTGGTTTACACGCTTATACCAAATTTCGTCAAAATCGGATTATTTTTACGAGAGTTATCGCACCCACGGACACACACACACACATATATATATATACAGTTTCGAACGAATGGTGTTTTTGGGGTCTGGGGACCTCAAAACGAAAAGTTATCATGGTCCTGGGCCTAGGTCTTACTATGCCGACTACGGTAATATCTTCTTCCCTATAGAGGAAATTCGCTAAAAAGCTTTAAAAATACATTAAACTAATACAACATAACTAGTAACAAAATAATTTAATAATAGCTAATTGTTACACATAGATATCAACAAGTATAACAGCAACAAGCGAGCGAAAGCAAGTGCGACGATGGCAATACCGCGCGAATGCTCCCGCCGCTACGTCACTTTGATGAAGGGGTAAGAGGGGGGATTGGCGGGAGCGGGATCGGGCGGCGGCCGTTAAGATCAAAGGCAAGGCGCAGCCCTTCTGTCTCTAGCCCTGGTTTAAACGGGTTTAATATGGTTTGTGGGTTTAGGACATTACATAAGCAAATAACTTGCTTGTACGGGTAAAATGCGAAGATAAGAATGGAACGGGTCGACAGGGACCGAGGACCCTGTCTGTCCACCACAGGGAGCCGAGGAACGAGGTACTCCGGCGGCGGTGCGAGGACCAGAGGCTGTGACACCCGGGGGACAATGTTTCAAGAGGTGCAGCACAAGCGTGATATTTGCATCAAGGATTTCTTTTTCCAAATTAAAAGAGTTTTATAAATAAAGTAAAATCGTTGAGCAAATTATTAAAATAAAAAGTTAAAGTATTTGAGAATAATTATCTAAAGCATTTTAAAGTCAGTAAAATCATAAGTACTGGATATTATTAATAGAATATTGTTAATGTATTACGAGTAAAATCATCTTTGTTTCTGAAAGTAAGACGTATAAAGTAAATGAGACACAAGTTGTACAATACAACTTTATTAACAATTATATGGAGTTAACAGCTTTTGAAAGTAAATAATCTGTAAAACATTGAGAAAGTACTTAAATTTTCCTTGCTATGGGTTGTGCAAATAATAATGCAAAGAAACATTTTATAAATACAATAAGTTATAGAATTTGTTTTTTTGTTTAACTTGTTACAGGGTCTTTTGAAGTATATAGATGGTTTTGGTTATGGAGTAACCTTACCTATCATAACCCAACCTTCAAATTAAATTATTAAAGTAAAAGGTAAAAAATAAAAATAGTATTTCAAATAAAGTAAGTTGGTCATATTTTTAAATAATACAGCCATGAAGTTAGGCAGGAGAATGATTGTAGTAAGATTATAAATTGGTTAGGACATGTTGATGTGTAGCTCTTTCGAACTATATGAGAGAATATAGATTTTCAGTTTCTCAAAAAAGTGTTCATATTATTATTATTAATTTAACCCAGCGACTAAGTATACCACACCCGTACAAGAAATTTAATTTTAGTAAAATGAGAAAAGGTCCTGGAGGAGTGTTTGTTGCCCACTTGCATAAAATGGTATGTGAGTGTGGTAACAGTGGTATAATAGGACAACATTTACTCCATTTAGTCGCCTATATCGGATAATATTTTTCCGTCCCCGTATTTCATTCAAACTGCACTCTAACTAACCTAGTAATCACACTTTGGGTATTCAATCATGATTAAATGTAAAATGTGAGTTGTAAAATCGCCATATCACATAAAATTTATACAACGAACAACTTGAGCATAAAGAAAATATTGTATAAATACATTATATAAACCGTTGCTGTCCCTCAAGCCCCCCCTGATTTGTAATAATACATACAATGCATTAAGCCACAGAGACTATGCTACTATGTGAGTTACAAAGTGATATGTTTTACTGCTGGTACCAGCAATACAACTAACATTGGTGATAATTTACACCAACTGTTAGATTAGTGGCTTTGCATTTGTGGTTGTCCTAATATTTATTGCTAGCAGTAAGTCACTGGTATGAAACTTGTTTAAATATGAAAGCCTCTTAAGATATTATTTAACATATTTTCTTAGACAGATTTGTATCATGCTTTGTATTAAATAATCACGCATATTTCCTTTTACTACATATAATGAATGTACGTTAATTTAGATCAAATTGTTGCTAGAGTCCATTCAATATACAGGGTCTTCACTGTAAAAAAATACGAGTAGTTCTTAACTCGTTTTACAATGGTGGAAATTAAAAACCAACAAATTATATACCATTACAACTAAATAATACTGTAATAAAAACTGTTGGGTGTGTTTTTTACTACGTATCCAACGATGACTACTTTAGGGAAATCGAATGTAAAATATAAGGCAATAGCGTCATTACAAATGGTGAAACGTACGGTTCCGGTACTCACGCAGTGCACATGTTCGATTACCCATCTTGTCAATCTTGGCACACTTTCAGTAATGGTTACAGACTTTGTCAATAACTGAAGATTTGTTCTGAAGACACGCTATAGATCATCTTGTTTTTATTCTTAAGCATGTTATATGTGAGGATCATCTCAAAGGTTTGTAGGCGTTTATATGATGACGAATTATTTATGTCATTTTGAATATCTTAAAATTATAAACTTGGATCCGCCATATTGATTCAAGAATTTTTGTTTATAAAAAGGTAGGGTTGTGACCCATCATCTTCAACTAAATCTTTACGCTGAACACAATGCCACAATAAAAAAAATCATTTTTAAGACATTGGTACTTTTTGAAAACTAATTTTGAAATAAGTTTTGAAAACCCTGATGACCTTAAACGTACCCAAACACTCGTAATTGCATCGTACAATGATCACGAACCACCACCGATAATTGTTGAGTGGCATTTCCTTCATGTAATTAAACATTTTCTGCCGCCATCTTGGATACGCCATTTTGGAATAAATTAAATGTGTCATAAATAAGGTGGGGTTGTGATATATCCTTTTAGACTATTGTTTCATGCTGAAACAAATGCCGCAATCTGTTTTTAAATATTACCTGTTTTTTCATGATATTTACATTTTTAGTGAATTTCCTGTAGAAAAGTGAACTATTAGCATGACCCGAATGGTGAAACTTAAGACCGGGACCACCATAGAAGTTCCTAACATGACTCCCTGAACACGTTTTGGGGGGTCGTTCAAAATATATATATGTATGCAATCTAGCAGTCACATTTTTTGTCCGATTTACTTAACATTTTGTAGGGATGTTCCTTTCTATAATCAGTTGGACAAGTTCGTTGGGCAAAATAATCGGAAAACTCTAACCCCCTTTTTTGGTGATTATTCTTTCAAATCTCGAGTTTCTGGGCCCAAAAAGGGTCAGAAAAGCCCCTGACGTAAAATTAATGTTTATGATAAGATGGGAATTAGTGAAGCCAAAGTATTAAGCCCTCTCTTGTGATTCTATCATAGATATTTACCAAGTTATTAGAGAAAATATATATCGACTAAACACAGTACGTTGTCTTATGAGGTTTTTACATTAGAAAAGCATGTTATTAATTTGTTGGTGTATTTATATCATCCCCAGCAACCTCGTGCCTACTTTTAAACCTGACTGGACCTTCTTCTAACCTTATAATGCGCAAAATTGTATTCCTAGCATTGCAGGTAAATGAAACCAGGAACATCAGAATAGCCAACAAATCAATGTTTTCAGATTTTAATAAAATTTGAATAAATGTATGTTTTTACACTGGTTTTCAGTTTTAAAAGTTTTGTATGTAGAAATTCACTTTCCTCACGTCAGCGTGCTGCGTGCGAACTCATTTTACATTCAAAACGAGTTTTTATAACGATAACGAACAATCCTATATATTAATACGCTAGGGGTATTTTCTTCACAGTCATAACTCGATAATGGCTGGACGGGTTTTAACGTTTGAGATGTAAAATTAAAGGCATTTTTATGTAGATTTGCCAATATGTCTTACTTAAATACAGTAAAGGGATGATTTTCGGACCAGTGGCGCTATCCGACGGTGGAAGTCTAAACTACATGTTGATTGAAAATACCCCGTTATCATTCGTTTTAATATCAGATGTTTTGTTATGTTTGTTTACAACTGAATTAACCTTTCGTTTGGTACAAACTTGCTCGGATTCGACTCGAGCCACAGGACAAATAGTTATATTTTAAAACGGATTGTTGTATTGATTTAGCGTAAAAAATAGTTAGAAAAATAGTGAAAAATAGTTAAGTGGGTCACAAACCTAACTTTAAACTTAAAACAATTCTCTCATTCCAAAATTGCGGATCGTATATGGCGGCATTTCGCATTTAATTACTCAAAATTTAAGAAATAGCCCTACTACTCAACATCCGGTGGTAATTCATGGTCTTCAAATGGTGTAAAGCCAAGAATAAAAGAATGTTAACAGGTTGAGGCATTTTAATGTAACTTAAAAATTAGGCTAAAAAGAATCAATATCCTAAGAACGAATCGGCATTGTGTTCAGAGTGACGAATATAGTTTAGGATGATGGGTCACAACCCCATCCTTAAATTTGTAATAATTATAATCTTATTTGGGTTACACAAGGTGGTGTTCAAAAAGTTTTAAGCTAGTAAAAATACCTTCGACGCAGCAAACCTGCATACTCAGCGAATTTACAATGGAGATATAAATGTCTTAATACTACATAAAGCTACTTACCAAGTTTCATAAAAACATATTCACAATTAAGCAATATATACAATTTGAATTATTTCCCATAAGAATAACATTGGGGCTGAGTATGCAGGTTTGCTGCTACGGGAGCCTTTGACAAAGATTTTTTTGAGCAAATATCAATGCACCACAACCAGATACCAAGTTTCGTCAGTGTACGTTCATAAATAAGCGAGATTTACAATTTTTCTTTTCCTCCATAAGAATAACATTAGTCAACGTGCTGTGTTTAGCACTTTATTGAAAGTACTAAACACAGTACGTTGTCTAATGTTATTCTTATTGAGGAAAAGAAAAATGGTATATCTCGCTTATTTATGAACGTACACTGACGAAACTTGGTATCTGGTTGTGGTGCCGAGATATTTCTCGGTAACTAATTGACGTAAAGAGTGATCAAAATACAGAATTGTGTGTTTTTAGGCTGAATCCAATGGAAAAACTAAAATTGGACAATTTCCAAAATTATATGTAACAAATTCAAAAAACACATTTTCTGGGTACAAAACCCCCCGAAAATACCTCTTCGGATAGAGCGATCTGACTGGTTTTCGAACTTAAAATCATAAATGTTGCTTTACACGTTTATGCCAAATTTAATCAAAATCGGATCATTTTTACGAGAGTTATCGTGCTCACGGACATTTATATTATATATAGAACTAATGGTGTTTTTGGGGTCTGGGGACCTCAAAACGAAAAGTTATCATGGTCCCGGGCCTAGGTATTACCCCGCCGACTACGGTAATAGCTTTTTACCTATGGACGAAATTCCCTAAAAAAGTACTTGCCACCCAACAATGGTCGGCGGTAGTTCGGGATTAATGTTTAAACAAATGTATAAAAAAGTAGGAGGGTGCATTTAAACCCCACCCTCTACGTATACTTTTAAGTATTACGTAAATAGTAACATAGTTGCCAAAAATAATGTTGTAAGTTGCCAACATTAAATTTGTAGTGGTGATTAACATGGCAGTGTTTGCGTAATCCCCCAAAAAATTTTGTTTGTATTAAAATGTGATCTGTAACTGATTTCAAATTTATACGAATCTTAGTATTTCTAATATCTGGTTAATGGGATACATTTTATAACATATTCTTATAGTAAAACATAAAACTTAGAATATGCAGCCTCAGTTTTTAAAGGTTTGAGGTTACAGTACTGTATACCATGTAATAGTTACACATAGCTGTATGTTCGAATTTTCATGTTACCACAGCTGGTGTAGTTTGAAACAATCCCATTACATTATTTATCAGGTTTTTTATCCAGACTTGTGTCAGTAACATGGTTTAGTTCTGGATCAAAGTGCACTGACTGCAAATTTAAATCGTCAAAACCGGTTAAAAACATAGTCCAGTATTAGACTAATCCATTAAACCCATGTGTTCGAGGAGACGGACACAAGCGTCAACAGGTGTTTTAACACTATTCTTCCCACGTCATTCGTTAAACATATTTATGTTTTGGACATTTATAACTGTAAAGGAGTTATGGGTAGATGACTGGTTATTTAAAATTACAGAACTGATTAAATATTGAAGTTTATGGGATAACTGTCTATTTTCTTATGGAAAGGATGCTAAAAACATCCAAAGTGAACCCTTACGAATAGAAGAACCACCCTCTGAATGCGTGGTCTGTGGTTGTTAACAATCTTAAATAAATTATTTTAAAACCGTTTGTCTGACTGGCTGACCAACTAATTTTAAAATGTATTATGACATAAAACATAAAAAACAAAATTTATTGTTGGACTGTACATTCTAGAACCCGGAAAAATACATACATGGACGAATAGAGAACATCAATCAATAATCAGTAGCAGTGATGATTGGTGAGTGGCTGAAAGTGCCTTTGCGAACTACCTTAAGTAAAAAGTCAACAAATAGTTAAACAAATTCATTTACTTACTTAAGTCCTAAATATTTCAATAATTAGACTTTTGAATTTAAAACATGTCTTAATGTAACTCTATTTGGTTTAAATTTAAAGAAAAGGATTTTTACATTGACTGATGTAAGTTTTCTTTGCCAGTAGTGTATTCAGTAGTACAGGGTATAAATTGTTTTGTTTAGTAGATTATAAGTCCATTATGATAATAATAATCAAGCAAGCAGATTCTATGGAGTGAGGCACCATTAGCATTATGTTTTCAACGAATATGGTCCAAAGATTTAATTTGTCTTTTTGTAGTTAGTTGTTATTATTTTTTATACTGGCAACGCTAATTGAAAAGTTTTGATGAAAACAGCTCATTATAATCCAAACCTAGGATATGTCAAATCATTTCAGATAACCTGTAAAAAAGGCTTACTTTGGTTAGAATAGTTTAAAGCTTTTGTTTTGGTTCGCTACAACACTCCTAGTAATGTGTTTAAAGTACTTTACAACAGTTTTATTACCAGTTTAATGTCGGCTTACTCTTACTGTAATCCAACCCAAGGCTATGTCAAATCGTTCAAGATCACCTTCCGAAAAAGGCTGTTTGGTTAGAATAGTCTATAGCTTTTATTGTGGAAAAACAACAATAACAACTTGTAACATTAACTACAACATTACTTGTAATGTATTTTATTTTGACCATTGTGGTATCTTATGTATCTTATTTTGACCAAATGGTAATGTAGACCATTTTTATTATTAATTTAGTGAAAATATAACCTAGCAAACAATTGTCCTACAAAATAAATTTTAAGGTTGGTCGATTACTGTGACTAACTTGATCAAAGCTTTCTAAACAAATTGAGGCTTTGTATACTTTTTACACATGAGAATCAAAATATTACCAACTGTCTTAGACAATGTAATAAAACAAACTATTAAGTAAGTAATAGTTAAGTTAATATCTCAGTATCTACAGTCATCTATTTTGAAAAGTTATTTTGCGTTTTTCGATCTGCCACACGCGTCGTCTGCCACTATTAAGGTGGTCCCACACTTCTCGCGAACAGGCCTGAACATTTGGCCGAACATTCTCCCGAATGTTCACTGAACATTCCATCCCGTATGTTCCCGTTTGTATTCAAAAGTTCGTGCTGCTCCCACACTTCTCGCGAATACTCCGAACGTTCGGGCCTCTTCGCGAGAAGTGTGGGACCGCCTTTACGATTGTCGCCTCCGACGACTGACGATATTTACACAGAGTAGGTATAGTAAGCGAATATTAACTGTATGGATATTTTTTTAATAACGTACACTTAATAATTTTATAAAATAAAAAATATGCTCACAACTTAAAAATATACTTCGATTTATCTCTCTTGTGTGTTTTTTTGTTACTAAAAACCTTTTTTGTGTAGTATAACAAAGTAAACTAACTATTGTTACTCTGTTGTTGAAACATAGACGTCGGCTAAATTTTGACGATACAAGTACCACTAAAATGGCTTCCAATGATATTCTTATGGAGAAAAAAAATAAATTTGGTTTTAAGATAATTTTATTAATACTGTACGAAATTATCTGAATAACGAACTCAACCGAGATTTTGACCTGTTAAGATTATCTGGAAAATTTGAAGTTTAACTGTGGAGGCGTTCTCGAGTTATTTTGGTCACAGACACGCCAGTTGAGTTGATTCTCTTACCAGTCTAAGCAGTGAAGTTGTGTATAAGGATACACTTCACTTCGTTCGATTATCCAATTATTTAAACCAGTGAAAATGTCTGGTCAAAAACAAAATTACTATATTAAAAAGGTCCGACACAGCAGCTACAAATAAATTAAATAAAAGTGTATGAGGACTAATAACTAATAAAAACACAATACAAAACATCCCCAAGTTGTCAATTTAATTAACAGAAAAAATTATTTATTTATTTATTGGGTTCCTATGTAATTTATCCTCCACCAATGTATAACTAAATACTCATGTAAATAGTAAGATGTAACCACATTAAAGAGTTTAATTATAGTTAAGAACTATATAAAATATAATCTCTGTAACAATGAAGAAACTCTGGCTGTTTAAGATGAAGTTTAGTTTATGTGTTTACATCAAGCAGTTTTCATTAGAGCGGGTCTTATATATGAGGCACCCTAAACCTAATGGAAGGGCTCATTGCCTTAGAAGAAAAGAGTCGCTGTTTTCTTCTTATGTTAAAAACTTTCAGGACAAACGGAACTATTTACATAAATATGACATCAACGATATGTGTTTTGTGAGAATTCGTTTTCATTATAATATAGTGGTTGGTGGGTTTCGGATCCTGATTAAATAGATAGATAGCACAATGCAACAGAGTAATGACCAACTACAATACTATTGTTTCAATTGTTGTCTCGATATTCTTAATATGCTACGACGCGAACCGCATAAGATATATAAATTAAATATCCAATTAAATTTGCGAAAAAATATATATTTTTATCAAGTTCTTTACACTGACAGTTTCAAATATATTTGACTTAGTACAAATACTCTAACACTTTGATTTAGTGCTACGAAAGCCCTGGAAGTTGTGCACGTTTAGATGACTTTCTGGTGGTTCAGACAGAATTTGATTATTTAAACAGTTCCAATTTCAGAATTAACATAAGCAAATTGGTTGATATAAAAACAAGTAGATCTAGTTAGTAGAGTGGAAGGAGATATGATGAGGACGAATCAGATAAGAATATTGTCATTCCAAACCGGACAAACTTCCCATTTATGGGGACAATTGCCATTCAAGCATGTCCATGAATGTAAAGAGCATTTGATTTCTCCTGTAATTCTTTGGGAAACTAAATCCTTATGATTTACGCGAAGATAAAGAAACTCTCTGTCTTTAATTTACATGCACACCTTTTATTATGAGAAAACGAGTTCGCACGCAGCACGATGACGTGAGGGAAGTGAATTTCCACATAAAAACATTTAAAACTCAAAATCAGTGTAAAAACATACATTTATTCCAATTTTATTAAAATCTGAAAACAGTGATTTTTTTGGCTGTCCTGATGCTCCTGGTTTCATTTACCTGTAAAACTGGGAATACAATTTTAAAACCTCCATAAGACAACGTACTGTGTATAGTCGAACCACATTTTCTTTAATAACTCGGTAAATATGTATGCTAGAATGACGAGAAAGGGCTTAAAACTTTCACCTCACCAATTCCCATCTTTCTACGTGCATTAATTTTACATACGGGGCTTTTCTGACCCTTTTCGGGCCCAAAAACTCGAAATTTGAAAGATTAATCCCCAAAAATGGGGTTTAGAGTTTTCCTATTGTTTTGCCCAACAAACTTGTCCAACTGATTACAGAAAGAAACGTCCCTACCAAATTTGAAGTAAATCGGACAAAAAATGTGACCGCTAGAGTGCAAACACACACACACACACACACACACACACACACACACACACACACACACACACACACACACACACACACACACACACACAAACACACGCATATGTAGATATATATATACATATATATATATATAATTTTGAACGACCTCCAAAACGTGTTCAGGGGGTCACGTTAGGAACTTCTATAGTGGTCCCGGGCTTAAGTTTCACCGTGCGGGTAATGCTAATAGTTCACTTTCCAAAGGAAAATCAATAATAATACAAATAATGTTTGTAAATTGATATTTAAATCGAGTAGAGGGTCGTTGCGATCCAGTCCCTCTTTACAAAAAATATGCATAATCTGGACCCAAGGTAAATTGGTTATTAGTAGCTTGTAGGGAATAAAGCCCCTAATCTTTTCCTGAAGACCTAACTAAAAAAAAGACAGAAACTCAAATAACACATGGAAATGTAATTAATGAGGACGTTTTACAGTCACCTTGCTTTTCAATCTGGTTGTCGTGCAATAAAAAATAAAAAAATAAATTTTTGAAGAGCCTCTCGGGCCAATACCTTTAATTCGAACATATTATCTTACAATTTACCAAGCGTCCACATTTTATCTTTTAAAATTGATCTTACAAAATGAAATATAAAGATGTTAAATTGTAATTGTGTCAAGAAGACGTTCAAGACAGCGGCCATGTTGGATTGTGACTCCATAAGAATCAATCTATAAGTTCCTTTCTGAAATTAAAGGGCTCTGAAATATTTAATATGCCTAAGAGTAATGTTTTTCATGAAATACGTACATTTCTAAAAATAAATAAAAACAATTTGTGATGTTTAATGTTTTTCTGTCATACTAAGAACAGAACTATTTCACGAGCAAATTACAAAATGTTATAAAGCTTTGAAAGACGAATGCTTTAAAAATGAAACATCAAAATAAAGTATTTAGTAAAGACATGTCAAGCGCAAATCGACTTTGAAATTGTCATTGTTAGCATACGAGCAGCTGACTGGTCACCAAAACTAATCATCTCTCCGGAGCGTAGGAATAATCAGTTCTCGGAAGCGCTTCAAAAGAAATAAAAATAGATAAAACCTTTTTTATGAATGTAACATTCGAATGAGTTGTTCTAGCGACCGCGCTGATTTCACTCACATAGATAGATAGCCCTCGAGGTGTAATTTGGGATTAAATGCAAGAATGGTTTAGATCAGCACTATTTTTCTATAAATAAAGTGATATATAACTAGATCTAGTATAACTAGAGTGTAGGATGGTGTAGGATGGTCGACAAATAAATAAGTGGGAATCACCTATTAAATTATAATTTGTGTGGTTTTAATTGTTTGTTTATTTTTAGAATCTAGCAATAAAGGTAATCCTGAAAATTATGACCCAATTATTGGTTTTGATAAAGTATTAAGTGTTTGCCTACCGACAAAAATATTTTAAGGAAGGATGTATAGAGAGAGTTTTCTCATTTTAGCGAATTTCCCCTATAGGGAAGAAGCTATTACCGTAGGTCTCATGGTAAGACTTAAGCCCGAGACCATGATAACTTTTCGATTTGAGGTCCCCAGATGCCAAAAACACCATTCGTTCAAATTTGTATATATATATATATATATATATGTGTGTGTGTGTGTGTGTGTGTGTGTGTGTGTGTGTGTGTGTGTGTGTGTGTGTGTGTGTGTGTGTGGGTCCGTAAGCACGATAACTCTTGTAAAAAGGTCCGATCTTAATGAAATTTGGTACAATTATGTAAACTACCATTTATTTGAACGAGTTCGAAAACCACACAAATCGCATCATCCTAAGGGGGGGGGGGGGTTTAGGGGGGTTTTGTACCCCAAAAATGGGGTTTTGGGGTGTTTCACTTGTATTTGTTAATTAAATCAAATTTTAATTTATACCATTGAATTTAGCTTAAAAAATCAAACAATTTGGTATTTTGACCATTGCTCTACGTCATTGGTTACTGAGATATTGAAAGTGCTAAACACAGTACGTTGTCTAATGTTATTCTTATGGAGAAAAAGAAAAAAAATATATATCTCGCTTATTTATGAACATAAACTAACGAAATTTGGTATATGGCTTCATCTGGTTGTGGTTTATTGTTGTTTGCACATAAAAACAATTTTTCGCCTATGGTTCCCATAGCAGCAAACCTAGGTACTCGGTCCCCATGTTATGCTTATGGAAAATAATTAAAATGTTATATATCGCTTATTTATGAATGTATATGGATGAAACTTGGAATGTGACTTCACTTAGCTGAGTTCTATTGATATTTGTATAAAAAACATATTTTGTGTTCCTTGTTGCAGCAAACCTGCGTACTCATCCTCAATGTTATTCTTATGGAGAATAATTAATTAATTATTTATTTAAATATCGCTTGTTTGTGAATATATTTCTTATGAATCCTGTTAAGTGGCTTAATGTGTTATGTTATATATTCATTGGAAATTCGCTGAGTATGCAGGTTTGCTGCGCCGGGGGTATTGTTATTTCCCTAACAGTTTATATGGCGTCGAGAATGGAACGAGGCGGAGAAAACAAGTAATAAAACTGGTAGTTCTGTTTAAACCGCCAAATTTATTAGTTCAAATTTAGCGCTACTCAATTTTGTTGTTGTTTCGTGATATTCGTGTGATTGAATATCACCATATCACTAATATTGGGGTTAGGGAAAACTGGACACATTTACGGAAATATTTTTTAAAATAATGTCTTTATGTATTTTTAAATCTACAAAGTTATTTTCTATTACAGATTACCTGAAAACAACTATCATCATTCTTACTTTACATTTTAATGCTGTGGTGTCAAGTTGTTAGCTGATGCAGCTTTCACCTCTATTATAAAAAATACTATCACTTCTATTACACAAGTTTTTCAATTTTATAAGTAACAAATTAAATATAACCGGGCGCGGTAGCTCAGATGTAGAACGCAGGCCTTGCAAGTTATTCATGTGCAAGCGTGGGTTCAATCCCGGTGACTGCTATGATACTTTTTCATGAGCGGTCACCACTGCCTTGCCCATGTGACTGAAATGATAACAATAAATGTAAATTAGATCCTCCAGAAACTTTTCTCTTTCTTACAGTAACACAAAATTTCACATGAGATAAATACACACGGGGAAGATAATATAAGAAATAAATGTACTTTGTACCCCATTTACATATTACGATATGTTACGAGTGTTGTCATACCCCCGTGTGTGGAGATATTGCGTTTTATATCTACCATCTGGCTTTCTGTTACGGCTTGAAACATGTTGGCTTTGGCTTTCATTTTGGTACACTATAATACATTGCTTAAAGAACGGTTTCTATTAATTTATAGGAAAAGTTGTATGTAATGCTCCTAACAAGTTAAGTAATGTGATGAGTCTTATGTATTTTACGTACTACGTGTTTAGATTTAGTTGCAAGGTAACTAAATAATGTACAACGCTGCGTTACTAAGCATTTTTAGAAGTGGTGAAAAACATAACACATAATCGATACTCTTTAAAAAAGTATAGTTTTCACGTCCATTTTAGTTTTAAGCCATCGAACATTTTTATATTAATAAAATAATGAATTTTCATACAAGTTGAAATAAATATTTCAAAGCGTAAAAGCTTTAAATAACCGCGGAAAAGTGAAATAGAAGTCAAATCACATCATAAATATTTTAGTTTGCTAATCCCTCCTTTAATTTATTTAGTAATGGCATTTTAGTATTCTAAAATATGATTAAATAATAATTTATATTGTTGTTATAATATGTAAAAACTAGTCTAAACTGACAATCAATGGAAATCTCCAGAGCTCCGGATGATTATTTATCAAATCTAAGAATCTTATTGATTTATAATAATTTATTATTTTAAAGATCTTGAAAACCGGTGGTTATAATTTAAGAAGTGTCTGTTGCAGCCACAATGTAAAATGCAATGCACAACATTAAAATTAAAGAAGCCACAAAACTGTAGTGAATTGCAGTATTTAAACAAAGTCTTCGTTTAATTAATCCCTGCGGCTAAGGCTAAATAAAAACTGTTCAAATTGCAATCTTAACTCAACTGAGGTTACATATTAGGGTATATCTATTATTTTAGTACTTTTATGTAATTATTTAAGTGTTTTTTGTAAATATAAACCCAAATAATGTCTTTCGAGTAACATGATCCATGTTGTTAAAATTAAACATAACAAATTAGTCTCACAACACTACAAAATATATTTACACGTATACTGTACTTGCACACATGTCGGTAAATATACAAAAAGGGTAATCAATTTAAACAATTTACCAGTGATATTGACCGTTAGGACTGGTTGAAATCTATCGCCTTGTACCCCATCCTTTTTGTTTGTTACCGTTTTATAAATTATAAGTCTAAAAATATGTTTTAGTGTTGAGTGAAGTAGTTAATTTGATCCCGTGTAAATGTATATTGTAAACCTTTAGCACATCATATCACGATGAGTTGGTACACAGGAAACCGTCCTGGACCAACGATTTTAGAGACAATTATTTTAGAACTTCGTACACATGCAAGGTTAATTCACTTAATAAATGTGTAAAAAGGGTTTATCGGTTAAATTTAATGTTAAAAAGGTTTGAACTTCATTTTTGGTTCAGGCTGTAAAGTTGTATTTTACTCATTCCAAGATTGCGTAGCGAGTGTATCGTTGTATCCACAGCTAGGCCGTCACCGTTGTATCCACAGCTAGGCCGTCACCGTTGTATCCACAGCTAGGCCGTCACCGTTGTATCCACAGCTAGGCCGTCACCGTTGTATCCACAGCTAGGCCGTCACCGTTGTATCCACAACTAGGCAATCACCGTTGTATCCACAGCTAGGCCGTCACCGTTGTATCCACAGCTAGGCCGTCACCGTTGTATCCACAACTAGGCAATCACCGTTGTATCCACAGCTAGGCCGTCACCGTTGTATCCACAGCTAGGCCGTCACCGTTGTATCCACAGCTAGGCCGTCACCGTTGTATCCACAGCTAGGCCGTCACCGTTGTATCCACAGCTAGGCCGTCACTGTTGTATCCACAGCTAGGCCGTCACCGTTGTATCCACAACTAGGCCGTCACCGTTGTATCCACAGCTAGGCCGTCACCATTGTATCCACAGCTAGGCCGTCACCGTTGTATCCACAGCTAGGCCGTCACCGTTGTATCCACAGCTAGGCCGTCACCGTTGTATCCACAGCTAGGCCGTCACCGTTGTATCCACAGCTAGGCCGTCACTGTTGTATCCACAACTAGGCCGTCACCGTTGTATCCACAACTAGGCCGTCACCGTTGTATCCACAGCTAGGCCGTCACCGTTGTATCCACAGCTAGGCCGTCACCGTTGTATCCACAGCTAGGCCGTCACCGTTGTATCCACAGCTAGGCCGTCACCGTTGTATCCACAGCTAGGCCGTCACCGTTGTATCCACAGCTAGGCCGTCACCGTTGTATCCACAGCTAGGCCGTCACCGTTGTATCCACAGCTAGGCCGTCACCGTTGTATCCACAGCTAGGCCGTCACCGTTGTATCCACAGCTAGGCCGTCACCGTTGTATCCACAGCTAGGCCGTCACCGTTGTATCCACAGCTAGGCCGTCACCATTGTATCCACAGCTAGGCCGTCACCGTTGTATCACAGCTAGGCCGTCACCGTTGTAACCACAGCTAGGCCGTCACCGTTGCACTTATTGAATAACAGTAATCAGCAAGGTCGTTGAGAAGCGAAACTTAGTTTACTACTTATTCAATTGATCAGTAATCAGTGGTCTTTGTAATGGGTCTTAAATTGTCCTTTTTTCCCCTCACACATGCAAACCCCACCAAAAACCATTCTCACAACCATGGCCTTACCATTCTCACAACCATGGCCTTACTATTGTCTTTTGGTCCCGTCTTGGGCAGTCCGGGAAGTTATTGAGTAAATACCTTGACTTCCTTATTTTTAAATTTTTAGCAGTTATTTAATGCTGTTATACTTAGACATTTATTACAATCGTACCAATAATAGCTTAGTTTATTATTGTAAAAAAATGTTCGAAGGTTAAAATTCCAAATGCACGAGAACACTGTGCTTTTTTAAAGGGTATCGTTAAGTTTTTCCCACATTCAAAAATGCTTAGTAACGCAGCCTTGTATTATTTGCTTCATCAGTGAAAATTCGTATATACATGCACGGACAATCGATAGTGAAAACGTACACTAGACATATAAATGACGTATATGACGTATAATAATAATGTGATGATGATGATGATGATGAACCTGGTAAATGAAAAGTGTATTTATTACAAAATACTTAGCAACAATTTAAAAGGGAAATTGAAGTATCCACATATTTCTTCATTATATATATATATATATTGGAAATTTTGTTTTCAATCTAATAATATATATATATATATAAATGCAAAATAAAACTAACTGCAGAAATATGTTACACACATTTGAAGCTTAAATGTTTCATATAATAAATCATGCACTTGTGTTATGCATTATGGCGAGATGAAACCCCAGAAACTTGAGACTAACTATAAAATTAATCTGCATTGTGTAAAATGATGAACTACAGTGTTTCAAAACAGTCCAGCCCTTAATGAGTCCTGGAGGCGAAAATGAAACGCTAACAAACGTGACATTAACTCAGCTGCACTTGGACAGCTATGCACTTCATATACAAACTATTTTGTGATAAAAGAGGTTTTAACAAATGTTATGACTACACATTGTCACTAATAATACGGATGTTTTAAATCGTATTTATTTTTAAACAATAATAATCTGATATTCTGTTTAGTGTTTTATAGAAAATATGAAAGTAAATGTAAACAGTGTTATTCTTGTATTAGAATTTGACAAGTACGTTTTTCTTAATTTTGCAATCAGAATGTAAAATTTAAGACGTGACTTATGCAAGTAAATTAGATTGTGCAGTAACTACTTTAGTAAAGCATTTATCTTAGAATAAATGTTATTAAAAACATCCCTAGATTATAAATAATGTTGAGCTGCCCATCCTGATATGAGAATTATAACACTTTTAAATATAGCCTATTTTATAATTTATCTCATATGGTATTTGCTTTGGGTTGATAATATTTACGTGAAATTTTACTAAATACGAAGGTTCAGTATATCATAACATACTAACCGTCATTAAAAGAATTCTTAAAGGATAAACATTCTGTTAAGAGTTTATCATTATTTTATAATAATAAACGTACTAAAAAAGCAATAAAATATCATTAAAAACTACTATTAGTTTACAGATAGAACAGAAAATGTTTGATTTTGATTTAAATCATATTGTTTTTATAAAATTAATTCTAATATTAATCAAGGATAGTTTGCAGAATGTTAGTGATATTAGGAAATGTATAAAATTATTAAAGACCAATTTTCTGAGAGCCACAAGCAGTAGTTTCAAGCTGGTTGAGTCTTCATTAGCGAATTTTCTATGGGAAGTAAACTATTAGCACTTTGAAACTTAAGCCCGGGACCACCATAGAAGTTCCTAACGTGACCCCCTGAATGAGTTTTGGGGGGTCGTTCAAAACCCCCCAAAATATATGTATGCACTCTAGCGGTCGTATTTTTTGTCCGATTTACTTAAAATTTGGTAGAGTCAATCCTTTCTATAATCAGTTTGACAGGTTCGTTGAGCAAAACAATCGGAAATTTTAAACCCCTTTTTGGGGGATTATGCTTCCAAATTTCGAGTTTTTGGGCCTAAAAAGGGCCAGACAAGCCTCGGACGTAAAAGTAATGCATGTATTAAGATGGAAAGTAGTGAAGCAAAAGTTTTAAGCCCTCTCTCGTCATTCCAGCATAAATATTTACCGAGTTATTAAAGAAAATGTATATCGGCTAATACAGTACGTTGTCTTATGGGGTTTTTACATTAGAAAGCATGTTATTCATTTGTTGGTGTATTTGTATCATCCCCAGCAACCTGGCGCCTACTTTAAAGCCTGACTGGACCTTCTCCCAATCTTATAACGCGCAAAATTGTATTCCTAGCATTGCAGATAAATGAAACAAGGAGCATCAGAACAGCCAAAAAATCAATGTTTTCAGATTTCAATAATGTTGGAATAAATGTATGTTTTTACATTGGTTTTGAGTTTTAATAGTTTTGTATGTGGAAACTCACTTCCCTCACGTCAGCTTGCTAAGTGCGAACTCGTTATTTTGTTGAAGGGGTTTCTTAACAAAAACGAATGTTTTTTTACCCGAACCATTAAAATTCAGAAATGCTAAAAAAGCCAAACAAGATAAACAATAATTGAAATCTACACAATATATAGAAAACAAAATGTCGTTAATTATTTGTGGTTATAACGGCCAATGGCATATTAACACGACCTAACAACTATTTAAGCCAACATGACTAATATATATTAATTATAATATTATTAAAATTATAAATCCTTTTTGATATGACAAAATTTTACAATACGAATAATGTAGTTTGTTTGCTTAACTTCTAAAAGCATTAATGTGATGTAATTAGCCGTAAGTAATGCGCATGGAAATGTTGAACAAATAACTAATTAAATATTAATGGTTCAAAGAAGAGAGAAAAGTAATCCCAAAGCGCAAAAGGCAAAATGGGATAAATGTTTGCTCCGCCAACAAAGGCACTGTTTACAATCGGTTACAAACCCGGGCTATTCTTGTCTTCTGAAATATGTCATTGTAAACGACGTTGTAAGACTCGTAGACTATTTATACTTTATATGTAGTAAAACTAGTTAGCCTTCAATATCTTTAAAACCTTTTACCCTTTGTTTATCTGGCATTATTTGAACTTAATACAAATTAAATTAAATGTAGAAAACCCAATTCACAAAAGAAAAGATATAACGATTATGAATTTAAAAAAATGGTGTAGGTGTGTTGTATCACATACTGGTAGTTTATTTGGGAAGTAAACTACCCAGGACATTCAATAAATTTGTTGTAAATTAATATGCTTATTTTTTAAAATTAACATATTATTAAAAGTCAATGCTAAGTTAAACTTTAATCAATCGTTTAAACACTGAGGTTAAGAGATCAGCCAAGATTTTTAAAAACAAAAAGCGGAGGTAAACCCCGAAACATTAAAAATAGATGCAAAAACTCACTAAAGTAAAATCCATTGTGTTTTCTTAATCAGACGCCTTATTATCGGACAGTGTTGTGTAACCTTATATTCAATATAAATATAACTTATTTACTTACGTCAATCAATCCTTTTTTTCTATTCTGGCGTACACGTATCTCGGCATTCATGCCATCTTCAGCGCCTTGGTCGGTGTCGTGTAGGTTAACCCATCAGAAAATCTCTATTCTCGGCCGTGAAGCTTCGTCGTATCAAATGAAAATATTTAAAATTCACATTTAAGATACACATATATGAAAAAACACACAAACGGACGCACATCACAACGATTGTTACCACGTGCATTTTTATTTTCGGTTTCCAACCCTATATTACCAAACCCTATATATGCCAACCCTATATTCCAACCCTTGCTGAGTCTGTAACAACAGTGTCAAAAATTATCATTAGTCAAATTATCAAGATTAAAGGCTAAGCATTGTAGTAATACGAGCCTTCACGCATTTTCCACACTATTGATCAGAACCGTTCTCATGGTGCACTGTGAGTCTGAATGTCAATAGTCATTAAGTTATACATAACCTTCTCTGCAATAGATTTTATGTGGCTTGAGGGCTAGAAATTGTAGTAATATTTACCATAATATTGGCAGTACAGTGTACACATAGTGCAATGAGTGCTGAATATCAACAGTCTTCAATAGATGTCTTTCCTTGCAATACCTACCATAAGGTGCCTTGTGGTCTGCTACTTTTAGTAATAGATTATATAATATTGACAATACGACGCGTCACCATCACGGTGCAATGAAATCTGAACGTCAATGACCTGACATTAAGGCTGTACAGTCAAACAAATTTTAATTTTTGTTCTCACTGTTTTTTGTTTATTACGATAATACAAACCGTAAACACACATTTTTTTGGAAAAATATTTCCGTTATGTTGGTTTTTTCACCCTTTGAAGTGCCGTTTTAGAGGTATTTTGAATTATACACCAGTTGAAAACGGCCAATCACAAATGTTTCAAAATTGGTTTATGTATTTACAAAAAATATACCTAAGGGTCACCTAAATGGATTTTAGTAAAATTTTTATTATTTCAGGAAATAAAGTTTATATCTCGGTTGTATTTTATTCGAGTGGTTTTAAAACTTCAGCTAACCCAAGCCAAGGGTGTACAAAGACAGTTTTACACAAGAATATGTAAAAATTAGGTTTCATAAAAAAGTTGTGTACAATAAACTTTTTAATTTTAGCCCGCGCCAGACACCTATCTACCCCTGAGCCGCCCATATCGCCCCGACTCGCACGTGCAGGCACCCGCGCACCATATTTCTCTCTCACTCGCACATCCCTTTACTCTCTCACACATCTCCTCTCTCAATCACTCTCTCTCTCTCTCTCTCTCTCTCTCTCTCTCTCTCTCTCTCTCTCTCACTACCCCGCATCGGCCCGCCGCGCCGACTGCCGGCACCGTCACCCCGTGACAGAGGAGGTATCTTCTTTGCAAATAAAACAAAGGTCTAAAAGCCAGGTTGTGTTAAGTTGTATGTAGGCCTGAAGTCAGATTTCTTTATGCCCATCAAAGATGTTTAATATATTTTTACAATTGTTAATTAGGCCCTACAAATTTATTCTTAAGACAAAAACGCCACATTTTATTTCTGTTAGTGAAAAGGGTTTTTCTTAGCTAATAATCAAGTTGTTTATACACAGTTTTCTTTGCTTTTTTCTATGTAAGTCAAACATAATTTATGACTCTTCAATTTCACATTAAATAGTTGCCAACCATATTTTAAAATACAAACGCACTTATAAAGAGCACGTTTGATTATAAAGAGCAATGAATTACAATTTGTTCAGCTGTGTGATTTGATTTGACTATAAAACATAACTCAGATGAACAATAGAAGCTGTTGGGCAAAACTAGCCTTATATCAGGGCCGTAAGGGCGCACGGGGCGAGCGCCCAGGGCCCCGGGCCCGAGGGGGGCCCCCAGGCCACGAAAGTGGGACCCTTCAGACCACTAAGGAGGCAGTTTTTAAAATTTGTTCTGAAAAAGTTGATTATTTCTTAACTGAAAACAATACAAATAATTTTAAGATGTAAAAGGTGTACGTTCAAACTAAGTATCAAATCCAAAGTCATTCAATAATTTGTATTATTTTAATACCATGTGCGGACTTGATAAACTTGCCCAAATCCAGTAACTAAAATTGGCCAGGTAAGATTTGAAACATAACTACTGATGGCATTGTAGAGCACCTATTTTGCTGAGCATAGATTGTATGTATTGTATTGTTTAATATAAATTATAACAGCCATGCTCTGCCGTACTTGGAAGTTGCATATTCCGTTCAAGCCGATTTAAGTTTGTTGTTATTGTTGCACAAAACTAATTTTGATATATTATAAATTATTAGGAACAAACTGCCAAATATAAAGTAATTCAATAATAGTATCAAAACTATAATTGGTTACGAAAGTCAGTTAACGTAGGACACTGAGTAGTCATACGTGTTTGAGGTTATCCTAAATATGATTATACAATTAATAAAGATGATAATAATAATGTTACGGTAGCTTTTAGCCTATTTATTGTTGTTGTTATTTTGTTCGTATCGTCTTTATATATAATTCTGAAAACGAAATCTTTAAGTCAAAATTGTGGGAGTTTGGCTAATCGCAGGATAATGGGAGAGGTCTTGATCCCTGGGACTCGGGAAAAATAACAGTATTTCTAAATATTTACCAGCAAACGAACAACAACGTAAAACATCCCCCATAAGAAAAGCATGGGGATTTAAAAACGTCTGCTTTGTTTACTTTAATTATTACTCAATACGATCAGCACTGCCCCGGTATCAGTGAGTGTTACGGGATGTAAGCTTATCATTGCTGCCAACACTGAATCCTGCGATTACCCCCCACATCAAGTTTAACGTAGGAAGAAACAAGGCCCAATGATAAAGGTAATATTTCATTGTATCAAAATCACGTAAACTTATCTCGAAAATAATGTACAAACGTCTACAATATAACTGACTCTTTACTACATTTCCAAATATTTAAATCTCTTTAAGAATATTTTTATGTGCGATAATATCAAATGCATCCGGAATAAGAACATGTTTTAAATTTTAAACTTGAAAAAAGTTACCTTTGAATTAGCATTAAACCAGAGTTTAGAAAATTATATTTTGCGTTGGCGTTGCCTATGTTACTTGAACATATAATTTATGAGTTTTCAGCCAAGAAATGCCGAGAAAGGAGTTTTTACCGCCTATACTGCATGAAATACTATTCAATAAAGTCTATCCAGCAGTATGTTGATCTACGACCTTTTAAAGAGTTCCAAATCAATATGTATTGAATTCAAACATATAATATAACATTTATTATAACAAAACATAACATAACAAAACATTTCATATGTGCTATATTTTTATTGTTTTCATGTTAGTACTATGATTTTTGTGGTAAAGCAATTACACGAGATATTTCTATTTAAATTTATAAGTTGTTGGTTTAACTAGTCATAATGTTTTTTATTGTATATTAATTTAATATATTAGTAACTTGTTGGATATAGGCTTGAGAGATAAAACCAGACTAAATCCTGTAAAGAAAATTAAATACAACATTATTATTATGAAAATTTTTAAAGTTTTCACAAAAAATTAAAATTTGTTAATTATTTTTATATTTGGTGTATTTATTACAGACTAGACAATTAAAATTAATAAGGTTATATTACGGAATAGAGAAATATCTATTGTATGTATACCTACATACATGCTTGTATTTATGTTAGGGGGGCCCCATTTTCGTATTCGCCCGGGGCCCCAGAGGTCCTAAATACGGCCCAGTCTTACATATTAAATCGCTAAGGAATTTCGTTTTTGGCCCGCTACGTCGTTATTTCTCAACCGATTTGGACAATCGATGTGTCATTTTAGCGAATTTCCCCTATAGGGAAGAAGCTATTACCGTAGGTGGCATGACTTAATTAAGCCCGAGACCATGATAACTTTTCGTTTTGAGGTCCCCAGATGCCAAAAACTATTCGTTCAAATTTATATATATGTATATATATATATATATATATATATATATATATATATATATATATATATGTGTCCGTTACCGCGATATCTTTTGAAAGAAACACCCGATTTTGATGAAATTTGACACAAATGTGAAGAGTAGCAATTATGACTTTAAGTTCGAAAACCAGATCGATCGCACTATGGGAAGGGGGTTTTATGGGGGTTTACAATTTTCCAAAAATCGGTTTTTTGCAAATTTGGCCCCAAAATGTTAAAAATACTCAATTTTGGTTATAGCCATTTTATAGAGCTTAAAAAACAAATAATTTAGTATTTTGAATCATTAACCTAGGTTAAGTGGTTAGGGAGAAAATCCAAAAAAACGTGTCCCATGTTAATCTTATGGGAAAAAGGTGTTTAGATTTTTCTCAGATAGTTTCACTAAAAACTTCACATTTCTGTTTATTAATGTGTTTAGCTCAACAAAAAAAACATGTTGGTGTTTTAATCGTTGTTCTACGTCCAACCGTTGCAGAGATATTCAAAGTGCTAAAGACAGTACGTTGTCCAATGTTATCCTTATGGAGAATAAATAAAATTCTATATCTCGATTATTTATGAATGTATATTGATGAAACTTGGTATGTGGCTTCAAATAGTTGTGGTATCTTGATATTAGCACAAAAAACAAGTTTTTTGTTGATAGTCCCCGTAGCAGCAAACCTGCATACTCGGCCCTCATGTTATTCATATGGAGAATAAGTAAAGTTGTATACCTCCCTTAATTATGAACCTACATTAAGAGAACTTGGTACGTAGCTTCACCTGGTTCAGTTGTATTGATAATTGAAAAAAAACATTACTTATCTTCCTGTTGCAGCAAACCTGCGTCCTCAACCCTAATGTTATTCTTATGGTGAATAAATAAAATGCTATATATCACTTATTTATGAATGTATTTTTGTGAAACTTGGTAAATAGCTCTATGTAGTAATGAGTCATATATATATGCATTGGAAATTCGTGGAGTACGCAGGTTTGCTGCGACGGGGGTATTACAGTTTTTACACTTGCACATTAACAGAAAGAAATACTCTTACTCTTACAGCCTGTTTTTGGGTAAAGACAGCCAGTCCTACTCTTAAACATGGGGTATTGTGGTTTCTACGGACAGTCTCGGTCTCGGACCGTGTCTATTGGTTTTATGTTAACTGTCCGCATGAGTCTCTAAAGTTGCTGTAAAGGAATTCAAGCAATACAAAATTCGGGACCTGACTGACATGGTTTACCAGGATATCTCTTGGGGGTAATGTATATTTTTGGAAACCATTTGCCTCCCTCCCTATCTGGGTACTACCAAACTGCCACCCGTTTTTTGGGCACATCTGAAGTTTACAAACTTCACTATGGTAGAAAAATATTTAACCATTGCTCTACTAGGCCAATCATATATATATATATAGTACATTAAAATCGCAAACAAACGGTTAGTTCTGATATTGTAATATGTTGTTAGGATAACTACCAGTAGTTTACCGATGCCTTAGACTTTGTTTCAAAGTTAATGTCTAGCTAGAGGTCTAGCAACTGTTGTAGTACGAGTAGTTACCACACTATTCATCAGTACATCGGGGTCACAGTTTCACTTATCATTCATATTGAAGTCTAACCTTTATTGTTCTGTAAGCCTACGTCTGATTAAAACTATGTAAAAGTTTACCCCAGACAACCGAAACCAACATTAATGTAATGAAAAACGTCATAAAATACGGAATAATATATAGTCAAGATAAAACCAGCATAAAATCGTTTAAACACACCTTTTCAAAATGTTGTTTTAAGGGTTATATATTTATTGAAACTGGAGTCACAAGTCGAGAAGTTAATTACACTGTTATCGAGTCTTCCCTATACTCGCGGCCATGTGGCTAGCGGTCTAGTACTATTGGTAATAATGACACGTATTATTAGCTACTACATTGTTGCGTCCCTGGTGTACTGGGGTCGCATTTCAGCAGATAATTACACTGCAGTCAAATCCTTACTGTAATCCCTGCCATGTAGCAATCGGTATAGTAATTGTATTAATAATAGCACATATTAGCTACTACATCGTTGCGTTCCTAGTGTACTGGGGTAGCTTTTCAGCAGTTTATTACGCTGTCGTCAAATACTCACTGTAGTCCCTGCCATGTGGCTATCGGTATAGTAAATGTGGTAATAGTAGCACATATTATTAGCTAATAAATCGTTGTGTCCCTATGTACTGGGGTTGCAATCCAGCAGTTAATTACACTGCAGTCAAATCATCACTGTACTCACAGCCATGTGGCATTCGGTCTAGTAAATGTGGTAATAGTAGCACATATTATTAGCTAATAAATCGTTGTGTCCCTATGTACTGGGGTTGCAATCCAGCAGTTAATTACACTGCAGTCAAATCCCAACTGTACTCTCAGCCATGTAGCTATCGGTCTAGTAATTGTGGTAATAGTAGCACATATATTAGCTACTAAATCGTTTCGTCCCTAGTGTACTGGGGTGGCATTTCAGTAGGTAATTACACTGCAGTCAAATCCTCACTGTACTCTCAGACATTTTTCTATCGGTATAGTAACTGTGGTAATAGTAGCACATATTATTAGCTACTACATCATTGCGTCCCTGTGTACTGGGGTTGCAATCCAGCAGTTAATTACACTGCAGTCAAATCATCACTGTACTCACAGCCATGTGGCATTCGGTCTAGTAATTGAGGTAATAGTAGCACATATTATTAGCTACTAAATCGTTGTGTCCCTAGGGTACTGAGGTTGAATTTCAGCAGTTAATTACACTGCAGTCAAATCCACACTGTACCCTCAGCCATGTGGCTATCGGTATAGAAATTGTGGTAATAGTAGCACATATTATTAGGTACTACATCGTTGCGTCCCTGTGTACTGGGGTTGCGATTCAGCAGTTAATTACACGGCAGTCAAATCCCAACTGTACTCTCAGCCATGTGGCATTCGGTCTAGTAATTGAGGTAATAGTAGCACATACTATTAGCTACTACATCGTTGTGGTCCTAGTGTACTGGGGTTGCATTTCAGCAGTTAATTACACTGCAGTCAAATCCACACTGTACCCTCAGCCATGTGGCTATCGGTATAGAAATTGTGGTAATAGTAGCACATATTATTAGGTACTACATCGTTGCGTCCCTGTGTACTGGGGTTGCGATTCAGCAGTTAATTACACGGCAGTCAAATCCCAACTGTACTCTCAGCCATGTAGCTATCGGTCTAGTAATTGTGGTAATAGTAGCACATATATTAGGTACTAAATGGTTTCGTCCCTAGTGTACTGGGGTGGCATTTCAGCAGTTAATTACACTGCAGTCAAATCCTCACTGTAATTCCTGCCATGTTGCTATCGGTCTAGTAACTGTAGTAATAGTAGCACATATTATTAGCTACTACATCGTTTCGTCCCTAGTGTACTGGGGTTGCATTTCAGCAGTTAATTACACTGCAGTCAAATCCTCACTGTACTCTCAGCCATGTTTCTATCGGTATAGTAACTGTGGTAATAGTAGCACGTATTATTACCACGTATTGTATTATTACCACGTAGCTACTACATTGTAGCGTCCCTAGTGTTCTGGGGTTGTATTTCAGCAAGTAATTACACTGCAGTGAAATCCTCACTGTACTCTCAGCCATGTGGCTATTGGTATAGTAACTGTGGTAATAGTAGCAAATATTATTGTCTACCACATCGTTTCGTCCCTAGTGTACTGGGGTTGCATTTCAGCAGTTAGTATTAAATTAGTAATTGTGGTAATAGTAGCACATACTAATAGCTACTGCGTCGTTGCATTCCTATTGTACTGAGGTGGCATTTCAACAGTTAATTACACTACGTCTAATCCTTACTGTAATTTCAGTCATGTGGCTTTGGTCTAGTAAACGTTGTAATAGTAACACATAATTATTAGCTACTACATCGTTGTGTCCCTGTGTACTGGGGTTGTATTTCAGCAGTTAATTACACTGCAGTCAAATCCTCACTGTACTCTCAGCCATGTGGCTATTGGTATAGTAACTGTGGTAATAGTAGCAAATATTATTATCTACCACATCGTTTCGTCCCTAGTGTACTGGGGTTGCATTTCAGCAGTTAATTACACTGCAGTCAAATCCTCACTGTACTCTCAGCCATGTGGCTATTGGTATAGTAGCTGTGGTAATAGTAAAACATAATTATTAGCTACTACATCGTTGTGTCCCTGTGTACTGGGGTTGCATTTCAGCAGTTAATTACACTGCAGTCAAATCCTCACTGTACTCTCAGCCATGTGGCTATTGGTATAGTAACTGTGGTAATAGTAGCACATATTATTATCTACCACATCGTTTCGTCCCTAGTGTACTGGGGTTGCATTTTAGCAGTTAATTACACTGCAGTCAAATCCTCACTGTACTCTCAGCCATGTGGCTATTGGTATAGTAACTGTTGTAATAGTAGCACATATTATTATCTACCACATCGTTTCGTCCCTAGTATACTGGGGTTGCATTTCAGCAGTTAATTACACTGCAGTCAAATCCTCACTGTACTCTCAGCCATGTGGCTATTGGTATAGTAACTGTGGTAATAGTAGCACATATTATTATCTACCACATCGTTGCGTCCCTAGTGTACTGGGGTTGCATTTCAGCAGTTAACTACACTGCAGTCAAATCCTCACTGTACTCTCAGCCATGTGGCTATTGGTATAGTAACTGTGGTAATAGTAGCAAATATTATTGTCTACCACATCGTTTCGTCCCTAGTGTACTGGGGTTGCATTTCAGCAGTTAATTACACTGCAGTCAAATCCTCACTGTACTCTCAGCCATGTGGCTATTGGTATAGTAACTGTGATAATAGTAGCACATATTATTTATCTACCACATCGTTTCGTCCCTAGTGTACTGGGGTTGCATTTCAGCAGTTGACTACACTGCAGTCAAATCCTCACTGTACTCTCAGCCATGTGGCTATCGGTATAGTAACTTTGGTAATAGTAGCACATATTATTATCTACCACATCGTTTCGTCCCTAGTGTACTGGGGTTGCATTTCAGCAGTTAATTACACTGCAGTCAAATTCTAACTGTACTCTCAGCCATGTGGCTATCGGTATAGTAACTGTGGTAATAGTAGCACATATTATTATCTACCACATCGTTTCGTCCCTATTGTACTGGGGTTGCATTACAGCAGTTAATTACACTGCAGTTAAATCCTTACTGTAATACCTGCCATGTGGCTATTGGTCTAGTAACTGTGGTAATAGTTACACATATTATTAGCTACTACATCATTGCCTCTCTAGTGTACTGGGGTTGCGTTTCAGCAGTTAATTACACTGCAGTCAAATCCTCACTGTAATCCCTGCCATGTGGCTATCGGTCTAGTAACTGTGGTAATAGTAACACATATTATTAGCTACTACATCGTTGCATCTCTAGTGTACTGGGGTTGCAATTCAGCAGTTAATTACACTGCAGTCAAATCCTCACTGTAGTCTCAGCCATCTTGCTAGTGGTCTAGTAATTGTAATACTAGTAGCACATACTATTAGCTACTACATCGTTGTGGTCCTAGTGTACTGGGGTCGCATTTCAGCAGTTAATTACACTGCAGTCAAATCCTCACTGTACTCTCAGCTATATTACTATCGGTCTAGTAATTGTGGTAATAGTAGCACATGTTATTAGCTACTACATCGTTGCATACCTAGTGTACTGTGGTGGCATTTCAGCAGTTAATTACACTGCAGTCAAATCCTCACTGTAGTCTCAGCCATTTTGCTAGTGGTCTAGTAATTGTAATACTAGTAGCACATACTATTAGCTACTACATCGTTGTGGTCCTAGTGTACTGGGGTCGCATTTCAGCAGTTAACTACACTGCAGTCAAATCCTCACTGTACTCTCAGCCATGTGGCTATCGGTATAGTAACTTTGGTAATAGTAGCACATATTATTATCTACCACATCGTTTCGTCCCTAGTGTACTGGGGTTGCATTTCAGCAGTTAATTACACTGCAGTCAAATTCTAACTGTACTCTCAGCCATGTGGCTATCGGTATAGTAACTGTGGTAATAGTAGCACATATTATTATCTACCACATCGTTTCGTCCCTATTGTACTGGGGTTGCATTACAGCAGTTAATTACACTGCAGTAAATCCTTACTGTAATACCTGCTATGTGGCTATTGGTCTAGTAACTGTGGTAATAGTAGCACATATTATTAGCTACTACAACATTGCCTCTCTAGTGTACTGGGGTTGCGTTTCAGCAGTTAATTACACTGCAGTCAAATCCTCACTGTAATCCCTGCCATGTGGCTATCGGTCTAGTAACTGTGGTAATAGTTACACATATTATTAGCTACTACATCGTTGCATCTCTAGTGTACTGGGGTTGCAATTCAGCAGTTAATTACACTGCAGTCAAATCCTCACTGTAGTCTCAGCCATTTTGCTAGTGGTCTAGTAATTGTAATACTAGTAGCACATACTATTAGCTACTACATCGTTGTGGTCCTAGTGTACTGGGGTCGCATTTCAGCAGTTAATTACACTGCAGTCAAATCCTCACTGTACTCTCAGCTATATTACTATCGGTCTAGTAATTGTGGTAATAGTAGCACATGTTATTAGCTACTACATCGTTGCATCCCTAGTGTACTGTGGTGGCAGTTTCAGCATTTCAGCATTTCAGCATTTCTGCAGTCAAATCCTTACTGTAATCCCTCTCAGGTGGCTATTGGTCTAGTAACTCTGGTAATAGTAGCACTTGTTATTAGCTACTACATCGTTGCGTCCCTAATTTACTGGGGTGGCATTTCATCAGTAATAATACTGCAGTCAAATACTAACTGTTATCCCAGCCATGTGGCTATCGGTCTACTAATTAGTGGTTTTCCAATGGAAAGTGAACTAATAGCATGACCCGCACGGTGAAACTTAAGCCCGGGACCACCATAGATGTTTCTAACGTGACCCCCTGAACACGTTTTGTGGGGTCGTTCAAAATTATATATATATATATATGTATTTGGTAGAATTGACCCTACCAAATTTGAATTAAATCAGAAAAAAATGCGGCAGCTAGAATGCATTCACACATACACACACAGACACATATATATATATATAATATATATTATTTATAAATATATATGTGTGTGTGTGTGTGTGTGTGTGTGTGTGTGTGTGTGTGTGTGTGTGTGTGTGTGTGTGTGTGTGTGTGTGTGTGTGTGTGTGTGTGTGTGTAGGTATTCTAGCTGCTTCATTTTTTGTCCGGTTTACATCAAATTCACTTCAAATTCACGCTGACGTGAGGGAAGTGAATTTCCACATGCAAAACTTTTAAAACTCAAAGCAATGTGTGAAAACATACATTTATTTCAATTTTATTTAAATCTGAAAACATTGAATTATTGGCTGTTCTTATGCTCTTGGTTTCATTTACCTGCAATGCTAAAAAACACAATTTTGCGCATTATAAGGTTGGGAGAAGGTCCAGTCAGGCTTTAAAGTAGGCACAAGGTTGCTGGGGATGATACGAATAAACCAAATATATATATATATATATATATATATATATATATATATATATATTATAATATATGTGTGTGTGTGTGTGTATGCATTCTAGCTGCCGCATTTTTTGTCCAATTTACTTCAAATTTGGTAGGGTCATTTCTTTCTATAATCAGTTGGACAACTTCGTTGGGCAAAACAATCTGAAATTCTAAACCCTTTTTGGCGATTATTCTTTCAAATTTTGAGTTTTTTTGCCCAAAAAGGGTCAGACAGGCCTCGGAAATAAAAGTAATGCATGCATTAAGATGGAAATTAGTGAAGCAAAAGTTTTAAGACCTCTCTCGTCATTCGAGCATAAATATTTACCGAGTTATTAAAGAAAATGTATATCGGCTAAATAGAGTACGTTGTCTTATGGGGTTTTTACATTAGAAAGCATGTCATTCATTTGTTGGTGTATTCGTATCATCCCCAGAAATCTTGTGCCTACTTTAAAGCCTGACTGGACCTTCTCCCAACCTTATAATGCGCAAAATTGTGTTTTTAGCATTGCAGGTAAATGAAACCAGGAGCAAAACATGCCCCTGCTGGGGATGTTTAAATCAATGTTTTAAGATTTAAATAAAATTGAAATAAATGTATGTTTTCACACTGGTTTTGAGTTTTAAAAGTTTTGTATGTTGAAATTCACTTCCCTCACGACAGCGTGCTGCGTGCGAAGTTGTTTTGGTAATAGTAGCACATATTATTAGCTACTTCATCGTTGCATACCTAGTGTACTGGGATGGCATTTCAACAGTTAATTACACTGCAGTCAAATCCTTACTGTAATCCCAGCCTGTGGCTATCTGACTAGTAATTGTGATAATAGTATCACATACTATTAGCTACTACATCTTTTCATACCTAGTGTACTGGGATGGCATTTCAACAGTTAATTACACTGCAGTCAAACCCTTACTGTAAACCCAGTCATGTGGCTATCTGACTAGTAATTGTGATAATAGTATCACATACTATTAGCTACTACATCGTTGCATTCTAGTGTACTGAGGTTGCATTTCAGCAGTTAATTACACTGCAGTCAAATCCTTACTGTACTCTCAGCCATGTGGCTATCGGTATAGTAATTGTGGTAATAGTAGCACATATTATTAGCTACTACATCGTTTCGTCACTAGTGTACTGGGGTTGCATTTCAGCAATTAATTACACTGCAGTCAAATCCTTACTGTACTCTCAGCCATGTGGCTATCGGTATAGTAATTGTGGTAATAGTAGCACATATTATTAGCTACTACATCGTTGCGTCCCTAGTGTACTGGGGTGGCATTGCAACAGTTAATTACTCTGCAGTAAAATCCTCACTGAACTCCCAAACAGATAGTTTGATGCCTAGGACTCGCAATACAGTGCATTTTGAAGTCCATACTAAAGTTGGGTTGCTTTAACAGTGGAAATTCAAGTGATGATCTAAACTGTTCCTACATATCAGTCACGTAGGAATGAATACGTGGAGTAGTGGTTGCAATGATACAAATACTATGTAATTATGTCCAGATTTTTAGAGCTCTAAAATAGACTTCATTAAATACAATTAAGCATATAATTCTTATACCGGTACCACAATTTAATGTGTGTGATAACTTTAGTACTTTATTGCTGCCCCACTAGTATGTTTTAATAAATCTTTGATATTTCTTAAACCAGACATCGAGTTGGAAGATAAATAATGAGTGATAACGTAGATAATATTTGAATAGTTGTAGGTAATAATTAATAATATTGTTATAATAATAATATGTTCAACAATAAATGCGTTTTAATGTTATATGTGAATTAAGGTGTGCTACACGATGGGTGTATTTTAATTTTATTATTGTTGTTAATCACCAATGGACTGCCAGGCTATAAACTAATCTGGGGATATTAAAATTGTGCATTCACACCTACCCTCACGATGGGTGTATTTTAATTTTACTATTGTTGTTAATCACCAATGGACCGCGAGGCTAGAAACTAATCTGGGGATATTAAAATTGTGCATTCACACCTACCCGCACGATGGGTGTATTTTAATTTTACTATTGTTGTAAATCAGCAATGGACTGCCAGGCTAGAAACTAATCTGGGGATATTAAAATTGTGCATTCACACCTACCCTCACGATGGGTGTATTTTAATTTTACTATTGTTGTAAATCAGCAATGGACTGCCAGGCTATAAACTAATCTGGGGATATTAAAATTGTGCATTCACACCTACCCTCACGATGGGTGTATTTTAATTTTACTATTGTTGTTAATCACCAATGGACCGCGAGGCTAGAAACTAATCTGGGGATATTAAAATTGTGCATTCACACCTACCCGCACGATGGGTGTATTTTAATTTGTCTATTGTTGTAAATCACCAATGGACTGCGAGGCTAGAAACTAATCTGGGGATATTAAAATTGTGCATTCACACCTACCCTCAATAACATTTCACTAAATAACATGAGTATGGAAATTAAATTGGAATAACAACTCCCTGAGAATTTTCTTATTGGTCATGACTATTTGCATACGTCACACAATTATATTGTTATTTGTTCCAAAAATAATATAATAAATCATTAATATCTGTTTCTACACTAAACAAATTACAAGTATTTGATGCTAGTAATAATACTAAATACATTTTTGATCTGTGAGCTTTAAGGGCAGCAAAGGAGATATCCCTGTTGGTTGTTGTTATTAGGCTGAGGGCTCAATAATTCATTTAGATAATTGTAAGTCAAGACCACTTGGGACGAACCCTTTACGCTAAGCTTGTGGCAATTATAAAAGCAATGGCTCGAAACATAAGCCCCTTCACCCTCCTCATACTTTCCTACCTCCTACATCAATAAAACAATAAATATGAGGATTGGTTAAAAAACAACATACGTTTTTTCTTAAAATTGTACTTGCATTTATTTGAAACACAATTTTAAGAAAAAACTTTTGACGTTATACTATATAGCATTAATTTTTACAACAAAATCAATGATGATGAACTCTTGATGTCTTCATGGGAAACTATAAATTCAAAGTTTAGTAGAGAATACTGAAAAGAACCAACACAAATATAAAACATTGGTATTTAAGAACAAGCTAAATCTAAATGGAAATGCACCGTAAAACATTTGAGCTTGTTTTTACAGGCTTAAAAAAAGAGTATATACTATAGAGTATATCAATGTTCATTATGACATAAACAACAAACAGAAACCAAATAGAGAACCATCACACACGGAATCATAGAAAACATGCATCAAAATTCAGAAAATATTTCAAAACATTAACCCGTTGGTTTCAGCTTTTATTTAGTGTAGACAATGATTTTATTTGATCAGGTAATTAATAAACGCGTGTTAATTAATAAACACGCCATTAACGTTCATTAGTATTTCAACAGAACAAAATGCAAACCAATATTTCTTGCTCTCCACTAACCTTTGCGGTTGGATCCGGAATTGCAAATCATAGTTTAAGTTAAGGTTGTAATTTAACTAGACTTTTTTGTTCGATTCGTTTTCTGGAAAAGAGTAGGGGCCTACATTTTTTGATTGGTAATCACAGTTTTCCAAAAAATAAATGAATTTTACAATATCGAAACAAATAAAATGAATATATAAGCAACAACAAATAAAATATATACATACCAAAATAATATTGTTTATACATCGTGGTACTACATTTGAAACCATTACCAGTTCCCACATCTTACAATAGTTTTTGACCCAAATGTATTTTTAAAATTAAACTTTTTTATAAAAAAACTGAATACATTTATCTTTACTTATTTTACTCTCAAAGACTAGCTATAGCTTATTACAAGCTTTAATTTGTCATGAGCCAAAACGTTTGACTATATTTGACAGAAACAGACCCCTAATTCCCCTGCTTTGTGACTTGTTTCTTCAAATTTCTCTCAGACAGAGAGTGAGACTAATATCCATTTTACATTCATCAAATGTGAAACCTTTTAATCGTTGAAATCTCACATTATCAATAACTTACGTAATTTACATCAGCATTCCCAATTTGTGTCTAAACATCGTACTACAATTAAATGTATTTAATAATCTGTTTTTTTCCGGCTACGTTGTTGTTTATGTTTTTAATTGTTAATTGGTTTTAGCTAGGTTTAGTAATGATATTGTATTAATTTAAGGAGTAGTAAATTATACAACAAACATCGAAGTAATAACTAGTTTTAGTTACTTATTCATATGTTTATAATATCCTTGAAGTTTTACTATACAGTGTGTAAAAAAAGGCTGTCCCCCCTTTGTTGAAACAAACAAATCACCTTTGGGGAACAATAATAACTTAACCCAAAGTATCTTTTGATGTTATCGGAAATTTTGAGTGTCCCCCAAAAATGGAGGATTTTGGGTACAACTGAAAATTTTCAAATGTAAACCCCTTTTGAGTGACCCCTCATTTTAAAGAGCTTTAAAAAATAGGCGAATGGTGGAGGTTTGAGGTCTGTGACGTGTTTATATCCAAAATGGCAGCTTGTCGGTTTTAAGTGGGCCAGTGCTAGACGTTCTCTGATTTTGTTAAGAAAAAGATTTGTATGTCTGCCAACATTCTCTTCACCCCACTCCATCTGCCATGCGTCTTCAGTTTCCCGTTCCATCTCTTCTTTGCTTCGGACTCTTTCTCCTTACTTAATTTTCCTTATCTCGATTTCTTCCTTTGTCTTCATTTCCAGGGGTGGGTTTCCCGTGATAACACACAGTGCTGTGGTTGATGTGGTCCGGTACGCTCCTGACATCGCAATGAGTGCTGTCCTCTGAGCAGAACGCAATTTTCTCTTGATTACACCACTTTAGATCTTATGTGCCCACACTGGATTTGCATACATGATGATTGGCAGAAATACCATATTCTGCATTATATCAGCTTGCACTCCATAATTTTGTTTTATTAGTCTAGTTACTTTGAACATGACATTAGTTAGCTTTATTGCAGACATTAGTCAAGTGAGATGTGAATGTAAAACCTTTATCCAGAGTCAACCCTAGATACGAGTACTCTTCTACAAAGCCTATTGTATGACCATGATCTTGGTTGTGGGAAGTCTTCTTAGGTTGAGTTTAGCATTGATTAGCATGGCTTTAGTCTTGGTTTCTGAAACTGAGAGTTTTGCTTTCGATGTCCATGAGTCCAGATTGTTCATTATTATGCGTGATTTATTTTCAAGTGTATTTCTTATATCACCACTAACCAGGATCACTGCATCATCTGCAAATACTACCACTTTGCGTCCCTCCGGAAAGTTAAACTTGAGAAAATCGTCAAAAACAATGTTTCACAGTATGGGTCCCAGAACAGATCCTTATGGGCATCCTCTATCCACTGTCCGACTAAATATTTCTCCTCCTATACTTATACTTAGCTGAACGCTACTGTTGATTTCACCAGGTTAATTATGTTGGTGCTTACATTGAGGGCCCTCAACCTATGAATAATATAAGGTCACCACACGTTGTTGAATGCTCCTTTGATGTCAATGAAGACCGCTACAACATACCTCGCTTCAGATTCCTCCTTGAATTTAACCAATTCTTGCATGGCATTTATGGTACCTGTCCCCACTCTAAAGCCAAACTGCGACTATCTGATCAAGTGTGTGGCGGTTCGTGGTAGGCGCTCGGACTAGGGCGGCACCGCTATCTTGGACCGTCACATCCGACCCCCGCGCCAGGCTGGCCGTACTCCGAGTAGCTTCTCTATTGTATTATGTTTTCGCTGTTATTTACATACTCTGAAGTCAAGTATCATAAATCGATTGTAGAAAAAGCAGTGAAATACAACGCTAGTGAGAGCACGTTTTGACGTGTCACTAGCCTATCGGTTAGCATCTTGGATCTGGTTCAAGGGCATCACGGGTTTAATTTCCGGAATGTTCACATCAGTACGGGCTTGGACCGCCTCCCCTTAAAGCGTTTATGTAACTCTGTTAACTAAATAATAAACGTAGATTTACATAAAAAAGAAAAGATAAAACTACGATCGTGATTTGAGTATTAAAGGGCAGTTTAAGATAGTATGTCCATAAAGGCAAGGTTTTTTAATCCGCTTCTGAGAACATCTATAAAACCTGTTAAGGCTGTAAAATATTAAGCTACGACTGGAATCAATTTGTTAGATATTCCAATATATTTTTATTGTGCTATATTTCATAGATATATTTTAGAAGTTACCATCCGTGAATAGTTGAATACAAAAGTAAACTATGGGATTTTAAAGTAACATTAAAATGGTAATTCGGGTTAGTTTTGACAAATTGTCTATTTAATTAAAAAATAATTATTGTTCCAGATTATAGCTACCACGGTTACTAGCATCACTGTACGCCAAGTTTTATAAACAAGATGCACAGTTGATTAGAGACATATATGGTTCCCTCCAGATATTCACAGCAAAACAAAGCTTGTATATGAAATAATTGATGTCATTGTTTTTATAACTCCCCCTGTTGTTAAGATTAAAGTGTTATACAATAATGTAAAAATACCCCCGTCGCAGCAACCCTGCGTACTCAGCGAATTTCCATCGCAGAATATTTGTCTTAATACCACATAAAGCCGCATACCAAATTTCATAAAAATATATTCACAAAAAAGCGATATATAAAATTTGAATTATTCTCCATAAGAATAACATTGGGGATGAGTACGCAGGTTTGCTGCAAAAAGGAACAACAAATATGGGGTTTCATGTAAATATCAATATTACTCAACTAGGAGAAACCACATACCAAATTAGATCAATATAAATTCATAAATAAGCGATATATACCATTTTCATTATTCTCCATAAGAATAAAATGGGGAATGAGTATGCAGGTTTGCTGCAACAAGGAACACAAAAAATCGGTTTTTATGCAAATACCAATAGAACTCAACTAGGTGAACCAAAATACCAAGTTTTAATAATTTATGTTCATAATTAAGGGATACATTACATTTGACTTATTCTCCTTAAGAATAACATGGGGGCTGAGGACGCAAGTTTGCTGCTACGGGAATAATTGGTAAGAATTGCGTTTTTTGTGCAAATAACAATAGACCCCAACCAGATGAAGCCGTATACCACGTTTCGTTAGTATACGTTCATTAATAGGCGAGCTATAATTTTTTTCTTATTCTCCATAAGGATAGCATTGGACAACGTACTGTGTTTAGCACTTTCAATATCTCTGTAACCATTAACGTAGACAAATGATCAAAAGAACAAATTGTGTGTTTTTTAAGCTGAATCCAATGGTGAAAACTAAAATTTGACTTTTTAAAATATTACATGTAAAAACTAAAAAAAAAAAACATTTTTGGGGTACAAAAACCCCGCAAAATGCCACTTTGGATGTCTTTGGATCTGTCTGGTTTTCGAACATAAAGTCATAAATAATGCTTTACACGTTTGTACTAAATTTTATCAAAATCGGACCATTTTTACGAGAGTTATCGCTCCCACGGACACACACACACACACACACACACACACACACACATACAGGGTGGTCATTAAAGAATGTCACAAACTTCGTGGACCAATAGTACTCATCAATTTGAACAAAAAATGTCCTCCTAACATATGTCGAAAAATCCTTCGTTTAGCCGTTATCCGCCGTTTTGTATCTTTTACAAAAAAAAATATCTAAAATACTACTTTAGCTAACATAACCAAACCTTGCACGGATGTTTATTAAACATCAAAGAAAATTTATAAAATTTTTTTGATTTGCATTTTTATTTTCACAATGGCGGCCATTTAAAGTTTTTAAAGTCAAATAATACAAAAACTGTACATTTTACAAAACTTTACCTCATAACAAAACAAAAAAAAAACATTTTAATACTAAATCCAACGGTATTTTGTTTATCGAAATCGGACCACAAATAAGCGAGAAAATTCACTTTTTCGGTTATCACTATCAGCTGACAGTCGCGCGGCGCGACTTTTATTGTTTACTCCAAGGCGCGGCGGCGATGTCCGGCCGGCGCGGCGAGGCGCGCGGAGCAACAATGGGAAATGTACCGGAAACGGTAAAACTGGAAACCAGCTGATGTTTCTTCAACCTAAATTGCATGTCAACAATCAGTTGAAGTAAGAATGTTTTGATTTGGTTGTGCAGTTGCCAGATTTAGTTTCAAAACGCTTTTAGCGAATTTCCCCTATAGGGAAGAAGCTATTACCGTAGGTCTCATGGTAAGACTTAAGCCCGAGACCATGATAACTTTTTGTTTTGAGGTCCCCAGATGCCAAAATCACTATTCGTTCAAATTTATATATGTATATATATGTGTGTCCGTGAATGCGATAACTTGAGTAAAAAACGTCTGATTTCGATGAAATTTGGCTCAAATGTGTAAAATGACATTCATGACTTTAAGTTCGAAAACCAGAAAATCGGACCATGGGAAGGGGGGTTTATGGGGGTTTTAAATTGTCCAAAAATCAGTTTTTTGCATTTTTCACCCTGAAAATTTTAAAAAACTTAATTTTGGTTTTGACCATGTTATAGAGCTTAAAAAACAAATAATATGGTATTTTGAATTATTAACCTAGGTTAAGTGGTTGCGGAGAAAATCCAAAAAAACCTACTCATAAAATCTCCCATGTTAATCTTAAGGGAAAAAGGTTTTTTGCTTTTCCTCAGTTTATTTTAATGTAAACTTCACATTTGCTTTTACCAATCTTTTCAGTTCAATAAAACAATCATTTTGGTGTTTAAATTGTGATTCCACGTCCAACCATTGCAGAGATATTCAAAGTGCTAAATACAGTACGTTGTCCAATGTTATCCTTATGGAGAATAAATAAAATTTGATATATCGATTATTTATGAATGTATGTTGATGAAACTTGGTATGTGGCTTCACGTAGTTCTGGTATATTGATATTTGCACAATAAAAATTGATTTTTGTAGATTATTCCCGTAGCAGCAAACCTGCGTACTCAGACCCCATGTTATTCTTATGGAGAATAAGTCAAATGTATTGACTCCCTTAATTATGAACATAAATTAATAAAACTTGGTATGTAGCTTCACTTGGTTAAGTTATATTGATAATTGCATAAAAACCCATTATCTTGGTTCCTTGTTGCAGCAAACCTTCTTACTCAGCCCCCATGATATTCTTATGGAGAATAACTAAAATGTTATATAGCGCTTATTCATGATTGAATATTGATGAAACTTGGTATGTGACTTCGCCTAGTTAAATTCTAATTATATTTGCATAATAACCAATCGTTTATGTTCCTTGTTTCAGCAAACCTACGTACTCATTACCAGTGTTATTCTTATTGAGAATAATTAAAATCGCTTATATTTAAATATATTTGTATACAACTTGGTATGTGGCTTTATGTGGTATTAAGACATATAATATGCATTGGAAATTCGCTGAGTGCGCAGGTTTGCTGCGACGGGGGTATTTTTGTTATTTTTGCTTTGACAAAAGGAGACTATGGTTGAATACTCAAACAGGGATCTTACTGACATGCATTTTTTCTACGGTAGAGCAAATGGGAATGGTAGGGAAGTTCAGCGTCTTTATCAGGAGGCATTTCCTAACCGACCACAGCCCAGTTTTAAAATATTTGGGAGATTGCATGCTCGTTTAAGTGAAAATGGAAGTTTTAAACCTAATTTAAATGGCCAAGGTAGGCCTTCTGTTGTTGCAACTCCACAATTAGAAGAAAGAGTTTTAAACTTGGTCGAAGAAAATCCTACAGTCTCTTCTAGAAGAATTGCGAGACAAGTAGGAGTAAGATCGCATGTAACGGTTTTGAGAATATTACATTCCCAACAACTTTACCCCTATCACATCCAAAGGGTACAGGCCCTACTGCCAGGGGATAATGAAAGAAGAGTTGAAATGTATGCTTGGTTCCAGAACAAAATGCGAAACAACCAGGATTTTCTTCCAAAGGTTTTGTTCACGGACGAAGCATCATTTACCAGGGATGGAATTAACAATTTCCACAATAACCATGTTCTGGCGGATGAAAACCCTCATGCAACGTTTGAGAGCCGTCACGAACAACGATTTTCTGTGAATGTTTGGGCGGGAATTTTCGCTGACAGACTGATTGGGCCTTATGTTCTTCCAAATAGACTCTCTGGAGCCAGTTATCTTCAGTTCATTAGGGAAACGTTGCCGGAGTTTTTGGAGGAACTCCCACTTGAAGACCGAACGAGCATGTGGTTCATGCACGACGGTGCTCCTGCGCATTTTGAACTAAATGTAAGGGCCGAACTGACCAGAAATTTCCAAGAAAATTGGATCGGCCGTGGGGGGCCCGTTCCTTGGCCTGCTCGGTCCCCAGATTTAAATCCTTTGGATTATTACCTTTGGGGGCATCTTAAAAGCAAAGTCTACAGTGTTCCAATCGAGAGTGTTGATCAGCTACGTGAAGGAGTTTTTAATTGTTGCCAAGAAATAAGAGAACTGCCTGGGATTTTTGAGCGAGTGCGCTCGTCTTTTGTAAGACGCCTGGGATGTTGTATTCGGATGAATGGGGGGCACGTGGAGCACATGTTGTAAACCTAAAAAGGGGATATTTGTTTATGCTCTTATGCTTTTTTAGTCATGTCATGTTAGCATCTATTTTTAATAAATTTAAAAGCCAGTTACTGTGAATGTTTGGCATAAGGTCTGTCTTTTAATGTAAAAAATTTGTTTATTAAATTAATTAAATAATAAAATTTTTCTGATTGTGCAAAGTTCTAGTTTAAATAATAATTAAAACTAGAAAACCTTTTCTAGTTTTAAAAATAATTACCTTTTATCCTTTTTGTAAATAATAATTACCTTTTATCCTTTCAATTTTGTATTTTATTAAACGTTTTCATTGTAATTCACGTACTGTCCGCAAGAGTAACGAAGTCTCCTGAAAAAAATAAGTCTCGAAATACAGCAAAGAACGCACGTTGCCGCGTGGTAATTGTAGGCGCTCCCACCTGTGCAAGGGGGAAGTGGCATTCAGCAACGTTTCGAATAGCGCCTTCATTTCTAGAATAAGCCAGAAAACCAGGATACATCTTTCCTCTCGTGGACAGTAGTGCGTTTCTCTTAATACGATTTTCATAGTTGCGCCGGACCGCGCGCCGCCGCCCACGCTTTTTGGGGTTGCTGGTGGGACCGGAGCTTCTGCGGGCTAACCGAAAAAGTTAATTTTCTCGCTTATTTGTGGTCCGAGTTTGATAAACAAAATACCGTTGGATTTAGTATTAAAATGTTTTATTTTTTATTACAGGGTAAAGTTTTGAAAAATGTACAGTTTTTTTATTATTTGACTTTAAAAATTTTAAATGGCCGCCATTGTGAAAATAAAAATACAAATCAAACAAAAAATTGTCTAAATTTTTTTTGATGTTTAATAAACGTCCGTGCAAGGTTTGGTTATTTTAACTAAAGTAGTTTTTTAGATATATATTTTTTTGTAAAAAATTCAAAATAGCGGTTAGCGGCTAAACGAAGGATTTTTCAACATATGTTAGGAGGACATTTTTGTTCAAATTGATGAGTACTATTGCCCACGAAGTTTGTGACATTCTTTAATGACCACCCTGTATATATACAGACTCGAACGAATGGTGTTTTTGGGGTCTGGGGACCTCAAAACGAAAAGTTATCATGGTCCCGGGCCTAGGTCTTTCCATGCCGACTACGGTAATAGCTTCTTCCCTATAGGGGAAATTTGCTAAGAGTAATCAGGATGACGTCACTGGTGCAAAGCCAATAGCTCGCCGGCCTCAAAGCTGCGCAACACACATACCTTATGTAAATTATAATAACCATGATGGTCAGAATACAAAAATACAATTTAGTGAAATTTGGATGAAGCGATATTTTAAATACTTAGATTTAAATTAATTGATCACCATTTTAACTACTTGTACAGGGCTATATAAAACACATAGTATACATGAATTAACATATATCCACTGACTATATTGGAGCTACAATTTGGAGGTTAACCAGCTATTTTGATATTTATGTTTATCACATCACTCGTTAAATAGTTCTAATTGTACTATTGTTTGCGCAATAACGTAAAACCAAGAAAGTTTTAAAATTGTAATGCAGCAGGTTGGTATTTACTCTTGTATCTGTGCAGGGTCGCTCCATGGCTCGTTACAAACTTAAACAGCGAGACTAACAACAAACCCCTCGTCGTAAAACTCGTTCCTCTGGCCAACTTGAGTGCATCTGTAGCTCGGAGTATCTCTTCAACCTTTGTTTACCCTACCTGGAACGAATGTAAACATTAAAACTTACTAACGCAGTTTTCGCGTTTTACACATATCCTATACTGTAATAAAATATGTTTTTGTAGTTATTTGACAATTAAAAACCTGAATTTGACAATTAAATTACAGTGTTTAAAATTTAAAACCTCAAATCTCTACTTCCTGTATGGTATTTTTTATTTTACTATTAACCGTGGGATTCCAATTCAGAGGCCAACAGATTATTAAAGCTTATCTTTCAGCTAGCTCTGTGATTCTACCCTCAAATATCAGGTATGGTAATTTGAACAGGTATATGCTTTTACAACAATTAAAATTTTGTTGTCAAATGTAATGTTACGAAATTGTTTACAGATAAACCTCTTCATTTTAATTTATTGGAAAGGCACTTAGATAAAAGTAACTACAACGTATCAAGAAATTCAAATTTATACATATTGTAATATAAAAAATCATAACGATAAATGTAACGATAAATGTACACAAAACGAAAGCGGTTGCCTCAAAGTATGCCTTAAAATTGATAAACACTCAGTGTGTCATCAATTAGTTACACAAGCAATGACAAGCCCATAATCTCATTTTAGTCCCACTCGCTCAAGCATGTCAGTTGTTATTGACTATTCTGCGGTTGCGAAGGGATGTTGTAGATCTTATAGCGTTGTGGCTTAAGGTGAAACATACACTATCTCCTTAAAAAACCCGAGAGAAAAAATCCCTCAGGGCGTTATATCTGGGACCTAGGTGGCAGAAAAAAACACCATAGTGAAAAGCACAAAAGAACATTAGGTCTTAGCCTTAGCCAGCAAGGCACGTCTTCATTTGAAATACTGAACAGCCATCGGAAGGAGAGATCTTAAGGGGTGGGATGGTAAGACATGGCCAGGAAGTCACTCCAGAAGGCAGAGAGGGAGAATCAGTTCTCAATATATTAAGTGCATGAACCTAGAGTTGTGCAGCCCCAGGTCCAGCACTCTCACACTTATGTCCCCTTGGACCTATCAGTCAAGGATTTCCCCATCAACGGAGCCTTCCAACTCTTGTGGATTCCAAAACCCATCGAAGGGTCCTTCTCCATTTCGGTTTACCCTAAAGCCTAAAAGACTCAAGGGTTTGTGGGGCAAGTATGAATTCCCTCCAATTTATTCCCTCCAAGGTCTCAGGCATGACTGTGTGTGCTCAAGCTTGATGAGAGCCGCAGGTTTTAAGAAACCTGCCCCCAAGAGACTCAAGGAGCTTCAGGGTGGTAGGGGAACTGATCAAACCTTAACAAGACTTACTAAAATTGGGAATCATTTTTGTTACCTCCAACATCAACCTCTAAACCAGAAGGCGTTCACCAGTCTGAGAGCTTTCTAGTTACTAAAATGTGTAAGTAATGTTAGTAATGTTAATATTTTTGAATATCGCGTAATAAAACATAAGATATTAGAAAACTATTTTATTGGTGAAATATTTAAAATCTGGTTCTTATTTCTTTTTGAATGGTGATATTGTATTAGTATGATTAAAAACCAATAGCGTTTCTGTAGTTTATGATATGAAATAAAGTTTTAGCAATAATTGTTGTACGCATCCTATCCTGGCTGTTCACTGCCAGTTCACTACCATTAGTTTATTGTAGAAGAAGAGGAAAAAGAGATAATTATCTGAGAACATATTAAACGTATTGTGTAACTTTTCCACCGACTGAAATTATGCATATTTATATTTTTTGCGCTGCGATTTGGCTAAATTTCCATTAAAGGTTTCAGTTCATAAAATATCTCCCTAACAATGAGGCTGTAAAAGCTTTTATTTTTGTCTTATTTTGTTGAAGCGATGGCTCAGTGACTATATCTGTCATACAGAAACCTAATAGCCAGGTAAAGAGATAAATAGCCTTGAAAATGATAATTTATTATGGATAATTGACCAGCCAGGAAATACAATAAAAGATCAATAAATAATTTAGACCTCGTATGCAATATTGTTAATGAATAAGGTCATTTTTAACAGTCTACAAAAGTGTTAACAACTAACTTTAATTATTGAATGTTAGGCAACTATTTAAATATTAAACATATTACTTAAATATAATTTAATAGAGTACTACATTGACTATATAGCTTAAGGAACAACATTCCGCAGAATGCATAACCAACGGTACTAAGCACCTTTCCTATCCTGTTAAATAAAATAACAGTATCTACGGGGTAGGATAAACTGTTGCATAAAGGCTATTTCCCACCGGTATCCATGGACGCCCACGGACGGGAATTGAAAAAATTGCTTAGCATGTCGTGTTTTAATGGAGCTATTCGTACATGCGTACATGGACGTCCGCGGACGTCCACGCAGATCGCTCGTGGAGCGATTAGCTTGAAACGCCCGAGTGGATGCGCATGCTAGACGTACAATTTATTTATTTAGACAGTACTATAAATACGATATGTTACAAAATCAAAATAATTGACAAGTTTGAGTAATTTTTTCATCACTTTAAGAATAATATCCCGTCGCAGCAAACCTGTGAACTCAACGAATTTCGATTGCTTATATTAATACCGTCTTAATACCGCATAAAGCCAATGACCAAGATGCTTCAATATAAATGCACGAATAAGCTATATATAACATTTTAATTAATCTCCATAAGAATAACATGAGTTCTGAGTACCCAGATTTGCTGCAACAAAATGTCAAAATGCTAATATCAGTATAACTCAACTAGGTGAAGCCACAAACCAAATTGTATTATCTTAAGTTAATATTATATATTAAGGGGGACAATAATACTTTACTTAATCTCCATAGGAGTAACATAGGAGCTGATTACGTTAACAGTTTTCATGATAACAATTGTGAGGTAAAAATGGTGACATTGTTTAGATACAAATATAAAAAAATCTACAAATTTAAACGAATGGTGTTCTTGGCATCTGGTAACCTGAAAAGGAAAATTTATCATGGTTGAGGGCATTCGCCTTGACATACCACATATGGTTAAAGTTTCTTCCTTATGTAGGCAATCTGCCCAAAATGACATAAATCTAAGAGCAAAAATAAAAAATATTCGTATTTTTAATGAAACATAGGGTTTTGTCTTGTATTTCGAAGTTTAGTGCCTGAATCGTTACTTAAACAGCAAAACCAACAACTAAGTCCTAACACAAAACGTTTCTATAATATTTGAGTTGAGTATGTTCGTATGTTTATAGGTTTGTAGATTTGTAGTACATAGGTTATATCGGCTTACCCTTGCAGGGACATGTCCTTTATGATAGGTTAAATGGTATAAAAAAACTATGTTAGATGCTTATTTACCCTTAGAGGCATTATTTAACAGTGTTCTAAAAAGGGCAATCAATTGTTTTTATTTATGCATGAATAGTATAATCAAAATATATGAAAAATGATAGTACATCCAATAACTGAAGCTGACAAGATAAAATCAACTAATGACTTTCAATGAAACCAGTAATTAATGCTACGCCATTATCAACATTTTACGAAATCCTTGTCCTGGCAAGAGCAAACTCCCTCCAGTAGAAAAATAAATCTGTACGTAACATAGAAGAAGAACTTAAAGCAGGTTCGTTTGATAATATTGCACTAGACTCAGAATGAAAAAAAAAAAACTGAAATATAAGAAATAGCCAATTGAAAGACAATGAGAAAAAACTGAAAACAACACACTTCTGATTTTATATCATAAATTATAATTAAAAACTTCAATTTAAGTTCTCCACTTTAACTTAGCAAGGAAAATGGTTTTATTACAGATGTATCACCAAAGTTACAGCAGAGTGAACAAAACATAATACAGGTGACTAATTTAATATATGAAACACACAGCAGAATGGGGGGATTATTGCGGGTAATGTCTGTTAAACCATTCATCTTTAATATACCTATTGATCGTAGTAAAAAGGAAACGATCTCCCTAATATATAGGTTAATAATATAATATACTAATAATACGTTCCACAAGTTAAAACCATCGAGGTAAAACTACTGGAGAGATCGCTAAGTGAGCTAAAAACGGTCCGCGTAGGTCTGTGCGGAACAGAAATGGTGGGCCACTGTGTGCTCAGAGCTGTTTCTGGCGTTGAACGCGCTGTCGTTTACACGCTCCTGGACTTCACTGCCATGTTTGAATTGTAATGAGGTTTATATATTCTTTGTGTACGTGAACTAAGGAATCCGAAAGTATCAATATTGTTTTATTTTACCGTGTTTTAATATTTTTAATAATTAAAAATCTTACGTGTTATTAAAGAGGGACATGAAAAAGTTACTCAGCGAGAAGGTTTTTTATTTTTAGGTTAGAAACAAACTTCTAGCAGGAAAGTTGTAGATAATTAGTTTCTCTAAAACTTTTATTTCAAACATTTTTCGGTAAAGTTGTTGGTTTGCCTACAATTCGTTTGGAAAGATGCTGAAACTTTTCGCCGCGCTCTATCCAAGACGTGCCACGCGGCGTGCCACGCTGTTAAATTCAACTCAGTGATGCTGTGTTACAACATGGCCTAGTTCTTTGATAAAATACATAGTTATACGACTTTTGTTTTAGTCGTCTTTTGCTAAGTAATCTTACAACATTCTACAATGCAACTGCAATGTGTAATGTAACAGTTAATCAGTAAATAAAAATTAATTTTGAGAAAAATCATTTCATTTAATCCTATGCCTTCCAAAATACTCTTAAAACTGACTAATGCTACGGATACATTTATACTATACCCCATTATTATTATACTGTATTTGTATCGTCTCTTAAATAAATCATAATCGATTGTTATCATACACTGAAGATAATTTTTTGTTATTCAATAGCGAAATGTTGTATTAATGCAACATTATGTAATCGTTCTTACTACTCTACGTGGAAGGGTAAACGAACCATGTTGGTAATTAATGTTTATTAAGAATACATTTTCTATTAAAAAGTATTTGTCTTGGTATTCATTCATCAACAAAATTTTATGATATAGGCCAATTAACTTTCTCATGCAATCTACAACTTTTGGCGAACGTCGAAGTTTATATGCTAAAATTCAAAGTTTCACTAGTCCAAAGAACGATATTACTGCTCATAAAAAAATCATTCCAGTACCAAAAACTTCAAAACATCATTATTGAACAACACCTAAAGCCTAGTGGATCGTACATAAATTTATATGACTGGAAATATGAAAGAATCAGCCATCGAGGAGATTATTTTACAAAACTCCCAACTTTCTGTTATTTTTACGCAACTAACCCTGGTCAAATATAGTTAGTTTCGGTATTAAAAATTCGAGAAACTATTCAGGAATACGGATCAGAAGGCCATTCAACCATAGAAAATGTTCCCTGGCTGCAAATTCAATTCAAGTGAGCGCGCGTCGTGTTTTTCCCTATATCCCCCATGTTAAGCGCTGCCGCGGTAGCCCACCATTTGCGGCGCGACCTCGAACGCGGCCGGACCGAAATTTGGTTCGCTTCACCACGGGCGCGAGCGGTCCAGTAGTTTTAAGTCTTTGGTTAAAACAACAGACATTTATGAATTTCCCAAATTTCCTAAGATCACAAATGCATTGCAGGTAAACAATATCGTCCCAAATGTAAAGAAAAATTTATGTAACTGCAAATCACACCACCATAAATTTGTAATATATATCTCCTAACAACTAGATAGAAATTGTGGCTTAATGCAAACACATCGTTTGAGTTTAGTAATACAGGTATTATAAAATTCAGGGTTATGTAGTATACATAGTTTAATGGCGTGTAATAAACAAACTATAATACAAATATTACACTAAACACTCTAATAACAGTGTTAGAAGGAAAATGATAAGATAGCTGGTCTAAACTAAACCAGTAATAGCGGTTTAAATTACAATGTAGAACTACAACTTATAACTGGAAACTGGAAACACTGCAGCTCTTCTTTTGTAATTTGTGTTGGGGATACTGATAAGTTATGTTTTAATTTTCTAAAGGGATTTTAAGGAAGTGAATAGGCCTATGTGTTGCATGGGTTCAAGAGCTACATTTGTGTAAAGTTTCAGCCCAGTCGGTTAAGTAGTTATTGCGTTCACCCGGAACATCAGACAGACAGACAGACAGAAACCACCTCTTCTTTATAATATTACTAGTTGACGTACCCGTTCTTCGTACAGGGGTTTTCTCTACCTGTTCTTTAGTCAATGCAATTTCCATTTTAGTTAGCTTTAAACAGCTGTTCTTGCTTCTGCTCTTTAAGCTGTCAATTGGAAGTATCCACAGCTGTTCGCATTACAGTTTCTGAATGTTTACTTTATTCTGAAATGTGAACATTGAAACTTAGGACGTTCATGGCACGTAGCCCGAGGGGATTTTAAGGAAATGAATAGGCCTATGTGTTGCATGGGTTCAAGATCTACCTATGTGTAAGGTTTCAGCCCAGTCGGTTCAGTAGTTTTTGCGTTCACCCGGAACATCAGACAGACAGACAGACAGAAACCACCTCTTCTTTATAATATTATAGATAGATAGATTATTAAATAGATTCGATAAGAACTATGAAGATGCAGCTGCTTGATTCATAAAACGATCTGGTCACCTCTTTCTCATCATAGCTCATACAATAATATGTGCAAATAACGATTTAATAATTTTAATTTATGTTTATTGTCATATTAAACCGTTCTTATAGAAAAAAAACTTTACAATGTAAATTTGAAGAAAGGCTACGATAATACTGCCTTGAAAATAGTTAATTATGACAGGCTATTAACAAACATATGGTTGATTGTTTTATGCAGGTTTTAATGTAGAACATGACTACTTTTATTAACGAACATACCACCCGAAGTGATCGTCGGTTTTCTATTCTGAGTGTACTCTAAAATAGCGCCTGTGACATTTAGCTAATGCAAAAGTTCGTTTTTATATATTTAATGTTGTTTTTATAAGTTTGGTATGGATTTTAACAACAGAAATGAGCTTGCACTGAGCCTAAAATCAGCAGAACAACGTATTAGGAAGTGGGATTCGGCAACAAAGCCGATGGCTTAGATTAAACAAACAATAACACACTCTACAATATATTTCTAAATGAATTAAAATAAAATAAGCAACGATAGTAAAGTGAGTTGATTATTATCATTTCAATGTTCTGCAATTTATACATAATAGACAAGTCCACTGATGCAAAACGAGAGCGATGAATAGCGCAATATCCTTTCTAGCACTAATTTATTATTAACAAATACAACTGGTATCAAACAATAAAATACAAAAGTAACATAAATTATAACTTTCGTTCATTAAAGACTAGCAGACTTAGTTCTAGGGGAATCAAAATATTTTCACTTGTTAGTTTTTTTAAACTTGCCTCCATAAAACATAATTAAGGATAAGGCATTTTTAGTTGAACCTATTAAAGGACCACTATGATATTTTAAAAGTAATAACTACAAACTGAGTACCGTTGTTGAAATAAGCAAACCATGTGAATTTAGGATTTATATGTAATTACTTAAACCGTGTATTGTTACTTGCAGACAACTAACGTTATTATAAATTGCAATTTAAAAATTATCTATTGCGGTTAAACCAGTAATTTATAAGGCGAAACAGGTACAGTTACTGAGGACTGCTGTTACAGTTAAGGGCTTAGTGAGTATTACTACAGTTTAAAACAACAGTAAGAGTAACACCGACGACATTTTTACCATTGAGCTAATCCGTCTCAAACAAATATTTTTAAAGTGTTTGTAAAGTTATGTAAAAATCACACATGTTTGGAATCTACAAATAAAAATATAATTTATCAAATTAATTATTTCTAAATAAACTATTCTTTATATATAATTTAAACTTGTATACGGTATAATGTTTTCTTAATGTTGTATTAACAAATACAACTGGTATCAAACAATAAAATACAAAAGTAACATAAATTATAACTTTCGTTCATTAAAGACTAGCAGACTTAGTTCTAGGGGAATCAAAATATTTTCACTTGTTAGTTTTTTTAAACTTGCCTCCATAAAACATAATTAAGGATAAGGCATTTTTAGTTGAACCTATTAAAGGACCACTATGATATTTTAAAAGTAATAACTACAAACTGAGTACCGTTGTTGAAATAAGCAAACCATGTGAATTTAGGATTTATATGTAATTACTTAAACCGTGTATTGTTACTTGCAGACAACTAACGTTATTATAAATTGCAATTTAAAAATTATCTATTGCGGTTAAACCAGTAATTTATAAGGCGAAACAGGTACAGTTACTGAGGACTGCTGTTACAGTTAAGGGCTTAGTGAGTATTACTACAGTTTAAAACAACAGTAAGAGTAACACCGACGACATTTTTACCATTGAGCTAATCCGTCTCAAACAAATATTTTTAAAGTGTTTGTAAAGTTATGTAAAAATCACACATGTTTGGAATCTACAAATAAAAATATAATTTATCAAATTAATTATTTCTAAATAAACTATTCTTTATATATAATTTAAACTTGTATACGGTATAATGTTTTCTTTTTATAAAAGACCAACTGAGATGACTTAAGAATTATGAACTCAATTAAAAAAACCTGTAAGCAACTGTGTTACGAGTAAAGGAGAGGATAGCGAAGTTTGCACGTCTAAGTCATTACTGAACATTCATTTAATGGTATTTTAAGGTATGCAGCAACTATTCCAAATGGGTCCTTTATCTTACCACACATACCTTAGATTGCAGCACTGCTAGGATACCAAGCGGCCATTGGGTTGATTATTGGAGGGAGAGAGCGGTCAGTCTGGTATTGCCCACCGCATAACTTAGTTCAAGATAGTAATAATCGTGATGATGATGATATAAATAATAATAATAACTAAAAATTTCAATACAAACCATCACGGATTTTTGAATTGAAATTTTAAAATAAATTAATACAATTTTCATTAGTATACCTTTTTTACTAAAAATTTATATTTAACACTCCTTTAAAACTTTAAACACTAAAAGTTCCTTATAGTAATATTAAATACATTGTTTAACTTTATAAATGTTTTTCATATTTTAATTTGCTAGTAATTTGCTGTTTAGTACCTGAGCAAAGAGATGTTTTTGTACAACATTGTGTTACAATATTCCTGTAATCATAAAGTAATTAATTATGGACATAACGCAAACTTATAATCACATTGAGGTCTTGGTCTTTATTAAAACGACTTGGTATTTTGTTAAAGGGACGCGGGTCTAACTTCCAGAAGATTTGTAGGACTAGGTAACTCTTATTTAAGCGTTAAAAACATTTTATATCGTCAGAAAACTTCTGACAACTTTAAAATCCATATAAAATATTTATTATCATTGCTATTAAAAGAGATTCGTGTTATTTAAAGAAAAAGCCCCCCGAATCTGCTTTGAAAAAATTCAAACTTGGTTCCAAATGTGTTTAATGTTTTATATAAATCTACATTTTGAAACGATCATTTTGAACTAGATTCGACCAAATGGGGATTCCGTTGTACAGAATTTGTAGTATTTTCGCGAACGAAATGTATTACAAAACATTTAAATGTTTTCATTATGACATGTCTCTAAATTCAGTAAATATTCTAAAACCCCTAGAAATGTTGTCCTATATACCTTTACGTTTGTAATGAGTTTTTATTGCAGAAGATGATTTTATTTAGTCAGGTTATTATTTAAATATATGTTTATACCTTCGCGAGTAACTGAGAATGTCGGGCCTAGTTATGTAGGCGTACCAGTGAAGTAGTATACAGTAATTGTATAATGTGAGTGTAAAAAAATATTTGGAAAACATGTATTCTGTCTCCTTTATTTTATTCTAAAGTTACTATTAATTGCTAGACACACTGTATTTTTATGCAGGGCTGGACGGAGGTTCATTACAAACTAAAACAGAGAAACTAACATGAAGTTCCTCATAAAACGTGCGTCACGTATTTGAGTTGTTGTGTTTGTATATGCAGGCCGTAGCTATTTACCAGAGGGTTCGTGTGCAGTTGCTTATACATGTTATTTGGCTGTGTGTCCGCTTGGTTCTACGATGTTAATTTTGCAATTGTATTGGTTGTTTTAGGGGGAAAATAAATTTACTAAACAAAATCATAGTCTTTTATGATTTGTTGTGTGTTATGTATGTATATACAAACGACTTAAATAAATATTTACTGTTTCCATAAACACTCTTTGCAATTGTTAGATATTTTAAAATGTTTAAACCTCAAAATTAGATTGAAGTAATTCTCCAAATTATATTGTTAACTGAATGTGTGAATGTGTTATCAAGTTTGTAAGCATGACAGGTACGGAATTGTTCATTACTGAAGTTAGTTAAATTGTGTGATTTGGGATTACTTCTCTAAAATTGAGCTTGAAATCTTGGGGATCGAAACAAATAATAAATATTTTCAAAATCAAAATCAAATGCGTGAAAACAAGTACAAATGATATTAAATTTCTACAATGACAATTCCAATATTGTAAAAAATCATTAAACCCTTTGAGTGCTGGGCTTTGGACTGGAAATAATGCTGGAAAAAAATCAGCAGTTTCTTTTAACATACAGGTTTGTCTAAGTAGGTTTGTTCAGAAAGTTTTTGGGTGAAATTAGATAACTGTTTAGATAACTCCTGTTGTGCAATTAGTTTGATTTTGCGAAGTATACAGACTTAAAGTAATCAAACAGTAGGTTTGTTTTAATCATCATCAAAATTACATTTAACCACTTTAAATAAATTCACAAACAAGTAGTAGTTATTTTTACTATGTACTCTACAAATTGCTGTAACTAATGCAAATTTTTATTTCATAAAAAATCTTGAATATTTAAAAAACTGCAGTTATTATTATATCTTATTTCTAACCATGAAAATACCATTCTATGTTTTGCTGGGATAAAGTTGTCACCTATGTATTATTTTTTGAGAAAAAGTCTTTTAACTTCTAAATATTATTAAGACGTATTAATAAATGCTAAACCATCCTTTAGTTACTGACTATGTATATGGACATTGTACTATAAGATTCGGTACCAGATAGCATAATAAGTGAAAACAAAACCCCCAACAAATATCAAACCCCTTCCCGATCCGTTCAGGGCGAGGGGATGAATATAAACCCTGCAACCTGATTTCCCGCTGAGGCGCTCTTCAACGCATGGGGCATGCACGGGGCATGAAGCAGTGGTCGGCGTCCATACCCTCGATATTGGCTGGTAATTTGAATAGTCAAGTGCGTTCAGAGGATCGAGACCAAACCCGGTTTTAGTGGTCGAGTCACAGATTAGTGCCAAATACTAAATATAAAGGTAACGTCTCCAAGCGAACTTACAAGTCAACAAACAAATACATATGCGATTTTGATAATACCACCGTTGCAGCAACCCTGCATACTCAGCGAATTTAAAATGGTACTTCACTGAGTGATGAAGCCAATTACCAACTTTCATCAAAGTATATTCATAAATAAGCGATATATGATATTTTATTCATTCTCCATAAGAAAAGCATTAGGACTGAGTATGAAGGTTTGCTGTATAAAGGACCACAACAATCGGGTTTGTATGCAAATACCAATGGATCACCACCAGGTGAAAAAACATACCAAGTTTTACCAATTTATATTCATAAACAAGCAAGATATCACATGTTTCTTATTCTCCATAAGAATAACATTATAGATGCTGAGTACGCAGGTTTGCTGCCATGGGGACCACAAGAAATAGGTTTAATATGCAAATATCAGTAAACTCCATATGAAGCAACATACCAAGTTTCATTAATATATGTTCATTAATAAGCGAGATATACAATTTACTTATTCTCCATAAGATTAACATTGGACAAGGTACTGTGTTTAGCACTTTCAATATCTCGGTAACCAATTGACGTACAGCGATGAACAAAATACCAAATTTTTTTTAAAGGTGGACCCAGTAGTGAAAACTAAAATTTGTTTTTAAAAATAATTATATGTAAAAGTTCAAAAAACCCATTTGTTGGGTAAAAATCCCCCCCAAAACCCCCCTTATATTGGTGCAATCTTTCTGGTTTTCGAACTCATGAAAATAGATACTACCTCACACGTTTACACAAAATTCCATCAAGTTCGAACCATTTTTACGAAAGTTATCGTGCCTACGGACACACACACACACACACACACACACACACACACACACACACACACACACACACACACACACATATATGAATTACATATATTATATTATATATTAAATATTTATGTATATAATATATTACATATATTTGAATTTGAATGAATTGAATGAAAATTGTAAAACTATTTTGCATATTTCAGCTGACAAAACAATATAAAACAACTTTTTGTAAAAGTTCATGATTCCATTATTTTTTGATAATTTCGAACTGATTGTAAAATTGTAATTCATACGTTTCCAACATTACTGGCTTTACTGTATATTGAGATATGCCGTGACCAATAACAAACCAAACCTTCACCTGCAGTAATGTACTTGATGTTAATTAACTGAATAACTGGTTGCCGTTCCTCTCTACGCTCCGTATCTGCTGTGGGGAATTTAATAACTGATTTATAAATTCCATCTTTGAAGTCAGTATTGTCTTTGTCTATGTTTATTTAGATGTACGAATTTGGTTTAGAAAAATATATTTTTCGAATTACCCTGAGTGATAACATTGATAGGTATTAGTTTTGCAGCTAATAAACTAAATATAAATGTTTAATGAGTTTGTCAGTGAAAGTCATAACCATAAAATCTTTACTGTACTAGGCTCACGGTAAATATGCCTGTTAGAAATTAATAGATTACCTTTTTTTATTCAATACACAGTTAGCATTAATACATTGTTAAGTAATGTGCCAATTTTTAAATATCACTGCCCTATATTCATATCGAACCGACACTGTATAGCGCTGGTTCACAGGCTATATTTTTTCTTGTGGATTTTAAGAAGTTGTGGTCATAAATAAAATAAAAGAAATGAATAAACTCTTCTTGTATATTTAAATAAAATTAAATAAAACTTTTCTTGTCAAATAAAACAGTTCAAAATTCAAAATAAAATTTAACTTGGTTTTGCTTATCACTTCTGTCTTTCAAAATATTACATTAACTGTTCGATCTTTATTTTTATATTACTGTACTTTAATTAATAATCAAAGATCAAAAGATTAAACCAAGAAACGCTTCGAAACCTGAAAAAGAAATAATTGTTTTACTAACTGTTCCCCTTTTTGAAAAACAACAAATGAGAAATTGGAGCAATTATTTAAATCGAAACTCTAAATTTTAAAACAACTTTGTACCTTTAAATCAGAAGAGATTCACGTTTCGCTGGTTGACGTACGACACACACACACAAGACCAATGGTCAACGTAAAAATACCGTAGCCTCCCAGCGATCGTGTATATATACCCCTTGGCTTAGAAACTTCCAGAACGCGACCACGCCGGCCGTCACGTGACCTAGCTCCGGTTCAATCCAGCCAAGGAAGAATTTAAATCATTGTCTCCAACTCTCAGCCTGACAAACCCGAACAAAAAATCGCGATCTTGCCTTGACTTGCAAAACCAAGTAGCACCAGCAATTCTTATTTGCAACTGCCAGCAATTATTCACAAAACATCTTTAACATTTTTATACATTAATTATTTTAATACATAACAAATAGTAAATTTAATTATATATAGCGTTTCAATTACAATTGGGACGCTATATTCTCCCCTGACTTCCTGAAATTGCTGGTGCTCTGCTACAATACATCATCAAATTTTCATTTTTAAAACTTTCACAAATTTTCCTTTTTGTAAACAATTATACAATCCAAAATATTTACATTTCTCCAAACATTAATACAATTCAAAAAATATTTACATTCAAATTCCCTCAACAAATATAAATTTTTAAAACCACAGTCACTACTCAATGTTTACATCAGTGGAATGTCCAGCTGTACTCGAGCGATAACAAAACACAAAGCCTCGCTCCTTATCTCCGCTCGAAGGTCAACGACCCAGTAACCCTCCTCAGTCCAGGTTATACTGCGTCGATTGAACATTCACTAACACGGAGTTCACTATTCGTGTATGCAGTTCAGTTCTTGTACGGCATCCGAAGTTCGCAGCAACACCTCGATGTTGGCGCAAGTAAACGGTCATCTCAGCATGAGCAGAAGAAGTTCTGCGCAGATCGGGTAGTCGTCCGGAATCGTCTTCGCAGTTGATACAGCAACAATACCCAGAACAAACAATCCTCAACGGCAGATTAATGTTATACTCATTATTTTACTATTTATTCCGTTCACACTGCTTAACACAGAAGGTGTTTTATTCTTCAGCCATTCCTCCGGAAAAATATTTCTCCAAGCGTCAACACTGTATCCATTGAACTTCAACCATGAATCAATCCGACAACGGGGTGTGAGTGAAGTGAAGTTTGGTCTATTGTGATTCAAGTGCTGTAGTTAAGTGATCAGTGAAAAAATTGTGAGTGCCCCAATGTGGATAAATCCCAGGTATTCGAACAACTTTCACAGCTAGCTAGTAAAAATATTTAATTCCATGTTTCTCTTTCCTTTTGTTTGTCCATACACTCGCTCATTTATCCACATTTTATTTTATTTATTTAACTAAAATTTATTCTAAGACACAAGAAAATATTATTTCAATTGAGTCTTGTCGTCTTGGAGAAAGGTGATTGTTTTCTTGAATTAGCAATACCCATTAATTTACTTCAATAAATTATCTTCATTTATATCTTGCTTATAATCCATGTAGTCCAAGATATAATTTATTTATTACATTTCAATATCTTCAAGTCTTCAGTATTGCCAACTACAACCACCCTTTTTATTCTCACTGAAACATACTTTATTACACAACCTGAAAACATTATTTAATGAACTTGCGACACTCCATTGTCACACTTTGTTATTTACAAACATTTAACAGATGTTTATTTACAAACATTTACACAAGGTTTCAATTGACTGATATGTGCCCTTTTAACATCTAACAAATCATCTTTGTGCTGCAATATACAACTCATATCAGTTAAATAATACAAGATTCTGTATGGACCAATGAACTTAGCAATAAACTTTCCATTACCTTCACTGGACCTATTTAGCACATAGGCCCAGCTTCCGATTTTGAATTGGCGGTTTTTACTGCCCTCGTAGAGTTTCAACCTTTTATTTCTATCATTCCTCTTCTTATTATTGGATATTGCTTCCTTCAATTTATTACAAACATCTTCGGCATTTACATCCTCTTCCGTCAAATCATTTAATTCCCAGGTGTTACTTAATGAATTGTTGTGGGCATAAGTAAACATTAACTCATGCGCGCTGAACTTCGTACTTTCACTTGTCCCAGAATTTAAAGTTTGTTGGACTTCACTCAAGTTTTTATCCCATTGGTTCTTAGCTTCATTAAAATAAATTTGTAAAATTGATTTTATATTCCGCAAATAACGTTCACTCAAATTTGCTTGTGGGTGATAAGGAACAATTGTTTTATGTTTTATTGCCAAATTAAATAAAAAGGACCTGAACTCCCCACTCCTGTAATAACTTGCATTGTCTGTCACGATTTCTTTGCATAATGAAAAATTTTTAAAAATACAGTTCTGGAACACTTGAATTATGTTCTGCGATGTGGCCCTTCTAATCGCATTCACCCATACATACTTTGTACAGTGGTCAACAGCAATCATTAAATAACAGTTTCCACTTACCGAGCGGTTTATCGGCCCCATCAGGTCGGTGTATATTCGGTCCATCGGCTTGTCACTTGTGTCACTGATGAGCGGGCCGTGCAGGTAACGAGCGGGTGCTTTGGTGCTCAGACATTGTTCACACCTCTTTATTCTCTCCCGGATGTATGGCGCCAGTTTGGGATGGTAAAAGTGTTGTGTTGCCCTCCTCAATGTCTTGTAGACTCCCTGGTGACAGCCTGTGAACTCCTCGTGGAAGTATTTATACACCATTTCCAAAAGTGACTCGGGCAGGTACACTTTTCTGGAACTATCGCTGGAACTCACATAACACAAAACACTACCTCGCATCACAAAGTTACCTTTGTTTGTGCAATTTTTAATACTGTCAATCACCTTTAAAAGTTCTGGATCCTGTTTTTGCATTTCACTAATGTCACTATAGGCTACAGGAAAATTATTTAAATTGCACACTATTTCCGGTTCTGAAATACTATCTATAGTCTTATTTACAAACAGTCTCTTACCACCAGTACTCCTCAGTAAAATATTTACATTTTTATCCAAGTCCATCTCTTTATCAAAGTGTCGAGAAAGAAAATCTGCCACATGATTATCTTTACCTGGGATGTGTTTTATTGTGAATGGAAGTGACAATACAACTTCAATCCATCTACCCAGTTTGTTCAGTTTTCGGTGGTTTTTCAAAAGCCAAGCTAAACTTGCGCAATCGGTGCGTAATTCAAAGCGTTGGTACTCTAAATACTTCCTAAATTTATTAATTGAATAAACAACTGCCAAACTCTCCTTCTCATAGGCGCTCAAACATCTCTCAGCGTCATTAAACTTCTTAGAATAATACGCGACCGGTTTCTCCACTCCATTCACCATCTGGGACAATAGACTTCCGGCCGCATTATCGCTCGCATCACAGGTTAAAATAAACTGTTTAGAAAAATCCGGAATTTGTAGAACGGGAGCCTCAGTTATAGCTTGTTTTAATTTAATAAAACTTTCCTCGCATTGTTCAGTCCAAATAAATTTCACATTTTTGCGCCTTAATTCATTTAATGGTGCGCAAAGTTCCCCAAAATTATCAATGAACGTGCTCAAGTAAGACACCATTCCCACAAATCGTGACACTTCTTTGGCATTTTTGGGCCTAGTACAATTCCTAATAGCAACGGTACGGTCTGGATCAATTTTAACTTCATCTTGACTGATAAGGAACCCCAAAAACTTGATTTCTTTGTAAACAAACAACGCCTTATCTGGTTTAACAGTTAAATTGTGACGCCTTAGTCTTTCTAACACTTCCCTCACATGTTTTATGTGACTTTCATAATCGGGGGAGTACACTATGATATCATCAATATAATTTAAACAAAACTTATACTTGATATCATACAACACATCATTGAGGTATCTTGACAAAATCCCTGACCCACTTGCAAGTCCAAATGGAATTCGCTTAAACTCAAAAGCTCCAAAAGGAGTACTAAACCCCGTTAAATGTTGAGATTCTTTCGCAATTTTTATTTGGAAAAAGGATTGCGTTAGATCAAGAACTGTAAAATATTTGCCACCCTTCAAGTGCGCTATCAGTTCTGACATAACCCCAATTGGATAACACACAGGTTCTAGCTTTTTATTTAACTCTGCATAATTAACCACAAGTCTATACTGGTCCGTGTTTCCCTTTTTTACTAAAAATGCAGGCGAGATCCAACTTGACATGCTCGGTTTAATTACGTCTTGCTGTAATAATATATCCAATTCTCTACGCATTATTTCACTTTTAGGGGGTACAAGCGGATAATACTGATATTTAACTGGAGTATTATCTTTAAGTTTCAAATCAATTTCAAAGTTTATTGCACTTCCAATCTGATCACTAAAAACATTTCCAAATTCCTTAACTAATTTATTTACATCCGGAATAGCTTCATCACACCCTATGTTTAGGTTAGAAACAGTCTCAATACTTTCTTGCTTATTTATTATATTTACAATGTCATGACAGGGTATTTTAACACTTGGCGCAAACCCAAAATAAATTTCTTCCTTATACAAATTAATTACACAATGGCTCTTCTTAATGTACGGTGCACCCAGAATAATGTCCCAGACTAAGTTTTTACCAATCTGAAAATTAACTTCCCAGGTGAAGCGCTCTATTTTTATTTTTAAATCACACTGCCCCACTAACTCTAGCTTATCGCTACCTGCACTCTTACAATCGATATCAGTTTCTTTCAGTTTACCAACTATCTTATCTTCTCTTAACCTTGTAAATAAATTTTCACTTATTATGTTAACACTGCTACCAGTGTCTATCAAGGCCTTACATTTTTGTTTATCATTAATTAACACTTCCACTGTAGGCAGCAGGTTCTTACTATTGCCTTTTACATTTAAACTTAACTGTCTATTTAAACATTTGTCCCTGTAGTGAGCATACTCCCTATTTCTTAATCTCCTCTTCATAAATTGCCCATTAAAATCTTTTTTTGTCAGAGAACCAACAAAATTCGGGCTTAATTTAGCTGGCTCTCTGCTTACAAGTTTTTTGGAACCGCAGGCTTCGAAAATTCTTTGTTGACATTTTGCCGGAAACAATTTCTTGCAACGTGCCCGACTTTCCCGCAATTAAAACATTTTATTCCAGCTCGCTCGAACCGATTTGGCCCGGGGAATCTCGATTGTTGTTGACCGCTAGTGGGATTTTCTCTGCGCCTGCATAAACTCGCATAGGCAACGTTCGCACAGTGTACAGCTAACTGCTCGAGTTCTAAATACGTTTTAGGCATTTGCATAAAAACCAAGTAACTTCTTGTTACTTCATTGAGGCCGATTACAATTAATTGCACAATTTCTTCCTCCTTGTACTGGCATTTGAGCAAGCGCGCATACAACTTAATTTCCAAAATATATTCGTTCAAGTTTTCATTTTGTCTCTGCGGACGCAAAACCAAATCTCGTTTTAACGATTCTCGCATCGTGATAGGCACAAAATGCGCAATTAAAATTGTGTGTACTCGTTCAATGTCATGACCCTCACTTAAGCTCTCTAAGATTTTTGCTCGCAATGCCCCTCTACAGTAACCTAAGCTTAGTTCTAAAATCTCACTGGCTTTGAGCTGTGTTTCATCTGAAAGCGTTAACAGTACCTTCACAAAATTTAATAACAATTCCACTACCAGACCATCAGTTAGCTTAAACATCCTTAAATATTGTTCAATGGGGTTGCTTAGTTTCATGTACATTTTACTAACACTAGAGCTAGCATTATCTACCTCAGTCTTATCTCTAGCTATTTCCTTATCTTTAAGGCTAGAACTGCTTAGGTTTAACTGTGTTTCAAATTCAACTTCATCTTGAAAACTATCCTCGATTACCTTCAATGCTTTAGTTTTTTCCTCTTCTGTACATTCTACCTCCGTTAACTTAACTTGCATTGCATCTAGCATCTTAAACAATTCACTTATTTTATCTACAGACCTTTTTCTTACATCTAAGATCTTAGCATAGTTCAATCTGCGGGCATAATGTTCTAATTTACATTCTAGACGCACTAACTTATTTACATTTTTGGCTCCCTCCAACTCACTAATAAGTTCACCAATTTCATTTAAACGAAACTCAATTTCCTCCATTTCCTCCTTAATATTCAAACCCTCCAAATTACTCACATTCTCCTTGACTCCCAATTTCAAAATTTCTCGCAAATCCTTTCTTAATTGTTGCACAACATCGTCCTTGGGACATCCTCGAACTTTCAACTCATACATTAATTCTTGCTTTGACAGAAGGTCCACTTTTAAAACTCCCATTTTGACTGTTTTTTAATGACCAACTTCTTTTTATCAGCAGAGTGGCGCAATCTATAGCGCTGGTTCACAGGCTATATTTTTTCTTGTGGATTTTAAGAAGTTTTGGTCATAAATAGAATAAAAGAAATGAATAAACTCTTCTTGTATATTTAAATAAAATTAAATAAAACTTTTCTTGTCAAATAAAACAGTTCAAAATTCAAAATAAAATTTAACTTGGTTTTGCTTATCACTTCTGTCTTTCAAAATATTACATTAACTGTTCGATCTTTATTTTTATATTACTGTACTTTAATTAATAATCAAAGATCAAAAGATGAAACCAAGAAACGCTTCGAAACCTGAAAAAGAAATAATTGTTTTACTAACTGTTCCCCTTTTTGAAAAACAACAAATGAGAAATTGGAGCAATTATTTAAATCGAAACTCTAAATTTTAAAACAACTTTGTACCTTCAAATCAGAAGAGATTCACGTTTCGCTGGTTGACGTACGACACACACACACAAGACCAATGGTCAACGTAAAAAATACCGTAGCCTCCCAGCGATCGTGTATATATACCCCTTGGCTTAGAAACTTCCAGAACGCGACCACGCCGGCCGTCACGTGACCTAGCTCCGGTTCAATCCAGCCAAGGAAGAATTTAAATCATTGTCTCCAACTCTCAGCCTGACAAACCCGAACAAGAAAATCGCGATCTTGCCTTGACTTGCAAAACCAAGTAGCACCAGCAATTCTTATTTGCAACTGCCAGCAATTATTCACAAAACATCTTTAACATTTTTATACATTAATTATTTTAATACATAACAAATAGTAAATTTAATTATATATAGCGTTTCAATTACAATTGGGACGCTATAACTGATAAAATGATTAAGCACAATAATCGTTCTTTACAAAAGCATCGGTTTGATCTCAGTACCTACTTTCGGTGGCTGTCCCTGCCCTGTCCACCGGATGGTCTTCGGTGTCTTGAACTCTGTCCAGTTTATTCACACTCCATAAAATATAAAATCTGCTTATGTTTACTTTTGAAAAAGTTACGTGTCAATAATCTTACTAGGAGACCTATATGAGAATATACCTGAAACTGTTCTTATTTGTGAAAGCTCTTAATACATCGTCGTGAAAGTACTTTAAAAATACTTCCTGATGATCTCAAGATGGAATTATCTAAAGGTATTAAGATCTAAAGATATATATATATATATATATATATATATATATCATTATAGATATATATATATATCATTATAGATATATATAAACTGATATATATATATATATATATCAGTTTTAAGTATATATATCAAGGTATAAATCCTATCGAATAACAAATATCTTACAAATTTAAAGACCAAAGATCATACTGTAGTTATCGGTTTACTAGTTTGTGCCAAAGTAGAGAAAGGTGAAACTATGTATAATGCAGATAACCTTAGTATGCAAACAAATAGGATGTTTTGGAAGGCCTTTTGTTGTAGCGATAACTACAATGTCAAATAATATATGGAAACTGACTCAGTTTTAACGATTGACTTTCATTTTTACTATCCACCTACGAAGTGTAGTAACACGATGTGTACTTATTGACCACAACGCTGTAGGCTGCAATGCAGACTTGACCCTGATATTTTGTATTCGGCAGTAATCTGTGACTCGACCACTAATGCCCGGGTTTGGTCTCAACCCTCTGAACGCACTTGATTATTCAAATTACCAGCCAATATCGATGGTAGTGCAACTCACCGCTGCGTCCTGCCTCGTGCATTAATGGTTCATACGTTGAAGTGAACCTCTCAGGTTTACATTCCTCTCTAAAGAATTACTTAAAAAAAATATCTTACTTTCGGGTAGTATTAATACACATACAGTATTCATTAGGTTTTCAATGACACAGACCACATGTAGTGGTAAAGTTTAATCTGGTTAGGTCTAGAGTTATAGCGGTTTTCGTGATAGGGAGATACTTCAAGTGGATAGATTTTAGTAGGACTTTCAATGCCAAAACGTATTAGTTTTTAGGCCCAGATATGTAGAAAAGAAACTTTCCCCTGAGATGATGTATAGTGTTCGGGGAATTTATTTGAAATTAAAAATAAGAAAGAAAAAATAATCTCCGTAAAACAGAATAGGTTGTAGAATTTCTTCAGCTCTAAGTAAAATGTAATTTAGAGCTAAGTGTTGTTCTTGCTGTCAGTTCTTGCGTTATCAAGCAAACAAGTTAGTTAAGTGACCTTCTTGCTACTTCTGTTTACAACGGGAACCTCACTCTCTAGTATTGATATAAGTATAGCTTGATTACATTTCTATTACACAATATTCATAGTGTTTTAGAACGATTTTTAAATAAACCGTTGGATTGCAATCACCGTTGGATTGCATTAACACTAATAACCGGTGGATTTTTAGTGTTAAAAATCACTATATTGTCATTGGTGTTAACATTATATCGGTTAGAACTAATACATTCCAATATGTGTTTATAGGTTTCGTTCAACTTTCTAAAACATTATTGATTGGCTTTCCTTGACCAAATATCGAAGGCTAATGCCTATTTCTGGTTCAATTTTGAAAGAAAAGCAATAGCTTTGTACATGGATTGTGCTCTTTAGCTGCAACAAAGTGATACAGTAATTGTAACATAAAAACATACTATCAAGTTTGAATGTTGGAGAACACCCAAATAATACGTTCATTTCTATAGCCGTTGACAGGTCAACAGTCAAACCAAAATTATGTGTTTGTTTAAATTTTTAAACATACTATTTAATACAAATTATTTTTAAATTCCTGAACTTGGGATATTTGTCTGAAATCATGTAATAAGGTCCCCTGATCTTAGTTATTCCCTTCGAATATATAGATGATGATCAAATACTTAATATTAGTACAAGGTAAATCAAATAAACTAACCGCATTGTCAAGTTACATTGGTGGAAAACATGAATAAGTTTAAAGGTTCCAATTCGGGTTAGCCAAATTAAAAGTGATAGGATTTAGCATTAAATTATGTACTATGATATCTTACATAATGTATAAATATAAATAAAGTAAAACTCTTTTTTTGTTTCTGTAGGCTATCGTAAATAGAATAACAAAATTACCATTTATAAAAATAAATAACTAAATCACAATATCAATTTATAAATAATATTACATTTTATTTACCTCTGGACCACTGATAAAATTAAAACCATAAGTTAAATTTTCTTATAATATCAAAATGTTCGTCCTTCATTAACCATTTAGGGCTCAAAATCGTTGGTATTTGTATGTGGTTTTCGGAGAGTCAACGTCTTCAGTTTAATAATGGCTCCCTGAGCAATGTCGAAACCGGTCGCCATTTACAGCGAGTGGGAGGATCATATGACGTTATTAAGGCAATTTAACCACAAATAAAAATTTCCTTTTAACTATCAGTGAAATATTTTAGCCTATTAAATTACACACATTCCAAAACCAAGTTCATAAATTACTAAATTAAATATTTTACAAAAGTAAACGTAAACATTATAAAACGGTTAATGATGTCACAAACCTCGGGGTCCTTGAAACGTAGCAATTCCTGAACGTTCTGTGTTCAATGTATTAAAAAACGTATGACACTTAGGAGAATGGTTAGTCCATTTTGAAATTTTGATAATGGAGCCGAAACTATAGTCAACGAATCGTACTATAAGGGAAATTGTGACATACCTTTGCTAAAAATGTATCAGTTATATACAAGACCTGATTACTCTTTCCAGTATACCATAGAATCGAGGAAATTATTGAGGGTGGAAGGGACGTGCTCAAATCCGTATATTATACTGAAATGGCTAAACAATTACTAGTGTGTTGGGTACAAGATCTTGTATTTGACAACTTATATTGGGACAGTCCATAGAATTTCTCGCTTTAAATGGTTTTGTTACACCGAAGTGAAAGTATTGTAATCATGTTAACATTTTCATGTCGTTATCATAAATAACCAGAGCAGAACCCTTAAGTAAAATCAATTTATGAAATGTTAACAGTAAACTTAAAATAAAAATATCCAACCAAATAAAATACATTGAAACATTAGGTGAAAAAAACATTATATTAATATATTTGACACTGGAAACAACATAAATCAAGTCCATAAACAATTATAATTTCAATAGATTTTTCACCGAAAAATAATAAACACAAACAACAAACTTGGTATCATAAATGGTAATAATAATTAAATTACCTTAATGTTATGGCCTAAAGCCTTTGAAGTAAGCTATAATAAATTTTAAAGAAAATATTTTCCGTAGTCTATCCGGAAATCTAGTCAACGAGGCAGGGCAGCTTATTTATGTATATCAAAGTTATTTTAACGAACCGCTTTAATGTCCTCCCCTTCACTCGCAAATACATGACGCTTGTGGTTCTTACAGTCATTACAGCCGCTCTCAGAAAGAAGAGACATAACCTTCCAAGAGTTTGATTTTCAACAATTTTACTGTCGGTATGTAATACAGTGTAAATGCTATTATATGTGAAACATTGAAACATTATTACCTACCTGCAATATAGGCTAATCAACACAGGCTAATCAGCAGATGTTTAACACTCCACATTGTACCATGAATGTTTATTGAATACAAAATGGTGGATGTGAGGTGTTAAGTGTTAGACTACATTGCTTCCATTTACATATCTAGGTAGTTTACACATCCTATCAAACCAGTGTCTATTGCACTACGTAATTCCTGCATACTAGGTGTAATTATTTGTTTTCAAATCTGGCTGTTGCCATAGTCTCGAATAGATTATCCAAAATGGCAACTAATCGAAGGGTCTAAATAAAAAGGTTAAAACCTCATCAGGTGCAGTGCTTCACAACTTAAATAAAACCTGTGGAATGGTTAATTATGAAAAAACTTATGATTGGTTTATTTCAATTTGATGAACAAGTTAAAAAAAATACTGTCTGTGCACGCTTCAAGTTCTTAGAGGAATATTTTGAATATTTAAATGGTAACGAAAATGTTAGTTTATGTATAACATGATATTAGTTTCAAGTGTTTATGTTTAGACAACGTGAATTGTTGGTACTTACTGTATTTGTTCTGTTATAAGCCAAGAGGAGAATTCCCCACAGTCAAACAGTCAAATGAAATATGGCTCCGATGAATTGGTACAAATATTACCAACTGGGACTGACGGTAAAATACCGCTGTACTGTCACGTCAGGTGATAAGTCCTTGAGTAGGACAAACATTGCGAGATTATTCATTGTTGGGAATATTTTACGTATTTCTTTGCATACAAATAAGTTTAACGGATGCTTTTTGCCTTTGGTCTTATTTTGCAATCATATTTCAAAGAAATATAGACTTATCAGATTGATACGTTTATGGTCTTATTTAAATTATTTTTATTTTCATAAGACGGCATGTTTTTATCTGTAGACCATAGTCATGGTAATAAACTAAACTTAACCTCACACGTATATAAATTTATACGTTTAAACGGTTATTTAAATTTGTTTTGTTTTAACTTTTAGATTTCTTTTACTTTGCATCAATTAGTTAGATATCACTTGAATTAGCTCTCGGCAACTTTAATTGGCACGTGACTTGCTCCCAGAAATTCTGAAATTAGAATGTATTTTCAATTTTGGAGGCGTAATACGATTTCAGCTAAGCCACCTAGAATATTCAGTTTCTTCATTTTAATTAAGATCGTGCTCTTAATATTCACGAATAAATTAATCATCTTTTAATACTTTTTGAATTAGACTACAATATGATTTATCATAGAGGGAAAGTTTTAAATGACCCCCAAACTTTTTTCAATTTGTTAAAATATCCACCCGGGATTAGAACTGATCATCGTTGGGTTATTGGTACTTTGTATGACTACATTAACATTTTCCGTTTGTGATTCGCCATATTAGATAGAAAGTTACTTTTTCTCAAGTAAAGGTGGGGTTATGACCCATCATATCGAACTATATTTTTAATGCCCAACACACTCCCATAATCTGTTTTGTAAATCTTTATTCGTTCTCATGATATTAGTAATTCTTAAAGATCTATCTGAAAGATAATTTTAAATGCTCAAAACCATGCCCCTATCCTATTAAATACTTCAGATAATGACTATGCATCATCACCTACCATTTTGACTGCCAACTTTGATTCGCTATTTTGGATGAGATCAGTAGTGTAGTTTTGGGACTTCTGGGCCAAATTAATTACTTCCGGTGTTTGACAGCTGATGACGTCACAGTTTACGTCATCAGATACGTCATCGTGACGTAATCAGCTACGTCAACTGTGATGTCATCAGTTATGTCACGAGCTGTCAAACACCGGAAGTAATTAATTTGGCCAAGAAGTCCCAAAACTACACTACTGAGATAATTTAATTAATTTTGAGGTGGGGTTGTAACCCATCATTTTACAACTAAATCAATGCCGTAATCCGTCTTTAATCATAACCTTTCTTTCCTATAATATTGACACCTTTTTGTTTACAATTTCAAAAAGCATCAATATAATGAGAAAATTGAAATTTGCAAACCCATTAGATGAGGGATTTTCAGAGGAATTTTGTGTGACTTGTTCATTTCAAATGTATTACACTTTAAGGGGAAACACTATCTTAAGAACAAACAATTAAATATTGTTGATTACTGCTCTATGCTAATTGGTTTTTGAGATGTTGAAAGAACTAGAATGTTGTCCAAGGTTATCCTTAAAGAGAATAAGCACAATATTAAATATTGCTTATTTAGTAACATATGTAGACGAAACCTTATATGACACTTCATCAGGTTGTGGTCTATTGATAATGAAACACAACCCCATAATTTCTTTGCGGTCCCTGTTGTAGCAAACCTTTTTTGTTCGCCAATACTGTTATTCTTACAAAGAATTAAACATGTTATAAAGTCTATATCTCTTTGAAATCTAATTGTAAAACGAGTTCGCACGCAGCACGCTGACGTGAGGGAAGTGAATTTCCACATAAAAACTTGTAAAACTCAAAATCAGTGTATAAACATCCATTTGTCCAATTTTTATTGAAATCTGAAAACATTGTTTTTTGGCTGTTTTGATACTCCTGGTTTCATTTACTTGCAAAGCTGGGAATACAATTTTACGCATTATAAGGTTAGGAGAAGGTCCAGACAGGCTTGAAAGTAGGCGTGAGGTTGCTGGGGATAATAAAAGTACTCTAACAAAGGAATAACAGGCTTTTCTAGTGTAAAACCCCCATAAGACAACGTACTGTGTTTACCCGATACACATTTTCTTTAATAACTCGGTAAATATTTATGCTAGAATGACGGGAGAGGGCTTACAACTTTCGCCTTTCTAATTCCCATCTTTTAACATGCATTAATTTTAATCTGGGGCTTTTCTGACCCTTTTTGGGCCCAAAAACTCAAAGTTTGAAAGATTAATCCCCAAAAAATGGGTTTAGAGTTTTCCGATTGTTTTGCCCAACGAACTTGTCCAACAGGTTATAGAAAGGAGCGTCCCTACCAAATTTGAAGTAAATCGGACAAAAAATGCGACCGCTAGAGTGCATACACACATATATATATATATATATATATATACAATTTTAAACGACCCCCCAAAACGTGTTCAGGGAGTCACGTTAGGAACTTCTATGGTGGTCCGGGGCTTAAGTTTCACCGTGCGGGTCATGCTAATAGTTCACTTTCCAAAGGAAATTCACTAATAAAACCATACCTTAGTAGCAGCAAACCTGCGTAATGCATATATCTATCTCACTTATTGCATTGCATAAACATGTTTGCATAATTAAGTGGGATAACTTTTTATTTTAACAGATTACCTTTTGGTTTCAAGATATTTATTTAGACGACTAGTTTCGAACCTTAAGATAATAGTGCCAAATTGTTTGTCCGTCTTTTTGACATAAAGGTTCGAAACTAATCGTCTATCCCTTGCTTTAAACTTATATAATAGCAACCTTAATCACTTTATTCTTTTTTTGGTTTATCGTTATTTAAATGTTATTACCTGCCGTAAAAATAATTTAATTTATATATCAATTTGATTTTCGATCACCTTAAGACACAACCATTAATCTATTATGTTTTCTCGGTTTTAGCTAATATTATACCCGAATATAAATTTAGTTTAGTAACAAATCACGTGTAGAATTACACCACAGTTAGGCAGCCGCTTGATGAATGGCTCGGAAGAATTGGTATAGATAGTGTACGCCACGTAACGGTGAAATACTGCCACAACGATCCCGACCTTTTGTCTATCCCTCGAGATTTGTAAGGGATTATGAAACGTTTATAAAGTGACTATTTCTCAAATTGGCAGTTATTTAATAAATGTTTCCGTTGTTAATCTGCACCAATCAAAGTTGCTTTACCCAGATAACATAGTATGATACTGATATATCCCGAACATGTATCGTGGTTGATGCGGATCCGCATCATTTGAAATGTGGATCAAAAATACTATAAGCCAACGAAAACATGGAAAAAGTTGGATATAAATTTAAGCAAAGTTTAGACAGAAATGATTTTGCTGTAAAATTGTATCTAAAGTCCTCTGATTCAAATCCCACTTTTCTACTTAAAGAGAAATGAACTTTTTCCACAGGTTAGCTTTTCCCTTCGTATCTTTATAACAATTTACGAAATTCTATTATGATATGGTAAACATTATATTTAATTCCTAAAACATTTAGACAGTGTGTGTTCCCCTTGACAGCATGGTTACCAGCACATAAGACAGACATGTCTCATCCTAAAGTATGTAACCAAGGGTAATTATTACCCAAAATAACATAGCTTATTTGTAGATATTTCCTCATATTTACTTTAGCTAACTAAACCAGTCTTATTTTGTTACTGCTGTTTATTGTTAAATACATGTTTTTATAAGGAGCTAAAAATATATTTTTAAAACCATAATTCTATAATGTTGTTATAGTTTCGTCGACTGCAAAGAGACGTAAAAAATGCAATCTGGGAAAACACATTCCTATGTTGCAATATACTTTCCTCTAATCTATTGGCAATATGAGTGCGGAAGATAAATCATCACACAACATTTTACTGTTGGAAAACTTGTTACTTGTTGCTAATCTTCCTCTAACTTAGTCAGGACAATTTATAGATTTATCGTAACAATGATTTTAAAGACAAAGTATTGCCTTTGGTACTGGAAAGTTTTTTATATCTTTTGCCGGAACCACTTAAGATTATTATTGACTAACATTTATTTTGAAGACGACTTAAAGAAACAACTTAAAATACTTGTTAAAAACTGCGTTTTAATTAGAAAAAAAAACCAAAAACACAATCTAAATGATATTCAAGCTTTATTTCAGGATATAGCTCGTACGTATTATTTAAGTTTAGTCAAACTGCAGGAACGGGTAACTGTTTATGATCAAACAAACAATATCAAATAGTGGTCTCCATTTTCCAATACAGTGGCGAAAGCTTGCCTGCCCCGTAATATAAACTTGGTATTTTTTCCTGAATTCTTTAAGATTAATGTTCCCGCAAACAAATATGTGATCGCAATTGATTTCATTTCTAAAACACAGTTCAATGCCCTAATTAAGGAATCAAACTGTGATCTTCAAGTGCTTAGGTTTGTGAGGTTGATTGTAGTTAGGGTTGTAAGCGTGAAGTGCATTCTTTTTATTTAATTGATTTAAATACTCTTTTAAAAAAGCACAAGTAATGACCTATTTAACTAGTAATAACACATCATGAAACTGGAGATATAATTCAATAATATACGACTATTACTTTCTTACCAGTATGCCGTTGGTTTATCTATATAATAATATACATGACATTTATTTTTTTGTTTCTAAAATTCCTAAATTATCCAAATTTACATAAAGATAATGGCACCATGGACCCAACAAAGAACAACTAACTAAAGCAATAACAAGTTAATTTCCTTTCTAAGTCGAGGACAAAAGAAAATCCGGTCCTATTGGGAGCTTAAATTGGAATACCTCCTCCTCTAACCTCTCTTGTCCTTTAATTAATTAATTTTTGTTATCTTGTTGGCAAACCCAAACATTTGCATGAAACATTGATTTCATGGTAATCTCATTAATTAAACTAACTGACAAACAGTTTTCCTCCAAAGCGAGAATATATTTCTATGGGAACAATTGGGGCGTAATGTAATGTTTACTAGTAGGATCTTCTGCTCGAACTTGAGCAAATGTTTCTCATGATTTTGATTTCACATCGCGTATTGTACATATTGCGTTCTCATTCTAATACACATCATTTATAAATGTCTGTAATATCTTTTTTTGCTGCCAAGCTGTATTTGGTTAATGTGCCAACAGCTATTGGATTTATAATTAATTAATTTAGATTCATCAATCCCAATTAACCCAACGAGACACCTCGTTGAATTAACCATTTTACTCTCACAATTTTACATTGGGAGGTTGTATTTTGTTTTATTGTTGCTTTTTAAACATGTTAATGCATCAAAAACATTTAAAATTCCAAAAATTGGTTACCGGCTAACACCACGTATACTGTAAAACGTAGCAAACTACTGATCGGCACACCTTGTCAGCCTCTACCCAATTTTACAAACAAATAAACACATTTAATAGAATTTCACATTTATAGCCTATCTAAACTGTCTTACCATGAAAATCAAAACCAAGAGAACAAAATATATTGTTCTTTCCTTTATAATCTATAATTACAAAATGACAACAGAGTGAATATGAAACTATAGTAAAATTGTTAGAAGGATATACTTGTTTAAAGTAACAGTAAAACATAAAAGTTTTTTAATTAAAATACCCCCGTCACAGCAAACCTGCCGACTCAGCGAATTTCCAATGCATATTATGTGCCTCGCCACTACATAGAGCCACTTACCAAGTTTCACAAAAATACATTCATAAACAAGTGAAATATAGCATTTTATTTATTCTCCGTAAGAATAACATTAGGGCTGAGTACGCAGGAAGATAAGAAATGTGTATCTTTGCAATTATCAATATAACTCGACCAGGTGAAGCTACATACCAAATTTTATTAATTTAGGTTCATAACTAAGGGAGATATAAAACTTTACTTATTCTCCATATAAATAACATTTGGGGCCGAGTATGCAGGTTTGCTGTTACGGGAAAATCAACAAAAAACTCTTTTTGTGCAAATATCAAAATACCACAACTAGTTGAAGCCACATACCAAGTTTCATCAATATACATTCATAAATAATCAAGATATTAAATTGTATTTATCCTCCATAAGGATAACTTTGGACAACGTACTGTATTTAGCACTTTGAATATCTCTGCAACGGTTGGACGTAGAACAAAAATTAAAACACCAAAATGGTTGTTTTGTAGAGCTAAACTGATTGGTAAAAAGAAATGTTCTTAGTAAAATTATCTGAGGAAAATCCAAAAACCTTTTTCCCATAAGATTAACATGGAAAATTTTATGGACGCTTTTTTACTCTTCTCTACAACCACATAAACTAGGTTAATGATTAAAAATACCAAATAATTTAATTTTTTTAAGCTTTATAAAATAGCAATAACAGAAGTTGAGTGTTTTTAAAATGTTACGGAAAAAATTCAAAAAACTGATTTTTGGAAACATTAAACCCCCCTTCCCATAGTTCGATTGATCTGGTTTTCGAAATTAAAGTCATAAATGTTATTCTACACATTTGTGCCAAATTTCATCAAAATCGGGCATTTATTTCAAAAGTTATCGCGGTAATGGACACACGTACACACACACACACACACACACACACACACACACACACACACACACACACACACACACACACACACACACACACACACACACACACAAATTTGAACGAATAATGTTTTTTGCATCTGGGGACCTCAAAACAAAAAGTTATCATGGTCTCGGGCTAAAGTCTTACCATGAGACTTACGGTAATAGCTTCTTCCTTATAGGGGAAATTCGCTAAAACGTGAAAACATCATAGCCAAAATACATATTCAAAAGTTATGAAGACCTTCACATATTTAGAATATTTATAGTACCTTATCCTACGCCATTTCACGTAAAAACTCAATAGGAAGCACTTTAAATTCTAAATAAGTATTTTAAATCTTACATTTTCAAAAGAAACGTTATTTGTTACTCAATTACATGCCGGAATAGCCAATTACACTATAGAAATACCTAATACACAAATACCAAACACAGTAATATGAACCATAAAACATTGAGATTCATCATCTTACAACTTCAGTCCTATGGACAAGGTATTAGATTATAAACTCATGATCATCATCATTATTTTATATTTAATAATCTCCACAGAACGTAGCACTTTGTTGGTTGGACGATGGGGGTTATATTACTTAGTGGTACGAATAAGTACTTGGGGGTTGGTGTGTGTTTGTGTAAGGGTGAGTACTAACGTGATACAGCTGTACTGATCGTCTTCAAATTTCGCAAGCAGATTATACAAAACAAGGAAAGTTTAAAGTTTCCTTAAGGGTTGTATGTGAAAAATATTTGTTAAGAACTTAATAAAAGTGTATGCCATAAGTTTAGAATTCAAAATAAAATTGATTTGTTTTATTTGTTGATATTCCATAAAAGAAAAGAAAAAACTGCATTTCTTAATATTTTAAACATTCAACTACCTGTTGAGTGAAGAAAGTTAAAAAGTACGCGTTTTATTATTACAGGGAGCGAATGAGATATGCGAATTACTACTCTTTATCACTACTTGAAGACCAATTAGAGCGTTTCAAGAAGGAACATAACTCCTTCCTAACTTCCATAACTCCAACTTCTATCGTAATTCTGACACCATAATAACGCCCACATGCAATTATTAATTGGTGTGTAAAGGATAATTGTTTGAAATTAAAATAGGCTATAGCAAAGTGTAGGGATATTTAAAAAAAACTTCTGTGTTCAACTGATTACACCTGAATTTATTAACGTTAAATAATCAATTCTGGAAGCAACGAGTTTATTCTTTATTTTACGACACGTTTTTAGTCAGAGAAGTTCAGCCTGAGTGCATTTTGTTTCATTCTCGTTTTAGATGGTAAGGTATATTAAATAACTATAAATTTATATATAAACTAATAAAAGCAAAGCTTATCTTTATGAAATTATACTTTAATTTACAGTTATTAGGTCCCATTTTCAAGCTATTAATAGCTTAGAGCATTATATAGCAGGTGACATACTTATCTTTATTATAAAATTAAAAGTAAAATAAAATGATACATAGTATTGAATACGTGACTAATATATACAAAACAAACCAAATATGCGACCTAAAAACAAATAAACAACAGCCAACATATGTGGCATTTGTTGAAACCACTTAGTTTTTTCAGTCGGGGTTTGTGTCACTGTAATATTTATGTTACCAAATAACTCCCTTGGATTTAAGTTTATATATTTGTTTTTAGCTTTTGAACCTCTCTATTGGTTTATTTATCGTAACCACTTTTTCATTATAGTTAGTTAATTATTCAGGTTTGAACTGAATTGCAAACGTATTTTTGGGTTAAAAATATGTGCATGTATCAGGTTTGATCTCGTTTAAGAAATATGTGAGTATTTAATAGCATGGTGACTTTGAATTGCTATTACTTGCTAAAACATACTTACACCCACATTAAAAGTAAATACCCCTGTCGAAGCAAACCTGTATACTCTGCGAATTTCCATTGAATATATATGTCTTAGTAATATATTAAGCCGCTTACCAGGATTAATAAGAAATGTATTCATAAATAAGCGATATTTAAAATATGAATTATTATACATAAGAATAATACTGGCATCTGGGGAACTCAACGAAAAGTTATCATGGTCTCGGGCTTAAATCTTACCGTGAGACCTACGGTAATAGTTTTTCCTTATAGGGGAAATTCGCTAAAAGTAATTTTAGGCATTGAATGATTCTGGAGTTGATGTAAATTAGTGCTTGTAACAAATATTTATTTTTTCTAAGATTTAAATTACGATATTTTTCTACCTTTTAAACATTAATTTATATTTAATTACTTTAAATAAAATCTTAATTTTAACACTTTTTAATTGTAATACACTTAATTATCAGTTGTTTTCGGTTAAATTAGCTTTCATTGCACAATGTTATAATGTATTTTTTTAAGTTTGTCTAGTTGTTCTGTTCTTAGTATAGATATACAATACACATTTGACTCAATTGTCATTGCACATGGAACAGAAATAATCATGTGAATAAAAACAATAAATTATAGTGTGAATAATCACAGTATATCAGAGTAGCAAACTGTTTTTTATATTTTCTTTTCGTGAAACGTGGATTATTCGTTCAGGATGTGTGAGTGAGATGTTAGATACCACCACGGAGCGGTCCTTTTGGGATTGGTTGTCCCTCTACCCAAGAACATTTCTACTGCTTCCCAGTCACTCGTTAACTCCAGGAGATGTATTGGTTGTCCCTCTACCCAAGAACATTTCTACTGCTTTCCAGTCACTCGTTAACTCCAGGAGATGTATTGGTTGTCCCTCTACCCAAGAACATTTCTACTGCTTCCCAGTCACTCGTTAACTCCAGGAGATGTATTGGTTGTCCCTCTACCCAAGAACATTTCTGCTGCTTTCCAGTCACTCGTTAACTCCAGGAGATGTATTGGTTGTCCCTCTACCCAAGAACATTTCTACTGATTTCCAGTCACTCGTTGACTTCAGGAGATGTATTGGTTGTCCCTCTACCCAAGAACATTTCTACTGTTTTCCAGTCACTCGTTAACTCCGGGAGATATATTGGTTGTCTCTCTACCCAAGAACATTTCTACTGCTTTCCAGTCACTCGTTAACTCCAGGAGATGTATTGGTTATCTCTCTACCCAAGAACATTTCTACTGCTTCCCAGTCACTCGTTGACTTCAGGAGATGTATTGGTTGTCCCTCTACCCAAGAACATTTCTACTGTTTTCCAGTCACTCGTTAACTCCGGGAGATATATTGGTTGTCTCTCTACCCAAGAACATTTCTACTGCTTTCCAGTCACTCGTTAACTCCAGGAGATGTATTGGTTATCTCTCTACCCAAGAACATTTCTACTGCTTTCCAGTCACTCGTTAACTCCAGGAGATGTATTGGTTATCTCTCTACCCAAGAACATTTCTACTGCTTTCCAGTCACTCGTTAACTCCAGGAGATGTATTGGTTATCTCTCTACCCAAGAACATTTCTACTGCTTTCCAGTCACTCGTTAACTCCAGGAGATGTATTGGTTATCTCTCTACCCAAGAACATTTCTACTGCTTCCCAGTCACTCGTTGACTTCAGGAGATGTATTGGTTGTCCCTCTACCCAAGAACATTTCTACTGTTTTCCAGTCACTCGTTAACTCCGGGAGATATATTGGTTGTCTCTCTACCCAAGAACATTTCTACTGCTTTCCAGTCACTCGTTAACTCCAGGAGATGTATTGGTTATCTCTCTACCCAAGAACATTTCTACTGCTTTCCAGTCACTCGTTAACTCCAGGAGATGTATTGGTTGTCCCTCTACCCAAGAACATTTCTACTGCTTTCCAGTCACTCGTTAACTCCAGGAGATGTATTGGTTATCTCTCTACCCAAGAACATTTCTACTGCTTTCCAGTCACTCGTTAACTCCAGGAGATGTATTGGTTATCTCTCTACCCAAGAACATTTCTACTGCTTTCCAGTCACTCGTTAACTCCAGGAGATGTATTGGTTATCTCTCTACCCAAGAACATTTCTGCTGTTGTATATACACATACATATAACATATTACTTACTTATACATTATTGAAATTTGTTGTAATTATTGGAATTTCTGATCACAGCCCTGATGACCTATGTATTTGTCTATTTTCTGGGATTGTAAACATGTAAATGTATTCTGTTTGGAAAATAAAGATTATTATTAGTTGTATATAAGCTTTTTTGTTGCTTTTTAAAGGGAAGCTTTTATTTAAATAACTTAAATGGTCAAAACTTTTCTCAAATTCTATTTTTGTTATTTAGTGTAATATTTCGTTAAGTGCTGTAGGATAATATCAATACCTTACCCATAAAATCAATTTTTACGTTTCAAGGAAATTGAACAAATCTGCCCTAAATTTATAAAAATTTAAAATCTTCATGAACATATTAATAATTTGTTTGTCCCATAGGTGCAACCCATCGCACGCCTTTGTAAGTGTACGATAATAAGTCATTTTAAGATTTATTGCACTTTTGTTGGTAGCCAAAAACGTTTGTGTTCAAACTTTTGACATCCGATTATTGCAGGTTACATCGTTAGTGAGGACGGATTAATCAAGTAATTGACTTCTGGATGTTGTTTGGTCCTTTTTAACATACTCATAAGCTACAATAAGTTATATAGTTTACCAAATCACGAAGTAGCTATACATATAGGGAATACAATTTCGGGAAGTATTTTTAATCCCGGGATTTCTGGATTACGTTGTAGAATCCCGGGAATGACGTTAATTTGCGTAAAAATAACTGTAACAAATAAATTTATTTTTGGTTTATCATGTTTAATACAGTTATAATTTATAATATTGTAAACTATCTAGGCAATTAAGTAGACATTTACAATCTATTTAATTAGATAGCTACTACAAGAATTTTTTTTCAATATAGGCACACAATCGCCGCGTCTCATCGTCGTGATTTAGTTTGGCCGTTTGACCAAACATCAATGTCAATGTGTAGTTTTTTAATTCTTTGTTATTTCGTGCGTCCGTGTCATGTTTGTTTAATGCACTGTGTTTTTAATATTGGGCAATCTTTTAAGAGTGAATGACATACATGAATTGTAGCCTGAAGATGAAGTTATAAACAACCTCAAAACCGGTCGCCTATATTGAGGACGTGAAGGATCACTGACAAAAAAATAAATTAAACCAATTGTCACAATGATCTGTGCATGAAGAGCAGTGTATATCTTTGAGCGTTTGACATTATTTGACATGGTAAATTCTCGCACCACAAACACGCCTCAGCCATTAACGCAAGACTATTACTTAATAGATATTTATATATACACAACTATTGGACCAACACCCGTGCATGGTTCTATCTATTCTAATAATGCAAATGGGTATCGAAATGAAGCTTTACTCAGTGTTTATTCTGAAAATACTAACAAATGTATTTATTGTATAGGCCTTGAATGAAAAATTAATTATATTTTAACAAAAGACCCTCTATCAATAATTCTGCTTGTATAATCTAACTAAATAACAGCATCAAATATTTATTTAATTAAACTTATATCAATTAAGTTTAATACATTTCAGCTTTTAAATTTCTTTAACTGTTTTGTAATGAATTTCAATTATTTAATGTGTTTATACTATTCAAAAACCTTCTTTTTATCACTATTTATACATATGTTCACAATCCCGAAAATCCCGAGATTAGAACCTTGTAATCCTGGGATAGCTAAACAACGAAATTCGGCCGGGATTCCGGAATTGGATTCCCTATATACATATTACTACATATGCATCAAAAAGCATTATATAACTAATCTAAAATAATTCAAATAAACGTATATGTCGCAACAATAAATATTTAGTGTAATACTAGTTCAGTTTAATTGTTTGATTTAAATACAATAACAACTCCATATAGCCTAAACTATGTTTATATTAACATATTACTTAGGCTCTAAACGGTTGTTTTTCACACTGTTAAAACAAAAACAAAAAACATAAAAATAAAAATATAGTTTGCGTGACAATCCATGGTCTTTGGTTCCAATGCAAAAACCCCTCGAACATAAATACACTGGTTACACCTCGTATTTAATGCATCCCTCTCATTAGATTTCTTTAAATAAAGCTTGGTTTTTATTTAAATTAAACACATTTTGTAGCTTTCACGTTCAAAAGGGGTTTTTATTAGGTAAACTGGATATTTTTGGAAGATATTAACATAAAGAAAATATTAAGTACAGGTAAAATGGGAACGTTTGTACAGCATGTATCTGTGATAAATACTGGATGAGTTTCACCTTTCATCATTATAAATAAATAAACAAAAAAATAAATGATAAATATATATATATATATATATATATTAGGCAAGCACAAAAACTGTGGTACGCTTTTCTCAGCGTGTGTGCGTCGTAGGATAAAATCACGCATTCTGGCAGAAAATTATTATCGTGTAGTAGTTGCAAAAATCCGTTATAATAGGTAACAAATCTATTCAATGTGGCTTAGGGATTAGACTAGGCCTATATTGTTCCTTGTTACGATATTAGAATTATGATTATTCAAAAAATGTTAATGCTTAGTAATATCTGACTGTTTTAAGGTTGCACGATTAAAAATCATAAGTCGTAATAATTTAAATATAATTTAAGTTATTAGGTTGAAATAGAGATAAATCAAATATGAAATCTCAGCAAAGGGACATTAAACCTTTGGCACTGAGCAACACAACAAAGGTAAAACACACGGCAACTGTTAAAACCATCTATGTTTGTTTTTACCATGATTGCATTATTTAAATTTTCATATGATCGAATATTTTTCCATTAATTGGTTTCGCTTTTGGTTGGCATTGGTTTTCCCATAATTTAAACCTTTTTTAGGGTTAGAATTTCTCTCTATTAGATTCTGTTATGGATCAAAAGTTGCAAACATAATAATTTAAATGTATTAAGTACCGTCATTTTAGCGCAGTTAATAGGTTTAGCATATCTAAATACATAAAACAAAGTCGGGTTAGTATGTTAGTTAGTTAATTACACCAAAATGTTGATTTAAGGAGTATATCTAAACATACTTGAAAGGTTTGTAAGCTTCTCATATGTTCATTACGGAAATAAAATATACTCGAATGGTAACTCAAACTCTTTTTTTTCGATGCCTCTGTATACAAATAGGCGAGTGAGTGTAGCGAACGTGCTCATCCTGAAGGCGAGTGCGCGGAGCGAATGAGCTCTTCTTGAAAATGAACGAGCAGTTGACATAAAATAAATTCAATTACATTAGGGCAGGACATCGTCTGTCGGGCCAGCTAGTTACTTATATAATGCTTAAAATATTGTTTTATCTCAGAAATCATCACGTTGATACCTATTTTATGTTATGGAAGATTTGTCGGATTGAAGATTATCAGTGCAACGGTTATAAAATAACATTAATTTTATTATACATTAAATTTGATTAAATGGCAAGATTATGATTGGGTAGAGTACCGGAACTGTTGCTTGATCGGAAATTACAAAGCTGTAAGAAAACACCAACAACTGCACGTTATAACGGGTAAGTTTATTGAAATAAATAATTGTAATATTAATAAATTATCTATTACATAAGTGTCAGTTCTACTTTCAAAAAAATTGCCTTTACTATTATGACAATCACTAAACAAAAGTAAATTTAGTTCCGAATTCTGTGACAGCAAAAATTATTAAAAATGATGAATTACTATTATGTACATAAAGACCGGTTTTACAATAGCGTATGTTGAATTAATGCCACCGATTTGACCGGAAGGTGGTCAGAAATGTAGAGAGATAACCAATACATCTCCTGGAGTTAACGAGTGACTGGAAAGCAGTAGAAATGTTCTTGGGTAGAGGGACAACCAATACATCTCCTGGAGTTAACGAGTGACTGGAAAGCAGCAGAAATGTTCTTGGGTAGAGGGACAACCAATACATCTCCTGGAGTTAACGAGTGACTGGGAAGCAGCAGAAATGTTCTTGGGTAGAGAGATAACCAATACATCTCCTGGAGTTAACGAGTGACTGGAAAGCAGCAGAAAAGTTCTTGGGTAGAGAGATAACCAATACATCTCCTGGAGTTAACGAGTGACTGGAAAGCAGTAGAAATGTTCTTGGGTAGAGGGACAACCAATACATCTCCTGGAGTTAACGAGTGACTGGGAAGCAGCAGAAATTTTCTTGGGTAGAGAGGTAACCAATACATCTCCTGGAGTTAACGAGTGACTGGAAAGCAGTAGAAATATTCTTGGTTAGAGAGATAACCAATACATCTCCGGGAGTTAACGAGTGACTGGAAAGCATTAGAAATGTTCTTGGGTAGAGAGATAACCAATACATCTCCTGGAGTTAACGAGTGACTAGAAAGCAGTAGAAATGTTCTTGGGTAGAGAGATAACCAATACATCTCCTGGAGTTAACGAGTGACTGGAAATTAGTAGAAATGTTCTTAGGTAGAGGGACAACCAATACATCTCCTGGAGTTAACGAGTGACTGGGAAGCAGCAGAAATGTTCTTGGGTAGAGAGATAACCAATACATCTCCTGGAGTTAACGAGTGACTGGAAAGCAGTATAAATGTTCTTAGGTAGAGAGATAACCAATACATCTCCTGGAGTTAACGAGTGACTGGAAAGCAGTAGAAATGTTCTTGGGTAGAGGGACAACCAATACATCTCCTGGAGTTAACGAGTGACTGGGAAGCAGTAGAAATGTTCTTGGGTAGAGAGATAACCAATACATCTCCTGGAGTTAACGAGTGACTGGAAAGCAGTAGACATGTTCTTGGGTAGAGAGATAACCAATATATCTCCCGGAGTTAACGAGTGACTGGAAAACAGTAGAAATGTTCTTGAGTAGAGGGACAACCAATACATCTCCTGGAGTTAACGAGTGACTGGAAAGCAGTAGAAATGTTCTTGGGTAGAGAGATAACCAATACATCTCCTGGAGTTAACGAGTGACTGGGAAGCAGTAGAAATGTTCTTGGGTAGAGGGACAACCAATACATCTCCTGGAGTTAACGAGTGACTGGAAAGCAGTAGAAATGTTCTTGGGTAGAGGGACAACCAATACATCTCCTGGAGTTAACGAGTGACTGGGAAGCAGTAGAAATGTTCTTGGGTAGAGAGATAACCAATACATCTCCTGGAGTTAACGAGTGACTGGAAAGCAGTAGAAATGTTCTTGGGTAGAGGGACAACCAATCCATCTCCTGGAGTTAACGAGTGACTGGAAAGCAGCAGAAATGTTCTTGGGTAGAGGGACAACCAATACATCTCCTGGAGTTAACGAGTGACTGGAAAGCAGCAGAAATGTTCTTGGGTAGAGAGATAACCAATACATCTCCTGGAGTTAACGAGTGACTGGAAAGCAGTAGAAATGTTCTTGGGTAGAGGGACAACCAATACATCTCCTGGAGTTAACGAGTGACTGGAAAGCAGCAGAAATGTTCCTGGGTAGAGAGATAACCAATACATCTCCTGGAGTTAACGAGTGACTGGAAAGCAGTAGAAATGTTCTTGGGTAGAGGGACAACCAATACATCTCCTGGAGTTAACGAGTGACTGGAAAGCAGTAGAAATGTTCTTGGGTAGAGGGACAACCAATACATCTCCTGGAGTTAACGAGTGACTGGGAAGCAGTAGAAATGTTCTTGGGTAGAGGGACAACCAATACATCTCCTTTAGTTAACGAGTGACTGGAAAGCAGTAGAAATGTTCTTGGGTAGAGGGACAACCAATACATCTCCTGGAGTTAACGAGTGACTGGGAAGCAGTAGAAATGTTCTTGGGTAGAGGGACAACCAATCCCAAAAGGACCGCTCCGTGGTGGTATCTAACATCTCACTCACACATCCTGAACGAATAATCCACGTTTCACGAAAAGAAAATATAAAAAACAGTTTGCTACTCTGATATACTGTGATTATTCACACTATAATTTATTGTTTTTATTCACATGATTATTTCTGTTCCATGTGCAATGACAATTGAGTCAAATGTGTATTGTATATCTATACTAAGAACAGAACAACTAGACAAACTTAAAAAAATACATTATAACATTGTGCAATGAAAGCTAATTTAACCGAAAACAACTGATAATTAAGTGTATTACAATTAAAAAGTGTTAAAATTAAGATTTTATTTAAAGTAATTAAATATAAATTAATGTTTAAAAGGTAGAAAAATATCGTAATTTAAATCTTAGAAAAAATAAATATTTGTTACAAGCACTAATTTACATCAACTCCAGAATCATTCAATGCCTAAAATTACTTTTAGCGAATTTCCCCTATAAGGAAAAACTATTACCGTAGGTCTCACGGTAAGATTTAAGCCCGAGACCATGATAACTTTTCGTTGAGTTCCCCAGATGCCAGTATTATTCTTATGTATAATAATTCATATTTTAAATATCGCTTATTTATGAATACATTTCTTATTAATCCTGGTAAGCGGCTTAATATATTACTAAGACATATATATTCAATGGAAATTCGCAGAGTATACAGGTTTGCTTCGACAGGGGTATTTACTTTTAATGTGGGTGTAAGTATGTTTTAGCAAGTAATAGCAATTCAAAGTCACCATGCTATTAAATACTCACATATTTCTTAAACGAGATCAAACCTGATACATGCACATATTTTTAACCCAAAAATACGTTTGCAATTCAGTTCAAACCTGAATAATTAACTAACTATAATGAAAAAGTGGTTACGATAAATAAACCAATAGAGAGGTTCAAAAGCTAAAAACAAATATATAAACTTAAATCCAAGGGAGTTATTTGGTAACATAAATATTACAGTGACACAAACCCCGACTGAAAAAACTAAGTGGTTTCAACAAATGCCACATATGTTGGCTGTTGTTTATTTGTTTTTAGGTCGCATATTTGGTTTGTTTTGTATATATTAGTCACGTATTCAATACTATGTATCATTTTATTTTACTTTTAATTTTATAATAAAGATAAGTATGTCACCTGCTATATAATGCTCTAAGCTATTAATAGCTTGAAAATGGGACCTAATAACTGTAAATTAAAGTATAATTTCATAAAGATAAGCTTTGCTTTTATTAGTTTATATATAAATTTATAGTTATTTAATATACCTTACCATCTAAAACGAGAATGAAACAAAATGCACTCAGGCTGAACTTCTCTGACTAAAAACGTGTCGTAAAATAAAGAATAAACTCGTTGCTTCCAGAATTGATTATTTAACGTTAATAAATTCAGGTGTAATCAGTTGAACACAGAAGTTTTTTTTAAATATCCCTACACTTTGCTATAGCCTATTTTAATTTCAAACAATTATCCTTTACACACCAATTAATAATTGCATGTGGGCGTTATTATGGTGTCAGAATTACGATAGAAGTTGGAGTTATGGAAGTTAGGAAGGAGTTATGTTCCTTCTTGAAACGCTCTAATTGGTCTTCAAGTAGTGATAAAGAGTAGTAATTCGCATATCTCATTCGCTCCCTGTAATAATAAAACGCGTACTTTTTAACTTTCTTCACTCAACAGGTAGTTGAATGTTTAAAATATTAAGAAATGCAGTTTTTTCTTTTCTTTTATGGAATATCAACAAATAAAACAAATCAATTTTATTTTAAATTCTAAACTTATGGCATACACTTTTATTAAGTTCTTAACAAATATTTTTCACATACAACCCTTAAGGTAACTTTAAACTTTCCTTGTTTTGTATAATCTGCTTGCGAAATTTGAAGACGATCAGTACAGCTGTATCACGTTAGTACTCACCCTTACACCAACACACACCAACCCCCAAGTACTTATTCGTACCACTAAGTAATATAACCCCCATCGTCCAACCAACAAAGTGCTACGTTCTGTGGAGATTATTAAATATAAAATAATGATGATCATGAGTTTATAATCTAATACCTTGTCCATAGGACTGAAGTTGTAAGAATATGAATCTCAATGTTTTATGGTTCATATTACTGTGTTTGGTATTTGTGTATTAGGTATTTCTATAGTGTAATTGGCTATTCCGGCATGTAATTGAGTAACAAATAACGTTTCTTTTGAAAATGTAAGATTTAAAATACTTATTTAGAATTTAAAGTGCTTCCTATTGAGTTTTTACGTGAAATGGCGTAGGATAAGGTACTATAAATATTCTAAATATGTGAAGGTCTTCATAACTTTTGAATATGTATTTTGGCTATGATGTTTTCACGTTTTAGCGAATTTCCCCTATAGGGAAGAAGCTATTACCGTAAGTCTCATGGTAAGACTTTAGCCCGAGACCATGATAACTTTTTGTTTTGAGGTCCCCGGATGCAAAAAACATTATTCGTTCAAATTTGTGTGTGTGTGTGTGTGTGTGTGTGTGTGTGTACGTGTGTCCATTACCGCGATAACTTTTGAAATAAATGCCCGATTTTGATGAAATTTGGCACAAATGTGTAGAATAACATTTATGACTTTAAGTTGAAAACCAGATCAATCGAACTATGAGAAGGGGGGTTTAAATTTTACAAAAATCAGTTTTTTGAATTTTTTCCGTAACATTTTAAAAACACTCAACTTCTGTTATTGCTATATTATAAAGCTTAAAAAAATTAAATTATTTGGTATTTTTAATCATTAACCTAGTTTATGTGGTTGTAGAGAAGAGTAAAAAAGCGTCCATAAAATTTTCCATGTTAATCTTATGGGAAAAAGGTTTTTGGATTTTCCTCAGATAATTTTACTAAGAACATTTCTTTTTACTAATCAGTTTAGCTCTACAAAACAATCATTTTGGTGTTTTAATTTTTGTTCTACGTCCAACCGTTGCAGAGATATTCAAAGTGCTAAATACAGTACGTTGTCCAAAGTTATCCTTATGGAGGATAAATACAATTTAATATCTTGATTATTTATGAATGTATATTGATGAAACTTGGTATGTGGCTTCAACTAGTTGTGGTATTTTGATATTTGCACAAAAAGAGTTTTTTGTTGATTTTCCCGTAACAGCAAACCTGCATACTCGGCCCCAAATGTTATTTATATGGAGAATAAGTAAAGTTTTATATCTCCCTTAGTTATGAACCTAAATTAATAAAATTTGGTATGTAGCTTCACCTGGTCGAGTTATATTGATAATTGCAAAGATACACATTTCTTATCTTCCTGCGTACTCAGCCCTAATGTTATTCTTACGGAGAATAAATAAAATGCTATATTTCACTTGTTTATGAATGTATTTTTGTGAAACTTGGTAAGTGGCTCTATGTAGTGGCGAGGCACATAATATGCATTGGAAATTCGCTGAGTCGGCAGGTTTGCTGTGACGGGGGTATTTTAATTAAAATTTTTTTATGTTTTGCTGTTACTTTAAACAAGTATATCCTTCTAACAATTTTACTATAGTTTCATATCCACTCTGTTGTCATTTTGTAATTATAGATTATAAAGGAAAGAACAATATATTTTGTTCTCTTGGTTTTGATTTTCATGGTAAGACAGTTTAGATAGGCTATAAATGTGAAACTCTATTAAATGTGTTTATTTGTTTGTAAAATTGGGTAGAGGCTGACAAGGTGTGCCGATCAGTAGTTTGCTACGTTTTACAGTATACGTGGTGTTAGCCGGTAACCAATTTTTGGAATTTTAAATGTTTTTGATGCATTAACATGTTTAAAAAGCAACAATAAAACAAAATACAACCTCCCAATGTAAAATTGTGAGAGTAAAATGGTTAATTCAACGAGGTGTCTCGTTGGGTTAATTGGGATTGATGAATCTAAATTAATTAATTATAAATCCAAATAGCTGTTGGCACATTAACCAAATACAGCTTGGCAGCAAAAAAAGATATTACAGACATTTATAAATGATGTGTATTAGAATGAGAACGCAATATGTACAATACGCGATGTGAAATCAAAATCATGAGAAACATTTGCTCAAGTTCGAGCAGAAGATCCTACTAGTAAACATTACATTATGCCCCAATTGTTCCCATAGAAATATATTCTCACTTTGGAGGAAAACTGTTTGTCAATTAGTTTAATTAATGAGATTACCATGAAATTAATGTTTCATGCAAATGTTTGGGTTTGCCAACAAGATAACAAAAATTAATTAATTAAAGGACAAGAGAGGTTAGAGGAGGAGGTATTCCAATTTAAGCTCCCAATAGGACCGGATTTTCTTTTGTCCTCGACTTAGAAAGGAAATTAACTTGTTATTACTTTAGTTAGTTGTTCTTTGTTGGGTCCATGGTGCCATTATCTTTATGTAAATTTGGATAATTTAGGAATTTCAGAAACAAAAAAATAAATGTCATGTATATTATTATATAGATAAACCAACGGCATACTGGTAAGAAAGTAATAGTCGTATATTATTGAATTATATCTCCAGTTTCATGATGTGTTATTACTAGTTAAATAGGTCATTACTTGTGCTTTTATAAAAGAGTATTTAAATCAATTAAATATAAAGAATGCACTTCACGCTTACAACCCTAACTACAATCAACCTCACAAACCTAAGCACTTGAAGATCACAGTTTGATTCCTGATTGAAAGCTTAAGATTTTCAAGTTTTAATTAAAATAATAACATTTTCTGGTTAGAAGATACATAATCTAATCTATGTAAAATCACAGATTACTTGGTAAGTCTTAGCATACCATTGGCACTGCGCAATCTGGGTGTTTGTTGTAACAGGCCTGTTGAAGATGGGTTCGTTTTAGCGAATTTCCCTTATAGAGAAGAAGCAATTACCGTAGTCGGCATGGTAAGACCTAGGCCTGGGACTATGATAACTTTTCGTTTTGAGGTTCCCAGATGCCAAAAACACCATTCATTCAAAACTGCATATATATGTGTGTGTGTGTGTGTGTGTGTGTGTGTGTGTGTGTGTGTGTGTGTGTGTGTGTGCGTCTGTGTGTGTGTGTGTGTGTGTGTGTGTGTGTGTGTGTGTGTGTGTGTGTGTGTGTTTCCATGAGCACGATAACTCTCGTAAAAATAATCCGATTTTAAAGAAATTTTGTATAAACGTGTAAAGCGGCATTTATGACTTTAAGTTCGAAAACCAGACAGATCAACCTATCCGAAGGGGTATTTGGGGGGTTTTGTACCCCAAAAATGGTTTTTTTGAGTGTTTTAGTATAATTTTTAAGCAGGATAAATAAAATACGACTTACAACACTATAAAATATGTTTACACTTATACTGTACTTACATACAAGACGGTAAAATATACACAAAAGGTGGGACAAGGCACCAAAAAACCTACTTACCTACTTACTTGTATGTAAGTACAGTCTAAGTGTAAATACACTTTATAGTGTTATAAGACTATTTTATCTATCCTACTTAGTTGTAACAACACGTATCATGCTAATAAAGAAATTATATGATTTTTGAAAACGTAAAATATTCTTAAAAGCTTAAAAAGACGCACAATTTGGAGTTTTGATCATTGCTCTACGTCAAATGGTTATAGGAGATATTGAAATTGCTAAACACAACATGTTGTCCAATGTTATTCTTATGGAGAATAACAAAAATTGTATATCTCGCTTATTTATCAACTTTTCGTGATGAAACTTGGTATATTGCTTCATATCGTTGTGGTATACTGATATTTGAATTAAAAACTTATTTTGCCGATAGCTCCCGTAGCAGCAAACCAGCGTACTCAGGCCCCATGTTATTCTTATGGAGAATGAGTAAGTGTTATCTTCCTTAATTATGAACATAAATTAATAAAATTTGGTATGTGGCTTTACCTAGTTGAGTTATAATGATATTTGTATAAACCCCCACTTTTTGTGTTCCTTGCTTCAGCAAACCTGCATACTCACCCACCATGTACAGAGAATAATTAAAATGTCATAAATCGTTTATTTATGAATGTATATTGATGAAACGTGGTATGTGGCTTTATGTGGTATTAATATACATATACATGCATTGGAAATTCGCTTAGTACACAGGTTGGCTGCTACGGGGGTATTTTTTATCTGTATGAGTCATTATTTACGTGTAAATGTACTGTGGCGTGTTTCTTCCTTTCGAAACCAAGTGGTTTATCGACAGTTTCACCAAGAAAAGCTGGCAACGAAGAAGTTTTCAAATATGTTCTGAGTAGAAAAACATGTTTTAAACTGTTTGACGGATTTAGTCATTTAGTCCTACAGTTATTTGTACAGCCCACGAGTTACGAAAAACACACGTGCCAAACACCCAAACCCTTGGAAAGGATTTTTCCCCAGCTTATTCTACTTTGTAAGACTAAATTACTTACGTACCGTCAGTCAGCTCAAATTGTAGAAAGACACGTTTAAGACATGTTTCGATGCAACTGCATCATCATCAGCTAGTGTAGAACGAAGTTGATTGACCTGATGGTTTCGTCATTATTCTAATTTCTAATCTAGCATGTGCTTTGGATGTGTTTAGTTTTTCTGCAGGACAATGTTTTTGGGTGCTATTAATTTGTTTGCGAACGACATAATCTTAAAAGGTCAAGTGTCAGTAAAGGTCACTACAGCGTAAGCTTAGCATTTGTACAAACTTGCTTCTACTTTATTTTAAGAGTTGATCTATTGCCAACGAGGCTTCGAATTTGGGTTCAAATAGTATTTAGGAGCAATCTGTATACTCTTCTTGTTTATTTACACTATTTTTGGGGATTACAAAATGATATAGTTTTACAGCTGATCTAATATAACCCTTTGACTTACCAAGCAACTTGTAAGTCGAGTATGTAGAATTTTAATCGCCGTGCCGTAATTGGTGCCACCTTAGAGAAATACCATTCAGCATTATCTGACGCATTTTATTAGTATTTGCTGTGTTTAAAAACTGCTACCACATAAATATTATACAAATTTTTTAAAGATATGTTGTAATTATATTCAAGTATATAATTTGATTTGCCTAGCCACTAAGTTTATTTATTTCTGTAATAGCTTCCCTACAGGCAATGCCTTGGAAGCCAAAACCCTATTTTCCCAATTTATAATAATAAGCTAACTTGTGCCATTTTATAATTCCAAAGTCAGTCTGGCTATTTTTTTTATTATTTTATGTGTACTTACAGTACACATATAACACATTACAGTAAGTACACATACAATAATAAAAAAATAGCCAGACTGACTTTGGAATTATAAAATGGCACAAGTTAGCTTATTATTATAAATTGGGAAAATAGGGTTTTGGCTTCCAAGGCATTGCCTGTAGGGAAGCTATTACAGAAATAAATAAACTTAGTGGCTAGGCAAATCAAATTATATACTTGAATATAATTACAACATATCTTTAAAAAATTTGTATAATATTTATGTGGTAGCAGTTTTTAAACACAGCAAATACTAATAAAATGCGTCAGATAATGCTGAATGATATTTCTCTAAGGTGGCACCAATTACGGCACGGCGATTAAAATTCTACATACTCGACTTACAAGTTGCTTGGTAAGTCAAAGGGTTATATTAGATCAGCTGTAAAATTATATCATTTTGTAATCCCCAAAAATAGTGTAAATAAACAAGAAGAGTATACAGATTGCTCCTAAATACGATTTGAACCCAAATTCGAAGCCTCGTTGGCAATAGATCAACTCTTAAAATAAAGTAGAAGCAAGTTTGTACAAATGCTAAGCTTACGCTGTAGTGACCTTTACTGACACTTGACCTTTTAAGATTATGTCGTTCGCAAACAAATTAATAGCACCCAAAAACATTGTCCTGCAGAAAAACTAAACACATCCAAAGCACATGCTAGATTAGAAATTAGAATAATGACGAAACCATCAGGTCAATCAACTTCGTTCTACACTAGCTGATGATGATGCAGTTGCATCGAAACATGTCTTAAACGTGTCTTTCTACAATTTGAGCTGACTGACGGTACGTAAGTAATTTAGTCTTACAAAGTAGAATAAGCTGGGGAAAAATCCTTTCCAAGGGTTTGGGTGTTTGGCACGTGTGTTTTTCGTAACTCGTGGGCTGTACAAATAACTGTAGGACTAAATGACTAAATCCGTCAAACAGTTTAAAACATGTTTTTCTACTCAGAACATATTTGAAAACTTCTTCGTTGCCAGCTTTTCTTGGTGAAACTGTCGATAAACCACTTGGTTTCGAAAGGAAGAAACACGCCACAGTACATTTACACGTAAATAATGACTCATACAGATAAAAAATACCCCCGTAGCAGCCACCCTGTGTACTAAGCGAATTTCCAATCCATGTATATATATATTAATACCACATAAAGCCACATACTACGTTTCATCAATATACATTCATAAATAAACGATTTATGACATTTTAATTATTCTCTGTACATGGTGGGTGAGTATGCAGGTTTGCTGAAGCAAGGAACACAAAAAGTGGGGGTTTATACAAATATCATTATAACTCAACTAGGTAAAGCCACATACCAAATTTTATTAATTTATGTTCATAATTAAGGAAGATAACACTTACTCATTCTCCATAAGAATAACATGGGGCCTGAGTACGCTGGTTTGCTGCTACGGGAACTATCGGCAAAATAAGTTTTTAATTCAAATATCAGTATACCACAACGATATGAAGCAATATACCAAGTTTCATCACGAAAAGTTGATAAATAAGCGAGATATACAATTTTTGTTATTCTCCATAAGAATAACATTGGACAACATGTTGTGTTTAGCAATTTCAATATCTCCTATAACCATTTGACGTAGAACAATGATCAAAACTCCAAATTGTGCGTCTTTTCAAGCTTTTAAGAATATTTTACGTTTTCAAAAATCATATAATTTCTTTATTAGCATGATACGTGTTGTTACAACTAAGTAGGATAGATAAAATAGACTTATAACACTATAAAGTGTATTTACACTTAGACTGTACTTACATACAAGTAAGTAGGTAAGTAGGTTTTTTGGTGCCTTGTCCCACCTTTTGTGTATATTTTACCGTCTTGTATGTAAGTACAGTATAAGTGTAAACATATTTTATAGTGTTGTAAGTCGTATTTTATTTATCCTGCTTAAAAATCATACGTAAAACACTCAAAAAACCCATTTTTGGGGTACAAACCCCCCCAAATACCTTCGGATAGGTTGATCTGTCTGGTTTTCGAACTTAAAGTCATAAATGCCGCTTTACACGTTTATACAAAATTTCTTTAAAATCGGATTATTTTTACGAGAGTTATCGTGCTCACGGACACACACACACACACACACACACACACACACACACACACACACACACACACACACACATATATATGCAGTTTTGAATGATTGGTGTTTTTGGCATCTGGGAACCTCAAAACGAAAAGTTATCATAGTCCCAGGCCTAGGTCTTACCATGCCGACTACGGTAATTGCTTCTTCTCTATAAGGGAAATTCGCTAAAACGAACCCATCTTCAACAGGCCTGTTACAACAAACACCTAGATTGCGCAGTGCCAATGGTATGCTAAGACTTACAAAGTAATCTGTGACTTTACATAGATTAAATTATAGTATATTATAGTAGACAATAATTATGGAACATTGAGTTATAATTGAAATTTAAGTGGCCCAACCATGAAGAAAATAGATGAATGAACTTATCAAATCTGATCGTTATGGAGGAGTGCCCTGGTGACTAAAATAACTTAGGCATAGATCTATTAAACAAACTGGCTATCCTTCTGCAAGTAAAGCTTGATCTCCCAGGTTCTGAATAGTCCATGTGAGTTACAATCGTCGTGCATAAAATAAATTAGCATTGTAATTTAATTGTATTTATTGTTATAAATACAAACAGAATAATGACAAAACATTCCACGTGTTATGAGGGGCCTGCGGCATCAAATATGTTGGATTGAAATTAATCTTGAGCGACATAGAACAGAGAACTGAGAGGTAAACGAATGGCAATTGCTGAACAAGGGAAACGCAGCTTTGTTATAACAGTGCCTTTAATTACAGTTACATGCTCTGACATTTTGCAGCAAGTAAAAGCCACTGTATTATTCATTGGTGTAGAAAAATGCTTTATTGTTTCATAATTGTGTTAATTTTTTCTACTGACAAACATATGTATTTAATTAGTAGGTTAATTTGAGTAACTAGCTAAAAAATTACCATTATATATCAATTTTACTGTCAAGGTTTTTTGTTACTGTGGACGGCTCAGCTGTTGAGAAATTAAAATTAAAATTAATTTTAAAATTTTAAGATGACGATTATGAAGTCTTAAACCAAAACAAAATGCACAAATCAGTTGTAATATACCAGTTATTCAGATGTTTAAATGTTAAAGTACAACCACGGCTAGTGATGTACCACTCAATGATAATTCCATAACAAATACATTTTACGACTAGCCAAACAATTAAAATTATGAAAACGCGAACTCCATTATTTTCTGGGGTAAATACCATTACTTTTATCACACTTAAAACTTAAAAGGGAATTTAGGTGTAAGTGAGTTTTATATAAATAACATTCATAAATATAACAAACACTTCCATTGAAGCAATGATGAAACTATACTGCTTGTTCTAAAGAAGTTAAATCATTAAAAGCATAAAAAGCTGTTACGATTACATATTCTACAGACAGAATTGCCAACGACGCTAAAAACAAATAAATAAATAAGAAACTAAGGGAGTTATTTGGTTACATTAATATTCCACTGGTACAAACACAAACTGAAAACCAAAATTGGTGTTCCGACAAATATCTCATATGTTGGCCCTTGTTTATTTGTTATTGTAAGCCACGAATACAGTAATACTATAATACTTTTTGTACAAAAGGTATCTTTTGTAGCTTTACCTAATGTAGGAAAGTTCATTTTTTTAAATTGTTTTCCGTGGACTTGGGCACGTGTAAACTATAAATAGAGCTAAATTATGTAGTATTTTTAAATGTTAAAATATACATTTTAATATTTAGAATTTTAAAATATGACATTGTTTTGAATACCGCCAGTTTTAATAGGAATTTAAATCCAAAACCAAAATTTCAAAATTATTTGTATCCAGAATCTATTTATTTAACAAATGAAGAGTTGTAAAATTGCAAATCAGAATACTTGTGACAATTCATAGCCACAGGACCGTTATTCAATTGGTTTTAAAATTCAAAAACAATATCTAACGTTATTAGCTTGACGTTTGGTTAAAAAATGAGCCTGTGTGTGACTCAAAACTATTGATAGTTTCAAACTGTCAATAGGATCACTTGGCTGAAAACAAGATGCCAAAAATAGTGTAAACTATTTTTTTATATTTTCATCTCTGGGCTGTTCCTCTATAAAAATAAATCTGTTTCATGAGAGCCATATCCTAATCTGTACCGTAAGGTAACCATTCAGTAAGGAGACAGTTTATATCCCATTTTCTATGTGGTTACGTCTCTTAAAACATGTTGTTAGTAAATAAATTTCAGTTAAATAATAATGTTTAAAACAGCTTCACAAGCAAATTTTCAGTTATGAGATTAAAGCAGTAACTTGACAAATGATTCAGGATCCAAGCGAGATCTTTCCTGTTCAATTTGAACGAAGGTTATGTAGGTTCCTATTGCTAATAGTTGAGTGATTAAGTAATATTACTTTCATTTGAAACAACACCTCACAATAGTATTCTGAAATTCGTCGTTTGCAGATTAACAAAGCTCAAATTAGCTAAACTGCATTCAAACCTTTTATAACTAACTTTTTGAAATTAACTTTGAATAGAAATTGTCTGGTAATTTAAAACGATTTTACCTTGCGTACTTTTTTATTGTATTTATGTACTAGCTATAAACTTCCTTAAGTAGCTTTACCGAGAAGAGATCAGATATTATGTTATTTATGAGCAAAGAACTTAGATATTATTATTGAACTTCAACAAGATCATATTTAAATCAACTTTTAAATATTCGTAATGGAGACGAGAAACTGAAAAAGAAATAATCGGGTTCTATCTCCAAAAACCTGAAGAAGTTTATAATGAAAAAGAGTCAGCATTCTCAAGACACGCCCAATCAAAGCTTAAAGACTTCCTAATGAGGCAGCACAAAAACTGGTTTGCATTCATTAAACATTGCGCAGTTGAAATCGCATAAGTTGAAGTGAAAAACTAGTTAGTAGTTAAGAAAATGTTTAAAAGTAACATATAAAAAGATGTGTTGAAATTTGGATCGTGTTTTGAATCGTGTTTATTATTGGATTCATAACGTTTTTGTTTCAATTGACCTAACTAAACAAAACAAAATTAATATTACATACAAATATGTTGTTTAGTAGAATGCTATTTTTTGAGACTTGAACACAGAACTCCATAAAATTCAATAATACTACCTAGAATAAATTATACTGACTTCAATACCATTTTTACAAGGGAAAATGATTTTCTCCATCCAATTTGACCATAGAAAACTATTATGATTAAACATTTCCAATTAGGCCCGTGAGAGAATCTTATCATTTTTGACTCATTGTTGAACTTGAAACATAAGAATAGAAAAGCATATAAGGTGCAAGGTACCACTAAATATGAATTTTTAGAATTAGAGATAAATAAGTAGCAAATCAATAATCGGGATCAGGAAACTGACATATACTTTCTCCCTTTTAGCCTAATTTGTATGAATAAATTTTGTTTTATTTACTATACTAAAACAGTATATGAATTACAGTAGAATGTAGAGAAAATCTTCTAAAATACTTATTTTCTGAAATGTTCACCCAAATCCCTTTTTTGGAGTCACCACAAAATCTTTCACTATACACCGTGGTTTGAAGAGGGGAAATGCCTTCTCATCCCTCCACCAGACACACACAGGCACACACACACACACAGACACAGAGAGACATACATCACTCAAATATCACTTTTTGGGTTCAGGGAGCACCAAAACAAATATTTCCACTAACAACTCAAATTCGAAAATATTGACGAAAACAATACTTCCTTTATATACTATCTATAGAGGTAAAAAGTAAAAAGCGTAACATTTTAAATATAAAAAACCTGAAACCTTTAGACGAAGTTTAGACATTAAAACATACTTTGACCAGAGTAAATGTTGCTTTTTTTCAACGTAATACTACAATTTTAAAACCAAAATGTAAAAAATGGGATGCCATAAAACACTGTATTTGAGGGATCAAATATTAAAACAGAATACGAGGAAATGGTTGTTTCACAACAAAGGCTATGATGTCACAAGAATGGTTGTTTCACAACTCAGGTAAAACATGCTATCAATTATTATGGTTATGTCACAAAGCGTCAGACCATTAGATTTGATTTTAAAACTAAAAAACTTAATACAATCATCCTATATTTAATTTTAAAGAAGGTGCTAATATTAATCGAGTAATCAAATAATAGTGAAGCTATTATAATAGGCAATTCTGGCAAGTTTAATGCCAGCAATAAACAGAAAACAAACATACAAAGAGATTCTTTGTCAATGATTCAGCAGTGGTAGGTCAAGCATTAACAAAAGGTGAGTAGAATACAATAAACTAAGATGAAAATGAGTTTAATGTAACAACAATTAATGAAGAAAAGGATAGGGGATGTTGAAGGATAATTCATATAGAATTAACCAGAAGAACAATATAAAAACGATATGTGCTTAATGTCACATACTATGTGGTTTGATGATGTTAATAAATATTTAAATACCCCCGTCGCAGCAAACCTGCATACTCAGCGAATTTCAATGAATTATAACATAACACGCTAAGCCACTTAACAGGATTCATAAGAAATATATTCACAAACAAGCGATATTTAAAATATTAATTATTTTCCTTAAGAATAACATTGGGGATGAGTACGCAGGTTTGCTGCAACAAGGAACACAAAATAATGGGGTTTTATGCAAAATATCAATAGAACTTAGCTAAGTGAAGTCACATACCAAGTTTCATCCATATACATTCATAAATAAGCGATATATAACACTTTAATTATTTTCCATAAGAGTAACATGGGCACCGAGTACCTAGGTTTGCTGCTACGGAAACCATAGGTGAAAAATTTTTTTTGTGCAAACAACATTAAACCACAACCAGATGAAGCTATATACCAAATTTCGTCAGTTTATGTTCATAAATAAGCGAGATATACAATTTTTCTTTTTCTCCATAAGAATAACATTAGACAACGTACTGTGTTTAGCACTTTCAATATCTCAGTAACCAATTGACGTAGAGCAATGATCAAGATACCAAATTGTTTGTTTTTTTATGCTGAATTCCATGGTGAAAACTAAAATTTGATTTTAATAAAAATTACATGTGGAAACCCCAAAAAAACCATTTTTGGGGTACAAAACCCCCCCAAAAACCCCCTTCGGATGGTGCAATTCGTCTGGTTTTCGAACTCGTTCAAATAAATGGTACTTCACACATTTGTACCTAATTTCATTAAGATCGGACCTTTTTTACGAGAGTTATCGTGCTTACGGGCACATATATATATATAAATATATATATAAATATATATATATATAATATATATATATATATATATATATATATATATATACATATATAAAAATTTGAACGAATGGTGTTTTTGGCATCTGGGGACCTCAAAATGAAAAGTTATCATGGTCTCGGGCTTAAGTCTTACCATGAGACCTACGGTAATAGCTTCTTCCCTATAGGGGAAATTCGCTAAAAATAACACTTCGAATTTATTAATAATAAGGATTATGCTAAATTTTTAGTGGCCGATCTAACATTTATAAATGTACATAAGACTTTAGAATAGAATGCATATTTATATAAAACTCTAATGGTTTATTATTTCTTGATCAATTGGCAGTCTCATCTTCTATAAAATTGTTTTGTTTGATGTAATGTTATTGAAGACGAGAAAGCCAAATGATTAAAAAAGAATGACCTTCTTCAATAAATTAAACATTCATAAGAAAAATCTGGTAGTAGTGAGTTGTCGGGTAGATCAGGATTTCCGTTCTCAAACCGGTCAAGCTATTATGCAGTTAATTGTGTGACGTCGGCCACGTCGTGTCGTGACAAATGCGTGCAGGTGATTTGCACTTTACAAGGCAAGGCATGTGTACTTTAAATTTTAAAATTTGGATGAATTAATTTAGTTTGTGGTTAATTATTATAATCCCTACATACTAAGTAGTTCTATTAATTTATTTTTTATTGCCAAAAAGAAGAGTGTCACATACATAATTTGCATGCGCGTATGTACAAATTTACGTGGGAGGAAGAGGGGGAAGAGAAAACGGGAAGATTACTCAGCGATAGCCTTTGGTTTAGCTGAACATTTTATAAACATCTAGAATCTAAAATTTTGTCCTTAAATTTGTAGTTTGTTCTTTTTAATGCATTGTACATTAAACAAATTTAACTGCCGTAACATTAAAACGGAATGTCATACTAAAAAAAGTTTAAAAAGCTACAGCTAAAAAATCAAGAGCAATAATTTTTAAAAGCTAAAAACAAGAGCACTATGTAACTTTAGGAACCTAGTCAGTAGGAACGTTTTCCTTTGTTTTGTAACAAACCCCAGCTTACAAAGTTTGTTGAGGGATTTCAGGAACAACCTGTGGTTGTAAAAACACCGAGACCAAAATCATCAAAACTTAAATACGAGAAGTGATAGGTTATCAATTAATTAGTTACAATCGTCTAGTCCTGCTATAATTTGATGAAATATACATTATAGGAACCCGTCCCTAATAGTCCATAATGGGACAATTTAAGTTCTCTAATGATTGCGTAATTTAATTGGAAATGATCAGCAGTTTTCAACCGTATTAATACCGGTTCAAACTTCAAACTTTACGAGACAACTATGAAAACTTACATCTAATTCAAATTTAGATTGTTTAAACGTTGTAAGTTTGCATTCCGTCTTTAATTTATTTACAGTAAACTTTAAACCGGTTTGTGGATATTCAGTGAATAAAATCTAAATCTGCCTCGTTTTTACTTTGTCAATACATTTTGGACACTCTGTAACTATAACAATTTTCTTTTAGCGAATTTACCCTATAGGGAAGAAGCTATTACCGTAGCATGGCATGGTAAGACTTAAGCCCGAGACCATGATAACTTTTTGTTTTGAGGTCCCTAGATGCCAAAAACACTATTCGTTCAAATTTATATATATATATGTGTGTGTGTGTCCGTTACCGCGATAAGTTTTGAAAGAAGCGCCCGATTTTTATGAAATTTGGCACAAATGTGGAGAGTAACATTTATGACTTTAAGTTCGAAAACCAGATCGATCGGTTTATGGGAAGAGGATTTTATGGGGGGTTTAAAATTTTCCAAAAATCAGTTTTTTGAACTTTTTACTCTAAAATTTTAAAAACACTACATTTTGGTAATAACCATTTTGTAGAGCTTAAAAAAACAAACAATTTAGTATTTTGAATCATTAAGCTAGGTTTATGGTTGTGGAGAAAAGTAAAAAAATGTGTCCATAAAATTAAATTTCCCATGTTAATCTTATGGGAATACGGTTTTTAGATTTTCCTCAGATTATTTCACTAAAAACTCCACATTTCTTTCTACCAATCAGTATAGCTCTACAAAACAATCATTTTGGCGTTTTAATTGTTGTTTTACGTCCAACCGTTGCAGAGATATTCAAAGTGCTAAACACAGTACGTTGTCCAATGTTATCCTTATGGAGAATAAATAGAATGTTATATTTTGATTATTTATGTATGTATATTGATGAAACTTGGTAAGTGGCTTCAACTAGTTGTGATGTATTGATAATAGCACAAAAAAAGTTTTTTGTTGATTTTTCCCGGTAGCAGCAAACCTGCATACTCGGCCCCCATGTTATTCATATGGAGAGTAAGTAAAGTTTTACATCTCCCTTAGTTATGAACCTAAATTAATAAAACTTGGTATGTAGCTTCACCTGGTTGAGTTATATTGATAATTGCAAAAAAAACACATATCTTATCTTCCTTGTTGCAGCAAACCTGCGTACTCATTTATAATGTTATTCTTATGGAGAATAAATAAAATGCTATATATCACTTATTAATGAATGTATTTTTGTGAAACTTGGTAAGTGGCTCTAGGTAGTAGTGATACCCATATATTTGCATTGGAAATTCGCTGAGTACGCAGGTTTGCTGCGGAGGGGGTATTTTTAAATTAAAGTAAATATTCATTTCTTCTTTGACAAATAGCTTCTCTCTTTCTCGTTCAAACTCTAATATTGTTAGATGTTCTTTTAGATCTGTAAATTTGTGTTTCTACTTTATAAAGTGTTCTGCAAAGTTAGATTTCATCGTTGTTTTGTTATTCGATTTAAAAGCTTGTATATGTTCATTGAATCAAACTTTGAAGTTTCGAGAAGTTTGTTCGATATAATAACTATTACACTCGTTGCAGTTTATTTTATATATTCCAGATCTGTTATATGTGTCGTCTTTATTATCTTGATGATTTGCTATTTTGTTGTTTAACATTTAAAAAATATTGTTCTTAGTTTTATAGCTTATACTAATTTGAGAATTTTTAAATGTGTTTTTTATAGCTTTGTTCATACAATTGTTGTACGGTATGCACATATATTTATTTTTCTCTCCGGTTTCTATATTTCCTTGTAGTCTTTCTTCTCTTTGTATTTTTAAGTTTTTTCTTAATCATGTTGTCAATCATTTTTCTTTTATATCCATTTTTGTCAGCTAAATATTTGATCTCATTGGTTTCTTTTACAAAATTATTCTTTTTCAGTGTGATGTTTATTAATCTGTGAATTAGGGAATGGAAAGTTGCCATTTTATGGGACCATGGATGACTTGAATGAAATGGAATGATTGTGTCTGATGTTGTGGGTTTTCTAAAAATATTAAATGCTGGTTTTCTGTCTTCTTTAGAAATTGTTACATCTAGGAAATTAATTTCTTCTTTCTGGATTTCACTTGTAAATATAATTTCGGTAAATAAGTTATTTATGTATGTTAATAATTGCCTGGCTTCGTCTTCATTGCCTTCGAAAAGACATAAAATATCATCTACATATCTGTGCCAAAAACATATTTTCTTTCTGTAGGGATTAATGTCATTCATTATTTTAGTAGTTTCCATTTCTGTCATGTAAATATCCGCAATAAGTCCTGATAGGGGGGATCCCATTGGGACACCGTCTTCTTGCAAATAAAAAGAGGAATAGGATCTCAAATAGTTTTGTTTCGGAGTCATTTGTGTTAGTTTCATAACATCATTTATTTCATTTTTCTCAACGTCTTATTTTCAGTTAGATTTTTTCGAAGAATAGCTAAAGTAGATTTTATTGGGATGTTGGAATACATATTGCTAACGTCAAATGATAATAGCAATGAGTTTCTTGGGATTTCTACGTCTTTAATTTTGTCAATTAAGTCATATGTATTCTTTAAACTGTAACCAGTATCTAAATTTATGTTTTTCGTTATCCTATTGTTTAAATATTTAGATAGTTTATATGTGGGAGCATTCATAAAGTTAACGACAGGGCGGATTGGTATTTATTTTTTATGAGTTTTAGGTTGTCCTCTTAGAACTGGTGCTTTTGCATTAGTAGTCTTTAGTGTGTCATATTTAGCTCATGGATGAAGTTGAATCTCATTGGGTCTTGGATATTTAGATCATTTTTTCTTATCGCTACTTCCATATCTATTAGATCTTTTTTAATTTGTTTTTACTTTATGATCTAAGTCAAGATTACATTTTAAAGACTTACTTAAAAGATCTGTTTCATCACTTGTAAATTCAATATTTGTTAAATGTTGTACTGAGTGCTGAATTGAGTTCCTTGTATATTACTAGCTCTAAAGAATTTACTCCTCTGTAATTCAATCAGTTTGTCTATTTTATTTTTTTTGGTTTTCTTTTTTTAGTTTCATTATTGGTGTGATCCATTCTGTTATGTATTGATTAATTTCTTCGATGCTTTCATCATGAAAAATAGTTTTTGCTTCTTCATAGGTTTTCTTTATAGATTCATTAACTGAGTGGAGTTTTGAATATAGGTATTTAATTTCCTCTTTTACCATATATATTTTGCTGTTTCTATTGTTCTTTTCGCTGCTTGAGTTGTTGATCTTGTTTTAAGTTGAACATAGTTTGGAATTACATTTTCTGAGAGGCAGATTTTATTGAATCTAATGTCTTTTTTAACTTTCTCTGCTTTAAGGGTGAGGTATTTTATCGTATGAACTGTTCTTTGGTTGTTAGCCATATTATGTAATATCTAGTTAGTTAGTGATAAAATATTTAGCCAAAAAATGGATATAAAAGAAAAATGATTGACAACATGATTAAGAAAAAACTTAAAAACAAAGAGAAGAAAGACTACAAGGAAATATAGAAACCAGAGAGAAAAATAAATATATGTGCATACCGTACAACAATTGTATGAACAAAGCTATAAAAAACACATTTAAAAATTCTCAAATTAGTATAAGCTATAAAACTAAGAACAATATTTTTAAAATGTTAAACAACAAAATAGCAAATCATCAAGATAATAAAGACGACACATATAACAGATCTGGAATATATAAAATACACTGCATCGAGTGTAATAGTTATTATATCGGACAAACTTCTCGAAACTTCAAAGTTAGATTCAATGAACATCTACAAGCTTTTAAATCGAATAACAAAACAACGATGAAATCTAACTTTGCAGAACACTTGATAAAGTCGAAACACAAATTTACAGATCTAAAATAACATCTAACAATATTAGAGTTTGAACGAGAAAGAGATAAGCTATTTGTCAAAGAAGAAATGAATATACTTTAACTTAAAAAAATACCCTACAAACATACTAAATACAGTTTTACCTAAACAATTAAACCCGATGTTTGATAAAATTGAATAAATAAGAACAAGAACGTGTTCAAATCATGTAATATAGTATTTATAGAAAATAACAGAATAAAATAAAATATATTATGCATTATGACAACAACAAAAATTCACATGCAACTTTAAAATACATAATTTTAACATATGATTAATATTTATTTTATTTTAAATGTGAGGTTATATTTTTATAGACTTTGATAATGGCCTAAGCGCACGAAACATGTCAGTCTGAAATAAAAATGTTTTTATAAAAAGGGTACTTTGTTAAAATATGAAGATACATCTTATATATATATTAAAAATAACAAAGTGATTAGGGCTGCTAATATGTTAGTTGTAAGCATATTATGTTAAAACCAAAAAAAAGGGTACTCTGTTTTTAGAATTATGCTTAACACTAATATATATGTGTGTGTGTCCGTTACCGCGATCACTTTTGAAAAAAGCGCCCGATTTTGATGAAATTTGGTCCAAATGTGGAGAGTAACATTTATGACTTTAAATTCGAAAACCAGAACGCTCGGTCTATGAGAATGGGGTTTTATGGGGGTTTAAAATTGTTTAAAAATAGTTTTTTTTTTTACTTTTTACCATACAATTTTAAAAACACTAGATTTTGGTTATAGCCATTTTATAGAGCTTAAAAAAAACAGTTTGGTATTTTGAATCATTAAGCTAGGTTTAGTGGTTGTGGAGAAAAGTCAAAAAATGTGTGCATAAAATTTCCCATGTTAATCTTATGGGAATACGGTTTTTGGATTTTCCTCAGATAATTTCACTAAAAACTCCACATTTCTTTCTACCAATCAGTTTAGCTCTACAAAATAATTATTTTTGCGTTATAATTGTTGTTTTACGCCCAACCGTTGCAGTGATATTCAAAGTGCTAAACACAGTACGTTGTCCAATGTCATCCTTATGGAGAATAAATAAAATGTTATATTTCGATTATTTATGTATGTATATTGATGAAACTTGGTATGTGGCTTCAATTAGTTGTGGTATATTGATATTAGCACACAACAAATGGTTTTTGTTGATTTTTACTGGTAGCAGCAAACCTGCATACTCGGGCCCCATGTTATTCATATGGATAATAAGTAAAGTTTTTTATCTCCCTTAGTTATAAACCTAAATTAATAAAACTTGGTATGTAGCTTCAACTGGTTGAGTTATATTGATAATTGAAAAACATCACATTTCTTATCTTCCTTGTTGCAGCAAACCTGCAACATGCTGCCTGCATGCAAATGTTGTTCTTATGGAGGATAAATAAAATGCTATATATCACTTATTAATTAATGTATTTTTGTAAAACTTGGTAAGTGGCTCTAAGTAGTAGTGATACCCATATATATGCATTGGAAATTCGCTGAGTACGCAGGTTTGCTGTGACGGGGTATTTTATCTACTAAAACTGTCAATTTAGTATTTAGAATTGGTTTTAAAACTGACTTGTTTGCATAAGAATTTGTTATTCGTAAAATAAATGATTTTTAACTCTGATACTAAACCAATCTGCCCTTGATAAATCAATACAGGTTGGGCATTTATAAATTTGTAGCGATTTGAAGCTGACATCGATAACATATCTTCCGATATAACGCTTGCTATAAAAAAGCAATAATATTACATTAATGATCAAAATAACCATTCTGTCAGTTGATATGGGAATCGAACAGATGTAAATAATACGAGCACCATTATTATATAGAATACATTTGAGTCCACATGATAAGAATATAACCCGGTGGAGGTGAAGTTAAAAACCAACAAGCACCATCAGGTATTAAAAACCAATCCACATACCGATGATGCCTATGCTGCCTACACCCCCTTCGCCCTTGACAGTGCCCACAGCCACCACCCAATATCATAGTGCGGCTCTGCGTGCCTGCAAACGATGCTTTAATGCGTTTTATCACAATTCAACGTTAGTTTTGTGCTTCAAGTAATCCAGCTTATCCTTCCAAGTGATTAACGAATATAAACTCCTTTTAGTTGTCTCTCCCTTTTGAACGAGTTACGGTAGTAAGCCTACTAAAATTATAAAATAACCCTGTCAAACTCTGTTGCAGCTACATTGGTAGTTGTTTATACTTCAATCTAATATTGCTACCAAATTACCACAAACAGTAAATACAACTGAACTGTTAAGTACATTAACACTCATTTAGTTCATGTAGACTGCAAGTAGGCACTGTTCTAATTATTCTATGGGAAACATATTTGTAAACACGCGACACATAGTTGAGCATTCTGCGATATTAAAATAAGATATTGATAAGAAAGATGGACTTATACCTATTGTATCTCAGAATAAGAACAAAAGTAAATGTTTACTAATCATAAACAATTAAAATTAAATGTTCGCTCATCAATAATGCACAGCATGTTTGAAATAATTTATAATAACATAAAAACAATTCATTTTTATAATTGTAAAAAATCTCAATTCCTGAATTAAGAATCCGTTTTGTAACTTTAACCCGACAACTTTAACATTCTCTTAGCAAAAATACGTTTTAAGTCATCAACCTTCAAGCTTTTAGTTTTAATCTAATAGACATATAGTTTTATTGTATCGGTCGATATCTTAAATATATGTTCGTAATTGCACGTAGTTAAGATGGATTCCTGCAGATTCCGCACGGCTATATTAATCCCAGGATGAAGCTGGATACTCCAACTAATTCGTTATAATTATGATTTTTATAGCTTGATAGGAACAAATAAAGAGGTTTATATAATTTTGAAAGAAATCCTAAATCCTATGTATGACAAATGCGTAACGAATTTTAGTAATGTTTTTAATATTCAATGTAAGTTTACTAAATGTATTTTTACATCCATTTTGTATTTTATTTTATTCTCATTAAAAGAAGTTGTTTGGTTCAACTTAAGACAAAGTTAAAATGTAGTCTGAGTGATTGATCTCTTATTAACATTAAAACTTTACTTTTTACTATTTTGGTGTTTTGTTCATTTAAAGATTTTGTTAAAAAAATTGTGTATTTGTGATGAGATAACTACTTGTAACTAGTCAGATCAAGAGCTAAACTACCTTGAGTTTTGGATGCCCAATAAATGGAAGCGTTCACATAAACCATAAAGCCATGAAAGAGCACTTCTTTTCTTATTGAGAGTCCTTATCATTATTTTATATTATTGCACACTTAAACGATGCTCTATGTTACATGAATTCAGCATGATTTTCCTTCGAACAGTTTGGATTTTTTTATGTTTTACGGTAATAATAGTCTAATAATTAAATAGGCTAGTATCAAACGACTGGGTGAATGTGCAATATGTTATTTATTGTCTGCGAATACAAATTTGATATACATAATATATAATGAACTAATGGGTTTGTAAAATAATAATTTAATATGTACATTAAACACTTGATAATTTTATAAATTCCAAACTTTTGAACACATATTCGAAGGGAATAATTACTCCTTTCATGTTTTAGCGAATTTCCCCTATAGGGAAGAAGCTATTACCGTAGGTCTCATGGCAAGACTTAAGCCCGAGACCATGATAACTTTTTGTTTTAAGGTCCCCAGATGCCAAAAAGACTATTCGTTCAAATTTATATATATGTATGTTTATATATATATATGTGTGTCCGTGAATACGATAACTTGAGTAAAAACGTCCAATTTCGATGAAATTTGGCTCAAACGTGTAAAGTGACATTCATGACAAAGTTCGAAAACCAGAAAAATCGGACCATGGGAAGGGGGGTTTATGGGGGTTTACAAAAGTAAATGTTTACTAATCATAAACAATTAAAATTAAATGTTCGCTCAACAATAATGCACAGATTGTTTGAAATAATTTATAATAACATAAAAACAATTCTTTTTTATAATTGTCAAAAATCTCAATTCCTGAATTAAGAATCCGTTTTGTAACTTTAACCCGACAACTTTAACATTCTCTTAGCAAAAATATGTTGTAAGTCATCAGCCTTCAAGCTTTTAGTTTTAATCTAATAGACATATAGTTTTATTATATCGGTCGATATCTTAAATAGATATTTGTAATTGCACGTAGTTAAGATGGATTCCTGCAGATTCCGCACGGCTATATTAATCCCAGGATGAAGCTGGATATTCCAGCACACATATTAAATCCTGTATTGGTTTTACATTTTCCGAAAATCAGTTTTTGCATTTTTCACTCTACAATTTTGTTGACCATGTTATAGAGCTTAAAAAACAAATAATATTGTATTTTGAATTATTAACCTAGGTTATGTGGTTGCGGAGAAAATCCAAAAATCTACTCATAAAAGGAGATTTGACATGTTAATCTTATGGGAAAAAGGTTTTTGGCTTTTCCTCAGTTCATTTTAATGTAAACTTCACCTTTGGTTTTACCAATCAGTTCAGCTCAACAACAAAATCATTTTGGTGTTTAAATTGTGATTCTAAACCCAACCGTTGCAGAGATATTCAAAGTGCCAAACATACTACGTTGTCCAATGTTATCCCTATGGAGAATAAATAAAATTTGATATCTCAATTATTTATGAATGTATATTGATGGAACTTGGTATGTGGCTTCACTTAGTACTGGTATATAACAAATTGATTTTTTGTTGATTATCCCCGTAGCAGCAAACCTGCGTACTCAGCCCCCATGTTATTCTTATGGAGAATAAGTAAAATGTAATGACTCCCTTAATTATGAACATAAATTAATAGAACTTGGTATGTGGCTTCACCTTGTTGAGTTATATTGATATTTGCATAAAAACCCAATTTTTTCCTTGTTGCAGCAAACCTGCTTACTCAGCCCCGTTGTTATTCTTATGGGGAATATTAAAATGTTATATAACGCTTATTTATGATTGAATATTGATGGAACTTGGTATGTAGCTTTGCCTAGTTAAATTGTATTTATATTTGCATAAAAACCAATTGTTTGTGTTCCTTGTTTCAGCAAATCTACGTACTCATCAACAATGTTATTCTTATGGAGAATAATTAAAATGTTATACATCGCTTATATGTGAATATATTTTGATGAAACTTGGTATGCGGCTTTATGTGGTATTAAGGCATATATTATGCATTGTAAATTCGCTGAGTACGCAGGTTTGCTGCGACGGGGGTATTTAATATTTGGTTATATTCAATGTTTGTTAATATGTTATTTGGATACTAAGATTACAAGGCTGGGGCATCCGGCTGAAATGTTTCGAAATAGTAATTGAGGAGCTAAATTTGACACTGATATTTAGTAATAGTTTAATATTGTGTAGGATAAAATAAATACATGAGCTGTACTGCTAGTAGACACTGTTACAATTATTTGTATAGAATACATATTAATAAACATACGGCACATGGTTAAGCAATCTGCCAAACCAAAACTTCTTGAGGTTGATATTGTAACTTTGGAAGCGTGTGATATAAATCCTGTAAACCTAAAATGTTTTTGAAGGCAAAAATGGTTTTTCCTCTGCTTCGGCTTCACGAACCCCGTAACCTGTAGTATGTTTTAGTCTACAGTATGCTTCAACTAGTTTTACAAATATCTAGCATAGCACAATTTATGAATGACAAATAGGTAATTTCAATTAGATAATGATTTATTTGATCGTTTGTTATAGTCAGCTGAAAACAAAGTACTTTTGTGCCATTGCAATTTAAATACTAGTATATTACGTTGTCAACCAATTTATGGTAATTTATATTTATGATTTTAATTTAAAGGATCGAACTGAACACTCTACAATTCGTTTTTAAGGGACATTGAAATGTAAAATAAACTCGTCGGAAACTGTTAGAAAAATAAGGATTTTATAATTTATTAAACTATTAATTGTATAAATAAATAAATATAAACGATAATATAAGCATTAGATAATATCTGGCAATGGAATAGTAGAATATGATTGTGGAATGGAATAAAAAAGACATGGGATTGTAAAGTAATTAAGCTTAGTGGTCGGTGGATGCGGTTGAGCTGGCAACTTGCACCAGTCTAATTTATTTGCTTTGAGTAGGTTGTGTATTGTCTACTGATGTACGGAACATTATGTGAAATATAATATTTGTCTGATTTACGCGGACTATATGTTGGCAGGTAATTGTAGCCCTTTAAGATGCAATAAAAGCAACCAAAAACATACAAATACAACATGTCTGCGTTAACTAGCACATATTAGTGAAAATTTGTTAATTTTATAGCGTTATATAAAAAGAAAGATAAAAGAAAACAATAGATTTTAAAGCATATTCCGTTTTATTATATTAAAATTATTACTAACAAAACTAAGTGAAGGGCTTGTATCACGTATTTCCAACGTTGTATTGAATAAAAAATAAGGTACAGAGAAAAAAACAATGGTTATGTTACATTAAATTAACTGACTAACTGTACTGAATCAGACCAATACATCTTTACGCATATCTATAGATTTAGTTGTTACTATACCTACGATAAAAAGTTAAAGAGTTAGAAAAAAGGTTGGGTTGTAGACTCTAACAGGCTGCGCTATAATTCAGTCAGTTATTGCTTCTTATTGGTAAAACGTTATTAATTATATGCTACAAGGCAATCCTTACCAACTGTGAAAAAACTTTTCTGTTTTGCGCTACACATGAGCTCCCACTAGATAATAATTAGATGTGCTACATGGAAGATCGTTGTTTGATACCTACTGGCTGATAAAAGGTGGACAGTTATTCCATAATAACAGATTCAAAGTAATATATTCATTTAGTTCTTACCAGGACTGCAACGGTGTTACTGGCTGTGCTGAAATATAAATTACTACTTGAACCTGACAGGTTGTGGAACAAGAAGGACTATTATTAGATCCTGACTAACAGTACTACATGGTAAAACGTTTAGCGATCTTGATAACCTGTTCAACAAGTAGGACATTATTCAATGATGATTCGCAGTGATACAGGCTATGTTGTTATTCGATCCCTACGGACTGCCCCACAAGGTATGCATTTTCCCCCTTGATATGTTTTTATAAGCTAAGATAACATTTGTTCCTGACACCTGTGCTACAAGGTGTGACATTATTAGGTTATTCTAAGGCTGCACTAATAGGTATTCTGTTATCCCCCATTGATTCTATCCCCCATTGACGTATTATAAAAACGTGTGCTGTTATTTGATCCTGATATTCTGTGCTACTAGCAACGCAAAACTTTGATCCTGATTCCCTGTGCTACGAGGTTCGCTATTGCTTTATCCCTACTATCTGCACCACTAAATATGATGCTATTCCCTCTGGGTGGTTTCTTATACAAGTTGTGCTGTTATTTAATGCAATTTATTGACCATAAGCCAAGCCAACATTTTATACTAATTTTCTATGCTACAAAATAGCCTTTTATAAAATCCCTACTGGCTGTTCCACAAAAAGTATTGTTATTCGTTCCCGATACATTGTGCCTCAAGCAAAGGCAACATTTTTCCTGATTCACTGTTCCACAAGGTATGCTACAAGCATATGATCCCATATGGCTGAATTATAAGGTATTATGTTATCCCCCAATGAATCAACTATATTCTAAACGGTATGCAGTTATTTGATTGTGGTGCGCTATGCCGTTAGCTTTGCCGACATTTTATCCTGATTCATTGTTCAACAAGGTGTGCTAAAATTTAGCAGAAAATTTTCGGTGGAATGTCTCATGTTGACACCATTGATTTGCCACAAAGTGTTACTGTGAAAGCTTACTTGTTCTCTTTGGTCAGCATTTATGATTCTAATCTCTATAAGCCCAATGGGAAAGTTTTATATACACAAATGAGTTTTCCAGAAAAATTAATTTTTTTCTAGAGTCAAGGTTTTAACCAATAGAATATTATACCCATAACCACTCAATTTTTGTATCAAAATCCTTCTGAGGCCTATTTTGCATCCAGATATTGCTCGTTTAAGAGTAGAGTATCTTGGTTGCGACTTCTGAGTAGTGTAATATTTATGAGCAAATGTTATTTTCTCATCTAATGCTGTGCTGCTAATTTTTCTGTTTCCGGCCTGTAAACAGGTTCAGGTTTCATTTACAAAGGCAAACTCGTGTCTCGTGACTCGTTTCGGTCTCGATTCTGCCGATATTCTTTGTTTCCGATAGTTTCTGTTTAGTCTAACAGAGCAGCAGTGTGGTTTTGGGACTTCTGGCACAAATTGATTACTTCCGGTGTTCGACAGCTGGTGACGTAGCAGATGACGTCACGGTGAGGTAGGTCAAGTTCAAGGTCATCCTGAGGATGTTTTAAAAAATCTTGCACACGTTTGATTTGATAGAAGTGATTCGATAAAATAAATCTGCACTGTTTTGCTCCTCTACTACAGAGGTAATCTTGACTGTAATATATTTTGTTTTAACCGCAAATGCTGATCAAATGAACTCCTCTTGTAGTGCGCGCTATTTCTACCCTTCCCCCTTCATACATCTACAGAACCATCTTTACAATACTTGTTAGAGGTGTTTACGTTACAATTTCATCTTGAAAAATCAAGCAATATGCAGTTGTATTAGCAGGTATGTTAGATTCAAACTCCATTTCCAACTTAATATCCACACTTGATGACTTTACAGATTAATTTTGTTTAGAACAATCAATAACCACGGTAAGAGGTTTTCAATTGAACTGAGTTGGTGATAGTAGCGGTGTGTTTGTTTTACCGTAGTAAGATGTCTGAAATTTAGCATACATATCGTACAGAATACTATAAGAGTTTTGATTAAATTATATGTTTAAACTGTCATATGGAAATATTTGAAAGTTGAGGTATAGTTTACAGTTCTTAAGTTTACAATTATCATACGATGTTGGATCGCTGTTATTTTACTTCTTCTATCTGTTTCTAATCCAAATATAACGTACCTAGGTTTATCCAAGTGTGCTGAAGTTTTTATAGTCCATGTATGTCGCTCCGTTTTGGGTAGAATAGGATATTAATGAAACTCCCAGATTCTAAATGCCAAAATTATATCGCGGTCCGCCTTTAATTGTCTCAACAAGGTAATCCTGTGTTCATCCGTAAGTTTTAGGTGTGGTACCCTCCAAACGATATTTTTTAAATGCAACTTCCAGTCCAGAGTGGTTTCAGTCGTTGTTCCTAGAGCTAATATTATATATTTATCATTTGAAGCTCTTAAAAGAACCAATTTTTGTTTTAAATTAAATAATATTTTATTGTAATCTTCTGCAAAACCTAATAATAATTTTAAAGGTATGAAATAGTCGAAATATCACTTGTCATCGGGTTTTACAGTGGATTAATCTAGTGTGACCCATCCTGCGACTGCTAGCAGGTTTTTCTCGTTTGGTGTTGTGGAGCATAATCATTTTAAGGTACTGGCTATTCCAAACTTTTTTGTAGAGTCCACAGTAACACCTGAAATATCATACCTTATTTTATAAAAAAGAAAAACAATTGGGTTATTAATAAACGGTATAGTTGTTCCTTCAGTTCCATCTTTCTTTGTTACTTTTCCCTCGATGTACAGATAACTCTCGGAAGGTAAAGTGTAGATATATTGTTGTTTGAATAGGAATCCTGTTTTCATCGTTATTGTTTAATTTCGATGAATCGAAAGGGTTGTGGGTTTGATACTCCTCTTTTTCTCAAGGTCTCGTCGAATGTTGGTTCGTGCGCTATATCCAGAATATCCATTGTTAATAAAAACCAATCTCTTTTAAAATTCTAATGTTTTTACTTGTTAACTCTTCTTACGCTGATATGCTACTGAGCTTTTTATCACTCACTCGATCCTTTTCAAATGTCAATCTCATTATCTATGAGATTGATCTTATATGTTTCCTTATGGTGACAGTTTCATCTCTAAAGTCAACTATGTTACCGTCCTGATCTAAAATATTCAGAACAACGTCTGAGATGTAACTGGTGTTCAAAGGTAAGCACACTAGGTTTTGCGGTCTTTCAATAATTTTAAATCCTGGAGGCACGGATGGGTAAAATGTATGCAATACGTGTCGATTTTCACCGTGTCTGTACGATCCTTGTATAATGTTACAAGTGATTTCAATTGTGTTCAATGTAAGTATGCTTACTGTATTTGAACGTGTATGTTTCACTTTTATCTTTAATATGGGTGTTGTAGAAGGATATCCTAATAATCCTCCAACAGAATGTGTTTTGATAAAATCTATATAAGACTTTGATTTAATTTCTGTTTTAAAGTATTATTAATTCCTCCTATAGTAATATTATCTTTTCCCAAATTTTCTTGTATTATCTTGCATATATCATCTAGTTCATAAGATCCCGTCGATAGAGTAACTTCGTTAAGCTGCAGGAACTTTCCCTTTGCATCCTTTAATTTATAGTAGTGCAGTTTATTATTCACACCTTCAGGGGAATATTCTGTATAGATTATAAGTAGTAAAATCTAGTAATGCTGCCTCCCATTGTTTTTATTTATGTAAACTTAATGCGGGAAATATAGTACTCCGCAAGCTTGACGTTGTACCAGTCAAAGAGACCGTATATGAAAGACGTCTTAAAGGTGACTGACACTTTTTGCTAAAAACTCCAAACATAAATTACCACAGATAGATGTATCGTCAGGTTGCTGCCTCTCATAATTGTACACAACTTGTCTAGCAGAACGAAAATACTTTTAAAGTTCTTTTGGAGGTGATAAATTACCAAAACTGTCAAAATAGTAAATTGTTGAACCGAGCTTTTAATATTATACCCTATTACCCCATGTTTACCCGGTCCCTTACTGTTATCTAGATTTACTTTACCAATCTCATTTGTCCACATTATAGATGGTAAATAATCGTTCATAAACACTCCTCTGACTGATTAACAAAGAATTGTTCTTTCCATATATACCTTCATCGCTCGATTATACCTATATTTAATAATTCAGCAACTAAAACAACCCATTCGTTCTGAATACCTGTAGATCTGCTTCTATTGCTTCATGCATCTACCGCATTCTATTTACTAATTTATTAACATCATTATAATAAATTATATTTGTATCATAGGTATTCTTTGATAATCCTTCTCCAGAAGCTGTATCTTCATTTACCTTTCTTTTTTCATTTCGTTATAAAAAGGAGTAACTTCTTCAGTAGACATAAACCTCTTCTTAGTTTTTTCCAGTTGTGTTGGAAATAACTTTGAAATAATGTTCCTGTACTTTACAGACTGATTTCTATGTATCGGGAATGATGGTTCATAACTCTTTCTATGAGTATTTGTATCTAGACATATAACTTTAAAAGTTGCCAAGTCTCGTGTAGTATATTTGACAGGTTTGCTTCTAAAAATCAATTAAAACATTCCGTTTGTTCGTTTGTACTTTTTACCCCTATAATTATTTTATCTTGCCCATCCACATCTAACCTGCTATCACCAATCATCAAACCTTCTCCTTCCAACCTAGCTGTTTATCCAACCTAGCTGATACACGATAATTTCTACTAGGTAAAGTAGACTGTACATCTTTAATACATATTTTCTGCCGAGATCACCTTTAAACTGCATATCGCTAATATTTGCACCATTCTGCATATCGCTAATTCTGCACCATTCGCTAATATTTGACGAGGCACCCTCTGGTCTCTCTTCTTCTTTCTCTTCACTTATATCCTTTCAATGTTCATAATGTATTTCTTCCGGTTCATCTTTAGTTTTTTCAAGTTCTTCTTCGGTTCTTCCGTCAAATTCTTTGGGTTTTATCATCATATTTTAAAAAGGGAAAAATTAAATCTCATGCAAAAACTTTTCCAAGTTTTTTAGATACCTCCCTTAAAGGATCAATAAGTGGTTTAAATGTTGTTTTAAGAAACTTATCTCTCTCTTTAATGCCTAGTCTTAATGCTCTTTTTTTTACTTCTAATAGAATCACTTAGCGATTTTATCTCTTTTATCACCTTTTCTTGGCTAACCATATCCACTCAACGGAAACCTTATTCATAATGCAAATGTATCTTTATCCCTTTGTCTCTTGGTTATATAAGTTATGTGTTCAGTTAACATTTCGTAAAATCTTCGTTTTAGGATTTATAAAGTATTTGTTTACAATATTTGTTTGAATCCAATCATCATAATCATCATCATCATTGTTGCGGATTAGGAAACCCCAGCATAGCTGCTAGTCACATCTTCCACAAGTGGGAATATTGCGCAGGTTACCGGAAAGATAGGATGTAGCAGGAAAGGAAAGGGTGGGATGGGACGGCAGCCAAATCGACCCTTCAGAGGGCCAAATCCCGTGCCCCTGTGACAGCTGGGACGAGGCTCTCAAACAGGGGACCCACATTCTAACCTCCAACTGGTCAACTCAACTGACAGGGTATCCATGTACAACAGCCAGGGTCCATTCATTCTCAGGTTGGCAGGTGGGGACCAAACCCGGAGATTCTGTCCCTAACCACTGCAAATGGAGAGACCAAAGGTGAAAGGGAAATTTGTCATAATGGACAGCCAAAAGACTTACCATATGTAATGACAACTTCATTTGCTGTGCCCGATGTCAGCCTCAAAACTGGTATAGACCAGTTTTAAGGTAGTCTTGGGACTAAATTCAATCATTCTTCTTACTTTCTTTAACTTTAGATGCAGCCAAATCATTACAGAAATAAAATAACATTGCGCTTAAAACTCTAACAAAATAGTTCATATTCGACGTTATTTCAGACTGTAAAGTTTGCAATTTGATAGCATCAATTTTATCTTGAGGAACATTAACATACTTTAAACGTTTATTACTACTGTTATAGTCACCCTCCGGTGTAAGAAGCAAACGGGTGTACGTTTATTTGTCATAAGATCTTGATTTTACACCGAACTCGGTATAGCGTCCGACTTGTCCACACTCGTTTTACAAATGACTCTCGTTTACGCATATAGATATTTATAATTTGTATTCTTTCCTTTTTACAATATAATCACCACTTTCACTTGTAAATATTTTGCCATCAGCTTCACTTAATGTATCATTACTCATTCTTTTATAAACATAGTTGTTTGTTGTATATGGTCTATTATCTATATACTTAAATCCGCTCACAGATGTGGGATCACCAACCAACAATTCATGATTGTACGCCATCAAATCAAATACTACACACATATATTTAAATCTGTTGTCTCTAACATCAAACCACACAGCCTGTGACATTAAACGAATGTTTTCATCATACGAGTATTCTTCCTTCGGTAGATTCCTTGTAAATTGTTGTTCAGCATCTCAATATTTTTCTTCTTTATCAAACATCATTATATTAAAGTCTTTATCACCATGTTTAATTATGCTTTTATAACTCTTTGTTAATATTTGACCTACCACTGCTACATCTGTTGACAATACACCTTGTTGTGTATTTGTTATTTGTTTACTGTTGGCATTAAACTTGTTCTCATTATTTAATGTAATAGTCTGACTTTTTGAAACACAATCGTTGTCATTCTCACCAGCTTTTACATTAGTTATAAGATAATCTTTAGCGTCAAGTTTTTTACTCTCAAAATTCAATGTTAAAGTCTAACTTTTTGTAACACATTCTTTATCATTTATGGCATGTTTAACATTAACCAACCTTCTATAATTAAAATTCCATTTGCTTATATTTGATTTAGGTATTTGTGAGACACATACAGCATCCACCACTTCTGCACCACAAAGTAAATTTCCAATTTTTCTTTTTGGCATCCCACTTATTTTCTTTGGATTCCTTATTTTTTGGATTTTAAAAACTCGTATTTTTTCCACCCTGTTTTAACAAACCATCCTCATATTTTAATATATGATTTACAACTGCTACATCCCTTGGCAAGGTTCCCGGTAAAATGTTTGTTAATTGCTTATTTTTACCATCAAACATAAGAAAATCCGATTTTATACTTTGATGTTTTGTTACACAATCATTATCAACAGCGGTTTTAACACGAACTAGTCTTTTATATCCAAAATGCCAAAATCCTTTACTCTTTGTTGGTACTTGAGAAACATTTACAGCATTGCCGCTTTCTTCACCTTCCCCCAGGTTACTAATGTAATGTTTAATAGTAATCAATTTGTCTTCTTTCAATTATAAAAATTGAAATTTATTATTACCTTGTACAAGGTTGTCTCACTGTCTAGTTAGCGTTTGTCTCATTACAGGTATTTTGTCTCCCGGTTTAGCCTGTAGTACATGATTTATTAATGAAAATAGTGGTTTTATATTACCTTTCCGTCACCAGTTCTGTTGTAATAGTTTTTTCACGACCAGGTTTCGATACTAAGCTGTATCATGATCACGTGGAAGTCGTTCGAGAACCAAGCTGTGACTATGAAGCTGTCCAGTAGACGTTGTCGAAAGTTAAAAGAGAACAAATATACACACCACGAAGAACACACGCACATTGTTAACATTTAAAACACGACAAACAAATACAATTTAATCAACGACGGTCGGTGGACACAATGTTCGTTTGTACTCGCGTTAACCGGCACCGGTGCGGGGAGGACACTGGAAGTATTTTGGAAGGCTGACATAGCGGCTCATCTTCTGATAGTATTTGAATCAATGTAGGGTTTTGATAGTAAAAATTCCAAAACTGTATGAATTTTTGTAACACGCAATCCTAATTCAATAGCTTGTTGAAGAACCCAAAAGTGAGCTACGCAACGTTGTTTATTATTTAAAGTCGTCATTAATTTAGGGTGTTTTACAGTTGGAGAAACTTCTGTTTTTGCAAGGAGTGGAAGGTCATAATGATAATCGTGTAAATGTTCTCAATAATCAAAATCACAATCCAAAATGTACAGTGTCTCCATGTTTTGGAATTTGCGAAACATCGCCAATAGAGTCTGGAGCAGCCCATTTAAAATTAACGTCTGGAAGTGACTATGTCATAGCCCATCCATACAAATTATTAGCATCGAAATATCCTAAGTAAATCGATGGTTTTTCTTCATCATAGTCTGGAAGGTATTTGTTGTTGGGTTTAACAGGTCTCGTAACACTTTGAGCCAATCCTCCTCTAACACCCGATTCAATCATTAACACCATGTCTATATCTGTGAAAAGTTGAAGTTTGCATTTTGTTTCTATTAACAGCTTACCAAGCTAATCCTGATGAAGTGTACGAGTGTAAAGGGTCCAAATCATATGCAGTAAAACAAGTGTTTCGAAATGCATCTATCACATCGCCAAGAAGAGTTACGTCAAGTTCCACACAAAAGTATGAATAATCTCCTAAGGTCTTCATATCGAATTTGTTCCTTAATCGACACGCATATTGGTAATCTTCAGGTTCAATTTCAGTATTATTAAGTTTGCTTTTGAATTTTTCTGGTTTAGGAAGTGATTTTTTATCAAATCTATGCAGTCCATCGATGTAATCATTAGAGAAGACTTATTTTCGAAGAACTAAATTCATTTTCCCATCAGCTAAAATTTTGCTTGTTTCAATCAAAACTTCTTTTTTAAGGTTTCAGTTAATTTCATCAGGCTAAAAGGGATAAATTTTAAAGAATCAACAAATCTTAGTTTTATTTTACCAACCTTTTTAGAAAAGCTTATACATTTTTCCATTGTTATGCCAAAACATCTATTGATCCATCATCTCTTCGCAATTCTGGGATTAAAAAGTGAAAGTCATAACCTATAAGATTATGCATAACAACCGGAATATAAGATGGAAGTTGGTAGATTAGGTTGCAAGAGTTATAGGATGCACCTCTGTAAGCTCCTGTGAGATGGTCATGGTCACGGACCTTTAGGTTATCAGGTGTGAATATTTTATTGCACAAATAACATGTTGTTATCGAATAATGTTGTTGTAATTTATCTTCTTCCATAGGTGACATCGGTAACACGTTTCGATACATTTCTTCCACCTTTCCAGCTATGTTATACAATTCATCAACAAAGTATCGAGCTGCTCCTACACCACGAAAAATCTTCAGTGTAGACGATAATTCATATTTACGGAGATGTTCTTCAGAAAGTGACATTTGATTATTAAACAATGACTGTTTGGTGTATGCAGCTGATATTTGCTTCCTCTTTTTCAAGTTCAAGTGGAAGTAAAGTTGATTCGAAATCTGCTTACACAACAACTGGAATACTGTATTGTTGAATTACTTTATCAAATTTAACGTGTATCGAGCTGCACGTGTATCACAACAAAGTATCGAGCTGCTCCTACACCACGAAAAATCTTCAGTGTAGACGATAATTCATATTTACGGAGATGTTCTTCAGAAAGTGACATTTGATTATTAAACAATGACTGTTTGGTGTATGCAGCCGATATTTGCTTCCTCTTTTTCAAGTTCAAGTGGAAGTAAAGTTGATTCGAAATCTGCTTACACAACAACTGGAATACTGTATTGTTGAATTACTTTATCAAATTTAACGTGTGCTCTGCTAAGAGGTGGCAATTTAATTCTTACCTCATAGTTTCCACTATATAACCTTTGATTATCTAGTAACCATTCCAAACCTCCCCTTCTTAATGGTTTGCTTACATGAAAAAATATCTTTTGCAAATGGTTTTCTCTCCGTGTTTTTTGGATATTTGATTCGAAACAAGAGCTTCAAAATTTTAATATATACATAGTTGATATATCTCCTTTAGTGATCAATAACAAATCTGTATGATGTCTGCGCTTATTTGGTGTTTTACGCAAGGGATACGCATTGTTTGACGAATCTAAACAAAATATGTTGACAGAAACTGAAGGATTTTGCTTATCGAATTATAATTCATCTTTAATTGCAACAGGGTAACTCATCCCCTGAAAATTATATCTATGTTGAACTTCATTATTTCTCTATTCGCTCTACGTTCATTGTAATTTATATATATAGCATATTTAAAACATTCATCATCATCATTTTGCACGTTGATACAGGATTCCGTATTCATAATTTTTTCCGGTAGATGAATGTAGCTAATTCCTCTTATTCCATACCCATATTTATGTATTCTTTCGCCTAGACCAGTTATGGATAATAAAGTCTATCCAGAACCTCTTCCTTCATGTTCTTGTAAATTTGGTCAAGAGTTCATCAAAGCATTAATTTACGATTAATGTCTGACGCAAACATGATGGTCCGGTTTTTTGTTAGGAATCCTCTTTGTGATGTTTAATTTTGAATATCAGTGAACACGGCATCCAGTAACAGTCCAAATTTGATAAAGTTCAATCTTTTTAATTCATTTTGTAAAGTTTTGCTTACCGATTCTTTTGCATTATTTACTAATTCTTCAAGTTGTATTTTTGCATTTTCAATTTTAAAAAGAGTTACTACATTACCTGGTAGTGCTCGGGCGTGTAATTCCACATTCATTGATGGAGCAGGCGCATAATGAATAACTCTTGGTCTTAAAATTTGGTGTTGATCTATCGTTTCATCTATTGTTTCCAATTATTCTTCATTTTGTTAAATTTCATTTTTATTGGTGTTATGTTGTATTTATTTCTGAATGTTTAAGAGCCATTCATCTTTAATTGGACCTTCACAGATCTAGCAGCGGTACATGATGTAGGTGTGTCCTCCTCAAAGGTTAACCTGCTACAAATGACACCACCACTAATTCACCTCAATTTATACACAGTTAAAAAGTTGTGGGGGTAAGAGGTGGGGGTGCAACCCCATTTTTTAATTCCCATAATTGGGTCAAGGTCTCCTGAACATGTTGCCAAAACGGGGAATAGAACAGTAAGTGATTCTCACTTTGACCACAAACTGATGTATTCCCCGTTCTGTATTTACAAGTTAAAAACTAATCCATCCACATGAGGTTTATGATGTGGCGTAATAGAGACACAGGATGTAGCCTTGTCGTAATTAACGATAAACCTCGTTTGCAAAAGGGATTTGTTTTATTTCTATTTAATTTCTTCTCTTCCAAGAATGCCCATTCCTTTAACATGCACAACCCGAAACTCCATGAGTAATCGGTACACTTGTTGCAAGAAAATATCCGCTTCGGCAATAGAAGAAATAAATTGTACGAATCCCATAGTAGATACTTTTGTGAAGCTGTTTACAGCCAAAGTAATAATCAACTTTTCAACATCACGTTTATATAGCAGTCGGCTGTAAAAAATAAAAAGTGGTAGGGGCAAATATTTGTATAGTTATTACTTTTCATTACTATTTAATATTAAAATTTTCAAGTCTTGTAAATGGGGCAAAGTCATCTGAACTTATTGACAAAACGGGGAATAGAGCAATAAGTGATTCTCACTTTGACCACAAACTGTTCTATATTTAAAGGTATGTATTCAATAATAAATTAATCACACTTATCCGATGATGATGATGATGATGATGACGATGATGAGGTCATATTATAATAGAATAACCGACGACGAACACTAAATTCCCCTGTGGCTGCATTGAAAACCAACCCATCGCTAATACCGCTTGAAGTTTCGCTATTAATATCCCCCATTTATTCCAAACAGAGCAACTGATGATAAATCATCGAGGTCTCTGAATCGTTGTCATCGTCACTCAAAAGTTCAATTTTCCCCATATATCCTGCTGCCATGCTGTCAATGTCACTTAGCCCCTCAAGATCACTTAATAGTTCAAGATCACTCATAAAGTCTTCCATTCCTGGATCGCCTTCGTCTTCATAATTTTATACTGGAATATTTTTGATTATTTTCGGTAAATTTTTTTTAGAAGGGAAAACATTATCTCTGGGTGACACATTTCCAAGTGACAGCTAACGCAAGTGGCAGAATGATTCTGCCACTGATGTGAAACTTCCTTTTATACCCGATTTACATGGTGGTGGTAAGTGTTTGGGGTGAAAGTAATAGGATGATAGGGAAGGTGTATTTTGTAAAAATAAATATATCTCACAATTAGATACTATCCGAAAGTTTTTTAAGTCTCGTAGTGGGTCAAGGTCACCTGAAAGTAACGCCAGAACGGGGAATAGAGCAGTAAGTGATTCTCTCTTTGATCACAAATTTCTTTACTCCCCGCTCTGTATTTCAAAAGTCTTTAATGTTGTTAAAAAGCTTTACCCATCCTCTTCAAGAACAAGTTCTTGAAGAAATGAGGGGGTAAGCAGTCCTTCATCAAAAAACGTTTGAAGTGTCAATTTATCGTCATTGATAAGAAATGTTTCAAACGGTTGTGGTGTTTTTAACAGTTCTTGAATAATTGAGGGAGCCAACGGTTCTTCGGGCAGCTGAAGTGTTGTTACCAGTTCTTGTAGTTGGGATTCAAGAATTTTGGTGTAATTTATAGCCAGTCTAATAGTGGATCTTTGGGTTTCATCTGGTTTAGTGAATGGTATTTTACTGTTTAATATCGGTTAAGATTCACTGATTCTCGCCATCATTTTCCATGGCTGACTAATAACCATATTCTGAAGTGTCCGCTTATATACCTGCTTACCCCCAACGATTAGAGTCAAAAGCCCCCCCAAATATTATCTTGGACGTATAATATTAATTTAATTCTCCATCTAAGCATCAGCAACCACTGCAGCAGCATCGCAAGCATCGGCAGCCAGCCAACCTTTGTGCATTTGCATTCTTATCCACATCAGCCTTCAGAGCTATCACCAACTCATCTTCTAGCACTTGAATTCGAGGCCAATCAGAAAGATATTCATCCCACTGTTCTTGGCATCTAGGCTGTCCACACCACTTTGACATAATATGTCCCGTTACCTCTGCTAACTCTTATTACATCTAGAGGACGATGTTGGTAGTACGTCCTCTCCATGAATTTCACCGTACGAACCAAGTCGGCGCCACACGTGAACATCGTTCTGCTGCTATATCTGAACTGAAACTGAAACCTAGGCCATCTAAGTGTGTGCCAATGTTGGGAGAAACTGTGTTTTTTTTATCTAAACACCCCCCTGCCTTGATATTATCTTAAACTTAGTATAATGTTTTTAAATCAAAGATCTAGGTCAGTCCACACTTTTTATTTTGAAAAACCTTTATTTTGATTTGGAAAAACGTTTTGAACTTTCTTTTACTGTAATGTTTTCCTCTCAGTGGCTTCCGATTCAACTCGCATTATATAGTCCTTTTTGGTAGGGTGTATAGGATGGCATATGCCTCTAGGTTATTTTAAATGTAGAGTTGAGTAAGAAAAAAAAATAAGGTTAGTTAGGTGTAAGAACTTGATATTTAAATGTAAGTATGGTTAACTTGATAACGGGAGGAGTTTCCTTACCTTCCGAAACGTAGTGTAGTTTTAAAAACTAGAAGCGATAGGTAAAGTCCAAATAAATAAATAAATAAATTCAAATCCATCGCTATTACGAGTTTCAAAAATACAGTAGAGTTGATCTCCATGTTTTAACATTACTTTTGCAAAACCCATTGATTTAACAAATAAATACTGTTTATTCTTGCAAACCCTTTCTCAGTGAAATAATCCGAGTCTTAGATGGTTTCAGTGTTGGGCGTGGTCAAGAAAGAGAAACGTTGTGTTTTAGTTTTAAATTACTGCATACTTCTTCATTTAAAAAGCAAGATTTAGAACAACGTTCACCTTTTTTTGCACCTTTTTTGAAAATTTAATTGCATTGTTGTGCAGGAAGTATGCACATCCTTCTCAAAGACTTTAATTTTTGAAATTTCTCTGAAGGGGATTGTTTATTCATGTAAATTACTGAAGGACAATGTGTTAAACTTGCAGAAGGCGTAGTGTCAATTGACGGTCTGGCGGGGGTTGTAAATATTTTGGGGCTTGATGATGAAGAACTTGAACTTGATGATGAATAACGTGACCTTGATGATGAAGAAGTTGAACTTAATAGTGAAGAATCAGAAGAAGACTCATCAAGAACTACATTGGGTAGTGGTGGTGGAGGATCGGTCGTCTTTTTGGGAGAACAATGGGTGGTGGTGGTGGTGGAGAATCACTCATCTTCTCTGGGAAAACAATGGGAGGGGGTGGTGGAGAATTATTTGCCTTCTTTGGGAGAATCCGTATTCTTGGGGAAAATCAAAGACATCACCAGAGTCTGATGAAGTATGGATGGAACAGCAGAAGTTGAAAATGATGGTACAGAAGTAGCAGAATAAGCAGATGAATTATAAGAAATTCCAATGGAGGGTTTAAAATGCATCGGTCTAGTCGCTTTCCTAATGTGTGGCATGGTTCTGAGTGTGAGCAAGCGCAGGCAGCAGAATGATTTTACTAGTGACGGGGAACCTCTTTTATACCCAAATATAAAAAGTGGGGGCAAGTGTTAGGAAGGGATATTGTTGTAAGAAATAAATATATCTTCCAATATTTTACTTAAGTCCCAAGGTCATCTGAAAATTTTGCCAAAATGGGGAGAAGAGCAATAAGTGATTCTCACTTTGACCACAAACTTCTCTATTCCCCACTCTGTATTAGGGAAGAGAATTAATAAGAAATCTCTCAATAATAGGCGATAAACCTGATAACAAAACATCGATTTCTCCCCGAAAAATATTCCCCAAAAAATCAAAGATATTTAAGAAAAAGATGGTTTACAAAATAATTTCCAAGGTCGGTTTTACAATGGTCAACAGCGTACTGAAACCCAGTTGGACTTAGATTGAAACGGGCGCCAGGCTACTTAGAACCAAAGTTTTGACCAAGGTCAGCTTTCAAATACCAACTTAATACTCACAAAGGTTTCTCGTGCGTGAGGACTAAGATAGTAAATGTCAACTGGTTTTCGTGCCGCATTGACATAGGCCGGTTTTTGGGCTGTACCTTTTTGTAAGGGATTAGGAAAGGGTTTATTGAGAAACATTTTAAATTGCTTTGATAACAACCCTTAACACCCAAGGTCGGTTTTACAAATGTCAACAGCATACTGAAACCCAGTTGGACCTAGATCGAAGTGGGCGCCAGGCTACTTAGAACCAAAGTTTTGACCAAGGTCAGCTTTCAAATACCAACTTAATATTCACAGAGGTTTCTCGTGCGTGAGGACTAAGATAGGTAATGTCAACTGGTTTTCGTGCCGCATTGACATAGGCTGGTTTTCGTGCCGTACCTTTTTGTAAGGGATTAGGAAAGAGTTTATTTGAGAAACATTAAATTACTTCGATAAAATCCCCTTTGATATAACTAAAGACTTTACCCAGTTTTAAAGCATGTATGAATAGTAAACATTTCATTAGTAAATAAAACACTTCAAATCAACACAAAAATTAATTAAAAACATCAACACTAACTACATTTACTAGCAGCAAACTACAAGCGTTAATCTAACATGCTTAACAAACTAACATGCTAAAGTAGAATCTTTAGTATACAGGGGTACCAACTCTATACTCAAGATACAATTACGGGCAGCTCAGGTAAACAGCTAGTTAGGCTTTCGGCCTGAGACTGTGAGACCTCTTCGGACTGCCCCCGCTTTTATAGCCGACAATCCATGGTGAGGTTTTGATAGGGCGAGGGGGGGGGGTTGACAGTATATTTTTGCGATGCTACAATTGGCACACTGACATATTCTAAGTTCATTAACTGGGTCAAGGTCAAATTAAATGTTTTGTAAAATAGCAAAGGTTTTACCAAGGTCAATTTTACCAATTCCTTGCACGACCTTTTGATAAATTAGAAAAGTTAAATTTTAGAGGGTAATTCCCATTCGATCAAAACACAATGCATATTATTTCTGTGTAACGGCCTAACCTATACCTTTACTTTTAATTCAATCCCTCGATATTCATAATTACAAATAGCCAGAAAGGCTTCTGAGGCAGCAAGCTCAGAAGGAGCAGGCCACGTGTTAACACCTAAAGCTTCCATAGCGATAAGATGATTTTTACCCCGCTGTTACAGTATATATCACAAATCCCCCTCCCGTAATTTGTACTACAGCATGTGTGTCTAACTTGTCTGCATAGAATATTTCTAAGTCCTAAACTAGGTCAAGGACACGTTGTCAAATAAAAGCATTAAGTGTTAAGCAAACATTCAATCTACAAAGTTATTACAAAGCATTAAGTGTTAAGCAAACACATTCCATCTACAAGATAATTTTAAAGCGTTAGGTGTTAATCAGTTACTCTACAATTGAATTATTACAAAGCATAAAAAAGCAAAAATATATCAAACTACACATGCAAATCCGTGCAATCTCTCAACTGCACGTTGGGCCCGACGCACACATAAGGGACCTACGCTGCAGCAGATTTAAACCCAGTTGGACTTAGATCTAAATGGGCGTCAGGCTACTGCGAAGGGAGCAGAGTCTCGGGCTCTATATATACCCGAGCCAACCAAACCGGTTTCTGCTATCCAATCATATAAGTATATGTCAAAGGTCCGCCGGGGGTGGTCTCGTCTGACGAGGGGGGGGGGAGGGGGTCATGGTCAAACCGGCTCTAAACCAGTCTCAGCGTTCTACCCATATACGGGCGGGGTAAGGTTTCACCTTCTGCGACTCGCGTTGGTCAAACTGGTTGTTCTAAACTAGTCTCAGGTTTTTAACCATATATGGGCGGGGCAAGGTTTCACCTTCTGCAAGACGCTTAACTCCGTCCACCACCTATTCCCAGCTTTGCCCTGCGAACTGTTACCACGCTCTACACTACAATTATTTCTCCATTGACCCTCGAGAAACTGCGACGTTTGAAGGAGTCTCTGAAGAAGTAATCAGAAAAAAGGAGTGGATTTAAAAAACCTACTTCTTTTAAGTCCACCATATCAAGACGTTTTCGGAACCATCCTTTATATTTCAAACAACGAAGCTCAACTTAAACTCAACCTCGACCTTATACTTCTACTACTACTTAAATTCTACCTTCAATTCCACCTCTTACTGTTGATGAAGTCATGAAGCGGACGATGAGCGGTGATGACAGAAAGTGAATTGGTTACACCGCTCAACGTCACCAAAACTATGTTCCGGAAATTAAAACTCATGACGGAATACAAATTTGTGGTTAAGAACGGTGCCGCAATCTGCCTTTTTGAACACCTCCGTCATCACATCGAGGTGAACATACCGCGATCTCTTCCGCCACCTCCTGAGATCGTCTACGAGCAAGTGTTTTATTTCGTCCGGCAAGAGGGGCTGATAAAGTGGGCTATTAAAAGAAATAAAACCTTCACCATCCCAATACCATCCCTTCATCACACAAACGGTTCTTTTCAGGACCACCTAAGCATTTCAAGTTAGGGACCTTGCCTTTAAATAGGCAGGAGACGTTGTTAGTCTCCGGTTTGTGTAGTCACCATAGGTGGTTACATAACGACCGGTTATGGAAGTGATCTTGTTGGGGGCCTTGATGAGGGGGGGCAAAAGTACTCCAGGCGAAAGTTGCTTGGATGGGGGTATAAAGTTTGTCTGAAGTATGCCATGTGGGTACTAAAATTACGCGACTTAATTAGACGAACAAGAAGGTGCAATCAGAATTCAGATCCGACCAAGCGTATTGCAGCAATAGCGAAAAAACAACTATTTTGAAGGATAAACCTAAATAACATATTTATTCATGATTGAATGTATAGCGAGTGGATACTCAAATTACGTGTCTTGACAAGACAAAGAAGAAGATGCAATCGGAATTTAGATCCGACCAACAGTATAGCAACCGTAGCGAAAAACAACTATTTTAAGGAAAAGGTAACGTTGTGGTGGGGGTAGGTGTCTATCCTACACGCTAACGCTACATCACTATACTTCCTGCTCTTGATGAATGAACCTACCTATCTACCTATAGAGTTTGCGTAAAAGTCTGAACATGTCAAAGTTTTACAGGAATATGAGGAAGGTGTCTTTCAGTAGTCCACTTGCCACCACCTTCTACTCCTCCGACTATGAAGACAGAATGTCTACGCTTTTAGTGGGCTGTGAGCGGTTCCGTCGCAGAATAATCAAGGCTGAAACACTCTTAGCCAGTTGTGTGCTACGCAAGGAGCATCCCATGAATGCAGGCACTAATTTAAATCATAGTAACTGTTATAATTGTACACATACACTGTTGATAACAAATCATTGAAGTTTTCAGTTACGGAGCTACGGTCTTCATAGTGTAAGAGCTAAACCCTAACTAACGCTTACGCCGTGGTTATTGTGCGATGTAAAAACTTGGTAGGGGGAACGTTGCGGTGGGGGGACTGGTGTGGTGGGGGGAAGGGCGGGTACCCATCCTCACGCTTGCACCACAACACTATACCTCCAACTCTTGCCTAGTACACATGGACTCTCAAATCCAATAAAATACTGTTTCTTCCACATCTTCCATATCTTCTTATGATATTGAACAAGCAGACACTAATGAAAATCTGGTCAAATACAAGAACATGAAGTTTTTACCACAACATCTTCAGATGCGGAAGCAGTTATGTTATCCTTGGTAGGTTTTGACTAATGGATATTTTACCAAACAAACATGGAAGGACGCATTCAAGGTGAAGTGAATTTTGCTATTATATCTACTGTTTCACAAACTTGGAAAAAAAACTGGAAACACCCGATCCAGATATTGTGCACTATCTTTCAAGTTGTACACAAGACACAGCAAACACCAAGGACTATGCGCATACGTCATTGGAGGAAACTTCTAAAACTAAACAAACAAAGTATTGTAAATAAAATAAAATTAAGAAGAAATAGAAGTTAAAACCACTATCTTGCACAGGTTTCATTCGATAGTTGTAATACGATCTTAGCTGTAAGATTTCTGTTTTAAAACATCCTCAGGATTTCTTTGAACTTGACCTACCTCACCGTGACGTCATGAGCTACGTCAACTGTGACGTCATCAGCTACGTCACGAGCTGTCAAACACCGAAAGTATTCAATCTGTGCCAGTCCCAAAGCCATACCCCTCAGAGCAGGGTCCAATTATTTAAGTAAGGCTATGGCTACGCTAATGTCAGTAGAGTAGAAGTTGTGATGTAGTCAAAGATGAAAGTGAGTAGTGCTCACAGGGAGTACGGAGTCAGTTACTGATGCCACACATCAATTTCCTTAATGTTAATTATTATGTTTAACAGTTTTTAGTTTAGAGGGGTGGATTAAAACTATATGTTATTATAATAAATAATGTATTTACCCTGTTTCTTAAGTCATAGAACAATGAGATCTGCACTAAATGTCAAAAGTTATAAATTAATATGATACATAGACACTCAAAATAAATAAACTTGTTTATATTATAACAAATATTTTATCGTATACAAACTCACAAAAATATAATACTATTTTGCAGTTACTGAATTAGTAAACGAAAAATAATTTTTTATTGAATTTCTTACTACCGTTTTAGTTTTTATAAATTTAAAGCCTACAATAACATGTCTGTAACGCAATTAAATAAATATCGGCACTCAAACTAATCCACTATCCAAAGTCTTGTGGCACAAAAAACAATTCTTTAACAACGATTGATCTATCAACAATTAAATTAACGTAAATATTTATAGTTAGATTCTACCATCGGATCTTATGTATAATTTTGTATTATGTGTAGCTAATACATTACAGGACTAGTTTGCAACGTTTTTTCTTTAAAAAAAACCTTAATATTGAACAAATAACACATATAACATAACAAATAGCTTGCATAGTTCTTGGTAAATAAATTACATTTTCCCACATAGTTAAACTTAACTTCTATCGTTAACACAAAAATATATTTTAACCATGAAACATGTAACACATAATTAATCGTAAATAATTGTATTAGTCTACTGATTCGTAAAGCTCTTCTGTGTACAAGTAATAAATAAATGGAAATATAATTAAATAATGGCACGCTGATGTAAACACTAAAAAGTAAATACACATTTGCTACTTAGTTATTTATGTATACCCAGAAAATGCTTTCTCTTACTATGACATTTACAAAAAATTATTAAATAATTAGGAATGAGCCATTTCCCTTTATACACGAATACCTTTAGAGTATTCCAAGGTACAAAAACACTTAAGTAATACAAAAAACCGTAACAATAATAAATTTAACAACACATTCAGTAACTATGGACTTTGGCATCTTTGATTTAGATATGTTTTTATATACATATGTACATTTCGATGTAGCTGATTAGCAAATTATTAGGCCTCGTTTTCATAAAGATTTATTCTTACTCATCTCGATAAATATCTATCTTCCAATTGTCTATTTGGCTATTCAACTATATTTACACTAATCTAACAAAAGAAGATAATATTCCGTTTCACCGGGCACACAAATAGTGTGCTGCATATGATCTGTATTACTACTAAAAGAAAATTTGAACATAATCATTAATTAGTGGTAACTTCCCATATTACAGGAGTACTGTTCAGTGTAAATAGTCATTTCATGATTGGCAGTGTTCGTAACAATTCATATAGAGTCTGTACAGTATTAAAAATATAAATAATCAATACTTTATGATATAAATATAAGAACAATTCAAACATAAAATACGATTTTTGTTGATTAATCTCAGCAGTAATAAGTGAGTACATTCCAAACTTGTGTTAGATTGTATATAATCTTCATTGCACTATTGTTATAATTAAAATCACTTTGTGACAAAACTATTATAAACTCGTTTGTTGCATCAAGCCGCCTTGGGTAGCAACGTCCACCGTTTCCTCGGGTCTAGGAATCTCTGCCTTGATCTCCTGCGGCAGACCTCCCAGAAGGTAGTCTAGGTCGTGACATATCCTGTCCATGACGTCCCCGTCGTCATCAGGAGTCGTCAGTGGTTCAAGAATCTCCGGATGTGTGGGAGGTTCTGGTGGCGGTTCCATATATTCCGTAGGGTTCTGCACCCCGGTGTGGACGATGGACTGACTCAGGACGGAGCAAGGTTCCACGTCCACGCTGCACACCACGACGCTGGGCGTGTCGACGACAACACTCGTGATGACGCAAACCCGGGCTGAGCCCTCGGCCAGGGGGGGCTGGTACCCGGGGTCGTAAGGAGGGTACTTCCGGGGGCTCGCCGGGTACATCTCCATATCCACTGGCTCCACCGAACCCCGGTCACAGCCTGCAACACGAACGAGTGTGTAGGAGTACAGGGGAGAACACATTACCAAATACACTAATCTTCAAGAATCCTTACAGAAAAATAAATAATTTTCAAATAAAATAAACAAATTTACATTTAATAGCTACATTATCTTTACCAAAAATAATGTCATCAGGCTTGCTTTTAACTCTGCTTTCATGAAATCTTTACCATATCAGAAGTGAGCGCAATAAGAGTGATGGTTGAATACGATAATATGTACACACTACCTTGATGTAATAAGAGTGCCAACCAGGAACCTTAAGTCAACCACCAAACATAATTTGTAAAGAGAATTTAATAAAGTGAATAATTTAATTAAAGGTTTGGGAAAAATATTTCCAAGTAATTCAATGAATCACATATTAAATAATACAAAATATGGATCATTATATAAATTAAGGTTTTATGTGGTTGAGTGGAGCTAGCCTAACGTATACCCCCAATAAAAATGTCTCCAGGACGATCTTCTCACTCCAAGTGAGCTCCAATCCTAACATCCTTCTCCCTCATGATGCTTCATCATTCATGGACTTGAGAGATAATTACTGAAGAAATCTCTTTGCCATTTTACTTCCAAAGTAACGTTACGCTTTAAAAACTAGTAAATCTATCTAGTAAACGAAGTTATGGTTTAGCTAATGTATGTTCACTTAGTAAATAAAAAGCACTCATGATAAAATTGAATTCACAGAGTTGGCTCCACTAAAGTGATTTCTATTATAACAATTGAAGTTGTGAATTTCTTAAGATACGATAAATTTATCTACAATTAATTTAGCCATCATATCGTTTGTGCGCACACACACTTTAGAGCAAATATATAAGCTATTTTGTTAACAATATATATTTTGATGACTGGATGTCAATATGTTTTTGCTACAAACACCTTTTTCGAAAACTGTGTTTTAGATTCAATAAGTTACAAAATAAACAATCTATATCTATAAAAGGCAAAGCCCTGGCTGACTCACTCACTCATCACTAATTCTCCACCTTACCATGTAGCTGAAATTTTGTACACTGATTTTTTAGGCATAAAATAGGAAACTAAATGGTTTTCATCCTGATCTGACCTTAGGGCTCCGCCAGAGACCCCGACTAAGTTCTCATGTATTCCTTATGGACATTCATTTTTGTTTGAGCTGATGAAAATAAAAACAGCTGATCTTGATTCGTAGTAGTTCCACGGGCTAACCACAGAATGCAGCACACACAACTGTAATAGTCTTTATAAATAATTTGCAGGGCGAAGCCTGCGGGAACAGCTAGTATGGAATAAAGCTAGTTTTCCAATCTTAAGTTTTAAATTATTTTGTATTTTTCGTAACTATTATTATTGAAGTGTTTTCAGCTTCTTCGCGAATCACAACTATAATTTATTTGCTATGGCTGGCCTGTTGGATCACAGTTCCCATTAACTCCGCTACAGCAAATGAGCTGGATGCAACGTACACTGATATTAGCTGTGAACATGAAAGGCAATTAGCTACAAAAGGGAAACCGGTGGTTGGAACGGCGATGTGACAAAGTCACAAAGTGAAACGCTTTACTGCGATTGCATAGCTCCAAATGGGAATTAGTAAACCGTTCTTAATTGGGCTTAAAATATGGACCACGTAGGCCAAAGAGGATGGACATTAATTTGAATGTAATGTCAACTCCTTCAAGTCACAAAGCTAGCAAAGCATTTCAACGGCATATTTATCTTCGTGATTTATACTTGTAATAGTTAGACAAACCAAACTTTTAGTTTGTATAGTAACTATAATATTATGGGCCCATCTCTACATTTATTCAAACTTAATCCTATCACAATTATCTCCCATCTGAATGATGTAAGTATTAAAAAATGGTTAGTGTGCAAACATGAAACTACTTTTCACACAACTGAATAATATAGTTGTCTTTGTTTGCTCAAAACTAATTAGCAACCAAGACGGTGGGAGAAAATGTTAAAATAAGCACAGTTAAAAACATTTTTGTATTTTGCAAGGTTGATTATTAGTTTAAATTAAAATCGCTAATAATTCATGGCAAAAACAATAATTCTGTATAGAAACATGACGATAGAACAACTTCATGCATGATCGTCATGAAGCATGACGATAAACATAGAGTGACAACTTTAAATAAATAATTGGTGTAAGAAAAATAAGACATTTTTCTCCCTTTACCCCTATTTTCATCAATAAAATCCTTTATAGCCGACATTTTTCCAATATAAAGCCGATAACCCTACCCCTTGCCAAATAAACACACACGCATAATGAACCAAACCAGTCTGCATTTTATTGGACTTTTATCTTTTGAAACAACCAGTAATTTACAACCAGTGATAATAAATTATAGTATATTTCACTACTAGTCACGAAAGTGGCCTGTTTCGGGGTAAGACCAAGATGATCTGATAAAACAAAAATGATCTGATATCTCATAGTCTAGTAATTTTGTATAAGTAAACACAACACGGTTTTACAATTCATTTTAGTGTTAAAGTCAGCTGTTTGAACACAAAATTGTCAAAAATAACGAAATCACACTGCTGAGTAAAACAGGAACTTAAATTGTTTAGGACAGGTAAAGTTTTGTTGGGACAGGTAAAGTATTGTTTGGGACAGGTAAAGTAATGTTTAGGATAGGTAAAGTCAGCTGATCATTGTTTTTGTTGTTTAGACGGGTAAAATAAGCCAATTTTTAATTAGAGCTCGAGTCCAAACGGTTCATCGGAGGATAAAACCTAAATAGTAAAATTGTTTGTAAATCATAGGTACTTTAATTTTGAATGGGGAGTTTATTTACGAAAAGTTTATAGCTTCCGTGTTAATCTTACAACGCCGAAAAATTAGATTTGTTTCCTTTTTTACATATTTTGCAAGCTCCGACACTCTAAATTGTCTTAGCAAACCTCAGATTTGGATTCAGCACAAAAAAAAAGAATGAGGATCACCACAACCATTCCACAACGTTCCCACTAGAGGCTCTTTTAAACACAAACTGTTGAATTAAAGGGGAGGGAAAACAGTGCAACATTAGAAAAAATAATTAAAAAAATAATTAAGGACAGAATAATCGTCACTAAATACGTCAAAGGAGAATGCAACAGGTGGCATACCGGTGACGAGGTCGTTGTGGAAGGTGACAGCCTTGGGTCTGGTGGGGGTGCGGCAACAGTCATCGGTCTTGGTCTTGAGTATAGGGGGTGCCTCCCTGACGGGCTCCGCCTTGCCATTCCTGAGGGGCGCAGTGCAGGGCGCCGCGTCCAACACTGTCAGTGGCGCCCCCTCACACTCCCGCTCTGCCTCTTGCTTTGTGAAAACTGGCAAACAAACTTTGTTTAAACTTTTAGTAACACTAAACAATTTTTAAAAATGACGTAATATCCACGGCTAACTTTGAGAAAAACATGTCCAATGGTAATAAGGAATTATCACATTTAATCATTAATTATTATTTTATTCCGATACTGAAGTTATTTTGCAATAATATAAGCATAATAATTTTAATACATCGTCTGCGTCGCCTAGAATATAACATTTCAAATCCCATTTATTTCCAAGTTAAGTTTGTGGCATATAAAAAAAAAATAATAATGATAAAATCAAATAGAAGTACATGTATGCTTACTTTCCAGTTCAATCTATCAGAATCGAATATGCCATAGAAGTTTGGTTTCAATATAACATAGGTATAATTTTAACACAAAGTAAAAAAACATTTAGCAAAGCTTATTTGGGAAATCTTAAGGCATAGAAAGTATAAGCTCAGCAAAAATATCTGTTGAGTGTTGTGAAGAAAGATGAACCTTTGAAACATAACCTTTAGTTCCAATGGCTGTTAGAATGTAATATGAATGTTTACGAAGGAAGAGGGGAGTCCGTGGTAGTTTGGGCGATGTGGCGATGTGGTTTGGCTCTCTAATAATGGTAATAAATATGACGTATAATAATAAAAAAATAAATATTTTGTTCTTACATTAGAATTATTATGGTTATTTTTCAAACCAACAAATTGAATACACATAAATAATCACAAATAGTTAAACACAAACTAAAGTTTAAAATCACTCTATAACTTTTACAATGATGTACATATTAAAGCAAACAACTAGTTATGCCAATCATTAATACAATTTAAGAACTCAAAGAATAAAATAAATAGATAGGCCACTTAGAAAAAACACGTTTATTTAGAAATGAGAAAATGAACACTTACTGTTGAGAGGACTGCTATCGGATTCTGAACTGAAGGAGTTATCTAATTTGAGAACCCTGAGCAAGTTTAGATGTAGAGGCGATTCACAGTGTAACACGTAGCACATGAGAATGGCAAACCCCTGCAACATAGACCATTACAATAGCCCCAGTAACAAATAATAGAATTTGAAATTACCTGAAATTACGATCAAACAAACAAAACTAAAAACCCAAATAAACTTCGGCTAACAACAGTCGATTTATGAGAATTAGCTTTATATAAAAGCTTCACTTCTTCACCTCGTTTGGGCCGTATAGTTAAATTAAATCACAAAGTTGACCAAATTCCAATATTTAAAAGTTCGTTTTAATTTAACACTTTTTAAATTATTTTTCCTTGAGAGAGATTGTACAAAACAACTATTACTTTCCCTCATATTTTCTCTCCGAGAAATTTCGCTCAAGTATTTGGTTCATGGGTGTCTTATTCAAAGTTGTCTTAAATATTTCTGGAATGGTCAAAATAAACTGATGTCGCAGTAGTTTTCTACAGCGACACTGAATTTTTGTATGAAATTATATTATCTGCATTATTTACAGTTTACACGAGTTTTTAAGAAAGTTTTATCTGTGGGCAAGTTTACTGAACAAAATACGTACGAGTACTGAGAATAATTTAATAGAAACACTATGTAGGACAAAGAGAAATTAGGAGACACTAAGGAAAAAAGAAAACTCAAAACATGTTTTAAATTTTGTATCAGGAGATATTTAATACATATTATATAACTCACCAATAAGGCACTGGTAAAGCTGAAAAGATATTGAGATCTCGTGGTGGGGCCGTTGATGTATAAGCAACTGGATGCGGACATGACGACAGAGGCGCTTAACACCACAGCGGCTCGGTTCAACAGCCCTTGCCTGTAAACAGATGATGAGAAATAGCTGAAATAGCAAGTTCAAAAGATAATTTAAAATCAAGGCAAATCGGTTTTACTTATAAATTCAATAGGTTTCACCTGGATAAGAAACCAGACAATACTAAAATGCAATACTAGAATGTCTTGTTAGTGAGGTTGGGGGCTCATGTAATTTACTATGAGGTGTATTTACTTTTACCAGACATGTAAAATTAATTTTAAAAACGTCCTTGGCTTTGGTTGTTTTATTGTATTTCTCTTGGCCGTATTTGCTAACATTAGGTATTTTATGATAGATAACAAAAGAAAACGAAAACATAAAAGAAAATATCAAGAACACTTGGGACCAGATCACCGTCGGCGTTGGCCCGGCCGGACCTGTTGGAAAAAATAAACACAATTTGTATACGAGTTTAGCCGGTGGCCGAGGTGAGCACGGGGCTGTAATGACTGGAGCGTCATGCGTTCACAACTACTACCATTTGTTGCGGACTTCTTTAAATGTAATACTAATTTAAAACTTAAATAGGTTATCTTACCACCGTCAGTAGTCACAATGTGTCAAACAAAATTATGCTGACATGTTTCGTTGCAAGCGCAACATGATCACTCCTAAGTTGCATTTCCAGTCACACTCTATCTTCAATACAGCTGACCACCGAGCTGATAACATCAGTGATAACGGAAGGAGGGGAGGTGATGTGACGTAATGTTCCAGTCTGCTACCAGTGCCGTGTCCGTCATGTCGATAGCGCTATCGGCGGTGTTCGCGTTTGTGTTGTGACAGTTTTTAATTTTATATTTTGACGAGTTGCAAGCTTTGATAATGTTGCGCTTGCAACGAAACATGGCAGCATAATTTTGTGTGACACACTGTGACTGTTGTCGGAGGTAAGATAACCTATTTAAGTCTTGAATATAGTCCAGGGGCTTTAACATGAATTTTGACTAATTTAAAGATAGTTTTACTCATAAGATACTTCAGCAGCGGGCCTCCAAAGAGAACTACTTTTATTTTTAACTTTCATTATTTCGCACACCAGGATGAAGCAGGATTTCACAAATCATCGAGAAGTTAAATAGGTTGCGCAGGTTTTATACAAACTAATATTAAAGATTTTTAAATTATTCAGAAATTAGGTTTTATATTGTATACTTAAAAATCAAGTTATGTAACGAATTTGGTTTCAAGACATAAAAAAGATTAAAGTAACCTATGTTCCAAAAATCCCATGTGGATTTAGAAACGTCTGCTTTGTTTACATTAAAACGTGTGATTAAGTGTCTACTTTGTTTACGAACTGACATGTGTATCTACTTGGAGCAAGGTTACCAAGGCTATTAATACATATTATATAACTCACAAGGCAAGGTTGGAGCAAGGCTATTACCAGCGTCTTTGGTCGCTGGCTATTACCCCTTCAAGCCACAAATTATATTATTTTTATACTAGAGGCTTGAAGGGGCCATAGCCCCTAACCCTGCTCCAATACTCTGCCTCATCTGTTCGTTTTACTCTTTACATGCTGAGGAAAATAAAATACCCCCGTCGCAGCAATCCTGCGTACTCAGCGAATTTCCAATGCATATATATGTGACTCACTACTACATAGAGCTATTTACCAAGTTTCACAAAAATACATCCATAAATAAGTGATATATAGCATTTTATTTATTCTCCATAAGAATAACATTAGGTTTGAGTACGCAGGTTTGCTGCAACGAGGAAGATAAGTAATGTGTTTTTTTTGCAATTATCAATACAACTGAACCAGGTGAAGCTACATACCAAGTTCTCTTAATGTAGGTTCATAATTAAGGGAGATATACAACTTTTACTTATTATCCACATGAATAACATAGGGGCCGAGTATGCAGGTTTGCTGCTACAGGGACTATAAAAAAAACTTATTTTTGTGCTAATATCAATATACCACAACTAGTTGAAGCCACATACCAAGTTTCATCAATATACATTCATAAATAATCGAGATATAGAATTTTATTTATTCTCCATAAGGATAACATTGGACAACGTACTGTGTTTAGCACTTTGAATATCTCTGCAACGGTTCGACGTAGAACAACAATTAAAACACCAAAATGTTTGTTTTGTTGAGCTAAACACATTAATAAACAGAAATGTGACGTTTTTAGTAAAACTATCTGAGAAAAATCTAAAAACCTTTTTCACATAAGATTAACATGGGAAAAGTTTTTTTGGATTTTATCTGCAACCACTTAACTAGGTTAATGATTCAAAATACTATTTTTTTTTTAAGCTCTATAAAATGGCTATAACCAAAATTTAGTGTTTTTAACATTTTGAGGTCAAATTTGCAAAAAACCGATTTTTGGAAAATTGTAAAACCTCATAAAACCCCCTTCCCATAGTGCGATCGATCTGGTTTTCGAACTTAAAGTCATAAATGCTACTCTCCACATTTGTGCCAAATTTCATAAAAATCGGGTGTTTCTTTCAAAAGTTATCGCGGTAACGGACACACACACACACACAAACACACACACACACACACACACACACACACACACACACACACACACACACACACACACACACACACAGACACACACACACACAAACACACACACACACACACACACACACACACACATATATATATATATATATACATATATATAAATTTGAACGAATGGTGTTTTTGGCATCTGGGGACCTCAAAACGAAAAGTTATCATGGTCTCGGGCTTAAGTCTTACCATGCCACCTACGGTAATAGCTTCTTTCCTATAGGGGAAATTCGCTAACAATGAGTAGGAACACATGTCAGTTCGTAAACAAAGTAAACACTCAATCATATGCTCTATGTAAACAAAGTAGTCGTTTTAAAATCCCCATGCTATTTAAGTAGCAATTATTTGATTCCGTCACATATTTTTGGTACATAGTTAAGAAAAATGAATAATTGTCCCCAAAATGTCATGCCCAGACCTTGAAAATATGACTTCACCCAGCTTTTACGACCTCCTGTTTGCTCACAATTTCAATGTCAAATTTGGGCTTACGGAATTAGATGTATAGATTTTCAGTGCTAAATTATTAATTTACTATGAGGTGTATTTACTTTTACCCTTGCAGTCAGTTGAAAAACTATTTTCGTATCTAATTTTTTCAATCGAGTGATTGCCGATATACTTCAAGATGTAAAGTACGTTACAATAAAGTACGTTGTTAGTGGTATTCTTTTATAGTATACACATATTGCGTGGGCCTATATTTATATATTTCACTAACTTTTATTCATTTTTAAAATATTGGTTTTGCGGCTTCATCTAGCTCGTTATTTGATAATTGCAACAAATAACACCATCAAAAGAAAACTTCATTCTATTTCTAAGCCTGATTACAATTTATTTAGTTTGAATTAAACTTCAAATCTCTATTTTATGTGTGGGTGTGGTCTGTTAAAAATGTCAATAAAATGTAAAACATTTCAATTTAGGAATAGTTTTTTTAATGTTTGTACATATTCCATTGCAGGCAATTATAGAAATACTAGCTGTTACCCGCAAGCTTCGCCCCGCAAATTATTTGTAAAAGCTATGATAGTTTTGTGTGCTGCATTCTGTGGTTAGCCTGTGGAACTACTACGAATCAAGATCAGCTGTTTGTATTTTCATCAGCTCAAACAAAAATGAATGTCCATAAGGAATACACGGGAACTTTGAACCCCCGTGGGCATAGCCCTACAGGATTTTCACAAATTAATATGCCTATATGTTACTCAGGACTATCAAGAACCTCTCTGCAAAATTTCAGCTCAATAGGTCCAGTAGTTTTCACATAATGGAACTTCAGAGTTACGCACAAACATCTATACTTTCAAATTTGTAATATTATTATAATTTTGACTAAGTAAATTAAGTGCACCACTTTAGCAATGACATGTAATACTAAATCAATTTCCACCAAGAATTATGCTAGTATGCAGGTTAGCTGCAGCGGGGATGTTGAGTGCATTAAAACCGCTTACTGTTCTCGTCCTTAGAGATCACGTAACTGTGAAACATGATAATGTTAAGAGCGGTAATCAAAGGCTAAGTGGTTGTAGTAATGTATTGTTTGGCTGAATCTTCTTGTATGGTTTGTGTTGGTGGCTGGCGCGTAGGCATCAGAAACCAACACAACGTCAGCCAGCTGAAACCGTAAACAGACTGTAACTGCATGGCTTGTCTTAATTTTACTTTTGGTATCAGTGCAGAAAGATTAACCGTACCAAAGGGCAATATGTTTAGTTCAACGGTTTCTTTAGTGTCTGTCATTTAAATTAATTACTCTTATCTTTTACTAACATACAGGCATTTATAGGCACTAACCTCCTTAGTATAGCCTTCTTTGAGTCCGATCCCTTAACGACAGTGAGGCCCTTTAGTCTTTTGGTCACGAGATAAAAGAGAAACACGAATGTTGACAAGAGGAATATGGTGTAAGCAGTACAAGTATAATACACCATGGAGCCGTGCGTCAGCCACCACGAAGGAAGAGGGGAGTCCGTGGTAGTTTGGGCGATGTGGTTACACAAAACAACCAACAGGGGAACTCCTGCAAAACAAAGGTATATGATTAGTTACAAGTTAGCCAACACGAGGACAAAGGGGAGTCTGTGGTAAGTTGGGTCATGAGGTTACACAAACCAACGAGGAAGGACACTCATTGGAAAAAATGAACATGATTGTTATGTTACCACGAGGCCACCACGAGGAAAGAGGGGAGTCCGTAGTGGTTTGGGTGATGTGGTTACACAAAAAAAAAAAACAACAGGGGAACTCCTGCAAAACAAAGGTATATGACCAGTTAGCTAACACGAGGGCAGAGGGGAGTCTGTGGTAAGTTGGGTCATGAGGTTACTCAAAACAACCAGCAAGGACACCCCTAGGGAAAAAATGAATATGATTGTTATGTTGGCCACCACGAGGGCAAAAGGGAGTCCGCGGGGGTTTGGGTGATGCAGTTACACAAAATCACCATCAAGGGAACTCCTAAAACACAGAAGAATATGATTGTTAAATTAGCCACCTCGAGGACAAATGGGATTCTGTGGTGGTTTGGGTGATTCAGTTACACAAAATCACCAGCAAGGACAACACTCTTGGGAAAAACGAATATGATTGGTAATTTAGCTACCACCGATGCAGAGGGGGTTCCGTAGTGGTTTATGTGATGTAGTACACAAACTCACTGGGAGAAATGAATATGATTTATAATTTAGTCACGACGAGGGCAGAGAGTGACCGTTGTGTTTGGGCGCTGAGGTTAGACAAAACAAAACAGCAAGGACACTCATAAAAGAAGAATTAGATTGTTGAGTTAGCCACTACGAGAGCAGAGAGGTTTCTGGGGTGGTTTGGGCGATGTGGTTACACAAAGTAACTAGAAAGGGCACTCCAGAAAAAAAACATGATTGTTAAGTTAGCCACTACGAGGGCAGAGGGGGGCTGTTGTGGTTTGGGCGATGTGGTTACACACAACAACCAGCAAAGACACTACTTTCCTGCTGTAGAAAACAAAGGAATAGGATTGTTAACACACTATACAAATTGATAAAACCTTGATGTTCATCACAAATAATTGTGGGCACTAGTTAAGTCAAAAATAGTATTTTTATTCATCAAAAGAAAAGTTAAAAAAACCTCTACTTGAATAACTATACATCAATATTTTATATTGTAAAATATGCAAAGTGCCCTTGGGTTTAGCATTAATAGGCTAATTTCTACAATGAACCAAGAACAAAAGAAATATTTAGTTCTTGTTGTCGGGCGGAGTTGAATTGGCTTTTGTTCTTACCTCTCGTGACTTTTAATTAAACCTGAAATGCTAGACTTACAATTATATTATTTAATAATAATGTACCGTATTTAACAGGTCAATTCAAGTATCTCATGCTGGGACATGTTTTTACCTCATTAAATGGTAGTTTTGTTAGGTTAAATAAGAACAAAAAGTAAAAACGGTTTACACTAAGCAAAGTCACAATCCTATGTTGAATGGTTTGTGAATTTAACTTATTTTATAACATTAACATTAACAAATACGTAAATATATATATTGTAATTAAAATTTCAAAAATACATCTAAAATAAAATTTAAATTACAGTTTTTATTTAATTTTCTGTATATTTACATTTTTAACTGAGGAAAAGATTAGTTAATTATTTGTCGTGTCTTTAAAATAATAAAAACTAATAAATCAAATAATGTTTTGCATTTCCTTAAGAAAACGTTTTACATAACTCATCACCACTCAGAATTGAGGTAGTAGAGTATTCTGTTTATGAACTTTAGAGTCTGTTGAATCGATAAGAAGTTTGCAAACCAATATAAAATTACACCAGCAAGGACACCAGCAAGGATTGTTTTTACGGTAAACAAATGTTTCTCAAATACATTTAAGTTTTCCTTATGCACGTATTTATTAAGTATACAATTATAATTTAACAAAATAGAAGTATTTATATATAATAAGGAATGTTTAAACTAACTACAGTAAAACTAATAGGTGAATCAATAACCACAAACCTCTCCTTTCCCACGTTTTACGCAGTATATAATTTAATTAAATATGAAGGAGAAAGAGAGGTCTAAGAAAAGATGAGAGTGATCTTAAATGTATATCACCATGAGTTTATAATCATTTGTATTTCCTATTATTAGAAGTTGTTGACTTACTAAAGTAAAATAAAATAAATACATTTCTAGTGTACCGTAAGCTGTCTAGGAACCTAACAGATTATTACCTGTTATAATACAAATGATTGTCTGTCTGAGGTGTCTGACAGTTGGCAGGTACACCTCTGTGTATATCAGCAGAACTTTGCTGAGGTGAGATGATAGACTGACCATCACGGCCGCCTGTAGCACCGTTGACACAACCGGAAACGCCTCCTGGAAGGAAAGTTTCAATACTGATCCTGACTAAAAATGTAACTAACCAAAAGCTAACAACAAAAATAAAATAAAATTATGAAAAGTTATTGCTGTGATTTGTCTCAGATCAAACAGAGTCCAGCATAAATAAATCTAAAAAGAAAGTGAAAACTACACATATGACATAGCATAAGATTCTTATTTACTAATTTGTACACCAAATTATGTTTTAAGAAATATTTATATAGTATTCTCAAAATTAACAAGCAAAAGAAAGACATGCAAAATATTGGCATTAAGTGTATTTTAGCAGTTAAGGCTGGAGTAGATTGATTTATAATTTTCAAGTTGTGATGTAATATTGCTATCGCTGATATAGTATTACACAAAAATACTAAACTTATATATACCTCAGTAGTGTGGGTTTGCCGGTTCTGGGCCAAGTGATTTATGGCTTCCGGTCACGTGACCGGAAGCGCTGAGTCATTAAACACGTCATCTGAGCCTCAGCCAGTGACGTAGGCGGTTTTGTGACGTAATGAGGGAAAGTTTAAAGGTCAAGGTCACGGGGAGGTTATTTAAAAAAAGTACTACCTCGCACGCGTAAAATCCGATTGTGATTCGATAGTTTTCATTCGATAAAATATCGAATGAAAACAATCGAATGAAGCAATCGAATGATACGAGTGCGAGGTAGTACTATTTCATTTATTACTTTAATGTTTACATTTCTTTTTATTTACAAGAAGTTATGTTTACAATAATTTATGTTTACAATAGTTCCCCGTTGTTTGTCGTCATCGATGTTGTTGATCCGGAGTCGCGACCGTCAGACGTAGTTTTCAAGTGTTGCGCTTGTTTGTCCAATCGGCCCATCCCGACTGTGTGTTCCTTGCCTATTTATGTGACCGCAGGGAACACACAATCGGGACGAGCAGCTCGATGTTCACCGGTCGAGAGCCGGAGGTGTACTGGCTATTCACAAGCTAGCGTTGTAATCGTACTAAATGGTGGGGGTAAAATTGTGGTGGGGCGGAGCAGATGGCGGATGGCAGATGGCAGGCGGCAGATGGCAGGCGGCAGATGGTAGGCGGCAGGTGGCAAGTGCGCGGCAGATGGTTGCTACTCCATTCGCCGCCAAAGTAATGCAAGCCGTCGCCGTAATTCTTGTATTTTATCTTGACGGTTCATTTGATATGTTTTACATCTACATATGCAATAGCTGAAACACCTGCACTTACGACAAGCTTTCCCGTCAACTTGATCGCCTGGTATTTTAAAACATTGCAACTCGCAACAATATGTCTTCAAATTGTTATCGAAAAATAAATTGTTCATCGGTGGCACCGACATGTTAGCTGCAGCGTGTGTTAGACAAGACTGAGACTAACTTCACTGCCCCCTCTCTTTTATACCCCTTCATAAGTTAACCCTGAATGAAAGTTCAAGGTCATCCATTTGAATTTAAAAAAAAGCAACACAGCAGTATATAAAATAATATACTGCTATGTTGCTGTTTTTTTTTTTTGTTTTTTGTTTTTTCTTTTAATGTTATTCTTTTTTTTTATTTCTCTTTCTTTATTAAACAATTATTTTACAATACAATAAGCTTAAGTCTAACATTGATGACTAGAAATACAAACAGAGAAAAACAAATAGAGACATTATGTACAATGATGCATGATGTGCAGAGTGAGTTCCGTCGAGTTGTTGCCGCTTACACCGTGTGATACCAAATACAACGTCCCCGGTTGAATATCTCGCAAGTCTTCATTTTGTAGCAGTTGAACAAATCGTTTTGGAAGAAATACTTGAAACTTCGGCTCATCTCCTGGAGTCATAGGTCCTTCGCACAATGATACTAGAATTGCTTCTCCATGCGTGGTTTCCACTTTCTTGATGCTATGAATAATGTAATGTCTTTGTTCTTTTAGTTCTGAACATTTTTTAGTTAGCAGAAGGTTCGATTTTGAGTGAGTGTTGAATTGATCAACCAATGTTTGTAGATATTGTTGTGATGCCATCTTCGTCAGTGGTGGTGTCTTCTGTGATGTTGCCTCTTCGGAGTCTCGAATAATACTCATGCTGAAGCGGTGTTGTCTCCTCGTATTTATAGGCCCCGCTACCCCCACCACATTTCTGTTCTCCGCTACCCCCACCACATTCCTGCGTTTGTTTCAAGTAAGCAGCCAAACGATATGCGTTGTACAATGCACAGTTTGTTTGACCGTGTTTAAGATCTTTTGCAGCGACACAAATATTACCGAGATTAATGTTAAAGTCCTTACTGATAGTTATATCGAAAACATTACCGTGCGTATACTTTTGTATCCAGTTCTTTTTTTCTAATCCTCTTGTGTATATATGTGAATATTGTTTGCAAAAGTTAAACATAATACTGTGCAGATTACTGTAGCTTATAAATCCTTCATACCAATGTATGTGATGAAAGTAGTTTGTTATCCATTTGTTTGTACTTTTTGCTTTGGTGTTAAGTTTGTTAAAAGAAAAAGGAGCTTCAAACGTGAATGGGTAGGCTACAAATGTAAGCAAGTCTAAAATTACTAATTCCTTGATAATAAACCTATCGTCATTATTTCGAAATGCTTGAAATTCTATTACACAAGGCTTTACACTCACTTCTTCATCCCCTCCGCTCATCATGGCACCTAGCGATCAACTAAACTGTTTTCCACACCACGGTAGGTTAAATACCAGGCCGTACAGTTGCAGGCGCGTTGGTGTATATTTAACGTGGGCACCGTCCCCAATAGGCCTACCCCACGTGTGTTCTTCTTTACTAAGTCAAACTTTAGTCTTTTTTAACTTCTTCTTCTTGTGTTTCGTTTTCTTCTTCTTCTTGTTTCTCCGTTTCTTCTTCTTCCTGTGTTGTTTCTTCTGTAGCTTCTGTAGCGATTTCTACAAGTGGTTCAAAATCCTTTAACTTTCTCCACATGCAAACTTCATGAGGTATTCTATTAAAAATAGATGTATCCACAGGTCCGTACACGATGGTGCTATCAGGTTGTTTTTCCAAAGTATCGACCAAATATTCTTTAATAATAGCGCTTGCAAATACCAACTGTCTCATGTACCTTGTAATAGGTTCTGTTGCGTAGTTTAAAACGTAGAATTCTTCACGTGACAGTAGAATCTTATTTTCATGTTGAGTCAAGTCTCTAATTCGCACTTGTAGTTGTCCGCGATGTTTAACAATATCGATTTCATTGTCACAATCCAAAAGTCGAATATGTGTTTTCCTTCCACACAAACTGTTAGTTAAATAACATTCTATTAAATGTACATGTTTCAAAAATGACTCCCAAGCATTTTGCGAAAATAAAACCTTTTTTGTTCCATGGTGTAGTATTACTGTAGGGGAATAATCCAATGATTTCATCAATCCAACTGATACACTTTTACTGATGCATGCTGAGATGGGGTAAAAGATTCGCAGAAAAACATCAGTTAAAATGTGAGGAGGAATATTTTCTTCAACTTTCTTCTTCCTCTTTGGTACTACCTTTGATGGGTCTGCATTAATTTCCTCCTCTCTATCTCTTTTACCAAACTTTAAAAATGCAGTTATTTCCTTGATGATTTCTGCTTCACTAGTATTATCACGTTCCAATAACGGTGCTACCTCTGCATCACCTTGTACAACAGATGGAGAACTCATTTTGTAGAAGATGTTACCCATGCGCCGATAGACGATCAACTGAAGACCTGCATTGCTGATCCGCTATTTATAGGTTAGCGACAGTGGCGGTGCCGGTGGTGGTACAACGTTTTACAATACTGTCTTTACAATACCGGTCAACGGTGTGTATGTAACAATTTTATCGTGCAAAATTAAACAATACGCAGATGTATTTGCAAGTACGTTTTCTTGAAATTCCATTTCTATTTTTATATCAACACTAGACGATTTTACAGATTCATTTTGTTTGGAACAATCAATTACAACAATCGGAGCTTTCGATTCAAACTGAACGGGAGATAGTAGAGGTGTATTTGTTTTGCCGTAATATGAATTTTGGAACCTAGCGTACATGTCGTATAAAACACTGTATCTTTTCTTATCAAAAGAAATATTAAAGTTGTCGTAGGGAAAGAATTGTGAATTCAGGAACACTTTACAGTTTGTTAATTTACAATGGTCAAATTCACCAGCATTTTCAGTTATTATACTTTTCTTCTTCGTTTGTAATCCAAATATTACATATCTCGCTTTTTCCAAATGAGTAGAAGTTTTTACAGTCCATGTATGTCGTTGTGTTGTAGGTAAAACGGGGTATTCATGAAACTCCCAGCTTCTGAATGGCATTACAATGTCTCGATCTGATTTTAACTTTCTTAATAATGTAATCCTGTGTTCATCATTTAGTCGCACATGTGGTACTCTCCAAAGAATCTTGTCTAATGTTAATTTCCAGTCTAAATTGGCATCAGTTGTTCCAGTAGCTGCTTTAATAATATCTTTATCGTTTGATGATCTTAATAAAACTAGTTCTTGTTTTACATTTATTATTATTCTTCTGTAGTCTTCAGCAAATCCTAGGAGTAATCTTAAAGGTACGTAGAAATCAAAGTTTCCCGAAGAGTCAGGAGCGATTGTACTTTTGTCTGGTGCAACCCATCCTGCAACAGCTAACAGATTCTTCTCATTTAGTGTTAAAGACGCTAATCCTTTCAATGTACTGGAAATTCCAACCTTTTTTGTTGAATCGACTGTAACTCCTGAAATTTCATATCTAATCTCGTCAAACAAAAATGCCATAGGATTATTTATGAACGGAACAGTGGTTCCAGCAGTACCATCATTTTTTGTTACTTTTCCTTCAATATATAAATAACTTTCGCATGGAAGAGTATAAATGTCTTGTTGTTGTATAGGAATCCTAATTTAATCGTTATTGTTTAATTTGGACGAAGCGTAAGGGTTGTGCGTGTGATATTCCTTTTCCCATAAGGTCTCGTCGAATGTTGGACCCTGCGCTATATCCAGTATATCCATTGTTAATGACTTTTAATCCAATTTCTTCTAGAAAACGAATGTTGTCACTTGTTAACCCTTCTACAGCTGATAAGCTACTGACCTCTTTGCTTGTTGGCTCTCTCTTTTTAAATGATAACCCCATTGTCTAAGCGGATGATTTTATATGTATTCTTACAGTAATAGCTTCTCCTCTAAAGTCAATAAGGTTTCCGTCTTGATCCACTATGTTCAGCACGATGTCTGAAATGAAACTGGTGTTTAACGGTAGGTACACAAGGTTTTGAGGCTTTTCTACTATCTTGAAACCCGGTGCAACTGATGGGTAGAATGTGTGTAATATATGACGATTCTCTCCATCTCTGTAGGATCCTTGTATAATGTTACATGTAATGTCTATGCTATTAACTTTGATGATCGTCACAGTTTTATTCCCAGAATGAGTTTTATTAGGTTCTAATACTTTTGTTTCCTTATAAAACCCCAATAAACTACCAATTGAATGTTCTTGACTAAAATCAATATAATACTTAGACGTAATTTCGGCTTTCATTGTATTGTTATTGCCTTTTATCGTTATATTTTCTTTTCCCATATGTTTTTGTATAACTTCATTTATATTATCAATTTCATAAGCTCCTGTTGGTAAACTGAATTCTTCCAAAGCTGAATACTTTCCTTTATCATCTTTTGTCTTGTAATAATGTATTTTGTTATTAATTCCTTCACTAACGTTTGGAATAGAGTTATATGTTGTTAAATCCAATAATGCGGCTTCCCATAGTCTTCCTTTTTGCAAACGTAGCGCTGGAAACAGAATACTGCGCAAAGTACATGAGTTACCGGTTAATGACACTGTATACGAGGACATCTTAAAGTTGACTAACACTTTTAGCTAAAAAGTCTAAACATAAATGACCGCAAATGGATGTATCATCAGGTTGTTTTCTTGTATGATTGTAAAAAACATTTTCTGCCGCAAGAAAGTATTGTTGAAGTTCTTTCGGTGGTGGAAGGTCTCCAAAACTGTCGAAATAATAAATGGTTTTACCAAGTTTCTTGTAACACACCCAATGAGTGCCTAATCCTTCACTATTATCCAAATTTACAATACCAGTCTCATTTTTCCACATTTTAACCGGTAACTCATCTTTCATAAATACTCCTCTAAAAAATGGGATTTTCAAACAAGAAGCATATGTAATCAGTTCTTCATTGGTCAATTCTTTGTTTTTAATTATTAATTGCTCTTTCTTATTTAATACACACGATACGGTCTTAGGTATAATCCTCCTCCCTTTTTTATCATTGACCATATTGTTGGTTTCTTTTTAGCTTTACCACTGGTAGATCGACGTTTTCTTCTGATATTACCTCCTTGTTTTTTAGCGGGTTTTTTCCCACGCCTTCTTCTCTTTCCTCCTCCAAACGTAGTTTTTGCTTTCATTGCTGCTGTTACTGCTAAAGACGCTGCTTTTTCACCAATACTCGCGTCACTAGATTTTACTCTTTGCCAAGCTTTCTCAGCAAGTGCTTTATCCGCTATTGATCTATTTTTAGTATCACCAAATTTGGAATACGCTATATCGTGCTGTTTACAAGCCTGATCGAGCTTATTTATTCCAGGATCTCCTCTAGCAAGACGTTTCTCTAATTTGGTTCCAGGACCACAATATTGATATCCTCCAGGTAAATGTAATTCCACAGGTAATAAATCAATCGCCTTGTTAACTATAGCTCCAACCGGTTTACTCAATAGAGAAAATGCTGTTGATGCTATTCCCCTTCCTCTCTGTAATCTCTCTCGATTATGACTGATGCGTTTAACCCTCGACATGGCTATTTATAGCAAAACTTACAATCAGTAGGTGCACTCTATAAATGTTTTACAATGAATGTAATATCAGTTTTGGTTTCTTGTATTATATACTGTTTAAAATCCATTTATTATATCGAAATGGATTTATTAATTAAATGTAGACATATTAAATAAAAGTAGTAAAAATAGAAATAAGGTGTAATTGAAGATGTTCCAGATGTTTCTCCGCTGGTGATGGTATCGTTGTCTTCGGTAAAATGAATAAACTTTAAATAGTTGTCATGTTCCCTTAGAAACTTGCCACTTAATCGTTGATAATTGAATAACACATCCCAGTCTAGTTTATCTTTAAAATTGTCAATGTAATTCTCAGAGAGATTTTGATATTTACTTATTACTTCCCAACAGTTATTAAAATTCGATGTCATCTCTACGAGGAAGTCTTCTGAAAACTGGTGTCTTTGTAAAATATGGATCCAGTTAACTCTGTGAAAATAAATTCTTAACATAGTCATTGTAAAGAGGTAATGTATGGAAAGTTGTTCCCAATCCATATATCTATCAAACCGTTGAACAAAACCATCTGTCAACACTCCTTGGGGAAATCTCGGCTCTTGAGATATTAAACTCCACGCAGTAATATTGGATTCCATCATCCTCTCTGTATCGTCTCTCGAATATGACTGATGCTTTATCCCTTATCATGGGGGGTATTTTAAATTCTTTTTTCTCTTATGTAATCTTCATTGTTTTCTGTTGGTTCATTAATCACATTCACTTTATCCTCCTTTCCTAATGTCTTGACTTTAGAAGGCTTAGACGGTTTATCTCGTTGATTAGGTTTCTCTGGATTGTGTATATTTTTCCAGTCTAAATAATTGTGACTGTCAACATCTGAAGCTGCATCTCTTCCTGAAGCCCGATGGATATAATGGAATAGAGCTGCACCAAACCTTTCCAAATGTTTTTCATATTCCGTAGTCCATTTCTTGTGTACAATATCAAACATTTTCTTATTTACAGCGTCTCCATCCTGCTCACAATCACCTACATTTGATAATTTTAATTTTTTTACATCATAGCTTGTGTCAGTTTTATTCCTTTTGTAAATCGTTAACAATTTTAGAGTAGCTAAATTTACTGCTTCACCATCATAAATGGGATATTGTATATCGCTTAACCTTTTACCGGAAAACCCCCAATGATCTTCGTGTACAGTTGGGGTTCTTTTTTTCATGTACTGTACCGTAACCGCATCAGACGACATAAGCGGATCACCAACATTTTGAATTACTTTTCCTTCAAAATTATAGTTGCCGTCAGATGTTAACGGAAACCCAGCTCTTTTTTCACTATATCCAGATTTTACTCCAAACTCGGAATACCGTCCAAACTTGTCCACACTCATGATGTAACTGAATCGCTATCGTTTAGGTTCTTATTATATATATATATATATATATATATATATATATATGCGTCTACTGAACAATTATTCCTTGTTTTCGCAGTTCATCAACCAAAGCTACCCATTCGTTTTCTAAACCAGTGTGCCCGGCTTCCATGGCTTCATGTAATAATCTCATTCGATCAACTAACTTATTTATATCGTTGTAATATATTATATTAGTTTTATACAAATTTTTCAATAATCCCCTTCCAGATGTGGTAGGATCAGTTGTTTTTCTCTTTTTATGCAAAACATTTAATTCAGCAGAAGATAAAGCTCTTCTTTTAATTTGAGCTTTTTTTAGATTTTGAGGGGAAAAGACTAGATATAATACTTGTATATTTTATTGACCGATTTCTATGAATAGGTAGGTCTTTGGAATACTTTTTTCTATGTGCATTTGTATACTCTAATATATTTTTAAACAATTGTAAATCCCTTTTAGTATATTTACCAGGATTATTTTTAAAGATAAGTTCAAACAAACCTTTTGTACCTTTATATTTCTTATCTCCAATAACTATATCATCATTTTCGTTTATATCTAACTTACTATCTCCAATCATTAATCCTTTATCCTCTATTCTAGCTCCATAGGTATGATAACTTCGATTAGCATGTGCGGCGTGTAACATTTTTAACGTATATGTTCTTCCAAGTGTTCCTTTAAACATAATATCCGTGCCTAATTTGCTTAAGTTGGATGGGTTAATATCCTCTTCTTCTGCTCTTGTATCTTCTACACTTGTATCTTCTGTACTTGTATCTTCTGCAATATCCTTTTCCTTTAAATCCTCTATATCTCCGCTTTCTTCATACTCGTCGCTTTCTTCAGATGTATGTAACTGGCCAAAACTTTCATCATTCTGAAATTCTTCTTCATATTTGGAAATTGGTAGCATTTTGTCTCCTTCGAAGCGAATTGAAGGTTTTTCCATATTTTGTGCTAATCGCTTTAAAGGTTCAGTAACAGGTTTGAATGTTGTTTCTAAAAATTGCTCTCTTTCATTTATACCTGATTTTAAAGCTCGGTCTTTTTGTCTAATAGAATCACTAAGTGATTTTATTTCCTTTAATAGCTTTTCCTGGTTAACCATCTTCACACCTTGACGACTTGTACAGTAATACCGCTAATCAGTGTATTAAAACGAATTTATCAAAACCTATTCTATAACGACCATCTTTTATAGCATGATCTTTCATAATAACCAAAAATCCATACTTTTCCGCCCATGCTTTTCCGCAAAGTTCTTTAAACTTTTCAAATGGCATATCCGCATTCACATGATCGTTATATATATGTTTTAGGTTAGTATCATCTTGTTTGAATACAATCAGAATATTTGCATTATCTCTGATAAGTTGTTTTGGGATTTTGCTATAGGTTTGTCCTATATATATGCTGTCGATGTTATTATGTCTTCCCATGGCAAAGTAGTTTCTAATAGTATCCTGATTTTCACAAGATACATCGTCAAATATAAATACAGAATACGGTTTCGCTTCGTTTGGTTGCATAATGCTATCACTAGCGTTAAATTTGTAAAAATTAACATTAGACACATCAGATAGGATTTTATCCAGCAATTGATACTTTGGTTGATGTAGAGACTTTGAACAAATATATAGGTTATTAAACCTTAATCCCTGCGTATTAGTGATCAAATTAAAGACAACATTGGTCTTTCCGCAGTTTGAGGGGCCACTTACTATACATCGAACCGTGTTTGGAAGTAAACTAAACGTGTTTACCATTGTTGATTTTAACGTTATCCACAGTTAAATCATCTATGTTATTAATATTGAATCGATCTTTATGGTTAATAATCTCCATCCTGCTCAAAGGTTAACGATGAAATGAGTTGCTTGCATTAAACCAAGTCCTTTATAGGTATCCATGAATCCTCAGTTTTGTTAAACCCTAACCACCGCACTTTAACTGCGTCCTTTTTTCTTTGTAACACTTTTTCAACAAGATATACATCACCTACTGTTGACTTTAACATTTCATGTCCATAAAATGCACCTTGCAACAAATCTCCTTTGTTATCTTTTAAGATATACGTTTCAGGTACAGTCGGTTGCACTTTATACACTGTAAAAACTTCATTCGTCCAATTGGGAAGGTATTTCTTGGTAAACACTCCCTTATATTTACTAATCCGTACTTTATCACTTACATTAAATTTTCTTGGCTGCATTTTTTCTACTTTAGGCTTTGTATTTTTCTTAATGCGTTTTAATACATCTTTTGCATTTCTTCTATTTACTTTGTTAGGTTTCATACCAATAGTTCTATGAAACCTGTTGTTATAATCATTTATTAATTGTGGTAAAACATCATACCATACGTAAGAACCTCTTTTTGAAAATTGTTTATACAGTGCTCCTTTTAAGGTTCTATTGAATCTTTCTACAATAGCTGCTTTTTTCTCTGAATTTGTAGAATAATGATTTATTTTATATTTATTCATTAACTGTGCAAAGTTTGTATTAAAGTATTCTGTTCCATCATCAGTTTGTAAATGTTTAATTTTGTTTTTATCTCTTTTTATGGCTATTTCCATGGCTTCTGTTACGCTTTTACCAGTCTTGTCCTTTAGAGGCAAAGCGTCTGCAACTTTTGTAAAACAATTAATAATTGTGAGTATATATTTAAATCCTTTGTTTATTCTGCTATGCGGTCGCATTTCAATTAAATCCGCTTGATATAGATCATTTATCCCTTTTATAACAGTATTTCTTCTTGGAAACTTTATTCTTGCAGGTTTGTGTAGTTCATTAATAATCTTCTCCTTCAGGTCTGACATGATGGTTTCACGAAGACAGCTGATATGATATTAAATATTCTTTTGTATAAATCTGCTTATATAGGTCAAGGTCATTCTAAACTAATGTATAAAAGGGGGAACACAGCAAAATACTGCTGTGTTCCCCCTTTTATACGGAAAGGAAAAGGAAAAGGGATGTAGGACGATGAAAGGGTTACTCGTCAATAGGGTTGAGGGAATAGTGGCCGAATGGTAGAGTGTGGATGTTGTCTGCAAGGATGTGTCGTTTATCATCATTTGAAGAGAGAGCTTTTTTTACTTCCGTCACGCTGTACAGCTGATGGTTGAAACTTCTGATTGTGTTGAATTTTGCTGTTATATCTTGATCTTCAAATAAACATTTCTTATAGTGATTAAAATGCACATTCTTCTTTAAATACAAACTTTTTACTCCTTTAGCTATCTTAATGACTTGGTTTTCATTTAGTTGTAAAGAATATAATTTTGACATTAGTGCAACAATTTCTTGAAGTATAACACCATTGGCTTCATCTTTAAATTTGCCAAGCACTTTTTGTTTCTGTCATTGTCGTAGTTTGGATGATCTTTTGGATAGTCGGAAAAGTCAAAGTCGTTTTTGTAATCAAATGTCCGAAGGTCTTCATACATATCGTTAGTAATTATCCAATATATAAATGCGTCTGTATCCATGTAGGAGATGCCGATGTTTTCTCGTCCATAAAAGGTGACCATCTTCTTGTAATGAAAATCGTACATATGAGTCTTGGAGATATCCAGGATTGTCATACCTATATACAAAGGACGATCCATCTTCACACTTGTTTTCTTCATAGATACAGCTACAAGATTTTCGTTAATAATTATAGATGTTCCAAAGTTTGGCTGTTGTACGAGTTTTTGTAGTTTGTTTGGATCTGTAACAAGTTTAACATTTTTATGTCTTCTTTTGTTTTCCAATGTTTTACCGAATATCGCATTGTTCATCAATTTAAAAAAGTCTTTTTGAAAGGCTGATGTAGCCGCTGCTCTTCTGGTAGTATTCGAGTCTATGTACGGTTTCAACCAGAACGATTGGGAAAATTCTACAGCTCTATTAATTTTAGTAAGACGTAAACCTAATTCGATAGCTTGTTGAACAACCCAATAGTGAGCTACGTATCGTTGTTTATTGTTAAGGGTCATCATTAATTTGGGGTGTTTTCCAGTTGGTGAAATTTCTGTTCTTGCAAGGAGTGGAAGGTCATAATGAAGATCGTGTAAATGTTCTGGATATTCAAAGTCGCAATCCAAAATATATCCGGTATCTCCTTGTTTTGGAATTTGTGAAATATCGCCAATACAGTCGGGATCAACCCATTTAAAGTTGTCAAATGGAAGTGGGTTCAACATGGCCCATCCATACAGATTATTCGCGTCGAAATATCCCAAGTACGTTGAAGGTTTCTCTTGATCATGGTCAGGTAGATATTTGTTGTTGGCTTTAACATGTCTCGTCACGCTTTGAGTTAATCCACCTCTAACACCCGACTCAACCATTAAAACCATATCTATATCTGTTAACAGCTGGAGTTTGCATTTTGTTTCTTTCAGCATTGCTTGCCAAGCTAGTCCTGGAGATGTATATGAATGTAGAGGGTCTAAACCGTATGCTGCAAAACAGGTTCTTCGGAATTCTTCCATAACATCGCAGAGAAGAGTCACGTCAAGTTTTACATAAAAGTCTGAGTATTCTCCTAAAGTCTTCATATCCAACTCGTTCCATACTCGACATGCGTGTTGATAGTCTTCAAGTGAAATCTCCGAATCATTAAGTTTGTTGTTAAATTGTTCTGGTGGAGGAAGTGATGTTTCATTAAATCTATGAAGTCCATCGATGTAATCGTAGGGGAAGACTCCTTTTCGAAGAACCAGATCCATTTTACTACTGGCTACAATTTTGCTTGTTTCTATGAGATCTTCTCTTTTTAAATTATCAGTTAATTTCATTAGGCTAGAAGGCATAAATCGAAACGAATCAATAAATCTAAGTTTTATTTTGCCAACCTTTTTAGAGAAACTTATAAATTTTTCCATTGTTGTTGCCAAAACATCTATTGCTCCATCATCTCTTCCTAACTCCGGGATTATGAAATGAGAGTCATATCCGCTAAGGTTATGTAGAACAACGGGTATAAAAGATGGTACTTTGTAATTTAAGTTGCAAGCGTTACAGGCTGCACCTCTGTAGGCTCCTGTAAGATGGTCGTGATCACGCACTTTAACGTTATCTGGTGTAAATAGGTTATTACACAGATAACATGTTGTTGCCAAATTGTGATGTTGAAGTTGGTGTTCATCCATAGGTTGCATCGGTATTTTAATTTTGTAGATTTCTTCCACCTTAGAGGCAATGTAATACAACTCATCTACAAAGTGTTTCGCTGCTTGTTCACCACGATAAATCTTCGGAGCAGATGATAGTCCAAATTCTTGAAGATGTTCTTCAGACAGCGTGGATTTTGTTAGTATACAATAACTGTTTGGTGCATGTTTTTGATATTTGCTTCTTTTTGTGATATCCTCTTCTTGTTGTTCAATAGGAAGTAAAGATGCTTCGAAGTCCGCGTACACAACAAATGGAACAGGGTATTGTTGATTTACTTTGTCAAATCTTATCTGCGCTCTGCTGGGATGTGGCAATTTAATTCTTACCTCATAGTTTCCACTACATAACCTTTGATGTTCTACTAACCATTCTGATCCTCCCCGTCTCAATTCTTTGTTTGTATGACAAAAACATCTTTTACAAATTGTAATCTTTTTTTCATGCTTAGATAATTGTTTAGAAACAAGAGCTTCAAAATTTTTAATGTAGACATAGTGGGATATATCCCCTTTAGTGATTAATAGCAAATCCGTATGATCTCTGCGCTCAATAGGTGTTATGCGCAAGGGGTACACATTTTTAGACGAATCCAAGCCAAAAATGTTGACAGAAGCTGAAGGGTTTTGTTTTTCAAATTTCGATATATCAGTAATTGCAACAGGGTAAGTCATTCCCTGGAAATTATACTTGTGTTGAACTTCTTCATATGCTTGACTTGGTCTTTCCGGATGGTTTTTTACATATTTGGCCAACATAACATATTTAAAACATTCATTATTTTCATTTTGCACGTTAATACAGGATTTGGTATTCATAATTTTTTGAGGTAGAGGGATATAGCTACTTCCTCTCATTCCATAACCGTGTTTATGAACTCTAACATCCAGACTTGTTATACTTAATAAAGTCCATCCAGATCCTCTTCCTTCATGCTCTTGTAGTTTCGTCAAAATTTCCTCAAGACATTCTGTTACGATCTTTTCAATATCTGACGCAGCCATGATGGTTCGGTTTTTTGTCATGAAACCTCTTGGTGATGTTTCGTTTTGAATGTTAGTGAATATGGCATCTAGCAACAGTCCAAATTTGATAAAATTTAATCTTTTTTGTTCATTCTTTAGTGTTTTGGTTACTAATTCTTTGGCGTTATGTAAAAAGTTTTCAAGTTGTAATTTTACGTTGTCAATTTTAAAATGTGTTACTACCTTACCAGGTAGTGCTTGAGCGTGTAGTTCCACATCTACTGCTGTTGATGTTGAGGGTCGGTGAAGAGTAGACATAGCAGCTGTTGATGTTGAAGGACGGTGAAGTGTAGACATAGCAGGCGTTGAAGTCGATGTTGATGGTGTTGATGTTGAAGGATGGTGAAGTGTAGACATAGCAGGCGTAGAAGTCGATGGTGTTGATGTTGAAGGATGATGAAGTGTAGACATAACAGGCGTAGAAGTCGATGTTGATGGCGTTGAGTGTGCATAATGGATGACACTCGGTCTTAAAACTTCATTTTGTTCTTTTTGATTTAGGTTTGCAAATTGATGTTGTGCTAATTGATGGTCGATTGAATCTAATTCTTGTTCATTTTGTTCTTCTTTTGTATTTGTGTTGGGATTATGTTTTAGTTCTTTATGAATGGCTAAAAGCCAATCATCTCTAAATGAGGCTTTACAAATATCGCACCGATACATATTATAACTGTGTCTTCCTCAAAGGCTAACCAGCTACTAATAACACTCCAAAATTCACCTCTATTTATACCCGAAAAAGAACAGTGGTGGGGGGTATACATGCCGGAGTATATGTGTTAGTGAAGAAATACCAAATTTTACGCAGGCAGTACATTTTGCATCAAACCAAGATGTTTTCAAGTCCCCAAAGTGGGTCAAGGTCGTTTGAACATGTTGCCAAAAAGGGGAATAGAGCAGTAAGTGATTCTCACTTGGACCACAAACTGATCTATTCCCCGCTTTGTATTATTTAACAGATCTTTAAGTTTTCTTTTAATTATCCTGATCTTCAAAAAGTTGTTTGTATGAGGGTTCTTCAGCAAAGAAATGTTGAACCGCCAAGTCATCTTCAGTCAGAGGACATGATTCCAACAGTTTTTGATCGATTGAGGGAGCTGACAGCGGTTCTTGGAGTTTTTCATCTTCAGTCAGAGGACATGATTCCAACAGTTTTTGGTCGATTGAGGGAGCTGACAGCGGTTCTTGGAGTTTTAACTGTAAACTTTTGATATATTCCATGGCCTTATACAAAACGGTTATTTTTGCATCTCGAGGATTGGCGAATGGGATTACACTTTGTAATCTCTCATATCCAGTGTTAATATTCACTCTCCATTTCTTTGAGTGTTCAGCGTTTCTCTGACTGTAGCCAGATCTGGAGTTGGATGTGCTTGCTTGCGAATCCATAGCTGACTAATACGTGTATTCCAAAGTGCATGGTTAAATACCTGCTTACCCCCACCATTAGAGTACCCCCCTCTTGGAGCATATGTTTGATTTAGTAATAATTATTGTATCAAAATAAGTTGTTTCCAAGTCCAGATATAGGTCAAGGTCATCTGAAGATATTTCCAGAACGGGGAATAGAGCAGTAAGTAGTTCTCACTTTGACTACAAACTGATCTATTCCCCGCTCTGTATTTGTAGTTGGAAGGTTAACGAAGAAAACTAATCAGACTCATCTGACACATCCGACTCATCAAACGGAAATAAGCGACGGGGGAAAAAGCTAGTGACGTAGGTACCCTCAAAAAGGGTCCTACTACCACTCGGAGTTGCCTCCATGTGTTCCAAACAGAGTGACTGTTGGTAACACTCCGCATCGTCCGAATTCGAGTTTTCCTCCACGTCATCCGCTACACTAGAGATATCCTCATCACTCTCCAATTGTTCCATCCAACTCACGGCTTCCATCTCTACGGAATCAACTTCTTCATCTTCCAACACCGCATCTTCATTTTCATCTTCATCTTCTAACATAATGTTTTTTAACATTAGAATTACCTCTCGTGGATGAGGAAAGATGATGTCTCTTGGTGCCATGACTAGACTGATTCAACCATTGATACAAACTCGCCTTTTATACCACAATATTTAGAGGGGGGGGGAGCGTTGGGGAGGGGATATTGTTGTTAAATATATATTTAGTACTAAACAAAGTTGTTTCCAAGTCCTGAAGTGGGTCAAGGTCGTTTGATCATGTTACCAAAACGGGGAATAGAGCAATAAGTGATTCTCACTTGGACCAAAAACTGATCTATTCCCCGCTTTGTATTCCAGACGTCTTTAATTTTGTTAACCCAGTTATTCATCCTGGTCTTCATCCATAAGGAAGATTTGTTTGTAGGCTGACGGTTCTTCCTCAAGAAAATGATGTTTCGCCAACCTATCTTCCACCAGGAACACGCATTCTATCGGTTCAAGAGAGACCGGTTCTTCAGAAGGAACTTCTGCAACTATTTCCTGCAGATGTTTTATGTATTCTATTGCCCGATATATCATGTCCTTTGTTTTAGTAGTAGATTTAACGCCCGGGACTTTACTTGATAGTCTCCGGTAGGCTTTTTGCATTGTCAGCTTATATGTTTTTGTTCTTAATGCGTTTTCGGCTCTTCGGTTCCGCAAGCAATTGTTGAACTTCAAAAACTCTGATAGTTCATCTTTATACTCTTTGGATGTGCTTGCTTGGGAATCCATAGCTAACTACTGGGGATATTCCGATGCGGTCGCTTAAATACCATGTTTACGTGGTGGGGGTAAATGTCAAGGATATTATTGTAGGAAGTACATTTTATATCAAACAACGATGTCGCAGAATGACAAGTTTTGTAAGTGGGTCAAGGTCGTCTGAACATACCACCAGAACGGGGAATAGAGCAGTAAGTGGTTCTCACTTAGACCTCAAACTGATCTATTCCCCGCTCTGTTTTTAATCTCTCTCCTTTTTATTGATTCAACAATGGTTTGGTTTAATATAAAATGTTGGATTGATGATCCATTTCTGCCGGAGTAACCTTTCCATTATACCAATCATTTTAAGTAACTTTACATTGTTTTTATAGCTTGTTTTCCATGCTTCCTGTTCACTATTATACACTGGAGCCGTAGGCTTCCACATATACAAATCACAACCAACCTCCCAATCGAGAAACTTGTGCAGTAATCTTCTTAAGACAATTAACTGATCGTGATTTTCAACCTTTCTGCTTACTACTAGTGTTGCTGCAGCGATAGGGAGAGCGGGTGTACTCATTTTCAGCAGAATGATTTTACCAGTGATAGGGAACCCCTTTTATACTACGTTTAAATGGTGGGGGTTAGTGGTGGGAGTACAAGGGTTAGGGAAGGGGTATATCGTGTTAAGAAATAAATATATCTTCCATTATTTTACCACACGGAGTGTAAGTCACTACTATACACGAATATTCTAAGTCTTTTTAGTGGGTCAAGGTCGTCTGAACATATTGCCAAAACGGGGAATAGAGCAGTAAGTGATTCTCAATTTGACCACAAACTGATCTATTCCCCGCTTTTTTTTTTTTTTTTTTTTGTTTTTTGTTTTTAACCCCTCTCATTGTTTAGTCATCTTCTTTTTTAAGGGTCGGAGGTTCGACAAAAACGTTCCCTAATTCTTTTTGTAAGATTGAGGGGGGCAGCGGTTCCTCAGGCAGTTCAGCTTTTATACAAGGTTCTTGAAGCTGTGTTTGAAGGAACTTAATATATTGTACTGCCTGTCGAATTTTTGAAATCCTAGAATCACTAGGATTAGCAAATGGTACAGCGACTTGTAATCTTTTGAATCCTTCTCTTACTTTATTTTCGTTTCTTCGCGAACGTGCACTATTTTGTTTCGCTCTACGTTTCCAGATTACTTCCATATCAGTAGCTGATGAGTTGGATGAACCTGCTGGAGTCTCCATAGCTGACTAATGAATATGTTCTACGATGCCACGCTTATATACCCGCTTACCCCCACCTAAAAGGTTGGTGAACAGGTCAATGTTTTGGTTTGAAAAGGAATTTAAACAGAGCGAAATGTTTCTAAGTCCGTTTTCTAGGTCAAGGTCGTTGTAACATTGTAAAAAAAAAGTGTGGACAACCTATTTACACTCTGCAGCATATGCTACAAAATGTAAATAGATTGTCCACACTTTTTTTTAATTTGGAAAAAGAAAGACTTGATTTAATTTGGAAAAAGGTTATTACAATTTTTTCCACACAGTGGTTCCTGAATTGTCTCTGATTAGATAGTGCTTTTTCGTGGGTTTGTAGGGATGGCGCATGGCTTTAGGTAATCTTAAAATGTAGAGTTGGTCTCCACATTTTAACATGACCTTTAAGAAACCCATTATTTTGACAAAGAAGTATTGTTTGTTTTTACAAAGCCTATTAATCCGAGTTTTGGCTGGTTTCACTGTTGGATGTGGTGTGGAAAGAGAAACGGTACCCTTGTGTTTTTGTCTTAAATGAAAACTGCATAATTCTTCATCTAAGACACAAGATTTAGCACAACGTTCCCCTTTCCTTGCACCTTTTTTAAAACTGTATTTACATTGTTGTGCAGGAAGTAAGCACTTCCTTCTCAAGGATTTTAATTCATTAAATTTCTCTGAAGGAGTTTGATCATTTATGCAGATTACTGACGGACGAAAACTTGTGGAAGGTGGAGTGATGATTGGAGAAATGATCTGCGGTATAGTGGGTGTTGAAGATCTTGAACTCGGTGATGATGATCCCGAGCTCGAAGATGAAGAAGAAGAGGACCTCGAGCTCGAAGATGACGAAGAAGAAGATGACGAAGAAGACCTTGTCCTTGACCTTGGTGATGGGGAAGATAAAGATGATTTTGTTGGTGACTTGGGTCTTGGTGGTGGAGAAGATGGAGACCTTGGTTGCGACTCTTCCGGGATTATCAAGGACATCAGTAATGCGTGGCGGAGTATGGACGCAGGACCGGATGATGAAGAAGCAGGCGATGAAGAAGCAGGCGATGAAGAAGCTGGCGAAGATAAAACCTGGCGGAGTAGAGACGGTGCAGAAGTAGTTGGTGTAGATGATGAAGAAGCAGTAGAAGAGGTAGTAGGTGTTACAAGAGCTGGTTTTGCTACGACCATCTTCTTAGGCTTGGTCTGCTTCCTGATATGCGCCATGGTTAAACACAAACAGCAGAATGTTTTACCAGTGATGGGGAACCTCTTTTATACCCAATGTAAGTGGTGGGAGATGTAAATGGTGGGGAGATGTAAGTGGTGGGAGTGGAGGTGATTGAGAAAGGTTATTTTAAAAGTATATTTCTTCCAATATTTGATCAAACGAAAGTTTTTCTAAGTCCCGTCAGTAGGTCAAGGTCATCTGACATAATGCCAAAGCGGGGAATAGAGCATAACATACTGCTCTATTCCCCGCTCTGTATTGGGGAAGGGGACAAAAGACAACAAACAAGAGACTGATTTTAAACAAGAGACTGATTTTAAACAAGAGACTGATTTTATATTTCACAAACGTTTCTCATGGGTGAGATAGGTGGTGTCAACCGGTTTGCAAGGCCGTATTGATCTTATTGACAAGGCCGGTTTTCAGGGCCGAACCTTATTGTCAGGGGGTTAGGAAAAGGATGAGAAACAAGATACATTACTTTGAAAATAAAGACTTTACCAGCAACTATGTAAAAGAAACAAATTAATCAGTTAACGTTACTTTTACAAAAACAGCCGAGGTCGGTTTTGCAAAGGTCAACAGTATCACTGAAACCCGGTGGGACGTAGACCCAAACACCCGGCGTCAGGCTGCTGCGAACCCAAGTTTTGACCAAGGTTGTTGAGGGACCTGTAGGGCCGGGAGTACATATGTTATTAGTAAATAAAACACTTCAAACCAATACCAAACACTAACATATATATTAGACTAACTACATTACCTAGCAGCAAACTACAAGCGTTATCTAACATGCTTAAACAAACTAACTAAACAAGCAAGGGCGCGGATCTCTTAATTGCGCGTCGGGCCCAACGCACACTTAACAGACCTACGCTGCAGCAGAGTGCAACCCACTGGGACGTATATCCAAACAGCGGGCGGCAAGCTACTGCGACGAGACTGCGGACTGCTCCCGCTTATAAAGGCAAAGTGACGTCACCGAAGCGGAAGGGGGGAGGTCGAAGGGGGGGGGGTGACCTTGAACATGATCCAAATCGGGGGGGGGTTCCGTCAAGTGGGGGGGGGCTCAGCCCGTGACGTCGGGGGGGGGGGGGGCTCCGCCCCGTGACGTAAGGGGGGGGGTTGTGTCGTCACGGTGGAAGGGGAACAGGATGTAGACCGGTCTTTAGCTTTCTACCCGTATATGGAAATGTCACGGTTACACTTGGCGACCCGCTTTGCTCCGTCTGGTACCTCATTCCAGCTTTGCCTTGCGAACTGTATACACCTCTGCGCTATGTCTTCTCCCATCACACCCGAGAAACTGCAACGTTTGAAGGAGACTTTGAAGAAGTCTTCGGAAAAAAGGAGCGGATTCAAAAGACCTAGTTCTTTTAGATCTTGCATACAAAAGAATTTTCGAAACCACCCACTTTACTTTGACCAACGGCCTTCGACGTCTACTGCATCTTCGCCATCGCTATCGCCTCGCCCTTCATCGCTTCGACCTTCATCGCCGCCACCAACTGTTGAGGAGATAATGAAGAGGACGGCTACGGTGAAACTTACCGAGTTGGTAACGCCGCTGGAGTCTGTCACCGTCAAGTTTGCGCAGTTGAAATTAAACCTGGAGTATCTATTTGTGGGGAAGATCAGCGATGATGAGTACCTACTCCAACACCTCTTTGGCGGCCGTTACGTCAAGGTCCACCTTCCAAGGTCCACTCTGCCACCTCCTGAGACCAAGTGCGACTTGTTTTTAGTACGGCAGAAGGGACAAGTAAAGTGGGTTACGAAGAAAAAATAAACACTGTCCACCGCTCACCGCTCCTTATCCACCATCTCCTTCAAACACAAACGGTCCTTTTCAGGACCACCCTAAGCATTTCAAGTTAGGGACTTGGCCTGTACATAGGCAGGAGACTGTTAGTCTCATGTTTGTGTGCAGCCCACTTTGTGAAAATTTCTAAGTCCCAAGGTCCTTGACCTTGACTTGACCTTGAACATGACCCTTTTGGGGGGGGGGGAGGGGGGGGGGGTACAAAGTTTGTGCAAAGTATGTCATGTGGGTACTCAAATTACGCGGATTGATCAGACGAACAAGTTGGTGCAAACAGAATTCAGATCCGACCAAGGGTATAGCAGTAATAGCTAAAGACAACTATTTTGGAGGTCAAACCTAAATAACTTCTTTATTTACGGATTAAAATATATCAAGTGGGTATTCAAATTACGCGGATTGATCAGACAAACAAGGTGGTGCAAACAAAATTCAGATCCGACCAAGGGCATAGCAGTTATACCTAAAAAACAGCTATTGTAGAGGTCAAACCTACATAACTTCTTTATTTACGGTTTAACATATATCAAGTGGGTACTCAAACTACGCGGATTGATCAGACGAACAAGTTAGTGCAAACAGACTTCAGATCCGACCAAGGGTATAGCAACTGTAGTGAAAAACAACTGTTTGAAGGACAAGGGAACGTTGTGGTGGGGATAGGTGTCTATCCTACAAGCTAGCGCTACATCATTATACTTCCAGCTGTTGTCGGATGAACATCTACCTATATAGTTTGTGTTAACGTTTGAACATGTCACAGTTTTACAGGAATATGAGTAAGGTGTCCTTCAGTAGCCCGCTTGCCACCACGTTCTACTTCTCCGACGATGAAGATAGAATGTCTACGCTTTTAGCGGACAATGAGCGGTTCCATCGTAGAATAGCCAAGGTTGAAACACTCTTAGCCAGTTGTCTGCTGCACAAGAAGCAACACATGGAAACATGCACTAGTTTAGATCATAGTGACTGTAATATTTATACACATATAGTGTTCAGTTAAGGAGCTACGGTCTTGACAGTGTAAGAGCCAGACCCTAACTAATGCGTGTACGCTAGTTAGTGCGCGATGTAAAAACTTGGTGGGGGAAGTGGTGTGGTGGGGGGAGTGATGTGGTGGGGGAAGGGACGAGTACCTAACCTACACTCAAACGCTGCATTACTATACAATCATTGGAACAGACAACACCATGAGCAGCGTCAACGACAATATTTGGGGAGATGCGGTTTGTGAGGAGGAGTTGATAGCAACTCTTGACGCTGCCGAGGTTGAGCAAACTATATCTCAGCAGCCAACAAGCAACATCATAAGCCGTGGCAATAACATTATTTGGGGAGGTGTGATTAGTGAGAAGGAGTTGGTGGCAACTCTTGAGACTACCGAGGTTAATCAAGGAGCGGTGATGCAAACTATATCTCAGCAGCCTAGGACATATGAACAAGTCCTGGAGGAATATAAGAACGCGAATGATTATGCTTGCAAGAGGTGGTGTGCGCAGCCGCAATGTCCAGAGCAGGAGGATGAAATGGAAGCGGATTTTCGGCTGGTTACTAAACTAGAGGAGGAACTTCAACGTGCAGACCAGGGTTTTAACTAATGGATATTTTATCCAAAGTCTTCCTCCCCACGTCAGCTGCCATCTGCCGCGCACTTGTCACCTGCCACCTGTCGCCTGCCATCTGCCGCCTACCATCTGCCGTCCGCCATCTGCTCCGCCCCACCACACTTTTACCCCCACCATTTGGTACGATTGCAACGCTAGCTTGTGAATAGTCAGTACACCTCCAGCTCTCGACTGGTGAACATCATCCTCTCTCCGCGCTCTTCACAAAATAACATTGACATGTCACTCAAGATTCGATGTATTTATTATGACTCTATTTATCTATCAACTTCTACGGACCTGGAGGTTTTTAAAGAGGAGTTGAGACTTCTCCTAGCGAATGGCTACAGTTTATCTTTAGAACTGATCGCAACAAACAACATTGACTCTGCGCAGGGGTCAAAGTATCTACCGCCTTTCATCAGAAAACGAAGTGATGGTCGCGACTCCGGATCAACAACATCGATGACGACAAACAACGGGGAACTATTGTAAACATAAATTATTGTAAACATAACTTCTTGTAAATAAAAAGAAATGTAAACATTAAAGTAATAAATGAAATAGTACTACCTCACACTCGTATCATTCGATTGCTTCATTCGATTGTTTTCATTCGATATTTTATCGAATGAAAACTATCGAATCACAATCGGATTTTACGCGTGCGAGGTAGTACTTTTTTAAAATAACCTCCCCGTGACCTTGACCTTTAAACTTTCCCTCATTACGTCACAAAACCGCCTACGTCACTGGCTGAGGCTCAGATGACGTGTTTAATGACTCAGCGCTTCCGGTCACGTGACCGGAAGCCATAAATCACTTGGCCCAGAACCGGCAAACCCACACTACTTACCTCAACGGAACAATGATCACTATAGTGCTAGGAACATATACATACCTGAGGGAGTGTGTTATTTGTGGCGTAGAGAAACGCCATCATGGCTGTGGCAGTTGCGGCGCAGCATTGCAGCTTGAGGAACAAGAGACATGTGGTATGTCGGTACCACCTGATGGCCAGAAGCGACAGGGCAACGAGGGACTGGGCGAGGCAGCACACGCAGCCCACGAGGACGATCCGGGCTGACGACCGCTTCTGGGGCACCTCACTCTGGAAGGAAGTGCAATAAACTAGCTGGTGGCCTACTCTCCATGAGGCGGCGGTCTTATAGTCGCAAGAACCAGATGCTTTGAACGTTGTACATACTACGACTGCAGTAACACAAAACACGTACAGAGTACGACTACCAGTTCTGATGACTGTTTAGTTGAACTCCGGCTTCTCCGACGCGTGGACCACACACGGCACTTTAGGATGGAGCCAAACAGGAGCACAATATTCGGCAGTCGAATAAACCAGGACTTTTGCATTGGCTACTTAAGTTCTTCCAGCTGGATGGCGTTGTTCTGACTGTTGTTAATTACCGTCATACTTCACGGTATTTGTTACAGTTCAGTTCACTGTCCTTGGCACCTGGGAAAGGCGAGAAACTACTGAAACCTCTCGTAAATAAAAGTAGACATTAACAAAAACAACCAAAACAAATGGTTTTAAATTAAATAAGTGATTTTTGCTTTCTGTTGAAAAAAGTATACTGTAATACTTAACGGTACTAATCCAAATAGAGGCGAAAAGTCATTTTAGAGCATACGCTAACCAGATGCCAAGCACTGTGACCCGAACTGTAGTATGGTTGAGGTAAAGGTCTGGCTGAAATACTTCCCAAGACTGAGAATACGTTTATAATATAAACTTATGGAAGGATACTTATAATATATACTTATAAACGTATATATAATTATGGGTTTATGGAAGGTGTTTAATAATTAGAGTAAGAAAAGACTGTAATGTAAATACTGACAGACACTCACCTTGTGTATTGCAAAAATGAAACGCATTATGTTTAATGTCGAAATACACAAACACAATAAATATTGTATTTTATCAAAATAATGAAATTACTAAGCTAATTTTATATAAAGCGATGTTTAAACAAATAGATAACTGAAACATTGATATGATTTCTATTTGTCTAAATACAGACTGTCAATCTAATAGAGTGATGGCCAGAATATTGCATTACAATTATCAAGTCATGCAATATACGGTTAATAAGATGCGACTATTTACAAAAATAACAACTTAAAAATCTCTGTTCTAAGGTTTAAGTATTGCTAATTATAAAACATACATTATTGCTAATATCACGAAATGGAATCAAACAAATACAGACTGCGACACAATTTTCGCATCAACTTCAGTTACTTAAGCATTTTTGTAGACAGATCTCATTTAACTTACAATAATAGAGGACAGAAATTAAGGACAAAAGGAGTTTCAATTCTTTCACAAGAAGAATAAAACCTGTCTTTTGTTTAGCATTTATTGTGTAAATAAGTTATCTCCGCATCGCTCAAAGTTATTTAAAAAACCCTATTCTTTGAAACAAAGTTTTTTATGCAAACTCTAAGCTTTCCTGATGTCATCATCTTTTTTATGTTGCCTAAAGAATTCATAAAACAAACCTTTTTTGTTTTCTTGTGTACCTACTAATAGTATATTTCGCACCAAGGGCCGAAAGTGGGTTTTTCTGGCCCGAGATCGTGTTTTATGACCGAGACAAAGTCGAGGTCATAAATCGTTCGAGGGCTATGCAAAACCCTTTCGGCAGAGGTGTGAATGCTTTTCACCATACTACAATTATTGTCAGGTTAAATATGATCGGTCATAAACAGCGGCCTCATGCAATCTCGGACTAAAAACAGTTAATCAATAAACAAATCATCGATAATACAATGTTTTGAATGTTATTGTTATTTGTTCCAGTGTTTCAACCAAAGAACACAAAATAGTATGCACGTATTAGTCAGGTAATGTCGTGTTCACTTGAAAACAAGTTGGCAACACTGGCTAAATAGATCAGCTGACTTTCGGTCCTAGGGCCGCAAATTTTCGGGCCTTAGGCGGAAAAACTGTACTCTCGGTATTCAAATGAGTTCGGAAAACAGGTGATTACAGCGTAGTGTGGTGAAAAAATAATTACATTAATTAATTACCTTTTCCCAATGCCAGTTTGAGGGCAATACTAAAAAAGACTATTGCTGGGGTTAATAATTAAAAATTGGTTTTATAAAAAGCTAAACCTAATAAAGAACGCAAACAAGAGGAATGGTAGGGAATTGGTTTATATTGCCGCTGGAGACTTCAGGTAATCAGCAAAAAGGTTCCATTACACAAAAATAAAGGTTCACACTTTTATTGGTTAATGGTTCCCCTGGTTTCTGACTAAAGAAGTTAATTTTCCCTCACTCCCAACCCGGAATTTGCACTTTATTTACTTATTAGCTGGCCCGGCAGACGTCCTGTCCTAATGTCATTGGATTTGTTTTATGTCAAATGCTCGTTCATTTTCAAGATGAGATCGTTCGCTACGCTCACTCACCTATTTTTAAATAGAGCTAACTTCGGTATCGAAAAAGATTTTGAGTTGCCATTCAAGTAGAATTGTTATTTCCATAATGAACAAATGTTTATGCCTTTCAAGTACGTTTAGATATAATCCTTATATCAGCTGTTTGGTGTGTAAAAACTTGCTAACATACTAACCTGACTTTGTTTTATGTATTTAGACAGGGGATATTTTTAAATCTATTTTTGTTATTGGCCTCCTTCTTCACCATAGCCATCCACCGCTCTCTTGATAGTTTGATTAGTTTAATGTTTTCAGTTTGTTGTTGTACAAATTTTGCCTTGCTGTTTTCACTTCCTCTTCACGTGCTCCATAAAAACCGATTTAACATAAATCTAATAACTTTTGGTTTTGCACAGTATTGCTTTGCGTTTACAATCAAATTATAAACGTTCCTTGACTTGTATAATATCACAATTTCCCCCTTTCTTACGTAATTTTTTCAACTTTTCTTCTGGCTTCCCTTGACTCTTTTCAAATTCCTTGACTTTTCAAAAAGTGTGAACCATAATTTAGTATCTACGGGATGTTTGAATTTTCCTTAATCATTGAGCAAACTCTTACCACGTTGATGACCTTGACCAACAAGGCGGCGTATGTGCCGAGGGTGGGGCAGACGCACATGGTGAGGTTGGCGCCCTGGGGGTAGGCCGAGCAGACGGTAATGTTCCAGGTGGCGCTGGGGGCGAGGGTGGTGCCGCAGCGCAGCTCCCACCCGGGGCGCGGCGCCCACACCAGTTCTACCTCCGGTTGGACCCTGAGTGCGCCGCGAGCCACCACCGACACCAGCGCCGACGCCACCTCATACTGCACCTCGCTGCCGTTCCTGCAGCAGTCAAACACAAACACTGCAATCTCTTGAATTTTATATTTGAATATTTGTATTGATAAATGATAGATTTCAGTATAAACTATATTCACACAGCAATATTTTTTAATAATACCCCGTCGCAGCAAACCTGCATACTCAGCGAATTTCCAATGGAGATATAAATGTCTTAATACAACATAAAGCCACTTACCAAGTTTCATAAAAATATATTAACAAATAAGCGATATATACAATTTTAATTATTCTCCATAAGAATATCATTGGGGCTGAGGTTTGCTGCAACAAGGAACACAAAAAATGGGTTTTTATACTAATGTCAATATAACTCAACTAGGTGAAGTCGTATACCAGTTTTTATTCATTTATGTTCATAATTAAGGGAGACAGAGCATTTAATTATTATCCATAAGAATAACATTGGGGCTGAGTACGCAGGTTTGCTGCTACGGGAGAATTATGCTAAAACAATTTTTTGGAGCAAATATCAATAGACCTCAACGAGATGAAGCTGTATACCAAGTTTCGACAGTATACGTTCATAAATAAGCAAGATAAAAAAATTTTCTTTTCCTCCATAAGAACATTAGACAACGTACTGTGTTTAGCACTTTCAATATCTCGGTAACCAATTGACGTAGAGGAATGATCGAAATACCAAATTGTGTGTTTTTTAAGCTGAATCGAATGGTCAAAACTAAAATTTGACTTTTTCAAAAATTATATGTAAAAGTTCAAAAAACCCATTTTTGGGGTACAAAACACCCCCAAAATACCCCTTCGGATAAGTCGATCTGTCTGGTTTTCGAACTTAAAGTTATAAATGCTGCTTTACATATTTATACCAAATTATGTCAAAATCGTATCATTTTTACGAGAGTTATCGTGCTCACGGAAACACACACACACACACACACACACACACACACACATATATATATATATATACAGTATCGAACGAATGGTGTTTTTGGGGTCTGGGGACCTCAAAACGAAAAGTTATCATGGTCCCGGGCCTAGGTCTTACCATGCCGACTACGGTAATAGCTTCTTCCCTATAGGGGAAATTCGCTAAAACTTAGTTTCATTTGAGCTAAGATGATGGTTCAACTAATACGTTTTCGTTAGGATGAGATGAGTAAATAGCACCAAGCAGAACTAGAAAAACAACCAGAATAATTTACAATACTGGTAGGGATAAGCTAGACTAAAAGATCAACCATACTTTATGAACAAACCTTTGGCTAGGTACTAACATGTATTTGGGATTATTTATTTATTTTTTTGTGTAATCCTATTTTACTCAATCAAGAGCTTAAAACTGTTCTTTACCCAACGGCACTCCACCACATAGTATAACATTTGTTCAGTATAGTTTGTTTAAAAAATGGCGAAGAACAATAGTCTGTAGATTTTTTACTTCTATCTAACTATATTTCCCTCCTAGGATGTTTTTGACGGGAAGTTTGCAATACAATTTACAGTTAGAATGTTAGTAAAATAAATAGCACTTACTCGAGGACTTGAGAGTACCGTTGAGGCAAAAATTCGGACAATTTGTTGTAGGTGATGACAGCTACACTTGAGGTCGTGTTCTGGTTTTTCTTGTTGGACTCCACATGAAGTTTAACTCGACTGGAATACCACGCTGGGTAACTGAGAAAGAATGAGTAAATTGAAATTGAATAAATATCATTGCAAAAGGTTAGCTTTAATAGTGACTGACTATTGTTATCCACTTACGCATGCAAACTGAAAAAAACTATTTTTAGTTGCAGTAAATTATAAAAGAAAAAGTTTAGTTTGATCTGTCGAAGTCTTATGAAAAATATCGCATGCAAATCATAGGATTATGTTACATATTTTACGAAAAATTGTTGCTTTACGCTGGATAGTCTTTGTTAAAATAGATTTTCAGTTACACGACATTTGCTAAAAGCAGCCGCATGAACGTAAATGCTGTACATACATTAATAATGTAAGAAGGTTGTAAAAGAAAATGTTCAACAAAAATTAAATATTACCATTTTTAATAAATAAGGTAAACTCGTTATTGGCTAGTTTTAAGTTCTTAGAGTAATAATACCACTGTTGCCACTAACATGTCAATTACCTGAGGGAAGGCCTCGGCAGTGTAAGAGTGAGCCCTCGCCTGTTGGAACCACCGTCATACCGGAACATGTCCGCCACCAGCGTGTCACTTACCTGACGGAAGGCCTCGGCAGTGTAAGAGTGAGCCCTCGCCTGTTGGAACCACCGTCATACCGGAACATGTCCGCCACCAGCGTGTCACTTACCTGACGGAAGGCCTCGGCAGTGTAAGAGTGAGCCCTCGCCTGTTGCTACCACCGTCATACCGGAACATGTCCGCCACCAGCGTGTCACTTACCTGAGGGAAGGCCTCGGCAGTGTAAGAGTGAGCCCTCGCCTGTTGGTACCACCGTCATACCGGAACATGTCCGCCACCAGCGTGTCACTTACCTGAGGGAAGGCCTCGGCAGTGTAAGAGTGAGCCCTCGGCTGCTGGTACCACCGTCATACCGGAACATGTCCGCCACCAGCGTGTCAATTACCTGAGGGAAGGCCTCGGCAGTGTAAGAGTGAGCCCTCACCTGTTGGTACCACCGTCATACCGGAACATGTCCGCCACCAGCGTGTCACTTACCTGAGGGAAGGCCTCGGCAGTGTAAGAGTGAGCCCTCGCCTGTTGCTACCACCGTCATACCGGAACATGTCCGCCACCAGCGTGTCACTTACCTGAGGGAAGGCCTTGGGAGTGTAAGAGTGAGCCCTCACCTGTTGGTACCACCGTCATACCGGAAAATGTCCGCCACCAGCATGTCACTTACCTGAGGGAAGGCCTCGGCAGTGTAAGAGTGAGCCCTCGCCTGTTGGTACCACCGTCATACCGGAACATGTCCACCACCAGCGTGTCACTTACCTGAGGGAAGGCCTCGGCAGTGTAAGAGTGAGCCCTCGCCTGTTGGTACCACCGTCATACCGGAACATGTCCGCCACCATCGTGTCACTTACCTGAGGGAAGGCCTCGGCAGTGTAAGAGTGAGCCCTCGCCTGTCGCTACCACCGTCATACCGGAACATGTACGCCATCAGCGTGTCACTTACCTGAAGGAAGGCCTTGGCAGTGTAAGAGTGAGCCCTCGCCTGTTGCTACCACCGTCATACCGGAACATGTCCGCCACCAGCGTGTCACTTACCTGAGGGAAGGCCTCGGCAGTGTAAGAGTGAGCCCTCGCCTGTTGGTACCACCGTCATACCGGAACATGTCCACCACCAGCGTGTCACTTACCTGAGGGAAGGCCTCGGCAGTGTAAGAGTGAGCCCTCGCCTGTTGCTACCACCGTCATACCGGAACATGTCCGCCACCAGCGTGTCACTTACCTGTGGGAAGGCCTCGGCAGTGTAAGAGTGAGCCCTCACCTGTTGGTACCACCGTCATACCGGAACATGTCCGCCACCAGCGTGTCACTTACCTGAGGGAAGGCCTCGGCAGTGTAAGAGTGAGCCCTCGCCTGTTGCTACCACCGTAATACCGGAACATGTCCGCCACCAGCGTGTCACTTACCTGAGGGAAGGCCTTGGGAGTGTAAGAGTGAGCCCTCGCCTGTTGCTACCACCGTCATACCGGAACATGTCCGCCACCAGCGTGTCACTTACCTGAGGGAAGGCCTCGGCAGTGTAAGAGTGAGCCCTCGCCTGTTGGTACCACCGTCATACCGGAACATGTCCGCCACCAGCGTGTCACTTACCTGAGGGAAGGCCTCGGCAGTGTAAGAGTGAGCCCTCGGCTGCTGGTACCACCGTCATACCGGAACATGTCCGCCACCAGCGTGTCAATTACCTGAGGGAAGGCCTCGGCAGTGTAAGAGTGAGCCCTCACCTGTTGGTACCACCGTCATACCGGAACATGTCCGCCACCAGCGTGTCACTTACCTGAGGGAAGGCCTCGGCAGTGTAAGAGTGAGCCCTCGCCTGTTGCTACCACCGTCATACCGGAACATGTCCGCCACCAGCGTGTCACTTACCTGAGGGAAGGCCTTGGGAGTGTAAGAGTGAGCCCTCACCTGTTGGTACCACCGTCATACCGGAAAATGTCCGCCACCAGCATGTCACTTACCTGAGGGAAGGCCTCGGCAGTGTAAGAGTGAGCCCTCGCCTGTTGTAACCACCGTCATACCGGAACATGTTCACCACCAGCGTGTCACTTACCTGAGGGAAGGCCTCGGCAGTGTAAGAGTGAGCCCTCGCCTGTTGGTACCACCGTCATACCGGAACATGTCCACCACCAGCGTGTCACTTACCTGAGGGAAGGCCTCGGCAGTGTAAGAGTGAGCCCTCGCCTGTTGGTACCACCGTCATACCGGAACATGTCCGCCATCAGCGTGTCACTTACCTGAGGGAAGGCCTCGGCAGTGTAAGAGTGAGCCCTCGCCTGTTGCTACCACCGTCATACCGGAACATGTCCGCCACCATCGTGTCACTTACCTGAGGGAAGGCCTCGGCAGTGTAAGAGTGAGCCCTCGCCTGTTGCTACCACCGTCATACCGGAACATGTACGCCATCAGCGTGTCACTTACCTGAAGGAAGGCCTTGGCAGTGTAAGAGTGAGCCCTCGCCTGTTGCTACCACCGTCATACCGGAACATGTCCGCCACCAGCGTGTCACTTACCTGAGGGAAGGCCTCGGCAGTGTAAGAGTGAGCCCTCGCCTGTTGGTACCACCGTCATACCGGAACATGTCCACCACCAGCGTGTCACTTACCTGAGGGAAGGCCTCGGCAGTGTAAGAGTGAGCCCTCGCCTGTTGCTACCACCGTCATACCGGAACATGTCCGCCACCAGCGTGTCACTTACCTGTGGGAAGGCCTCGGCAGTGTAAGAGTGAGCCCTCGCCTGTTGGTACCACCGTCATACCGGAACAAGTCCACCACCAGCGTGTCACTTACCTGAGGGAAGGCCTCGGCAGTGTAAGAGTGAGCCCTAGCCTGTTGGTACCACCGTCATACCGGAACATGTCCGCCACCAGCGTGTCACTTACCTGAGGGAAGGCCTCGGCAGTGTAAGAGTGAGCCCTCGCCTGTTGCTACCACCGTCATACCGGAACATGTCCGCCATCAGCGTGTCACTTACCTGAGGGAAGGCCTTGGGAGTGTAAGAGTGAGCCCTCACCTGTTGGTACCACCGTCATACCGGAAAATGTCCGCCACCAGCATGTCACTTACCTGAGGGAAGGCCTCGGCAGTGTAAGAGTGAGCCCTCGCCTGTTGGTACCACCGTCATACCGGAACATGTCCACCACCAGCGTGTCACTTACCTGAGGGAAGGCCTCGGCAGTGTAAGAGTGAGCCCTCGCCTGTTGGTACCACCGTCATACCGGAACATGTCCACCACCAGCGTGTCACTTACCTGAGCGAAGGCCTCGGCAGTGTAAGAGTGAGCCCTCGCCTGTTGGTACCACCGTCATACCGGAACATGTCCGCCATCAGCGTGTCACTTACCTGAGGGAAGGCCTCGGCAGTGTAAGAGTAAGCCCTCGCCTGTTGCTACCACCGTCATACCGGAACATGTCCGCCACCATCGTGTCACTTACCTGAGGGAAGGCCTCGGCAGTGTAAGAGTGAGCCCTCGCCTGTTGCTACCACCGTCATCCCGGAACATGTACGCCATCAGCGTGTCACTTACCTGAAGGAAGGCCTTGGCAGTGTAAGAGTGAGCCCTCGCCTGTTGCTACCACCGTCATACCGGAACATGTCCGCCACCAGCATGTCACTTACCTGAGGGAAGGCCTCGGAAGTGTAAGAGTGAGCCCTCACCTGTTGGTACCACCGTCTTACCGGAACATGTCCACCACCAGCGTGTCACTTACCTGAGGGAAGGCCTCGGCAGTGTAAGAGTGAGCCCTCGCCTGTTGCTACCACCGTCATACCGGAACATGTCCGCCACCAGCGTGTCACTTACCTGAGGGAAGGCCTCGGCAGTGTAAGAGTGAGCCCTCGCCTGTTGGTACCACCGTCATACCGGAACATGTCCACCACCAGCGTGTCACTTACCTGAGGGAAGGCCTCGGCAGTGTAAGAGTGAGCCCTCGCCTGTTGGTACCACCGTCATACCGGAACATGTCCGCCACCAGCGTGTCACTTACCTGAGGGAAGGCCTCGGCAGTGTAAGAGTGAGCCCTCGCCTGTTTGTACCACCGTCATACCGGAACATGTCCACCACCAGCGTGTCACTTACCTGAGGGAAGGCCTCGGCAGTGTAAGAGTGAGCCCTCGCCTGTTGGTACCACAGTCATACCGGAACATGTCCGCCACCAGCGTGTCACTTACCTGAGGGAAGGCCTCGGCAGTGTAAGAGTGAGCCCTCGCCTGTTGCTACCACCGTCATACCGGAACATGTCCGCCACCAGCCTGTCACTTACCTGAGGGAAGGCCTCGGCAGTGTAAGAGTGAGCCCTCGCCTGTTGGTACCACCGTCATACCGGAATATGTCCGCCACCAGTGTGTCACTTACCTGAGGGAAGGCCTCGGCAGTGTAAGAGTTAGCCTTTTCCTGTTGGTACCACCTTCATACCAGAAAATGTCCGCCACCAGCGTGTCACTTACCTGAGGGAAGGCCTCGGCAGTGTAAGAGTGAGCCCTCACCTGTTGGTACCACCGTCATACCGGAACATGTCCGCCACCAGCATGTCACTTACCTGAGGGAAGGCCTCGGCAGTGTAAGAGTGAGCCCTCGCCTGTTGGTACTACCGTCATACCGGAACATGTCCGCCACCAGCGTGTCACTTACCTGAGGGAAGGCCTCGGCAGTGTAAGAGTGAGCCCTCGCCTGCTGGTACCACCGTCATACCGGAACATGTCCGCCACCAGCGTGTCACTTACCTGAGGGAATGCCTCGGCAATGTAAGAGTGAGCTCTCGCCTGTTGGTACCACCGTCATACCGTAACATGTCCGCCACCAGCGTGTCACTTACCTGAGGGAAGGCCTCGGCAGTGTAAGAGTGAGCCCTCGCCTGTTGGTACCACCGTCATATCGGAACATGTCCGCCACCAGCGTGTCAGTTACCTGAGGGAAGGCCTCGGCAGTGTAAGAGTGAGCCCTCGCCTGTTGGTACCACCGTCATACCGGAACATGTCCGCCACCAGCGTGTCACTTACCTGACGGAAGGCCTCGGCAGTGTAAGAGTGAGCCCTCGCCTGTTGCTACCACCGTCATACCGGAACATGTCCGCCACCAGCGTGTCACTTACCTGAGGGAAGGCCTCGGCAGTGTAAGAGTGAGCCCTCGACTGCTTGTACCACCGTCATACCGGAACATGTCCGCCACCAGCGTGTCACTTACCTGAGGGAAGGCCTCGGCAGTGTAAGAGTGAGCCCTCGCCTGTTGGTACCACCCTCATACCGGAACATGTCCGCCACCAGCGTGTCACTTACCTGAGGGAAGGCCTCGGCAGTGTAAGAGTGAGCCCTCGCCTGTTGGTACCACCGTCATACCGGAACATGTCCGCCACCAGCGTGTCACTTACCTGAGGGAAGGCCTCGGCAGTGTAAGAGTGAGCCCTCGCCTGTTGCTACCACCGTCATACCGGAACATGTCCGCCACCAGCGTGTCACTTACCTGAGGGAAGGCCTCGGCAGTGTAAGAGTGAGCCCTCGCCTGTTGCTACCACCGTCATACCGGAACATGTACGCCATCAGCGTGTCACTTACCTGAGGGAAGGCCTTGGCAGTGTAAGAGTGAGCCCTCGCCTGTTGCTACCACCGTCATACCGGAACATGTCCGCCACCAGCGTGTCACTTACCTGAGGGAAGGCCTCGGCAGTGTAAGAGTGAGCCCTCGCCTGTTGGTACCACCGTCATACCGGAACATGTCCACCACCAGCGTGTCACTTACCTGAGGGTAGGCCTCGGCAGTGTAAGAGTGAGCCCTCGCCTGTTGGTACCACCGTCATACCGGAACATGTCCGCCACCAGCGTGTCACTTACCTGAGGGAAGGCCTCGGCAGTGTAAGAGTGAGCCCTCGCCTGTTGCTACCACCGTCATACCGGAACATGTCCGCCACCAGCGTGTCACATACCTGAGGGAAGCCTCGGCAGTGTAAGAGTGAGCCCTCGCCTGTTGGTACCACCGTCATACCGGAACATGTCCACCACCAGCGTGTCACTTACCTGAGGGAAGGCCTCGGCAGTGTAAGAGTGAGCCCTCGCCTTTTGGTACCACCGTCATACCGGAACATGTCCGCCACCAGCGTGTCACTTACCTGAGGGAAGGCCTCGGCAGTGTAAGAGTGAGCCCTCGCCTGTTGGTACCACCGTCATACCGGAACATGTCCACCACCAGCGTGTCACTTACCTGAGGGAAAGCCTCGGCAGTGTAAGAGTGAGCCCTCGCCTGTTGGTACCACCGTCATACAGGAACATTTCCGCCACCAGCGTGTCACTTACCTGAGGGAAGGCCTCGGCAGTGTAAGAGTGAGCCCTCGCCTGTTGCTACCACCGTCATACCGGAACATGTCCGCTACCAGCGTGTCACATACCTGAGGGAAGGCCTCGGCAGTGTAAGAGTGAGCCCTCGCCTGTTGGTACCACCGTCATACCGGAATATGTCCGCCACCAGTGTGTCACTTACCTGAGGGAAGGCCTCGGCAGTGTAAGAGTTAGCCCTCTCCTGTTGGTACCACCTTCATACCAGAAAATGTCCGCCACCAGCATGTCACTTACCTGAGGGAAGGCCTCGGCAGTGTAAGAGTGAGCCCTCACCTGTTGGTACCACCGTCATACCGGAACATGTCCGCCACCAGCATGTCACTTACCTGAGGGAAGGCCTCGGCAGTGTAAGAGTGAGCCCTCGCCTGTTGGTACTACCGTCATACCGGAACATGTCCGCCACAAGCGTGTCACTTACCTGAGGGAAGGCCTCGGCAGTGTAAGAGTGAGCCCTCGCCTGTTGGTACCACCGTCATACCGGAACATGTCCACCACCAGCGTGTCACTTACCTGAGGGAAGGCCTCGGCAGTGTAAGAGTGAGCCCTCGCCTGTTGGTACCACCGTCATACCGGAACATGTCCGCCACCAGCGTGTCACTTACCTGAGGGAAGGCCTCGGCAGTGTAAGAGTTAGCCCTCGCCTGTTGGTACCACCGTCATACCGGAACATGTCCGCCACCAGCGTGTCACTTACCTGAGGGAAGGCCTCGGCAGTGTAAGAGTGAGCCCTCGCCTGTTGGTACCACCGTCATACCGGAACATGTCCGCCATCAGCGTGTCACGTACCTGAGGGAAGGCCTCGGCAGTGTAAGAGTGAGCCCTCTCCTGTTGGTACCACCGTCATACCGGAACATGTCCGCCACCAGCGTGTCACTTACCTGAGGGAAGGCCTCGGCAGTGTAAGAGTGAGCCCTCGCCTGTTGGTACCACCGTCATACCGGAACATGTCCGCCACCAGCGTGTCACTTACCTGAGGGAAGGCCTCGGCAGTGTAAGAGTGAGCCCTCGCCTGTTGGTACCACCGTCATACCGGAACATGTCCGCTACCAGCGTGTCACTTACCTGAGGGAAGGCCTCGGCTGTGTAAGAGTTAGCCCTCGCCTGTTGGTACCACCGTCATACCGGAACCTGTCCGCCACCAGCGTGTCACTTACCTGAGGGAAGGCCTCGGCAGTGTAAGAGTGAGCCCTCGCCTGTTGGTACCACCGTCATACCGGAACATGTCCGCCACCAGCGTGTCACGTACCTGAGGGAAGGCCTCGGCAGTGTAAGAGTGAGCCCTCGCCTGTTGGTACCACCGTCATACCGGAACATATCCGCCACCAGCGTGTCACTTACCTGAGGGAAGGCCTCGGCAGTGTAAGAGTGAGCCCTCGCCTGTTGCTACCACCGTCATACCGGAACATGTCCGCCACCAGCGTGTCACTTACCTGAGGGAAGGCCTCGGCAGTGTAAGAGTGAGCCCTCGCCTGTTGCTACCACCGTCATACCGGAACATGTCCGCCACCAGCGTGTCACTTACCTGAGGGAAGGCCTCGGCAGTGTAAGAGTGAGCCCTCGCTTGTTGGTACCACCGTCATACCGGAACATGTCCGCCACCAGCGTGTCTAGTGCCAAATGGGCGGTGGCCGTCGTGCCCCGTGCACCCCATAGACGCGCCCACCTCGTCATTACGCCTTGTAGCTCCTCCACTTTCTAATAAGAGATTGAAAAATATAATCACTTAAATAAGATAATAATATCCGCTCAAGTATTGTAATAACATATGAACTTGAACCAAACTTAAAACTTAAATATTTAAATTTAAAACATGGACGTTTAAAGTACTTAAACACAAAGGCTAGTATTATTGTGCAGTTATAAATAGTGTTTAAATAATTCATAAGGTCATAAGGTCATTTTTGCACAGCTCTTAATATATGTACATCTGCATGATACATTGCACCTTTGTTGTAACTACACTACTGTTGAAATCTAAGAGACACTTGAAGAAGCTGGCAGTGCATGTATAGTAAAGGTATTTTACTGAAATTCTTTGATTTTATGGTCTAATTTTTATTTATTTTAAAGTTTTGTAGAAAACTGTTTATTTATTAAAATTACCAATTAATGTGAAGGAAATCACGATTTTAATAATAAACCAAGAAGGATTTAGATGAGTTTGGGACAATAAATATTAAACATATTACTTATAAACCTCGATGAAGAGTATTACATTTGGTTAATTAAGGAAGGTGAATCCCAAGTAGCAGAACAATATTGTTAAAATATTGAAACAATGTTGAGCAATATTGCTGACAATATTGTCAAAGTAATATTGTTACGATATTGAAACAATATTTTCTCAGTATTTATAAATATTTCTTGATCAATATTGTTCGGTAACATAGAACAATGTTAAAAAAATATTTTCAATATTACGTCAATATTAATTTTAAATGTAGAAATGCTAAGGTTTAAAAATATTGAGAAAATGTTTTCAGACATTTTCACCTTGAAAAATACGGTATTACAATAAAATTGTAATCGTTAAAGTAATTACAATTTTGGAGGTGTGAGGTGTTAAACTGAGGAGAAAATACAAAAATGTCACGCGTGTGTTTCAGTTTACACGCGCTGAAACAAGTCAATTAATACTGTACTAATTATTCCAATATTCCAATATATTGGCACGGCAGAATGCGCGCGCAAGCTTTAAGCTTCCGCCTACGGCCGCACGCAGCGCTTTTGCTATATAATTGCTTTGTTTCTTGTTTGCGTTTCCCGGCACGGACGTCTGCTATTAAACATTTTCATTAACTTTTTATTTCGTTATCGAGCCGTGTTTGTTAATTAATTAATTATTTATTTCGTTAGTAGTCGTAGGGCTAAGTTATTTGTTTGAACGAGTATCAACTTGAGTACTCAACTGGATAACTAGGTAAGTGAATCATGGAGAAATGTTAGAGTATTTAACCTATATATGCCATTGACCCAATGTTATTGATAAAAGTAACACTTGTAAATTAAGTTATTGGTCAATTGGTTTTATAAGTTAGTTTAGTGTCTAATTGAAGACTATCAATCCCATCCCCCTGGTAAACCTATGGAGTTAAAGATTAACTTATCCTTAATAATTAACCTAGTTGTAGGCTCCAGGTAATCATGTCCTGGAAAGTTAAGAGATCATGAGCGAGAGTGAGACTGTTTGCTTAAACCAATATTGGGTTGCTTTGAAGGTTTGTTTTAAGCTACATTCTACAGATTCACAAAGCATAGGCCTAGTAGAAATATTTAAATTGTCTGATAAATATGCTCGATATAGGCCTAGGTAGATTGTTTAGGCTGTGATGTCTAGTATAAGATGTAGATGTGGTTTAGTTTGGCCAGTAAAAAGGTAAATCATTCATTTGGTTGAAATACATGACCCCTCTTATTTTTAAGTGTAACAACTAACATACAGATTATTATATTATTTTGCAATCGATAACAAAATTGACCTATTGATATACCGTAGTTATCGAATAATTTCATTCGGTTATTTATATCATTCTGCTTATGAATGTCTATCCGAAACATCAAACTTAGGCCTACATTCATGGTGGAAGGAAATATGTGCTACTCCAGTGCCTAAAACAGGACAATCCTGCGCATTTACGTCACGCGGGATGCAAGCTCCACTTCACCTAGGGATCTTTAGGGTGGAAAAAGTTTCCTCTTGGATGTATTGACCTGTTTCACATATTGTTACGAAATATGTATTTTTGCCATAACTTATAAAACGGGATTTGAAGTCTTCCCTCTTCTTCATACTTCATGTTAACATTTGGGAATGACCACTCAAGCGAAATGCCACTTCACTCATTTGTTGGTAAGAGTAAGTAAGTTTTGATACCTACTCAGCTTTTGAAAGACGAGATAAAATTACACTTTCTCTTTTAGGTCAGTTATTTCTAGGATAAAGAGAACCATATTAATCTCTATCCTGAAAGTTTCTGTAAAGGAATTGAATCTTTGGTGTATATGATGGCCTGGTTTCCTCAGTTTCCTGTAGTAATTTACTGTAAGAGACGTTGTTTACAGAACAGTTTTTACAATTATCACAAAGTAATTGTTTTATAGTTACAAAGTAAATTGAACTGTACTAAAAAATATCAGTAGTAATTTGGTCTTATGTATGTTTATTAATGTCTATTTATGTGTTTGGAATCTACAGTTACAACTGTACAGTTTAAAAAATCGATATAGGCCCTGCTCATTAGAAAAAAATATGGTTTATTTGAAATAATATGCCGACTTAACAAAAATAAGAATAACTTATTGGGAACGGGATGAAAACCTTATTTTTGAAGACATGTTTAAAACAACTCATACCCAAATATATTTACAGATTTTTTACTCTTTTCTTTTAGAATGTGAAGCATAATTTGGAGGAAGGACATGATGTCCTATGATGTGGTGCCAAATGTGTGGATAATGAGCGTGGAAGAATGCCTTTACCCAGATAGTGGCTTGGCGAAAACCAAGAAGATGGCTCGAGATTGCACCCAACCCGGTTTAGATTGGGAGACTGCTCCAATAGAAGTGAAAAAGAGAGATGTTGGTAAGTTAAAAAAATCAGTTTTAAGCCCAATTAATAAGGTAACATCGTATTTACATTGAACCAAAATCATTTTTTTATTGTCTGCCTTCCCTAACTCCCTCCCTGTGTATCCCTTAGGTCTGGTGCACACTGCCTACTATTGAAGTCGCACGCAGGCACCATAGTTATTAGCAGTTTGCTACAGTTTTCAGTTGCTACCGCCAAAAAACATGAAAAATCAAAATTTCTCAAAAACGGGTCTAACGATTTTAATTAAACTTTAGCCGTTTGTAGAACTTAAGTTTTCCAACAAAATGACACCACCTGTATTATATGTACTCATCCCCAATGTTATTCTTATTGAGAATAATTAAAATTGTATAGGTATATCGCTTATTTGTGAATATATTTTTATGAAACTTGGTATGCGGCTTTATGTGGTATTAAGTCATATATTATGCATTGGAAATTCGCTGAGTACGCAGGTTTGCTGCGACGGGGGTATTTTTATTTTATTTTGAGATAAATCCAATGGTCAAAATGAAACTTTGATATTTTTTTAAAGATTACATGTAAAAAAACTCAAAATTCATTTTTGGGGTACAAACCCCCTCCTCAAGAAAAAATACCCTTTGGACAGGTCGATCTGTCTGGTTTTCGAACTTAAAGTCATAAATGTTGCTTTACACATTTGTACTAAGACTTGAAAATTAACTACGAGTAGAAACTAGTCGTTAAAATAAACTATGAAACTAAAAAAGAGTAATTAGTTTTAATCATGTTTACAATGTTATAAAAGTAATATATATATATAGTTTTTAGCGAATGATGTTTTTGGCATCTGGGGTCCTCAAAACTAAATGTTATCATTGTCCCGGGCCTAGGCCTTACCATGCAGACTATGGTAAAACCCAGAACCGAGAATCAAAACGAGGTTATTACAGATTTTAATTTATTTTTAGGTTACATTTGCTGCATCTTCAGCAGAAAAAACGTCAGTCATCAGAACTATATGTAGTGTAATGACCAAAATTCTAACTTTGGAGGTGGCAGTGAATTTTACATGGAAAGGAGTCCGGAGGAAAAACCAAAAACTGGAAAAGAGTGCATTTATGCACTCTAATCTTGCTAAAGTGGTGATAGGTAAGATTTTGTCAACAGATTTTTGACCTCGTTTTGTTATACGATTTACTCACATAAACTTTAATTGCCTGAATCAATATTTTGTGTGTGTACTCCTTTGGACCTAGTTTAGTAAATACCGTAATACAATTAACTAGGCCTGTACAGTTGTTTGCACAATATTCTATTGGAGTATTTATAAACATTATTTTTACCATCCAAACTCATATGATTTAATTATTAACTTGTTGGCATGCAGAATAACAGTTCTTAGTAGAATAACAGTTGCTGGCATGTTGAATAAAAGTTGAAAGTTGTCTACTCCTGAAGTGATCACATTTTGTAACTTCTTCCAAAGTCACCCACAATTTATATATGATAGTAAAGTTCATAATTTGAAGAATGTAATTTTAAACACAGAACTACGTAGCTATTTGTGTGCTGTAATAATGCCCCTTTTTAAAGTCCGATGTGATTGATTGGTCAAATCTGCAATACAATTTAATTTTGGTACCTCTATTACAAAAATCAGATAAATGGTTGTCGATTTATACAATAAACTCAGTCATTTCAAGGTATATAGTTTATGAATAAATATTTTTAGTTTAGTTTTAAGGTGTCTGTAATGTTTCAGCCACCACAAGAAAATGTTGGGTCGATGCAGAGCTTAGCAAAATATATGTTTCGGCTGCAACCTGGTTGGCGCAGTCGCAGGCGAAGTTGGATAAAATGTAAGAATTAAATTAAATTTTATCATCGTTGAGTTCATAGTTACAGTCTTTTGAACAGAGTAGCCTACCCATCATTTAAATATTATTGATCAGCAACATATTAAAGCGTTAAAGCAAATAAAGAGTATGATAATATAGATTGGTATCAAATGAAAACTACAGTAAAAAGTAAAATGTCTGCAATAAAACATATTTTATTTAATTTTGTCGTTGGCTTTCATTTAGGAGATTAAAGGAATTGAGTTTCTACTTTTGAATAAGTAATGAAATATTTAATACCAGTGAAACAAAATTATCAATGAAACAAAAGTGAAAGTTCTTAAACGTTCTTAATTTCCTCACTTTTAAACTGTTATTGTTTCAGCAGTGCTCAATGTCTGCTACATTTTAGCCTAATCTTTTAAATAATTTTTGTATTAGCATGATACGTTTTGTTACAACTAAACAGGATAAATAAAATACGTCTTACAACACTAAAGTATATTTACACTTATACTGTACTTACATACAAGACGGTAAAATATACACAAAAGATGATACAAGGCAATCGATTTCAACCAATACCTAATCCTTTTGGGGCGTAAAGAGTCTGCAGAATTCCCACCATTTTGGATTTTAGTCCTATGAGACCAATGTTTAAATCGCTAACAGTCAAACACTCGGTGCCTTTTGTCCCAAAATTTCTAGCTTCATGTATTTTAAAAGAAAACAACAATAACTAGGCTTTTGTGTGGTTGTATGCTGTTCATATTTGTTTTATTTTTAATAAAAAATAATACTTGATAAACAAGAACAATTTTCGTGAATGATAACAGACTTCTGGACAATTGAACCTCACAGATCCCTCAGAGTATTACTATAAAAGTATACACAGGTTTCAAATTAATCCGATTAAAGAAACTAGTACTACTCGTGTTTAAAAATAGACATTTTTAAGGAATTTAACATTTTGGCCTTATAGGACTAAAATACAAATTGGCGGGAGGTACTGCAGACTCTTTTAACACCTTGTGGACTGGACTTGAATAGGGACCAACAAGTGGTAACTTAATTATATTTCAGTACTCCAATAGAAAATGAAATACTGTTCTTAATGTATGAAATAACACCATCAAGAAAACTAACGGGTTGTCTTCGCGTAGCACCTGGCTTTGCGACGGACTTTCCCCTCGCCATAAGGATGATTGCCGACATTTAACTGCTAATACTTTGATAGCCTATTAATTTGAATTATCAGAGACTTTGCTAAATTAAACAATTAAAACATTTATTTCTAATAATAATATGTGAATGATCCAAACTTGAGCTATCCGATGTGAATTAAAATTTTACCAACCACACACCTCAAGAAGTATAAATATAGTTGTAAATATATCAAAAATACCTGAGTATTTTCTGACATATCCTTAACTCTTGTACTTACCTTAATTTAAAAAATAAAAATTATAACATAAAAGTAAATTAAAATATGATTCAATATGTGTCAAATTACATAGGTATATTATGATAGATATATATTACAATATATATATATATATATATATATATATATATATATGTATATTTTTTCAGGAAAGGAAAGACAGCTCTTCGAGAAGCAACTGCTGGAGGAGCTACAGGGGATTAAAAGGACTGCTTAGACCAGTGCATTTTATTTGATTTTATTAGTGGACAAAGACATTAACCTATAGAATAAAAAATATAATTTCTAATTTTGGTTTCTCTTTTCTTTACCTACCTAAATTGCACAGAGACAATATGTGGACAAGTCTACTTTACTTATGATTATTAACTGATTAAAAGTACGGTGCCTTTAATTTGTTAATTAACTTATTTTATACACTATTTTTTCCTTGAACATTGAATTTGGTTGAAAACTATGGGAGGAGTTCTACTCACAAAATAACCTCCTAAGGTATCATTTTGATTTGCTATGCTTTTAACAGTTCCAACAGAGTAACCAAATGCCTTTGACAAAGGTTAACAGCACTTTGTTAAATATATTTTGAAATTTTGTAATGTCACTAATTATTTATTTAAATTTAAATGTTTTTGTTAATAGGAAAATTGTTTGTTTTAACAATATTTTTTAAATATTTTCCAAATATTGCTGGAGGTTTAAACCATGGTTGTACAATATTGTTTCAATGTTGAGATAGTGCTGAACAATATTATATTTTTCTTTTCTCAATATTGTTCAATATTGTCATTTAATATTTTACCAATGTTGAACAATATTGCCACAATATTGTCAAGAAAATGTATTTTGTTTCATAAAAATTTTTTTAAAATGTTTTGAAAATATTTAAAATTATTGAGACAATATTATGACAAGATTGGGAAAATATTGTTGACAATATTAAGACAATATTGTTTTGCTACTTGGGATTATTATAACCCATCAACTGAACATATTAGGAGAATGGCGGGAAATTAAATACCCCGTAGCAGCAAATCTGCGTACTCAGCGAATTTCCAATACAGATATATGTATCTTAATACCACTTAAAGTGACTTACCAAGTTTCATCAATATACATTCATAAATAAATGATTTATGACATTTTAATTATTCTCCATAAGAATAACATGGCGTCTGAGGATGCAGGTTTGCTGAAGCAAGTGCATAAAAAATGGGGTTTTATGCAAATCTTATTATAACTCAACTTGGTGAAGCCACATACCAAGTTTTATTAATTTATGTTCATAATTAAGGGAGATAACATTTTATTTATTCTCCATAAGAATAACATGTGGGCTGACTACGCAGGTTTGCTTCTACGGGAACTGTCGGGAAAAAATTGTTTTTCGTGCAAATATCAATACACCACAACGGTATAAAGCAATATACCAAGTTTCGTCAGGATAAGTTGATAAATAAGCGAGATATACAATTTTTCTTATTCTCCATAAGGACAACGTAGGGACAACGTAAGGGATTGGACAACGTAGGGTGTTTAGCACTTTGAATATCTCTGAAACCAATTGGCATAGAACAATGATCAAAGCACCAAATTGTTTGTTTTTAAGCTGAATTTAATGGTAAAAACTAAAATTGGATTTACTAAAATATTATATGTAAAAAACTAAAAAAAATATGTTTGGGGTACAAAACCCCCCAAAATACCCCTTTGGGTAAAGCGATCTGACTGGTTTTCGAACTTTAAGTCATAAATCTTGCTTTACATCTTTGTACCAAATTTTATCAATATCGGATAGTTTTTACAAGAGTTATTGCACCCACAGACAAACATTTATATATACCGTTTTGCACGAATGGTGTTTTTTTTTTTATATGAAGACCTCAAAACGAAAAGTTATATGGTCCTGGGCCTAGATCTTACCATGCCAACTACGGTAATACCTCTTTCCTATATGGGAAATTCGCTAATTCCCTATAAGGGAAATTTGCTAACAAGCGGAACCGCATCGTAATCCCAGATTTACGTAGATATCTGATTATCCTGATAACTACTTAGCTGTTCAAATTTTCTGATACATCTTAGGTCTTAGGATAACATTTAAATAAAACAACTATTTATACCCATAGAAGTGAAAATGAATCGGTATTAAAATCCCTACACTTATCTAACCTATAGTTATTTGGGCGTACGCTTTTAAAAGCCTTAGCTTTAAGTGGATAATGCAAAACGTGCTTTTCGCTCGTTGGTTTTCAAGAATATTTTTAGGACTTAATGTATTAAAAAAACGCGGGTAATATAATTTACAAATCTATTTAGCATCTCAATGTATTTCTTTACCATTATAGCAAAGCTCTTTGCTTGCTAAATACAGTTCTTAGTTATTATATAATACTAGCTGTTATTAGCCCGTCAACAATGACGGGCTAATACACGAATCAAGAAGTTTCCATTAGTAATGCAATAAATGTAGTGGCTTCAAAATTGTTCTTTGCAAATATATAAATAAATATCTGTTAGTTATTTAAAACGCTAATTTTGAAAAGAATTTAATCAAATGGGAAATCACCGTGCCAAATTGTAAGATGCGATTGTAACAAAGCATATTGCATATTAAAATATTCACTAGTGGCTTACAAGGGCTGTAGCGCCTAACACGTGGTTTTTGTGTAGGTAAGTGGATAATCACAGCTGATCATTAGTTAATTTTGCTTATCAATAAAAACACAGTTGTGATATTTCCATAAGAAAATCATTGGATCTTTGAAGTCCAGTGGGGCGTAGCCCACATAATTTTTTAGATTTCTGATATTTTTACCACCGTCCTTGGCCCTCAAGCTTTAAAATGAACTTCATAACCTAACTTAACTTCTTCCTAGCTCTAGATGTTTCGTGGGGACCGATTCGCTTACGGAATTAAACATATAGATAAGAATGTGTCAAAATTATTTTTACGAAAGTCTTATTAAGCCTGCACAAAAAATAGTCCAAAAAAAGATTTTGATGGTTTAGTTGAGTATAGTTAGCCATTTGTGTTTGTAAACAAAGCAGACAATCTTAATTAAAATTAGTTTTTTAAATTGAAATTGGCAGGCAATAAGCATCACAAATTATAAGCTGAGTGGAAATGGAGTTTATAATACTGTATAAAAGTGGCAGAAAAATGTATTGTAATTTAAATTCAGATTTAAATTTCTATATTACCTATTTAAATTTCCATTTTTTTTTAATGTAGAGTAGTAATAATTGTGTTTTATTAATGATAATAATATAACTAAAGATAGCTTTTTTCCTTTGTTTAATCCTGGGTCACGGAAATTACTACGACAAAGCAGCATTATAGCAGTTCACATCTGGAATTGTAGTCTTTATTGTTGTTGCAGTTTCTATAGTTTTTTGTAAATATGAACAATCAAAAGCTTTTTGTAAACTACGAAGATGATAGCCATTATTCTTTCTAAAGTGCAATTTGGATATGAGTATAAAAAAAACCATGATTAAAGACACAAATACACGATTTAACAAAACGAAAATTGGGGGGGGGTTATTTGTTATGCTGATGATCAAATGCGAAAGTAAAAGTTAAGGCAATTTGTATAGTTCGATTAAATATTTTTAAGTCCAAAATTCAGTTTGATTTCACAGTGTCGTTCTCTGGCTATATAATATACCTTCTTTGCTATATTGGATGAAACTGGGTGAAGGTAGATGAAACTCTGGTAAGAAATTGTGATAAAAAGGATAAGAATATTAAGGACTACGGGCCTATCCCTCTATTAGCATTTAATCTTTAGTTATTTTATTATCAGTAATAAAACGCAATTATTACTACAACATTAAACAAAAAAATTGAAAATTTAAATAGATAATATGGAATTTTTAAATCTGAATTAGAATTACAATACATTTTTCTGCCACTTTTATACAGTATTATAAACTCCATTTCCACTCAGCATATAATTTGTTATGCTTATTACCTGCCAATTTCAATTAAAAAACCTAATTTTAAACAAGATTGTTTGCTTTGTTTACAAACACAACTTGCTAACTTTACTCAGCTGTCGTATTGAATTTGGATGCAGAGAAGGTAAAGGGAACACATGGCACGGTAAACAAAATGATTGATGAAAAATTACAAAAATAAAAACTGTGTTTTTTTTGCCAATTGCAAACTTTTAACGGAGTAAATTTAGGATATTGTATTTTTTTATCATCCTTGGCCTTAGGGAAATCTATTGACACCAACCTGGCCTCACTAAGTTCAGTAGTTTACTCGGAATAGGTGGTTACACGTTTCTTATACCAAGGCGTTATGGTGGTTACTTAGCGTTTCTTAATGGGAATGGTGAAAAAGGCCAAAAAACAGTGTTTTTGCCGATTGCAAACGTATAGGTAAGTAAATTTAGGATATCGTATTTTTTCATCATCCTTTTCCAATGGGAAATCTAGTGACACCAATCTGGCCTCTCTACGTTTAGTAGTTTACTTGGAATAGGTGGTTACACGTCGCCACTACACGCTATTATTATATAGGATACCATATATCCGGTTCCAAGTACGATTAATAAAGTTTTACGTTGAGTTTATATCTAATATTTACTTAAAGATTTTATTCGGGGGTTAATTATTTTCAAGCTTAACCATTATAATTGATCTGAAGTGATTCTAATATCTCAATAAGAAAATTATTTGTATTCCAAGACATAGCCAAATACTTGATATTTGTAATCCTATCCTAAACTCTAATACAAGCAATGTATGTCTGCAGAATTGATCTCGGAACGATTTTGTTAAAACTTTGGAATTATGTGCTTTGGGGGCTAAATATACGATCGTTAGAAATCTCAGCCCCAGGAAAACTAATGATTTGTTAAAATCTCATTTGAAAATTGGAAATTTTAACATTGGGCAAATGGAGTTTCAAATCAAAACAAAAGAATCATAACAGCTGAGAATAAATTAACCAGTAAACTGTCAAAGTAGCACTTAGTCAAGGTAAAGTATTAACACTGGATTTCTTGAAAACAGTAACTAGAACCATTGAATAAAGATTGCATATAGACATTTATTACCCGCGAAAATAATCAAATATCAACGAGCATGGCTCGGCCTCCTTGGTACTATCAACGCTATACAAGTAAAACATAAAAATAATAATAAATAAAACAACCCACATTATAAAAAATTCAAAAATAGAACTGATCTTGAGAAAAAGGTTGTATTCAAGCATTAGCCTTTGATACAACAGTAAAGAAACCTTACTCACCTGATGATGTATGATCGAGTTTCTCTGCAGCAGCAAGGAGTTGACTACTCCGTAGAAGTGGTCGGTGGAGTTGGTCATGTCCTCGGGCGTGGCGCTGGTGTTGAGGTAGTCTACGAGGCGCCCCAGCAACGCCACCACGGGCTCCCCTTCCCCTGGGTACGGAGTGCCCCGGTCCTGCAGCGTTGTGAGGAGGGCGAACAACGTGGCTGCCACCGTCGAGTCACCGAAGCCGAGCGTCACGCGGTGAAACTAGACCCAGTTATACGAGTTTTAACTTAGATTTATTTCTAAATTTAATATTTTTATCATAGGTAAAATAGTACGAAAATCTCATCGCTGCCATCTAAAGGTGATTTAGCTGATCGCAGTCCTCATGAATTAATCGTAACTCTGTCCTGTTTACACCACCTGTGCAATAACTGAGTCCAAGAACATGTTCCTTGTTTTAACTGATTTTATACCATGTATACCTACGTCTTAAAATTGTCTGTGATCGATTCTGAAATGTTTGAAAAACTTTTTGGTGTGCTAATTTATAATGATCATTCCATCACATAAATGTGCTCTCTAGGACGGAGGTGCGGGCCAAGTGAATGTGAATCTCCTATTTTACATGGACTGAGAAAATGTTCGCTATGTTAATATTTAACTCTCTTAAAAATGTGAAGTAACACAACAATAATCATTACGTAAGTACCAAGTCATATAACAAAGAATATTACGCAAAATCCATTAGTGTCCATTAGGGCAGTTATCTAAATGCGTTTAAGAAGTGATTTTAAATTCGTGATTTTCATAAATAAGCTATTCATGTAGTAAATGCATAAACATATTAAAAATAAATATAATATAGTTTATTATAATTTCATAAACAAATATTGTGTAGTATCAGAGCAGACCGTAACTACCGTAACGTGATCGAAGAACAATCTTAATCGTTATATACATATTAAATTTGTTAATGTTTATTAAAATGCATTCAGAATTGTTATGCAGTTAACTTCCTGAAATGCTTAGGTTACTGTAAATATTAACTACAAAAAACAAATGTTAAATCTTTTACTCATAATGAATCTATCATTAAAACTCGAGATTAATTACTTAGAAGTTATTACAAATTATATGACTTTGTATTGAACAAATGACTAATCACGGCTACTTACATCATCGTCAATGGATGCGACTTTATCACCGATGCAATTCGAGAAGTCCGGAGTCTGCCAGGCAGCCTGGTCCCTGTCCACGAGGAGGCACAGTCGGGTGGCGACCCCCCGGTAGCGCGAGGGACACTCCTCCCTGGAGGTCACACCCGGCCCGGCCCAGCGCCACCCCACGCCCCCGGACACCGCCGCGCACCACGGCACCACGGAGCGGTTCAGCAACTCCAGGCGGACACTGCGGGACACGGACCTCGCCGCACCGTGGACGTGGCAGCTGTACACTGCCGACCTCTAGTGGCGAGGGCACAAACCAATAGCGATAACATACTGTTCATGCGAAGATACCTTGTTGTATGAAACACTCAAGCTGTTACAGTTATGGGGTTGGTAATAGGTATTAGCGACCTATTTTACTATCTTCAAAGTGGCATGCAATGTAAATTTAAATAATCATCCTGCTGTATCCATGTAAAGGTTTAAGTCTATGTTATTTTTAAAGATTTACAAAAACAATAAAAAATACACGGTGAATGTAGTATTTTATACAATGATCCATACCACCTTTACCATAGAGCAATGAATAAGGAACGGGAACTAACTATTTTCAGCTACTGTCCACTTTAACGGAAAATACTCCAAACCGATTGAGCTTTAATTATTAAGGCTGGGAGCTAATATACAGGGCGAATAAAAAGTAAGGACCATACCCCCCATTATCATTTTTATTTGTTAATATAAACTAATATCTTTTGGGTAGTGATCTTAACTGAAGGTGTAGTATCTTTCGACATTATTCAAAATTTGGAGTGTCCCCCAAAAATAGGAGATTTTGGGAGTAACTCAAAGTTTTTAAATGTAAACCCCCTTTGAGTGCCCCTCATTAAAAAAAAAAACTCTAAATGTAGATATATGGTGAAAATTAGGGACCGTTATCTCTTCCCTAACCAGTCAAAATTTCCAAATATTGTATTCAAATCTGGAAGACAAATCTTGAGGGGCATTAAACATGTTTAATAGATGGTACACCTGAAGTTAATATCACAACGCGAATGTAATCAGTTCATTTTAACTTAGTAAAAGTAAAGATAAAAGAAACAAATATGTTATTCATCAAGTATGCTTCCTGAATCGAGATGATTAAATATTCAAATATATTATTTTTAAAAATTATTGACTTTCATATATGAACACTATGGTTTTGGGGGAATTTAGACTGGCTGCCATTTTGGCTAGGGAAGAGATAGCGGCCTCTAATTGACACCATTCATCTACATTTTTTACAGTTAAAAAAAAAAAATAAATAGTCACTCAAAGGGGATTTACATTTAAACATTTTGAGCTGCTCCCAAAATGACCCATTTTTGGGGGACAGTAAACATTTTATATTGTGTAAAAATATAATACACCTTAAGTTACTATCACTACCCAAAATATATTAGTTTATACTGTATTAACAAATAAAAAGCATAGAGGGGGACCTGACTTTTTATTCGCCCTGTATACTAGCTAGGTATAGGACTTATTAATGTTTAAAAAATCCTTAGGTTTCAGTCCCACTGTTTACAGAGGTCCAATTTTATTTTTTTGCATATTTATTTGTTTATTGTTGATTTGTTTATATTTATTTGACTATCGTGGAAAAAGCGTATCACATTTTTGAAACCCCTTTGAATTTGTGACTGAGATCACTGTGCGAATAACGGACCACCAGCTAGTATAAACCATTCATATTACGATATGAAAAACGTTTGCCAAGCAAGATAATGAAAATAAGCAAGCAATGGTACAAAAGATGAAACGTATAATATTTTTAAACAGTTTATAAAATAACTCTTTGAGATAGGTGTTATACTGCTAAAATGCTAAAATACAGACTGTGTTGTTGCAGTTAGTTTATTCAATATACATACTCTAATACTTAAACTGCAGAAATCTTGTTCAACGTTTTTTATTAATTACACAATACAATTTCAAGGATATACAATACAAATATCGTATTTACCATACGTATAACAAATGTTTAAAGTGGTATCAAAACATATTATATACTCATATAGGATATATATACAAATACAAATTTATAGTTATTACTATAAACTCTTTTCCCATGTAAATTAGTCCACAGTCCACAGATAAATAAGAATATTATGATTATAACAGATTAAATACACTGACAGCCAATATATACAACCTTCTCAATCGATAAAACCAATAACACTTATAACTAACCTGGACGTTATATATCCTGAGAATGCTTCCTCCAGGGTGCAAGTCTTCCCAAAACTCCAGATCCGGCGTCATTTTGAACAAGGCGTTGTTCTTTGTCCAGCTGTAGCCGAAGCGGCTTTCGTACTGCAGCTCGTTGGGTGATGTGCACTTGACCGTCACGTTGTCCCCCTGCAACGTTTCAAAAGGCATTCTTTGGGGATATAATAATTTTTTATAAATAAATATACAGCAAAAAATGTAATTATAAACTTGATTATAAGCCTTTAAAGTCTTTAATTAAAATATTAACAATCTTTTGAAAGCCCAAATAGGTATCCATTGTTGTGTTGGGCCGTGCAGTGGAGTAAATGACTTCGCTGATGTCGTCTTCCGCCAAACTGAACTCACTGAAACTAATTTCCGCAGGAGCATGCTTTCGCCACATGGGCATCCTGAGATGAAGATGATGTTAACGAAACCAAATACTGTAGGTATATTTATCCATTTAACTTAATTATATTAATCTGTGCGATCTGAGTTATCACCGTAAGTAAACAAAGAAAGGGTTTTGAAACCTCATAATTCTGCTATGATGTTTCTTATACTATGGTCCATACTGAAACTAAAGTGCTTTTTTAATTCTTGGGATATTAAATATTTTTCTAAATGTGTTTTGGAAGACTGTTTTTCATTCTGGCTCTAAAGCTCGACTGAGCAGTAAACCTTTTTGGGCGATTTTTGTATACTCGATAAGAAAAATGTCCTAGTCAATGCAAGTAAACCCGTTGTTTGATGTAAATAGTTTATGTTAAAAGGTGAAACTATTATAAATGACTTTAGTACCGTTTAACAGGCTACGTAAAATAAAATATTTTGCTTTAAAACCTATATCTCAAACTAAAAGGTCAAAAAGAAAAGTCATCTTTATTATTATTATGGTTATTTTATAGTTTATTATAATTCAACCCAACACGCTCATAATATTATCAGCAACAGAAATATAGTTAAAAGAGTAAAAGAAAACAAAAACAACATTTAATTGTGATTTGAAACAATACACAAAGCAAGTCCCTCTCCGGAGTTTAATTTAATAATTTGATCGTAGTGTGCAATCGATATGCAATGGAAACAATAATACGAAGCAATGGATCAGTTAATTTGCTCTAGGAGTACGCTACTGCATAGTGAGTTATGTAATAGCGCAATTACAATAAACTATTGGACAATTTGAATTGAACTTAGACACTAATAAGATTCAATATCAATTACAAGTCTCAAATTCATAGTTAACAGATAAGGTCACAGTATCATGGACTTATATCTTACGGTTCAGTTAAATAGAAGGTTGATCGGTTGTACATTTACCCATCAAAAACCGTCCAATTGTTTACCCCTATAACTACATTCATGCTTTAAGGCTCCAGTCTACCCTAAAGAAAAATCTGCGCCGCCGCGTGAAAATACATTGGTAATACGGTGCGGTGCGGAGGTCCGCAGGATTCCTGTTTGCGGCTATGATAATTATGTTATCAACACACTATATGATAATTATGTTAACAACATACTATAAACGGGATATGATAGAAGAAAGTTAATTCTATTCATGCAATTAAAAAATTATAATTATAATTTCAAAATAATGTTTCTGTCTTAAGTTGCTGTAGTTTGAAAAAGATTATTTTGTACATTTAAAAGGACTTGTAAATGCAATTCAGTTAAATAAATTACAAAAGTAAAAAATACGTTTGTAGATAATATTTTATTCTTTAATCTTATACTTTAACTTTAATTAAAGGGTTTATATAGCAGCTTTAAAGAGGAATCCTGCAAACTCTTTCATAGCGTTTCACGGAAGGGATAGGCCGGAGCCTTAAACATCTTTATATTACGAAAGAATTGCCCCACTTCTTATAATTTTAAAATATAGTATTTCGTTGATTCAACATGTGTACCTGCCAAGCCTAGATGTTTAGAGACTTGAATATACTTGACTAGATATAATCTTTTTACATATTTCTATTAAATAAAATAAAAAGTACTTACACAACAGTATACAAGAATAAACGTAGTGCTAGTTGGTATGTATATTGTATGCGATGGTAAATTAGGGAAAAAAATAAAAAGTACACTTGGGAAGATAACGAATATTTTATGTACTATTTTTTATGCGCTTTGGAATTATATCACACTAAATTTAAATTTGGTTTTAACGTACATACATGTGTATTTTAGCGAATTTCCCCTATAGGGAAGAAGCTATTACCGTAGGTCTTATGGTAAGACTTAAGCCCGAGACCATGATAACTTTTTGTTTTGATGTCCCCAGATGTCCAAAACACTATTCGTTCAAATTTATATATATGTATATATATATATATATATATATATCTATATATGTGTCCGTGAATGCGATAACTTGAGTAAAAAACGTCCGATTTCGATGAAATTCGGCTCAAATGTGTAAACTGACATTTATGACTTTAAGTTCGAAAACCAGAAAAATCGGACCATGGGAAGGGGGGTTTATGGGGGTTTTAAATTTTCCAAAAATCGGTTTTTTGCATTTTTTACCCTAAAATTTTTAAAACACTTAATTTTGGTTTAGACCATGTTATAGAGCTTAAAAAAACAAATAATATGGTATTTTGAATTATTAACCTAGGTTAAGTGGTTGCGGAAAAAATCCAAAAAACATGCTCATAAAATCTCCCATGTTAATCTTATGGGAAAAAGGTTTTTGGCTTTTCCTCAGTTAATTTTACTTTAAACTTCACATTTTCTTTTACCAATCACTTCAGCTCCACAAAACAATCATTTTGGTGTTTAAATTGTGATTCTACGTCAAACCGTTGCAGAGATATTCAAAGTGCTAAACACAGTACGTTGTCCAATGTTATCCTTATGGAGAATAAATAAAATTGGATATCTTGATTATTTATTAATGTATATTGATGAAATTTGGTATGTGGCTTCATGTTGTACTGGTATATTGATAATTGCACAAAAAATAAATGTTTTGTTGATTGTACCCGTAGCAGCTAACCTGCATACTCAGCCCTAATGTTATTCTTATGGAGAATAAGTAAAGTTTTATATCTCCCTTAATTATGAACATAAATTAATAAAACATAGTAAGTAGCTTCACCTGGTTCAGTTATATTGATAATTGCATAAAAAATCATTTCTTATCTTCCTCGTTGCAGCAAACCTGCGTACTCAGTCCTAATGTTATTCTTATGGGGAATAAATAAAATGTAATAAATAACTTATTTATGAATGTATTTTTGTCAAAATTGGTGAGTGGCTTTATGTACTAGTGAGAAACATATCAATGCATTGGAAATTCGCTGAGTACGCAGGTTTGCTGCGACGGGGGGTATTTATGGTTGTATCTTTTATACGTTATTTATTTATTCTAATTGTATGTATCGGATTTCATTGCTTGAAGAAGTTCAGTGATTTTGATTTGAAATCAATTGTTTGTTATGATGAGATTAAGGAACTCCAAACAGACTTAGCCTTGGAGGCCCTAACTTTCTCATAAGTAGACATATAGTTGAAGGCTAGTTAAATTTTATTTGTTTGCAATTATTATTATAATTATGTTAAGTTAGCAATCACTTATTTAATTTTAAGGCATTAAGGATCTATGCCCATATTCCCATATGCCCATATATTAGTGATAGTTAGTTTAATGACGCCATTCGATGTATACCATTGTATACTTTATGAATAAAGATATTTTCAATTCAATTCAATTCAATTCAATATTCTGTGATTATCTACATTTAGTTGTTTTTTTAAATGTTAATTAAATTAATATATCATTTAGTCAGACCTGGTGATGATTGAAAAATACATTCGTTAGTATAATAAAGTGATTGAAAATATACACTGTTTCCGTGTGTAAATTTAATGTAAAAAATGAGATAATAAATGTAATTATTCATTATTCAAGTGAGAGATAAACACCTAATGGAAACCAGTCTTACTCACTATCAACAAACGTGAAGTTATATCTCTAAAGCTTTGGATGTATACTGTATATTAGATAAAAACGATTAACAACAACATAATCACAAGGCGGAGTTAATTTTTTCTAATTTCAACTAATGTTCTTACAATATCAGTTATATTGTATTTTATATACTGATATACATATACTAAATATATGTTATATTGGTTGATTAAGACTACTAATATTATTAGACTTATTTGAATTTGTTTAACAAAGTACCCTTTTTTATATGATGTATTTAATAACAATAGTGAGTAATAATTAAACTATATTAAAATGTACTAAGCTAGCATTTGTATATACATAAATAGAAGATTAAACTGAAACAGTCACTCGGTTGAGTAGAATAATGAATCACGAGAATGAACTTTCACTTATCCTGCTTAAAATGTGTGGTGTGTTGTAATTGCCACCCATAACAAATAAAACTACATTATGATAGATAAGAAAATAAATAGTACATTTATAACTTTACTTGAAGATATAAATACAAATGCCCCTATTTCCTAGGGGAAATCTCTAATTTGGATTACTATTTCATTGATTACCCTGCGGTGAGAAGCAAGCGCCTTGACAAGTTCAGCATAGGCAATTGAGATACAAGTGTCTGCATTATTTTCAGCTGCCCCTGCGATTAATAAAGAAACACTTTATTTGGAAAAAGTATGTGATTTCACATAGTTATTAATTAGTTTGGCCAAAATAAAATGTTGTTCATTTAAAGTACTAAGCGAGCATTTTAAATATACATAAATAGAAGATTAAACTGAAACAGTCACTCAGTTGAGTAGAATAATGAATCACGAGAATGAAATTCCACTTTCCTTCCGTACAGCAGTTGATTCATTTCAGTGTAGTATCCTAAACATGTTATAATGCAAGGTTGCCACAGTAGGAGGTTAAATGTCTCCCTGGTTGCTTCCTGCATTATTTTAAGGAAAACTTATGAAATAAATGTGTCTGTTGTTTTTATAGTTAAAAACATGTTTAAGATTTCAAAGGTTATAATGATCTCGTAATATCGAAAAATTAGCACTTAAATACATTCAATGAAATAATGAAGTTTTTTGCATTATAATGGTCTCTATTTACAGATATTCTGACTTACGGAATCAAATATTGTAATAATATTTTAAATAAACTAAGTGAAAACTAAGAGTTAGTCTGTTAGCTGCATAAGTAGTTATTCATTTAATTCGAGAGTTAAAATACAAAAATATGCAATAAACATTATTACTGTAATACTTTAATGTTATTACATATACTGAATAAAGAAGGTAGATAATTAAACTTGGAATGATATGGTCATAAATAAGTTACAAGTAAAATATTTAAACGTGGCTGAGATGAGAGAGATTTTATGATAACACTCACACTTTGAGAACAAAAAGAATGTAAACAAAAACAAAGATCGTCTGTTTTAAGGTTCAAACTTACAGGTTTAAACAGTAACTAAAACATATGTTTCAGTTCAGGCAGATCTTTAGTATCACATACTTTTAAGATATACTAATCACTATCTTAAGTAATCTTACAAATCTAAATGAAATAACTACAACACAAATACATAATTTTGGTTTGATATGATGTAAGAATTGCTTAAAACAATGACAAAGAAAGATATGTACGCTTTATATCCGAACTGTTTAGCCCCACTTTGTGGATTTGATCTTGGGGTAAGCAAAAAATAAAACAATTCGCCGATGTTTAAACTGTTTGGATTTCCATTTGTTGAATTATTTGTGATTTATAAAATTGCCTAAATGTTTTATCAAAGGTAAAATACACTAATTTGCATATCATATTTTACTTTGGTTTATGTAGTAGGCCTTAGTGTACCCCTCAGTCCATGTAGGCAGAGGGTCGTTCAAAAGTTTATGGCCAGAAGCTGTGAAAAACTCCGATTTCTGCAGTCAATCTTTTACCATTTATTACAATTGTTATGTGTATTTACAGTTATGGAAACAGTTTCTCGATGCCAGACGCTCAGAGGATTCAACAACTACAAAACTTAAAGAGGTTCGTGTTCTGATTGAGACGTACTGACCATGTGCACAAGTAGGAGGGAATGACCGATTCTGGCACAGAAAGTAAAGTTGCGACAGACAAATCCTCATTATGACGTCATCGGCCCGCCCTGGTTATCGTTAACGATATGATGCGTGAGGCTAACTCTCGCGTGGCGGATCTTTTCACCAAGGGTGCTCACCACCGCAATATGAGCGTGTTCTTCATCACGCAAAACCTGTTTCATCAGGGCAGGGGTCAGCGTGACATCTAGCTGAATGCTCATTACATCGTATGTTTCGATAATCCCAGAGACCGAGCTCAGATCAAACACTTGGCCCGCCAAGTATATCCAGAAAACCCGAAATTCGTGGCAGAGGCCTACGCGGTCGCCACGCGCGATTCACACGCCTATCTGCTGATAAACCACGCCCGAAGACATGTGCATACGTTCCGCCATTTTCCCCGATGACACGAACAATTACGTCTATCAGCCCAAGAAAAGATAAATAGGCCACATGCACGTTAGCAGCAGTCATCATGTCGCAACGCGTGAAGTAAGATGTCGTACTGCTGACGGCACTGGTGCACGCTACACCCAAGGACCGCAAAGTCCTGTTAAAAGCGTGTGAAAGCAGTCGCATCAGGTCAGTGTGCGAGTGTGCATACAACGTGTTACGTGGGAACATTCCGCTCTCAGTCGACACAAACGACAGTTGGGAAAACACAAACAGACGCTCAGACGAGTGGTGAAACGCGGCAAGGGTTGGGCCAATAACGACGCTATCTTATACAACGAGGCGGCGCGTGGCGGGTTCCTTCTGCCCTAACCATTGAGCGCCGTTCTACCCGCGTTAGTGCAGAAAGTAATTGGAAATGGAGTACGCTAAGAAAATGGTGGTCGTACCGCAGGAGCTCATCGAGCGGATGCGAGAAGGGACAGGTGGTGGCAATAAGCCACCCCGACTGGACACTGAGATGCATCGTATATTAAGCGGCAAGCGGCTGGTTGATACAGAGAAATGGCAACTATATCAACAGGTGTTACAGCGGTTCCTGCACTTCTCCGCAGCTAAACATCAACCCATAGGCTTTCCTATCATTGATGAAGAAGAAGCGGGTGAGGGTCGTGCCAAACGCGAGTCTGCCGCCCTGGTGGAGGAGGTCGTGGAAACGTTCCCAAAGACCTACAAGACGGAAGCGCGCAGCTTGTTGCGGTGAACAACGAGAAGGTTTCCAATTCCAGTATTGTGCGGACATTTTTCACAGCATAGTAGGAGTGCGATTGGCGTCAAGTGATGACGGCGTTGAAGAGCATGATCAAACCCAAAAAATACATAGGCGATTCCACAGCGTTGCGTTTCCTAGGCGTGGGGTTGGATGCTGCATCAAGCCCTTGGGTAGACACGACAGCCATATCATACACGACAACACCCATACCATCGAGATTTACACCGATGCGAGAGCGGCTGAGACCACGAATTCAATCATTCCAGACGAAAGTAGCCAGACGAAAGTTAATAACTGACGAACCGACCAAAGATTGGTCACCGTAATGGAGAATTATGATCCGAGTCAGCCGGGTTCGTTTGGCTGTGTTTCCGTCTAGCACGAGCCGCGCGCCTATCAAAGCGCCGAGTGGAGGAATGGTTGCGTGCTCAAGACACCTATACGTTGCACTAGCCGGCGCGTTTATTTAGTATGCGTAGAAACCCCGTAGAATGTTGTTCAATATTTGATAGCTTCTTGCCTTCTCCACAGTGACGCTCATGGGGTCCAGCTTGACGTCCGGTGGCCGCAGCACCTCCAGCACCAGACTGTTGCACTGCTGGTAGCCCCAGTCCGCCACCTGGCAGGTGTACCGCCCCGCGTCCAGGGGGTCCGCCTGCTCCACCCCCAGCAGTGCGGTGTACTGCTCCGCCGAGTCCAGCGGCAGCAGGCGAGTCCAAATGTTCCTGGAACGAGTTCGAGTGTTTAGTGTTTATCGTACTTAAAACTGTCAGACGTGTAATGTGGGGGAAATAATGATTGCCGTGCTATATTTTTGAGATAAAACGAATTGGGATTACTAGTTTTGATCTCTTAGTACTTTCAAATAAAAGTTCTAAATTTACTAAAATTACCTGTCAGGATCTAGTGTAACGTTATTTGAGCATAAATAGAGTTTGAAGACTAAGTACAATGTTCATACAAATTTTGTTATTTTACCCTTTGTTTTCAGTTCATAAAAGTAAATTAAATGTACTGTTAATCATTTTATTCCCAATGTGACCTCTTTTATAACATTTAGACATTCTGCATAAATAGTAAATATGTCAATATTTAAAAAATAATTACTTTATCTAATTAAATTACTGAGTTTGTATACTCATAAAGAACCTTGTTGAAAACTATACATTTTTCTATATGACAATAATTTATGAATTTAATTAGAGTACTATGTTACAGGGATTTATACAAAATATAACTAAACAATAATTTAACATTCTTTAAAAAAAAACATACCTCCTAGCTCTAGTGGTATTGATTAATATGTCGTCTTTGAACCAGCGGAACGTCATGTGTGAGGATCCCTGAGCGAAACAAGAGAGGATAAACTGTTCCCCTTGTCGAACCAAAGGCCTCGGGAGGTTCAGTCCTACTCTCTGAAGCAAACATGTAAATAAAAATTAAAACCTATAAATAATTGCCTTAATATTTAGTATAAGTATGACCCATCACACCATTAGTTATTGTCATTTTGTTGTAACTCAATTTTTAATAACAAAGTAGGTTTATTTTGTTGGTCCACGTGCGCCTCAGGTCTCCAAGTGGAACCAATTCTGAGTACAATATACTGATTGTTGTATAAATCAAAAAACTTTGTTTATGTTGTACTAGGCTTTAAAATAAACGATTTATACTTTTCCCCAATAGCGATAATATGTAAGTATTATTTTATTTATTGCATCCGTTATGATTTTCCCCTCAATCTATTTCTTGTTCAATATTTCCTTGTGTTTTATTTTTTAGCACTTTGGGAAGAAATAAGGCATTTCCTCAAGTATATTACCATTGACACCCTATGTAGCGTAGGAGACATGTTATTAAACTAAATAGGTTTATTACTTCCGTCAATAGTCCAAAAGGTTTAACACATTGGTTATGTCAACATGTTTCGTTGCAAGTGCAACATTTTAAAGGCTTGCAAGTCGTCAAGATCTTAAAATTTAAACAAAACACAACAGTACGAACGAATAAACATTTAGATAGCGCTATCACGGTCACGGGCATCCCGACAAGTCCCGGCACGTTTAGCAGACCCTAAAGTTGCACTTGCAACAAAACATGATGCATAACCTATATGTCAAACATTTTGGACTGTTGACGGAGATAAGAATCCTATTTAGTCTAGAACATAGACTAGGGGCTAATAAAAATGGATTTGGACATGTTATTCTTAGCTTTATTGATACTCTAGCTTCCCCTGACACTCACCAGGAGGTGCAGGGTAGACTCCCGTGTGATGGCGAAGTGAGTGGGCACTAGACTCATGTCCCCCAGCCTCCCCCTCTGGACCACTGTATTACAACTGAATCCTAAGTATCTTACTGATTCTCTAGTCTCCTGACACTCACCAGGAGGTGCAGAGTGGGCTCCTGTGTGATGGCGAGGTGAGTGGGCACTAGACTCATGTCCCCCAGCCTCCCCCTCTGGACCACTGTATTACAACTGAATCATAAGTATCTTACTGATTCTCTAGTCCCCTGACACTCACCAGGAGGTGCAGAGTGGGCTCCTGTGTGATGGCGAGGTGAGTGGGCACTAGACTCATGTCCCCCAGCCTCCCCCTCTGGACCACTGTATTACAACTGCATCCTAAGTATCTTACTGATTCTCTAGTCTCCTGACACTCACCAGGAGGTGCAGAGTGGGCTCCTGTGTGATGGCGAGGTGAGTGGGCACTAGACTCATGTCCCCCAGCCTCCCCCTCTGGACCACTGTATTACAACTGAATCCTAAGTATCTTACTGATTCTCTAGTCTCCTGACACTCACCAGGAGGTGCAGAGTGGGCTCCTGTGTGATGGCGAGGTGAGTGGGCACTAGACTCGTGTCCCCCAGCCTCCCCCTCTGGACCACTGTATTACAACTGAATCCTAAGTATCTTACTGATTCTCTAGTCCCCTGACACTCACCAGGAGGTGCAGAGTGGGCTCCTGTGTGATGGCGAGGTGAGTGGGCACTAGACTCGTGTCCCCCAGCCTCCCCCTCTGGACCACTATATTACAACTGAATCCTAAGTATCTTACTGATTCTCTAGTCTCCTGACACTCACCAGGAGGTGCAGAGTGGGCTCCTGTATGATGGCGAGGTGAGTGGGCACTAGACTCGTGTCCCCCAGCCTCCCCCTCTGGACCACTATATTACAACTGAATCCTAAGTATCTTACTGATTCTCTAGTCCCCTGACACTCACCAGGAGGTGCAGAGTGGGCTCCTGTGTGATGGCGAGGTGAGTGGGCACTAGACTCATGTCCCCCAGCCTCCCCCTCTGGACCACTGTATTACAACTGACATCCTAAGTATCTTACTGATTCTCTAGTCTCCTGACACTCACCAGGAGGTGCAGAGTGGGCTCCTGTGTGATGGCGAGGTGAGTGGGCACTAGACTCATGTCCCCCAGCCTCCCCCTCTGGACCACTGTATTACAACTGAATCCTAAGTATCTTACTGATTCTCTAGTCCCCTGACACTCACTAGGAGGTGCAGAGTGGGCTCCTGTGTGATGGCGAGGTGAGTGGGCACTAGACTCACATTCCCCAGCCTCCCCCTCTGGACCAGTCTGTTGAGGGCCTCTCTCACTCTGGAGCCATCCCGCTTTCCACCCCAGAAGTGAAAACGTACTTCCCCGCTGAATCTAGCACAAGAAGTAGAGTGTAACAGTATGGAAGGTGATGACACTGGTTATTAGTAAGTGTAAATATTTATTTCTAGTTACCTTAACCCGAGATGTATATGCTGCAAAGAGCCATGAATACAAATAACATTGTCGTTATATTGTTGTAGTAAGTGGATGCGAGAAATACATAGACATATACTGGTAACATGAATGATAGGACCGACTTTAACTAAAACATAATGACGAATGGCAAGTTATTGAGTTCTTTGAACTGACTAAATTGTGTGATCAGTAAAGTAAACCAGTAGTAAAGTCTATAAAGAAACATCAACATATATCTGTAGGGAAAGAAATACTCTCCCATTTTCATCTGCCTTTGCTCGATGAGTCTTCCGAGAGTCTGCGGTTTGTTTAGCCATGTCAGGAATAGACTTTTGACATACAAAATCGGGTATTTCAATAAATAAAACACAACAAATTGCGGGACATTGTATATTTGACAGAACCGCAAAGTATGGAATCAAAAATTCAATCTAAATTTTCATCGCAATACCTGTTATTGTCAGTTGTTTACTTGGCCATTACCATTTAATATAGACCCCTGCTTAGCTGCGATGTCTTAAATATACACTGTGCTAACCCTTTAAATTTATTCAAACTCCCAAGTTCCATCAATACATAAAGTTGCAAAAGAACTAACTACTAGTGAGAAACAAAATAATAAATTATTATAAGAAGTCGAATAAATTATTGTGAAGAATTATTATTAAATAATTTTAACATCGTTATCAATCAACATGAATGCGTGTTAAGCTTGTTTTCACTTTACAGTTATAATGCAAAAGAATAGTAAAATAATCATAATTGTCTTCTTTATAATTTTTACTGAACATAATACATAAATCCAAAAGTATGAAAATACTTACCCTACATCAATTACTCTAAGATCCTCCATTACAGACAGGTTGCTACTTCTCAAATACTTGGTAATCTGAAAAATACATTAAAAATAAGAAACTAATTATTATATTACCCATGTAATTATATTAATATATAATAATATGATTATTTAAATAAGAAGCTGAATTTAAACTTAAATAGTTTACCATTCACTGGTCTCAAGTCCCTTTACATATTTTTCTCTTTAAGCGTAGGAAAACTCTTCCCATTGCTTTAAGCAATAACATATTAAAATACCCCCGTCGCAGCAAACCTGCGTACTCAGCGAATTTCCAATGCATAATATTTGACTTAATACCACATAAAGCCGCATACCAAGTTTCATAAAAATATATTCACATATAAGCGATTTTAATTATTCTCCATAAGAATAACATTGGTAATGAGTACGTAGGTTTGCTGAAACAAGGAACACAAACAATTGTTTTTTATGCTAATCTAAATATAATTTAACTAGGCGAAGCCACATACCAAGTTTCATCAATATTCAATCATAAATAAGCACGATATAACATTTTAGTTATTCTCCATAAGAATAACATGGGGGCTGAGTACGCAGGTATGCTGCTACAGGAATAACCAACAAAAAATAAATATTTTGTGCAGATATCAATATACCGGTACTATTTGAAGCCACATACCAAGTTTCATCAACATACATTCATAAATAATCGAGATGTCAAATTTTATTTATTCTCCATAAGGATAACATTGGACAACGTACTGTGTTTAGCACTTTGAATATCTCAGCAACAGTTGGGCGTAGAATCACAATTTAAACACCGAAATGATTGTTTTGTGGAACTGAACAGATTTCTAAAAGCAAATGTGAAGTTTAAATTAAAATAAACTGAGGAAATGCCAAAAACCTTTTTCCCATAAGATTAACATGGGAGATTTTATGAGTAGGTTTTTTTGGATTTTCTCCGCAACCACTAAACCTAGGGTAATAATTCAAAATACTATATTATTTGTTTTTTAAGCTCTATAACATGGTCAAAACCAAAATTAAGTTTTTTAAAAATTGTAGGGTGAAAAATGCAAAAAACTGATTTTTGGAAAATTTAAAACCCCCATAAACCCTCCTTCCCATGGTCCGATTTTTCTGGTTTTCGAACTTAAAGTCATGAATGTCATTTTACACATTTGAGCCAAATTTCATCGAAATCGGACGTTTTAGCGAATTTCCCCTATAGGGAATTAGCGAATTTCCCCTATAGGGAAGAAGCTATTACCGTAGGTCTCATGGTAAGACTTAAGCCCGAGACCATGATAACTTTTTGTTTTGAGGTCCCCAGACGTCCAAAACACTATTCGTTCAAATTTATATATATGTATATATATATATATATATATATATATATATATATATATATATATATATATATATCTATATATATATATATATCTATATATATATATATCTATATATGTGTCCGTGAATGCGATAACTTGAGTAAAAAACGTCCGATTTCGATGAAATTTGGCTCAAATGTGTAAACTGACATTTATGACTTTAAGTTCGAAAACCAGAAAAATCGGACTATGGGAAGGGGGGTTTATGGGGGTTTTAAATTTTCCAAAAATCAGTTTTTTGCATTTTTTACCCTAAAATTTTTAAAACACTTAATTTAGGTTTAGACCATGTTATAGAGCTTAAAAAAACAAATAATATGGTATTTTGAATTATTAACCTAGGTTAAGTGGTTGCGGAAAAAATCCAAAAAACATGCTCATAAAATCTCCCATGTTAATCTTATGGGAAAAAGGTTTTTGGCTTTTCCTCAGTTAATTTTACTTTAAACTTCACATTTTCTTTTACCAATCACTTCAACTCCACAAAACAATCATTTTGGTGTTTAAATTGTGATTCTACGTCAAACCGTTGCAGAGATATTCAAAGTGCTAAAAACAGTACGTTGTCCAATGTTATCCTTATGGAGAATAAATAAAATTTGATATCTTGATTATTTATGAATGTATATTGATGAAATTTGGTATGTGGCTTCATGTTGTACTGGTATATTGATAATTGCACAAAAAATAAATGTTTTGTTGACTGTCCCCGTAGCAGCTAACCTGCATACTCAGCCCTAATGTTATTCTTATGGAGAATAAGTAAAGTTTTATATCTCCCTTAATTATGAACATAAATTAATAAAACATGGTAAGTAGCTTCACCTGGTTCAGTTATATTGATAATTGCATAAAAACTCATTTCTTATCTTCCTCGTTGCAGCAAACCTGCGTACTCAGTCCTAATGTTATTCTTATGGGGAATAAATAAAATGTAATAAATCACTTATTTATGAATGTATTTTTGTCTCAACTTGGTGAGTGGCTTTATGTACTAGTGAGAAACATATCAATGCATTGGAAATTCGCTGAGTACGCAGGTTTGCTGCGACGGGGGGTATTTTACTCAAGTTACCGCATTCACGGACATATATATATATATATAGATATATGTATACATATATATAAATTTGAACGAATAGTGTTTTTGTCATCTGGGGACCTCAAAACAAAAAATTATCATGGTCTCGGACTTAAGAATACCATGAGACCTACGGTAATAGCTTCTTCCCTATAGGGGAAATTCGCTAAAACCTAAGTCAAAGAAAATAAGTTGTTTGTAAAATAATAACTAAATTTAATATATATATATATATATATATATATATATATATATATATAAAACACACACACAAACACATATATGGAGTTCATTACGTTAAATTTTATTCTTTTCAATGTTGTTAAATATGTATGATGACAAAACAACACTATTGTTTTGTGCGTTTAACTCTTCTAAGTCTTAATACGCTTTTGCATTTCAGCGAGTTAATTATGTAAATCCATTAAAACCAAAGTTTTAAACGTACGGACTAATAAAGTCAACACGTAAAGTCAGTGAAACTTTAATCAGATAATAAAGTCAACTCCTTTTACATAAGTAATTGATTTAATTTTAAATCAGTAAAATACCGTTTTATGCAATTTATATTTAACTTTTACAAAAATTAAATTCATTATTCCAGGAATAATTGGTAAAAAATACTATTTTGGATTTATTAAGTGAGAGGTTTTGCTAACGACGACATTGAAATGGTATTTAAATAAATTAATCGATGAAAAGTCGTCACATGTTTATGTAAAATGCAAAATTTACTTTAAACATTTTAGAAAACTACACACACTCCCATTATCTAATACTTAACCATAGTTTTCTTAATCCAGTGTTAAGAGAAAATTTCTAATGAGTATTTATTTGGTATTTTTAAACTAAACAATTGTTGGGATTATTATTCTCAAGAGAAACTATCGATAAAAATAATTACAGTAATCAAGAATGGTGTAAACAAACTACAAATTAGCAAGGGCATAGTTAAAGCAATGTCAATAAAATGCAAATATTACTAAAATCTAGTCTAGTGGATTTTCACACTATGTTATCTTAATATCAATGATTTTTCCAAATAATGATTTTTGTGCGTAAACCTTGACTGATGATGTTCAGATCGCGTAATTTACATTTCATTTATAAAGATAATTCTTATTGGTGATGATTCTTATTTAGCTGAGAGTTCAAAATTTACCGGCCTTATAAATTAAATCTATTTTATCCACAGTCGTAAAATGTTAACTATAAATAAGAATTATTACTATTTCAACTCTGTCCATAGTGTTTGTTCACTGCCGAATTCCCAATAGGGGATCAAAAGTCTAAGACACTTAAAATAATACACGCTTCAAGCTAAGATTCAACACAATATTACTGTTTGTAGCAATTTCATACTTCTTTACAATTATGAACAGAGAAAAAAGTCTGCTTTTAAAATCAATTTAAAGTTATTATCAAATGTATTATAGCTAAATGTTCACGATCAAAATTTTAAAAATGTTGATAATCATAATTTCTTCAGCATATTATTTAAACAATAATTCACACCTTAAAATACAATAAAATAAGTACAATTTACCTATCCGTTGACATATTCCACAGACCTGTTTAGTGAGCAGTGTCTTGAGCGAGCAGGTGGCGCTCTCTAGGCAGGCCCTGACGGCAGACACATTGGTGAGGCGCACTGTGCCCTCGTACCTCGCCCTGTCTGTGGATCACAACAGATATAACCAGCTGTATTGAAGCCGATAACTTATAGCCGGTGTGATAAAATAAACTTTACCTTTTCATATGAAAATTAAAAACAAGGCCGGTAATTTAGTAAAACGGTTTATTCCCGTGCTAGGTAGTACCGAATTCAGATACTGTATAGATATAGATTCTTTCTCCACTGTACTCCATAAATATTCCAGAATGTTATTTTTTGTCTCCGAACATATAAAGCATGACTAGGAACATATGAATTAATGGTAAAGGAAAATTTTACCACATTTGTTAAGGAAATGTTTGTGACATTACAAGTGCAAATTGTCAACATTACTAGTGCAAAGGACTCACCCCTAGTTACAGGCTTAGTGTTTGCTCCACAGGCGCAAGGTTCCGCCAAGCCGTCCTCCGGACACTGAGTGGTGCAGCCGCCCTCCTCCTCACAACCTGGAAAATCTCAATTTATCTTATGTTGTTTAACACGTTATTACGGACATATTCCATCACTGATTAGTAAAACAAAAGTTACCCAACGTTAAGTGATGTTGCGTTTATTTCAGTTTTATGTTTAACTTTTTTTGTGATATCATTCCAGCTTTGTTCGGATTGAGCCACTGATTATGTTCCAGGTATTTTTTCACCTAAAGATGAGATTAGATTATAAAGCTCGAAACGTTGCGTAACTTCGTTTTACCAAGCAGTGAAGGAAATGTCTACAGTAAATTCTTAAATAACACAAACTCACCATCGCCAACAATGAATTTATAACACTAATACATTTATCTAGTAACAAAGTTAAGGTTTAACTGCAGAACAAATGTACAGTAATGATATTTTTGACAAGGTAGTTTACAGCAAAAACATTATTTCGGATTTTAAAGGTGTTAAAAATATAATACAAATAGTATTGTTATTTTTACATGCCAAGATAAAAATAAACAGGTTGAAGCAAACACATAGCTTCCTGTTGCTTCCTTTGTCGACGTAACGTTCCCTTGGCGAGGATATTCCGCTGCCCTCCTCGGGTAATTGATACCAGACTATAAGAATCGAGTATCATGAAAGTAGTTTGATAACAGAATATCATACGGTTAGGATTGACTAATGCCCTGTATACACTATCTTCAATCCTGGTGAGATCAACACAGTCTTTACATAATTTACAAAACGTGTATATTGATTCTACAAAATATTCAATAGTCCACTGGAAAGTGATGATAACTAACTAAAGTAGAATAGTAAATGTGTATGCGACATTTAATTCAAAATAAAAAATGAAATATCACAGAAAGTGTTGAACAAATATTCCTAGATAAGAAAGTTAGGATATTCCTGGAATATTACTAGTAAATAAAGAATTACTAGGGAATATAGTGCAAAGTCCATAAAGATATTAAACGCTCGTTTACTGGTAGTTATTTTAAACACATCACATATTTACCATTATGAAGTAGTGCAGTTTCGCACTTGGGACCAGTGAATCCCTCAGGGCACAGGCAGACAACCGCCGCAGCCCCGGCCTGTCTGAAACATGCATTCACACTATGGTCTCCTCTGTGATTAACACATACACTTGGGCCAGCTGTTTATATCGATGTATATATATACTTGGCGACGTCGACGTACGAAGCTTAATATTCAAGGAATCGTTAAGAAACCCCGTAGTATACTTTAAAGCACAAGTAGCTCAAGTGTAAAATATCTGAATAACGTCTACATAAAATTTCATCATATTAGGTTCAGTATTGTTGAGTAATACACACAAATTTAACTTTACATTTTGTAAGTCTTTTCAAATATGATATGATATTAACTTTTGGTTACAAGTGCGTTTATAAACATAAAACACTTTCGAACTACTGATACTCGGGACGTTGTCATAGTTTGTAATTTTGCATAACCTAGTGAGTACAACGAAACGGTCACGTGACGCGACATAACGGTCACGTGACGCGACGTGACGGTGTGACGGACTCACCTGCAGACGGCGCCGTTGAGGCAGATGTTATCTTCCTCACACAGCGGGCCGTGGCCACAGTCCTCTCCTGAGAACCCAGGGAAGCAGTCACACCAGTAGTCCCTGGGGAACAATAATAGGGTTGGAGATACTTAAGAAATATATTGGAATATATGAACAGTAAGCGTACTATAGGCAAGTTTTGTTACTGAGTTATGGAAAGAACAAAGCGTTATGGTAAAGTTGATGTAGTCCTTTTGTGCGATATAAAAAATATCAGTATTTAAAATCTTAACTGAGTATTTTGTACTCGATAATACTATTTCGGATTATGCAGGTATATGAAATTGATTACTATTGTTTTGGTTTTTATTTTTGAGGCTCTGAATCAATGAATGATGAAAGAAACAAGAAAGAATGGTTAAATTACATGTTTGTTCCGTCAAAGTGATTCAGTTGGTAATCCTACTGGCTTCCACTCCTTTCAACGTATTGGAACTTCATCTTTAGGCCCACACAAAACGTAATTATTTGGATTGAGGTCATCATAATTAAAATGTTTACACCACATACAGAAACAAGGCACGTACGAAAAACATATATATCTAAATGTGTTTAGTTGATTTCACTCAACCGGTAGGATTACCAATTTAATCGATTTGACACAACAACAAGTTAATTTAACCTTTATTGTTATTTCTAATTGATTGTTTTGCACAACAGTTTACAATACTGGCACACTTAACATTTCACCAAATTTAAAAGAAGATTGTGTCCAGACCATCTCTTGCAAACAAATATTATACTAATAATATAATAATGGAGGGACGGTTCAGTAAATTAAATTAATCATTATTTATATAGCAAGACTAATAGTTTAGTAAATAAAATTTTGTTAAGTTAAACATTATTTAAAACAATTCAATAGACTCAGCGTAACTTGAAAATTATTTACATGTTGTATTAATTAATAAGATAGGATATAAGTTTATTAATTTGGTTACACTAAATGGTTCTATGTCTCAACCCATATTTAATCAATGGTGAAAATTCCAAGTAATCTAGTAAGTTAGTAGCGATCAACTGATACAATTAACATGTTTGGGCATTTAAGATAAGTTAATAGTGTAATAACCTTGCAACTTAGTTCAATTGAAGGAAACTAACTTCATCACGGCAGATGATTATGGACTCAACTTCCTGGACCATCGAGCGATTCAAGCTCCTTGTTTACGTATTACCACTATTTCAACTTTAATATTGATTTATTTTCTTCATTATGTATACAAAAAAGCCGAAAGCTAAAGGCTAAAGACTATATAATGGTTATATAGTCCATACAATAAACTAATTTCAATATAATATTAACTTTTTAAGTATTATCTGTGCCACGGACTTAACTTTAAACTCTTAAAATGTTCAAATGTGAAAAGAGGTCTCAATCACAGATTAAACTCTGTTTCAGTACGTTTTTTAAGAACTTTTTTATGTAAGATAATGTCAAATTTAATTTGAATTCTCTTGTAGGTAAATTTAAAAACAGGTCAGGCAATTAATATATTACTAGTCTTCCGTTGTAAATTATTGAGTATTGTATATTGTTGTTATATGACAAATTAGATAATTTTATCCATCCAAAAGTTTAAATCACAAACATTTTTATTCAAATAAAAAAAAATTGTTGTATCCAAGTTTCTTGTTTTTAATATATAAATTAACAAGAAGGTGCAGGCTTTGTTCTATTTACGACTTTCCACTATCAATCTCTCGAAAAGATTTGAATTATAATACGTATTATAGTTTTTGCAATTCATTTTTGTATATACATAATAATTTGTTAAATCCAAATGTTATGGCCTTATAAGGGGATTAAGAGATAAATATATACATATATAACAAAATAATTTGCCAAAATCTCTTAAATACAATGTAAATACAAAATTTGTTTATAATTTGTTCCTAATTTGATACAATTATTTGTATAGTTAAGGATTCTTATTCATCAAAACACAAAAGTATTACTTCCAATGATTTAACATGTGCCATCACTTTTAAATCTTTCTCGTTGTTATTGCAAATTTACAATATAGTGCTATAAGTAATTAGGTGTGCACTTGAAGATTCTAAATTTGTAGTTTATAATCACTAATATTCATAATATTCATAATTAATTAATACTTTATCATTAATATCAATATTATAATTAGTCCAAGAACTGACCCTTGTTGGACACCAGATTATAATTTAAGTTTATTTGAGTTTCTATAAAAAATACATACTTTTGTATGGAATTTGAATATAATTAAGTTGATCAGATGGATAAGACGTAATCAATTCTGGAGCAGAATTTCTTATTCCAATTTTATTTATAAAGTAGTAGAATATGATTCACAATATTAAAAGCGTATTTATTGTCTCGACATAAGAATATAGAAGAGAAGGTATATTCGTTCTGTAACGGCTGTGCCTTCTTAGCAAACGAATTCTTCATCATTGTGAGCGAAGAACGAAAGTTCTTTGCTTATTACCTTCTGTACTACCTTAAAACTGAACAAAATGGAATGAACTTGTTAGCTAAGCTCATTTACTATCAACTCAAGCTCATTCGCCTTTTAAATCCACACCATCTATACTAATCTGTTATTTCTACCAAACGGAAAATTAAACGGTTAAACTGTTTATAGCACATTTGTTGTTATTAAAATAGATTTATTCCTGAAATATAAAGTAAACTTTACCACCCTTAGTCCCGATCCTACATGCTTGTTTGGGTGTTATACACGCAGTATGAAACAGAGTACAGCCTACATCAATAAACACATTAAATAAACAGTTGCCGACCGCATCAATCCCTTTCAATCCTCATGACACTGTTTATGAATAATTTACTGTAATAAAGACCAAAATAAAATAAATCCACACCAGATACTAAATGTGAAACCAATATTATAAATAAACATAAATTGGATTTGCTTTATAAGTGTCGTGTGCTAACCTTTAAAAGTATACAATACAGTATAATTTCTAAATATTAAAATACTAAATTGAACTTCTAGCTTCTTCAGCTAAAATTAACTTATTAAACAAATTGTTAAAACTCGTTAAGAGGTTATATTGAAATCTTACTGATAAGTGCACCTATAGGATTATCAACTTAATGAATGATGTTCACTCAGTGTCTTTATCAAACAATCATTAAAATTTATCAAGTGGTTGTCTTAGAATCGTTCTGGAAAACATAAATTGCTTTTAATAAACGATAGCTTAAAACTTGGCGTTATTAACAGTTGGTTAATTAGTTTAAACTAAGTGCATATTTTACACCTTACTTCTGTATAAGCTGAATCGATAATATATGTTATCAATCCGTTCATTATAACTAGAGAGTCAGCCTATAATCGGATAGGACAAAGTTGACACAGAGCGTTCCTAATTATCCATGAAGGCGCGCTAATAACTCTCTACTGATTGCAAACGGATCACTAGTTTTCAATCGTATTAGGACTTCTGACTTCATTAATCATTAGCAGATCCTGAGGATGATGGATTTTCTTCGATCATCATTCACTTCTAATAAAATCTTCAAATTGCATGATTTCCTTACAGGCAAGCTTTCTAGATGTTCCACAATAAAATAAAATAATATGTGAAAATACAAGTAAAAATAAAAATACATGATGCATTACTGCTGGTTACCCATCCTTCGTACAAATTGGGTGTAAAAGTAATCTCTCAGTTTAACAATTATCAAATAAATTAATTTTACTTTATTTCCAAAATTTACTATAAGAGTAAAATATAAGTTAAACAATAAAACTGTGGACCGTGTGTTAACTACGTCGCTTAGAGGCAAACGGAAAATTCCAAATTGTGATGAGTTGTACTTGTGTTGTGTTTCCTATTACACATATTTTGGATTAGTCCTGTTATTTATAAATACCAAAACATTCAATAAAACAGTTACATTTCTTTAAAATCCAAATAATATTTGTTACACGGTCATAAATAAGGTAAAAGATAATAGATAAAAAAGTTAGGGAATTCAATAAAATAATCTTGATCTTATTTTAAAACTTAATTTACTTAAATTATTTCAATCAGCTTGTAATAAGTTAAAAACTTACGTGATAGTTAACGCGGGGGTTTGAAAGCCAGCAGGGTGGAGCTCAAAAGTATTTCGTTAACATCAGTAGGCTTACATACATTATTGTGGAGAATAACCAATCTTCCTTCCAAATTTTAACTCACGTGACCATGTCAACCTAATCATGACCTAATGTCAATCAGACTAAAATGGTTATTTTAATGTCAGTAGAGCGAAGTTTAAAATACCTTTGCATCAGGAACACGAGGTGGTTAGAATTGTTATGGAGGCGACAGGTGGATTACAACATATTAACGGAAAAGGAATAGGTTCAAATTTAATTTGATCATAGTATGTCGCCATCATCCTACAAATGTTCAGCTCAATAGGATTAGAACATAGTAATGTCCAAAATATTTACGTAGGGAATTTGAAGGTGAGTGGGAATGGGTTTTGAAGATGGTAATAGGCCTAAGTGTGCCTTTAGCGTGTTTAGATATAATCCTGCCCAATTTCGTAAAATTTTAATAACTGTAATGTACCTAAACTCATCAGACGCGTAGCAGTGACCAGAGAGTGAGCAGCCTACAACGCTGCAGCTAGAGTTTCTGACAGGATTGCCGGTCTCGTAAGTGAAGTTGAAGCCGAAGACATCCAGCAGGCCGTCTAGTACTCTGAGGTGGTTGCCCTCGAGGCGGTCCATGGTGAAGTCTATCACCAGGTAATGGCGGTGAGTCAGCAGCCACTGGACACTCGTCACGTTCTGCTCCGTCACTCTGGGACAGTATCAATCATAAGTGTAATAGATTCGCCATCTAGTGGGGGCAGTACAGTTCATGGAAGTGGCAATCATGAACGCTGTCCATGGCAAAGTCTAACACCAGGTAATGGTGGTGAGTCAGCAGCCACTGGACACTCGTAACGTTCTGCTCCGTCACTCTGGGACAGTAACAATCATAAGTGTAATAGATTCACCATCTAGTGGGGGCAGTAAAGTTCATGGAAGTGGCAACCATGAACGCTGTCCGTGGCAAAGTTTATCACCAGGTAATGTGTATTTAGTTTAGTACATTATTTTTGTATGTTAAAAAGCTAAGGGTAAATTCATATAATGGAGATTTATACTACGACATAAACAGTGTAGTTGATTTATTTTCATTGAATGATTCGAGGAATCCTAAATTCAAATTACTTGAACAACAGTAAGCCTAAGCTGCGGTTTTAACAAATGTTTATTTGTTTACACAGCAAGTTGGGAATTTAAGCAAAATCCAATATAAAAGCGATTTTACATACTTTGGCCGGCTGCCTCAACCCTGACCCTCCCCGCCTCCCCCGCCTCCCGCCCCCACCATGTGGCTCTGTGTAGCCGTTAACGCCACCACTTTCATGTTTTTATGGCAGTTTAATGTGGTGACTCCTGGTTTGGACTTTTAACGTTAACCTGCTGAGCCGTGTTGGGAAATAGCTTGACTCGATAAATATTTTTAACAGCGGATAACAACTTTCGAGAGAGGAACGGTAGGGCACAAAAAAGTTCTGATAATTAACCATTTTTAACTCATTCTAGGTTATTTAATATTATGAAACGCACTCTTTTATAAGAACATTTACTGCATATAAAAATTCTAGCACAAACCTGTAACATACGGGTATAGTGTAATAGATAAATCTTCGTCGGATTTAAGCTGAAATATTAAATTAACCTTGCCCTGATGACAGTAGCAACAAATTACTGGTTTCAAACTTTACTATTCAATTTTTGCAATATTATGCTTTTATCGTTGTTAAGCATACATTTATAACATCTGCACAATCATAATACATAATACCTATTCATATTGCCCAGAACATTTAAACGGTGTTCCCCTTTAAGGTTCATTATTTTCGCGTAAGCTTAGATATGAATCGTGGTACAGAACGTTCATTATTTTCGCGTAAGCTTAGATATGAATCGTGGTACAGAACGTATTTATTGATTAATACTCTTTATAGTACAGTGCAAAATGTGAACAGAGATAACTCCATCTACAGCAATACAGAGCTCGATTTTTTCGAATGATAAAACAAATTTCACCTAAAAATACCATACAAATCTAAGAGGATTGCTTTCTTCCAGATATGTTATTAATATTGTATTTATGAAATTTATATATTCCTTGATACTATGAAAGTATATTGAAAAAATCCTCGGGCATTTGTTTGTATTTGTTTGTATTTTACATGTGAAGAATACATATAGTATCAACAGTTCCAATAAGAAAAATATCGATGGGTTTTAAAATTAATACCATTAAAGTTATAATTTACTATTATAGGAGTAGCTATAACAAACATACTTATGAATAAGTCGGCCACCCAGCTGAAAGGTGGAATCGGCTTCATAATAGTCGAATTCCGTGAAAGACAACCCAGAGGACACGAAGAGCTGAGTGAAGTAAACTACGATGAAGGAGTCCTCAGGGTTGGCCTGTTGGGAGGCGTCTATCACCCAGCGGCAGTGTAGCGGCACGGGGAACTGGTGGGGGAAGTTTGGGGTCTGGATCACCCCGCGCTCTCCCGTCAGCACTCCGCCACACTCGTCCGCGCCCTCGCCTTTCTGAGTTCCTGGGGACATGAGTGAGGGAAATATAGTATTTAAATGGTCAATGTCTGTCTAGGCGTTTCAAGAGCGTTCTACTCCGTTACATCAGAATTGTCAAAGGAATTAACTTATAACACCTGGAAATACACTGAGCCCTTGTCTACTACAGCCCGCGGCACCTGTCCATTGATATACACAGATATATTGATATATACACGACCAACAATAATTAATTTGCAGCTATAGATCACTCAATACAATTATCAGTTTACTCTTTCCAATCCCCCAAGGTTGGGTCAACAACGAGTACAATTGAGTTAATCTGGTATTTTTTCAAATACTCGTATCTCACGCAGTAAATTTACATATAGAGGGAAATAACTAAATAATTTCAGATATGATTTTGAAAATCAAATTTTACTTACCTTGAGTCATGATCCACGCCATAAGAAACAATATTCTGGTCATGGTCACGAGGCAGCTCCCTCTCGCGCCCGCACAGCCACACGCGCAGCTCTCATTGCACCTGGTCGTGGACAACCTGGCTACCTGTGGTAACAATAACACAATGTAATGAAGTATTTGATGACCATATATGAGGGAATTCAACACATAGAGCAGAACCATTCAATAATATAACACTTTGCACACTATGAGTATGATTTATCGTTCTGGATATTTCATTCCCCTAGTCCGACAGTTAGTTTCGTGCGCTGTGTTGTACTGTACAATAATGGAAAGGTGATGGGACGATAGGTGTGTGTGTGTGTGTGTGTGTGTGTGTGTGTGTGTGTGTGTGTGTGTGTGTGTGTGTGTGTGTGTGTGTGTGTGTGTGTGTGTGTGTGTGTGTGTGTTTGTATTTACTCAATTGTAGCATCATGGACATGCACACAACCACACTGTGGCATCGTGATCCAATTGTGGCATCTTACACACGATGATGCTACAATTTTTATCGATAATTTTGAGGTTAAAATGTCAAAATAAGTCAAATTAACTCAAGTTGCCACTTTTGAGTTTCCATCATGTGTGTAAGAAACACCGAAATTCGCTGGATTGTGGCATTTCGCCGGCTTATCGTTCACTAGCGATCCTAGCGGAGCAGCGTATAACTAGTGGCAAGGTCGTGCGGTGTTGCCGCTACGTTATTTCATGTTCGCGGCGTCCGTTGCTGGTTGGTTTTTACTGTTAGAAGACTCTGCTTATATTGTTTTTTTTGTCATATTACTTTACTGTTGTATCACCCTAATTATGTATGTCAGGCTACAAAACAGTAAACTGAAAGATTTGTTTTAATAGAACGATATTATTGCAATTAATTGGGGCATAATTATTTACTATCTTTGTTTGCAGGATTTTGCAAACATCACCTGTGTTTTACAAATACAATTATTATACTTTAGTTGTTTTTATTTTACATATAGGTATATACTATTTCATATATATATATATATATATATATATATATATATATATATATATATATATATATATATATATATATATACAAAAGGGAATTGGCTAACTCAAACTTGTCTACTTAAAATTCATTTTTTAATCAATTTTGTTCTCTACTCCCTAAGCATTAAAAGCCAAGTTATAGTTGAGGCATGAATTATTAGAAGTTATTTATCTAAGTACGCTGTTGATCAAAATCTTGATTTTTTCAGTGGAGCATGAGTTATTTATGACACAAGTTGCCATCCGAAGAATAAAGTCCTAACAAATAAATAAATTATTACTCGGAGCGCTCTGACTGAAACCTTTAATTCGCTTCAGCGCACCTAAGGTTGAAATGAGGGTGGTTTATTGTATAACTGGAGGTAACACTGATGAACAAACCTGCGAGCCGTTCTTTCAAAATTTTGGTGAAGCAAAGAACTATACTCACTGAAATCGGACGAGTCGACAAAGTGAATCAAACAAGTACCTATCCCATATTTTAAACACAATATACTTGTATTTGTTTATTTCCTCATAATACATTATGTTTCACGGAAAGATTAGATACATAAATCAAACGAAAATATGAATTTACTTCAACTCTTATTACTTTTATTCCAATGATTTTTATGAGTAGATTCACTTATTGGAATAAAACAACCAATCAGGATAGTTCAAAGAACGGATACATTTTTACCTCACCAAGTGTACCAACCTGACAAAATCACCGGCTCGCGTTTTTGACCAAAATCGTTAAGCAGTGTTACCTCCAGTTATACAATAAACCTCCCTGGTTGAAATTAATAAGTTACGCCACTGAATCACTCTGCACATAGAGTACATATCATCCTCGTCATTAAAATAAACTAGTCGTTATATATAAATATTATAATATATAAAACTAGACGGTTCACTCATTCACTGACATAAACTATGAGGCACTTCCCGTAATCTAACCTCCCTCAACATCATACTTGAGTTAAAGCTCTTGACGAGAAACTGACAGAAATTTTGCTAAAGGTTAACGTTTTTGAGTTTTTAAGGCATTTATGGGGCGGGGAAAATTCCACTTTTTCAATTTTTCCACTTTGAGCGCGTTTTATACGGAAACGGTAAGAGATGGCAAAAAATGTTAAATACAAAAGTTGTATACAATTTAATTTCCAACTGACGATATTTCGTCAGATTTAAGATCCGATCATCTGTTTAGCCGCAATTTATCGTAGAAGGAGGAATTTTGAGTATTTTGGTCCATTTAAATGTGTACAGTTTTGGAAAGCTGTTTAAATGAAAGAACACTACCTTTGGCTAATACCACATTTTTGTATCAGCTGATTTAAATAAACAATAGCTGATTTATTTAGTAGTGTAGGCGATACTAATTTGCTCACATGAGGTGTATATAAATCAGCTGTTTCAAAATATGGTAAGCACATTACACAGGAGGTTCAGTATCGCGAATATCGTTTGTTGCGAGAATGGAAAATGTAATCAAACCGATTCTACCGGTTCTATGGAATGAATTTAGCCCAATAGCCCATTGGATATGTTGTCAGATGATTCAAGATCAGTGGTCACGGGTTTGAATCCTACTTTTTATGCTTACTTTTTGAGGTCTGCAATTTATGTTTATTTGACTTTATTTTGTTTTTACAAATTCATTTATTTGTAATTATGTTGCTCAACGATCAGCTACCGTACAGCGCTCTGTGGAGTTGGGTTAGGTTAGGTTACTATCATTTTGTCGTGAACTGAAGTCTAATTTATTGTTATCTTTTACACGTAAATCCATTTGTAGAACTCCAATTTAAAATTGTAACCACAACTTTTTATTTATATCCGATTGACTATGATTGAGTGAGTACTTTTTTTGCTTTTATACACCTCGAAAAACACACACACATCGTAATCGGGAGTTCATTCGATAAAACGAACAAGCAGCCGGTTGATAAAATGTTTCGATACCGAAACGATACGGGAGCGCCGGTGTAGGTGCTCACCAAAGGTCATTGTTTTGTAGTTTTTCTTTGGTTAATGAACTACGAGTTTGATTTAAACTTGAGTTGACTGAGGAATGCAAGTGAGCGAAGCGAACTCCGAAAGGGGGTTTGGGGGCGAAGCCTCCAACGGCGATAAGCCTAGTTATATATAATTCTGTATGCGAAATATTTTACTTCAAAATTGTGGGAATTTGGAAAATCGAAGGATGATGGGAGACGGTTCAAATTAAAGGTCTTGATCCCAGGGACTCGGGAAAAACAGCTGTATTTCCAAACATTTAGGAGCAAACGATAAATAACGTAAAACACCCTCCATAAGAAAATTATGGGAATTTAAATCGTCTGCTTTGTTTACAATAACACATGTGATTGAGTGTCTACTTTGTTTACAATCTGACATGTGTTCCTGCTCGGAGCAAGGTTAGGGGCTATCGCCCCTTCAAGCCACTAGTTTTAATCTATATTAAGCAAACATTTCATCAGACATGTGTTCCGCTAAAGATATATAATTTCTACATTCAATAATCTATATTATTAAAAGAATATCTTGACTTTTGTTAGGCGATTTTCAACCCTTAAAAATATTATTTCATATACATATTTCGTATTAATCGAAAGCTCTTACTCTCTAGATGTGTCTTGTAGGGTTTCCATACACTCTCGACCACGGGGCTTCGCCCCACGAGCTTTCATAGTTCGTTTTTATCCCATAAGATTAACATGAGGAATATTTTGATTTGAATTGCAGCTGTTAGTACATTATGGACAGGTTATTAGAAAACCCGATTATACAAGTAAAGAATTAATTTATCTATATAAATTAAATAAGTTATTTTTCTACATCGTTTTTAGCAGTGAAATGTTGCATGACACGGAGATATTTAATTTGTTTTAAACATTTGTTTATCCGTCTGTCAGTTTATAAGCCAGATTTTTTCTGCGCTTCACAAAAAAATTTACTCAATGAAATTAAATAACTTGCCTGTTTTCGTGTAGAGGAGGAATCTCTTTTGGCTGTTTTAAATCATGGTAAGTAATTAGGGTTACGCCCCTTTGACCGGCACTGCTACAAAGTCGATACTAGGGGTACAGGTTACTTAATATTTCACTACAGCTTGCACCGTATTTGTTATAATCAGCATTTAGTCATCTAATTATATTTTATCACGGAATGAAGAAAACAAGAATGGATATTTTACTACTCTACATAGGTATACTAAATCATTTAAAATAACGGCATGGTAATAAATCATTGGCTATACAGAACACGTAAGCTTTACATGGTATTTATTAAAGCTCAGTTTGTCTAAGTAGCCATTGTGATTATAATATCGAATATTTTATGTTTTTAAGCCCACTTTCAATAAGTTTAACAAACTACAGGAGTTATTGAGCAGACATTTGGAAGAAGACGGGTTCATCCCAAAAAAGATTGGGCTAATTCCCGTTCCAATGAGGCTAGGCCCTAACACCCTTCAACATTTCCATGTTAATTATGTACTTACTAGACCGATTGAGCGTATATTTTGTAGAAAGACAGCAGGCAATGCACTTTAGTCAGAAACAGGCCTAAAATTTCATCCAGTATGCCCTTTGGGACTTATCTGCTCTGTCGGATTTTAAAATTGTAATTTATTCATCACTAATGTAAGTAGTTAACTAAACCGATTGGACATATGATTATTTATCCTAACTCTAGTTATGATTATTTGTTTATCCTAACTTCAGAATAGTTAGGAGAATAGTTAATATATCAGAATAAAACCTTTGCCTACTCCTGCTCCAAAATATCTTTACCAAATGTTAAAACTATCAAATTTATGGGTTAATAAATGTGTTCTAATTAGATCTCATCCATAGAAAAATATAGTATTGTATAGAAATATATTAAAAAACTAACATTGGAGTTATGGTTAAGATTTGTAAATAAAAATAAAAGAATCATACCAGCTGTTCAAAATCAACCATTCAATTGTAAAAATAACAATCACTTGGTAAAGTATCATGTGGTTTTTGTGGGAATAGAGATCAGAACCAATGAGTACATAACTTTAAATATACATGATTAGGTTATTTATATATTGTGAGCACTATTCAAACTGAAGATTTAATATAAAACGGACATGCCCAAAATGAAAAGAAACGAGCAATACGCAATAAGCAAAGCAAATACGCACGCCTTGGAGAGGAATCGTGAATATAAGTACTCTAGGCATTTTTAACAAACTGACTGGCTTTTCGAACAAACCTGGGTCCTCCAGGTGCTTTAACAAATGCAACTGACATCTAAAACATAACACTGTACTGTGATCGCGAGCGAAGCCGCGACGGGCTACAAGTTTATTAAACAATAGTTTTCAAGGCTACAAGATGTGAACTTCTCTATCCATCAGTTATTTTCATTTAAAATTAAGATTATCAAAGAACTAGGCACATGAACAGATGTATGCTGTGCTGTATTCTATCGTTAACATAATGAACAACTCCAAAGATGTAATATTTCTTACGCTATTAAGTAGTCAATTAACATGAATGTCCGTAAGAATAACTTTTAAAATTTGACAATCGATAGGGTGAAGCACTATGGAAATTTCTTGAAATCATTAGTGCTCATGTATATTGAGTAAAGTACATGTGTGCTACAGTTCAGTCATCAAGACCCACCGTTTTAGGCTCTGCTTTGACTGACAGCCACTGGTAGGAGATAATTATTGATTAGATTCTCACGTTCTCTTTAGTTTAGTTAATGTTATTTTTATTTCACTTTCGAGTTTTATTTGGCTTTCATTTCATGTTAGCTATTTTATTATTGACTAGTGGTAACTGGCGTACGCTGCTGTGTATTTCTTATGAGATTTACAAAAAATGCTTGTTGTATTATATTTTTTATTAAATTTTTAATACACTTTCCAGGAACCATCCCGACCCAATGCTACATTAATAATGAAAATGTCATTAAATTCAGTTGAGTGGCTTAATAGTCCATAGGGAACATAGATTCAATTTTATATATTAAGATAGCATGGACATAACAGTATGTAGATTGGGGGACAATTCAAGGACACGAACATAGTCGCGTCTAAACTAAATAAATTGAATCAGGAAACTAACACATACTTAATTTCTAACTCGTTTTTACAGTTCATAATTTTCATTTACTAGTAAGTGATTGAAAATATCTGCAATAACTCCTGAAATAACATGACCTCGCCATCACCAACAATGAATTAATTACAATGAATTAGTTTTAGAATGAGTCAGTTTGTATGTATCAGTTCTATCTCCGTCCCAAGTTTCAGCTCAATTGGTTCAGTAATCCTTAATTTGATAATTTCCAAAGCTAGTGTGGCGGAGCCCAAAAGGGCACTTAGGTCATGAGCGGATTTGTGTGAGTATGATTATTCTAACACCAATCTCCCTCCAGAATTGCAACCCAATTGGTTCAGTAGTTCCTAATTTGAGAACTTTTAAACCAGTGGGACGGAGCCCTAAAGAGTACTTAAATTGTGAGTAATTATATGTCATTCATAACTGTACTACTTACCTCCCTCCCAATATGTCATCTCAATGGCCTCAGTAATAACTAATCTTCAAAGGCAATGGGAGAAGTCCTAAGAGATTTTTTTTAGATATTTTGAAGGTTTATGTCAGTAATAATAGCAACTACTAATCAACTAACAAATTTTAGCTTAAACAGTTGAGTAAACATTAATATCCATAAGTTTAGCTTGGGGACCATGCTCATCCCATGATCACCCGTGAGGCAGAGCGCCCTAAAGGCGAAAACAAAATCAAAATCCCGTAGTTATCCTGTTTTGTACTGTTTTTTTTATTGACATCCGTTTACATATCCAATTTAATTGATTTCTATTATACAGTTAGAATAACATGGGGAGTTTAACAATGCCTGGGGTTAGATCCCCTAAGGTTAGATCGGGACACATTTTATCAGGCCTGATCAAGACAGTCGATCAAGTTTGATTAAACTGACTTGTTTAGCTTGCTTGATCAGAGTTTCCAAAGTTAATCAAATCTGTTTTAATTTGATATTTTTTAATAATGTTTGATCAAGTATGAGGAAATTTTTTTTCCAAATCCGTACCATTCGGTGTTAACACATTTTGCACCTTTGTTTATTGGCATGAGAATTATAAACTTGTTTCGGTATCTCAAAGCGATCAGATAACCAATCAACAAACTAGTTTTACTATTTACTTACAATTATTGAGTTATATTCAAATTTTACGCTCATTACTCATGAAAATACTCATTGAAAATATTTTAGCATTTAAATGCACCTTATGCATATCAAGACATCCATATCATATAAATGGATGTCGTAGCAAACCCCCGTCGTACCAAACCTGGAAACTCAGCGAATTACAAATGCATATATATATATGTGTCTTAATACTACATAAAATCACATAAAAAGTTTCATCAATATGCATTCATAAATAAGCGATTTATAACATTTATACGCAAGTTTGCTGAAACAAGGAACACAAACAAGGGGTTTTTATACAAATATTAATATAGCTCAACTAGGTAAAGTCACACAGCAAGTTTTATTAATTTATGTTAATAATCAAGGGAGAGAAAATTTTACTTATTCTCCATAACAATAACATGGGGGCTGAGTACGCAGGTTTTCTGCTACGAGAACTATCGGCAACAAAACTGCTTTTGTGAAAAATTATCAAAATAGCAATTTTTTTGTAAGCTGAATTAAATAGTCAAAACTAAAATGTTATGTATAAAAAACTAAAAAAACATTTATGGGGTACAAATCCCCTCCCTCCCCAAATACCCCTTTGGATGGAGCGATCTTTCTGGTTTTCAAACTTAAAGTCATAAATGTTGCTTTAAATGTTCGTATCAAATTTCGTAAAAATCGGACAATTTTTTTAGAATTAACGTAACCACGTACACACATAAATATATTTTTGAACAAACGATTTTTTTGGTATCTGGGAACCTCAAAACGTAAAGTTATCATGGTCCCGGGCCTAGATCTTACCATGCCGACTTCGGTAGTAACTTCTTTCCTATAGGGGAAATTCGCTAAAATAAGTACCGAATACTAATAACAATATAAAAGTTCTACAATGATTTTAATTATTAAATAATATAATATATACCGTACTATATTAACTAGTTTTAGGGCCTACTGTTCAATTTACGTAAAAATGGGTTTCTATTTTAAATCAGAGATAATTTGACATACAGTGATTTCAACAATATATTATGATATACAACATGTAGCCCAATTATCAAAAAGCATCAATAGAGCATTAAAAACGAACATCTGAGCCAACAAAGATCACGGAGTGGAGGCAAGTTACCACCAAGCTGGCCGCCGCACCGCGCGCCGCCGCACCGGCACGAACTGGCAACAGCGCTGGGGTGACGTGGTGGGGAGTACACACGAAAGTTGGAGTTTGCACGATTGTGGCACGTTGCTACAATTGTTTTCTAGTGTGTAAGGGCTAAAATCGGTGTGTATCGGGAAAGTGAGTTGTGGAACATACTGTCCACAGTATTGTCGATAACGCAGTATCTTTCGTCTGAAAGATGCTACAATTGGGTGTTTTCCACAATTGAGCGAATACATGTGTGTGTGTGTGTGTGTGTGTGTGTGTGTGTGTGTGTGTGTGTGTGTGTGTGTGTGTGTGTGTGTGTGTGTGTGTGTGTGTGTGTGTGTGTGTGTGTGTGTGTGTGTGTGTGTGTGTGTGTGTGTGTGTGTGTGTGTGTGTGTGTGTGTGTGTGTGTGTGTGTGTGTATGTGTGTCAACCTTTAACAAATAAACGTGTTATTTATGTTTGCATTATTACGTATAGTTGTGTTTAATTAATATGTAGTATTAGTTTATTGGAGAGCATAAAATAAAATAGTTTATTTCCTGAGTATAAATGCATAACAAACTGATCATGCAAAACTGTTTAGAGTTTGCATGTATTTTATTTATTTCCAAACCTGGTACCCTGTTAACAGGTTAAATTATCCCACAAACACGATGGCTTGGTCTACACCGGCCAACACCTCGGAACTTTTAATTTGGGCCTTTCTCGTTCACGCTAACCGCAGTTTCACCACTTTGATGTTTAAGGGGCAGAAGTGCTTAATTTCATACCCAAAGTAACTGGTAATAAATAGAATTTAATTACCGGTACATATATTTAAAATACAGTTGTTTTGTAGAAACTAACCCCTAGCTAACTCGGTTAAAAAATATTGATTATCGTAATTAGCTAAGGTAAAATCAAGTGTTGACTATTAAAATAATAACCTTGCCAATTCGTATTTTCATTCCCAAATATTATTATACAGGGCATTATTTTCTTGGGATCAAATTTTAATAGTTATTTTTTTTATTTAAGGGTAGTTTTTTATGTTTTTAATTTATTTGAGTTCGTTCTACAACTCTTTGTACGAGTACGAGTAAGGGCTTGAATCGGGAGCCAGTGCATGATTCCAGACACTCAAAGGGAGTAACACTATCAGCTTATTATCTCCGATATCCATAAGCAAGATGTTAATATGTTTCCTCATGTTTCACATGTTTCACAACAATTTCCAAATAATTTACTTTAAATTCATTTCTGGGGTTCCTATAGATGATGAGCAGACTGTGAAGTTTTACTAGATTTTTTTCTTATTTAGTCACAGAGGTGATTTACCTAAAATGGTTTAGTCTTATTTTAAATTTGTTTGTTAAACCATCTGAAATAATATGTTCACATTAATAGTTTTGTGTGATACAATAGACATACATTAGGATTCAACCTTAAGATTAGGCAGTATCTAGTTAAAAATGGAAATACTGCTTTTGATTTATCACATCATTAATTTACAATAGCTAAATACGGACTATTGATGTTTCTGACATGCTACTGCGTTACCATAAAGGTGTATTAATGCATAAGAAAGACGTTGGAATTTGTTATTTTGTAATAAACACCATCCCACTAAGAATCATTTAAAATTATATTACCCGCAATCAGTAATTCGTAAAGAAAATATTTGTAATCTTCAATAAAATAAAATAAAAAAGACCCGTGTTTGGAAACAAGGCTTGATGGAAACCTCACTTCAGAACAAACAAATGCTCTTCAAACTGAAAGACCCTCTTGTTGGATCCTAAAGAGATCTACTGAATCCTTAAAAAGATCTCCTCAAATCATTAATAAACCTTGTAAATGCGTTAGTAAGAAATACGTCAACACATCTTTACTCAACAGTGGTCCTATTTTATTCTTATACAAATGCTTTAGACAATATATTGAATATAAGAATTTGGATGGTTGTTGAAAATATTCTACTTTTCTACTTTTAGGTAAATTACAAGGATCTACTGTTGACCTTTATGACATTACATAGAGGGCAAGCCAACATTCCTCCCCCCTGAAAATATAAGTTAAATTTTCGAGCATTAAAGCTAATAATGCAAAAGAGCTATTTATAAACCAGTCAACAGATACAATTACCAAAGCATATATTTTTTAAATTAAGTATCACATGTAGGTTTTAAATTCAGTACCAAAAGGGTTTTCTCTAATTTTATCTCATAAACCATTGTAAGGAATAGTATTCAAAGTAATTATTTTACTTTATTATACCTATGTTTTATGATAAATAGCCACCCTATGGTATATAGTAGGTAAACACAAGCTCAGACTTAAGTTGAGAGATGAACTTTCATAAATACACATATTTTTCTTTTTGATTTCAAATTCATTTAGGAACCAGGGAGGAAAGTAGATTTGTCTTACTACCCCACATATAGCCGGTTTGGTCTTCTACTTCATGAGACTTATCCATCGTATTCCACTGCATTGAACGTAATATTTCCAACACATACCAAGCATTTATAAAATTAGCCCAAGAAAAACTGTATAATTTATATTTCAAACACCATTGTACCAAGCCGAGTATTGTTCACATCAAATGTTTTCGTCGAAAGTGATTAATTTATAATTAGTAAACCTTTTAGGTGACTTTAAAATAAAGGTGATAACTACTGAAATATAACAAGGTAGTTTTGCTGTTTATAATTTTGAAAGGTTGAACGAAAATAATAAAGGCTTTATAAGCAATTTTGTTTTCTATCAAAGGAAGTGTTTAAACTATAATATCACTAGTTCGTACAATTAATGACCAGGTTTAATACCTGCATGACTTTTTATAAATAATATAAAAGGTATTGTTGGAAATATAAAATAAGTATTATAGGCTATTCAGCAATGAATATGTTCGAGGAATTAGAGCTCAGTAATTCAGCAAAGTAACCAAAGCATATTGATTCAAGCCCCCCTTTGACGAACATGCATGACATGAATAATAGAGTAGAAACAAGAGTGGAATAATTCGTAGTGTGTTTTCTAATGAAACCACGATTGGTTGGAAGATGCAAACCCACATACATCCTGGGTTTTAAATTTGGAACTCAGAACTCATTAATATTTTGTTTTAATTATTTGCCCACTAAAGGTGTGTCCACTAAATTATTTGCAGTTATGAATTTTATAATTTAACCTGCATTTATTCGTCTGTAATAAGTTGTTATGTTCAAATAAATTCAATGTACCGGTAGTTAGAAATGATGATCAGTCGGTTTTTAAAAACTCGTGGAGAAAGTAATGAGTGACAAATAAATTAGTAAATGTGGCAAATACAGAGCAGGAATGGGCAAACACAATATGGCACTAAATTAAATGGAAAATACATGCGAAAAACAACTAAACAAACATAATCTCGCAAACATTGCAAGACATACTACTTTAGACAAATTTGGACTTTAAAGTAAGTTTAGATAATCAGTTTATACACTTTAAATTATTATTGCAGCATTATATTTTTTATAACCACAAATATGTATCAGTTGCGGAAATAATTGTTACTTCGCCTAACGTTTATACTGGAGCATTTAACCAATCAAATCAATTCAGCCGGGAGATTGAATCTCTATATTGCAGACCAAGAGGCTCGGGTCGTAGAGCCCCAGCAAGTGGTTTTGTGTCATTACAAAGAGTCCACTTATCTTTGCAACAGTTAAGAGGGTGGGTGGCTAACGAAAATGGCGAGCTGCTTTGGTCAAAGGTACAAAACGGCTCGATCTTTTTGCACGCCTCATCAGCAGCGTTCCTACTTATACAAAATTGTACAAATAACCTCATTTCTCTCATTGGCCGGTGTGACTGGTCGAAATCGATAGCCTTGTACCATCTTTTATATATGTTTACTGTCTGTATGTAAATTAGTATAAGTGCAAATATATTCTTAAGTGTTGTAAGACGTCTTTTATTACACCCCGCAATGTTTAATGTAAAACACTGGTGTCCAGTTGTATTTTGCTGATCCATATTGAAGTATAAACAAATCTACTTTAAATCTCAGTATTTCCCAAACTCTGATAAATAAAACCAAACTATAGATGTATTGAATAAAACTAAAATATCAGGAGCAAAAGGTGAATACAAATCTTATTATATTAATAAAACCAGGGAAAATCCTTAGAATAATATTTGTTATTGTGGTTGTATCAAAAGGTTTCATATAAAGAAGCGGGGCAGCTTGCCCCTAGATAATGAGGTCGGGTCCACGCAGACCGAATCCTCGCCACTTTTAATTGAAAGCCACTCGCTGGCGTGGCGTTGTAGTCACCTTTTGTGAGAGTAGGGCTTTTGAACTAAGTAGAAAAAACTATTGAAGAATATTGTTTAATCTGTGTAGTTTATATTTTTGAATATTTGGTCGAGTTTTTAATTATAAGATTTTTAATAGGTTCTTGGATCATTTCTCCTTTACCCTAAGGACGGAACATTTCTTAAATTGTGTAATTACTTTATATATCAACGTATTATGCTGTGGATATTGTATAAAAAACAGTTATTCTTCTCTATTAATAGTTAGACATTTTAAGTATTTTATAATTGTAAAATAAATCATCAACTCTAAAATATTGAAATTTATAGCACCTTAGGGTCAAATTAACAACATAAAAATAAACTTGGAAACCTGCTCAATAAATAGTCTCAATCCTTTCAAACGAATTGTTGTGTTATTTTTAATTGAATGTTGTTGTTTTTTATTTATAAAATTAGCAAAGTTAGGATTCTTTTATAATAAAACAAAGGGAATTAATATACACATATTACCATCGTCGTATTGCAACTACGAGTCCTCGAAAATAGAAGGCAAGATGTTTATAACCTACATATTTTTAATTTACACGTGCTTTTTCTTTTATTTTTGCTAGTTTTTAAAGCAATATAAAAAAACCATCTGTGATGATGTTCTTAAGGGTGGAAAAGGAATGAATCATTTAGAGTAAAATATATGTTAAACACAACGAAAAGTCCTTAAAAACCTGTTTAATCATCTATTTAATTTTTATTTATTTAATTTGTAAACCTAAATATAAATATTCAGTCATATAAAATCTGGATACGTTAAGGTTTTCGAGGTACAAGTTTTAATGAGAGAGGTGTCGTTGTTATTGTTGCGAGAGAGGGGCTTGAGTTGATTGGAAACGCGTCAGCCTGTTGTGGGATTCATTAACACTTCATAATGACTTCAGGAGTTTTAATCTAATCTGATGCCTTACACCCTCCTACTAAATATAAATACTCCAGTATGTAACAAATATCTATAAGGATTTTAAATTAGTTGGGGGTTGAAGATCCAATTTATATTATAGTAAATACAAAAATATAACAATTTTTTCCCGTATTCACTATACAAAATTATAGTAATCAAATCTCTAAAACTCTTATGCCCTTGGTGTGTATTAGGTAAGTTGAGATATTTGGTTATGGAACGATTATGGAAACTTGTACGTAAGTGAAACAAGTTTTATTATTAAATAATTAATAAAACATACACTATAGAAGTTTTATATGAAAATTAATAATACATGAACCTCTAATGATAAAGGGGGAATAATTATACATTTATACATGTAATAGTATGTTCAATGTATAATATTCATACAATACGGCCAATCTCGAGTCTGAGGGTGGCGAAACATGGACCTTTGACACATTAATGTAGCTGAAACACTTGAATGGCTGCCTTCAACGGTAAAATGTTATTAGTGTTAAATTTAAATAAAACAAATAAATAACAATGTATAGTGATACTATAAACAAACATATAATAATATATAAGACCTCTTTACATCTGATCTATATTATTTAATAAAATTGTAATCTTGGTGCATGTAAGAAAACATATTGAATTGGAGCTAGACTGCCTGTGACTTTGTAAGATTACATCATAGCTGAGTAAATTCTTTAGCTTCTACTTCAAACATTTTTCAGTGAAAATTACTTACAATATATTAAGAAATCTGTGATATATCAACTGTCCAGTATAATAATAACTGTCCATATTAGATTAATATAGCTTTTATACGTTTGAACACAGATATAAATAACACTGTTAAAATATTTCACAAACCCTTACACCCTTAAACCCTTATACGTTTGAACACAGATATAAATAACACTGTTAAAATATTTCACAAACCCTTACAGTATTCAGGGTAGAAATAAATAACGCCTTAAAAGAACTGGTTTAAAAATAATACTTGAGAACTTGACAAATCTTGTTGTAATAATAAATAACACAAACAATAGTTTCATAAAATGTTCGTATACATTTTAAAATCCAAGATTAAATTAAAGCCCTATTTTCACAAAAGGTGACTGCAACGCTACGTCAGCGAGTGACTTTCAATTAAAAGTTGCGAGGCTTCAGTCTGCGTAGACCAGCTCTCAATTTGAAGGGGAAAACTCCACTGCTTCTTTATACCTATGAAACCTTTCATACCATCACGATGAAAGTTATTATTCTGAAATATTATTTCGGTTTTTAATAATACTGTATAGTTTGTATTTATCCCTCCCTATGTACATAGTTTATTTCTAAACAAACCCCACAATAATAAAAAACAGCATAAAACAAAAAAAAAACGTTGTATTCATTACGTATTTGTATCTGTTAGTACTGTATGTATTGTTGCCAGTGTACATTACTGTGGTAATGCTTGTTGGTAAATATTCGAACTCCCAGATGAAAGTTCTAAAAATTTTAAAAATATTTGCCAACAACCTATTTTTGACCAAGTATAAAAGGGTCTTTTTGCTGTATACACAAAATATTTTCGTTTAGATCTAGGCTCGGTATTCAGACAAAACAATTGTTGTCGAATCTTTTCCAGCCCTTAACAGAACTATAACATACGATGACGGCTAATCACTTACAATAAAGTTTGATAGCCCATTAATTGTAATTAATTCACTGATTTTGTATATTACTAATAAAACATAAATATTTATGAAAATTGTGTTTTGCCCCTTTATTTTATACTTACATAATTGTACCTCTTTCTTATATTTTATTTTAAAACATATGAAGTGGATCATTTGTTTGTTTAAAGTGTTGAAAAGTAGAAAACACGAATGAAGATCAAGATGTTCCGTCGCTTTTAACCAAGCAGCTAACCATTTATTTTAGTTACCTAGCCGTTTTAACTGTTCAAGAGATAAGCGACCGGCTTGAAGAGCGTGTGAGCGGGTAATCACACACAATTTGCTCAGTAGGGTAACATCCGATCCTACAAACCTAGCCTTTTGGCCTGTGGGGTGTTTATCAATAGCTTGACCAAATTGAGGTTATTATAAAATCAGTGAGTAATGCTGGTGAAATTACATAACATTTCCATCACTTATAAAAATAAAATGTACAGTTTATCATCAAATAAAAAAAATAGACTGGTTCAATTATGATTTAATTTTCAAATATCAAAAGTTCCATTTCATGCATGAGATTGCATATGGATAACTTTAGCCGGAAGAAAAACATATAGAAAGGAATTAAATTACCAAAAAGTACATTCAAGAGTGTTTATCGTAGAAACTACTGTTGTTACTGGGTTAAAAATATGAATATACAGTATACCTTTCTGAGATTTTGTCTTTGCCTAATATTTCCTCCTTGATTTAAAATAACTCTTGTTACTTAACAATCTCGCCTTGATCAGCGGTTTTATCGAATATTGGTTAATTTATTTGTATTGATAATAATTGTATTTGTATCTTTGTTATGGTATATTATGTAACGAGGTTTAAAATCTGAATCGCGAAGGTTAAAGGAGAGTTTATAATTTCTCAATCTTGCTTAGAATTTTTAGTAAATAAATTAAATTAGATTTTTTATTTCAGTTGATAAATATGAATAGTATAATATTGACAAATAAATGAGGGGAAAATCAATATCGTTAATAACTATGCAGTCACTCTGTATTAAGTCAGTTTTTTGGATAACACAATTATTTTATTTATTTATTTTGTGTAATATTACAGTAAATGTATTATTAGGGATAGCCGCGAACAAGTATTTGTTTATTAGTCATAGTTATAAAAGTAATAATTAAAGTGAAAGCGATTAGTTAATGGCACGTCGAGTGGATCCAAACTGAGCTTAGGACTTATTGTGACAGTCCTCTTTGACATTTGACTCTGTTTCCTTCGTATTTGCCAACCCTTTCACATGATATACTCCACGGTTGAGTTCGTCTTCAGTGTTAACGCATATTTTATATTATTTTAATTTCCTTAATAACAAGATAACACGTAATGCAATACTCCAACACAATACGCAATACGTATTCACAACCACGTATATTTTTCTTTTATAAGTGGTTATTTTTTCAGTATGAATAAAAAAATTAAAAACTATAGTTTTGGTGTTAAACATGTTTTTATAGAGTACAATCTTTACATATAAAATCTTTAACATAACATTAAAGGTAATTTTTAGATGTATAACCAAGTTTATATACAAAGCAGATGTGCTATTTCTTTTTAAAAAGTGATTGTTATATGCCAAAATAGATTAAAATAATAATGAAGAATAATAATTAAAATAATAATAATAATAATAATGAATTCAAGTACTGCCTGGTAATAATTATATCACCAAGAGTCGCCTGAACATTTTGAATGTAAAGTGGATATAGTTATGATTCAGTTGTATCCAACATGTATTGAAATCGTTGTTAATCTAACGTTATCTGTTAATTTTGTATTAGCTGAGTAAGTTCTACACATTCTCACCTAATAGATTCTCGATACAATTGATTTACATAATAAACCAACTTCAGGAGTATATAATTTGCCACCATATATAAAAAAATAAAAACATATCAGAGGCATTACGTCTCATAACTACTTCCATGGAAACAACATGAGTTTGTTTAAAAACCTTGAGTTGATAAAAAAAACGAGTTCGAACACAACACGCTGACTTGAGGGAAGTGAATTTCCATATAAAAACTTTTAAAACTCAAAATCAGTGTAAAAACATGCATTTATTCCAATTTGTATTGAAATCTGAAACAGTGATTTTTTGGCAGTTCTGATACTCCTGGTTTCATTTACTCCTGGTTTATTTTAAGGTTAGGAGAAGATCCAGACAGGCTTGAAAGTAGGAGTGAGGTTGCTGGGGATGATAAAAGTACTCTAACAAAGGAATAACAGGCTTTTCTAGTGTAAAACCCCCATAAGACAATGTACTGTGTTTAGTCGAAACACATTTTCTTTAATAATTCGGTAAATATGTACGCTAGAATGACGAGAGAGGGCTTAAAACTTCTGCTTCACTAATTCCCATCTTTTTACATGCATTAATTTTACATACGGGGCTTTTCTGACCATTTTTGGGCCCAAAAACTCGAAATTTGAAATATTAATCCCCAAAAAAGGGGTTTAGAGTTTTCCGATTGTTTTGTCCAACGAACTTGTCCAACTGATTACAGAAAGGAACGTCCCTACCAAATTTGAAGTAAATCGGACGAAAAATTCGACCGCTAGAGTGCAAACACACACACACACACACACAGACACACACACACACACACACACACACACACACACACACACACACACACACACACACACACACACACACACACACACACACACACACACACAAACACACACACACACACACACACACACACAATGTTTACGGTCTGGTTTACGGTGGTGTTACACAATTCTTCATAATACAGTACTTAGTTTAAAGTTCATTGTTGGTGATGGTGCGTTTATGTTCTTAAAGAAATTATTGTGGACATTTTTCATCACTAATTAGTAAAAAAAAGGTTTGACGACGTTTGAGGATCTAGAATCTGATTACAAAATCAAGTAAATCTTCAGGTGAAAAATATACCTAGAACATACAAAAGTTACTGAGTGAAACATAGAAAATGACCGCAAATAACATAACTTGGTTAATTTAGATTTTCGATTTACATAAAGGGTGAAAAAACTATCAATATGTCTAAAACTACTACGCAAATAAATTAAAATTGTATTGATTGTTTAGTTATAATGATAATATTAATAACAAATATAATATTGTTAACCTATAAATTCTGTTTTCCTAAGGTCAGCGTATAGAAAATATATTTTAACCAATTATTTCCTAACCTTTCCCTTGTTTTTTAGCCCCTTCCAAATTCCACCTTGTTATTCTTAGCAACATGAAACCGATGTTTACATACCACAAACAAAATCACAAAAAGCGAAGTACAGAGAACTTAGTGACCAAGGTGTCCACCAGTCAATCCAACGGCTTGGGAACTTCCTAGGTGGACAGTCTTGTATAAACAGTTTTTGAGGAAAATCACCGCATGAAACAATTACTGGCTAAACTATACCTGTTAAAACTTATCAGTCTCTCAATTATATAATGTCAATAAGAAACTAAATTAAAATAATGTAACTAATGAAAATGGATAAATATTTATCAGGGTTTTGATACCTTGTATCGTGTAAATATGACGGTAAAGTGGATATTGAAGGGATATGCTCAGCCAGGGAGCACTGTTTGTTTAACGGAGTAACGGGTTGACAGCTTACAGTTATCTCCTAGATAATTACGTGATGAGCACGAGTTTGGACGCTCTCGACAGATAAGTAGAAGCGATAACAAACGAGGATTATTTTCAATAACAAAACACAAATATATATACCTAATAAAAATTAACAAATATTGATATAGTAACTTAGAATAGCTGCAATTCCAAGCGTGGTCCACTGTATTTTTTTATTTCATATCCATAACTTGTTATAGTTTTCATTTTCGTACAAACCAAAGGATTGATCTCATACTTTTATGTTATTTATACACAAAAACTAGCCTACTTTATTAATATATACACAAATTTACCAAACCAATGTATAAAATGACAGGTTTTATATTTCGTCAAAGTCCTGTCACTTGTTTTTATTTATTAGTTGATTTCCTATGGAAAAGTGAACTATTAGCATGACCTGCATAGTAAAGCTTAAACCCGAGACCACCATAGAGGTTCCTAAAGTGACACCCTAAACACGTTTTGAAGGGTCGCGCACACACACACACACACACACACACACACACACACACACACACACACACACGCGCGCGCACGCACGCACGCACGCACGCACGCACACATTTATATATATAAATTAGAACGAATAGAGTTTTTGGCATCTGGGGACCTCAAAACAAAAAGTTATCATGATCTCGGGCTTAAGTCTTACCATGGCTCCTACGGTAACAGCTTCTTCCCTATAGGGGATATTCGCTAAAAGAACATTGCTGAAATCAACATTTGACTTAAATGTGCCCGAAAATTTATATAAATTATATACGTATATTTATACCTAAATTGATTCCAAATAATAATTTACGTGGTATTGCCAGGTGGGAGTATTTGTAGTTTTAGCGAATTTCCCCTATAGGGAAGAAGCTATTACCGTAGGTCTCATGGTAAGACTTAAGCCCGAGACCATGATAACTTTTCATTTTGAGGTCCCCAGATGCAAAAAACACCATTCGTTCAAATTTATATATATATATATATATGTGTCCGTAAGCACGATAACTCTTGTAAAAAAGGTCCGATCTTAATAAAATTTGGTACAAATGTGTAAAGTACCATTTATTTGCACGAGTTCGAAAACCAGATGAATCGCACCATCCGAAGGGGAGTTTTTGGGGGGTTTTGTACCCCAAAAATGTGTTGTTTGGGGTTTTCACATGTAATTTTTATTTTAATCAAATTTTAATTTATACCATTGAATTCAGCTAAAAAAACAAACAATTTGGTATTTTGACCATTGCTCTACGTCAATTGGTTACCGAGATATTGAAAGTGCTAAACACAGTACGTTGTCTAATGTTATTCTTATGGAGAAAAGGAGAAATTGCATATCTCGCTTATTTATGAACATAAACTAGCGAAATTTGGTATATGGCTTGATCTGGTTGTGGTTTATTGTTGTTTACACAAAACAAATTTTTCGCCTATGGTTCCTGTAGCAGCAAACCTAGGTACTCGGTCCCCATTTTATTCTTATGGAAAATACTTAAAATGTTATATATTGCTTATTTATGAATGTATATGGATGAAACTTGGTATGTGGGTGGCTTCACTAAGATGAGTTCTATTGATATTTTCATAAAAACCCATTATTTTGTCTGCCTTGTTGCAGCAAACCTGCATACTCATCCCCAATGTTATGGAGAATAATTAATAATTTAAATATCGCTTGTTTGTAAATACATTTCCTATAAATCCTGTTAAGTGTTTAACGTGTTATGTTATATATTAATTGGAAATTTGCTGAGTATGCAGGTTTGCTGCGACGGGGGTATTATCTTAGTTTTAGAACCTTATGCTATATAAATATTTATTTATTGCGATATCTGCAGAAAAGCAAACTAATATGTTAAATGTACCGATGGCTTATTTTCTATGAAACTAATAGTGCTTGAAAATCACACATAACTAACAGTAAATCATTTGTTATTGGTAATAACAAATTGACACTTGCTGCTCTCAGCGTCGCGATAAATGATATCTTAGAGACTGCCATTACAGACTTTAGGAATGTTACCATTAAAAGACGAAAACTAAAAATTTTCGAATAATTAATTTTAGTCTTTGTTTTAATTAAATGCAAATTATTATTGTATATTTTATGGTTGATACACGAGTAGACAATTTTACTATAAATAACTAGAAGTTTCATATTTGTGGAAAACTAACACTGTTACGTCCAACTTTAACTCATTATCAGGTCGTCTATTCATTTATAGTAGACATTCAATATACAACATGTAGAAGAACATGCAGAACACGCATGCATACATGTTTTTTATGTGTAAATGTTGTATGGATGAAGGATTACATTATTATGGACACATTAAGATAATTAAACAGAATAATTCTGTAAAATATAGACTGTGACGTTAATTTGGCTCCGATGAGGAAATAACAAGCACCATCGATGAAATACTTTCACTAAAACCGATATTAATTAAAATCCTTTCAATCTTGGGCGCAGTGGTGATTTTAATTAGAAAGGCTATAATTATTGTTGCGGCTTTTTATTGTAACATTTTTGTTTTGGGTTATAATAATAACATTTTTCATAAGTTAATTTGTTACAACTCTGCTTCTGCTTAGTACAACTGAAACTTGTAAGCTTGTGTAACCTTATAGAAATTACATAAATCGCGTGGAATGGCTTTGTTAGTAGATTAGTTAAAAGATTTTTCCTTGAATTAGTAGGCAAGATGTTTGTTTCACACTACATAGTTTGTTGATTATTATTTGTAGTAATCGTTTGCGCCACCTGTACGTGGTATTGGCATTGGGTTGCAAAATTAAAAAATATATATATTTACTGATATATATATATATATATATTTTTTTTTTATTCATAAAAAATGCACTGCTGCTTTAAAAAAATGTTTAACATTGCTAGGTATCTGCAAAAATGTTTATTAAGTATAAATAAATATTATATTCTAAACTTTGGAACTAGTGTTTACGTAATTCTAAAACAGTCCCGGTAAAAAGAGCAAATAGTTTGTATGTAGAACAAAGAATTAAAAATAGTACGGTTTATAATAGTTGAGAACTCATCATAATGACATGGAGTCCACAGTTGGTTCGGCACACTAGGCTGCAGATGACACGGCAGTATTTCCGTCTGTCTGTCTGGCACGGTGGGAGTTTGAGTCAGTAGATCTAAATGTCCACTTCTCGCTAATGCAAGCGTTCCACATTATTGAAACAGTTTGATTTAATCGCATTGTACTACACATTTGTCATATTGATGGCCTACTCCTAGACCATAGCTTGAGCTTAATAAATAACAAATATCTTGAGTGGTCCAAATAACATATTTCTTTGGTCGATCATAGACAATTTTTGACACTAGTCTCACATTTTCTACATTTAAAGGCGAAGTGAGATCAGAATAAGGTTTACTTCGCTTACTTCTAATAGATTATTTAAACAAGTTGCGGATTTTAGGAAAAAATTGTTTTACAGTTTTTGTGGGCAAAATAGTTTAGTGGAGTGTAAGAAACATGGTAATCGAACTTGATTTCATTCTATGTATAAATTTAAAAAATATTACAGCTAAAAAAGCTGTTCACCAGTGAATTTTCGAAACATTAATTAATTTGTATTGGTTTTATAGGGTGTTTTAATAGTTTTGACAAAAATATACTAGGATTTCTCTTTTAGTTTTCTTTATTCTTAAAATACTAAAAGATTCATCGAAAACTATAAAATTACCTAAATGATTGTCATAGTTACAGAAAATATTAACTTAACAAACCAAACAATTTGTTAAAACATTTAATTAATTTATAGTTAAATCTTTCTAAAATATGAACAAAATATCAAACAAGATGAGTTAATAGGGAAGAAGATAGATACGAGCCATAAAAACCTTGGTTCGCTGTGATGTGGCTTTTATCATGTTTGCTTGAGTAGTTTGTTATCACATACTCCGATTTATAAGATAACAAGCAGCTCTTCGACCTTGTTTTTGTCTGTTTTTTTTGTTGTTTTTTTTGTTTTGGGAGGTTTAACTTTAAATTGCGTTTAATGACGCTGGACCCAACAATATAATGCATAAAGTATTGTAACCAGTAAACGATGGTACATTACCCAATTTGCCTCTCTGTCAAACTAAGAGCCCAGTTACTTTAATAAACCCAGTTACTTCCTGAAATAAACCGTATATCTTGTTGTTCTAAATTAATAATAGCAATGCATTTTTTTAACGGCGCCCGGCGTTTATAAATATTGTTAAAATATTCAAAATACGGGTGATATAAATGAATATTGAAATAATTTAGGACGGTACGTTCAAAATGTATACAAAAAAAATACTCTGATAAGTTTTTAACCTGTACTATTTAGGGTTACTGGTGATTAGGGTTGAGGGTGCACTGGGAATTTGGTTTTATCAGTCTTAGCTGATAATAAGTAATTGGTCACATAGAAAGTATTGGTATGCATTGCACTTTGCATTGTGAACCTAATTTGCTTTGTACTCGTAGTCAACCGTTTGGGAGCCTAGCAAAGGATGAGTCTATTGTCAGCTATCAGTTTGATCGATCGATCTAGGTCGTATTTATTTAAAATATAAATGTTATCTTTCATTCGGTGAGTACTTATTAAACATGTAACCTTTAAGGTTCATATCCGCTATTATATACTCACAATGTAATGAACGGTTCTGCCTTTAATCTTCAGAGGTAATATAATATAGCAACAGGGTTTTCTTGATAATTTGTCCTGCAATACATTTTTTATCTCAATGCGCTCGTTATGAGTTTTAGAACCAGAAAATGCTTGAATGTATTATTTGTTTTGGAAAACATTTTAAATAATTGTTGGCCAAAAACCTTCATTTTGACCAAAGTTATCTTATTATTTTTATTAATATACGTGAATATCACGTAATGGAACTTACTGATTCTTGTGGATGAAGAGAGTTTTGGAACTATAAAATTATATTTTTATAAAATTGGTCTAGTTGTATTAAAGTCTAGCAAATATATCTAATATTCCAACCAATAATTATTTATTCTGAAAAATAACCGTTTGAATGCTATATATAGATAAATATTGTAAACATAGGTATACTCCACAAAAGCCACACATTATTAGCTAATCATCAAAACACTAATTATTAATGAATGGTGTGTGACAGCTGTTCTACTATGTTTAAGACCCGTTCAACCGAACAAATGACAAAAACTGTGCAGGCTGTCAACAATGAACACTACCAATAACCATCCGCCATGCATGCTCAGTCACTGCGACGCGGTGGTATAGTGTTCAGTCGGGCGCGACACTCGCCTTTACTGAGCATTGTGGCGTAGTCTCGTCAAAGCTTTTAGTACATTGAAAGATAAATTGCCACTAATAATGACGTAATTATCTAATGTTATCGTTCCAACTGATATACATCCAGGTCTCAGATTACATAATTGTCACCGAAACAATTCTTCCTATAGGTTATTCGAGTTTCAGGTTATATTTTACACGGGTTTCCATAAACGACAGCTTGGTTAAATATTATAGAACATTATAATGCTTGTACTTTCATAAAAAAATAATAAGTCATCTTAATTATTTGTAAATGGTTAAATAATTAATGCATTTTTAAAGAAAGTGTACCTATTAGGGGTTGGGGTTTGATCACAACAATTAACAAACAACAATATATTTTGTTTGACAATTATATATGTTTTTGAAACACAAAATTAGAGATTATTAACCATTCTATCAATAAAATATAAGCAATCCTTTCTATTCAATAGTGTAATTGAAACCTTGCATAATCAATGATTACAAGTTGTAGGTTGATTTGTTCAAAATGCATAAATGTAGAATTAATTTTCATGTGCTTCAGGATATTATTATAAATTTATTTTTATTGTGTCCTGCACTAGTAATTAGTTTCCAAGATCCGGTATACATTTTAGAAATACTAATATATTTAATAATATATATAAAGTGTGCAACAAACACTTGATAACAGTGTTAGCAATAATAGCAATAATAACAAAAACACGTATAGGCGCAGATATAAATGTAACCAGGTATTTCATGACCATGATTAAATTTATTACGTCTAAGCTATTTATTTTGTTTGAAATAGTAAGTTACTTTCATAACAAAAATAATTTATTTACAAAATAACAAAACTCAGCAGACTCGGAGGTTTCGAGTTAAATTAATCTATTTCTGCTGATATATGAAACTCTGTGGATTTTCATGTCGCTTTTATGTGGTCCTATAACCTCAGATTTTTCAGCTGAGTTTAAAAGGTGTGTCTGTTGCCATAATTTATTTTTATAGTGCTTAATATGACTATTATTATTCAAATTAGTGAAGAGGTTCAGATCCCGTTATCCCACCTAGTCTGTGTTATCCAATCATTCATATAAAACGTCATGTACACCGGCATTCATTACACCGGCATCACGTAGTTACAATAACTATTCATGAAATTAGCAATTTTAAAATGTTTATATACTTGATAAATTTATGGCTAAATGGTACAGAAAGCAATTTAGTTATATCATATATTTAGTTTTATATATACAACGCTATACTATGTATACAATTGATGTCAATATCAACATGTCTCACATCGCGGACAGTTTCAGATGGACATACACACAACGCTCTCCACTGAGTTGTCCGGGTTAGTGATTTACTCAGAGATCCTGATGTAAAGCTGTTAGCACAATCAGTTCACCTTGGTACTCCCGCGACAACAGTTTCTTGCAAGAGATAGAATTATTAATCCGACTTTAAAGGTATCCCATTATGTAGCTTCTTAATTAATGCTATATTTTGAATAATTGTAAACAAATTGAACCTTTCTGGCCAAGAAAATATTCTTCTGAATTGATAGCACACCTCATGAAGTATTGCGCGAGTCGTGGCGTTTTGCTGTGGTGTGTTAATGTGTATGTATATTAGATATTATTTATGCAATATTACTTTACAAAAACATAATTTCTGTTGTAATATAATAGATATAATTTATTAGTTCATTGAGAACTTACCTAAACTACATTATTTGTAAAACTTGCTATAAAACGAACAATAGACACCCAGCCTAAAACATGTGGAATACAAAACCAATATAAACGATTTATCATATATAAAAAATAACAATAATTACAATCTTAATGAGAAGCTTAAAATTACAATAATTTATAAACCGATCCACTGTGCCCTTTATCATTATAACAGAATACTACTAAAAAACGTTCAGCCTATTGACCACAAGGTTAGTTTTATAATCGACAGTTTTGAGGATTCAAAATATGATCATGGTATACTAAAAATGCATTAAGATAAGAAAGCAAGGTCCATTATATTAGCACCCTGAGTTGTGTTGACACGGGATTTAACACGTGGCCAGTCGCCAGGCTAGCCAGTGACGTCACCAGTGACCGGCCTGATCCTACTTGCTCATTGCCCTATGACGTTGTATGTTACTTGTTCAGTCCTACAGCGAAGAGTTACGAAAACTGAACACGCAGCAATTGCTTTGTGGACAGTATTCAAGTCATAATTTGTTAGTACAGTTTAATGTAATTCATTAACGTTTAGGTTGTACACACTTGAACTCTTCTATTTTATGCAGGGCATTTAAAAAATGTTTAAAATAACTTTTTAACAACATGTAATAGGTTGTTCATTTATTTTACTATGTTTGTTTTCCTTACTGAAAATAATTTAACCTTAAAATTAATGTTTACAACTACCTCATTCTAATTAAGTATGAAACTACTTCTTCGGATTTCTTATGTCGAAATACATATAATTAGAATTTTAAAACGTTGATTTATTCACAAACTTTTATCTTTAGCCTTTAGGAATTTAATATTTAAAGCAGATTTTTATTGCTTCAAACCACTCACGACGTTATGTTTGCATAGGTATACAATCAATACTGATATACTAAATATCTGTGGTTACATTTCCTAGTATCATAAAACAATGTTCCGTATTTCTATTTAATTTTGAAAATTGTTGAAATAGAAAACACAATTAGCAGAATTGGTTTAATTATTTTCAATGGTGACAAGAATGCATATGCAAACACAAAGCGCTTCATTTGTGGCACGCTTAGACAATCGAAGACAGACAAACATAAATGTGACTTTCTTCCGTGGTCTTAAGACATAGTAACTGTTGAATAGAGTACACAACGACCCGGGATCTCAGAACCAAGAACTGTTGAGTGCTTGGTTTGATATTTAGAATTTGACCAAGATTAACGAAAAACAAAAAAGTGCAGTTAAAATATCCAAATAAGGTTTGTATTATAAAATACCGTTGGGGAAACCCTGCGTATTAAAATCATACCTCAAGAAATGTTATAAATAGAGGGCTGACATTTACCGTATTTACTTATTACTTATTTACTTATTTTAATATATCCCAGATTTTTTCAGAATTATCTGAAAAAAGGGTCTGAGTAGGTTTTTACTAGCCACAAACTAATGTTTTCCATGTGTTATTCGGTGCACGTCCTGTATAAACGGTTTTCAAGTTTCAATTATATATATATATATATATATAATATATATTGGATTGTGTTTATGAGAGTTGTCTAACCTCAAGACGATGACCTTGAGTTGATAATTTATTTAAGTACAAAGATTTCATAATAGGACAGTTAATGTCTTAATATGAAGAATCTAAAACATAAAAACTAGATTAATAAATACAATAAGTAACCTAATTTTTCAGTTTTATTTAGACAAAATATGTAGTAAACGATATTGACAGTTCATAAATGGTAATTTAAAAAATATAATTAAAATCAATAAAGCAGTTGCAAAAAAGTAAAAAGGTTTGTTCGGTAGATGCAGGAACAATAAAGAAGAACAATAAGTTGAAACCAGAGGTTGAATAGGTTCTCTGTCGAAGTCGATGACTGCCAACCATTGGAATCGGTTCTCTGAGACAATTGGTGTGGGAGGTGATTTGAGATTAGCACAAAGAATGGGGGAATTTTATGAAGTATTCAAAACAAAGTGTTTACTAGTTTTGAAAAACAAGTTGAAATAGTATTACACCTATGTAAAATACACGTGACCAATTAAATTTAGCTGTTCTGGTGGTTTGTTTCTTTACAAGCGAAATGTATCAAACAAACAGTTTTTCCTAATAATAAAATACAGATTCATGACATTTTTACTGTTTCCACTCACACTGACAGAAAACTCAATATCGGTAGTCCTTTTTTATACGTCACTTGCATACATCATTAGTAAGGTTAAAAAATGTTAATAGTACGATTGTGCAACATCAAATCAATCATTAAATTCGTCATAAAACACTTAAAAATGCATTTAAACTTACACTGTAGCCACATACAAGAAGGTAAATGTGGCAATAACATGATAAAATTCAATCGAGTAACTTACACAATCTAATACGTTTATTTATTAGTTTTTCAGTGAGTTCAGTACCTACGTAAATATGGTGTTAAGTGACATAGGCTGATTGAATTACAACATTTTTTTAAGATTGAGAAGTGATTCTTCAAATTAGCTAGTTAAGATAATAAAAAATCCTGAAGTCATAGGTGCCATGAGTCATTAATAACAATGAGTCGTAAATCCATATAAGGAAATTAGTTTTTTTTAATTGTTTGCCTAACACTGGTAAACAGTGTGGACAATTTTGTAAAAGTACCTACTACGCCTGTATATATTACAACATTTACCAAATTTATGGGTTGTTAATTTAAAACCAAAACTATCAGTAAATTGCAGTAGATTTTATTACAATGAATTTTCTGCAATTGTCTCTGATTACATAAGTACACTCAAAATACTCTTGGAAGGTGCGAATACTTTTAATGTGCTGCCAGATATGCCTTATTCCTTATGACTTATATGATATGCCTTATTAAAAACATAATTTAAATATATTGTTTTAAACGTATACAACTTGTAAATATAACGAGTTCGCACGCAGCACGCTGACGTGAGGGAAGTGAATTTCCACATAAAAACTTGTAAAACTCAAAATCAGTGTAAAAACATCCATTTGTCCAATTTTTATTGAAATCTGAAAACATTGGTTTTTTGGCTGTTCTGATACCCCTGGTTTCATTTACTTGCAAAGCTGGGAATACATTTTTACGCCTTATAAGGTTAGGAGAAGGTCCAGACAGGCTTGAAAGTAGGCGTGAGGTTGCTGGGGATAATAAAAGTACTCTAACAAAGGAATAACAGGCTTTTCTAGTGTAAAACCCCCCATAAGACAACGTACTGTGTGTACCCGATACACATCTTCTTTAATAACTCGGTAAATATTTATGCTAGAATGACGAGAGAGGGCTTAAAACTTTCGTATTTCTAATTCCCATCTTTTAACATGCATTAACTTTACATCTGGGGCTTTTCTGACCCTTTTTGGGCCCAACAACTCAAAATTTGAAAGATTAATCCCCAAAAAATGTGTTTACAGTTTTCCGATTGTTTTGCCCAACAAACTTGTCCAACAGGTTATAGAAAGGAACGTCGCTACCAAATTTGAAGTAAATCGGACAAAAAATGCGACCGCTAGAGTGCATACACACACACACACATATATACAGGGTGAATCTCGTAAGTTGTCCAGTATTGATTTCAGACAAACCGTTGGTCCTACGATGATGAAATAAAATTATTTCCCACTAAACCAACCCCAAGGAATAACGTAAAAATATTTTTAACGATTTTTAAATACAGGGTGTACCAGAAACTGAGGGTCACTAGTCCGAATCTACGAAATATCAAATACAAACGTATATCATGTTATACATCAAATTAAAGCTCTTTTCAATCCAAACCATTTGGCGGAATCGGATTTTGATTATTATTGATTCATTTCAAAATGGCGGCTGTTTTTGTGAAAAAATTAGTATTTTTTTGAATACCCTGTATTTTTCTTAAAAATGCAGATATCTTGATTCTGATTCAAATATCGCATTCCTTATGAGCTAAGCTTTATTTTGATATGCAACACTTCAATATTATCTCAAAAACAAAAAGTTTCAAAAATATCAGTTTTTGAAAATATGTACATAGCCAAAACTCAAAAATTTCAAATAGCACCATATGTCAAATAGCATATCATTTTAAAGGTATTGCAATTCTAAGAAACTTTCAAATTTAAACCTTATGCGTATCTATTTTGGTTTTCGAGTTATCAACAAAAAACATGTTTTTCCACATTAAAACGCATGTTATTTGTTAAACATGGTGGTAATAGTCAGCCTTTACCACCATGTTTAACAAATAACATGCGTTTTAATGTGGAAAAACATGTTTTTTGTTGATAACTCGAAAACCAAAATAGATACGCATAAGGTTTAAATTTGAAAGTTTCTTAGAATTGCAATACCTTTAAAATGATATGCTATTTGACATATGGTGCTATTTGAAATTTTTGAGTTTTGGCTATGTACATATTTTCAAAAACTGATATTTTTGAAACTTTTTGTTTTTGAGATAATATTGAAGTGTTGCATATCAAAATAAAGCTTAGCTCATAAGGAATGCGATATTTGAATCAGAATCAAGATATCTGCATTTTTAAGAAAAATACAGGGTATTCAAAAAAATACTAATTTTTTCACAAAAACAGCCGCCATTTTGAAATGAATCAATAATAATCAAAATCCGATTCCGCCAAATGGTTTGGATTGAAAAGAGCTTTAATTTGATGTATAACATGATATACGTTTGTATTTGATATTTCGTAGATTCGGACTAGTGACCCTCAGTTTCTGGTACACCCTGTATTTAAAAATCGTTAAAAATATTTTTACGTTATTCCTTGGGGTTGGTTTAGTGGGAAATAATTTTATTTCATCATCGTAGGACCAACGGTTTGTCTGAAATCAATACTGGACAACTTACGAGATTCACCCTGTATATATAAAATTTTGAACGACCCCCAAAACGTGTTCAGGGGGTCACGTTAGGAACTTCTATGGTGGTCCCGGGCTTAAGTTTCACCGTGCGGGTCATGCTAATAGTTCACTTTCCAAAGGAAATTCACTAATAATTTCTTATAACAGACCGCAAAATGAAACCCTTAGATTTTAAATATCTTTTCCTTATACCTAAATTGATGTACAACTCTTACGCCTGTTATGCCTTATCTTATGCCTATTTTTGATGTACAACGACATACCTTTACAAGTTGAAGGAAGTTTATACGGAGAATAAATTAACTGTCAAGCATCACACTTGAATCAACTTGGAAGGAACTTAAATTGCAGCTTGGAAATCCGGCAATTCCTGGAGGGATTTCCGTGTTTTGAGTCCTTATGTAAAACCACTTTCCACTGTTCCTGAATAGTTTATTGTAATACAAATATTGAAACTAACATACCATTTACAATCCCTTGTACTTAGATTTGTTTAAGAATAATTTATTTTGACAAACTTTAACCATCTTTAACTATTCAATTCGTTTATAAAACTCAGGGAATTGTAATATATCATTGCTGGTTATTTTACAATTGTTATTGTTTAAAGTAGACAAACTTTATGCAGGAAATGCATAGTAAAGTACAACGCAGTATGTAAACTAATCTTTGGCATATACTCCAGTCAATAAATACTCAAAAGGGGAGTGTAGGGGACATGGAGGGGGAGTTTTTTTCAATGCGGGAATGTGTTGGGGGTAGTTAGAAGATAAAAATACTAAAAGTCCCCGCCACTAGCCTAGCTGCTACAGTGGGGAGAGGGGGGAAATACCCCCTTTTTTAGTTTTACTTCTGCTCTGAAAACCGTGCATCATGCGGGAAAAACTGTTCTTATACAAAATAAAGAAAATAAAACTCTCTACAAAAATGGTTATATTCATTTGTTCTGTAAATGTCTTAGTTTCCAAGATATTTTCAAATAAATATAAAATATATTTTATAAATTGATTTTTTCTCGGGTTTTTAGTCAAATAATTTAATAGAGTGTCCCACGAGAGTATGCCACAAACGCAGGATTTGGTAGAACTTATCAAAAGGAGAAAAAAACTTCTCCTCACTTTTTGTAAATCGCTTCTTTTTCCGTCTGTCTGTCTATATGTGATTTTAAGTAAATGCAACATATATTAGGAACCACTTAAGTTACGGACTTGAAACTAAGCATGTGTTTTATACTAGTTTAGGGCATATTAGGTATTCCATCTTTAATCGTTTCAAAATGGCACCCATTTTAATGATTTAAAGCTTAATATATTGAAAACGGCAAACTACTGAGTATTTGATCTTTGCATTTAAAAAATGTGAAACTTTAATCCAAAAAGGATGGTATAAAGATTATATAGGTCACTTGACCCATAGGTGAGAAATTGTAATTTGCATGAGTAAAACCGTGGTAACTATGGATATTTCCATAGAATGAAGATCTTTTATATTTATTTGAAAATATCTTGGAAAGTAAGACATGTACAGAAAAAATTAAAATAACCATTTTTGTAGAGAATTTTATTTTCTTTATTTTGTATAAGAACAGTTTTTCCCGCACGATGCATGGTTTTCAGAGCAGAAGTAAAACTAAAAAGGGGGTATTTTCCCCCCTCTCCCCACTGAAGCAGCTAGGCTAGGAGCGGGGACTTTTAGTATTTTTATCTTCTAACTACCCCCAACACATTCCCGCATTGAAAAAAACTCCCCCCTCCATGTCCCCTACACTCCCCTTTTGAGTATTTATTGACTGGACTATATGCCAAAGATTAGTTTACATACTGCGTTGTATTTTACTATGCATTTCCTGCATAAAGTTTGTCTACTTTAAACAATAACAATTGTAAAATAGCCAGCAATGATATATTACAATTCCCTGAGTTTTATAAACAACACATTCCCGCACAAGAAAAGATGCCCCCCTCCATGGCCTCAACAACCCCTTTATTGGCTGGACTAATAAAGTACCAGAACAAAGTTATAAATGAAATTTTGACTTTGAAATTTTTAAAACATTAAACAGCAAATATTTAACAAAAACAAAAAAACTACCAACAGTAGGTTTTGAAGTCTTAGTATCAATAGTTTTGTCACATCTTTAACAGCAGATAAATATACAATCGTGAAGTAATTTAAATTTAAATGATGTTATTACTTTATATGTACACATATTATAAAATTATTATTTATATTACCGTTAAATCAGACTGCCAATGGAGTGTCAGGCTAGAATCGTATTTTTAACATAACATTAAAAAAAAGATTCAACATCATAAATTATAATACAATTTATATTATTTTAATTTTATAGTAGGCCCTATATTCTTTAAATTTACAAGAATTTAAAATTTAAATATGGGTAAAATAAACACTGTACTTGACGTAAATGTCCATGTTAGTTTATAACAGGGCCTGTAAAGTTTATGAAAACAATTTATGTAAACTTGTTGTTGATTTATTACAGAATCGGTGGGCTAACTGATCTGACCGGTAAAATGTATGTTCATTTTATGTAAGATTTTACTGTGAATTTTGTTTTGAGTAAAACACGTAATCTTAAAACACGTTGTATACTACAAAAATTGTAATTTTTTGCTATTCTGTTATAGGCCCAGCTGGCATCGAATGTCCTTCTGCCGTGGTCATTATAAGCAGGGTGGATTAGTTCTGTAGGTCTACTATTCTGAATTGCGCGTTTAAGCTTAAGTTTGTAGATAAGTCCCTTCTCGCCTAACAGTGTCCCTTCTCACCACAGTCGCTTTTAACAGTCCCTTCTCACCACCTATTCAGAGGAAACTACTGAACGTAGAGCGGTCTGGTTGGTGTCAATAAATTTCCCTTAGCCCAAGGATGATGGAAAAAATACGATATCATAAATTTACTCAGTTAGAAGTTTGGAATTGGCAAAACACTGTTTTCGGTCTTTTTTCACCATCCCCATATAATGGAACGTGTACAAAAATCACCTGTTCAGAGAAAACTACTAAACGTAGAGAGAAAAGGTTGGTGTCAATAGATTTCCTTTAGGCTAAGGATGATGACAAAAATACGATACCATAAATTTACTCAGTTATAAGTTTGCAATTGGCAAAAAACACAGTTTTTTGTTGTTGCAATTTGTATGATTATTTTGTTCACTGACCCATGTGTACCCTACTTTGTATCCTAATTCAATGCAACAGCTGAGTAAAGATAAGGTTTTTTTGTATACAAAGCAGGCAACTATTATTAATTAAATTTAGGTTTTTGGATTGAAATTCTATGCTGAATTGGAATAGAGTTTATAATACTGTATAAAAGTGTTAGTAAAGTTAAATTCAGATATTTATATATTATATGTTTTATATTTATATTTAAGGATTTTACGTTTACTTTTATGCAAAATTGTGTTTTATCACGGTTAATGGAACCAGAAGTAAATGATTTTCCTTTGATAAATCCTAGGTCCCAGAAAATATGTCAGCAGGTATCCTTTTTTCAGCCTGGTATACAGGTAAATACACAGCTTGAACTAGTTTTTTTAGCTAGTTTTATAGTTTTGTGTAAAACTGAGTCAAAAGCTTTTTGAAAACAGCAATGATATCCATTATACTCTCTAAAGTGCGATTTGTATAATATTATTATGTAAAAAAACATAATTAAATTCACAAATACGATTAAAACTAGGAGGGTTTATGTTATGCTGATGGTAAAAACGCGAAGGTAAAATTAACGACACAAGGTTTGTTATGATGATTGATAACTATGTTCCAGTAAACTATGTTTCGGTTACATATTTTAACAAAAGAATCCCGATTCAGTTTTCTTATCTGAAAATTTAGTTAGATTTCGATTTTATGTGCTATATTGGATGAAACTCGGTAAGAAATTGTAATACAAGGGATAAGAAAACTAAGAACTACGTACATATCATTGAATACATACATATTTATCCATACAGATAAGCTAGTTATGTATTTTTGTTAGTCTGTCTTTAGATAGTTTGTATGTTAGACGAAATACATAAATTTGAGGCCGATATCAAACTTTTAAACTTAACCTTTAACTTAAGTTTTTAAGAAACAAAATACTCCTTGAATTGATACCAAAATGGATCTGATTCAATATCCAAATCATACTAACAACAAAGTTTAAACATAACTATTGAAAGTCCTTGTTGGACTATTTTGCAAGCAGGCGTAAAAAGTATTTTTTTGTGAAGACATTTTTGAAATGTTGACACGTTGTAATGAACATTTTAATATGTAATATGTTTTATTACAATAACACCTTTATATCTCAAAGGATTGATTATGGGGTTATTCAGGGCTCGACATTGGGCCCTTTATTATTCCTTATCTATATCAACAGTCTGGGTAAAGTTAATATAGGGAATGGCCAAATCTTTCTCTATGCCGACGACACTGCTTTGCTGTTTGAGGGCGACGGCTGGCAGGATGCATACAGCAACGCGGAGCACGGCCTGCTCACCGTCAAGCGATGGTTCGATCAGAAAAAGTTTACTGTAAACTTATCTAAAACTAAATTACGCCAATTTCACTTAGACCTGACTTTGATCCCCTGGGTTCAGTTCTAAGACTGCATAGCTGTAGTTCCGAGAATGAATGTGTCAGATATGTGAGTATTGAATGTGCGAACGAATATAAATATCTGGGTGTTGTTTTCGACCATCGATTGAAGTGGTCTGGTCATATAAGCCAAATTAGAATCAAATTGCGTAAATTCGTGTTCATTTTCTCAAAGTTATCGAGGTTATTGCCGCTACCTCTTCTCAAAAATGTTTATTTTTCTTACGTACAATCGATATTCCAATAAGGTAATTTAGCGTGGGGTGGAGGGGTTCTGATAGGGAAATAAAAGTCCAGTCAGCAGTGAACAATACAGTTTTTTAGTAGAACCAGTGTCAATGGAAACAAGCAAATGAGTATGGATGGTAAACGAACCAAAGTAAGTAAGCCTGTGCATTTTTCAAAGTTTTATGTGCTTACAATACTATTTCTTAACGTACAAGATCTGCAGCGCAAACTAACACTGTTGGAAGAGTTCACTATGCAGCAGCATTGTTTAAACTGGGTCCCATTACCAGGTATGGACTTTTTGACTCTCAACGGATACAACCTAGTTAGCAGTTTTTCTAGAACTGTTTGTGGAAGAGGTGGAACTCTTATCTTTGCTCGTTCCCTACTCGAGTGCAGTACACTCGATCTATCAGAATTCTGTCGCTAGAGGGTAATTGAAGTCTGCGCTACTACAGTGGACGCACACAAACTCATAGTAATCTTGGTCTATCGCACACCTGTTAGCAATGAGTGGGTCATTTTGGATAAACTCGAGCAAATTCTGCTTCATGTCATCAGACTGTCAAATTTTAAGATCATCATTGGGGGAGATGTGAATGCGCAGTTCGACGTGATGACTGACAAGAGGTCGGTTGTTGAACTTAACCTTCTCAGACAGTTCAACCTCTACTGCCATAATGTCCAACCATTTCGAGAGGATGCCTGCCTAGATAAAATTTTCTCAAACATCTCCAAGGATGATGTGTCTTGTGAAACTGAACCTTTTTATTTATCTGACCATGATGGTATGATGTTTCGTATTGTGTTTGAACGTTCTCATGAGCCTGATAAGATTACCACCTTTACCTTAAAAAGATTTTGTTCAATTCAGAATGTTGAGATTTTTAAATTCAAAATTAGCACCATCAATTGGCAAGAACAGTTTGATTTGCATGATTGGCAACAGAACTCAATTCCAGGTAATGTTTTCACCATCTTTCTAGACTGTTTGCTGCATGTGTTTGAAGAGTGTTTTCCGCTCACTGAGTCTCGCTCAAAGTCTAAACAGGATGGGAATCATGGCAATGCCTGACACCTGATCTTTCCAGGCTCAAGGAACAGGTAATATATGCCTATGATAGATTTAAACTGTTAAATGATAACCTTAGTAAATTAGCTTATAAGAATATCAAAAGTTCGTACAAGAAAGCTGTTAAGGGTGCCAAACTAAATTTCAATGCTACGTCAATAAAAACTCACAAAATAAGTGTCAAGCTGCTTGGGTAGTTATCAAACAAAACTCTTAGTCCAGTTCCAATTTTAATAAAATTCCGCTCAACCCTAACATGTTGAATGACTATTTCATTGATTCAGTTACCTCAATGTATTACCTCGATACTATTAAGAAGCCAGTCCCTACTTATGAACAATTTCTTAACAATGTGCCCATAAACCAGTTTGCTTTTAATTTCACTCCTGTGACCTGCAATGATGTTCAGATGATAATATCCAAAATGAGAAATACCAAAACCAAAGATTTCTATGATTTCTTCAACTGGTTATTAGAAATTATTTCTGACCTTATTGTAACACCGCTCACATTTTGTATAAATGTCTGTTTTCACGTAGGGGTTTTCCCTGAGTGCCTCAAAATTTCCAAAATTATTCCAATTTTTAAAAAGGGGGATAAATCCTGCCCAGGCAACTATCGGCCAATTTTTCTGGTACCTGTCTTGTCCAAGGTACTTGAACATATACTTTACTTTCAGGTAAGCAATTTCTTTGAATCTCACTCACTATTTAATGCATACCAATTTTGCTTTAGGAAAGGACAATCCACTATGGTTGCTATAGGCACTATGGTCCATGACATTTTAGATGCCTTTGAAAATAAGGACTTTGCCTGGGCAACCTTCATTGATCTCAGAAAGGCCTTTGATTGTGTCGATCATGGCGTCTTGCTCCATAAGCTGGAATTTTTGGCTTCCAAAACGTTGAAGTAAATCTGTTCAGAACCTATCTTTCGAACCGATGACAGGCTGTTTACTGTGGGGGTGAATGGTCCATTGCCATAAGCAACTGCGGGGTTCCCCAGGGCTCTATGCTGGGGCCCCTCCTGTTTTTAATAGCCATCAACGATCTTCCATATTGTTTAAATAGTGGTGCGTACCTGTATGCTGACGATACCACCTTACTTTCCTGTAACAATGACATAGCGGAATTGGAACTAGATGCTGAGAACTCCCTTAATGCAGCTGCTGAATGGTTTTCAGCAAACAGTTCTCTATTGAATAATGACAAGACGAAAACTGTTATTTTCGGACTTGGGCATTTCCCGGATGTACTAAACACCAGGTCTTGTAGAGTGGTTAAATTCCTTGGAGTGCATATCGATCACCATCTCTGTTGGTTGCCTCATATTGATCACCTCTGTACTGTTTAAGTAGATTCACTTTTTTGTTTCGTAGGTTAGGTGATGTCATTCCTTTTGACTATTTAAAAAACAGCCTACTTTGCCCTATTTCAATCCACTCTTGATTACGGGATTATTTTCTGGGGCAATGGCCCGTATATCGACAATGTTCTGAAAATACAGAAGAAGGTAATTAGGATCATGGCAAAAGCTAACCCAATGGAACACTGTAAACCAATTTTTAGGAATCTTAGAATTTTAAATGTAGTCAATTTATATATTTTTAACATTCTGCTAACTAGTTTTAAGAATATTGACTCCCTCACTGTCAGGAGAGACCTGCATAATTTTGACACTAGACATAAAAATATGATTGATGTGCTTTTTGTTAGGTTAGAGAAAACAAGGTCAAGCTACAGAATCTTGGGATTGAAATGCCTAAATAAACTGCCAAAGGAATTGTTGCGGCTCCCGTTCAAAAAATTGAAACTTAAGATCCTGAATTGGTTAATAGATAATCCTTTCTATAGTATCAAGGAATTTCTCGAAATCCCTTCCTCCGAGATTATCATGTAGGAAGCATGCAATGTAGCCTATTTATTTATTTGTATTTTTAAATAATACTTTTCACCGTAGTCTTTGACCCCTTCTGTTGTATTAGTTTTAGTGTCAATATTAGGTCACTGTTTTGTGTAGCTTGTTTGTGTCTGTTTTTGACTAGTGTTGTAACAAACATATATAAAACCTTGACTATACCAATTGCATGTAACTTGTCAACTGGTAATAAAGCATTGATTCTTGATTCTTTATTCTATAAAGTATCCTCGCTCCCATTGCAGTCATGCAAACAACTATTATTAAAGTTGCCCTCCGAAAACAACTCCGTTACCATTCCAAATGTCTGTTTAACGAGTTTAAAGTGTTTAATCTACAGAAACTTTGCTTATAAACATAACATTTTATATTTTCAGAAATTTTTTCTGAAAATGGTAAATAGTATGGTAAAATGTAAGTGAAACGGGCCGTGGCCAGACTGATAGCTGTATCACGTAGTGATAGCTGTACTCCTAACCAGTGGTTATTTGAGATTGTGAGTGAGAGTGAGGGTGCGCGTATGTTGTCCGGGTCTCTTGTTATTGAATGTTTTTTAATGTAATCACTTGAGTTGTGGATCATTGTGCACGCATGCATTTGGCATTTATTTTTTCTCAACCTTTTATTTTTAACTGTAAAATTTCAGCGTTTTTTATTTGTGCTCTAAAGGTAATGTTATTCCATTATTAGTCATTAGTGACAGTGAAAGTGAGTTTCGAAGAAGATACATGGACTTACGCTTTTGAACTCATTCCCCATGCACAGCAGACTTTGCCTATGTGGGGAATATTTCCATGAAAATTATTATGTTCGTATTCTTTGTTTGTTTGCTTTTTATGGAAATAAATAAATTGATTCATTGATTGATTTTGCACGGCGTATTCCCATTTTACTACATACAATTCAAAAGTAGTACTTTAAATATAAAGTTTTAAAGAACAATTCTTATGTCACTAAATTTATTTCATAACTGATAAACAATAATTCTTTAGTTTTTTAGGCCCGTCATTTTTGACGGTCTAATGACAGCTAGTTTTGATATAATAAACAAAGAATCTACGATAAACTCTATTAGTTCTATAAATATTGTATTGTATGTTTAAATCAAGTATCTTCTCGAAACAAAGAATAGTAAATAGTTGATGACTAAAATTTGAATTGGCTAAACCATTCCTGACTAACAGCTCACTTTCCAAAACAAACTTGGTTCGGTTTTTAAAATAATTTAATTTTGGTAAATAAATTATATAACGTGAGTTTAAAATAAAAGATGAGAGAGTTATACATTTTATTTGTGCAGAAAGATTTTACAATGAAAGGACTTCAAAGCATCCGGGCTCGTAGTAATATGATGCATTCTTTCCGTTTGCCCGGTTGGAAAAAATCCAGACAAAAGCAACATCTGTTATTAGTAGGTCGCACCTTCACTTTTATTTTTACCAATCCTAATTTTCTAACAAATATTTTATTCGTAAGTATACAACACATTACTGTCCAATCGCTCTACCAACTGGGAATACCCTAAATAGAGGACGGTTGTAATTGACGTAAAACGTGGTATTTTTGTTTTAGTACACAATGTCACCCCAATACATGTTGTAGATTGATGTTCTACTGTCAAAAAACTTATATGGATAAATAATGTATTTATAGAGACTCCCTACGCCGAAAGCCAATGCTGTTACTATGCTGCATGACATGAACGATAATCTTTGGTATCCTGATTTAAAGTATTTACTAAAAACAGTCAGTTTTTTTTAGAGTAGTATCGTATTTAAACAAATATTATCGTCCATAATGGAAATGTTAATGTATTATTTAGTATTATTTAGTTGTGTCTCTTTGATAGTTTTTTTAACACCGTTCAACATGGTAGGAAGACGTAAGCTGAACATTAAGGGAGTTCATAAACGTTATAAATGTTCTCTTACATGCTATAGTGTGTTCTGTGGGAAAACACAGAATAGATCTAAACAACAATCATATTTTTAGTTTACATTTCTTACATTCTTTCGTCGAAATATATTTTTCACTCTTATCACTAAGCAGGCACATTTGGGTTTCCCACCAACCTGGCTTATCGGGAATAGTTTAAATGGTAGGCTTGACTTGTTTAAATATCTTGTTTTGGTATTTCCAACTTTATAATTATTATGTCCTTTTCCGGTATTACCACTACAAGTTTTGATAACATTTGTTATGCATCCTACGTTACAATGTTACTAACAGAAACAGAGGGCATAACAATTCTTATTATGAGAGGATATGGAAATATGTTAAGATATTATGAAGAAGTAAGGCATTTATTTAAATTATTTTTTGATATATTTGGACTTTACCTATCGCTTCTAGTGTTTAAAACCACACTACGTTTCGGGAGGTAAGGAAACTCCTCCCGTTATCAAGTGAACCCTACTTACATCTAAATATCAAGTTCTTACACCTAAATAACCTACATTTTTTTGGATTTTTGTTAGTTTTTCTTTTACATTTTATTTACACTAACACAAAAATAACAAATTTATTTAATGTCGATCGTCCGCATAGGCCACCAATATCTGGTTCAAAAGTTTATAGAACAGTTCAACGTTTCTAAGAAACGGGGAGTGAAAAGATCTCGAGCACTCCTGACGTTCTCAGTCTGTCTCAACCAATGAATTTTTAGTTGAAACGATTCCTTCAGTGTTTCATCGAGGATCCTAACTGTTTGGTAAGGAAAGCAGCTCAATATGTTGATTCAAGCAAATGTTCTGTTCACAGAATATTACAGAGTAATACATTTCATGCTTTTAAAGTTAGTTTACATCAAGAACTGAATAAAGACGACCCCAATCGAAGGATGGAATATTGTGAACAAATGATGAGAAAGTGTTCGAACAATGAACATTTTCAAATGTTTATTTTTTTCTGACGAGGCGTATTTTTATTTAAATGGGTCAGTCAATTGACACATCAAGAGGTGTTAGTCGGACATCAATCCAAGGTGAATTATGGAAGCACACACCCACCGCCCACAAAAAGTCAATGTTTGGGCAAGACTGATCGGTGTTTTAAGCTCATACTTCGTCGAAGGAATCGTAATGGGGCAAATTACCGAGAACAGTTGCAGACCAGAATCATTTCCGAAAAATACTTTTAATGGGCCCTCAGTTTGAAAACGTTTGGTTCCAACAGGATGGAGCTCCCGCCCATTATGAAGTGGAAGTGTGTCAATTATTGGACAATGTCTTTCCTTAATTGGTGGATAGAACGAAGAGGTACCGAGTGGCCACCTACCGTTGGATTATTTATTCTGGGGAGTGTTTAAAGAGAATGTTTATAAAAAAATTTGGACGCCACTGAAAAATTAAAGCAACGAATAAAAATCAAATCTGAAGCAGAAAACATCATGGAAGAAGCCCGGCTGCGTATGGGCGCCACTTAGAAAAGTTATTCTAAGAAACTAACTTTATATATGAGTTTTTCTTTGAAATACAACTTTTTGAAGGCTTGTAATGTAAATTATTTTAAAATCCGTTTCAGGAAAAATAATAAATTCATAATTTAATGTTCACTGATTAAATTATCCCTATACTAACATTTTCCATTAAAAATAAACAAAATTGTCATTTTCATTTATGTTTGATACATGTTAAAGGTGTACAGATATAAACAGATTCAGTTCAGAATTACTAATATACTACGAAACACAACATGAATTCCTAACTTAGTCCTTACCTGGTTCTTAACATGCAAAGTTATTCTAAATAGATAAAAAAATCTAAGTGCATATTTAATAAATATTTCACATTTCTCAACATTTTTAAAGGATATCGCTACCATAATTTGTTCTACAACTGGTCGCCATCGAGAAAATATGAAGAAATTCTGTTTAGAGAGAGAAGTGTGCTGTTTGAAGCACTTAAGGAGTACAGCCTTATTACAGCCTTTCATCAGGATTGTTCAATGATGATCAAATAAATACGAGGTTTCATGGGTAGAAAAATACTTTTCTTTTTCTTTCTTAGATTCGCTTCCAATCATCATCGTAAAGATGGTCACACAGTTAAAAAAATAAACTTTGGTTTGTGGAATGGATGTGCAACTTTATACTTCATTGATGACCGTGAAAAATTTTCTCGTTTTCCCAATGGGATTTTTCTTAGTATTACTGAATGTTTGACGTTCTAGCACGAAGTAGCTAATGCTAGAGATTGATCTCCCAGGCATTACCAGACTGTGACACGAACTCATTGTCACTACATCAGCTGCCCATGTTACAGAACCATTATGATTGAGAGAAATTATTTTTTTGCGTATAACCCTTGTTTTGCAATCAAAGAATCGATCGCTGTAGGTAATAAAATCGTTCCTAAGCTAACAGTTTAAAAATCCAGTAAAAAAGGGATTTCAAATAAATATTTATTTGTTTTAAAGAGTCGGTAATATAGCTATGTAACCCATATAGTACTAGAAGCCTTATATCCAATAACAACGAGTTTATAATACAATATTAAAACAGGATATGCTTTTCAAGTGTTTGTATAAATATTTTATTAATTATCCGCGGGTAACAAGGATTTTGGTTACGTGGCTAAAAGGGTAAGGTCCAATAAGATGGGGTTATCGGTTAAATATTTTTATAAAACTAAAAATGAACCAGTTAACATTTTAAAGCTCAGTAACTATTGCATAAGAATGACTTTCAATGAGGCATAATACATAATTACACTGTCAACTACTACATGAATATAACTACATAACCAAACATAACAAACATAACATAACAAACATAACAAACGAGCAACAAATGACAACAGCACCCATTCAAATTATTTGAAATGTGAAAAATTCAGCGCTCGGATAGAAAAACCTAAATTAAAGGAATCGACTCTCACTCGTTACAGAGATCAATTCGAATTCACACCAATTACCACGTCGACCGTCATCCCACCGTGGCGCGTCGCGTTGTTATGTGTAACTTTGTTAAATGATTGAATGTGGTTATATTTTTATTAGATTAAAATTGTTTGTTTTGCTAACCGAATACTGACTTTACAACCTTTTACTACAGATAAACACCCTTTGCAATTTTTAAAATGCCAAATTTAAAATATTTTTTTATTTCTTGGAACATATACTAATTCTGAAATCCTCCTTACAGTCCTCCTTATGGCGAATAGTGGTATAAACTGCAAAATGGAGTCTTGTGTATCAGCACAGCAATGGCTTCGGTACAAAATATCTGGAGTCTCACGTTTTAAAACATACGTACTTTTACATTACGATCTACCGTGTGAACCAAAATATGTGGGTTTTTTACGCGATTCTTGAGTTTTGTTATATAAAATAAACGAGCTCTCACGCAGCATGCTGACGTGAGGGAAGTGAATTTCCACATAAAAAACTTTTAAAACTCAAAATCAGTGTAGAACATACATTTATTTCAATTTGTATTGAATTCTGAAAACATTGATTTTTTGGCTGTTCTGATGCTCCTGGTTTCATTTACCTGCAATGCTGAGAATACAATTTCGCGCATTATAAGGTTAGGAGAAGGTCCAGTCAGGCTTAAAAGTAGGCGTGAGGTTGCTGGGGATGATAAAAGTACACCAACAAATGAATAACAGGCTTTTCTAATGTAAAACCCCCGTAAGACAACGTACTGTCTTTGGTCAATACACATTTTCTTTTATAACTTGGTAAATTGTTATGCTAAAATGACGGGAGAGGGCTTAAAAGTTTCGCCTCACTAATTCCCATCTTTCTACATGGATTAACTTTACGTCCAGGGCTTTTCTGACCCTTTTTGGGCCCAAAAACTCAAATTTTGAAAGATTAATCCCCCAAAAAAGGGGTTTAGAGTTTTCCGATTGTTTTGCCCAACGAACTTGTCCAACTGATTATAGAAAGGAATGTCCCTACCAAATTTGAAGTAAATCGGACAAAAAATGCGACCGCTAGAGTGCATACACACATATATATATGTCTATATATATATATATATATATATATATACACATATATATATATATATACAATTTTGAACGACCCCCCAAAACGTGTTCAGGGGGTCACGTTAGGAACTTCTATGGTGGTCCCGGGCTTAAGTTTCACCGTGCGGGTCATGCTAATAGTTCACTTTCCATAGGAAATTCACTAATAAATGAACAAAGCATTGGGAGAGTAGGTAAACATTATCGTTTCCTCCAAGCCGACCCTGTTATAGGCGGCCTTCAGCCTCATTGGCCAAGTTTTATGTTGCACGGAAACATAACATGTTTATTTCTTGTTCTATCTTAGAAATATATTATTACTGGAAATTCTTCACCAGAATATTAAAGAATTTTTTTAATAGTAAATAAACTAATTTAATAAGCTCTCTATGATGAGCTCTCTACAACACGATGTTATACATATACACATATATATATATATAAATACACATAGAAAATACAAAAATAAAATATTTAAATGAACAATTAATTATTCTATAATGTAGTTATTTTGTAATTAGATAACGTTTTTAGTTTGTTGGTCCTTTTTTTAAATACTTAAGCAAATTTTTAACCCTAATATAACTATAGCTAAGATGGTTAAAACAAAAATGTAGATCAATAGTAGACATTAGTTGTATTAATATTATTCAATCAAAAAAGGCAAACCAATGTTTATAACAATACTAGCTGTTATAGTACCCGGTGTAACCCGGGATTACAAGCTGCATTCTGTGGTTAATCCTTTAAACTATTTTGAATTAGTAGCATCTAATAATCATATCACTTGGTCGAATAAATTAAATGTCCATAAAAATTACAGGAACTTTGACGACCCGTGGGGCGGAGCCCTAAGGTCAAATCGGAAAATCTGTTCTTAGAGCTGACAAAAATTATATAAGGAAAGTTTTCTTCAGACTGTGCGTTGCCTGTCGGTCAATCAATATTAACGTTTTATTAAGTAGATGGAAGTTTCGTATTGATCATGGAAAACAGGGGAGGGGATTTACCACGGTGGTGGGTTAACGCAGACCGAAGCTACACAACTTTTAATTGAAAGTCACTCGCTGTCGTGGAATTAATGACACCTATTGTAATAAGGGCTGTTTATTGGTCCTGAATACACTTTTCTAATTACAATTTGTGTAACAGTGAACCAATTATATTGTACCCTAGTATTTTTAAATAGTAAATGCATATATATAATGTTGATATTGGAGAGGTGTTGTTTGTTCTTGCTTGAGATGACAGTAATGACTTTGTTACATGAGGGACTTCTTGTACTCTTGTTGTGACTTCTGGGATTTTAGAATATTTGCTTAAGCGAAACCTACTTTAAAAAACCGCATAAATACCTGCCTGCATAACAACAACTATTTTTTATGGCTTTAGTCAATATAATGTTGAAGTGTAGGGTTCATGATTTTTTTTGCCAAATTAAGTATTATTACATCTAAAGAAACTCATTATAACAGCCATAAATATAATCATATACTATTTTTGAATGCAATGCCTTGTATGCTATAATATCTAATTTAAATTTGTTTGGGGTAGCCTATTAATGGGATATCTCGAACTCGTTTAGGGTGTCGTCCTTAGTTATTTGAATCCAAAAATCTAACGGGTTTTAAATTTTAGTTAACCTGATGTTACATTTATTTCCCTGATGTTTTGTATTCCCAGTCATCCCTCAGTGATATGCCTATTATTACACGTTCATTGTCGGCCCTGTGGTACATTTCCACCGATAAGTATAAATTAATTACAATGAACCAAAAAAAGATGCGACCGGGTGATCTTTTATGCTAACTATAAAGCTTGTTTAAAAAACAAAAAGATAAGAAAAAACGCTCTTAAATTTGTAATGACCAGAACATTTTAAAACTATTGTTATTTTGTGTTTTACCTGACATTTTATTCTAAGAACGTCGCATCTCGATGCATCAAAGTCACAGCTGATACGTTATTCATGTTACTGCCGGACCCTCGCGCTGTGGACCGCAAAACAAATCCCAGGGTTGAGATAAATCAATCTTACAAATCCCAGCTTTTACCTACTAATATAACCATTGAAAATGATAAGTAATAAAATATACATAATTAATACATTATGATAACGAAAACATAGGTTTTTGTGAGACAATCCAAAAAGTGGTTATTTTACCCCTACATTCTATCAATGAATACGTAATATGCACTTTTGTTTATGATATTGCATTTTTTAAGATGTCGGTGGCCTCTTTTTACACTTGTCTACTTGGTGATTGGACCTGTGAACTGCTTGGAACGTACAACTGTAAGCAACAAGTGAGCCGCTACAACACAAGCTAGAAATTACTGATCAAATTTGCATGCAAAGACTAGCCAACATGGTTCCGACGTCCATCGGCTGGACCTCTAAGCCAGCGTATCACCAAAAATATATTTAATATATATTTTGTATAGATATTATTTAGTTTAGATATTACAAAACAAATTGTATTACAATTGAAGTGTACTGTTTAATACGCTTTGAACTTTTAACGGCTAATTCCATAGGCCTACTTTTAACGGAGCATATTTACTCTATGAATATTAAACTGATAAAAAAGAACTTAATTAATAATCATAAAACGGCTGAATTCCAGGACTCCTAAGCAATTTTGTAGTACACAATTGTGAGGAAATTTAACTGTGTTTAGCTTACATTACTGGTACTAATGTATGGCATGTTTTAACATACACTAAGGCAATTTTTTTAAACATTACTTTTTTGCAATTTCTATAATTTCTAATTTTGACTTTTGAATTATAACATGGAAAAAAACAAGATCCTTAGTTTTGCAAAGTAGTTTAAAACTTTTGTTATTTCCATTTTAAAAGACAAAGATCACCCTCACAATTAGTTTCTTGCCTATAAGGATAACATAGAGATACGTTTAAATAATCTTATTTTAGAGGAGCTGGTTATGCAAGAAATCACAGTTTTACATGATTAACACATGTTATGAACTGAATAAAATACACAAACTTTTTAAATGGCTACACAATCAAAACCAATCATATTTGTATTATAACATTGTTATTTGTACACGTAAAGTGTTGTTTGATTCAATAATGTAATTATCTTAGTTAACTCTTTCAATAATATTCAAGACGGAACTGCTTTTCTTGGTTTTGAGCAAAATATCTATTAATTTACTATAATCACTCCATTACATTGTATTCGAAAAATATTTTTACAACAATATCAAAAAACGAGTCGAATTAAGTTGATTAAAATGTATAGGCCTTTTTAGCGGCATAATTAATGTTCTTGAATAAGTAAATATTTTCAGTAAAGAATGATTGGTTTTAACTCTGAAAACAGACTGTCTGATGACAAGGACACCAGTTATACGAACGTTCACCCGTTGACACAAATACACCGGCAGAGGCTATAGTGGCTGAAAGCCGGATAGCACAACGCTGCGTCATCAGTTTTAGGCTCGCGTGCGCACTAGCTGCATAGTGGCAATGACTACATTGATAGTGGTTTAAAATAACAGTTAGGGCCTACTTTAAAACATATAGGTTATTAGGTTATAACATTATTAATTGATTAGATATCATGATTATATAACTAGTTTGACAGTAGGCATACTTAGTTATACTTTAGTTCTAATTCTTATTTTGAGAATTATTTTAATCCTACAGTAAATTGTTAATTATACGTTTATTTGTTAACAGTATACACAAATTTATATAAATAATTATACATGCTTATGGACATATTTTAGTTGGTCTATTCATTAGCTAAGCTAATGATCATTACTAAATTACTAATTTACTACAGCTAACTACTAATTACTACATTACTTATGGATCATTAGTTAAAGTAAAAGGTTAACGGCTCAAGATAATTGCTTCTAATAACAAAGACCAACCATTTTAGGTCTAGTTTTTCACTATATTTTACACTATGTTATTTAGATGGTTTAAAAATAGACTACTGTTTATTCCAGTCATTTTGATGGTCTTAAGGACCTAATTTCGCACTTGTATCAGTTGAGTGTGAGTTACATCTTCACGATATAAATTAATGTAACTGGGCTCAATAATATGTGTTACTTTTAACGAAAAAAACAACTCCAGCAATATACGGTGGGTGGTTGACAACTCAATCACATCATAAAAGTAAAACAGTTTTTCATTTACTGTGAAAAATGTCCAACAATCTACTAACAAATATACATATTCGTAAATAGATTTTATTGCATTTTACCACCCTTAATGAGAAAAAATATGGCTTCTTAACAAATCCCGACAACAATTATGTTTTTGTTGGACTAGTCTTGCTTGATAACCAAATCATCTTAAAGTGAGTGATCCTTGAAAATGTAATATCACTGTGATGATAGCAATGGTTCTGTTAGATCAATTGCTAATATACGTCAACAGTGACTCAAGCACGCTTTGGCGGTTAGACGACGCCGACGCGACGATCACGTCTCTTTGGATAAATTTGTCTCTTTGGAGACAACGAACAGATTTCATTTAATGACGAAGACAAACAATCAAAGAATGAAATCTAAACTTTGTTGTTATAAATTTGAATGTAAATAATCTGAAAGATAATGTTCTGGTTTACATTAAAAAAATTAATAGTTAAACTGCTGTACTAAATAAGTCAATGCAACCCTATGTCATTCTAAAACTTACATTGGAGTTTAGCTTTGGCCATAACTCCTTAATTTGTCAACGCTAAAAATATAATAGACAATGCTTTTACGTTTGTATTTTTTTCACCGTGGATGTTTTGCTTGAAAATTAAATAAATGTAAACGTAAAAATTAGTCAATCAATCAATTAAAAACAAGTCTCAATGTAATTAATGGATTTATTTCCATTAAAAACAAACAAACAAAGAATAAGAACATAATAATTTTCATGGAAATATTCCCCACATAGGCAAAGTCTGCTGTGCACGGGGAATGAGTTCAAAAGCGTAAGTCCATGTATCTTCTTCGAAGCACACTGTCACTGTCACGAATGACTAATAATGGAATAACATTTCCTTTTAATTATATATATATATATATATATATATATATATATATATATATATATATATGTATATATAGCACAAATAAAAAACCCTGAAAATTTAAAGTTAAAAAATAAAATGTAAAGAAAAAAAGACAAATGCATTCCAAATACATGCGTGCACAATGATCCACAACTGAAGAGATTAAATTAAAAAACATTCAATAACAAGAGGCCCGGACAATATACGCGCGCGCACATGCACAACACAGACAAGCACCCTCGCTCACAATCTCAAACAACCACAAGTTAAGAGTATAATTGTATGATACAACTATCAATCTGGCCACGGCCCATTTTACTTAACCATCTATTTATCATTTTCTTATATCTGTAAACACTACACAGATCACTAAACGTTGGGAATAATGGAGGGGAATGGTGAACGAGGGAAATCCGGTAACTGCTGTCTACAACTACATACAAATAATATTGCCCTGTAAACAAGTATGTTGAAGGGTAATTGTAAACAAATATTTCAAGCTGATATCGAGCCAAATAGAGGTATTGTTTTAACCGTATAGAATAGCCATATTTTTGTAACTGAAATTGCTTTTCTGTTAACATGGTATGCCGGTTAACTGTTTAAAAAATAGTAATTCATGGTCAGTTCTATAAATATTTTAGTTCTTATAGTTTTAAATGGTTCAGATGTCTTGCGTGTTACTTTACGACTAAAGTTGTATCACTATGATAAGTCATGTTAAATAAAACTGAATCAGTCCAAAACTGTTATAGTTGATCTAAACACTTCTAACGTATTCTCTAAATTAAATGACTACATACTAATAACATTTATAAGATAATTGTTTGGATAAAAAATCAATTTGTACCGACATGATTAATACATACTTCTGTTTATGCATGGATTGCATTTTGTTACACTGAAGATTGAATGGTACAATTCTTTTTAGCTCTCATGTTAGTTTTAATCTAGGCTTCTGAGGAGTAAGTAATGTGAAATATTTATTTAATTTAGTGAACTGCATATATTGTCTAGGCAATAACTTAACTATTCCTAAAAAAATATAATTTATCTACTTAATTAAATAATATAATGTTAAAGTAAAATATAAACAAAAATATAAAATACAAAACAATGAATAAATATAGTATTACCATTAACAGTTATATAACAATCCATTATAAACCAAAATGACCTTATTATTGTTAGGTAAATGACCTTTTAGTTTTCACGTGAGCGCCATTGTTTCATCAGTCTATGTATTTGAACACATTTTAAGTTTCACGAAATTCCAAAAATTATTCAATATTTTGACGTTAATAAGTATTAAACGAGTTCGCACGCAGCACGCTGACGTGAGAGAAGTGAATTTCCACATAACAACTTTTAAAACTAAAAATCAGTTTAAAAACATACAATCATTCCAATTTTGTTTGAAATCTGAAAAACAGTGATTTTTTTGGCTGTTCTGATGCTCCTGGTTTCATTTACCTGCAAAGCTGAGAATACAATTTTGCGTATTATAATATCAGGAGAAGATCCAGACAGGCTTGAAAGTAGGCGTGAGGTTGCTGGGGATGATAAAAGTACTCTAACAAAGGAATAACAGGTTTTTCTAGTGTAAAACCCCCATAAGACAACGTACTGTGTTTAGTCGAAACATATTTTCTTTAATAACTCGGTAAATATGTATGCTAGAATGGCGAAAGTGGGCTTACAACTTTCGCCTCACTAATTTCCATCTTTTTACATACATTAGTTTTATATACGGGTCTTTTCTGACCCTTTTTGGGCCCAAAAACTCGAAATTTGAAAGATTAATCCCCAAAAAAGGGGTTTGGAGTTTTCCGATTGTTTTGTCCAACGAACTTGTCCAATTGATTATAGAAAGGAACGTCCCTACCAAATTTGAAGTAAATCGGACAAAAAATGCGACCGCTAGAGTGCAAACACACACACATATATATTTTGAACGACACCCCAAAACGTGTTCAGGGGGTCACCTTAGGAACTTCTACGGTGGTCCCGGGCTTAAGTTTTCCCGTGTGGGTCATGCTAATAGTTCACTTTCCAAAGGAAATTCACTAATAAAACTAGACATCTCATCACGTATTTTTATTTAGAGGTATAAAGATGTCGAAAAAGATCACTCCCAGGGTTATTGGAAATAATGTAATGCAAACATTTGTTTGCATTAATTAGCGTACTCTAGACTACCATCTCATTATTATTTCCACTGTGTGTATTCAATAATATTTAATATACTTAAAGAGTTTTACTTCACCAATAAAATAAACAGATCTGTTACCGACAACATTTATTTGAATTATCCAATTATTTTAATTACTTATTTGTTTACTAATATAGAACTTTTTTATGTCCATGTTGTTTGTTAGAGTGACTTACAATATGTACAAATATGATTACCTATTTAGTTTTATTGCAACTAGTACTTAAAATAGTATAGTAATATATTTTATAATTACTGATAATTAAAGTAATAACCAATGATCATTAAACTGTTAGAGAAAAACTGCAGTTAATATTAGCTACAATCAAGATACCTTGACGAGACCTAAGATTTCCGACAAGGCTGGTAATGAAATATATCAATTTACAGAAGGTTTGCTTGATCTGTTCAATAAAGTTTAGTGGCTAGGGCAAGAGACTTAATTTGGACTTAAAGTTTTACTTAAAGTACGGTAATATAATAAACAATTTTAATTTATTTTACATGTTTGAATTTTATTACTAAAAGAATTGTAAATTAGGAAACATTTGATAACTATGTGCCCTAGGTCCTTGGTATAGTAGGTGAGGCTTTAAAAACGAAATACATATCTCCAGTTCTTAAAACAAACAATAGAAAAACGTAGGCCTTAATCAATAAACTAAAGTTTTTTAGACAAGCAACTACAAGTAAAACTCACCTAGATTCAATCCGTAAATTGAGTTTTGATGGGAATTTCCTGAAACAAAATTAAACTATTATAGCCTGCTACACAGTCACATAGCGATACATTATGGACATTTATATGAATTATAGTTACTCATTTACTGTTTTATGAAGGTTTATTTAGTGGCAAAAATCTCAAACACAATTATTAACTTAGTAACCAAAATATTGTCTAGATAAATTAGAAAGTTGAATCAGGTCTAAGAAAAATACAAAACAGAGCTAGGTAAGAAAATTATATAAACTTGTGGAGACCAAGGCCTACTGTATATCAATTTTTTTTATATTTTCAACCAACTAACCTAATGTATAATTCAGAGGAACATGAACAATGTTTATGTTGTCAACTCCATAATGATTTATAACTTTTGAATTAGTCAATGCGAGTATTTTGAGAACGGGATATTACTATACATTTGTTACCTTAGCGATGATTATCCAGACAATGCTGTCGGTCACCGGATAACAAAATGTGGGTTATGTACAAATACATATACGATGACGAACATTGTACACTAAAACATACGTACTTTAATATGGGTTGTTTTATTGCAAATCAAATTATAATCAGCCTTTTAAACTTGGAAGATAAAGATGTAAGGTAAATGATAAAATTACCTTTTTATTCTATACGAATACTACCTTATCACACATCTTTGAGCTGTTAAAAGACAGACTTGACTACTCTTTATTGTTGATGAACTGATTTTTAAATTGGAAGCTGATAATACTTAAGTTTCAAAAACACATTACAGATTGCACATTTATGAACCACCCATGTCGTGCTCATATGTACTGTCGGTTTGAGGAGGAACATGATTGGCCGAACATGACACTGCCGTGTTGCTGCTGGACACACGCTACAGATGGGTCTTGTTCACGTTTTTCAGAAGTCATAGGCTTATTAATGTATTCACTTGTTGAAACTAGTTTAAAGCATTATTCAGTGCCGCTTCAGCGATAACTTTAGTTAAATTTTATCACGTTTAATTGTGAGAACTTGAATCCTAATGTGTTATTCATCGGTCAATTTAAATTTGTTAAACTGTGTAGTTACTAGAAAGGAATCACGTTTATTAATACTGGTAGGCTACATATATGAGTTATGAGACTGTATTTAAGTGTATATTATAAACACGAATAAAGCTTCTTCACTTGATAATTAATATATACAAATAAAAGTAAGATTGTGCTTTATTCTTTTCAAATTTTTTTATTTCAGGTACATAATGTTGAAATAAAGTTATTTTTTCCAATCCCCTAATATTAACATTTTACTGGTAGTTCTGCTTTTCACCCACGGTAATCTTTGTGTGTGTATGGTTTCACGAATGTGAGTTTCTGGTTCTGCATGAATCCCAACTAAAGCGTGGCACAGTCAGTGTCACACATTACCGAAATACAGGAGAACAGGAGAAATATCACTGAATACATTTGTATAAGGACTGTAGGGGACTTCGGTATCTTGCAATCACATAAGATCCCTTGTTTAATAACATAGATACAACTATTCATAGGCTGGCAGTTAAAGCTGCTATTCACTTAATTTATATCACTATTTAAATAAGTATACAATTGTAATCTAACGTACGGACTTTGTAACTAAAAAATATATAAATACCTAAAATTATTAAAATAATAATTTATACACAATTTCCCTCTTTAATTACTTATTCTCTCTTATAAGTGACATAAAAGACGAACGTTAGAAAGCTATTCCACGGGGAAAGGATGGTAATGAGGGAGAATCCTGTCTAAATGTCAAAGCACAGTGACTCCTGAGCTAGGTTATCATCCTTGGCTGTAATATCATATCATCGTTATCTAATCCTGACTTGTTAGGCTAAACTTTGTTATATAAATCAAAATTCCACATTCATTGTTTGCCAAAAAAACACTAGCTTTGCTCAAAAGCTTCGCTTGTTCACGTGATTTCAGTTTTATATCACAATAAAATTACACAGTTGATAAAAATACAATACTAAAACATTTTCTGAACTTGACACTTTTATTGAATTTATGTCTATAGGAAAAGGTTGCATAAAATATGAATATTTTCCTCCTTTCATTTAACGATATTGTCTTTTGGGTGACGTTAGGGTTTCTCAAATGTTCTTGGTGTGGTTTGGCTTTATGTATAAATAACTATTCCCTCTGAAAAATTGTATTCAACTTCTAGTTTGGATACAAAGTTCAAGAGGGGGGGGGGGGGGTGCAAGATAACTCCTGTTTTCAGTCTCGAGATTTCTAAATAAGGTTTAATTTTTACCTGTATAGTATTGGAAACTGATAAAATCAGTCAAATGATTGTTAGAAATAAAATTGTATAAATAATTTCTTATAATATCACTTTTAATTGCATTTTTATAAAAAAAAACTAAATTTTATCACAAAGGATATGTTAGAAGAACGTTATGTTAAAGGTCCTATTTACTAAGAATTAGGAAGGTGATTCAACTGATTAAAGGTCATATGAAAATGATGTATACACCGCTGAGCTAATAGATATTTTAAAAAGTTTAACGAATTTATCACAAAAAAACTGAACATATTTAATTCAAAGGTTAAATACAATCCATTATGTTATTCAAGGATGTTTGTTAATGCCATTTCAAGGAAAATCCATTGTTCTGTTATAGTAAAACAATTATAGACTCACAACTTTCAAATTCCATCACCAATTGGTATAACTTTTACAATAATTTTAAAAGGAATATAACATACTATAGGTGTTATTCGGATCATCTTCTTCAATGGTTTGAGTAAATAAGGTGTGAGTAAACATGAATAAGAGCGAGTGGGTATAGTTTAAAACACGTGCTCACGCTTACCTATCACAGAGACAGACAGACAAAAATACCACTTTGTATTCTCTTGCTAGTGTGACCCAGTACAAGTTGACTAGATGCCAGTGACACTAGTTCTCAGCCGTGAAAACCATATATCTAGTGAAAACAATATGGCCTATCTATATTATTACAGTACAAGAATTTCTTGATTTTTGTTCGGTGATTTTCGACGCCTAAAACTATTATTTTATATACATATTTAGTATCAATCGAAAGCTCTTACCTCTAGACGTGCCTTTTGAGTTTCCATAAACTCTCGACTGGGAGTCATTGTGGTTATAATGCTGAATTGTTTATGTGTTTTTAGGTTCATCATGCACAAACTATAGGAGTTAGTGAGCAGATATTTGTACGAAGATGGATCTATTGCAAAAAATAGTTAGGGTTTAGTCCTGTTCCATTGAGACTTGGGTCCTAATAACCTTTAAAATGACAGTGTTAATCATATTACTACTTACTAGACTGATATAGCAAAGTTTGGTAGGAAGACACCAGACATTGAACCATAATCAGAAACAGGCCTATGTTTTCCGTCCCGAATGTCCTTTGAGACTTTAAAAATGTAATTTAAACGTCACTGACGTTAGTAGATAGCTGTTATAATTGAGCACAATATTGTTAGGATGGTAGTTAATACATCAGAATAAAACCTGTGCCTGCTCCTGTTCCAAAATTGCGTTAGGGCTCGAAATTGTTGGAACCATTGAATTTACGGGTAAAGAAATAACCAGTCCTCATCTCCGGAAAAATATAGTTTTGTATAGAAAATTATTCTTGGGGTTTGGGTTAATATTTGTAAACTAGCATAACAGCCGTTGAAAAATCAACGGAAATTATTATCATTATCTAACATTAGCAATTAACCAATAACGATAAAGTAATTTAGTTATGAAAAAATAATCACGGGTGTCTCGATAACCTCAAATGAGTCCTTAAGGATGATTTATGTTGCCTTCTAGAATAATCATTCAATCGAGTTTGGAAGCGAGGACCTTTAATTAGAAAACAACTAACCATAAGTAACAAATAACACATTGTATCTATAATTATGCCCATTCTAAAAGTTAAGGTCATAATTCAAGTTTTAAAATGGGTTAATATAACCAAAAGAACCCTCGGTTTTGCAGAATAGTTTATGCTGGTAGACCTTGACATCGTAGCGATTGGAAATATCCAATCCCCGACTATGTACTACAGTTTTATAAATACATGTGTAGACCTAATTGATGAACTCGGTGTATTTTTCCAAATTATTCTGAATAGGACGTGTAACTAACTTTAGTTTTAGAGTTGCCTTATAATGACGGTTAGGGTACCATATGCATTTTAAACCTCTTTTGACCTCTTACTTTAAGCAATTTTTGGAAATAACAGCATAAAACTCCGAATGAAGGAAGACTACAACTAATTACTTGCAATTTATAGCAATAAGGTAATATCAGTTTACTCTTTGAAAAATATCACCAGTTATAGAGTGTAGCACGTTGAAAAATTAAGGAATTACTAATCCAAAATAGTTATCAAGAATTAAGAATCGCGGTCCCTTAGTTCTTTCGTTAAAACTTCTTGTAATTACTGTTTAGAAATACCGTTACATAACTACTAAACCACTTTATGTAAGATTGAAGAGAAAACATTCACATAACACTGATTTGGCATTTAAATGGAAGTGATGTTTTTATATTTCAATCAGCTGATCATTCAAATCATATAGAAATTTACGCTACAGAATTATATAGGCTAGCAGGTCATCATATAGAATACAACACAAAACATTTATATCATATAAAGCATGTATATCATTCCTAAATTTGTATCCGTCAAGATTCCACTACACCAAACAACCGAATTAAAACATATTGCAAATCATGCGTTCTTATAATACTTAGGTTGCGTTAGATTACATTATTGCAATTTATTAATCAGTGTAATAATTACTATCTAATTTCACCAGCCTTATTTATAAATAATGATCACTGTCCTCACCAGAAATGGGCGGCTGATGGCACGCAGGTTCCTAGATACGTGTTACGTCCAATATTTAGTTAGAGCTCAGTGTGTTTGCAACATTTCTACCAACAATAATAATATTATACCTAAGCAAGTGTTTAATCAAATATCTAAATGATTTGTTTTTTACACAACCATAGAACAAATAACTCTTTGTCTTAATGTTTTTGGTGGTTAATAGGCTCGTGAAAACTCACGTAAACAGTAAATAGTAATTCAACGTATCAACAATTATTGAGCATAGTCAAAAATACAATTTTAAAAACCAATAACACATTTAATCTCAATTGCTTGAGGTTAAATAGACTTGAGTTGAGACTCTTAAAACTACTTCTTATGTTAGTATTTATTTAAAATTGTTTTAAACAGCAGTTTAAATCGTAAACTGTCATAAATAATCTTCTGTTTACTTATATGAAACAACTAATTGAAGCCGGTTGTGTTTGAATACGCTTCAATACAGAATCATTACAAAAAATATAGTAAAATTTGAAATTAAAACATAATGGCCAGTAAAAAACTGAAAACCATATGGTTGATGTAAATTACTGCTATCATTGATTTTGCTATGAACTTTTCATTACACAAATCAGCTGTTTCCTTTAAACGGAAAGTATGTTCGTAAATATAGATAGACGTATTTGTTTATTACAACCAACTAACGAATGTGGCATTAAAGAACATATGTTTCTTGTTATTCTTAATGATGAAATTTCGAACATTTTACCCTACGGGGCCTGAGATAATGAACTTTTATATATATTCCTGCACCCCTACAATCTAAAAACTATTTAAAACTATTTAGATTTTAAATCTTGTAATTGGGGCACTTCTGGTTACTGGGAAATTTTGATCCGGACATCGGACAAAAAAGAATAATGGTAATTATATAATAAGATAAAAAAACAAAAGAATTATAACAGCTGTTTAAAATAACCAGACAATTGTAAAATTAACACTCAATTGGTAAAGTATCATCATGTGATTTTTGTGTGAACTGTGATTAGAACCAATGTATACATTACTTTAATATATAAATGTTTAAGTTATGTATAGATTTCTAGAAGAAGATTGAATATTAGCGGGCATGTCCAAAATAAAAATAAAGGAGCAAATAAGTATAGCAAATATGCTCGCCTTGGAGGAACCGTTAAGATAAGTAATCTAGGCATTTTTAATAAACTGACTGGCGTTTTTTTTAGCAAAACGCGGTTAACAAATGTAACCAACTTTTCAAACATAACACAGTACTGTGATCGCGAGCGAAGCCGCAACAGGCTACTAGTTCTGTTTAATTCATAATCAAATATTTAATTTGGTTTATTACATTATTATTAATATAAATGTTCTAAAGATAATTGAAGCTCTTGTGTGTAAACTGACTTAAATCTGCCAATAGAAAACTTCACTGTTATTGTTATAATTATAATGTGTCCCATATTATAATTTATTAATTTAATATTTAACTGATTTTGTACTTATGTTTTATTTGACCACACAATTTTGCCCTGATTCCCATAAATAGGGCGCAATAACTTTTAACTATTGATACACCTTAACAAATGGAAATGAATTGGGAAAATGTCTTGGACGACAGGATCATATATTTTCTTAAAGTTTATCCTTTGATTAACAGTAATTATTAAATACAATGAATTTACAGACATATATTTTGTATTTATTGATACTTATAGTCATCATCATTCATTCATCAGTGTTGCGGATTAGGAAACCCCAGCATAGCAACTGTGCATAGCTGCTAGGCACGTCTTCCACAAGCGGGAGTATTGCGCAGGTTGCCGAAAGGATAGGATATAGCAGGAAAGGGAAGGGTGGGATGGGATGGCAGCCAAATTGAACTTTCAGAGGGCCAACTCCCGTTCCACTGACAGCTGGGATGAGGCTCAAATAGGGGGCCCGCATTCTGCCCTCCAACTGGCCAACTCAACTGACAGGGTATCCCTGTACAACAGCCAGGGACCATTCATTCTCAGGTTTAGGACCAAACCCGGAGTTTCTGTCCCCAGCTGCTGCAAATGGAGGGACCAAAGGTGAAAGGGAAGTTTGTCATAATGGACAGCCAAAAGATTTTCCATATGTAATGACATCTTCATTTGCTGTGCCCAATGTCAGCCTAAAAACTGGTATAGACCAGTTTTAAGGTTGTCCTGGGACAACACTCCTGTATGAATCGATGATATAAAGTAGGTTAATTCAATTTTATAATAATTTCAGCCTCCGTTTTTTCAATCCATGCGTTTAGTATTCGGTGAATGGAGGTAGACATCATTGTATTATTAATGCTAGATCGTTCTTTATCACAAGCCACTTTACTTTTTGAAAACCTATGAGGTTTTTTACATTTGTCCTTGGTGAAAATGTATAATTCATATCAAACATAAAGAATATCAATACTATAGTTCGCATTTGTCTGTGGCTCCGTGCATCCGTCCGTCCGCTCCGTGCGTCCGTCCGTCCGCTCCGTGCGTCTGTTCGTCCGTGGCTGTTTCTCGAGCTGTAATGGCTCCCAAGCTACGAAAAGATATTTTTAGGGGTCGGGGAAGCTGCACGTGTCGTTTGTTTTGCTTGAAAAGCTACCTTATTTGAGTTAAGGTAGCTTAAGGTTTAATGTTTTTAGCCCATTTTAGCATATTAACGGAACCGGGAGTATTCAGCTATGGATTTATATTTCTCATAGTTTTTTCCTGAAACAGCTGATTAGTTCCTGCGGTCGCGATAGTGGCCGTCAATATTAGTACTATATAAAATAAATGTTGCGAATAAGTAATTTGTTTTGTAGATATAATCGCTCTTAACTAAAGTAATTTAGCTGATGGCTTTTATATAAGTCAATAAAATAGACAACTGATAAAGATTTAAAAGTATTTCCAACTGTTAAAGTAAAAACAAGAAAAATAAAACAAATAACTGAAGCCTCACAGGTGAGTAGCCACTAGATAAAGAGCGGTAGCATGACGTTGGCCAAATTCTTGCTTACGGGAACAGTGAAGTTGTTATCGAAATAAGGAATGCAGAAACTAGCCTACATTAAATAAAACCAAATGATTATAAAGGGTGAATCTGAATTTTGTAAGGGGTTTTCCTGATTGGATTGTTGGAACTGTTATCCGGGATATACAGCATCTCAAATACCTACAAAACAAAATTTGTAATGGTATGCACATGAGCTTTCCTAATGTTTGATTTCTAGGCCTACTAACTTTGAAGTTCTATTAAAAACTTTGTCATATAGCAATTTTAACAAAAAGACGAAAACGGCGTATAGTTAATTTAGATTTAACTGTAATCTAATGGGAAATATTTGTGCTAAAATACCAAGGATAGGGCTTAACATGTTCGGCCTTTTACGTTGTTTTGTTTTTAATATGTAATAAATTTAAGTAAGTTTACAACTGGGCATATTTGACTGGTTTGGGGCCCAAAATCCAAAATAAAATGAATCAAGCATCAAGCCCGAGATTTCTACGCCACCCGCGTTGGTTGGTATCCTCCTCGGGGACAGTCATGTAAGTGTTCATGACCATTTAAGTGTCTTGACCCCACGCAACGATCCGCTGGGGAACATTTATTGCAAACATAAACACAAGACCCCTCATAATGCAGCGAGGTCAGTGTTCCTCATTTATAGCGAACAGTGAACCTCACATGATCACTGTATGATTTCATGACGCCCTTTCAACACTAAAGTAGTATTCACCAAATATGCTTTTGAACTCCAACGGATGGTAATCAATGTAAAAAATAAGCTCTCAGTCCTGACTGAACTAGCCTACAATGAGTTGTTTGTGTTATTCAAATCCGTTTTTTGATATTCAATTGCTATCGTGAATTTGAAAATACCTAACGGTAGACTAGAAAACTTTCCTACCGGGTACGTCTAAAACGACGAAGATTTCTATATTGAAATAATAGTAACGCATATTTTAAACGTATTAAGACGATTGTTTGTATATGCAATCAGACCAACAAGGTGTCATAACAAAAATTTATGCTACGTATTCGAGTACGTAGCATAGATTGTAAAGGTACAATATATATCTAGGAGGATACATGAGACTTTAGAACCAGTTTAAAAATAGTTCGTTGAGCTTAATGAATGGGCTTAGTCGGTAAAGGTAATTGTAAAAACATAAAAAAATTGTTATTTTAATTTTCTTTTACTGGGTTTTATTAGGTTTTACTTGAGTACTTTAATACTAGTCATTAAATTAAATAAGACGCTAAAATACACAAAAAGTACTTTGCCGTGTTAAATTAAATATTAAATCAATAATAGGACTACGATAATACGATAAACAAATAATCGACACATGGGTAAACTCAAACAATCAAATACGATAATGTACGCACTGTAATACCAGGCAAATCGCCTAAAGGTTTATCAATCATGTTAATACTACTGTAATAATCATAACTCTTACTTCTACTCACTGTCAAAATCCTAGGTGTCTATAAATCCATCGGTAATCACAAATTACTTTCCAAACACACGCAATGACCGGGAAACACACACGATAAGGCCCGCGACTGACTGTGTAGCGTGTAGCACAACAGTACTTTACTTACATTCAAGTCGAGACGTGGTGCTGTGTGCTGTGTTCAGACAGTCCCCCCTCCCGCTCCCCCTCCACGACGTGATGTCACGGTGACCTCGCGAACTCCGAGTGTTGCACCCGCGGCTGACCCATGCACCGTGCACCGTGCACCACACGCGCCAGCCTCGTCACCAGCCATCAGTCATGCACCTTCCTGAGACACTCATTAAGCACCGTGCAGCATATTGAGGGCGGCCACCACCAAGGATCGAGGAAGGAGATTACTTGAGAAATATTACGAAAACCGTTATTGTGTAGTTGACTTGAATCATTAAAAATGTCAAGTTGTTTTGAGGTACCTACTGTAATTGGATCTTTGAATAGATTCTGGATACAGTTATTTTATTGTGTCTGTTTTAAATTATATCGATCACCATTGATTGCATAGTTTACTACGGAGTGTTATTATTATTATTATTATTTTGTTTGGTTTATGTAGTGTGTAAGTCTTAGAAGTTTTGAAGTAGTTAAAATAAGTGTAAAACTAAACATCATGGAACTAGAGTATATATACTATTACGTCTCTAATTTTCAATATGACTTAGGAAGACATCTAATAACTTATGCCTTTAATTGGATAAAAATAGTAGAAGATTTTTTTTAATCGATGTTTATCTTAAGTATAATTTTAATACAAAGTCAGAGATTCGGTAACGAATTATACAGTAGTAAACATTTTAATAAATCTCGTAATAAAAATTAGTAGCCTACTTGCTCTTTATAAATAAATAATCTATATAGAACATGATGGACAGTAACAATATAACTACTAAAAATAGGAAATTAGCAATATAATTTATAAATTTTAAACAACGTTTTTAATTTCCATATATCTATAATAAATAGGTAGTATACAATTATTCTATTTGTAATACAAAAACAACACCAAAAACAATATGAACTAAATAATAAACAACTAAAATCTTTTCCGTTTATATTTATGTTTTTTTTTAGTTTAAAATAATTTGCTTAAAGATTTACATTTGTTGTCAGCTAAATATACCAATACTCTAATATGCACGAATAGCATAAAGAAAAAACGCTCAAAACGCTTCCTGACACGAAGAAAATTATTTTGTTTTTTGGAATAAACATTCTCTAACCAGCCACAACCGCTTCCCAATGTTTGTGGAAAACCGTGTTTGTAATTTTAAAGTAACAACATTGAATTTTAAATGAATGAAAATTAAGAAAATAAATAGTATATTTCATCACTAGAACCAAAAGTATGTTTTTCTATACCAGCTCGAGTTAACAAAACTCATGATAGTGGAACTTTTTTGTTTAATATTTCAAAAAGTGCCAGTATCATGAGAACGACAGGTTATGTTAAAAAAACGGATTCCGGCATTGATTTTGGCGTAGAAGAATAGTTGAAATTGATGGATCACAAACTCACCTTTACTTTTGAAAAAATTATGTTATCCAAAATAGCTAATCCAAAATGTTCGTTCTTGCATTGAATTTTTGTACTGGATAATAAGGATTATGTTTTCTTTAATGTTTGACCTCAGTCAATTTGTAAAACAGTTTTTGTAACTGAAAATTCATTTGGAAATAAAGACTTTATTTATTTATTTGTCTAAGATGGCGGCCAACACATTTGAATCTTTAAAAATAAAGCGGTGGTTCATGGCGGTTATCTGATGTAATGACGATGATAAGGTTCTAAGGTTGGTGCATGTAAACTTACTTCAAAACTAATTTGAAAACGCTACTAATATCTTAAGCATTAATATAGATTTCCAAAAACAGATTGCAGCTTTGTGTTCAGCGCAAAAATGTAGTTCAAAATTATAGCTCAAGCTCACATTACATAAAATAAATTTGAATCATGTATAGCGGCCGAAAGTTTTAACATATACTAAAAATAAAATACTTATTACCCAACAATGATCGGCTGTAGTTCGGGGTTGATAGTTTCATAAATGTAGAAAGAAGGTAGGGGGAATATTTCAAAACTTACCTTGTATATAAATATACACATACATTTACATACATTTATGTGTATAAATTTATACATCCAGAACATTTGCCAACCAGATATACAGTGTGTAAAAGAAGTCCGTCCCCCCCTTTAACTTTTTTGTTTGTTAAAACTAACAAATCAACTTTGGATAACGATAATAACTTAACCCTAAGTATCTTTTGACGTTATCGGAAATTTTGAGTGTCCCCCAGAAATGGGGGATTTTGGAGGCAACTCAAATTTTCAAATGTAAACCCCTTTTGAGTGACCACTCATTTTAAAGAGCTTTACAAAAATAGACGAATGGTGGAGGTTGGAGGTCTGTAACGTTTTTCTATCCAAAATGGCAGCTTGTCAAAATTTTGAATACAACTCATTCTTGAAACCTGGCGTCTAAGACTTTTGGAGTTTTAATTTTGCCTTTGGTGACTTAAAACTGAAACGACTCTTGAAGAAATGCTATTAAATGAAGAACTGGTCTCTTTTGGTACTATTTAACATTTTGAGAACCCGCAAAAATGGGGGATTTTGGGAGCAACTCCAAATTTCCTAATGCAAACCCCTTTTGAAGGGGTTAAATTTACTTTTATCTGTCACCCTTCGACTATGTTTAAAAATCTCTTTAAAATTAGGGGTTTGCACTCTAAAGAGGTTTGCACTTCTTCATTTAATAGCATTTCTTCAAGAGTTGTTCCAGTTTTAAGTTACCAAAGGTGAAATTAAAACTTCAAAAGTCTTAGACACCAAGTTTCAAGAATGAGTTGTATTCAAAACTTTGACAAGCTGCCATTTTGGATAGAAAAACGTTACAGACCTCCAAACTCCACCGTTCGTCTTTTTTTAAAGCTCTTTAAAATGAGGGATCACTCAAAAGGGGTTTACATTTGAAATTTTTTTGTTGCCCCAAAAATCCCCCATTTTTGCGGGACACTCGAAATTTTAAATATCACCAAGAAAGTCCAATTCTTCATTTAACATTATTTAATCAAGAGTCATTTCAGTTTTAAGTCACCACAGGTGAAATTAAAACTCCAAAAGTCTTAGATACCACCAGGTTTCAAGAATGAGTTGTATTCAAAACTTTGACCAGCTTCCATTTTTTATAGAAACACGTTACAGACCTCCAACCTCCACCATTCGCCTATTTTTTAAAGCTCTTTAAAATAAGGGGTCACTCAAACGGGGTTTACATTTGAAAATTTTCAGTTGCCCCCAAAATCCCCCATTTCTGGGGGACACTAAAAATTTCCGATAACGTCAAAAGATACTTTGGGTTAAGTTAGTATCGTTTCCCATAGGCGATTTGTTTTTTAACAAAAAAAAATTAAAGGGGGGGGACGGACTTTTTTTACACACTGTATATAGTCTGGTGTTGAACAAGTTTTAAATATAACAAAGGATAGATTGACGTTGTGTAGTGACTTGAACTTTTAAAAACCTTTGAAAAGTTAAATGGGAAAACAATTTTAAAACAAATCCGTCTTGCACCCCCTTCTTAGCCGGGCATCTTAATAATCACAAAATATAATTAATTGTACTTCGCATTAATTTACAAAGTCGTATCTACTAAGTTGGTTAAGTAAATTAAAGCAACAAAATCTACAATCCACACTAAAAACACCACCATAGTACTACAGTAATCAATAATAATCATACTTTACGACATTCGTGTTAAGTGTAAATTTTCCTTTCACTCGAACTAACCGATAATGAAACGCATTTTAGGGAAAACAGAACATGCGGTTTTTATATATACCTTTGAGTTTCTTTTATAGTTTCAGAAGCAAATAAACTAAAACTTCTGGTCCAGGCCGAAGTTCAAGTGATAAAAATAGAAGTTTAGAAGTTATAAGTGCTCTTTAGAGTTCAGTGTTTTATGTCTGCTCTTTTACCCAAGACCACTTGTGGAGTACCTTATAGTGGTAAAATATATTTGTATCTTAGATACAAAAGTAAATATATCGTACTGTATGAGAAACATTCAAGTTTAAAAGAAAAACCCTCTTAATTTTTTTTATATTAAATCTGTATTTAATTATTACTAAATGAAAACTATTCGGGGTTTGGCTTTCAATCCGTTAACGTAGACCAGTGTTGGTCAGCCATTATTAATGAAATATAATTTCTGTAAGTAATGTTATTGTTGACAGACATGCACCAATTTAAGATTTGATTAATCATCGATGTCTTAAAAATTATATTTGAGACAAATTAAAATATAGCTTCAACTACAGTAATTTACTAACTATAATGTTATGTTAAAACTTGTTTTATTAATAGATACGTGTTTACACGGTATTTAAGATTTAGAAGGTTAATAGAGAATTTAAATTATATGAAGTTTCGATAGTTTATGGGTAGTTCGTTTAACAAAATCTGCCTGTCATAATAAGTGTAAATGAAAAGCAATAAACAATGAACGTCACTTAATACATAGTAAAAACTGTAGTTATTGTCTAAGGAATGTTATTACTTTAGAACAGCATTTTCCAATGATATAAATTATAACGACAGTTTTTGCGTGGTGAGCACACCCAGCAGGTTTATACAATATGGTCCGTACTGGAAAACCGTAGGAGGCTTATGTGGCGTAGGAGGGTGTTTGCCCAGCCCCCCTATACACTTATCTTCGCAAACCATCAATTCACCTGATTACACAGTTGTGAATTTAAGTCACGGTCACAACTTTACTAAATTGTTGCGTTGACTTCCAAGCCGCAAAGCCACACCAGCTGATCGTGTAACATTCGGGTGATATTTTTCTATGGCAACAACGACAGCGTACAAGTATGCTATTGGCTACAGCCTAACTACCAACTTAATTGTCCGCTATTATATATTTAATAAACATAATTTCCATTACTCTGTATCGGAAGAGGCTATTTTACATATCAGCTGTGAGTACCGAAAGTGATACTGGTTCACCCTGGTGCCGTAACAACAGCTGGTGATTTTTTCCGCACTGCTATTAGTTATTCTGACACCAGTAGCGCTAGTAGCTTGCTGCGTCTACAGGTGGTCCCAAGCACTAGCACACTTTACGCCGAACCGAACCCTGACGCGAACCGTCGTGCGAACGTTCGCTAGTGTATGGTGGACTCCGACGCGAACTTCGGGACGAACAAAAATTGGTTCGCAACGAAGTTCGGGGCGAACCACCTGGAGTCGGTTTTCTGGCGGCACATCAAAGAAAGGTTCGTGATGATGCTCGTGTCGGGGTTCGGTAGTGTATGGCGACTCCCGAATATCCCCGCGGCAGCGAACACCGGCCGCTGCGGCGCTGAACTTGCCTGTGTCAGTTCCTTTGTTGGCTCCAAAAACAGTGGTTGTTGTTACTTAGCAGTGTTGTCGTCTCCAGTTAATATTGTTTATTGAGTGCCTATTGACAGTATAACATGGAGTGGTCTGAGGTGACCAGCTTCTTCTCAAAGAGTGCTACAAGAAGAGGCCAATATTGTGGGATTTGACATATAACCTGTATCACCACAAAATCAAGCGGAATGATGCATGGGCGGAGCTTGCATCTGAAGAACATGGCTAATGTAGATGTAAGCTGCAGCAACTAGTTTTTCTTCCATGAAACGCCTGATGAGTAATGACTGAGAAATGTGTGGTTCGTGCGAAAATGTTCGCTTCGAGGTTCGGTTCGGAGCTCGGTTCGGTTCGGAGTTCGGTTTGGGTCTAGTTTCTTTCAAAAGTCACCGCAAACTTAGCCACGAACTTCACCACGAACAAATCAGTGTTCGCGTAGGGGTTCGGTTCGGTGTAAAGTTCGCTAGTGTATGGCGGGCTTACCGCGAACAAGCCTGAACATTCGACCGAACATTCTCCCGAATGTTCAATGAACGTTCCGTCACGTATGTTACCGTATGTGTTCAAAGGTTCGTGCAGCTCCCACACTTCTCGCGAATACTTCAAACTCAAATGTTCGGAGTATTCGCGAGAAGTGTGGGAGCTACACGAACTTTGATTACGGGACGGAATGTTCGGTAAACAATGGACGGAATGTTTTGGAGAATGTTCGGACGAATGTTCAGTTATGTTCGCGAGAAGTGTGGGACAGCCTTTAACAGTATAAATTGATACACGATGTGTACATTCGTAATCCGCTGTTCTTATTAATAACATTACTAGATTAACGTAAGCTCAATGTAAACACAATTGTTGTTATTATAATTTGAGAATTAATACCCAGCAAACCTGATACTAATTTTTGAAAAGAACCAATTTCCGCACTCGGCTATCGCCTTACACAGAAAACTCGAAGCTCACCGGAAAATACCACTTGCAGCAATAATTATGAAAATATACTATTTTTAATAACAGTTATAAAGTAAAATTTACGGAAATAATGCTATCGTGGCGCATTCAACATGAACGTATATTTAACAGCTGCCATAAAAAAGCGATATTAACAAAAAGAACAAAGGAAATCCTTCAATAGGTGAACCCTTACGCCTCTTTTAAATCTATTTGCTCTAATCTACTCAGAAGTTAAAGCCAAATAGTATGCAGAACTGCAAAACGCGTACTACTTTTGTAACTGATGGGAGAATTAAACACTTTAAAATCGTTCAAACACATGACATTGGAACATTTGGTCATTGACATATATTCAAGAGCCATGGTTAGTCTAGCATGAGGTTTAAATTAAATAGTTATTAGACACGGACAGCTGATTGTTATTACATTGTTGTTGTTGCTGGGTCCGCCAGAAATCTGCGGTTGGCCTGCTTTGCAAACATATTGCAACAGTCGTGGTGGACATAACATAAGTTTGATTAATTTATGACACAAGTAATTTATGATCAATGTTTGAAAACGGATATATTAATGTTTATTTTTAAAACTTGCACAATAAGTGAAGCTTATTTTGTTTATTAATTAGTGCATCGAGAAAAACTTTATATTTCTTCTGAGACGGATCAATCGTCGCCATTAGCGTGAGTTTAAATAAAGATTTCAATTTCAATTTAAAATTTGTAAGTAAAATAAATTTGTGTTAATATGTGGTAAAAAGACCGCCACGTAGAAATTGTCAAGTTATGGCTTTTGCAATTTTAATACTTAAAAGGTGTATACAGACATCTAAATCCAACCGCTCTTCCTTACAGCTGTTGAAGAATGTGTATGACATGCAGAAATGAAACAAGGTGTAGCAGTTCAGCCTAATTACTGATATCATGTGAATTGATTATCACTTTACTTAATATCTGTTGATCTACAACATAATGTAGAATGTGAAATCAGTTGTAATTTCCCATTTTTCTATAACTTATTCAGATTATCAGAGATTCAAAAAGTATAAGAACCCTTTAAAACGGATTTAACCCTTACACTTCTATGAGGGAGCCTAAAAACCTACTCAAGTAAGGACTTGTGGGCGTTCATGAGACCTAACAAGTGAGATAGACCCTAATCATAAACAAAGTTTTAATACAAAAGAGGGGAAAACACTGTTACCAAACAGTCAAAAATCGTTTGTGTTGGTTTGGAAATATTGGGTTTGTAGAATCCCGATTTCCACATTCTCCATTTGCTTCAAATCAAATATGGATAGCATACTAAAATTACAAAAAAGGGCCGTAAGAATGATAATGAAATTAAAATTTTATGTAACAGCAAAAGACCAATTTAAAGAATTAGGGATTTTAACAGTTTATGGACAATATATCTTAGATACATCCATCATTGCAAAAAATTATTCAGAAAACTCTGACCTTAAAAGCCACCCGTATAATACCAGACATAACAATTTTATTAATTCAATGCAACATAAATTAACATTTTATGAAAAAACCTACACAGGACTAAAATGTTTAAAGCATTTACCAAATGACATTAAAAATGAGAAAAACATTGCTAAATTTAAAAATTACCTGTTAGAAAAAGCCATTTATTCCCTCGAGGAATTCTTTTCCGCCACCCCCTAGACTTTGTTATAGTTTGCAAAACATATTTTGTTTTCTCCTTGTTTAATATTTCGATACATGTAAAAGCAAGTGCTTTCCCTTTTCTTTAGGATAATAGTTTAGTTTGTAGTATTAGTGACGCCATTCAATGTGTACTTAATGAATAAAGATTATTTTGATTTGATTTGATTCAACAGAAAACGATATATTTTGTAAAACAACTACTTCTATTTTAAAGTTTAAGTAAAACTGCCTTTTATTTTACATATAAATCTTTCATTTTATAAATCGAATACTTTTGTCTCAACATTCCATATTAGTTCATAGATTATGACTTACTTTTACAAAATACATATTTATTTGTCATTATTCACCTTTAATTATTTTTAAAACGAACAAATTTAACTTATGTTAATTTTTTTAATAAAATAATTTCAATAAGGCAATTCGTCAGTCAGGTTTACTATGTTTTCCATTGTAAAACGTACTAAGTGTTTTAGATAACCATAAAACGATACATATGTTTTTGATCTTGTCATTCAAGTGTCATAACGGTGACATATAGCGGTTTTTTAGACCGTCTTTGTGAGTTTAGAATGTGGCCTTGAAAGAGTCTCCATCAAACTTATATAATGATTAATAATACCAAGGCCCTATAACATATCGGGACGTATACGTATTATCTCGCTCTGAGACATACGCGCTTTTTAGTTCATCACAACCTGGGACAAGGTTTTCCTATTGTTGTCTGGGTTTAGTGAAATAACTATCGGTAATTTAAAGACACTGTCGTATTCTATAGACATTGCTGTTTTAATAATGCTAAGCGTTTAGTTCGCAAAACTTTAATTAATCATAATATCTTTAAATAATGATTAAACTGACCAATAAAAAACAACATTTCAGCTCATTACACAAAGTGTAAAATCTTAAAGTAATATCGTACGCAAAATAATTATAAAATAATGTTATTCTTCAAATATTACTACAAAGAAATATTATCAAAATAGTTGACACTATATTAAATTAAAAAGTGATAGAAATATTGAAAAAATGATTTTTCATTAGTAATATTTTGAGAATTGTATATTCTGCTTTGAAAATAAAATTATCTGGAAATCAATGGATTATTGCAATTAAAGTTTGGAATAATTGAAAAAATAAAACGTTAGCAGATAAAGAACTTTAACTCGAGTCCATTTCGTGTATGACCGTGTTTAATGTGTCATAGAGACCCCGAGCGCATTACGAAGATTTAGCGCTCCAGCGTGGTTAAAGTTAATTGTTGGTGATAAAATTTAATTACTTAGTGCGTAACAGTTTAATAACATTTAGAAGTATAGCAATTCCATTAAATTACCCCTTTCCTCCGCGATTTGAAAGTACAACGTTGGCCTATAAACTATTGGTAGATGACATGTTATAGAGTTCGGGGGAGAAAGCAATCTTTGAGGCGAACATTACTTACATGCTGTCATACGAGAAAGGCACGTGTTTCGACGCTTTCAAAGTTCTCTTCGCGATTTATGTAGTTACTCTTTAAAATTCAAACATAAAATTGACTAAAAATATTTATATTGTTGTTTTTTAATTATATCTTAGTGTAATATCAATACTGGAAATAATATTTGTAACAATTTGTTTGGTAAAAGGTTTATAATAATGAATAGTTATCTATACTAAAATATAATTATGCGGTAAAATAAATGTCAGAACTACAATTTATTTGTATAATTTTATGTAACCAGCGTCACATCTAAAAGAAAGTAAGACGTCAATTAGCTTTTGAATTTGTTACTGCAATAATTAAGAATAAATTCATCTCATTCATCAACCATACAAGTATTCACAAAGGAAGAGGAGAATTTAAAATGCACTTTAGGATACAAAATTTCTCTTGTTGCCAACTTAATTTTGGATAACAATTTCCTCACTTTACTATAAAATAAACAGTTTGGTATTCATACCTAAACAAAGATTCATTTTTAAATTTAAATTTTACCAACATATTTGATACTTTCTTCTATGTTTTACCTGCCAGTAAAACAAATTATTTTAAGGAGACGCTCTTACGTATAAAGTATGAATTTATAAACATACTAATTAAACAAAATGACTCATGAATTTCCCATTACACAAGCTTAATGTATACGATCCTCATATTTGCATGAAGAAGTGAAACATGATTAGTCATTGTGAGAAGCAACCTTTTTTCGCGAATTTCCCCTATAGGGAAGAAGCTATTACCGTAGTCGGTATGGTAAGACCTAGGCCCGGGACCATGATAACTTTTCGTTTTGAGGTCCCCAGACCCCAAAAACACCATTCGTTCGAAACTGTATGTATATATATATATATATATATATATATATATATATATATATATATATATGTGTGTCCGTAAGCACGATAACTCTCGTAAAAATGATCCGATTTTGATGAAATTTTGTATAAACGTGTAAAGCAACATTTATGACTTTAAGTTCGAAAACCAGCCAGATCGCTTTACCCGAAGGGGTATTTTGGGGGGGTTTTGTACCCCAAAAATGTTTTTTTTTGAATTTGTCACATATAATTTTTGAAATATTCAAATTTTAGTTTTCACCATTGGATTCAACTTAAAAAAACACACAATTTGGTATTTTGTACATTTCTCTACGGCAATTGGTTACCGAGATATTGAAAGTGCTAAACACAGTACGTTGTCTAATGTTATTCTTATGGAGGAAAAGAAAAATTTTATATCTCGCTTATTTATGAACGTATACTGACGAAATTTGGTATATGGCTTCATCTGGTTGTGGACCATTGATATTTGCTCAAAAGAATTTTGCCAAAGGCTCCCGTAGCAGCAAACCTGCGTACTCAACCCCATGTTATTCTTATGGAGAATAAGTAACGTGTTATTTCCCTTAATTATGAAAATAAATTAATGAAATTTGGTATGTGGCTTTACCTACATGAGTTATATTGATATTTGTATAAAACCCCATTTTTTGTCTTCCTTGCTTCAGCAAACCTGCATACTCAGCCGCCATGTTATTCTTATGAAGAATAATTAAAATGTCATAAATCGTTAATTTATGAATGTATATTGATGAAACTTGGTATGTGGCTTTATGTGGTATTAAGATAAATATATATGCATTGGAAATTCGCTGAGTACGCAGGTTTGCTGCTACGGGGGTATTTTGTTAAACTCTTCTGTGTTTTTACATGATCTAAATTAACTTCACCAAATTAACATTTATTAAAATCATTCTTATTATTATAATAACGTCATATAGTTTAAACTTATTATATCACTTTAAAATATACTCATTTACAAAACCAACATACAAGGTAGTACGCTTGCGTGTAATGAGGGATATGGTACTAAATTATTTAGGGTAAATTCAGTTTGTATGTGAAAACATTTCAAGCTGTGTTGAGAAATCATACCTCCGTGTAAAACTATCCTACCTCTGTAATTGAGAGAATATGTAATTTATTAATCACAGATAAGATATGATACTTAAGACTGATTTTCAGCGGCATAAATCAGAGTAAATTAATAACTAAATAATATATATCTTGTGGCTTTAACGTTACTTTGATGACAATAATAAATGCAAATAAAGGGAACCGTGAACCCAAATATATATTAAATACAAATAATTTAGCTTTTTATTAATAAAAAACCTTTAGAAAACATATTTTTGCCAAACAAATTATGCCAAAACGAAGAATGCTTTATATTTCCAATTTAATCTAATGTTGACCTTTTTACCAAACGGGCAAAAACACTGGCCTAGGATCCTAAATAATGTTCATCAAGTTGTTAAAACATGTAATTTTTCAAATGTGTGCTTTAAATTATATACTTATATTTCAAGGGATTAATAGCTTTGCCAACATCTTCGCTTGTTAATTTAATTTATAAACGAATCAAGAAATACAAAATCTCTATATTAAAAGTGTATTTTAACACTTCTGTTTAGTGAGTTAACACAGGAGAACTTTTAACTAAGAGAAGTTGTATTAAAAACTAACATTTTCCTCAGATTGTCTTGCTGATACCTTTGATTCAATTATATGGTCTATAGGAGTAAGACGAACCATATAATACAGGAACGTCTCGGTTTTCTCAGACGTTCCTGGGATGGTTTGCTTTGTACACCGATGAATGTTGTTGTTCGACAGAGTTTTATTTGTACAGAGGATACAGTTTACTAGGCCATTGTTCGTGCCTTGAGCCGGCTGAAAGCAGAATTGCTGTAATTGTTTGTGCAAGTAAGTCACCACTAGCGGAAGTCAAGCAAAGAGCTTTAAAGAAGACTAGACTAACGCAGACCCGTAGGCTTTCAGTGAGCCACCCACCACATTCTAGTTGGATGCTACGAGTGGCATCCCAGTAAACTATCAAAAATACGTTTTGTCCAACAGGTTTTTTCCACTACGTAGCAAAGATTTCCTTAAATGACTGTTCTGTATTGTATAAACACATGCAAGCTTTTGTAAAGATATAATGCTTATTCTACTATCAATAATATATATATATATATATATATATATATATATATATATATATATAATAAACCTAATTTGACCAAACAGTCTTTACTTGAAAGAAAATCAAGTGGAAATTCAATAGTGACCTGGGTCGTTATGAAATGCGGAAAGTAGAGTTATATTATAACATTATAAAAGTACATCAGGAGTAAGTATCGCAAATTGATACGATATTTTAAAATGTACTTTTCTTTTCGTAAATGTGTGATCAGAATTATTGTATGTCATACATAAATGGTATATTTTCTTCAATGGTTGGTACTAGCTTCACTCACTTTAGCTAAATTCACTCAGAACCCGATACAAACGAGTTTGCTATTGTATTCCCGATGAAGACCCCGATCAAGACATCGGATCGGACAGATTGAGCGTGAAAAACACCGAGCGGGGTAAAACCAGTGGTGTACCTTAGGTATGTGGCGCCCCTGGCAAGAATTTAAAATGGTGCCCTCTAAAGAACCCCCCCCCAGGAAGCAAAGAACCCACCCCCTTATCAATACAGAGAGATTGATATTTTCCCTTGTCCCAAGAAAATGTGAAGACGTTTCTTGGCAAAAAACATGTATATATATGTATATATATATATTAAATTCATAATTTTTGAGCTAGGAATTACAAATAAAGATAGGTAAGCAATATTGTTAATTTACATAAATTTAAGAAAGAATGACTAATTTACAGCCCAGAATCAAAGGTGTTATGAAGGATTAAGAAACACACATTTAAATACAAAAACTCGTTATATTTTACAAAGTCTATTTCAAAATACATTAAGTTGTTAGGAATACCTATATTAAATTTAACTTAACGCTGTTATTAAGCTCAGTTAATCTACTTAAATGCTACTTTCCTAGCTTTGATTTTCGCAAAATTATCAAGTTTCACTATCTCTTCGTGTTCAATCGATAAAATGGCTAAATTTGACAAATGTTCCTGTCCCAAGGACGATCTTAAGTAATTCTTGATGAGCTTTAATTTACTGAAGCTTCGCTCACAAGAGGCTCCGTAACAGGAAGTGTTAAGTAAGTTCTAAGAGCTATTTGGATATTCGGATATATATATTCTAAAGAAAGCTCTTGAATCTCAAATTTCTTGAAAATAAAGGTTTTTTTAGTCAAAAACAATACGGCTTTAGACAAGGTTTGAGCACGGATATAGCACTCTTTGAATTCATGAATAGAGTTTATAATAGGATTAACAATGGAAAGAGGGTTAGTGGACTATTTCTGGATATAACTAAAGCTTTTGATACAGTTAACCATGTATTTTGATGAATAAACTGTTTGATAGTGAGGAAAGGGGAGTTGCATTTGACTAGTTTCAAAGCTCTTTAACTGGAAGGCGGCAATGTGTCAAAGCAAATGATTCATTGAGTAAATTTGGGGAAATAATGTTTGGGGTGCCACAAGGCTCGGTCCTGGGAGCTACATTATTTCTCATATACATAAATGATTTGTGCAGAGCTAACTTTAGGGGAAGTGTGTTTTCTTTTACAGACGACACAGTATTTTGTTACATAAGATAGGCATTGGAAGAAAGTGAACTTGATATGAACTATGATTTACAAGCCCTCAGGATGTGGTTTTCGGAGAAGAACATGACATCAAGTGCAAAAAAAAAAACTAAATATATCAATTTTAGTTTACGAGGGGATACCATACACCTAAGTAATATTGTATATAGGTGTTTGGAATGCATTTGTAATAATAGTGTATGTGTGTCAAAATGTTAAAAAGTAGGAGGAGAAGATCCCTAAAATATTTAGGTGTAACATTAGAAAGTAAGTTAACGATGAAAAGTCACATAAATAGTTTAAACCATAACATATTAAATGTACCGAGGCATTTTTATTATTTACTCTCTATGTGTGATAATGACCTCTTATGAATGTTGTATTTGTCTCTAGTCGGTTTGATTACGGAGTATCCTTTTGGACTGGAACTTACATAACAAGTCTGAAGTCCTTAATCACTCTTCAAAAGCAGTTCATCAGAATTATATCAAGAAAAAAGAACACTGAACCGTCTAAACCATTATTCTTACCTTTAAAAATATTACCATTACGTTATATGTTTGCATATAAGGTTTTACAAATTTTTTATGTTAGATGTCGAGGGTGCAATGATGAAAATTAATATAAAACTAAACTGAGAACTACAGCCTGAGTATGTCATCTCAAGAACTAAAAGCAAATTTTTTACAAAAACCTGCAGTTTCTTGGCTCCAAAAATGCTTAAAAAACTTCCGATAGAAATGAGGCAAGAAAATAAGCAAACTGAGAAACTGGTTGTTTATGATAGATGATATTGAGAAAGTGTGTTTTAGTATACAGATGTAAAAAATAATAGTAATGGGTATTCGTTTTTTGTATTTTAGGTTAGTAAGTAATTATGCTTCCTTATATGATAATATAAATATGTTAAGCACTGGTGCGTGCTTGTGTTAGTATGTATGCATATATTTTCTGATTGGGTGTATATATGTGTATTTGATTATAACTGAATGAATGTGCTAAACAATATTTTTGTGTTAATATTTTAGAAAACGGTTGTGTAAATGCCATTTTAGAGTGATGGGAAATAATTAGGATGATGTAAAGTGTGGATAAGAGTGACATTGAATATATGCAATAAACGCTACAATTAATGGATGTAGGCAATTAGTATTTACTGTCAAGATTTTGCTTTATGTTTATTGTGTACAGCTGTGAGTTTGATGTTATATTTAAGTATATAATTTGATTTTTCTAGCCACTAAGTTTATCTATTTCTGTAATAGCTTCCCTACAGGCAATGCCTTGGAAGCCGAAACCCTATTTTCCAAATTTAGAATAATAAGCTAACTTGTGGCATTTTATAATTCCAAAGTCAGCCTGGCTATTTTTTTAATATTTTTTTATGTGTACTTACTGTGTATATATTATTGCCATTTTTTTTAATTATTGGAATCACTGATCTCAGCCCTGCTGACCTATGTATTTGTTTATTTTCTGGGATTGTAAACGTGTAAATGTATTCTGTTTGGAAAATAAAGGTTATTATTATTATTATTGTTATCTTATTAAGAATGTCAAGTGGTGTTGCTTTTTCAAGATCGTTAATGAGTTCTTTAGCTTACATTCGAAAAATTTCCAATTCGTTTGACAGCTCAACTACATCTACATCATGAGAATATTTAATCCCACAATCTGCAGCACGTTTAAGGAGAACATCAATTGGCTCTTTTTTAGAGCTTCTCCCGTTAAAAAACAGAATTCTGAAGATATTGAAGCCATTGCCTCATACCTCTTCGTGAATTCTGTCAGGAATTGATCATAAACCAAATTTATTTCCCTCTGAAACTCCTGTTTTGAGTCGAAATAGTCATCATGCGTTTGTTTGTTTGAATCTGAAAGATGTTGGCTTATGATCTCCCGTCGTTTTTCAGCAAAATTAGATCAATACCGATGTCTCGCGCTTGCTTTGTTGCATAGTCGATTGCTGGACCAATGCCTTCATCTCGGATTTCCTGAATGGTATTTGACAATCCCATTATCATATTGCTAGCCTTATCGACTGTAACAGTCTCTTTTTGAAGTGACTTGTTGATTGTATTAATCGAGACTAGAATACTTTCCAACAGATGCAATAGACAAAGGAATTTGAAGTCGATTGGCTTGATGAGTCCTTGAGCCCCCACAGACGTTTCCAGGTTCCATTTTTCTTGGTTAATATCAGCCATTTCCTCCAGACTTGCATACAGTTCGTTCAGTTTTCTTTTTAAAGCGCCGACTGCTCTTCGTTTGGTTGACCAACTAGTATCAAAATGACCCTTCAAAGTAATGTCGAAGTTACTTAACACAGCCTCCCACCTTCCTATAGAGCCACTGAAAAAAGTAAATATCTTTTGAACTGTTCCAAAAAAAATCATTAGAGGCGAAACAGCAGCATCATTCGATCCAATCAGGTTTAAACTCTGTGCAGCACATGGCACAAACCGAGCACTATCATTTTGTTTGAGGATTTGAGCTTGCACACCGATATATTTTCCAGCCATATTTCTGCCATTATTATAACCCTGACCTCTGAAATTATCACTACTTAGGCCATCTTCTTTAAGTTTTTTAAGAATGTCCACTGAAATGCCTTCTCCCGTTTTTTAATTAGTGTTGATAAAGTCTATAAAACTGCCTTTAACTTGACACTTCCCATCTGACAAGTCAACAAATCTAATAACTTGGCTTATTTGCTCAATGTGAGCACTGTCTGGTGGGCAGTCAAAGATGATGGAAAAGTATTTTATATTTTTTATTTGATTCAAGATTTTCTGCCCCACATTACTTCCAATTAAAGTTATGAGCTCGTTTTGGTCTTTAGGGGAAACGTAACTGAGTTCCATTTTATTTTATTTAACGTAAGCCATATGTTCTGCTAGTTTAGGATGATAGTGAATTATTAGTTCTAATGAGCTTAAAAAAATTCCACTACTTGACTCGCCAATGATTTCTTTCTTTGCTGTTCCTCGAAGAGGTAGATTATTCTTAGCACAAAATATAATTACATCTGTGACTACTTTCAGTATGTTCCTCCACTTCTCTAACTCCTTCTGAATACTTTCTTGAGTTTCAGCATAGTTCTCTTTTGTTTTAGTCGGTTTTGCAAATCTTCCCACTGCATGCAACACAACCTGTAGCTGGACGAGTTTTTGTGGTTGTAAATGAGAGGGTTTCCAGTCATTGAAGCCTTTATCAATATTTGAAAATTAAGTCGAATTTCCAGGATGATCCATCCCAAAGAGGAGACAGGAAAAAAACAGAGAATCTTCCAATTGGCTATAAAGTAACCATTGTCTTCGCACACGTTCGCTATTTGGGAGCGTTTCGTAAAACCACTTGCCATCGAAATGTATATCTCCATCCGACCCGGAAAACTTGAAGGTTGATACATCAACTATTTGAGGGTCACGTTCAACCAGCAGAATTCGAATACTATCAGTAATCTATGGATAGCCAAGCCATTTTTTTATCATTAAAAACTATTTCACCTATTTTTGGTGAACAGTCTTCTTCTAGTGGAGGTAAATCATGACAACCAACTGCTGATCCTTCCTCATCTATAAAACTATGTGTGGAAGATTTGTCCTCTTCATAGTTGTTTTCTGAAACTGGTGGGGATATATGATGGGAAGTTGATGGCTGTGGTTGGTTATCATCATTTGTATGTGGATGTGCTTCCGTATCATCAGATTCAGAATCGGCATTACTCTCATCTTGATCTATTGCAGTGTTGCGTGTGTCCACCTCCTTGTTGGGTTTTAGCCAATTTTTCAGGTGTCCTGAAAGGAGAACTGCAGTTCTTTCCTTTTATTTGCTTAGTTGTTTAAATGCACTTCCAGATAGTTTTCTAGGTCTCGTCTCTTTGTTGTATGAAAGGAAATGGTTTAACCTGGAATTATATATAAATTATAATAAAATGAACCTATACACATAATAATAACAATAACATATGAATAATTTATAATGGGCCACACACAAAAGAACCCTATGGGAGATTCAATTGCACATTCTCTCCCGTCAACAATTAACAAGAGGCTCACCACCATTTGTCCTTTACTATTTATAGGCGTGCTCGCTACCTTAGAAACAGAACGTAAACTGATACAATGAATACAGAAAATATATCAAGCGCAACCATCATGTTATATCTTTAGCCCAGTTTTAATGTAATTTTAAAAGGTTTGGTGGGCCACTCCAATGTAACGAAATCGTCACTGTCGTTGTCGTGGCAGGTGCGAGAGAGCAAAATAACAAAATAATATAAAGGAAAATATTCTATGAATTAAAATTACATTTTAGATCTAAAATGGGAATCGTGAATAAAAGTTATGAAAATGTATTTTGCAAGTTTTTAGGTAGTCAATTCTAATTGGCTCAAGTACTCTACCCGGGTCAGGCCGAATGTAGACGAGTGCGAAAGTGTACATGGTGCGTTCAGCATGATTGGTTCTACGTCGCTCTCGTAAGGCCTCGTGCTTCAAAATCCTCGCCCCCAAACTTTTGGGCAAGTCAGAATTGTCCTGACCTGACGAGAGTATAGTTAAGCCAAAAGGATCTTTGTTCCTTCAAAATCTCTTATTTATTGATATTTTATTGGCAGATTGAAATTACTCAAATGAATCTGCCAATAAACAGCCAAATAAATACCTGTGCCGCGCTAAGACAAGATTAGTACGGTACTACAAGTAACAATGAAAAGTAAATGTAAAATGGAAGTATCTTAGTGATTGCTCAATTTCTAATTAATCAATATTGTCAGGGGGTCAATTTTCTTCGGACCATTCATTCAGTGATTTTTTTTTTATTGGCAGTTTCAAATCACTTGTATGAATCTGCTAATCAATAATCGATCCAGTGGCGATAAAAGAATAAGGTAAAACGATTTGATATGACAATTACCATAGCAAAATTAATAAGACCAGTAATATTAAATAATTTGACGCTTATTCTTCATTAATTTATCTTGTCGTTTGGTAATGAATTCAAGAAAAAAAAATAAAAACGAATCTTGTTTATAGGCCGATGTGATAATTATTATAAAATAGGTCTAATATGACTTTTTAGATACTTTGTTAAGGTAATAGTACCTTGGGGGCCAAGATTTGCTTGGGGGAAGGTCCCCCAGTTTGTTTAGATGACTTGGAGTAATATTTCACCACTTCCCCTTACTGATCATATTTGATCATATTTGTATAACTCATTTGCCTCTTTTCTACATTTTTAAGGTCACTCTAGTTGTTATTTATAGCTCAATATCCCTTTGATTTATTTTACTACTCTATATATGTAATCTTCACTCAAATCTTTTAATCTCTGCTCTCATGAAACCACATGTTAATAATCATAAACAGCATGAGTATTACTTTGAAAGTTCCCTGATTGATTATGAACAGCTGATACAATTCTTTTGTTTTCATTTTTAACTTCATAAGCCTAATGTTAATTTTGTTAACTTTTCAATTTCGTTTTTTAACATTATTTGATTTTTACTGGGGATGAGATCTGTCTAGAAAATATTTGTATACCAGATTTCCAAAATTTGAAGGAAATCCTCGGAGCCGTTTTCGAGATAATTGTGCAACCAACCAATCAAGCAAACATTGCTCATATAAGAGTATAGGATTTTGAAACAGTTTACATAAGCTAATACAACAAGTAAATATTATTTATTTACCATGAATATACAGTATAGTTTATTTGTCCAAATACAGTAAACAAGAAATATGTCAACTAGATCTGTCCACAATCGCACTTTATGCATTTGCAGGAAGATGAAGATGTCAAAACGGGTTTGAAAGGTTATGTGCTCTCGTGCTCTAATAAAAAAATTCATTGAGTAAGGAAGTTCAGCTTGGGTAATATATATTAGCTAAGCACGGCCAAGAAATCAAGAATAAATTAGTAGTAGTAGTATTTTTCGAAAGTTTATCTAAAAAGAACACCGGCTCCGCGTAGCGTTATTTTTTCAGAGGGTGGCGCCGGCGCGGCGTTCCGTCGCGTCGTCGTCGGCGGTCTTCTGAATGTGTGCCCCTCTTGCTCTTGCGCCCCTGGCGGGGGCCAATCCTGCCAACCCCAAGGTACACCACTGGGTAAAACCGGTGGGGACGATTTTAGTTGCCGTTGTGCAGGTCGGCCGTGTACCTGTGTGTAGATTTCACCCACTTCACCTATCACCCATTTCACCCACCTCCCCACGATTTCACCCACTGCTCTCCAAGAGTCATTCCTTTTCACTTTGTGGTAGTGAAGAGGATAGGACAAGTCCCACAAAACTGGCCGATTTTTGTACTCGAAAATAAACAACAAAGTATTTTCCTCAGACCACTCCACCGTACAGACTACGTAACATAAACTAGTGAACTGAAACTAAAATTACAACAGTCAAGACTGAAACCCTCACCGTGTGTCATAGCGCTAACGGCGGGGCTCTTGACGGCGCTCGGGACGGTGCTCGGAGCAGCGTATGGAGGTACCATACACTACCGAACCCCGAACCAGACCCCGAACAAGACATCGGACCGATTATTTTTTGATATTCCTTCAAAAAGCCGCCTCGAGAGCGCTCGGTGCTCGGTCCGATGTCTGTCCGAAGTCTTGTTCGATGTCTGGTTCGGAGGCCCCAGTAACTACCAGATTTTCTCCCTTCGACCCCAAATCCTGCTCGGTCCGATGTCTTGATCGGGAAAAAGTCCAGTAGTGTGTGGCCGTCTTAAAACGGCATTGATTGCCTATTTTCTTAGTCAGTTTTCTAGAGTAAAAACTGACAAAAAGTAAAAAAAAAAAAAACGGTAAAGAATTTCGTGTTTTTAAAGTTTTAACATAGATCCGGAGGTTAGCCGAGGTCGAAAACTTGGATTTGTTATAATCCTGTTATCATATACAACATGGGAAAAACCGTGACCACAACATTGGATATAAAGTAGGATATTTAAATTTACTGGTTTATAATATTAAGTAAGTAAAATAAAATAAAATAAATGTTAATCGGATGGAAAAAACAACTAAACTACTTATTGTTCATGTTAAAGGGTATTTCAAAGTAAATGTTTTAACATATTAACTAGGTATGCAGGTTGGACTTATTACGTCTTATTTAGTTACTTGCAGTATCATTTCACTCTTTACTAAACAAACAAAAAAGCCGGTAATGTAATAAAAATATATTAAATGATTTAAACTAAACACGGTATGATTTTATTCACACAATTATGTATATTCGACGAAGGCATTACCAATACTAACCGATAACTACTTAAAGTAATTCTGTCCTTTATTTTGAGTCGTGGTGAAACACAATGAAATTCAACAAAGGCAAAACTAATTCATTAAAACAATAGCTGGCATTGCAACTAGACCGAAAACGACGCAAATGACTGCTTATCGCATACATCCAATACACCTCTACAACCAACTTGCTCTCCCCAACATAACGGTTCGTGTGGGTAAATGTTAGGAAACTAATACAAACCATTACGTTTTATTCAGTTACTACCATCTCGCGTGTTTGCTTCATAATTTATTTGACAATTCACCCAAACTATATCTACACAACTGTAACGCTCGAGTGCATAATACAAAAATGTATTATAACCAGATATGATATTGACACATAATTTTTACAATTACAGCTGTCATAGCAGAAGGATATGTATGAGCTGTAGTATTCTAATTCAAAGCGTGATTTGAAAATGAATTGTGACTCAGTTTAAATTATATATCATTTTTATGTTATACAGTCCAACGTCTTAATCTTACCAAATTCAGTGAGAAGGTCTAACGTTTATAATTATGTTGAGTCTGCCTGTCTAGATTGAGAGTGTAAAAAATCAAAGCCTAGGTCTGGTTTGAACAACCTAGTTTGAACAATACCTAATGATTTTTAATGATTTTTTTTATGTTCCTAGTAGTTTTTAGAAGGATAGTTATAATATGTCACCTCAATTTGCCAAAGTAACCACTAGTTGTATTACTGTACTTCATTTTTAAGAAAAAGTAAATTTAAATAGCATTAAAAAATCCACTATACATAATTAAATCACCATTTAATGTATTCATGATTTATAAAGTTTATGTAATGAAATTTTTACACATTAAATTGATGCTATAGAACACAGGTTGTCCATCAGTCTTTTGATTTGAAACTTCACTAAGCACTAACTGATGGCAAAGCCGTATTTTGGTCTGTGTTTACCCCTGTCAATCACAGTCGCGCTTTAGTGCCATTAGCAGAAATCAATCAACGGGATTTACTTTAGTTTAAGGCAAACGCATTTATAAGGTCAGTGAGCTTCTACAACAAACGAAATACGTTGAAGTTTAGCTCGTAAAATATTACAAACTCATAGATGTACTATTAATTTTTGGATTGGTATGTTTTTAGCGAATTTATCCTATAGGGAAAAAGCTATTACCGCTGTCGGCATGGTAAGACCTAGGCCCGGGACCATGATAACTTTTCGTTTTGAGGTCCCCAGACCCCAAAAACACAATTTTTTCGAAACTGTAGTTTTATATATATATATATATATATGTGTGTGTGTGTGTGTGTGTGTGTGTGTGTGTGTGTGTGTGTGTGTGTGTGTGTGTGTGTGTGTGTGTGTGTGTGTGTGTCCGTGAGCATGATAACTCTCGTAAAAATCATCCGATTTTTATGAAATTTGGTATAAACGTGTAAAGCAACATTTATGACTTTAAGTTCAAAAACCAGCCAGATCGCTTTATCCGAAGGGGTATTTTGGGGGGGTTTGTACCCCAACAACGGATTTTTTGAATTTTTTACATATAATGTTGGAGATAGTCAAATTTTAGTTTTCACCACTGTATTTATCTTAAAAAAACACACAATTTGGTATTTTGATCATTCCTCTACGTCAATTGGTTACCGAGATATCGAAAGTGCTAAACATAGTACGTTGTCTAATGTTATTCTTATGGAGGAAAAGAAAAATTGTATATATCTCTTATTTATGAACGTACACTGATGAAACTTGGTATACGGCTTCATCTAGTTGTTGTGCATTGGTCAAAAAATTTTTTTGCCAATGGCTCTTGTAGCAGCAATCCTGTGTACTCAGCCCCATGTTATTCTTATGGATAATAATTAAATGCTATGTCTCCCTTAATTATGAACATAAATGAATAAAAACTGGTATATGACTTCACCTAGTTAAGTTATATTGATATTAGCATAATAATCCATTTTTTGTTTTCCTTGATGCAGCAAACCTGCGTACTCAGCCCCAATGTTATTCCTAAGGGGAATAATTAAAATTTTATATATTGCTTATTTGTGAATTTTTTTTATGAAACTTGGTAAGTGACTTTATGTAGTATTAAGACATATATATCTCCATTGTAAATTCGCTGAGTATGCAGGTTTTCTACGACGGGGGTATTTTACATATCATATTTATTAAATCAGATTTTACTTTTTACCATTAAGTTCAGTTTAAAAAACCAAACAATGAATGGCTTAATCTGGTTGTGGTCTATAGTTATTTGCACAAAAAAGGCAATTTTGACTGAGTAGTCCTGTAGCAAGAAACCTGCTTACTCAGCCCCCATGTTATTCTTATGGAAAATAATTAAATTGTTATATATCGCTTATTTATGAATGGATATTGACGAAACGTGGTATGTGGCTCCACCTAGTTGAATTATATTTATATTATCATAAACACCAATTGTTTGCGTTCCTTGTTTCAGCAAACCTACGTAATCATCCCCAATGTTATTCTTATCGATAATAATTAAAATTGTTTATATCGCTTATTTGTAAATATATTTTGAAACTTGGTATTCGGCTTATTATGGTGTTAAGACACATATTATTCATTGGAAATTCGCTGAGTTCGCAGGTTTGCTGTGATGGAGGTAACCAATATTACATTATACAGTATTACGCACAGGGTCACGTAAAATATATCTACAATCCGAAATTAGGGCTCCGGTTTACCCCTTCCGCACAGCACTAGGAAAGGGTTTGCAGTATCCTTCTTTACAGCTGCTCCATAAACAGTTTAATTAAAGTTAAAGTATAATATCAAAGTGAAAAATATTATCTACTAATGTATTTTTTAACTTTTTTAATTGAATTGCATTTAAAAGCCCTTGTAAATGTACAAAAAATAGCTTTATCAAACTACAACAACCTAAGACCAAAACATAATTTTTAAATTATAAATATGAGCATGAGAAGAATCAATTTTTGTCTATCAATCCCGTATATAGTATGTTCATAGCATAATTATCATAACCTCAAACAGCGAACCTGCAGACATCCACATCGCTCATTTTCCGTATTTTAAAAATGTATTTTGACGCGGTGGCGCAAATTTTTCCATAGAGTAGATCGGAGTCTTAAAATCTAGATTTTACAATGGTTTTGTTGGGATGAAAATATTGTTGACTCGAATATTGCGTTCTAAAATTTACAGTTTAAAAGTGTATGTAATGCTGTATTAAATTACTGTAATATATAAACTTTTTTTGTAATTACGTACCAAAATAGCTTTTAGTTTAGCATTTTAAATAGCATTTATTTAAACGATATCGTTTTAACGAAAATCTATAGTGTTTACTAAAACGAAAATTTAATTTAACCAAATGGTGTTGTTAGAATCTGGAGGCTTCAAAATAAAAATGTATCTTGTCCCAGACCTGGTCTTATAGTGTCAATTATGACGATAGCTACTTCCTCATAAAAACACATCCCTTCATAAACCAAATCTGCTGTATTTATTATGATTCATTGATGGTGTAGAATACGAGCATGTATAGTCGGTGAAACCTAATAAAAATAATCTTTTAAATCAGCAAACACAAATAACCGTGTTTATTATTTTTGAACGCCAGGGTTCTGTATAGATATCACTAATTCACATAGTTTATACATTACAAAGTTTATAATTTACTCGTTTACTGAGGGAATTCAATCTAAGTAGCAATTACTTAATTTATTTATCCATGCAGAGATGACAAATTGAGAGATAGGTTTTGCATAGATAAATAGACTAACTTTGAGGAAATCAATGTAGGTTGAATAAATAATGATAATGAATTCCCTTCATAGTTATTTTTAGAATAAGTTTAAAGATATCCTTTTAAGCTATCAAAAAAAGGTTTATAATTGTACTTAAACTTTTCAAAATTACCGAATTTGCAAACACTGTAACTAAAATATAAAGTAAAATATGGCCTTGTTTAGTTATTGATATAAGTAGTGTAGCAGCATTTACGAAGAATAAGATTACTATTGTAAAGTAAGTAGACTAAATTCTTCAAGCTTAAATATAAGCAACCTCACTTTTACCCAATATGTAGTACATTACTTAAATACCCTTAATTTTATCACGAACATTTTTCAAAAGTATAAAACAAACATGAGTTTTTATAGCAGGGCAGATAAACAGAATTACTGTGCACCTCAATAATCATCATGGGATGTATACTAGAGTAACCTTTTCCTTTCTCAATACATCTCGAATAAACTAACCGAAGAGGGCTTTTTTAGAGTTGGTGGTTGTAACTCAAAAATAATCTTTACCAACATTCCATGTTTTTAATACAAAGAGCACAGTTTACGTTATTTCAGTTTTAAGAACATCTAGCTAACACTTTACAAGTGACTTAATCGTTATTTTCCATACGGGGAAACACAACAGCCATTGATTTCACCTATTGTAAATTTTAATTCCGTTAAGTATATCTTATATTACATACCTCAAGCAAGCACCACACATAATGTATACTTACACTATAGCCTGCAACTTTACACTTAACCGGCTAAAAAATAGTTACACCAAAACACGACTACAGTGCGGTCGCCCCGCAAGACACGTGTGAGCAGCCCGACAGACACCGGCTGTGACACAGCGTGTACGGTATATTTAGCCTGACACTAGTGAGTGAAGCGGTATCCGACGCGTCCCGACGCAGACTGTCACTCTCCCTCCCTCCAGGCCACCCAACCTCTACGTCGGGTGACGTCACGGCATCGTTATCTCACGTCGCGGTCGACCCGCGAGACTCGTGTGAACAACCCGACAGTCACCGGCTGTGACACAGCGTGTACGGTATATTTTTCCTGACACTAGTGAGTGAAGCGGTATCAGATGCGTCCCGACGCAGACTGACACTCCCCCTTCCTTTAGGCCACCCATCCACTACGCCGGGTGACGTCACGGCATCGTTATCTCACGTCGCAGTCGCACCGCGAGACTCGTGTGAGCAGCCCGACAGTCACCGGCTGTGACACAGCGTGTCGATATATTTAGCCTGACACTAGTGAATGAAGCGATATCAGACGCGTCCTGACGCAGACTGTCATTTCCCTCCCTCCAGGACACCCATCCACTACGTCACGTGACTTCACGGCATCGTTACCTCACGTCGCGTTTGCACCGCGAGACTCGTGTGAGCAGCCCGACAGTCACCGGCTGTGACACAGCGTGTCAGTATATTTAGCCTGACACTAGTGAGTGAAGCAGTTTCAGACACGTCCCGACGTAGACTGTCATTCCCTCTCCCTCCAGGCCACCCATCTACTACGTCGCGTCACGTCACGGCATCGTAATCTCACATGGCGGTGGCCCCGCGAAACTCGTGTCAGCAGCCCGACAAAAATCGGCTGTGACACAGCGTGTCGGTATATTTAGCCTGACACTAGTGAATGAAGCGATATCAGACGCGTCCTGACGCAGACTGTAATTTCCTCCCTCCAGGACACCCATCCACTACGTCGCGTGACATCACGGCATCGTTACCTCACGTCGTGTTTGCGCCGCGAGAGTCGTGTGAGCAGCCCGACATTCACCGGCTGTGACACAGCGTGTCGGTATATTTAGCCTGACACTAGTGAATGAAGCGATATCAGACGCGTCCTGACGCAGACTGGCATTTCCCTCCCTCCAGGACACCCATCCACTACGTTGCGTGACCTTACGGCATCGTTACCTCACTCGCGTTTGTGCCACGAGACTCGTGTGAGCAGCCCGACAGTCACCGGCTGTGACATATCGTGTACGGTATATTGAGCTGACACTAGTGAATGAAGCGATATCAGACGCGTCCTGACGCAGACTGTCATTTCCCTCCCTCCAGGACACCCATCCACTATGTCGCGTAACTTCACAGCATCGTTACCTCACGTCGCGTTTTTGCCGCGAGACTCGTGTGAGCAGCCCGACATTCACCGGCTGTGACATATCGTGTACGGTATATTGAGCTGACACTAGTGTGTGAAGCGGTATCCGATGCGCCTCGTCACATACTGTCACTCCCCCTCCCTCCAGGACACCCATCCACTACGTTGCGTGACGTTACGGCATCGTTACCTCACTCGCGTTTGTGCCGCGAGACTCGTGTGAGCAGCCCGACTGTGACATATCGTGTACGGTATATTGAGCTGACACTAGTGTGTGAAGCGGTATCCGATGCGCCTCGTCGCATACTGTCACTCCCCCTCCCTCCAGGACACCCATCCACTACGTTGCGTGACGTTACGGCATCGTTACCTCACTTGCGTTTATGCCGGGAGACCCGTGTGAGCAGCCCGACGACAGTCACCGGCTGTGAGATATCGTGTACGGTATATTGAGCTGACACTAGTGTGTGAAGCGTTATCCGATGCGCCTCGTCGCATACTGTCACTCCCCCTCCCTCCAGGACACCCATCCACTACGTTGCGTTACGTTACGGCATCGTTACCTCACTCCCGTTTGTGCCGCGAGACTCGTGTGAGCAGCCCGACTGTGACATATCGTGTACGGTATATTGAGCTGACACTAGTGTGTGAAGCGGTATCCGATGCGCCTCGTCGCATACTGTCACTCCCCCTCCCTCTAAGCCACCCAGCCACTACGTTGCGTGACGTTACGGCATCGTTACATTACAGCTCAGAGGAGCGTACTGGGTAATTGATGTGTATTCTACCATACTAATCATATATTCTACTACATACTACATATCTTAATTTATACTCAGTGTTTCCACAGGTTGTTTCACTTTGAAATACCATACTCATCTTTTTCGTTTATCTTTTCTAATGTATTTTGACAATAAAACTGAGTACACTCATGTATAAATAGTTCATGCAGCCGTTGTATGTCGTTGTGTCATTTAACATATATACTGTTATATTAATTTAGTATATATTAATGTTGCAAATGGTGCAATATTTTTTTCAACCTTGAACAACTTGAACTGAATTCACGCTAATTCCAAACACATGAAACGCTTAAACAATATTTTATGCTTATTTTGACTTAAGATCGGCATTCAGTATTTCAATGAATACAAATAAATGTTCATCCAACCAATGATGTATGTTTATAAGTGAGCACTTTAAGCTTAAATGTGAATCCGATAAGAGACTAGTCTTTCTGAAATATTATTGAATAATTCGATGATTAGTATAGCAATGTATTAAATTTACGAAAGATACTCGTAATTCGTTTGCTCAGACATTGCAAATAATTATGCTTTAACTAAAATTTTATTTTAGCATTGAATTAAGAGGCAACTCTTATTTTATTGTGGAATAGTGAAACAATTTTCTTTCCTACTTACTAAGCCCAGAGTTTATGTTACCTGAAAATAGCTATTACAAAATATAACAACTATTGTTTACCCTGAAATCCTAATTTCTGTCCATTAAGAGTAAATGCTTTCCATTTAACTGCACAAGCCCATTTTGTTATTAGAACAGTTAACAAAGCAGTAACATTATTATACTTTTGGAGTTGCGTGTAAACCAGTATTAATTTAATTTAAGTGAACTAGTGTAGGGCTTCTGAAGATTAAAGACGTATTTTAGTGATAAACGGCAAGGCTTTAATCGAACGTGGAAGCTTCATTAACTATTGCAAGGCAAGAAAACTTGCTTTACTTTGGATTGAGACTTATATTAACGAAATACACCAACAGATACTTAGTCAAGTAACGGAAAGAGAATCGATGAGTAATGTACTATATATATAGTATATAGTATAATTGTATATAGTATAATTGTATATAGTATAATATATATAATGTACCATGTAATACAACAATTGATGAAATAAGTGATTTAATTAAAGCAAGTTTAGTGTTAAATTATTGGCTACTTTAACTGTTATATAATTTTTATATTTTTGTGCATATTGAATATGTAGAATGAATATTATCAATTATCTAAACAATATTTAACCCATTTTATGCAATTGAATAACTAATAAACATATATGTATTTCTTCAGAAAGCCTTGAGAAATTTCATCTTCGGAAATATATAAACGATATAATTGTTGACCATCTATGTTGTCAATCTTATTTTATAGTGCAATATCTCTGTTACAGATCATGTAGAACAAAATAAAAATAACATAAAGCAATAGTAGTTTATATCTTACAAACTCTTTAAAATCAACTCAACGACAAACAAAAACAAATAAATTTTATCATATTAATAAACCTGATGGGTTAGATAAAGTGAAAACAAGATCAGCAATGATTTTTGTTTGTCAATGCAGAATTGAGTGCAACGCCAACGGCCGAGTTGTAAATGTCAAAGTGAAACAACAGTATAACTCTGCTCCTGAGATATCATCTTACCCGTCTTCCAGAACGTAATTAACTAATCACTTCTCCCTGCGTACCTTTCGTATCACATTAGTAATAGCATTATGGACTTTCTCCAATGAGGATCTAGAGATCATCCAATCTGGGTTCAAATTATTTAAGTTTTCATTAAAATCTGTTAGCAATTAGAATATTATATTTTTTCCAAATAGTTTTATTTTTTACAGAAGGATTAATCAATTTGATGATCAGATAATCGATTGGTTACACGGTCAGTGTTCACCCTTGCGAGGGGGTCGAAATTAGGCTTAAGTACAGTCTCGTTGAGAACCACCCCAAAACCTAATGCGGTGGGACTAAATCGCGGCTCCACAAGCCGAGGGAACCTACAATGTAATGCATTTATTTGTGAAACATAGCAAACCTCACCAATAGAATATAAACTGTTGTCGTTTTTCCATTAACTAAAAGCTGAGAGAACCTAAACCGTTTATTTTTAAAACTCGCAGATGGAATATAAACCTTATATAGCCGTGAAGGCTATACTTGTAAATAATAGCAGATGCCAAACTCTATATATAGCAGGTTTCAAACCTGATTTTCACCCTCATTTACATATTTTTGGAAATTAAAAAATAGCCTGTTTAACTGAATACTTAATTGACATTTATTTGAAATTTTAACCATGTGTTTTACATCACCACGAGGTTACAAAACAGAATGTTTGTTCACAAACTCGGTCGCCGTGCGGGCGCTCCGCCAGCCACTTTCTTTCGACAATCACAGTATAAAAAGTGGCCCAAAATAAAATTATTAACTGATTATTTAAGGAGCCAATGGAAAAAAGTACCAAACCCTTGTTAAAAGCATCATGCTACTATAATATTTTATGGTGGCCCCTGTGAAGAAATGTACACAAAACTCTTACCGCAATAGTTACGGATGGGGTGAACCGACGACGCACGGCAGACGTACAGTAGCAGGCCTAGCCGTTACCCATAGAGTTGTCGTTAGTTCCGAAACTGACTATATGCCCGGATGGGGTGAACCGACGACGCACGGCAGACGTACAGTAGCAGGCCTAGCCGTTACCCATAGAGTTGTCGTTAGTTCCGAAACTGACTATATGCCCGGATGGGGTGAACCGACGACGCACGGCAGACGTACAGTAGCAGGCCTAGCCGTTACCCATAGAGTTGTCGTTAGTTCCGAAACTGACTGTATGCCCGGATGGGGTGAACCGACGACGCACGGCAGACGTACAGTAGCAGGCCTAGCCGTTACCCATAGAGTTGTCGTTAGTTCCGAAACTGACTGTATGCCCGGATGGGGTGAACCGACGACGCACGGCAGACGTACAGTAGCAGGCCTAGCCGTTACCCATAGAGTTGTCGTTAGTTCCGAAACTGACTGTATGCCCGGATGGGGTGAACCGACGACGCACGGCAGACGTACAGTAGCAGGCCTAGCCGTTACCCATAGAGTTGTCGTTAGTTCCGAAACTGACTATATGCCCATACACTTGACTGCACTTTGACTTGACCGTTTTACCATTCGAGTTGCGCCCATTAGTTTTATGTTTTATATTTGTTTTGCATTTTTAACTAATATTTTTTTCCTTTTTATCAGGTATATGTTAAAAGCTAAATCAAAGCATGTGTTCAAGTCTTGTTATATATTTTATTGTTTTAGTGTAAAGTCCAATCAATTTGTATCCATACAAACGAGCAAAAAATTACTAAAACAAGATCCTTTGTTTTTACTGTTGAACTAGTATGCCGTTACAATATATTCGTAGAAAAACTAGAAACTGTCATAAAGCAATGTCGCAAAATAAGAGCAAATAGTTGTAACAAAGACACAAGGATGTGAGTGGTATCTACAAGTATTTTGATAACATGTTTGCATTATGAGTTTTTATTTTGTTACATAAAATATTTGTGTTTTTCATACAGATATATTTTTCTAAAATTAAAGAAAATAGTGATTCTAATCAACTTTACCCCAATCTAGGAAACTTCAACTTTTGTTTTGTGTTTGTGGAATTGATCAATGCCACTGCTGAAAAGTTCGGTTGACCAATATTTTATTTGCGTACATTACACGTTATGTTAGTTCTAGTGAGTACCAAATAAATAATTATGCATTTTGTAGAATCTTAAGATAATTATTTAGTTTGAAAACATTATATTCAAATACAGAATAGACGCGTTGCTCGCTTAATTTTATTCATTAGTTATTATAACTAAGAATTTATCATTTAAAATAACCTGGATGAAATTAAAATATAATAATTTTATTACAAAATATCTAACGAATTAAAGTTCATTAGTGTACTATATAATTTTAAGTTTGTAAAATGATAGTGTTTGCGTAAATACAAATTAAAACTTAAAATAGCATCACTACCCATATTATAATATAAATAAACTGTACTTTAGTGCAGATTTTTACGGAAAAACTACATTTTAGTACATGCTTGGTCAGGTTTAACAGCCAGGTTACGCTTACGTGGACAAGGCTTGGAAGACAATCGACAGAATTAAACCGTTGTTAGCTACTGTTTTATAAATTATTTGTTATAGAATACGTGTGGAAGTTTTATTTTTGAGCTCATTAAATTACAAAATTGCGCCTTCAATCTCATCACCGTGCTGCGATACATATCACCGTTTAGTAATACATTTACTGTATGTAATACACGCTTAACTCATGATAAATAGTCAATTGTTATTACATTGTGTTTGTTGGGTTTTACTGAGATATTTTTCCTATTTAGGGCTCCAATCTTCTAAAAGAGTCAAAGATTTAAGGGACTAATATAAGTCGCAATAAAATAACGTTTCTCATGCTACTCCACCGGTACCATGTGGTTTATTAGTATATCTTAAGGTAACAACTACAGACGAGTTCTTCTCACTTTGAATCTGGTGTGCCACCTTGTTGCATTCATCGCGTCATCTGGCACACCGAAATAAGGAGACAATAAGGATCTGCATAAACCATTAGGTCGCATTCATATATGAAATATACATATGAATGTGTAGGATAATATTTCCAGGAGCATTAACCAAGTAAGTAGTGGTTGAAACATAGTTTATCAAACATAATACGATGCATATATTAATCCTTTTCAAAATAAAGTGTAAAAATATGTTTTTTGTCAGACCTGAAATTTCAGCGAACTATAATTTAAACTAAACTAAAAACAAACTATGACGAAACTGATTTTGTCATAAAATTCAAGATAACCATGTATAATTCAAAAATATTATTTTCTTCGTTTATAAAATATAAATAAATAAATGGTAAAACCCACACAGCACAAGACTATTCTAGGAACATGCTAGTAAAATTCCGCTTCCACATTCAGAATATTCCCAGATGATCCTAGAATATGCGTAGTATGTAATTTGTTGGTGCCCAGAATGAACCTACAAAATCTGAACGTCAAAAATCTGAAACGGAGTTGAATGCTCCTTTTGGATCTTATGTGAATGATCCTCAAGAACAGTCTAATTTTCCTTGAATGTTCGAAGAATAATCTACAAAGAAGCGATGAAGTTCATGGAACATCCTTAGAGCATACTTTTTATTTGTGTAGGATATTCTAGGGTGTTTCTCTAAAACATGTTCTGAGAATATTACGAACAGTACAAAATATTAGTTAAAATAATGTCATCTAGAAATTCAAACATTTTATTATTGTCATCAGATGCTATGCGGAAAAACTCGCATTATGTAAAAATTAAAATATAGACTAGCTATTATTAAGGCAAAACAAACTCTTACACCACACAATAAAATATAAATGTATACATAACCGAATAAGTTTGGGACACTCTATGTTACTTTATTTTAGTCTTGAATTTAGTAGTTTCAAGTTTTTATAAATAATAATAACTGTTATACTTCATTCTTTGATTTACCGTGTCCCACACCTGTGAATATTGGTAAGTGAACATTTAAAAAAAAAATATAAGATTTACTTGATTAAGAAATAAATAACATAAGACCTATTCTGCTCAGTGAACGTTGGACTTGCTAAAAACACTAATTTATTAACAAAATATACAGTTACGGGGGAGTTGCAGGAATACTAACGGTGTTGCGCATCTGAACAAACGATAAATATGAAGTTGTTAGGTTTAGAAGGTAAATAATGATTAAAGATAAAAGGCTAATATGTCTGTATTGAAAAAAAATATATATATATATATATATAATTTTCTAAAGTGTATACAGCGCAATACATATAATATATCATAGCCTAAAACTGTATATTATATAAAAAGGTAGAAAATTATTACAACTAAATTGTTTTTAACTGCCCATTGTCCAGCCGTAATGATGAAGAATTGCTATTTCTGCGAATCTGGGTTTGTTCTAACACAAGATCGGAAAGACTTACTTTATTACTACTTTATTTAATTACTTGATTATATTACTAATATACTACTTTATTAAAATCATAATATATTTAATTGGATTTTCAATTTTATCATGTTATTGGTCGTTAACAGTAAAAATTAATTAAAAAAAACAGCTTTTGGGGGATAACTACACCCATCAAATTAAAAGAAATTAGATAACTGCCCGATGTTATGTTGGATTAGTAAATAAATAATGAGTAAAATAATTAATTTTCTCCCTTTATTTTCTTCTTCATTTCGCCGTTACAAACTCTGCATTTCATTGATTTTTTTAATTAAACTACGATTTTTCACAAACTCTACATTAGTTTCTTCATTTTTTAAAACATTTTCACAAAGGAAACGATAGTTATTTATTTCATTTAGATTATCCGCCATTTTCCAAACAAAATACAATGTAGCCTAAATATAATTTAATTGAAATGTAACAAAGATGTATATTATTACGATTACAATAAGTCAGTCGTATCGATTTGATCCGATATAGTTATATCGAGATTTCAAAACATTAACGTATATTGATATTTTATATTGATTATTTTCATTTGATTGTTCCACCGGGCGCCTGCGGAAGTGCAACATGTCATGACTTTTAGATGAAAGAAATTAAGTTTTTTCAAGAGGTATACCTACAATATTTAATTTTATTATAGGGACTATTTGCCCTTTAAATTTTAACAACCAATCACAAAAACGTCTCAACCCCACCATTGGAAATATAAACATAAATTATCGTTGAAAAAATATAGGCTAATTATTATGAATTGTACCTACTCATAAAATAAAACAATTTTATATTCCTAGCACAAATTACTAGACTAATACAGAAAATAATCTCAAGCACTAACATCATATTTTAATGATACGTAAGAGCTGACGCGGGATGAGTGTTTCAAAATCAACGCATCTCTGACTGAACGCATCAACTGAAATCAACGCATCTTCATACAAAATTTTAAGGGAAGTGTATCCCAGTTTGAAGGTACTGAGGGGGAGAAAAAATCTCTTAGTAGCCCTCATGTACTTTCGCACATTTTAAAAATAGCCTATACCTCGTGAGAACATTTACTCCGGCATACTACGGTTAACAGCTTCAGCACATTGACATTCAAAAATTGATAAATAGGCTACAATGTTACAAAATGGGTGATATATCAACCCCAAATGATTGGGGGCTCACAATTGTATTGTTTGCTCAATAACAAGCTGCAAGTTTAATTCATTCGTTCATTGTTGCCGGATTAGAAAACCCCAACATACCTAGTAGGCAAGTCTTCCACTAGTGGAAATTTTGCGCAGGTCACCGGAAGGATAGGATATGGCAAGAAAGGAAATGATGGGATGGGTCAGGCAGCCAAATTGACCTTTCAGAGGGTCAACTCCCGTGCTCCTGTGACAGCTGTGATGAGGCTCAAACAGGTGGACCTGCTCTGCCCTCCAACTGGCCAACTCAACTGACAGGGTATCCTTGTACAACAGCCAGGGACCTTACATTCTCTGGTTGGGGAGCAAACCCGGAGTTTACGTCCCCAGTTGCTTCAAATGGAGGGACCAAAGGTGAAAGGGAAATTTGTCAGAATGGACATCCAAAATTACCATATGTACCATATGTAATGAATGACCATTACCATATGTAATGAATGACAACTTCTGTACCCAATGTCAGCCTCAAAACTGGTATAGACCAGTTTTAAAGTTGTCCTGGGACAAGCTGCAAGTTTACGTAGGCCTAGTTTTGAACTAAACTTAACCATAAAACGAGTAAACAAGTAGTGTAAAATGTAATCTAGAATAGGCCCAAGCAAAATAGCCCCATAAACCAAACAAATGTTTAAGTTCCCAAGCCTAAATCACATTAGCCTTAATAATAGGCCCAATATGCCCAGATATGTACAGTTATAAATGGTAAAAGTCATATCGATTGAAAACTTCAATACCACTAATAACACATTCAAAGTAGTCCAATATCTTAGTCCAAAACACTTTACAACTGATTTCCTAAGGGCTGGCCAAAGGCTTAACGAGGACTGTACGAGTGTCCTACATAAGCATATTACTGTTACACATTAGCATATTACTGTTAGGCTAACATTAGTTATCAATGCTGATGATAAATTTAAGACAAAACTGGGTGATTGAACCACTAAAAACATAGAGCTAATTGCATTAAACTTACCTCACACCATGATGTTTACGGTTAGTACAATGTTAGGTTATGTTGTTATGTTATGAAGTTCATTTCAAGACGCCGGCGCCAAGGCAGACCCTTAACCGACGCGCACTGAAAATAGTCCATCAAGAGGAATACTCAGAGAATAAACTAAGGATATATAAAATGTGAAAATTCTCACAACGTGTCAAAATATATTCTGAGGATATACTTTCTCAGTCCAGCTCCGACCACCAAGCAAAAGACCTCTTGTTATCTCTCCTGAGGAAGACCGGCTTGAGCCCGGTGATCGTGTGCTTACCTGTTAACGCTAACTTAAATAGTAATTTTAAAAGTTTTATTTTTGAAATTTTTCGTAAAAATGTCATCATGTGGCGTCTGTAGTAATCCGTGCAGTGACGGAAGTGTTTTGAAGAGTGCAGGAAGCTGCGGCCGTTTATTTCATCCCAGTTATATTAAACAAGAACTCGAAGGCACAAAAAAACTCGAGCAGGAAAAGAGTGTAAGTGCAAAGATTGTAAAAAAACTTCATCTTCAAGCAGTAGGTCAGCTCATATCGTTAAGATGCTCACTAGAGAATTTGTTGTACGTATAATCGAGAATTTTAAGCAACAAATGTCTCAAGAATTCAAGACCGTTTAGACTGAAATCAGCGAGCTGACGACATCTGTACAGTTTTTGTCTGAGAAGGTCGATGCGTCAACTGTACTTATAAATCAAGTTAAGCAAGATATCGCCAATCTCAAAAAAAGAAGAAAAATTAAGGGACAAAAATTCATCCCTAAATAAACGAGTCGGCGAACTGGAAGAGTGGGTCCGAAATGTGGAACAGTACACTCGGAAAAATAATATTAAAATCAGTGGAATACCATCTACACCGGGAGAGGATGTCAATACCATCGTGAAGGACGTGGGGACCGCCCGAGGCCTACAGGTGGAGTTGAGTCAGATCGCATCTGCCCACAGGATCCCAGAATACATCAAGAGTCGCATTCCATCTGTGATTGTGCAGTTCCATGACTGATCCGTCAAAGAAGCTTTCATCGGCAAGTTTAAAGAAGCAAGATCTCAGAGTCCTTACCGCTGGTAAAGTGAAGGATTTCCCAGTGGACAGAGTGTACGTGAATGACCATCTGTCTCCTGAAAACAAAAAAATTCTGGCTATGCTGAAAAGCAAGTTCCAGGAGCTTCAGTTCACTTTTGTTTGGTCTCTTGATGGAAAGTTCTTTGTAAGAAGAGCGGCTGGTGACAAAGTCATTAGAGTGAGTACCACTGATGATGTGAGTAACCTTAAATAAGGCGAGTTTCACATAATGAAGACTGTTATTTTGGTTCAACCTTACCTTATGAAAGAAATAAATTCGTTTGTTTTGTTTTTAAACATCGTCTTCGCAAAATGTAAACTATTATTATATTTGCCATGTGAATAAATAATATTACTATGGTAAATACTAATTTAAATCAGTATGAAAAATACTTGAATTTGTTTTATGAAATTGGTAGTACAGCGGGCTCTCTCAACTTGCTTTATGCAAATATTCGGAGTTTGAGAAACATTTTCAAAATTGTATTGCTGAACTAAAATTAGTTAATTGTAGTTAATTGTTAATAAGTTAATTGTTCACATTATTGTATTAAGCTAAATTTGGGTGATGTATGATGAAATTAACTTATATAAAATCCCAGGTTATAATATATTTAGTTGTTGCAATGACAGTTACAGGGCAGGAGGAGTTATGTGTTATGTTTATTAAAATATTGATATTAAAAATTTAAATATACAAATGGAAGCCGCTGATTTGTTACTCTTAAATATAAAATGTCAAAATATATATTTTAAATTACTTTGTTTAAATAGGCTTCATTAATATAAGGAAAATAAATTCATTGACGAACTCGGCAATATTTTGAAAAATGTAAGTGAAGACGTGGTTTTTATTGGAGACATAAATCTCGACCTTTTAAGTAGTAAGAGTTTTGTACATAATTATAATAGTATACCAGGCAATAATGGATTCATATCCTTTGACAAATAGTCCAACAAGAATTACTGCCAGCTCAAAAACTCTTGTTGATCACATCTTTGTTAGACACCATAATATTAATGACTTCAAGAGTGCAATATTTAATATCGATCTAACCGACCATTGCCTATTAGGATTAAAAATACAATATCTCTCTAAGTATAGGGAACTCATTAAACACGATCTTAACTATATGTTAAGTAAGATTGATTACTCTAAACTAAAAATAAATGTAAGGAGGTTTGACTGGAGAGAATTATATTTATCTAAAGATATTGATATATGTTGTTATAAATTTATTGTTTTGTTAAATTCTAAAATAAATCACTGTAAGTAACAGAACATTAGATATAGTAGTTTAAGCAAAGCAAAAGATATTAGTCCATGGTTGAATCCTAATCTTTCCTACAAGCTAAAGAAAAGATGAAAGTTGTTTAATTCGTCCAAGAAAGGACCTTATTACTGCAATTTTAATAATTATTATAAGAATTTTTGTGGGAAATTGAAAACCGAGTCGGATTTAACAAAAAACGAGTTCTTAGAAAATAAGTTAAATAACTTTAATCAGGATTCTTCACAATACTGGAAAGTCATAAATAATTTAATTGAAGGTTCGTCAGATAAAAATGTAAACTCAAACATTTTTGAATCATTTTTTGTTAAATCCAACTCGGTTTTCAATTTCCCACAACAGTTCTTATAATAAGTATTAAAATTGTAGTCGTTAGGTCGTTTCTTGGACAAATTATATAACTTTAGTTTTTTCTTTAGCTTGTAGAAAAGATTAGGATTCAACCATGGACTAATATCTTTTTCTTTGCTTAAACTACTATATCTAATACTTTGTTAATTACAGTGATTTATTTCAGAATTTAATAAAACAATAAATTTATAATAAAATTCATAAATATTTTTAGATAAATATAATTTTCTCCAGTCAAACCTCCTTAGATTTATTTTTAGTTTAGAGTAATCAATCTTACTCGACATATAGTTTAAATCGTGTTTAATGAGCTACAAAGTGGAACTGAGTAAACGGAGTTTTGATCACCGATCCTAAGTAGGGAGCGGAAGAAGTAAATCGTTATCTTATCTCTGTTCAAGGTCAAACCGACACTGCTGGGTCGCTCAACTTAGATTTTTGCCTTCCAGGCCGACGTTTGAACATCTGTCCTAACTCGTTATTTGTGGTCCCAGTAACACGTATCGAATTAATTTTAGTAATTTTAGGCTTTTAATTACTGGATGTAATTAAAAGCCTAAACAAATCTACTGAATCTGATCAAATCTCCGTTCAACTCATAAAAAAGGTAGCAGTTGAAATCTCGCTTATTTTAATCCACCTGACAAATTTATGGTTTGGTAGGTGTCGTCTATTTTTGGCACTGTAGAAAATTCTCTTAAATATGTAGAATTGTTTAGTTTGTAAAGGTATAGTTGTTTTTGCTGGAATTTCTTGGACGGCTGTTGTTACATGCTTCTTTTCTCGCGACTTGTATCAAGTTTTTTTAAATATTTAAAATAATTTACTTGTTATCCTACATTGGGTTCCACATTGGATCAGAAAAAAATTATATACATTACATTCGTCTGTCACAATATACCTCTACGAAAGTAATATGTATATATAGAATTAAAAAAAAACAGTAGTAAAGATACATCGGACATATGTTTAAACATAAATTTGTCACATAAACAACACGTGACTTCGGCTCATACACGTTAAAGTAACTTTAACTAAGAAAATTTATCGCATTGAAGTGGGGTGGTAGATATCTCAGTTCTGAAATAAAATAAAATCGTAAAGCTTTTATACCCCCCGTTGGTCGAACCGGGCTGCAAACGAGCAGTTAACATACACTAATGTACATTAGTGTCTCCACATTAGCTAACGGAACGAACAATCGGGAAGTCAACGAGAGGGGGAGGAGAGAAAGAGAGAGGGGAGTGCGAGGGAGGGAGGGAGTGAGAGAGAGGGAGATCAAGAAGCAGGAGTCGTGGAAATGTGTCTAGAGTCTGCAAGATTAACTAAATGAGCAATTTGACGGGTGATTTGGGCACCCATCCCACACACCCTTAATTACCATATGGGCAACGGTAAAAAAGCAAAAACAAAAACAAATCATGATTATATGCGAATAAATTTGTTTAAACAGAATGCTAAAGTATTTATGTTTTTTTTTACATTGTGAAAGTCACTTACATAATGTAATATGCATATACGTACTTCTTCCATAAGTATATGCATATATATTTGTAAATCAGGTACAAGGTAGTATAACAAAGAAGAGCCCGGAGGTTCAGCTCTACAGCTCGGTATGGAAGAGCGAGTCTACATATAAGTCTTAAAAACACAATTTTAAAATCGCTTGAGATATCGGTAGGTTTTAAAAGTTATGCAGTTAAGAATCAGCACACCGTTATAGCACGATTTACAAGTATTTATAAAATAATAATTTTTTCCTTCCAAGGAATCACAAAATTACTTTATAAAATATGACACCCAAAGCTTTCAGATATCAACTAATAAGTCTATAGTTTTTAAGAGTTAACTAACTATAGTATCCTAATTGTAGGAAAAGCAAATAGAAAGGTTTTATGTAGGTAACAAATTGCTACCCAGATTTATACCACCGGTGATCTTGCAAGGTTTCTTTTACTGACTTCAAAGAATACACAAACTTAATATCTTCTCAAAGGCGGGCCAGCTAAAACTTGCTAGCACGAGGAATTAGTTAATGAAAAATTATAACAGGATAAAAAGTATCTGAATGAAAGTCATCCCCTAGTTCAAATATTGTAATTTTATTTTACTTAACTTATAACACTAAGACAATTGTCTCACTTAACAATCTCAAGGTTAATCAGTCATATAACTCCTAATTAAATTTCTAGGAAAACCCCTTCCAACTTTAATTAGCTTTTCTGTGAAGGGAGGAGTTTGGCTAGTGTAGGACATTACCTTTACAACATCTCATCGTTGCCGCCTTCTGTCTTTTCCCTTGTCAGACTAGTGATCCTGCACTGTATTTTTGACGGCCTTACCATCGGACAGGCAAAATAGTTATTGGATCGGATATTATAAAGCTATGAAATAAACCATTACCTTTGAGCTGGCTCCTATGTTAATCCGACGTCATTGAGTCCTAACTTATACAAAAGAACAGTTGAAATGGTTCTTAAAAGTCAGAAACCAATCAAGATATTCTGTCAGATACTGAGGAAATGTATTAAGATCAATGTTACGCTACCACACTAATCGTTAGCATGCAGTTCGAAAATTAAGGTAGAATCACAGGGACCTAAGACGCTTATCCTATATCTGTATCCACATCCAGTGAATCACAGGAACTTGGACATAACAGTTTTGACCTCGTATAAAACCTTTTCGTCTGTAGTTCCGGCACTGATAATGGTTGAAACCGATTGTAAAACGTCTCCAACGTCTTGTGACATACGCTGAAAGAGATTAAAGAAAGAGGACGATTTATAATGTTCAAGCCGTAATCCCATAGAACAATATTTGAAGTATTCTTGTGTACTATTAGATGAAAATCGGTGGTAATCGGTTATCTGCCTATATTTTTAAAATATTTCCTTTTAGGTACAGCAACATTTGTTTGTAATGTTTGACGTCGGCGCGTTTAATCAAGATGCAACTACAGACTTAGTATACAGAGTAGTAGTAGTAGTGTAGTAGAAATTTATAGCTATTAATATATTTACTTATACATACACTGTTCATTGTATTTACATATTTTTTACAAAAATAAAATATTTAGATGCATTTCATACCTCCTACACGCATCAGTCAGTCATTGAAAGTACCACATGGCTGGGTAAAGCGTAAACCCACCGGGGCCGTCTGTATGTGCAAGCTCTGCAAATACATGTTGCCGAAACTTTTTCGTTCCCGTATTCCCTCTTTACTGCTGACTATCACTTTCTGTAATGAGAACGACGTGGTATTCCATCAAATTCACACCTAAAACCACACATGACTAAAACCACCATTATCAGACATGTTTTAAAATCGTTCATGTTCACAGTATACTACCGATAGACCTTTGCTAGAATACGTGTGTCAGAACATTGGAAACATGTTTAAAAATATCTATAGCAAAAAGGAAAACAAATACTGTGGTTACAAAACTATTGTTTTTGATCACTGTATTAAATAACACAATTATCAAACAGAAACAAAACATAAAAACACGAGAACTCCAATGGTTAATTACAATAAGCTTATTTATATATTCATGAAATAAGTAAATATAATGAATGATCTTCCGTTTTGTCACTCCTGCTCCAGTACACTCAAAAGTAAAGTGTTAAATAGTTTCCTGAATGAAACTATTTTTAAGTGAAACCTGCTTTATATATAAAACTTGATGTATTCTCATGGGGAAATTATGTAAAAGTATATTTCTCTATGACACATTTGTTCAAAATATATTTTCCCGGTAAATATCACACGATATATAACTATAATATATATAATATATAATATTATTATATTTATATATATTAATATAATATTAATATATAATATAATAGTCCTTATATAATATTATATAAGGACGTTATTATATTTATATATCTATATATAAATATTTAATGATTTACTTGGATTGCCCTTTCAGGGTTATATAAGTACTTTTGCAGATGAGATTGCCCTGTTTTACTCTAAAAAAAATCAAAGTGAAATTTTATAAAAGGCAACTGAAGATTTAAATTTATTAAGTTCTTTGTGTTTTCTAAACAAAATGGAAGTTAATGCAGGGAAAACAAAGTACATAAACTTCAGCTTAGTGAGTAGTTTTGACTTTGATTCGGATCTTATTTATCATATCCATAATTGTCTACATGTAAACTGGAACTGTCAAGCAGTTGGAAAAGTGGATGATTTCAAATATCTAGGAATAGTCTTGGATCAGAACCTAAATTGGGAAAATAATATTTCAGCTGTAAACATTAAATTAAAACCAGCAATTAGGATATTCTAATTTTTACGTAATTTTTGTAGTGTTAATTTATTAAGAACACTATATTTTGCTTTAATCGATTCTAGGCTTCAGTACGGCTTACATTGCTGGGGTGGAGCATACAAAACCTTAATTGATAAATGAAGATCAACTCAAAATCATTGCATACGAGTGTTATTATTCCGTAAAAAAGAGAAAGCTAGTTCCATTTATTTACTCTATTAAATATATTCCCAATTCAATATTTATTTATATTTAAAGTTCTAAGATTATTTTGTACAAGAAGCAGTAATACTGGGACTACAGACCTTCAACATAGAACTCGGGATGGTTAGCAACGAATTTTGAGGCTTCCTAAAGTAAATATATAATTTTTTAGACAGTCTCTGCAATATGGACGACCTAAACATTTCAATCAACTGCCCAGTGATATCAAAACTTGCCTCAATATTGCTGCTTTTTGTAGGAGGGTTAAACCATGTTTATGGACCTTCGAAGACATTGCCTTGTTGAATTATGTATTATGTTAATATGAAATGTAATTATAACATGAGTTAAATTGTATTAGAATAATATTGCATTCCAATGTTTAAGATATTTTTCTACTGTGAATTATTTTTAAGAACTAGGTGTAAAATGAAAATAAATTTTTGTTTTTATTAGACGCCACAAGGAGAGGCAAATGTTTTTAGTCATTTAATAATGCTGGTCTGGACTCAACAGTTTTTTATTATGTTTTATATCTTAAGTTCGTTGGATATTACTACTGTTAATTATGGCCAACGTAAATTCCGAATAGTGTATTTATTTTTTTGGTAAAACTGTCATTAATTGCGGGATGAATCATTAATTCATTATTTCCTTATTTCACTTTCAGGAGGAAAAAATAATATTCTTAATATAATATTCAAGGGACATTCTTGGAATACTTTCTTGGAATTAATGCGGGACGTACATTATGAGCACTTACGGAATTTTCTAGGAATGTGCTAGGAATAAAATGTGCTGTTTGGGAAAGTTATTTTAATACTTTTTGTAAATATAAACATTAATTAGTTATTTGTCTATTTGTTTAGACAAAAATTAATGTTCTGCGAATTTTAATTTAATGGATTGACTGTGTTTTTTTCAAAGTATTTCAAAGCATATTAAATCGTGTGATTTGTATACTGTTTAAGTCTTTACAATAAAACATTTAATCTTTATAGAAAATGTATAATATATATTTAAATTAAATAAAATTATTCAAAACTGATTTGATCAATAAAAGTCGATGTCACTATACAAATTTGAAGAATTATTAAAGTCACAGCATTCACCTACGGGACAACCATAAGAGGTAAATTTGGTGCACACGGAATGGCAAATTCAATCCATTAGTTACATTCATTTGTAAAGAAAAAAAAACAAAGTCATTGTTAGAAAAATATTACAAAACTGAAGATACGTTGCATAGGTCGTAAGTAACAATGCACATTTTAACAAAGCGCTGGAGAGCAGCTGATCGTTTGTATTCGGACCGATCTGACTCTGTGACAACTGTTGGAGTTTTGCGGGTGCCATTAATCCCAAAATAGAACAGAAACTATAATAGTGTTAAAGAACTGAGTTTTTGAAAGGGGATGGGACGATTGGATGGAATGGTTTAGATAGGATCTTAATCGTGATATTTAACGACAAAGGTCAAACTTGAATACATTATATCGGCCCTCGATGGTAATAATTTAACTTTCATAATAGGTTATTTTATTAATTTTATTCAAAGTAGTAGTTTCCCAAGGAAAGTTTTGGACATCAAACTACAAAATGTGATGCTATGTAGACATTTAAATTTTTCCGATATAAGAAATATAAAAACCTGTCATTTTTATTTTCAATAACCCTAATTAAAGCATTTTTGCGTTTGATGGAATCGACCAATTGACATAATTTTATGGACGCAATATTTGTGATTTACGATTCTAAAACATCTGTATGGTTTATTAAAAATCTCTCAAAATCCTGACAATATATTTTTGTGTTTATGAATTTTTTGTTTACGAGTTTAGGGTAAATTAAGCTTTGTTCAAAAATATATAATCGGCCAAAATATGTAGGCCAAGTAGAAATCATGAGTTGTGAAGTGTACGTTTCGATCGTTGAAAAGGTTGATTTGTTCAACTAAATATTGAGTAAAGTGTATAATAGAACGGCGATGTAAGAAAACAAAGTTTATCATACGTAATCTGCAAACATGTATCAATGTCTTTAGGGGATATGTTTTTCAAGTACATCACTCAACAGTGAAGTTGAGTAAATGCAAAACACATTAACAAAATGTAATGTAAATGTTGAGCAAAATGTAATTAACACATATACCGAGTGGTGACAAACAAAGAGAACCATTTGCAATTAGTGACAACTTGACCAGTGTGACCCATATCACATGTAGTCATGTGGAGTGGGGCCAATACTCCATTATAATTTGCTACTGGACTGTCTTTGTGAACTAGAGTCTCACAATTTAGGGAGTAAATCTATAACACAAGTCTTTATTGACTGGCAAATCAAGACATGTACATTTGTTAAAAACTTTGAATAATAAACATTAATATTTTACAAATTAATTTGTCAGGACATGTAAGACGAACGTAGTAAAATAAATTAAAAGTTATGGCATGAACAAAATAAAACTATTGATTTTTAAAACAAATGCAGCACAAAGGAACGGCCAGGTTTTATCAGGTTTTACATTAGCATAGTTAAGAAATACTGTATAACCAAAATAACTATGTTTAATCACTTATGATCTTAGTAAAACTATAATAAAACCACATTAATTTAGCATATGTTTTACAAGTTTTATGTTTTTTTTCTACCAGAAATCGATAGACTTCAAATCAATGGGGATTAATCACCTCTTCCTTTTGGAGACTGTGTATTCAGCTACAAACAGTCGGGTATCAGTAAGTGCTAAGTTTAAGTATTTTAACGCGATTATCAAGGCAATGGTTTATTATTGGACAGGCGTGTTTTTTAGAAGGCGAATATGCTGAATCAGTACAGCAGACTTTTATTAAAAGACTATACTACCAGTGTACAAGCCAACTGGATATTGAGCCGATATAACAAATTAACTTATTTCTCTACCGCTTGATTGTACTATCATTATATTTTACTGAGATAAGCCGTTAATTGCATTAATTTGTTTTTTAATTGTATTTATTAAACTCCTAAAAGCTGCATTTATTTATAAACACTGTTTATTTTTATATGCTGTAAAAGTTTTATCGTCCTACATGGACATTTTCTTGTCTAAAAATGATTTATAAGATTGCATTACGTAAATTACAAAGAAAATAATACGTCAATTGCTCGTAAACTATGGAAAATATGATAAAAAATGATATATAATTTTTGTTGAAAACAGTCCATATAACAAGTCTGTGAAATTTGGTCATCGACTTTTGAGACACCCTGTATATATATATATACAAGTTTAGGTCCAAATAAAATATTAGTCTTGAGTCTTATTTATTATTTACGAAATTGTTTACATTAAAAGTTCGTTAAAATGAGATAGCGACGTCTTACTAAACTTTTATGTCTTCACTTGGCTTACCTTCAAGTTCTCTCGTTGTAAAATTATCCTTGGTTTTTTATAATATCTTCGTTGGCTCAAGAAACGCAAGAAAAAAATTTCACAAATAAACTTTTGTACTTTAAGTAGCTGAAGTTGAATTGTTCGCGATAGTAAAATTGATTGAACCATTATATTATATAGAGCCCAGGATCAATACGTCTACCTTGAATTGTTTCTAACTACTGTACTATATACATTAATTACTTTGTATTTCTTTTGTTGATATATTATTGCGCATTGCATAAAAATACATAATAAGATCCACATTAATAATTCTTTACTTACAGTTCAGTTTTTAAAAACCGTCTGGTGAACCTCTAAGAGAATATCGAAAGTTTAAGTATTGAATGAATAACTCAGAATCATTCAGACGGATAAAATATTAAAACCTCTATTTATTGCGCACTGTTACAAATGACAGCTCATTTACGTGGTGTTTTTAGGCACATTCAAATAACCTTTTTGAGTTAAACAATAATGAAATGTTATTGAATTAAATGTTATTTGGGTGATTACAAATTTTAAACTTCCATTTATTACTAAATTACTGGCGGTTTCAAGAAACTGCTGGTAGCTGAATATTTGTAGCTAAACTGGAAGTTCGTTGAGATTACATGGTTACACAATGCATGAAAACACTGACTGATGTACACGTGGGGTTTATATTTGGTGAATAAAAATAAATCTTCTTATTTTTATTCTTTCTGCTTAAAGAAAAGCAGAAACGTAAATTTGTGTTACTTATAAACTAGGTGACTTATTAAATTTAATTGATTTTGTTTAAACATTGTCGTTATTGTGCATCAAAATGTAACTATTGAAATAACTGATTTTTCTTCAAAACCTTCAATGGAAGAGTTGTTCAGTATTTATCTTGCAGATTAGGATTGGGATTCATAAAAATGAAACAGCCAATCAAATAGAAGAGTTACAAATAACATCTGGTGATCGGATCGGGTTTCCTCTCCGTGGTGAACAGCAAGTGTCTGATCAACCATTTATAAGTCCATTGTTTTAAAACCATTGAAGGTTTAATGCTTCGTCTCTTATTGTCTACGGGTTGACCCATTTTCTTTCGTATTGGTTGTTTATTAGATACAATACAGTTCATCAGAATTTTATATATTGCCAATGTAGTGATTGCTAGGAACCTCCCCGACGGAGATTTATGGGGTTTATATGGTAGTCATATTATTAAATAATCGATAGTTTAATAGTATCATGTAGGAAAGAACAGTAACAATAAATTGAAATACTTATAATGATTTATGCCAACCAACAAATCATTCTGGCCTGCGAATTTCCTAAAATAAACTTACTTGGTAGACCTAGGTTAGCTGATAGGTAAACATATTCTGCCCTTTCCAATGATTTATATGTCATTTGCGATTTTCAAAGATTGTTACAATAATTCACTTCACTCTTTTATCCGTACAAAAATTAAATCTAAAAAATTATGTTCATTATTTCTCTAGGTTATGTGTAAGAAAGTTAACTTATTGTGATGATTTATTGGGTCCATTTGTATGAACGATGTCAAAAATATAATTTATTTAAATAGGAAAACTGCTGGTATGGTGCTTTGGTCCAAATAAAAACAGAATTCAAAAATTTGTGACAGAAACAATATAATCTCTATTTGACGAAAGTAAAATGGCCAATAAGAATTCAAGTAAACCTATGTTGTTACATTAGTATCTTCCTAAAAAAATAGTCATTCAATGGGTTTTTATGATAAGAATGTAGGGATAATGGAACTGACATGACTCTTTCCAGCTTGAGACATATTACAAATACTTTTATTTTATTTTGTTTGAAGTATGTCTTACTTTATTAAAGTAACATAAAACAAGCAATAATAAAATTTTTACTTACTAATTTCTACTATATTTCCTTTGTACAATAAATGTGTGGGGCAAAACATACAACAAAAAAAAACTATAACACATAAAAAACTTTACCGACCCATTTTCCTACAACACAAACTAAACACTCTATAAATAAAACCAGACTCTTGAACGCACTTTCGGCTAAAGACTTTAGTTATTATTTCGGATTGTTAGGAAGGGTTAAGTAACTGTCAGGTAATGAGCGATAACGTCTAAAACAGATTGGACGAAACTTTGCGAGGCAGGAGGGACGTTAAACTAAATTTATCAAACTGACGTAAACGCAACATAGTTACTACATTGTATTATAATAGTTGGCCATACACATTAATAAAGTTGTTGTTAAATTTTCCCCTTATTTTGAGCAAATAGTTTATTGCTCAAAGCTGTATAACGCCTCACTTAATATTTTAAACCTCTACAGTAATTACAAATCTTAGTAATTTCCAAGGAACTGTTTAATTACTGTAATATTAAGCACAAGTTTTGTTTAGAACCAAAACGAATATTTACTTGACACTGAGATTTCTGATTGGGTAAGTTTTCAGTTAATTGACCCGGTAATAGAATCTCTTTTTGTTTTACTTTTGTTTAAGGCGAAAATAAAGTTAAAAGGAGTTTTATGTTAGTAGAGAGAAACTAGGAAAGAGACCCCGTAATCGGCGCTTTTTTCCCATGTTATTCTTATGGGGATCAGTTTTTGCACCGACGCCCGATCCTACCCTACACAAATTTTCTTTTTGGCCAATACCCTTGCCTTAAATACATTTTCCCCAAATATTTTTTAATTTTGCTCTAAATTCATTTTAATACATCCTTTGTGAAAATCCATGAGTTCAAAAATAACTCCACACTGAATAAACAACACATGTAAACAACTTAGAAGTGCACTCGGTTATCGCCACAAGCGCGACAATCAACCTTGAAGGAGATTCTGCAAGATCGGCACCAAGGACACAGCGACCGATGCATAGTAACCGATGCGTAATTTTACAAATTAATTTTGTGAATTGTCGGCTATATAAAGAGCTGCTGCAGGCTAGGGTCCTCACTTCATATCCTACAGCCCCAGCACCAACAAGACCTTCAGTGTTGCAGATTTTAACTTAAAATTCAGTACTTAGAATAATTTCGGCTAAAATATACTTTTTTTACTCTGGACTTAGAAAAATGTAGTGGTTAAAATAATTTCGGCTAAAATATGCTTTTTTTACTCTGGACTTAGAAAAATTTAGTGCTTAAAATAATTTCGGCTAAAATATGCTTTTTTTACTCTGGACTTAGAGAAATTTAGTGGTTAAAATAATTTCGGCTCAAATATGCTTTTTTTACTCTGGACTTAGAAAAAATTCAGTACTTAGAATAATTTCGGCTAAAATATGGTTTTTTTACTCTGGACTTAGAAAAATTTAGTGGTTAAAATAATTTCGGCTCAAATATGCTTTTTTTACTCTGGACTTAGAAAAAATTCAGTACTTAGAATAATTTCGGCTAAAATATGCTTTTTTTACTCTGGACTTAGAAAAATTTAGTGGTTAAAATAATTTCGGCTAAAATATAATTTTTTTACTCTGGACTTAGAAAAATTTAGTGCTTAAAATAATTTCGGCTAAAATATGCTTTTTTTACTCTGGACTTAGAAAAATTTAGTGCTTAAAATAATTTCGGCTAAAATATGCTTTTTTACTCTGGACTTAGAAAAATTTAGTGCTTAAAATAATTTCGGCTAAAATATACTTTTTTTACTCTGGACTTAGACAAATTTAGAGTGGTTCTTATGACTTAATAACTTTGAAGATGAAAGGGGATCGTTATTTTTGAAAACATTTTCATTTTTGATTAAAATTCAAATTTGGTTTGGAGGTACTTTATACAATTATCTAAAAAGTAGTTTCCCAGATTTTTGATAAAGGGCTTAGTTTTATAAAAATTTTGAATTTGTGTTTTTGTCTAAAATCTTCATATTTTGATCGTATTTAAATTTTTAAAATGGTAATTTTTGTTTATAAAAAGCAGAGCACGACATCTCATTTCAACACAACATGTTGACCTGTGCAGTCTGTTTTATGTCTTACTCCAACAGAAGCAATTTATTACGCCATTATCGACTTGTTCACAAAGTTATTCCTAAAATTTGTAAAAAATGCCATCAAATATTTGATAATAACAATCATTTTAAAATGCATATGCTAGAGAACCACAATACTTGTAATGTGTGTAAGAGAGTCATCACTCGGAACAAACCCCGCCACCACCTACGATGCGACAAGCGACCCTATAATGTGTTTAAGTTTCAGGGTGAGTCTGTGGATATATTAAACATCCTTCAATCATGTCCTTTACCAATAAAATGGATTCTTATTAGGAGAGTGAAATTTATCAAACACACAGTTAGTAAGAATGGTGAATTATTAATTGATAAAGAAACTATCGCTAACTTTCGAAGTTTAACTAATTTATCAATTGAGAAAGCACAATTAAAGACACAAATTGAAAATTCACTTTTAAAAATCGACACATCTTTACACAAATTTCAATCAGAAGGCAGTGGATGGATATATGACCAGACTAAATACTGGCAGCTGCATGTTTACAAGTATAAAACCCTAACTCCCAAGTCATACATACCCACACCAGAAAATATAAAATCAAAACACGCTGTTTTAAATATTAAAAATAGTGATAATAAATGTTTTTTGTGGAGTATTTTAGCAAGCTTAAATCCAAGGAATTGTAAAGAACATGCAAATCGAGTATTTTACTACGAACCCCACGTAGGTCAGTTAAATATGAAAAATATAAAATATCCCGTAAAAATATCCGACATTGATAAATTTGAAAAACAAAATAATATAAGTGTTAATGTATATGGAATTGAAGGAAAATTAATATATCCATTGAGAATAACTAAAATAAATAGTAATACGCACGCAAACCTGTTGCTTTTACAACAAGGCCGCAAATCACATTACTGTTTAATTCGTGATTTTGATAAGTTAATGCTACGGTCTACAAAATACAATAATAAGAAATATTTTTGCAGGTTTTGTGTGCAACATTTTTACACTAAAGATATATTGGAACGTCACATAACATATTGTAAAACCTTTAATGCCCAAAGAGTACAAATGTCTAAAAAAGATACATTACAATTTACGAATTACAAATATCAACTTAAAGCTCCCTTTGTGATTTATGCAGATTTCGAATGCTTTATAAACTCTGGCAAACACACTCCTTCTGGATTTGCTTATGTTGTAGTGAGAGATTCTAAAATTATTTACGAAGAGTTGTACAGCGGTAAAAATGTAATGGATGTGTTTTTCGAAAAGTTATTTAAAAATTATGACTTTATTAAAAGTCAGATAGAAGTATATGTTCCCCTTGTAATGACTCCAGAGCAAGAGACGTTATTCCAAGACTCTACACGCTGCCACATATGCCGCCAGCCGTTACTGTGTGATAAAGTGCGCGACCATTGCCACTTAACAGGCGAGTTCAGAGGGCCCGCCCATAATTCTTGTAATTTAAACTATAAAGTAACTAAGAAAATTCCAGTACTCTTCCACAATCTTAAAAACTATGATGGTCATTTAATAATGCAACACTTAGGAAAATTTAATCGCAAATTGAATTGCATAGCCAAAGATATGGAAACGTATATTTCATTCTCTGTTGATGATTTAGTATTTTTGGATTCCTACAACTTTCTGTCCCTTCCCTTAAGCAAATTAGCTTCCAATTTAAAAACATTTAGATTTATAGACAATCCACTACTACAACGTAAAGGCGAATTTCCGTACGAATACATGACAGGACCAGAAAAGTTTTTAGAGCCTCTCCCACCCATAGAGGCATTTTACAGTAGTCTAACTAAAGAATGTATATCTCCTGCACAATATGAACATGCTAAAAACGTATGGAATCATTTTAATATAAAGAATTTAAAAGAATATTACGATTTATACCTTAAAACAGATGTGTTGTTATTGGCTGATGTGTTTGAGACATTTAGGGACTTATGTTTAAAGGATTATAAACTTGACCCTGTCCATATGTACTCACTGCCTGGACTAACATGGGAGGCATGTCTTAGAATGACCGGCATAAAATTACAATTATTTCGTGACATTGACATGCATTTGTTTATAGAACATGCCATTAGAGGCGGTGTAAGTATGATTTCCACGCGCTATGCTAAAGCCAATAATAAGTACATGGGCGAATATTATGATCCAAATCAAGAAAGCACCTATCTTGTATACTTAGACTGTAACTCGCTATACTCTACAGCAATGTGCGAGTCGTTGCCCATCGATGGCTTTAGATGGACAAATGAGAAAGATTATAAATACAATCAAAATGAAAACTTTGGATTTATTTTGGAAGTTGATTTAAAATACGATAAAAGTTTACACGATTTACATAATGACTACCTGCTCGCACCAGAAAAAATGAATGGAAAATTAATACCAAATTTAAATGACAAAACTAAATATATTTTACATTATAAAGCACTAAAAAAATACGAAGAACTGGGTTTGGTAGCTACAAAATACCACAGAATTTTAAAATTTAGACAGTCGAAATGGCTTGCACCCTATATTAATTTTAATATTGAAAAGCGACAAAAAGCTAAACACGATCTTGAAAAAGACTTTTACAAACTGTTAAATAACAGTCTCTTTGGTCGAACAATTATGAACCAACGTAAGTTTCGTGATATACATCTTGTACACGAGTCTAAGTTAACAAAGTACGTTACAAAGCCAAGGTTTGACTGTAGCAAAATGTTTGATAACAATTTGCATGCTGTACATTTAAATAAATTAATTGTAAAGTTTGATAAACCAATATATTTAGGAATGACCATTTTGGATATCAGTAAAGTAATAATGTATGATTTACACTATAATTATATGTCAAAATTTAAGAATAAAAAGTTCCTAATGACAGACACAGACAGTCTTATTTATTCTATAGTAACAGAGGACTTTTACAAGGAAATACAATGTGACTTGGACTGTTTCGACACCTCTGCATATAGTAAAGACCATTTCTATACATTCATTTTTATACTCTGATAAAAATAAAAAAGTTACGGGCAAGTTTAAAGACGAATTAAATGGTCAAATTATGTATGAATATTGTGGTTTAAGGCCAAAATTATACTCTTTCATTCCTTTACAATGGTTATACGAAAAAGAAAAGCAAAATGAGCTAGAGGTTAAAAAGGCAAAGGGGGCTGACAATGCTACAGTTAAACATCTCTTAAGACACCAACATTACTTAAACTGTCTTGCAACCGGGGAAGATTACTATGAGAATGTTACAAGAATTAAATCCACAAACCACCATCTTCAAACATTAACGATGAACAAAAAGGTACTCTCTTTTGATGACGACAAGAGGTTTATTCTGGATGGCATTAACACTCTTGCCCTTGGTCATTATAAAATTGGTCAAACATAAATCTGTATTTGCCAATATTCTTTGGCCTTTCCTTGTCTATTACAAAAAAGCCATATTTAGACCTGTCCCAGCATTGATGGCAGAGATTTATAAATTGGTTAAATGAAAAATCATTTCCCACATGATTGTTATACACATGTTTTAAATTTAAATCGTCTTGTTTAAATAATATTAGAAAATTAACATTGTCACGTAAATGTTTGTTTACTTTACTGTAAGATTGACACAAGTAAAAACTGTTAATATTTTTGTGTCTGCCCATTGAGAAAAATTGTGTGATATTTGGACTATTTATGTCGTCAAATACAACTATTGAGTGTGATTCTACATCATTTGGTGTGATTTCACAGTTTGAATATGTGTGTAATTTAACTTCATCACACAGACGGAATATTTCAATTATTTTTTTATATTTTTCTTGTTCTAAAGATTTGGATATAATATATAAATTTGTAAACTTTAATCCTTGCTTTTTTACAATTATGTTATAAATTACAACGGTCTTCCCCGAACCGCTAGGCCCTATTATAAGACAGCGAATATTATTAGGAAATAGACCCAACTTCTTTGGTGTATTTTCTTTATGTGCTATTTTAAATTTGTTCTTTTGTTGAATAAATGACATTTTTTATATAATAAAAATGGCAAAGAGAAAGTGTAAAAAGGTCCAAGGTAAGGGATTATTCTTAAAGCCATATAGAGGCCGTGGCTTGTTAAATACCCTTATAAACAACCTTCCTTTCCCCCTCCACATACCGTCATATTCATATTGTGGTCCTGGAACTAAGATACGTGAAAATTTAGCCAGAAATGTATCTCCAAAAAATAAGCTAGACTCTTATTGTAAAGAGCACGACATATTCTACATGAATAATCCTGATACAGCCGCCCGGAACAAGGCAGATATGAGATTAGCGGACCAGGCTTGGACTAGGGTTTCGGCAAAGGACGCCAATCTAGCCGAAAAAGCAGCAGCTTATGCAGTGACAAATTTGATGAAGGCCAAGGCAAAAATGGGAATGGGATTAAAATTTAATAAAAAAGATGGACAACTTTCAGCTGTTAGAGGCCGCAAGAGACGTGCCTCACTTTCGAGGAGTGTACCTAAAAAACGAGCTAAGAAAACAGGGACCAAAAGTAAGAGAATGTGGAATTATTAATTTAGACAGTGACAGGGGCACACATTGGACAGCATATCGTAAAAATAAAGATATTGTAATATATTTTGACCCATTCGGAATACAGCCTCCAAAAGAGATAATTGAATATTTTGTACCATCTAAAATTTACTATACAACTGATCAAATACAAGATTTAAACAGTTCCATTTGTGGAATTTTATGTTTATCATTTCTGAAAAATTTTAGTTTATAAAAATGGATTCATTTACTATAACATTTACGGGTACAGAGCCAGAGTTGAAGTCGGTGTTCTTTCCTCCTATAGAATTAAATGGTGATTATGTAATTGGACTGGTAGATTTTCAAAGTTATAATTCTATATTTAATGTTAAAAAACCTCTAAATACTTTGACATATTACAAAATGCACAAAATTACAACCCCAAAAGGGGAGGTTTCAATCGACGAATTAAACCGGGCATTAGATGGTAAAGTTGAAGTTATTATTCAAAATAAAGTAGCATTAATTAATACAAAAGTCAAACTTATATTTTACAAAGGGCTAGTTCCAAAATTAAATAAACTTAAAGACACAAAATTAACTATAGACGAGGGTGAGGATGTGTATTTTTACGATCACAAACCTCCAAATGTAATTGAAATTGCTGAAGGTACATACGAAGTGTTTGAGCTTGCGAAGGAAATTCAAAAGCAACTCCCAGATTTTGTACTTATAGCCGATAATAAAACTATGAAAGCCACATTACATTCTGGCCATGTGTTTGATTTTACAAAACCGTGTTTAGGGTCTGAATTATTGGGATTTAAAGGATTTTCTACTCCAGATATTGCGTTTAAATCCGTAAATAAAATCAACATAAATAATGTAAATGTGATTAGAGTAAAATGTAATATTGCGAATGGGTCTTATTTAAATGGTGACAAATCACACACCATACACAGTTTTTACCCAGAAGCTCCTCCCGGCTACAAAATTATTGAGGTCCCCAGAAATATTATATACTTCCCTGTAAATAAGAGAAGTTTAGATGTTGTTAGCATTACATTTGCAGATCAACACGACAAGCCAATTGACTTTAATAAAGAAGAAACTACAATTAATTGTCATTTAAAAAAGATATGAGAATTTACAAGAACGGACTGCGTGTGCAAAATGCCAGATTTCTGCGATCAATTGGGTTGAAGTTAAAATTTTCTATTAATAAAAATGGAAGATTTTCTAGACGTTACAGGAAAATTCCAATACGACGATAGTGTGGTTAAAATTACAAATCACTCCTATGTTCCACACAACACTTTAGCAATAAATAATTCCGATGAAATTCGAATATGCATAAATAATCAAGATTTAATAACACTCCCATGTAGGAGTTATCTGTATATTAAAGGAGAAATAGAGAATCATGATAAAGGACATTTTATAAATAATGCATTTGCATTCTTATTTGACGAAATTAGATACGAAGTTGCTGGTAAAGAAATAGATATTGTAAGAAATCCGGGAATTTCCAGTCTTATGAAAATATTGTGCTCTTACAATAAAACAACTAAATTGTCAAATGTAGCATTTGATTCTGATGAAAATTTAAAGGAGTTCCATAAAAGCGGCAAGTTTAGTACTTGTGTCCCGTTAGAGCTATTAATGGGTGTGTTTGAGGATTTTAATAAGGTTTTAGTAAATGTTAAACAAGAATTGGTGTTGAAAAGATCCAAAAACGACTTAAATTGTATATTAACAACATCTAATGCACCAACTGGGGTCGATCCTATTCCTAAAATTACACTTAAATCGATCCAGTGGGTGATGCCGCATGTGGTGCCATCTGATGGGGAGAAGCTTCAATTACAAAAGATGTTATTGCAAAATAAAAATTTGCAAATTGCATTTAGAAGTTTGGAGCTACACGAACTCCCATCATACCCTGAAACCAAGAGACATACATGGTCAGTTAAGACGTCTTCGAGTTTGGAGAAGCCCAGGTATATTATATTTGGTTTCCAAACTGGTAGGGACAACAGTGCACGAAAAAGAACTGATGAATTTGATCACTGTAAATTGAAAAATCTCAAAGTGTTTTAAACTCTGAATATTATCCTTATAGTGATTTAAATCTCGACTTTGAAAATGGAGATGCCTCTAAAGCTTATGAGATGTTTGTGAGGTTTAGGGAGAGTTACTACAACACCGTCCCCGATCCTATGTTTAACAGAGCTGACTTTATAAAGAAATATCCTCTAATTGTAATAGATTGTTCTAGGCAGAATGAATCAGTCAAAGAGGGGGTTGTAGATATTAAATTAGAAATTGAAACTGCAGAAAATGTCCCTTCAAACACATCTGCATATTGCCTAATAATACACGATAAAGTGTTTGAGTATAATCCTTTGACAAATGAGATAAATAAAATGTAAATAAAATGAAAACAAATATTCAACAAGAATTGGTAGAGTCTGCAAAACAAATAAGAGAAAAATATAGGGCGTTAAAACGTGGTAAATTTCTAGAGGCTGAAGAGAGGTTCCAAACATTCCAACCGTTAATAGAGCCTTTGCAAGAATTACAAAATTTAGCCACAAAAACAGAGAGGCCAGTTCTCCCAATGATTTTAGAAAAGACCCCGTCTAGAATACCAAGAATAACCCAGATAACACCACACAAATTAGATTTTGGTCTTTTAGAATCAGACTATTTAGGAAATTACCTTAGTAGAAGTAGTATGACAGACACCACATATGGTATTAGGCGAGAAGGAAATAAATTTTTTATTGGTAACTGGTAATAAAATAGACTATGTTTATTGGGACGATCCTAATGAGCTTGTAGATAGGTTAAGACTGCTTTGGTTAAGCCGATTGGCGGGAAATTCTGGAGTGGATAATGAGATAGATTCTATCATAGAAGAATTGAGGGAAAGTGGAATTGTTTATTAAATAAAAAGATGATAGATAAATTTTATCGCGTATATAACCCGTATAGTAAACCAGAAGCTAGAAGTTTTAAAGAAACTACTTTAAATCTAAAAGATGATGGTTGGAATGCTTTAAATTATAAAATTAGTAGTGTTAAAGGTGGGGAGTTTACTGATGATGTATCGACCTTGGGGCAGACGTTAACCAGAAAAGGTGATGCTTTTGTACAAGGTAATACTAAATATAAGTTTTTAGAATCCAAGAGTAATAATTGGAACGCTAATAAACGCAAAATTACTAATGTTAAACGAGGTGAAAGCTCAACCGATGTACCCACATTAGAGCAAACTTTAATAAGAAAAGATGGTGTCTTTGTACAAGAAAAAAATTATTATGAATTTTTGGAATCAGAGAATGGTATTTGGAATGCCAAAAAGCGAAAAATAAGTAATTTGTTGGCTGGTAAAGAAAGCGATGATGTTGTAAACGTCTCTCAAGTACCAAAAATGGATCTAAACTTTTGGGATTTTAATAATAAAAGGCTAGTTCGTGTTAAACCCGCTGTTGATGAGAACGATTGTGTTACAAAACATCAGACTGTGACTTTAGACGGTCTTAAATTTGATGGTAAAAATAAGCAATTAACAAACATTTTACCTGGAACATTGCCAAATGATGTGGCTGTTGTTAATCAAATATTAACAAAAGGTGAGAAAAGCATAATAAAACAGGGGGATAAAAATTATAATGTATTAACATTAGATAGCGATATGGGGGATGCAGAGGACAAATTAATAAAGAATGTACCTGAAGGCAAAGATAGGAGTGATATTTGTTTAATGTCACAGGTTTTGAGGTATGACGATAATATTAAAACTTTTAGACAAGACAATATTAAATTTGATATTTGTTTAAAATCACATGCATTAAGGTTTAACAATAAAACTAATAAATTTATGCAAGACAATAATCAAATCGATTTGATGATGTACAATCCTAAATTGTTGGTTGCAGACCCTACATCTTTAAGCGGATTTAAGACTTTAGATGGAGAGGCATATTTGCCAAAAAACTATGTATATCAAAGAATGAGTGATGGTATGTTAATTGGTAGCAAAGGAGGTGTTTTTGAAACGACAGAGACTGGTAGATACGTTAACATTAAAAATAAAGAATAACAAATGGAAAAAATTGCTTACGAATTGCATAAGCCCGCGAGAAAGAACTTTGTTAGAAGGTCTTTTAAGGTGTTGGGTATAAACGAAACTGTTCAAATAGATTTAATAGATATGCGGAATTATGCTAGAGAGAATTTTGGGAATAAATATATTTTAACTTTAATAGACACATTTTCTAAAAAAGCTTATGCTGCTCCACTAAAGAATAAAACTGGATTAGTAGTCACAGAAGCTATAAAAACTATTCTCCCAAAGGGAGTTAAAAATATTCAATCTGATAACGGAAAAGAATTTTTTAATGAACATTTTACCAAACTAATGAAAATTCTAAATATTAATCACTACCACACTTACTCTAAAACTAAGGCGGCTATTGTGGAAAGGTTCCAGAGAACTTTAAAGAATTGGTTGTATAGAGAGCTTAGTGCACAAGGGAGTTACAAGTGGTTGGATTTACTTCCAAAGTTAATAAGGATATATAATAATAAAGTACATAGATCCATAGGGATGAAGCCTAACCAAGTAAGTGCTAAGAACTCTAAAGATGTACATGAAAGGTTAGCATCTAAAGTTCAAGTTAAAAAGCCAAGATATAAGGTGGGGGATAGTGTAAGGATATCTAAATATAAACATGTATTTAGTAAAGGATATACCCCTAACTGGACGGGAGAGCTTTTTACAATAGCAGAAGTTAAGAAAACAAAGCCTGTGACTTATATTTTGAAAGATGAAAATGGCAATATAATCAAAGGAGGATTTTACACAGAAGAATTGTTAAAGACTAAATATAAAGACATGTATTTGGTAGAGAAGGTAATTAGGAGGAAGGGTGATTTATTATATGTCAAATGGCTCGGGTTCCCAAGTAGCCAGAACTCGTGGATTTCTGCAAAGGATGTATTAAAATGAATTTAGAGCAAATTTTAAAAATATATGGGGAAAATGTATTTAAGGCAAGGGTACTGGCCAAAAAGAAAATTTGTGTAGGGTAGGATCGGGCGTCGGTGCAAAAACTGATCCCCATAAGAATAACATGGGAAAAAAGCGCCGATTACGGGGTCTCTTCCCTAGTTTCTCTCTACTTATGTTAAATTTATGTATTAGCTCGCATGCTTGGTTAGATAGTGATGTACAATCTGATAACTGAATAATATTAATTTAAATTGTGATCTACCAGCTGATCACAACCACAATCTAAATAAAGCTGAAGAGCTAGAAGTGAATAATGCTTTCCAACACACCTTCTAAGATTAAATAAGGTAATAGGTTAATCGAGAAAGTGATTGAAAGAACAAATAAATACTAACTACATAAACCATCTATTTTTCCTGAAACACTCACTCTATTAAATAAATAAAGAGCCCGTTTGTAGGACATAAGCTCTTAATTTACTCAAGTTAATTAAACTACATATTAAATGTAGTTAAATTATACGGTATAAATTATACTATTTATAAATACAGGGAGATTTTTAAATGAGCTCTCCCCCTATTTTTTCTAAATTTCTTGAGATATCGACTCCATACCACCGCCGATCATTATCGATCAACTTATACTTCTTTTTGACTAAGTTAATGTTTTTGGCCGCCATCTTTATTTCAAATTAACATTTTCGATTAACATTTTTTCAAATGTAAAGGTAGGGTTGTAACCCATCATGTAAAACTAAATATTTGTGGTGAACACAATGTTGCAATCCGTTTTTGAAAATCATTATTCGTTTAAATAATTATTAAAAAATAAATTTATAAGAATTTCAAATTCTCAAACTTTCAAAAATGCCCAAAATCTTGTAAATTCATCAAATAATGATTATGAACTAATGACGAATGTAGAAAATGCCAATGATCGTAGTAGTTTACACTCATTGTTTGATGAAATTACGAGAATATGGGCATGTTTTAAGGTTGGGACATTTAAAATTCTCTTCTTGAAATCACCAATATCTTGTGAACGAATAATAATGTTAAAAAACGGATCGCGGCATTGTTTCACCGTAAAAATGAAATTCTATATGAGGGGTCACAACCCCACATCTACATAACAAAATGCATCCAATATGGCAGATCCACGATGACAGCCAGAAGTATTAACTTAATCAAAATGAAGTATAAGTTGATCAATAATGATCGGTGGCCGTCCGGAGTCGATATCTTAAGAAATTAAGAAAAACATAGAAGGAGGGGGGGACTAATTTATAACTCACTCTGTATATGTATATATATATATATATGTATTATATATATGTGTATATATATATATATATATATATGGAAGCATTTTGTAAAAGTTTTTTCCTAGCTTATATTTCCATGAGTGTTGTCAGTTTCAACCAGAAATAGTAAAAATTTCAGACAACTGGTGTTGGGTACTTACAAATTATATGGGGTTTTATTTGTACAAAGCGCCGCGGTGGTTAAGTTAGGTTAGTTGATCATTAATATGCCAATCATAATTGCGTTGCTTGGGTTCCGCTTGTCCCTCCCATAAATCATACTTCCGGTCACCAAATTCCTTCCACTCAGTCAAGGTCGGGCCATCATAATGCAAGGCGGCTGTAATCTTTTAGCTTCTGCATAAAATAACTATTGAAGAAAAAATCTACCAAAAAAATACTACCGACACCGGCCTGCCACAACAGTGGTACTATATCGCTGATTATTTGTTTTACTCCCTTGTTCATTAATAGGTTTTACGCTGCGTTTTGTGTTTTCACTACGAGTTATTGCATTATTATGATCAACTAACCTAGGCTCACCACCACGGCACGCTTTTACGTAGTACTGAACTTCGTGTTGTCGTAAAGTCACATGTTTTTATTTTAAAAAATAAAAAGGAATAATAAAACAAAGGAAAAAAATCATTATAATAGTTGCACGGTCGTTATTAGGTGTGTTTTTCTGGTTTTATTTTTATTTGGTGACCTAGTTCTCAAGTTTAAGAAAACTATCACTTTGACAAGTTAATTATTGAGCGTTTGACAATTGAAGTTACATTCATGAGTTTGATTGAAGTTAAAATCAATATGTCTTAAACCTATTGATCAATCGCCAAACAAAAATACAAAAAATGCCCTAAAATGTAAGTTATTCATTATCTGTTTTTTTATATTTTATTTTATAAATATTAAAAATTATTTACTGGAGATAACCGGTTTTAATCAAAAAAGGTTATACCCTTAGTAAATTTAACAGTACTTTCGTTTTCGATAAAAATTGGGAATTTGTAATTATCTAAATTTAAACTTTTAAGATATGACGAGCTTCCAATAAATTGTACTATTGCCTATAGAAACTTGAGGATCTATAATCAATTATTTTAATATTTAAGTAATCGTGTTGCTCACTTCGTAATAAATCTTTTGAAATATCACATTTTTCTAGAGAAAGTATTTGTGGGCTACATTCTCATATTTTTTATGATTACACTTTTTTTCAAGGTGTATTTAGAGTTGAAGATAACCAAAGTTTTCTGGTAATACATTTTACGCAAATATTTACTAGCATTTAGTCTTATCAGTCCTAGATTATCCACGTGGATTGATATTTATAAGCATGTAAAATAAATTATTTCTTTTTTAACACTGTGGTTGCTTAATTTCTTTGCTGGATCCATTTCCTTGCTCGCTCAATTTCCTTTCTTACTTAATACGTGTACAAATCTACAAGAACAATAACTGTTGGTAGGATGTTTCCCGTGTTTTTTTTGTGTACTCATATGTTTGGTGGTGAGGTTAGAGGAATTAGCGATAACTTTAATAAAATTACTTTCAATACAATACTTATGAGTAGTTACTATTAGGACAAATATTTCAGTGGAAGTTTCAAAAAACAAAACACTAACCACCTTTATCATACTATGGATAAGTGTTTTTATAAAATAATGTTTTTATTTTTATTCTAGAATTTGTTTGTTGACTTTGTATAACCAATAATTTAAATAAACTAATTTAGTATAAAATACTATCGAATAATTAGTAGTTGATGCATTAGTGAGTTGTACTTCTAACGTCTTTCTACTTTTACAAAATAATCTGATATAAAAAATTATCAAATTGACCAAATTAATTTGTTACTAATAAAATGTGCACAACGATGAAAATAACCGAAAAATATTCAGACATTTCCATAACAAAACCAGTATTTAAAGTATTGATGTCAATCGTGATAAAAAAACCCATTGCGGAATCAATTTATAGATGAATTAATCCATACCAAATGCTATCAGAAACATCGATAACAAATGGTTAAACAAATTAAAAGTGAATAAACTAGTTAAGTTTAGACACAGCAGATTCAGTATCATGAACTACGGCTCCATGAAGTATAATAGACAGGTAAGCGCTCGCGCATACATCCTCATTTGTGTGTGTGGATTCCACTGACAACACGGTAAACTGCAGAGGTAATTTATTACCTTGCTATTGTGTCCAAACGCATACGCGAATTCACGAAATACCTAAAAATCAGGAAAGCCAAAAGCAATGTTTTAGCTATAGTGTTGAAAACAGTTGAAATCACTGTTTTACACGGTATTTTCTTTCGACTTATGCGTGCACAATTTAATTCTATAAATATAATATATTATAATAGCTTGTTTTAGCAGGTAACATTTTTCAATTTGTTACTAGTTGATTAGTAAATTAAGACTATTTATTAATTTAAAATCTCATAATTTACCTCATGTTAATTTTGATTTAAAATTGTAAATACACAATGGAAAGACAACAATTGTTTATAGTAAGTATAAATCATTATACTTTTAATGTATGAAAACAAAATTATCCAGAATAAAAAATACATATTTGGTTGACAGTTTGTAGACAAACTCCAACAAAACACCCTTTGTCTTTGTCTTTGTCTTTGCTTGAGTTTAATTTTACTAGTTTGGTATGATTTGATAGCAAGTGTTTTAGTAGTTTACATTACATTTTTTATAATATTTTAAAATCAATCATAGTTGCTTATCTGAAGAGTTGACTATTTCTTTTTTTGTGAATAATCATGACTATGTTGTAAAAAGTATAATTGTATATACATTTTAAAGTGTTGTATGTGTACTATATATTTAAACCACGAGATCATTAATCTTATATGCCGCAGAATATTTTTAGACGGATTAATATTTCGAAATAATAGCTATTTAAAATTGTTATGAGCCCAAAACTCAATAAATTAATATAACAAAATATGTAAAAAAATAATCATTTTATAGGTTTTATAAAGCATAGAAATTTCATAGTTTTACACTCACTTTCAGTAAAACCTATTTCTTTCCCAAATAACTTTCATGTTAATTGTATTTATCAGATATTAATGATCATTTCATATTGAACGCAATGTTTTTGCTGATAAAATCAAAGAGAGGCACAAGTTTACAATTGCTATGATTTACAAATTCTTTAAAATTATAGGCGTTTCACACATGTTTCTGCATTTATTAGTGAATTTCCTTTGGAAAGTGAACTATTAGCATGACCCGCACGGTGAAACTTAAGCCCGGGACCACCATAGAAGTTCCTAACGTGACCCCCTGAACACGTTTTGGGGGGTCGTTCAAAATGTTGTATATATATATATATAGACATATATATGTGTTTGCACTCTAGCGGTCGCATTTTTTGTCCGATTTACTTCAAATTTGGTAGGGACATTCCTTTCTGTTATCAGTTGGACAAGTTCGTTGGGCAAAAACAATCGGAAAACTCTAAACCCCTTTTTTGGGGATTAATCTTTCAAATTTTTAGTTTTTGGGCCCAAAAAGGGTCAGAAATGCCCCGTATGTAAAATTAATGCATATAAAAAGATGGGAATTAATAAGGCAAAAGTTTTAAGCCCTTTCTCGTCTTTCTAGCATACATATTTACTGAGTTATTAAAGAAAATGTGTATCGACTAAGCACAGTACGTTGTCTTATGGGGATTTTACACTAGAAAAGCCTGTTATTCCTTTGTTAGAGTACTTTTATCATCCCCAGCAACCTCACGCCTACTTTCAAGCCTGTCTGGACCTTCTCCTAACCTTATAATGTGCAAAATTGTATTCCCGGCTTTGCAACTAAATGAAACCAGGAGTATCAGAACAGCCAAAAAATCAACGTTTTCAGATTTCAATAAAAATTGGACAAATGTATGTTTTTACACTTATTTTGAGTTTTACTAGTTTTTATGTGGAAATTCACTTCCTTCACGTCAGCGTGCTGCGTGCGAACTCGTTTTTAGAGTTTTAGGCTTTTAAACGTAAATGATTAATAATGTGACATACTTTTTTGTTTTTGAAAATTCCAAAATTTGCACAAATGACCCTCAATTTTTGGAACTATCTGTATTTGAACAAAGATAAAAAAATGTTTACGTTAGTTATTTTGCTCAGTTTAGGCCAAAATCGTTGGTTTCATCATTTTAATTCAAGTTGTTCGTCTGCACTCTGTTTGAGACACCTTACGCGAAACATTCAGTCATTCAGTATACATTATTAAAATGTTGGTCGCTGTTTTCTGATTAAATGGTACATTATAGTAACAAAATTATGTTGCTAAAAAATCAAGAATTCACCCATAGGTTTAGATTATAGACAGAAAGGGTTGTTTATCGTAACATTCAATTGTAAATTATTTAGCCCTATGTAAAAATCTTTGATAAAATCAATGAGGAAATATATGTCTTAAAATTAAATATAAGACTTGGCCTTCTTATAAAACTTAAATAATCCGAATGTAGCTGTATTTATTCACCCACCAATTATTCTGTTACGACGTGTTATCTTGTTGAGTGTTATTTAAATAGCTCCCACTAAATAACCACTGAACACACCGATATTGGGGATAATCCTCATAACAAATGAGTAGCAACAATGAAAATGAAACAATGAGTTTTAAACAAAGAGTCACTGGTTGACGGGCGGTTTAGCTGCAGTCCGTCTCGTTACACTGTCTCTAAACGGTTTAATGGGTCTCTATGGTTTGATGGTTGTACTGAGAGACATCACTAAGTAAAAGTACACCTAACACATTATTGAAGTTTATTTCTTACAACAAAATTCTTATGCATAATGTTTACATTAATATATTCATGAATCAGATATTTGTTTGTCGGGTTTCTCAAGTCAAGGGATTATTCGGAATCGGAGCAAAGAAACAAGGGTAGATGATAGCAGACGTCGAGTTTAATGACTAATGAAATTACTAAATCTGAATCCTGGCATTTAAGATTGATTTGATTTATTTTGGAGTACTGGAATTTGTTTAACTTCTTTCAGAAGCTTCATTAGGATGTAAGACAAATAAAAAATGTATCTTCTTGAATGATTTATTTAGCACTATTTAAATTATTTTGTACCAAGTTTAATTTTGAGTTTATAATTGTCATTTATTTCAAATGCCGGTTAAGATTCAACAGATTTTTTTGAGATTGATTGTGGTGTTTCCAGAGAATTCTAGGACTTTCATGTATAAGATTGTAAACTTAATTTCGAGCGTTTTGATTGGTTGGTCTGCAAGGTCCAGCTGTTTCTTATTGCTTTTCAACCACGTCTATAAATATAAGTGACAGGCCCTCAGCCGCTCCTTTTTCAGTTCTTGTTTAAAGATGAACATAGTAATACGTAGTTGTCATTTCCCCAATTTGGGTAAGTAGAATTTAAATTTTATTTAATATCGTTCGAAATTAGGTCAATATAGGTTGTAATTTAACTTTAAAAAACATTAATTAAATAAATGTGTAAATCATAGCAATTTAATTGTTCTTTTTTAGGGTACATGAATTGTCATGAGAAAATTATAAAAAGAAAGGAAGTCTTAACTGGCATTAAATTGTGAAGTATAAAGTATAAATAATAAATCATAAATCAATAATAATTATAAAACTGAAGTAAGACTGGAAAAGTATTATTACATATTTTGAAGAAGAGGATTGAAGAGGATTTATTTAAGTTGTGATCAGGAATTTTTTAATTTTATTTTATATATATTAAACGTGGAAGTTTGAAAAAAAATGTGATTATAATACAAAAGAATATCCTGCAATCCGTTGTACTTAAACAATCAAGTTTGTTTTATTATCTTGAGTATCCAGTACAATAAATAATGAACTAAAACAAATTATGTGTACCTAAAATTATCAAGTTTTATAATTAAATTGAGTAATTGCTGTTATAACAGTACAATTTTATTATTCTTGTAGTAGTGCTTAATTGTTGTAACTGGAAATCAAAGATAAATATAATTTTCCCTTATCATTAAATGATTAAATTAAAAGGTAATTAGGTAGTTAGTGAAAAGAAGGATTCATGTCATCTATTCAAGTAAAACTCACGTGATATTGTAGCTGGGAGATAATCTAGTGGTAATATATTATCACCTATTTAACAATATTTTTAAGCTATTAAACTTAACTGTTATAATTTATATTCAAGTTTACACTGTATCATTGGCTGCTGTAGCATTGACAGTAACACATTGTTAGAAAAAATATGTGCTAATAATATATTGTTTTGACATTTCATTTAAAAGTATCATTATTTGTTCTATTCAATCTCTTTGAATGTAACATACACGATACGTTTGGATTATTCAATTTGTTATATCCTAATGATTAGTTTGTGATTAATGTAGCTAATACCATAAAAATGTGTCTTGGGAGTTCCTCACACAATTAACTACAAGCTACGTTAATATGCAATATGTATATGGTAAAACCAAAGCCACTTGGAAAAACCAAACAAATTTTAAACAACTGATTCCAAGACACGTTTCCACTAGTGATGCAGTCGAACGGATGTTAGTTTTGTAATGGTATGGTAATATAAACAAACAAGGTCACAGACCGGACCGGCGATTGTTCTTGGGCGTCTGCACCTTTCTTTGTTACCATTTACTTTTATCGCCACTATTATAGTGGTATAACATTTACAGGCAATTAAATAAAAGGTTTATATTTATAAAACTTGGTTTGATTCAAATAAAATAAATTTTTTTTATATTTACATTCTAGTAGCCGCTAATCTTGCATATTTGAATCTAAGTATTTTAGAATCAGTGAAAGAATAAAATCGCATTAACAGTAATGAGTATTTAAAGTTTAATAAAGCAATCAGTTAACTTATGTTTCCTTTCTTACAACGTGATACTATGCCTATTATTACTATACTACTTTTAACTTGCCTTCTTTTGTCTTAGTACAGTAATGGATGTGACTTTACTTCTTAAAAAAACACTACATTCACACATATATTTTGTATTTCTTATATAGACTACTGTCAAGAATTATTAATTAACAATTGACAATCTATTAACAACTACTGTAAACAATAGTGTAGATTAAACATGTGTACAAGTACATTTTGATCAGCATTTTTCTTTATATACTGTAGCATTAACTTATTTAAATAGATGAATGATTACAGATGCTCAGACGAAATGTATCATGCCATGAATTTAGGGTGATAATAGTTTACTGTTGTCTAAACTCTATGAACCTTCAGATGACTAGATATTACCCAAAGAATTACACGTTTATAAAGGAGGAGGGAAGGGTAAATTTGCCTACTATAAAATGATTAAGGGCTTTCAGTACAATACTTCAGTATTTTGGATGTCAAAATCATGCTAGTAAATTGAATAAGTTTTAGGGTGGAACTCATTAAAGTTTGTAAAAAACGTACTGAATACATAATACATTTTACTAAATTACCGTTGTAGCTACTACACGTTTTGCTGCACCGTTATGCAGGTAGCAGATCAATTATATTACGAAAATCATTTGTACAACACTCACCAACAATTTGTATCACTCACCAACAAAAAAGAGTTCTTATCGATGGGGATTTATCAGGAAAATATAGACGATTAATGTAGTTTTTAAAGTTCATTTGGTATAAATTCTAAAAAACCCCAAGGAAAAATGTATTAAAGTCAATAAACATTTCAGCTCCAGATCTGAGTTAAAGAGACAAAGAGAGAAGTTTTAAGTGCTCTTCAGAAGTTCAATGTTTTATGTCCGGGTTTTCCCTAAGCCCACTTGTAGAATATATAGCTTAATTTCCAGCATCTTCGAGTGACCAATTTCAGTTTTGTCCAATACTTAATTAGTAATAAATAAATGGTTTCAATCTTTTTACAAATTAAGCTATACTACAGACCATATAAAAAACCGGTTATAACTACATCTGTTGTTTTAAATATAATTAAAATAAAGTTTTTTTTTCTTCAACCGTAATCAAGGTGGCGGTTCTGAGGTCCTACAAAATAATTTATCTCCGTCAGTTGGCCGTATAAACTGATGTATAACTAATTATTGTCGTCCCCAACTATCGATACATTAATAATATTCTTGTTAACAATGAATTATATATTTCAGATTTAAACCCTCATATCTTACTTGAAAAAAGACATCCTTCTCTATTGTTTCAAAACGTGTTTTATATTTTAATTAGAGAAACTACTCCGTAATAGGGATTAATTGAATACTAAAAAAATACTTTTCCAAAGCGTTTTTGACCATTTTAAATTCCCTTCAAAGAGTTTCAATATCTTCAATTATCTTTGATAGAAGAACCTAAATAAATTAGGATTCTGTCTCTGCAGTCAAGCGTTTAACACCTTTTTGTGGATTTTACATTGACTGGCCTTATCAAATATTGAATTAGTTTTTAATAGGACTGGACATAATTGAATGTAGTGTAAAAAACAGTGAACAACTTATTTTATATACAAAATATTGTTTTAACTGATGAATAAATATATGGGAAATAAACATTTTACGAGTATATAAACCAATATTACGATTGTGAATTTAAAATTATATTCAAAAGTAATCATTTACATTTCATTTTACCAAATAAGCCATGTGCATATCTTACGCTACACGTGATCACATAATACTTTTGACTAGTGTGTAAATCATATTTCCATTGTTATGAACATTTTCTTAAACAAAACATTGACTAAAAGATGTATAAAACCTCTAGAGTAGCATATGTGAAAATAAAGGTGACAACACAAACTTACAAATCTATAAACTTAGAGATGGACAGGTCAACTTAGTTTCACTCTCCCCGCCCTCGCCAAATTCATACCTTTAGCACTGAGAAATCGAATCACATCGCGTACATCATCGTCGGAGGGCTTCGGTGGCGTAATTTTTAATATTCACATATAAACGTAAACTTGGTATATATTTGACGCAGTGTCCCACGTTTCCCAAAAGATGCAGGAATGCCAAGCGCAGCGCTGCAATGACGCTGACGTGGTTTAAAAACGGTACTTATTTTTAAAACACGTCTCGAACTTTAAAGTAAACTATTTTTTACCAGAAAAGACCAGCGTTCTCAAGTTCTATTGAGTTGAGTGGTGCAAAAAACAACAAAAAAAGTCTTCGTAAAAAACAATCTCGTTGAATAAAGAAAAGTTCATAAGCCCAGCACTAAACTCGCAGAATTATTTCAGAAGTCCTCTTGATTCCACCGTAAAACCTCACCTGTTATAAGCTCTTTCACTATTCTCATTAGTTTATATTTTTGTGTTATAATACAAACCCAAATTAATTTCTTAAACAATCAAATTATCTTATTAATAATCTTAAAATAAATAATTTCGGTAATTTACCACAACTAATTTCAAATATATATATATATATATATATATATATATATATATATATATATATATATATATATATATATATATATATATATATATATATATATATATATATATATCTAATGGTCAGTGTCGGTAAGTGTTTGAAATATTAAAAAAAATAACAAACTCAATATCACCAACAATGAATTTCAAATCTTATATATTAAAAAATATTGTTTTTTTCTTTTCCGAGTCTGTTCGGCTCTTCTACCCGACCGATTTTCATAATTGTGGTCTTAAATTAATGGTACGCACGCCCGAATTTGCCATCAAGCATCTGCATTCATTTATCTACGGCATAGCTCGACTTATACTCAATAAAACATTCCTCCCCATGCATTTCTTATGGGAGTTTCAAATTTGCAGCATTGTCTTATGATTGTTTTTCATACATACCCGAATTTAATCCAGGTACATATTTAGTTTTGGTCTTGAAATACTCACTGAATTACAGGCTTTTATATGAGTTAGAGATCATTCAAGTCTGTAGAGTTTAAGGTGAGTTATGGACCTTCAAACAACATAAATGTGAATTTTTCCCAAATTCGACTTTATTTAAAGATCCATATCTCTAGTACTAATTATGTTAACTGACATGGCTTTGTCTAAGAACCATCAGAGGAGTACTAGCTTCATATTACAGGACTAAGCAGGATAGCAGGATTTAAGCTGTAAGTTATAGAGATTGGATGAGTTTCAAGCGAACGCAAGGTGGACAACAAACTAAAATTTTAATTTTACCAAGATTTGTAGCTAGTTATCGATTGATAGATCCAGTATTTTTTATGTTATTATATGTTTATTGGTATGAGAACACTCAGTGGATTACAGGCTTTCATTTAAGTTATATTGTTTGTAGTTATGATGAATATGAAGTGAACTGTAGACCTCCAAACAACACAAATTGTATTTATTTTAGTAACTGCCTGCAATTATTGAGCAATAACTCCAGTTTTATTTATGTTATTTTACATGTTTTAGTCTTAAAATATTCACTAAATTATAGGCTTTCATTTGAGTTATTGATAATTATATCTGACAGGTTTTAGGCGATTTATGGTCTTCAAACTAACATAAATTTTAATTTTTCCAAAATTTGACTTTAATTAAATATCCTGAAATTCTTATTAAATTATGCTATATATTTTAGTCTACGAACTTTCAGTGAAATACCGGCTTTCATTTAAGTCATTTATTATTCAAATTGGTCGATTTTTAATCAAACGCACTATGGACAACCAAAATAAAGTTTAATTTTTACAAGGGGTTTCTTAAAGTAAAGATCAATGGTTCCAGCATAATTTATGTTACTATATATGTTTTGGTATGAAAACAATCAGTGAATTACAGGCTTTCAGTTGAGCTATTGTTTATTTTGGTAGGATGAATGCGAACTGCTTGATTACAAATAACACGGATTTGATTTTTTATAAGATTCGTCTTCAATCAACGATATATAAAATCTTTTGGAAATTTTCATAACTCCAGTTTTATTGAAGTTCTTTGACATATTTTCGTCTTAAAATACTCATAAAAATAAACTATTTCATTTGAAATGTTGATTGTTGAAATCTGATATGTTTAAGGCGAGGAATGAACCTCTATAGAGCACAAATTTGACTTTTTCCAATTTACAGTTCGATATTTCCATTTATGATTATGTTATCCTAAATATTTTGGCCTGAGAGCCTTCAGTGAATCCTTGGCTGAGGTATTAATTATTACATTCTGATATATTTGTGCTATAGGGTTTTGAGAGTTACAAAGTAAAAGGTATGATGAGCGAACCCTGCTTTCCAATTTCAGCATAGTTTTCAGACATTTTATTTTTAAATCCATTCCTCCTTTTTTTAATCAAACATAAACGTATACATCTGGGAGGCCAACTAATTTGATTACAATATTATCACCATTATTAAGTTAAGTAATTTTTATATATATATTTTGTATTATTAATTTAAATGCTGCGGAGCAGCATAGGTCCTCTAGCTATTTATTAATTTTCATTTAAATCAAGCGAAAATTTCATTTATTGTTCGAAAAATAAAATATAATTATCATGGCAAATTATGAATTTAGAGTCATTTATTAAGCAAAAAGTCCCATACAAAACAGATTGTCTATTCGAAAATAGATATTGTTTGGAGTTTTTAGCCAGCCGACTTGATCGTAATTCACATTAAATGATCGACATTATATATTGGTGTCCATGTGTTGTCGATGTATGTAGCTGTATTGTCATTAGCTGGAGCAAAACAAACACGTTGAATCGTTTAGATGTTTTTGTTTGTGTTCATGTAACGTTGGCAATTACGGTCTGTTAGTTGCAACTGTACTCTTTTGTACACATGTATCACCGAGTTTTAAAATTTTCAAATATATGCCAGCTTATGTATCTAATGCAATAATTACGAATTATTATCAGTGTTCATGTTAAAAGTATTTTAAACAATAAGGGAAAACAATAAGAGTATATAATAACAGAATAACAAGAACAAAACTGTTTTTATTGAAATGCTGTGATTGAATGTGGTTTTATTTTTCAAGAAGAGTTCCATATTTATTTTGATACACTAGGTAGTGGCATCTATACAAGAACTTAATATACATGATTGATACTATAAAACAGCTAGTTGTTATTAGCTCCTGATTCAGTCCTCCAGTACTTTAGCACTAGGTGAAGTTGACAATTTGTGACCTAATTGTAGCAAATAGTACATAGCCAGTAGCACCACAGCGCCTAGGACGTAGCTAGTAGTTAATAGTAGTAGTTAGTATTAGTAATCCAGTTGTTAGAACAGCTTCAGTCGTTAATAGTTACTAGATATTGAGTGGTTAGGAATCATGAACTAGCTAGTAGGATATTTTAGGCTAGTATTTTCTGGTGATTACCACTCTGTTAGTTGCGAAGAAACATTTGACAGATCCTAGCTATTTGAACTCTTGTGATTAGTTGGTACCTAGAAGCTAAGTAAATAGGATTGTCAAGCGTTGGTGTTCAAGCCTGAGTCCACAGTCAAATGGTTCTATAGACGCATCTCTTTGTTCTGACACCCAGGTATCGCTAACATCTGGGATTTGTGAAGTAAGCGTAAATAATTAAGGTTGATGTATCGTTTATACACAATCAGGTTTATACTTAACAAAAGTATATGCTTAACAATGTTTCTTCAAAATAAAAATAAAAATTCTGCTCATTTATTTTTATGCGACTCATTCTGTTATAAACAGTTTAGTATTTTACAAACAAATACTATGCATTATTTTCAAAGAGTTAGAATGGTAATACTGGAGACAACACTGATGTACAAAATTGCGAGCCTTTATTTGCCAAGTTTTGGTGAGGCAAAGAACTACTCGGGGAAATCGACCGAGTCGATAAAGTGAACCAAACAAATAGTCGTTCATGATTTTAAAATTAATAAACTTGTATTTGTTTATTTACTCACAATTTATCATATTTCACGGCAAGATTAGATACAGAAATCAAACAAAATACTTATTTATTACAACTTTGAATACTTTTACTATAGTGGTTTGCATGAGTAGAATACTCACAAGAACAAAACTGAAGAACAAATGAATACTCTTGTGGTGCTTACAAGAATAAAACAAGGATAGTTCAAAGATCGTAAATATTCGTCACCGGTGTACCAACCTAAAAAAAAACCCAGCTCGCTTTTTCGACGAAAATCTTTAAGCAGTGTTGCCTCCAGTATTACTAATAAACCTCATTGATTATTTATTTGTGTGAACTTAACTATTAATAACTGAAAATGGTTCATAACACTGATCAGCGACGGTAAAATAAGCTGTAAATAAATAACTGTGGTTAGAAAATATACCTCAGAGTTTAACCTAAAAATTAGTTGTTCTCAATTATTTTCATAATGTAACATTAGCTCACCATTTCCCAGTGTTTATCATATTAAAACCAAGTTCTTCCACTTGTACCTATCCAAGAGAAAAGAAAACTAATTTTACTAATCAAAACAATAATCAGGATTTCAATTTATTTAACGCGAGATGTACCAACATAAAATTGCGAACTAATAAAGCTAATTAACGAACCATAAACATAGTTATTATTTATGTTGTAGGTGGTAATGTTGTTTTTTTCAGTGTAAAATGATGTGGAAACGAAAGTTAGTCCTCACGGTTCAGCAAGGCGAAAAGTGAGTTCATCTTTCAGAATAAACCTCATTAGACTTCATATGGAAAGGGAGAACTAACACAACTAATTTACGTATTTTGTAACGAAAAGTGAACGGTGGAGACATTTTCTTTTTGTTATTTCATCGCCAATTGCATTTTTATTAGCAGCGTATACAAACAACATAAACGCTTTTAGGAAAAGCGGTCCAAACCCCTCAAATGTTTGTGGATAGCCCGGGATTTGAACCCGTGACCCCTTGAACCGAAGTCCAGCTAGATGCACAGATTTTTGCAGTGTGTAGCAATTAAAGGGGCAAGAGTGACAAGGATTCTGTGCCTACTACGCAAAATAAATCGAGTGAGAAAAGCTTATCACTCTAACAGTAATGAGGGATGGAGAAACGGAGGAAATTCGTTCCTCTATTGAAGAAAAGCTAATGTTTGTCAAAACATCAAACAAATCTTAATGTAATACCTATCTTTCAAATGAGTACTAATAGTACTGGGAATGGCCAGAATTGAAAAACAATAGATGTATTGCACATATCTTAAGGTAACGCAAACAATATATAAAAAATCACAAGGATTATTGAACCGAAATAAAAAATATCCATATAAATTAATATATGTTTAATGTTCTCTTAGGTGCTTCTCATGGTTATTCAGTGTAGCTCATGTTACAGCCAAAAATATCGGTTATTAGTGAGCTTTGTTATTATCTTCAAAATGCTTTCAAAGGCTTTCAAAATGTCATCAAGTAATTGCTTCTACGATACTTGAGCTTTACCACTGACAAGTGTCTTTTGCAATCTACTAATACTATAATGTTACGTAAGGTTAATAATAGTTAATGTCCTAATAATCCCATGTGCCTACGAATCATTTATGAGTTTTAAAAAGTTACTTGTAATTTAAGTATATTTGTTTACTGTTACATTACCTTTTCCAAAGATGTACTTTTTAAAACCTTAATATAAAATAAATTGTATGTTATATACATGAAATACGAAGGTCTGTGAAAAGAATGATGTCACTAATAAGTTACAATGCTGCTATTGCAACTTATATTTCCATACTGAGTGCAATATGTTTCCTTGTAACATTATTGTAAGATTTATTTTATAATGTAGATGTTTACTGAGAAATAAATATTTTTAAATCGGTGGAAACCTTTTTTAGTGGTTGATTCATTATCTTCCTAACAAATTCTACGAAAGCTTGGTGATTATGTTTTACTATATCCTCACACAGCGTTATATATTATACTTATGTTTCGGTAATATTTAAACTAAAACAACAAGTTCTATTTACCCTTTATGACGTAAAAACCACTGTAAGTAATTACATAGAAAAATATCTACATGGTATATAAGCTTACACTAGTTTTGTCAATTAATTAATTTTTTATATTGATATTCTTCTGGTAAATTATCAATCAACTGCACTTACCCCAATCCCTAAATGAACTAATCCTAAATGTTGTGCCACTCTATAATAGTTATTTGGGGTGAGTTACTTAAAAGTTAGTGAAATATTCTCATAATACTTTGTGTACAACTACAATGTTGTATACAACATTAAATTACTGATTAAGTAGGAGCTCGTTTATAAAAAATGACTTTTAGCGAAAACGCCGCCCCCGAACACAGATAGAGTCACAATCGCATAATTAATTAAAGTGATAAAGTGGACGGATTAAGTTATTTGATAAAATCCTAATATATGGCTGACATATTTTGATGGACTCATGTAATTTTCTAGATTATTGAAAATCACACATTTTTGTTTGCCGTTTTAACAGAAGCGCGCGCAACAAGATCACGTGAAATAGCACGGACATTCATCACTATGTTTTCCTGCGTACTGTCGGGAGGGGGGCTGAAATAAAATTACAAGATTGAATATTTGTGAAAATATTTAATATTACTTCCATTTTTTATAATGGGATGGATAACTAAACTTTAAGAAATAGTTTAAAACAAATGAAGCAGGAACATTCATCACATTTGTACATGGATTATCAGCTTTAGGATTGTTAGTCTTTAATCATGTATATCAAATACACACTTTAAGAACATTGTAAGTAAACTATTTTGTAAAAAGTTAAAAAGAATGTTAAAATCAAGAATCACTCCCTTTCTCTCGTAATTGGTCCATCAAAGGTGGTTTGAACGTTAATTATCATTACTGGACATCTTCTCTATGTTGCCAACAAGCTTATAACCCAACCTTTGAAGATCTGCTATGTCCTGTAATATGATATGCAATATAACTTAATTCTTGGTGTCCATAAGATGTTATATAAACGGTCTACTTTTACATATAATATGTAGATACAAAGTAAACAACACCATACAAATATTGTACACTATATGTACATTTACGTTTTTTATTTTTGTTTTTTGTTAAATGTACACGTTTTCATACGACTCCCACTGGAGTAAAACATTTGATTTGATTAAAAGCAAGATGAACAATTATATTTTTGTATTTTAAAAGTTAATAATGCACTCGGTCGATAGGCATGTTTCTTTAGTAAATATAATATTATCGTGTACAATTCATTTTAGATGCCATACCAACTATCCTCTAGTGTCTTAAATTATGCATTTTTATGAAACTAATATTATTATTAGCTATGTGCTATTCCGAATAACTGATTGAAGGAATAATGTTCCTCACTTTCACACCAACAGCCCTGTAATTAAAACAAACTTTAGAATAGACCTCATACTTTTGTTCTGAATATCGATAATTTATGACTGTGCCGACAGTGTATATTTTATTTTTTTAACTAATGCCTTGTAGCTCGTAATATAGAAAAAACATTTCTAGCTTTTATTACCTGAAAAAGGTTTTACTACAAATGGTTATTACCCATAACTTTAAAAACAAAAAGGCTTATATAAAATCATCAATCCAAATCAAACAGGCATTCTAAAAGCTGGATCTAAGCTTCGCTTTAAAAAGGACAAAATTGAAAGGGGGCAAGTTTAGTTCAAAGAGGAGCTTACAGAGGGGTAGAAGCATCTTCGCCTTCTAAACAGTTATAAGCTGTAATCTTGTTCCGTATGCTATCCAAATTTCATCTTTGTAATTCTCAGGGCTTGTTAAAGACCGTAAAATTTAAAGGCGTTGTTGTATCACCACTTTGGGAAAAAATTGTATGCAGTATTAAAAAAATGCTCGAAGGAGTTTATAAATGTAATTTAGCAACTCTACTAACATATAATATGACCAGGTTCTCAAAAATACAGGAGGGCAAGTTTTTAAGCATTTATTGCATATAAGAATAACTCATTGAACCTATTTTGATTTGTATTTTTGTTCATTGATAAGTTCCATTATTCCAAAATCGGATAAGCCACAATTTACCCAAAACAATGGAAGTGCCAGACAATATAAATTTAACAATGGATTTGTAACAAAGACCTGATAAATTACGGGGCTTGAGCAAGCGTCGTTCCCTGTCATGGTGAAACATGAGTACAAAACACTACTTAGAGTGTTCCTGTTTGATTAGATACACGAAGACTTAAGAAACTACATATAAGATAACAACAACTTAGAATTTTATTTAAAATTATCAAAAAAGTAAATAACAGAATATTTAATATTATTATCATATTTGCAAAAACAATTTTAAAACAAAATGCACAGGTTTGTAATGATACAAAATTACTTTTGTGCATTAAGATGAACGTTCTCTAAATACTAAGAAACGCTTTTTGGGAAGGATTTCAAGAAAAACTTATATTTTACTTTGAGGAACTGTAGACTGCTTGTTTTAGCCTGTATCACAACGTATCGTTAGTAAAATTCCGTAGCAAAGCACGTATTTCGGCAATTAGTTTAAATTATTTTACAATCAGATCATCAAACTAAATATGATTATTGCTACAATTTATGTGCATTAAACGAAATGGTTGTCAATCATACTATGATTAATTTCAATAATTACTATAATGTAAAACAAATTATAATATATTTGTGCACAAAATAGGTTCAGACATAATCGTAATAGCCCTTAACAACACAATTTAAAGAAGATCCGGTTATAATTGTTTTTGAAAATATGACAATAATATTAAATATTCTGTCATTTAAGTTTTTGATGATTAATCGTATGAAAAATTACCTTTTGCAATTAAAAATCATTAAAATACAAACTGTTGCAAAACTTAAAAATATGAAATATAACTCCTTACGTTGATACTTTAAATAGTTATTCTTTCTTTCCCGAACTTCTAGCGATTGAATATAATAATTCGCGATTAAAATATTATACATGACTATTTTTTCTGTTGAACTTGTTAACTGAATTTGTTTTGATTTAGTATTATTTCAAGAATGTATTTTTAAATTATCATCATCAACATTTGTTTTGATTTTTTGGCCACCCAGAAGTTTAAATTTTTATCCTACCAGGATTTGGATTAATCTCTCATATAATTTGACTCAATCTGAGGGTTAAATAAAATCCTTGTGACATGCTATGGAGTATGTACATGTACAATACACCAAAATAATGTTTTTTTTATTCAGTTAGCTTGGAAAAAACTGAATTGATACGCTATTAAGTTTAGAGACTTAATTTTTATATTTATAAAGTGTTTATTTACTGGTTAAGATTACATCAAAACCTTACAGTTTAAGGTAAGCTATTTTTGATTTTAAAACAATGTTTATAAATGAAGTCATGAAATAAGAGATGATCCTCCAAGCAATTTAAACTTTAAAGCACAGTGGAACTCCAACAAAGGATTGTAAACAATTAAGTGGCGGACGGTTTGATCGGTGCAAATCAGGCTGACCAAAGGCCAACCAAATTTAACATTAATGACAATTAAGCGACTATGGATATTTTCCTCAATTGTAATTCTGATGATATGTTTTTAATCAAATACTGTATATATATATATTTTTTTAGGTCAACAGTACATAATATTAGAATAATATATGTTACTTTAAATTTATTATAATACTATTCACTACTATAGTACTACTATATTCATTACTACTGTAAACCCTAAATTAATTTGTACACACTAAATTAAAGCTTTTTCCACCAAATATCAAAATGGCAGTATAGTCCATCCTTCCGTTAAAATAAGACGAAATAATCTTAACGCGCGCGTTATTGTAATCTCAAGTTTAATAAGACAATTAAAGTCTTAATGAATTAAATTCTTTAATTGTAGTCCTATGCAATTTCTGTAGTAGAGTGTGATTTGTATTTAACGCTTTACGTCCGTTTTGAGACAATTATAATCATTAAATAATTGACTCCTGGCAAAATAGTCCAATATTTGTTCAATTTGTTCCAATTTTATATCAAATGGGGTAGTAATGATTTTTTGAAATTTTGGGTATGATGAAAGCCTTTTGATTAATCCAAGTTTCCACCCTCGGGTCACCTCCGGATCTGTCAAAACTAAAAAAAAAAAAAAAACACGTCGTTTTCGGCCTATTTTAATTTGTTGTCAGTTTTGACACTGAGTGACTAATTTTTAGACCACTATCAACCAATCCAAGGGTGGTATTTAAAAGGAACGAAATTGTCAACAATTTGATCTATAGAAGCCCAATCATTTCCGAAATACAACTTTTTAACTGTCGCAGACTCATAATATTGTTAAGATCTTTACGACCTAATCACAGCAGAAAAAAGTAAATAATAAAAATAAAAATTTCCAGTAATGTTCGAGATGTAAACTTAAATTCCTAAAATAAGTTAGAAATGACATCACTAGCAAAGCAAATATATTTTGATATTTATTTTTAGTAAGTAAGTAATAACAACACGTAATACGCTGATAAAAAAGTTATTTAGTTATTTATTTTTAGTTTAGCTCGCTTTGTTAGTGCGGGGAAGTCGTTCATGCCACCAGACTGTTGTCTTATTTTCTTTCTTGCCTCTTGATTCGGTTCATCAAGCCCAGATTATATTTTCTAGAATTAAGTTTTTATAATATTAATTTTCAAATATATGTCGTTTGTTTTACGTAGTTTCCAGTGTCATCCGAGATCATAACCTTCGATTTATCATAAGGCCTTCACCATATACAACTTATAAAAAAATCGTTACCCCATTTGATGCAAGACAACCTTTTATTTTAGGAAAAAGATTATTGGATTAACAATATAATGGATAAATTAAAATATATCATTATGAATAGCACATATCCTATATATCCTGTTATAAATTACTTGAAGATGAATTATTGACTTTAGTAGAATAACAGGACGATGAAAGAGGGCTTAAATTACAGATCTTTGTCAAAAATACATTGAAAAATTACTGATCTTAACAAGATATTTATAATAATAATCAAACCAATTATTGTAATTATAATGAAAGCGGGAGAAAGCAAAAGTCTAATTTGAATATATTTACTCAATTATTGTAAGCTTATACATGTCTAAACAAAGTGGTTGCAGGTAAATATATTTATACACCACTAGTATGTATCACTTTTATGTGACCTATGTTGGATGAAGTAATGAATACGATTAAGTTTCATATTAATTTGTCGATGATACACAGTTACTGTTATGCCGGAAGTTTCTGCTCTCTGAAACTACCGTGTTTCCACCTACACAATGTATAGGCTATACGTTAGTTATTACATTAAGTTTTGGTGTTCTTAAAAACGAGTTTTTTTATATCCAACCGTAAACAATATTTAACATCAAAAGATCAACATTAAGATTTATACATCAAATCTTTTAATCATAGACATTTTTGTTTTTTTATATTTATGGGAAATAGACAATACTAGTGGCTTGAAGGGGTCATAGCCCCTAACCTCGCCCCAATATCCTGTATTATCTGATTTTGTTTATTCTTAATTTGCTGAGGAAAATAAAACAATTTAAATAGGAACACTTGTCAGTTCGTAAAGAAATTAGACACTTAATTACTTGTTTTAATGTAAAAAAAGAAGACGTTTTTAGATCCCCATGCTTTTCTTATGGGGGTGTTTTACGTTATTTCTCGTTTGCTGGTGACTTTTTAGAAATACTGCTATTTTTACCTTGGATACCTTAAACTAAATAGCTGACAATACCGTACATTTAAGCCGTCTCCCATCATCCTGCAATTTGCCAAACTCACATAATTTCTACTTAAAGATTTCGCTTACAGAATTATATAAAAAGATACGATTGTAATTCGTCATTGGACAACCTCTAAAAACTAGTAACACATAAACTACTGTACAAACTAATCTGATAACAATGGAATAGGTTGATTGTATTGTGTCCTTTAGTCTGCTGAGTAAACTGAATATGTTTACTGGATTTTTACCGGATTTGGTTCATGTAACCACGCTAGAGACATTTAGTTGTAACGATTTACTTAAAATTATTAATAAAAAGCGGCTAAAACAATACATATGCTGAAATTCCGGGAATTTGTCTTTATAAATATACACATTACTAGCTGGTACCCGGTGCGACTTTGTTTGCTTGGCGTTTTCTTCCCTACCATTGATTCCCGGGTTGTTTTCCCATTGGTAATAATATTGTTACTATGAAAAAATAAATTAAATCATTACTCTGTAAGGTCAATATATACAATTTTAAATCCCAGTAGGACGAAACCTTAAGAGTTCTCGGACCTTGATTAGGGGCTATAAACCTTCCTCAGCTTAACCAGAATGGCCATGTAAAGTTTAATCGCAATAAAATAGGAGATATGGGAGCAGATAAAGAATAAACAGACAACAAACATAGATTTGTATACATACACATTATATACAGATAATTCGTTTAAACTAAACTACCATTGGTATTGCAGAAATCTTAACATTTACCACAATCTTTAAAATGGAGGAGACCTCACCTATTTCGTTGTGACTATTTAACCTATTACTTTAACATTTTCAAAATCTGTATAGTTTTATAACGTTTAACATAAAACTCCACATGTTATGCCATTTTAATATTTCATTCTAAATTGGAAGTGTTTAAAGAAATTATCTCGGACATGTTCTATCACTTATTAATAAACACAAAGTTTCACGACGTTTCGGGATCTGGAATCTGATACCATCTTCAGGTGGAAAAAATACCTAGAACATAAAGAAATTAGGGGAGAAACAAAAAAATTATTTTGTTATTTTGTTCTAGGTATTTTGTCCTCATGAAGACAGGATCAGATTCCAGATCCTAAAACGTTGCGATATTTTGATTTTACTATTAAGTCATGGAAAACGTCCCCCAATAATTTCTTAAATAACATAAACTCACGATCACCAAAAATGAATTTTTAACAAAGAACTGAATTGAAATAAATGTTTCTTCTAAAGTTTCCTCTTGGCGCAAAAGGCCAGGAGATTAGGAGGTCATAAGTTAAATTGTGTTTTACCATTAGACACGCATTGGATAAACAATCACAGCTTTATTTTACTTCGAAAACCGTTGGGTTGGATAAAAACAGCCAAGAGTGAAAATTCCTCAATGTCACGGACTATTTAAATAATAAAAATATGCAATTTAAAGACTCTTTAATAATTGACACCATATTTCAAAATATTTTAGTCTATAAATTGAAACACTATCATAGTGGCGATATAAATGAAAATAATTTATCGTTAGCTATATTGAAGGATAACGGTCAAATAAAAAAATCCAAATAATGTTTCTTATAGAGACCTAAATTTAAGGAGTTAGCCTATTTAAAGTTGTCCGTAAATCTTGTAGTTTACAAGATAGCAATTATAGTAAATACGGTCCAATTGCAATGACACTCAGCATAATATATTCAATGTCTCAATAACAGTTTTGAACTAGTGATATGTGTAGTTAAATAATGTTCTGTAATTTACCAGTTAGTTTGTCATCTACTTAAGTAATGCATAAGAGCTAGAAGGATATAACTCAATCGGACTTCCACATTTAGTTATGTTGACTGTACTATTTAAAATGCATTAGGAAAGTTATTATCAATGTTGAACAATTTTTAACATATGTTATGGTCAAAATATATTGTTCAGTGCGATTGGTAAATATTGCCATTATAATTTTAATTCTGTATATGTAAATTACATTGAAATACTTTACGTAAATGAAGCAAATTACACTTAATTACTGAAAAATAAAACTTTGTTTTGAGTGCATTAAATCATATGCAATCTACAAATGCAATTATTTAAGCTCCGTAGAGGGGCAACATGCTTGCATTAAACAGCTCAAATAAGTTATATTATTTGATATTAATTGTTATTATATATTATTGCGTATATAAATGCAAGTGTCCTTAGACGATTAATCTCCTGAACACTGCAAATGAGGACCTTGACCCGCTAGTTCTATTTGCGTTTATTTTGTCTGCTGCTTTACAAGCACAACACGTTTTATGGCTACACGGTTTACACATTATAACAAAGAGGAAGACAAATAAATGTATTTATGCGTTTTCCTGGATAACGGAAATATTGAGAGGTTGTTTTCCAATATATTGAGCGTAAAGTAGCAATAGAACGTTGACATGTTTATTCCCAGAATTTCAATACTCAATATCTTTGGCCGTATATGGATGGAATTTCCTGAGTAAGTTTTTTCCGAGAAAATTCTGATGCATATTTAAACTATACAGATAATAGTTATTTACAAATAACACCTTTTTCTTTTTTTCTAAATTATAAGTAATAACAATATTTAAAGGGTGATTAAAATGGTTAAATGACGTTTCTTCTGCACGTATTGGGTGACAAGACGATAATTCAGTGTTATAATAAGCTTACAATTTTCCTTTAAATATCAATAATAATTACTGTAATACTCGGTTTACATAGTTGCATAAAAACCCAACTGATGCAATGATTTAAGGGTTGTTGACAATTTACTGTTAGTTTTAAGGGGGAATCTCTCCCTTTCTCCCAGTGAAGCTTAGGGGGTAATATATATCTCCTGTGTTCAATTGTGTATCAACAAATAACTTACTTACTTGTAAATAAATGGGATATGTTTTTAAGATGTGTCAATTTACTGTTTTCTCTGTAAGAATAGTGCCATACAACATACCTAAAAATCTATATTTATATTTTCTATGCAAATTTTTATGCAATAAGTTGTAGTTGTATACGTGTTGCTACAACTAAATAGGATAAATAAACTACGTCTCACAACACTATAAAGTATATTGACAGTTATACTGTACAAATAACAAGACGGTAAAATATACATAAAAGATGGTACAGGGCGATCGATTTCAATTAGTTACACAGTCATCATCAGGCCCAATCAGAAACAAATTGTCGAACATCTATTGGCTACCAGAAGTTCCGGAAACAAGTTGTCCCGGCGATAAGTTTCACCAGAAGCAAAGTTTACATGCTCATTAATCAATTAATAATAGGCCAAGATAACAATTTGTGTAGTTTTAGAGGTCTTTAAATAGTAATAGACAGTTCTAAGTAAATGTATTAGACCTATTTTATCTGTATACATTAATAATTCTAATTAGTACGAAAGCTCCATCATCTCAATTCGTTTCCATAAATAAACATTAAAAAAATAACGAAGGAACACAAATCAGTTTTACGATATAACTTTACTTATAAGCAGTAAATAAAAGTAAAGTGGTGCCAGATTTTTTGATGTATTTGTTATTATTGTTGTTGCTGTTTTTTTTTTCTTATACTAAAGAATCGGTTTTCAAAATCATATTACTGTTGTGATTAAATATATGGAAAAACAAGGTGATTTCATTTTAACTACTTATTACAGAATGATAACAAATTATGTTACAAAAATAATAGATTACGATTTTGAAATTTTAAGTTTGCAGCTTAATAAAATTACTACCTCTCGATACAAATATTTGTAGTTTTTAGAGGTATTTTAACCTTCATGCATTTGATCTTGGAAGATGAAGGGAAATGTTAGAAATCCAACATATATTTTCGTCATTTTGCTTCGAGACAAAGGGGTTTAGATGACAAGGGGGAGTTTCTTTTTGACAGTGATGACAAAGAACTCGGGCACACTGTTACTTTCATTCTGTAAAATTGTTTCTAGAAATTCCTCATTTGACGAAATATTTCTCGTTTTATATAAAATGTATAGATATAATTATACAGTATATAAAGATAACGCCAATACGTATATATATGTATATATATATATAATTATTATATTATATATATTATATATATATATATATATATTATTTAAATGCCAACATCATTCCTGTTAATAGAGTACACAAACGCTTTTGGGGAAAGCGGTCTAAACCCTCAAATTGTTGTGGACACCCCGGGATTTGAACCCGTGACCCCTTGAACCGAAGTCCAAGACGCTAACCATTAGGCTAGCGAGATGTCCATTTATATTGTGTACAACAGTACCAACATATTTTTGAAAATCTTCCCTGTACAATTTGTGAACTTGGAATTCCTCATGTAACGAAATATTTCTCATTTTGAATAATGTGTGCAATTGTAAACCCAAATAATGGTAACGCTTAGTAATTTATATTGTGTACAACTATTCCAATGTTTCTTTTCTTTGGAAAATTTTCCCTGCTTCAAGTATCTTTCTTTCTTTATTACCGTATCTCTTTGAAGGAAATCGGATTAAACATTTTGTTAAACTAATATTAGGAAATAAGCAATTATATTTGCAATATAGTAGCAAAGTACGAGAACATAAAACAATCCATTAGTATTCAACATTTTACGTCCAAGAGCACTTTGGTGTTTGGCACAATTATTTTATATGTTGTTGTCACCTGCAGTTAATAAGTGGTTGTACACATTTCAGTTTGAGTAGCTACGGAGGGAAGAAGCACACATGGGACCAGTTGACCACCTGGCTTAATATTTGTCTCTTGCTAGTTGAATGTTCTTAAGACGGATCAAGATAGATCAGTGGGATGCAACTAAAAGTGGGCGCAACAAAATTAATAATAATGATGCGTTTTGAGTTTGTGGCATTTTAGTGGTTGTTTTGACTATTTATAATTTGGGTCGATTTATCCCCTAACGTCTAAATAGGGCAAACAACGAATTTCAAAGTTGACTGTTGAAGCTGGTTAGGTTTGACTAACTAGTGGATAAACTGAAGGAAATGAGTTTTATCATCCAAAAAAGCGTGATAACAGGGACCGTGCATGCCGTGTACACCTGCAGCGACCCCAGTTAATGTTTCGTGGCCAACACTGGCTGCGACATGACGTAGGGGTTGTAACCTCAGTCCCAGCCATACGCAACGGTTCTCTTATGTTGAGGTTAAACCCTAACTTTGCTTATTTTTACAGATATGTTATTGTAGATGTACTTTACAAAAATAATAATAATTAATTCGTGGCAATCATAATTTTTAACACAATCGGTTGCTACATTAGTTTCCAAAAGAAAGTAGTTTTTATTCAATTTCATAAAGTAATAATGTTAAAATACCTGACCTAAAATTAATATTTAAAGTAATACAATATATTAAAACCCAATAACTCAAACTATCCATGAAACAGATGTAACGGTAACACCTGTGTATAGCTATCAAACAAAAGCTAATTAAAATTTGTTATTAAAATTGTGATGATAATGAAGACAGTAAATAGTTATTATAATTATGTATGTTAAAATATTACGGTATTTAAAATTACAAATAGTAAATAGTGTACTGTAAATAGTTTTGAAATTTTTAGTATAATTCTCAATGGGTTAATTCACTATTTTAATTAGTACTGCGGTTGTTTGCCAAAAACTGTGAATTAAAAATGTAATACACACGAAACAATATAATACATTACTATTACTTTATGGATTTCATTTGATCAAATAATGTGTTTAATGAGAGTTATTGAGATGTACTGTTACTGAAAACTATGCAGCCCTGTTTCAATGAAATCCTCAAATCTAAAATATATCTACTATGTTGAATTAACCATAAATGTTATCACGCAGGAAGAGTGTTATTTATCTGTAATGAAAAATGAGAATTAATTAATCAATGGTCAGCAGATTGACTATGGGTTTCCGACTGTGTAAATAGCGTTATATTATTAAATAAGTTTAGTTTAGAGTTGTAAAACAAAATTATAAAATAAACTATATGTTAAAATATTATGTTTATTCGTTCACTTTGGGAATACAATTTATGAAATTTGAGGGAACCCTGCTATTTAGCCTGATGAACATAGTTGTGAATAATTTACATAAATAGCCTATTAGTTTTTTTATTTTGTTTGTTTATCGTTGTGAATGTACTAAATTATAAGTGTAAATATATATAAAACGGTTTTAGGACTTACGGTATTTCCCGTAGTTATATTGACACCTAATATAATATTCAACAGATTATTTTACAAAATTGCAAATAAAATGATGAAACCTCAAGAACTGGAGACAAAGATTCAGAGGGACTGCAGGCTTTTTAAAGTCTCTGACTAAATGCGACAGTCAAAATCAGAAGATAATGTTTTCACCGGTGGAAGGAAGATTGAAGAAGATGCGCAATTCACGTCAGACAGACATCTAACTAAAATAAACTAAAAAAAATATTATATTACTATAAAGGTCTACAAATATATGAGTAATATTCAACATTTTAGCGAATTTCCCCTACAAGGAAGAAGCTATTACCGTAGTCAGTATTACCTAGGTCCAGGACCATGATAAATTTTCGTTTTGAGGTCCCCAGACCCCAAAAACACCGTTCGTTCGAAACTGTATATATATATATATATATATATATAAATTTGGTGTTTTGATCATTGCTCTACGTCAAATGGTTACAGAGGTAATGAAAGTACTAAACACAGTACGTTGTCCAATGTTATTCTTATGGAGGATAAGAGAAATTGTATATCTTGCGTACTTATCAACTTATCCTGATGAAACTTGATATAACTTCCTGATATAACTTGCTTCATATCGTTGTGGTATATTGATATTTGCAATAAAAAAAGTTTTTTGGATGAGTGTTCCCGTAGCAGCAAACCTGCGTACTCAGCTCCCATGTTATTCTTATGGAGAATAAGTAACGTGTTATCTCCCTTAATTATGAACATAAATTAATAAAATTTGGTATGTGGCTTTACCTTCTTGAGTTATATTGATATTTGTATAAAACCCCATTTTTTGTGTTCCTTGCTTCAGCAACCCTGCATACTCAGCCGCCATGTTGTTCTTATGACGAATAACTAAAATATCATAAATCGTTTATTTATGGTTGTGTATTGATGAAAGGGGGTATATAGATTTATGTGGTATTAAGATACATTATATGCATCGGAAATTCGCTGAGTACGCAGGTTTGCTGCTACGCGGGTATTTAATAAATCAAAGGATCCGTTTACCAAACCACTAAAAATATAAAATCCTTCATTTAATTAGGGAAATCCTCCATTGGAAACATTGATAATAATCATAAAATCAAATTTGATGAAACTCATACATATTATCTTGATATATTTATTAGTCACTATCCCATATTGCGGCCTGAGTGACCCTTTCCTTTGACGAGTCCTTCGCCCCAGGCAGGGACAGTGGTAGCATCCATCAGTGGGCTGACAAGAATACTTAATGTTGGATTTATCATAGACGTCCCTGTTGCGGCAGTTACGATAGGTCTCAATAGCGATCACCTCTGGTATCCGCGCAATGGCTAACATGAAGTGTTAGGCGAACAATCAATCACAAAAACAGTACACAATACACAAATACATTGACAAAAATAAATCTTGGAACTGCCGTGGCCTCTTTTAGCGAATTTTCCTTATAGGGAAGAAGCAATTACCGTAGGTGGCATGGTAGGACTTAAGCCCGAGACTATGATAACTTTTGTTCTGAGGTCTCAGTTGCCAAAAACACTATTCGTTCAAATTTATATATATATATGTATATATATACATATATATATATATATATATATATATGTGTGTGTGTGTGTGTCCGTTACCGCAATAACTTTTGAAAGAAATGCCCGATTTTGAAGAAATTGGGAAAAATTTGTAGAGTAACATTTATGACTTTAAGTTCGAAAACGAGATCAATCGGACTATGGGAAGGGGGTTTTAAATTTTCCAAAAATCAGTTTTTTGAATTTTTCCCCCTAAAATTTTAAAAACACTTAATTTTGGTTATAGCTATCTTATAGAGCTTAAAAAAACAATTAATTTGGTATTTTGAATCATTCATTAACCTACGTTAAGTGGTTATAGACAAAAGTAAAAAAACGCGTCCATAAAATGTTCCATGTTAATCTAATGGAAAAAAGATTTTTGGATTTTCCTCAGACAATTTTACAAAAAACTTCACATTTTGTTTTACCAATCAGTATAGCTCTAGAAAACAATAATTTTGGTGTTTTAATTGTTGTTCTACGTCCAACCGTTGCAGAGATATTCAAAGTGCTAAACACGGTACGTTGTCCAATGTTATCCTTATGGAGGATAAATAAAATTTGATATCTCGATTATTTATGAATGTATATTGATGAAACTTGGTATGTGGCTTCAACTAGTTGTGGTATATTTATATTTGCACAAAAAAGGTTTTTTTATTTTGCCCGTAGCAGCAAACCTGCATACTCGGCCCCCATGTTATTCATATGGAGAATAAGTAAATTTGTATATCTCCCTTAGTTATGAACCTAATTTAATAAAACTTGGTATGTAGCTTCACCTGGTTGAGTTATATTGATAATTACAAAAATACTAATTTTTATTTTCCTTGCTGCAGTAAAACTGCGTACTCAGCCCTAATGTTATTCTGATGGAGAATAAATGAAATGCTATATGTCACTTATTTATGAATGTATTTTTGTGAAACTTGGTAAGTGGCTCTATGTAGTAGTGAGACACATACATGCATTGAAAATTCGCTGAGTACGCAGATTTGCTGTTCCGGGTTTTTTTTTAAATAAGTTCATATAAGATGTGCTGATTTCTGAAACCAAAGTTTCAAACGCAAGTTTTCTGACAATATCGACGATTTTGTTTGACCTTTAAATTTAACACTGGTGTTTTAAGGGTATCATGTTAAAACTTCATTTGATTTAAATAGCTAAACAATACAAACCTTGGCCATTGTTTCAGTTTCGGTTTGAATTGCATCGTTCAAAAGGAATGGACCTTTTCTTTACAAAGCTTCTATTACATATAAAAACACCAGCCTTGCCTGTCTATAAACCGCAACAGCTGGTTGATAGCGTCGTTGTCGCCCTACAACTGACCCCGTTTACTACGCCCTTTGTACCAAACTCGCTTTTGGATTGTATCGTTAGTGATATTTATTTTTGGAGATGGATCTAATTTTACTGATTTTACTTTTCATTATTTAATTGTCTATGAGAATTAAATATAAAATTCGTTTTTTGTGACCTATTGAAAACGTTAATTGAGCGTTAATAATTATTTGTCAATATTTAGTTCTTATTTAGTATGTTATTGGCAAGTATTATTTTCAAATTTAAACAAGTTTTAATTGATTGTACTAAGTCATTTATGCGTAATAGTAAGGCTAAGGGACGTGTAACGTTTTACAATAGTTATTACTTTTTTATTTCACTGCAGTGATAACTAAACATGAAATATTTTCAACTGTCGAAGATCTTAAAAATTGCTTCTCCAAAGAGACGGTTAAATAGACTACAAAACCGGTTACATATAATATTTTTAAGCTTATTTTATTTTGTGTTAACATAATTTGAAACCTATCAAAGAGGAGTTTTTATTAGTAATACTAATTACATGAATTTGTCTACTTTTAATTAAGACTAATTTCTTGAAGGTTCTTAAGCTTCCTTGACTCTCTCTGTTATGCGAGAAAATTTATAATTATTATTGAACATTTAAATTGTAATACAAACAGATATATTACCAGCCAGTGGGTTTACGTAAATATATTACCTAAATTGTGGAATATTGAGGATGATATTGGTTTCAAAATTTAGATCTGAGAGGCTGTAAGTCATGAAAATCTATCTATTAAATTATTTTACTGTAAGTTAAGTTTGTTTACGAATACAATTATCCCAGTTAAAGATGAAAGTATATATGAAAGTGTTTATTTACATAATAATAATAATTTAGATTGTAAAGATCTGTCAGTCAATGAGTGTAATTTATTTATAAATGTATATGTATGGAAAAGCGTATACATTAACTCAGGATTTAGTTAAAAGTTACCATTTTAACTTCCATCAATCTAGTGATTAAAACTCACTGGAGCTGGAAACAACCGAGGCATCGAGAAAAATATAAAAACGGTAACGATTAAACTGAAACTCCAAAAGTCAGAGGTATTTATTTTATAGATTCGAGTACGAGAATTCGTTGAAACTCGTTCGACCTTGAGCATTTTTTAACCTTCTCGAGCAGTGGTGTGTACACCATTGGAACATATTAGCATAGTACACACGTCGTTAGTGCTCCCATACTGGACGTTTAAACAAATATATCAGTGATGTGATCTGCGTGAAGCTGTCATCTATGAACCAGTTATATTTCCGATATGAATGGTTCTGGAACTGTTGTAAAATCAGAATAACCACCTAGATGTTAATTTCCTAAAATTAAATTATCATTATCTCAATTTACTATCCTCGGTTTTAATTAAATTATGTTATGTTAATATGTTTGTTTAGGTTTACAGTTCCTGAAACTGCAACGTAATGCTTGGATGGGTGTTGATAGGCGGAGCTCCACCTTTCCTGACAAGGAATTATGAAAACTGTATGGGTATTATTGTTGTATTGTGAAATTTGTAAAAATTTAAATTGAATCATGCATTACTCAATTTATTACTATACATTTGAGTAAAACCTTATAAAACCTAACTTTCTTACATTTGATAAAGTTGACCTACATTAAACTGTACAAAACATATGAAGTTTTATACAGTTATAGCTAATTGAAAATGTATTTATTAATTAGATTTACACATGACCAGTATGAGTTAGCAATTATTTCTCTATACATACATGTATCCTACTTGTTTTTGATATGAGTTAAAAAGGTGTTAACTTACCCAAGTGAGTCTTAACCCAAGATAATTATAGTAAGGAGGTATCAGTTATAAACCCAACTAAAATACGAAGAAAAGAGAAGCTCTCCCAGTCTCATAAAAAATCTCCATCAAATCGTTATTGTCAATTTGCCCGATATAAAGACAAAAGGCCCGTTGCGTTGGATTTATAGGCTTGCTGTAGAGGTAACCACTAAATCTTTTGAAGTAACGTCACGGAAAAGTATTTTTTTAATAGATATTTAGGTTTAAATACATTTGTTCTTCATTCATTTTTCATCTACCCATTAATAAAAGGCTTTATTTAGCATGTAGTACAGTAAGTGTTATTTTAGAGCAAACAATTAAATATGTATTCCAACTATAAATCCATACATTCAAGGTGACATTAAGGCTTTCTATTGATATTTTATTTTGAGTTTTTTAAATATCGTAAAAAATACTTCTGAAAATAAATAATCAAGGCTAAATATTTAAACCATATTGTGGATTGTAAACATGTCAACAATTAATGTCAATCTGGGATAAGCAACTGCGTTTGGCACACGCCCAAATAGAGAAATGATTACATGTTTTATTTATCTAAATTATATTCAACTAGCTGTTATTAGCCCGGAAAACATGACGGGCTTAAATAAACTAAAAAAATTATTGTTCACTAGTTATAAAACAAATTTTTAAAAAGCTAATTTTGAATTTCATGTAACAAAATGAATCCGCTGTGCAAATTTTAAAGGTGTTATTGTAATAAAGCCCAAACTTAATGCATATTAAAATATTTATTAGAAGGAGTCTAAAGTCAAAAAGTGTCTTTTTACGAAATACATTTTACGCCTACATGCATTAGCCCAAAAGGGTTTAGTTTCAACTTTGTTGTTAATTTAGTTTTGGATGTTGAATCAAACACATTTTGGTGTGACTTCAAGCCAAATTTTGTTACTTAAAACCTGCAGTAAAATGTTATTAAGTGTTCAAAAGTTTGTTCATCGGGTTCAAATTTGTAATACAAATTAAATGAACCTAACTATTTTCACTGCTTTTATAACTAAAAGAAAGAAAAAAAATACGTTCTACATATTTACCCACATTTAATTTTATTTCATCTGCTAACATATAAACTATTTAAAGACAGACCAACAAAAATACATAATTGATGTATTTTTATTATTAATACGATACATGCAAACTTTATAAACAATAATACTTTTTTGTTTTATGATTTACCCCCACATGTTATACACTAAAACGCCCGTCTAGGTGTGCAGATGACCAACTTTAGATTTTGGATTTAGGCCTCAGGCTCTGCCCCAAGGGACTTCCAAGTCCCCATGCTATTCATATGGATGAGAGTTTTATTTGGTTTATATCATATGTATTGTTTCTTAATTAAATTAAATAAACAGCTGTTATAAGGATTACCTATAACTACAGACTGTCATTGTTTTGTTTACTATTTAACTATTTAATTAATATTTTCGCTTCTCAAAACGGTATGCGCAAGCTGCACACAGGGAATTCTAGGGAGCTATAAACTTAAAAATATTTCACATTGTATTCAATCCTAATAGGATAGGTCCTTAGTACTTAGTTTTCTTAACCATTTCATTAAATATCTTACCAGAGTTTCATCCAGTTTCACCCAGTTTCATCCAATAAACAGCACATAAAATCAAAATCGAACTAAATTTGCAGATAAAAAAACTGAATCGGAATTTTAAACTCGAAATATGTAACTAAAATATGGTTCACTGGATTATATCAATCGTCTTAACCTTCACAAACCTTATATGGTTAATTTTACCTTCCCATTTCTACCTCCTATTTTTAACTGTATTTGTGTCTTAGTGTTGTTTTTTTATATACTCATACACAAATCGCTATACTACTTTAGGGATTATAATGGCTATTATCGATGTTTAAAAAAGCTTTTGATTCAGTTTTACACACCACTCTAAAAACTACCTAAACAACTACAATACCAGCAGTGAACCGCTGGAATGCCGCCCTGCAATCATATTTTCTGACACAAGGATTTATCAAAGGAAAATCAACTACTTCTGGTTCTATTAACAGTGATAAAGCCGAATTTCGCCGCAAGAGTAAAAGTAAACTAAAACTGAAATATAAATAGTAAATATAGAATACATAAATAAAAATTGTACTTCGCTGACAATTTTAAACAGAATTATAAACTCTATTCCCATTCCGCATGGAATTTGTGGTCCTTACTGCTTTAAATCCAAAACCCTAAGTTTAGTTAGGAATAGTTGTCTGCAATGTTTACAAAAACAACCTTAACTTTACTCACCTGTTGTATTGAATTTGGATGCAAAGTAGGGAACACATGGTAAACAAAATGATTGCAAATGAAATATGGCCAAAGAATCAGTGTTTTTTGCGAATTACAAACTTATAACTAAATAAATGTAGGATATCGTATTTTTCCATCACACTTTTGACACCAACCTGGCCTCTCTACGTTTAGTAGTTTACTTGGAATAGGTGGTTACACGTTGCCTTGTACACGTTATTATTATATAGGATGACTTAAATTAATATTTTTGCAAATATAGTTTGCAATTTAATAGAGTTAATGAAAGGTTTTTTGTTTAAAAACGAAGCATCATGCGACAGTCGCATTTAAATTATAAATTTATTTTCTTAACAATTTCTTGAGTATTATGATACGTTTTGTTACAATTAATTAGGATAAAAAAAACTACATCCCACAACGTTTTTTTTCGAAGTGTTGTGAGACGTGGTTTATTTAATCCAGTTTGATTTATTTAGTGTCAATTTGAATGTAAACTATAAATATACTGCTGTGAAGAATGCACGTTTACAAAAGTGACAATAGTTCAGAATTTCGTTGTATTACAATATTTTGTTTAGTAATTAATTACAACAACAAATGGTTAAGCTGGTAAGGTATCAATGGAATACCATAATAAATAGCATTGTACAAGAAAAAACGATAAGAGACAATCTATTAATGTGGTGGATTTGTTAGGACGATTGACTAAACGAATATTGTTTAAGTAAATCATCATTTTATGCCTATGAAAAGCTTGCTGTGGCTACCCAGTTCTTATTATCTTGTACAGTCTGTTTTAGACTTCGCGTATGATTCGAACGGCGAGCGGGGAGCGGGAAGCGGCGATGGTACCTTGAGCGGCACTTGATCGATGCGGGTGGCCACAATTAAAGCGGTAACTATTTGCCAGTTTATTTATTATATATGTCCTCAGTGCACATATAGAAAGGGCTCAGTCAACGACATCAAGTGCAACCAGAAAATGATTAGATGTTACCTTTTGGTGGAAAACAATGATGTTTAATAATAGTTATTAGCCCCGATTACTTTTTAAAGTCATCTAAAACTAAAACATTATCACATATCAACAATAAAAATTTTCATGTTTGAGGTTCGTTGATGCAAAAAGCACCATTCATTTATATAAACAAATTATTTTCGTTATCTTAGGGCGTTGTTACTACAGCAAAACTGGTAAAACGGTACTGAATAGTGAGCTTCTGTCTCCCAAAGTAACAACTAGACCTGGACAGGGTTCGATACATTTCTTAACTATGGCTAACGTATGTTCATTTCGAACATCTTTTCACTTCAATTTGTCCAGAAAACTAGGCATAACCGTATCATATACCAGATAACTGAAAATAAAATTCAGAACCCTTATCATAACTTAATACTCTTACCGTTTGACATCCTTCCTCCGCAGTGAGGGAAACATTTCGCGTCCTTTGTTAATAGTATGAACAAATGTTTTATAATTTTTAACTCTGACCTCTGGGCTATTTAAAAACCTAGTGTTATTGGTGGTAAGTGTGTTGCTGGAGTTACAACGGTAAATCATTCTAAATTCCTAATAGATAACACACTCAAGGTTTATAATCTCACCTTTAATATCACCACTCTCATCAACTTATGTAGGTAGTTCAGCATTAGTTCAACACGTGTGTGATACAATATATAATATTATAAAACAACAAAAATGATCAAACCTGTTACTATAGAATTTGTCCATTATTTATAGTGGTTAACAAGTATCGTCTTGAACAATGAATACGTACTTGAATTCCTTCTTGGATTATATACCATACAAACGAAGAAGTATCTTCAAAACTGAATACCTAACGTTAAAAAACAATGAACAGGCAAATATTGTAAATACATATTAATAATTGTATTGACCCTTCCAATGTTGAGGGTTACTAGTTCGAACTAATTATATTACTTGTATCAGCGCATTGTACTTGTATACTGTGTATCAGTACATTTGAACAGAAATAGTAGTTATTGTTTTTCTAGAAGAGAAAGTTATAGTTTACAGCGTAAGTTCGTAACATGTAAAAAATAAGATGGCAGGATTTAAATAAAGACACACATAGTAGGTATCCAAGATTGAACTCATAAAAATGAGCGAGACGTTCGGAAGTAGATATATTTAATTTTACCGAGTGAGATATTGTATGAAGGAGAAAACTAACGTAAATTAGGTTACCAACAAAATGCACATTTAAATAATATCAAAAATAAAAGTACCCTTGAGAGACTTATATTTATGTTTGTATCTAAAACTTACTTCCGTTTTTCTGGTATGAACTAACATTGTTAATTTATAAATATGAACAAAATATAATACATTAATGTATTCGAGAACACTTAAGAAACCATCCTTGTCATAATCTACATATTTTTAAAATTAATATTAATTAATTTTTAAATAAATTACTCTTAAATTAACACATTATATTAACAGAATGTTTTAATAAATTTCAACAGAAGGTTAATATCATTCCAAAACCTCGAGTCAGGTTAAATGTAAGTTTTGAGTACAAATACAATGTGTTACTTACAATTTAGTATAAAATAAACACCACAACAAATTTTAATAAAGAAATAAAACCATTGTTATGTTATAAACGATTGAAAATAAACTATTAATGGTTATTTGACTTATAAAATACAATTGTTCAAAACCTAATTATTTTAATTATTCAAATTGTTAAGTGAACTAATTAAACACAACTATTTAAAATGTGTTAACTTCTGAGAATCAATGGACCAGTGGGAGTTCACGGTGAGGACCATAAACAACCTCAATTACGACAGTAACTGTTGTTTTAGCAATTACAAACCGAAGCCCCTCTTGGTTAATTTAACGCAAATAATGTAAAACACATCAGTTAATTTAATTGCTTCTATAAAATGATTTTTGTTAGGAAAATAACACAACTTCACCTCCTATTGTCGTTTAATGACAGCTTGTACGCATTTTAATTATAAATATAGTTTTTGACTTAACAAAGTATACATTTTGAATCAGGTTATACTATAATTTAAATTTAAACGCCATTAGTATGTAGGAAAATATTAAATCTGTAGTACTATATTTGGAAGTGTTGTCGTGACAAAACTTCATCCTTATAAATAAGTGTGCTATGAGTTTTACATGGATAAAAATTCAGAAAATATTCGAAACCCCCTTAGGGCTTCATCATACCGACTTGCAAAGTCTGATTATATAAAGGAAATAACATTTTAGTTTGTTTGGAGAATTATTCATAAACACGTTTATTGGATGTATAAGTTCATTTGGATCAACACATGACGCAGCACACCTATGATATATGATACAAATCTAAGTTAAAAATTACTTTAGCCATGTAACTGCGATCATGATCCCTAGTGTTTTTTGAACTATTGAATTCCATAGCAGAAATACGTAAACCACGCAGCTGGAAGCAAGAAGCGTATTTTAGCTTTTTGGAAACAGTGCGATTTCTGTTTACACTAACATTGCCATAAACTTTGCATGTGGGAAATCGAAATTGGTAAAACCTAAAAATCTGAATGCGTTGGTGTTTTTGTTTGTTCTCGTAGGGATGAAACCCTCTATATCTCATTTTTGGCTACATGTACATTTTATATTTACATTTTCACAAGCGATTTATGTGCAAATATATATGTATTATATTTCTATTTATAGTATATCCCAGGTATTTCCCTTTTTAGTAATACTTGAAAAGGCGTCTGGGTAACATTGTGGAACATTTTCATGCCCATAACTCTACATAAATTGTTATCATGTTTAACTATAACTTGAATAAATAATAACCATAGTCTAACAATAGTTTTATTGTAATGAAGTTGAAATTGAGAACAAAACTAAGATCTATGATGATTAAATACAAATGTTCATCTGAAATAACTGTAAAATTGGTAAGATTGAAAATTAAGAAATTATTAGCCCTAAAAATCCATGCCATCGTTCGATAAGGTTTACTATCGGTACTAAAAGGATAATGGGACAAACTGGATTTGTTTGTTAGTCACTTAATCGGAATTAATTTACAAATAAATATAATTTAGAAAAAAACAAAGGTATTATATGTGAAAGTAATGAGGATGATAATTTTGAATCTGGTATTTACAAAAACCAATTCAATCGGGCCTTGCAATTCCTAAATAATCAAATCTTCATTTAATTAATTCGATTATAAAACTTCTGTTTTAGGTCCAAAATTTACAACATACTTGAATATTATTTATCATTGGCTGAATGCGACACTCTACCGATGGCCAGTAAATGTGCGTAATCGTCATCTGTTTTCTAGTACGTGTCATGTGTTCGTGAACGTAACAATATTATAAACTATATAACTGTATGGCAGGTGAGCCATACCCTGTTTCATCGATGTAGTCAAGCTGAAGGTGGGTCAAATTTGGAACGAAAACGGTCTACTATTTTGTTTATGAAACCTTATGGCTTCCACGTACGTGAATATCAAATATTGTAATTGAGTTTTTTAATAGCACATTGAATATAATTTATTCTGAAGGGGAATATCAGAGGAAAACACCGTTAGGCCTAAACGTTCATGTATGATATTTCTTTTCACGTTAAATTTAAATTGACTTTATGCTGGAGTATTTAGTTTTTACAAATCATAAAATACGATTTTATCAAAAGTAAAATTAACTATAAACTATTTACAAAGCTACCACATCACAACTCTTTGGCTTTATTGTCTATAAATATTACAGGTTAAATTTGTAGATGGTACTTAGCTGATGCGTGGTAAATATTTAATCATGAGAGGCGGAAATCAATACACCGGAATCAGCTGACCTTTGTACAATACGAGATTTCCTTGATAGCTTATTACAAAATACCTATTTACTATAATAAAGTTAAATATTTGATTAAAATAGTGAAACCGAATCATATTAAATACAACATAAATATTAGCAATTTGTTATTATCTACTTATTAAAAACGGTTTCCAATTATTGTAATGGTGTAAGTAAGATGGAAAAGTAATATACGTACTGTGGAATACTAGACGATATGTAATAACAAATATAAAAATAATACTATAGTTGATCTGTAACAACGTAACACTAATGAATATCCTAAGGGTATTCAGATATAATTGATGATGCTGTTAAGTGTTGGGTGGTTGGTGGGGGGAGGGGGAGGGTGCATCGAGCGGCTTCATATCGACGCTATCGTTTAAGTTCATCGCATTGTTTTCATCACCCTGATTACTTTGCTTTGACATTGTGTATATCTAAATTAATAACTGTGGATGTTTATAATTAGCTGTGATACAGGACGTACTAGTTAATGCATGAAAAATAAACGATTTGACAAATACTAGAAGAGGGCAATTGTCTTTTATATTGTTAGGAAGAAATGGAGGAACCAACAAGTAAAGTTATAAGTGTAGAGGACTGAATAATGGTTAGCCTGAGTTTGCATTCAGCATACAATTCAAAATATAATAATAATAATGTACTGATGTAAACAAAGGTTACAAAATTCAATTACAAGGAGTCAGTAAGAAAATGTCAATAAAACAGTAACAACTATTCAATAATTACTTTTAAGGGACAAAATGTGCAGACTACTGATATAAAATAATAATTACATCTCAATGATATAAAGGTAAAAATTACTTTATGCCCCGTAATAATTATCAGCCATATCGTTTGCGCTAAAAGTAAAGTGTAATTATAATTTATTTATTCTACGGTAATCCTTTTTAATACAAAAGGTTGGTGGCCTGCGATCCCCTATACTTTTCTCACCCACATGTTTCTTAAGCCTATGTGTGGACCGTATCGTGCAAATCTAGGGGTGAGTCGTTTAGGTACAGGCTAGATAGTACTGATTTAAATTAATACAAAATAATGTGATTGAACCAATGACATGGCAGTTGTCATGGAAACCGTCACCTTGGCCAATAATTTCAACAAATTTGTTGTATTATTTTGCATTCCAAGTAGTTTTTTTTATTTCCATTATGAACATATATTTATGCCTTTCAAGTATATTGAGATATAAGCTGTTATGGTAGAATGTTGATGGAGTGGTGGTGGGAGAATGTGGTGGGGGAAGGTGGTGGAGTGACACGTGCGCTCAGGTCGGCAAGAATTCCTGGAACTGTAATGCTGACACGTGGTGTCTCAAATTAAACAAATATATATATATCGGGGTGGTGGGGGGGGCAAAAATATAAAATCGGGGGGGGGAGCAAAATATAAAATCAGGGGGGGATCGCGCAGAGTTCCCCAATACCCCCTACTCTCGCCTATCGAAAAAAGAGTTTGAGTTGTCATTCAAGTAGTTTTTTTATTTACAATGTGAGAGTTGCCATTCAAGTAGGTTTTTTATTTCCATAATGATAAACAGCTGTTTACGATATTTTAAGTTGTAGATATAACTATTAAGTCATCATCTGGTTCAATATAAATAAATACTTTGTCCATAAGAATAACATAGGATCTTTAAAACCCCATAGGGCAGAGTCCTAAGATGATTTCCAAAAATCCAATTAACCTAAAACCTTCTAACGCACATATAGAACACAAAAAAAGTTTCATCGAAATCAGTGCACCCGTTTCCGCCATTATTTTTCCAAAAGGCGTATGCCGGTTTAAATTGGCCTAAAACCTTCTCACACATGTATAGAACAAAGAAACAAAGTTTCATCAATGTCAGTGCACCCGTTTTCCCGTGAAAAGCGAACAAAAACCCGTCCTTGAGCATCATCGACAGACAGACAAACAGACGTACAGAAATTGAGATAAGACGCGTTTCTGCTTTCCTATGGTATAAAACGTAAAAATATACAAAAATTACATAATTCCAAGCAATTTACAGACAAACCTCTAATTTTATTTATATAGATGTTTGTGAAGTAACAAAAATTACTTATATTTTGAGTCAGGAAAAAGGTGATGGACGTATAAAAGTGTTACTGCCATCATCACAAGGATAGAAAACTTTCATTTTACACGTGATATTTGAATAATTTAAGGAACAAAGTGGAATATTGCTCAACAAATATAAATGCACTGATAGAGCTTGTTACTGAATTTTGTGAGTAAACAACGTGATTTTGTTTATTCTATCTTCACTACACTGTTTGTTTAACACTCGGCGTGTTCGGCATCAAATCAATATCTTGTTTTAAATTCCACATTTAAGAATTTTACTTTGCCATGTAAACAATACTCCACACATTTGTTGGCTGATTTTTCAAAAGACATTGGAATAAAGTATGTATATATTAACAACGATCTGCAATTTTTAAGTTAACGGTTTAATTTGTTAATGGACTAGATATATTTAAAAGTGAAAATTAGAGGCATCAAACTATTTTATTGTGAATCAAATATTGTAACTTAAAATACCCCCGTCACAGAAAACCTGCATACTCAGCTAATTTCCAGTGCATATATATGTATCTTAATACCACATAAAGCCACATACCAAGTTTCAACAATATACATTCATAATTAAACGATTTATAACATTTTAATTATTTTCCATAAGAATAACATGGCGGCTGAGTATGCAGGTTTGCTGAAGCAAGGAACACAAAAAATGGGTTTTTATACAAACATCAATATAACTCAAATAGGTAAAGCCACCTGCCAAGTTTTATTAATATATGTTCATAATTAAGGGAGATAACACGTTACTTATTCTCCCTAAGAATAAAATGGGGCTGAGTACGCAGGTTTGCTGCTACGGGAACTATCGCACAAAAATATTTTTTTTGTGCAAATATCAATAGACCAAATCGTTATGAAGCAATATACCAAGTTTCATCAGGATAAGTTGATAAATAAGCGAGATAAAATTTGTCTTATTCTCCATAAGAATAACATTGGACAACGTACTGTGTTTAGCACTTTTAATATCTCTGTAACCAATTGACGTAGAGCAATAATCAAAACATCAAATTGTGCGTCATTTTAGCTGGTTCTAATAAAAAAAAACATCAATTTGAGCTTTTCAAAAATTATATGTAAAAAACTCATAAAACCCATTTTTCGGGTACAAACCCCCCCCCAAAATAACCCTTTGGATAGGTTGATCTGTCTGGTTTTCAAACTTAATGTCATAAATACTGCCTTACACGTTTATAGCAAATGTTATATATATATATATATATATATATATATATATATATATATATATATATACAGTTTTGAAAGAATGGTGTTTTTGGCATCTGGGGACCTCAAAACGCAAAGTTATCATGGTCCCGGCCCTAGGTCTTACGATGCCGACTACGGTAATAGCTTCTTCCTTATAGGGGAAATTCGCTAAAACAACGCCTTACAGTGAAAACCTATCAATAAAGATGGTCAAGCCTTTTCATGCTTTCATAGTTATAGTTTTAATAATATTTGATAACATGCTGAAACTAACTGCATCTCATAACTAGAAAGTTAACACCAAACTATTTTTACTTTTTTGGCAGGTTTTTATCCGGGTTGATATACGCAGATAGTCGTCGTTACGAAAAGAGAGGCGAAGACGCTATCGACGAAATCTGTTTTAAAGGATATCAAGATAAGCTTCAGTACCACCTCAATGTCTTACTGGGCCTGAACTACTAACTGGTAACTTATCACATGTCAACACTTTGACGCTAAAATACATATATTTGACCATAGTACACACTACCCGTTTTGTGCTTAGCTAAAGTAATAATAACTGGTAAATAATGGCCTAAGGAAATTCCGGTTAAGAGACAGTAGGGATATAATGTATTGTGTATGGATTTCCAATTAATCAACCAGTCTCTGGCTAAGCATCGCTGGTTGATTTGAACATTGAACATTCTTAATATGTCTCCATTTACATACGTAATCGGCAAACAATGCTTTGTAGGTTTATTAAATTCATAACACTAAAGAGTATTGATATTTATTTTTTGCTGTTGGCACGAGTTTTAAATTAAATTAAAGGTTTCAAAATAAGTAACCGCTATGTTTATTCGAGTATTAGCCTGAACAAATACACGCTGCATTAGGTGACAAAAGTAAAGACAAGACAGTTTTTTAATTCAATTCATGTTTTTAATTTCATTACATGAATAACTGAATGTTAATACAAAAAAAGAATAACTCCTCAAAAATAATGTTTTCATGCTTAGCAAACCATATCTGTCATTTCAAATATCAGACTTACTTGTAAACTTGCATAAATCATATTAATATAATTTTTATCGCATTTCTATCAAAGGACATTTTTTATTTTCCAAAGCGTTTGACTGATAAATAATTAGTGTTTCATCATAATAACAATAATGAATATCATTTATTAATCTTTTCATAGGTTTAACCTAAGCTGTGTATGGTAACATGAATAAAAACTAATAGTTGAACTGAATTATAGTTGAGACGAATAATAAAGAGATACCTAATTTTGAATAGGATTTAATAATTTAAAAAATATAAAAAATAAATATTTGTGTTAAACTTTAGGTGGTGTATTTTTTTGGAATTCTTATTGTGGCGATATCCTTTGATCTACAATGGTATTCAATGCTCTCTTTGCAAGGACTTTATTTATTTGATCAATATTTATTGAAAAGAGTAATACATCAACATACATTTCGTTTAGAGGATTTTATATTTATTAATTTCATACAGTTATTTGTTATAATTTACAAACAACACAAACGAACTAACTCTTTATCAGATAATGAATACCACTTAATGAATATTGTTCGACCGTCATTGTCATTATCATCAAAGTCATTACCGTCTATGGCATTGTCCTAGTAGAGAGTAGGTTATTAGTATAATATTAAAGCTCTACTTTATATTTAACTAGCTGATGTACCCGTTCTTCGTACGGGTTGTACATAAATGGCAGATTAACTAAAAATATTAACAACCCACACAATTTTACAATATTAAAATTACATTTTACACTTTTAAAGTAGAATTAAATTAAAGTTAATGAAATATACTATGGCAGATAGTTCGGGTACTGCTGCCAAGTCGAGGAACTCTTGTCGGGTAGTGAACGGTGTGGTTTTTGCTACTCCAAATCGGTACACGTAACACTTTGGATTCGATTTTAGAAATAAAAGAACTCAAGTACAACAAAATATTAACCCTGTTTAATTTAACATTTTAAATACTTTGATACATTAATCTTTACGTTCCAATAAATTAATAGTAATGTAACGAAACATTAAACATTAAAAAATTGACAAACCACTTTTAAAATCACCATTCTTGCCAGGTCCTGTTTTCAATATAATTGTAAATAAACAATTTAAGCTTGGAAAAATCATATGTTTTAAAAACATATGACTACTTGATTTTATTTAAATAAATGTAAATCAATATATACGAACTGTTCTAACAGTGGTCATGGTTAAATGAACGGTATTAAATATTGTATATGTTCGTTCCTCCCTTTGGAATAGACCTACATTTGTGTTGATCTCCGTTGCTTGTTCATTGGTGGACGTGAGGATGGCACAATCACAGAGCCAGGCACTTTCCAGATTAAAATGTTTATGAACCTCGGTGTAACAAACTGTTAATCAATAAATTCTGTGATTCATCGATAGTGCCGAGTGAAGGATAGATGTTTCTGAGGCCTTAATTTGTTTTTCAATGTCCCAATATCAACTTTTAAAAGCGCATAAGAAAACTGATCAACCCCTTAATCTTCTCAAAAATCAGTGGTAGGCTACATAAAATATATTTTTAGAGAGGTGTAGACTCGTCCACTCATGTCTCACTTACGACAAAGGGTCTGTGTGAAATCTCCACAGAACAACACCGTGACTCCCCATGATGTTGTTTTTTATTTCCGTTAAGGCATCAAATTTCAGCTCTACTGGTTGAGTAGTTGGTGTGTTATGACTAACGCGCTTATATTAAAGGCCATTGGGCCAGGGTCGAGTATATTTGTGTCTGGAGTAGGTAAATGTCTGCACTGAGCTATCAGCTACACTCCTACCGAATTTCAGATCCATCAGTACAAGAGTATGTGCAAGATTGTTAAAATATTGTATTTTGAAATTCCGGGGGGCGAAGCCCATAAACATTTTCGTAACAGGAATAGGCTGCGGTTTTTTCTGATGAATTTGTTATGTTCCTACCGAAATGTAACTTACAAAGGGCCAGAAAGTACTAATACGTATGAGTATTATTCTATTGTATTATTGTATTGTATAATTGCCATAAAAGTAAATTAGCGAAGAACCCTATAGAACTTTTTTAAACGTATTCTTATTGTGAATCTGCAGCATAAGGGGGACCACCATCCAAAATTTTATCTTAAATAGACATTGTCGTTTCTTAGATAAAGTGATCACTATGTCAGTGAGTGCATGAGTCTGACAAATATATATTTAGATCATATATCCACTTATGTTATTTATTACCAATCTTCACTCAACGTTTTAAAAAAGAACTAAAAAACCTATTTATATAATAACTATGCCATAATCTGGTTCAATATAAATGAATGCTTTGTCCATAAGAATAGCATATGATCTTAAAAACCCTATGGGGCAGTGCCCTAAGGTAATTTAAAACAATCCAATTAGCCTAAAACCTTCTAACGCACATATAGAACATAGAAAAAGTTGCATAAAAATCGGTGCACCCGTTTTCCTGTGAAAAGCGAACAAAACATGACAAAAACCGCACAAAATCACGTTTCTGAGCGGCCGCCATTATTTTTTAAAAAAGCGTATGCCAGTTTATAGTGCCCTAAAACCTTCTCACGCATATATAGAACAAAGAAACAAAGTTTCATTAATGTCACTGCACCCGTTTTCCAGTGAAAAGCGAACAAAAACCCGTCCTTGAGCGTTACCGGCAGACAGATAGACATAAATTGAGATAAGATTTGTTTTGGTTTCCCTAGGGTGTAAAACTTGAAAATATGCAAAAATTTCATAATTCCAAGCAATGTACAGACAAAACTCTAATTTTATTTATATGGATTAATTATACGGTATATTGAAATAAATTTACATATACTTGATGTACACGTTCTTCGCACAAGGGTTTTCCTTACCCGTTCTATAGTCAATGCAAATTTCATTTTAGTTAGCATGAAACAGCTGTTGTTCTTGCTTCTGCTCTTTAAGCTGTCAAATGTAAGTGTCCTCAGCTGTTCGCATTACAGTTTCGGAATGTTTACTTTCTTATGAAATGTAAACATTGAAACTTAGAACGTTCACGGGGCGTAGCCCGAGGGGATTATAAGGAAGTGAATAGGCCTATGTGTTGCATGGGTTCAAGATCTACCTTTGTGTAAAGTTTCAGCCCAGTCGGTTAAGTAGTTTTTGCGTTCACCCGGAACATCGGACAGACAGACAGACAGAAACCACTTCTTCTTTATAATATTATAGATTATAGCAGCACTATGAACTCTAGTTTTACATTTAGTTTACATTTTAAAATAATAATTGTAAAATGTATGTAATGTAATAAAACCAAAGATATGTTTTTCATAAAAATTAAGTAAATCATCAATAAAGTATTAGTAATTATTAAACGAGTTCACACGCAGCACGCTGACTTTAGGGAAGTGAATTTTCCCAATAAAAACTGTAAAAAAACAAATAACGGGTTAAACAAGGATTTTTGAAATTTTTAGCAAAATGGAAAATATTCAGGTTTTTGGCTGTTCTGATGTACCTGGTTCTATTTAAATGCAGTATTGGAATGGCAATGTTGTGCATTGTAAGCTTAGGAGGATGTAAAATCAGGATCAAAAATCGGTATGGGGTATTAGTAGTGATAAAACTACATCAAGATATGAAAAACAGCCTTTTCCAATGTAAAAAAATCCCCATAAGACAACGTACTGTGTTTACTCAATTTTCATTTTCTTTAATAATTCGGTAAATATTAGTGCTAGAATGATGGGGGAGGGCTTAACATTTTCGCCTTTTTACGTTCTATAACCTATTATCTATAATATCTATAACCTTACATTTACGGCTTATCTGACCCTTTTTGGACCCAAAAATTCAAATTTCAAAATTTAAAATCACCAAAAAAGGGGGTTAGAGTTTTCCGATTGTTTTTCCCAACGAACGTGTCCAACTGATTACAAAAAGGAATGTCCTTACCAAATTTGAAGTAAATCAAACAAAAAATGCGACCGCTAGAGTGCAAACACACACACCCATATATATATATATATATATACATATATATATATATATACATATATATATATATACATATATATATATATATATATATATATATATATATATATATATACATACATAATATATAAAATTTTGAACGACCCCCCAAAACGTGTTCAGGGGGTTACATTAGGAACTTCTATGGTGGACCCGGTCTTAAGTTTCACCGTGCGGGTCATGCTAATAGTTCAGTTTCCATAGGAAATTCACTAATAAAGTCATCAATTTAGCCAATCTGGCTTTATCATGCAGGTTTAGGTGATAAAATACAGATTATCTAAACTTCCACTCAAATATTACTTGAAAAAAATTATGACTTATTGGTATGGTAATTGATGTATCACGCCCTCGGCAGGCAGAGATAACTTTTAAAAGAAGCCTTCGTCACCTATACACCAACATTATACCGGTATGATATGCCTGCTCATTGACCAACGTTATACCGGTATGATATGCCTGCCTATTGATCAACGTTATACCGGTATGATATGCCTGCCTATTGATCAACGTTGTACCGGTATGATATGCCTGCCTACTGATCAACGTTATACCGGTATGATATGCCTGCCTACTGATCAACGTTATACCGGTATGATATGCCTGCCTATTGATCAACGTTATACCGGTATGATATGCATGCCTATTGACCATCGTTATACCGGTATGATATGCCTGCCTATCGATCAACGTTATACCGGTATGATATGCCTGCCTATTGATCAACGTTATACCGGTATGATATGCCTGCCTACTGATCAACGTTATACCGGTATGATATGTCTGCCTATTGACCAACGTTATACCGGTATGATATACCTGCCTCCTTGTTTGAAAAAAGTCGGAATATGAACAATGTTTCAAGGCACTCCAATCATCCCTATTTGACTGTTTCTACTCACAATCAGATTATAACTACTGTTTTTTTCTTTTTTATAAAACACGAAGTAGTTTTATTGTTACGATTAGTAGTAGTCTTTGGATTAGGAATACCGTTTACAAACTGTATACCAATCTCAATAATATTTTGTATAGAATATCTTAATTTAAATATAAATAAACTTACTTTCCTCAGTGGATCACTAGCATGCTGAAACAAATACATACTGACCAGCAAGTCCAAATGGTTTGGGGTATGTTAGGGTGTGTTTGTGGTAAAGTTAAGGCAGTTAAAACGAAGTAACTTTAATTACCCTTTAAATTTCATGGTTTCAGCGTTTTACATTAATAAAAGTACACAGTTCGTTTTTCAAATTTTATATTTATATTTTACCATACAAATATTGAAGAGTTGTGTATAATTTGTTCTATTGACGTAACAATCTGTGCGATTCGGCATAAGCGAAAAGCTCTAAAATAAGCCTCTGATGTAGGGAAAGGCAAAAGGAATTTTTATATCGTATGTAATATAACAGTTTTACCCCCTTATACAGTGTAAACTAGGACCTCGAGGGTGACGTATGAAATGGTGACGTGACAGCTTTACACCACAAGTGGTGTGCACATCATTGTCAGCTTCCTCCCATCCCTTCAGACAGTTTCCACCAAATGAATAAACTATGGAGATGATTATGTGAAACTTACAAAATAATAAAAATGAAACAAGAATAAAAATAAAAAATCAATTCGGTAATTATGTACTAATTATTTCTTAGCATATCATTTCTTTAGAAAAATCATAAATATTTCAGACGTACACATAAATATATGTTTATCTTATCAAAATATCTATAGTATATTTTGTAGGTTTTAACAGAGTTTTACTATTGTCTTTCTTAGCATTGATATCCTTTGACTGCAGATTAAAAAAAAAATATTAAAAACATTAATATTAAACATAATCAAGATTAACTTTAAATGTCCCTAAAATAAAAACATGGATGCATGATAATTGCCTCCAGAGTCTTTATAACTGGCCATTGTTAATGGGTTTGTAATTTCCTTACTATTTTTGTTTTCTGATTGAACATATATTATAGTGTTTAAGGACGTTATGAGTATTGTTTGTTACTACGAAATTATTATGAAAATGACAAAAGTTCTGATTGAATTTAACCAAATTAAATACGTTTCTGTTTTTAGCAACAGAAGAACAAGTATTATGAAAATGGCTGAGTAAACTCAGTTACTTTGTTGCAAGGCCAAACATTTACCTTCTTTTGGACCTTTTGAGACTTGGAATTACATTTTGTTTGTGTTTTTGACCTATAGTACAAGGATTAGATGAGGTCTTAAAAGAGTATGTTAACGAACTTAAAATAAAATTACAAGTCTGGCAAACATCCGGGACCTTATCAAACAAGACGAAAAAACTAAAATTTTGAAAACAATTAAAAGGTTGCTACTCCCAACACATCAATTTCATTTTAGATGAATATAAAAAAGAATAGATCAAAATAATTACGTTTGAAATTCAACGGTACACAATTACCGTATCAAATTATAAATTAACGATTCTAGATTTCTTGGAAAATACAGACAAACCTAATATTTAAATTTTTAGAAAACCATAAAAAATAAGATTATTCTATAATCTCATATCAGAAAACAATGCTTGTATTTTTATATCTTGTAACAATACAAGTTTAGAAACATAGTCTAGTTGATAAGTCGACTTTAATCAGAAGGTTCTTTCATTTTAGCAGCTATAATGACGTAACCGTTTCATAATAGCCACCATTCACCGTTCACTTTATTTTATCAGTATATATGATGATTGAATTATAACGTAGGAAAATACAAACAAATATAATAACATTATTGTATAAGTTAAAACGCTGTATCACTTGTAAGTTCAAAAATTGTTTATTTTAATTTGTTTCCGCCAGTGATTCGTTCTAGTCCTGTGTGGGCTACCGGTTTTGTGGAATTATGTCATGTATTTTGAACACTGACGAACTTATATGAGTGAAACACATTTGTGTTGGAGTCTGATGATGAAGACATGATTCCTCAAAACCGGTAGTCTACACAGGAATAAAACGGATAATGGTGGTATCATGGTAAAATAAACCATTTTTTAAATATAAAAAATAAATTATCATAACCTATAACCCAAGGACAGTAAGGCCAACATTTGTTAATAACTTCAACTTGTAGTATTGCTATGAACACCGTACTGCGATTAACCACTTGTACTAAAATAAATTTATGATTTCCGATCATGGAAGGAGGATAGTAAATAGTCTTTACACGATAAATATTCTCTACAGTTATATTGCTTCTTTTTTATCTGCTTATTTGTGCATCAGCACTCGTAGAGCCATAAACGTCAATTTTCAATAAGATCATGGGGAAATAAATGTATCATGTAGCAAAATATGTGATTATAAAAGTAATGCAATGGAACGAAAATGTATCCACAAGAAATTTAAAAGAGAAGATCAGAATGTTTGGTGTCTGTCCTGAGTTATATTGAAAGACTGAATAATACTTCCGACACATGTCTTGTGGCTTCATCACATAATACACTTCGTTGCATACAAACATATTGCCGTCTCGTTTCTTTGTTACACATTTTCACGTGCGAAAAAGTATAAAAAATAGTAAATTGCAAATGTTAGCAATCTCACATTAAAAAAGTGACGTTAGATAGTGCTTGAAAGATATTTTCTAACTTGAACAATTTACACTGACCACCTATGTCACAACATATGTCACAGAACATGTGTTCTTCACATGTTGTTGAGTTACAGTAAAACAATATTATTAATTCTGATAATTACCTACCTTTTTTATAAAAATAGTAATTTTTAAGATATCCTAATATATCAGCAGTTACCGAGACGTGATTATTATTGTGACCTTTAAGGCTGTAACAAATAAATTCCTTTCACGGATAGTCCAAGCTAACAATTTTATTTATACTGAATCTCCAAAATCACCTGTGTGATGTGGATATTTGAGTTCGGAGCATCAAAAAAGTGTTTAAAAAACAAAACATTTTTGTAAAAACAAATTGGTTAAAAATAACCTTACTACACTTTGTTGAAACATAAGGTGCAACATTCAGTCTTTAATATTAACTTGCGTATATATATATATATATATATATATATACATATATATATATATATACATATATATATATATATATGTCATAGGTTAAATTTAAACCCCTATTATATACAAAAATATTGGTGGAGGTACAACTCATTTACTTTCATTGGTTTATATAGAGTGTGTTTTTTATATTGACCGTAATTCCTGTATTTTATAAACCTATATCCACATTTCCGATTCTAATTTATTACTTGTAATAAACTCGGATTTACTCTTATAAGCTACATGACATTATTTAAACTTAATAGTATTAGAAAACTGGCACATACTGTACCACTTTCAATATTATTTTATTTAATAAATACCATTATATCTAAACCGTTTGTAGTAAGGGACAGCCTACATAGAAACCTGCAATTAAATTATTTTTCATAAATGTTCCCCTTTTTTGTAGAAATTACAGTTTTATTAAAAAGCCTAAACACACAGTAGTTAAAATTAATGAATTGACCCTTCACCATCCTTCAGGGTTAGGTGGTAACATATTCCAAATATCCTCTAATGATCATTGTTAGTTTAACATATTTATAACTTTTAAATTTACTTGAAAAATGAGGAATGAAAATGTATATGTACCTTATTTTCTATTAAAACGATTACGAGTACTTACTAAACAAAAACAATGAATCCAAGCTTTTGGAAACGTACATCACCTTTCCTCTAAATATATTATTAAGACTTAAAATAAGCTAAATAAAGCTATTCACTATTTGATCAATCTTTTGTTTTTACAAGCACATCTCTAGTCCAGTGGAATTGCCTCCCCCTTCGAATAAAACTGCGCAAGCATGCCCAAAATCTTTTCTTTCAAAGCATTCGATGAGAATCAGTTTTACAAAAGTATAAATAAATACATGGAAAGCAAAATGTTTAGTCGTAACGAATAATGCAGCTTTAAAAAATATGACGCTGCAAATCCAATTTATAAACGGGCTAACTAACTTTTGCTAGAACTATATAATATAAAAGATGTTTTTTTATTAGTGGTGACTTAATCGTCAACAAGATCAGTCAGAGGCAAAAGCTAAGAAATGTCAACAAGTTGCTGTTTCTTAATCTGAAAACATTTGCATAACAAACATAAGAAAACCTTTGATTTTATATCACCTCGGTTGTTCAACAAGTTGAAAGTTTATATTCAAAACTGCCTAAACAAAAGTACATTTTTAAAAAAACTTAAAGAATGTTTATTTACCAAATACTTCCTTGGTTTTCTATTATACATACCCTGTTGAATATAAAGATTACAGTAATTATAGAAGAATTATTGTAGTTGAGATTCTCAAATATCACTACATCCAGCTATTAAACTCTACATCGTATATTATGTTGAATGTTTACGTTTGTTAACAGTGCTAAAGGTAAATATTCTTTTAGCTATCGTTAGTATATTGTTAAATTTATGTATAAATTCCTTACTACTGTACACAATGGTTCGAGGTTAATTAGCCAGTACTTATAATACTCTCTAAACAGGCATTGCCTTAAAGGCTGATTCACCAAAAGTTTATTTTCTTCACTATAATTATCAGTTAATATTAGTTTATTTTTGTTATTATGTGTTGTTTAGTTAATTTTTCTTCCTCATGTATAGGATTCTAATGAAACATTATTTAAGGAAAATAAAAGAATACAATATAAGCATGAATATGTGTGACTAGTACTTTCTATTTATAGAGCTATGTATGTGTTTTTCTAAGTATATATGTTTGTTAACTGGAAATTGAATGTAATTTTTGATCATTTGTACAAAATCTGTAACAACATTGTAAACGTATGGTTGAATAAAACATTATTATTATTATTATTATTATTATTATTATCATATAGGTCCCAGCATAATATCATTGACTATAATAATATTTACTTTGGTCGAGCTCTTTAAAAATAGTATAATAATGAGCAAAATAAAACTGAATCTCTTGAAAAGGTTTTTCTTTTAGAAATACTACGTGACAAAAGAACACTTAAGGTTAATACAAAGCAAACCACGCATAAAGGCAACAGACAGCGTGCCGGGAAGCCAACAGATAAGAATGATTGCTCCATAAAATTATGCAAACACTTCACTGAACCACGTTCAATAGGCGGTATAATCGAATTTTTAGTAGCATCGTTTGTGAGAGCATTTTTGTTATACATATTTTCTTTGATTATATACTAAAAATAAATAAAGTTGGCTCGTAGTATAAATGTTTAGTAAATCAAACCCTGGATTTAAATGATGATTCATTGTTCAATATAATAAATCAAGTTATAAGAAAAATACCTCTAAGACCAGATTATTTTAGTAAAACATGGTGCTGTACCAACTGATCAGTAACTGAAAGTAAGCAGTATTGAGCATTATTAAAAGAGTCGCTTTATGGTATACTCAAATCCACCTGGTGGATTGGAGCAAGAAAGCACTATATTACAGGCCGGAGTGCTCGCACTGTGACGTCACGGCACAAGCCGGGCCGCTGCCTCTCTTGCAACGGGCTCTAACAGCGATTCGCAGTCGCGCCCTCAAAACTATTGCGCCCTGAGTCAAAGGTTTAGATTTTGCTATACAAAGTACATATTTTACTAAACTGTATTAATCAGCGAACATCATTATGACGTAAAATACATTTTTTAACTAAAGTTTAAGCTATTTTTTAAAGATTTAAAAAAGTTTCCTCCCTATACGTAACACAATTGTTATTTTTTTTTAAATTTAATACTCTTGTTTTATAAAACTAAATATAATGTCAAATACACCATTTAACATATATTTATATAAGTTTTACTTAAATCAAATCACTAGGTTTATTTGCATAATTTTAGAACTATTTCAACTCTTTATGTCATGGATCAGAGTCTGGATGCAAATGGAACATCGATATTTTCATACAAATTATCTTTATTATAAACATATGGATTTATTAAATCAATCTACATAGAATCAGTACCAGAACTTAATTTCTTAGCCTTTCTTTTCATTGTATTTATTCCTGCAGTATCCTCCTGCAGGAGATCTGCTGTATTCTCATTCCTTTTCCTTGGCATACAGTCCGAAATGCTCTTTGAATAGTTATTAAGTAAAATATTACAGGATGAAAATAAACACTTATTAAATAAATTTCTTAAAATTAAGTCCGCGATCGGGCATTCGTCAACAAAAACATCAATATTTGTATTCCAAACTTTTCTCTGATTTATCCTCCGGAGATAACAGTTTTACAAACTTTCAAACAGACCACGATAATTTATAAAAACTCATCTGATGGGTACTTTAAACCACCTCTGTTATTTAATAATAGTTTTCTGACTGAGGCTATAATTGACTAAGAATATTTTAAGGGTCAACCCCTTAAAACATATACCCGGCTATGTATACTCGAGGTATACTAGCCTTACTTTATCATTATCAGATGACAGATACTTCTACCTCCATTAAATCTAATCTAAATAATCTATAATACTAATTACGTTTTCATCGGAGTCGTGATTGTCAACATCCTCATTATCTGAGCATAGTATGTCCGACATTCGATTCCAAATTTTTTGAAGAGTAGAGTTTAATAATGGTTAAAGCTCTTATTTATTTTCCAATTGCAGCACTTATTTCTTATCAATTTGATGGCACGCTCCGCTTGTTTGTCTTTATTGACCGAATCTCGCTTATAGGCTATCTATCTGTCTGACATTTACCCAATAAAACATAGGAAAATGTCATGTTACTCGTTAAGTTGCCTACTGTATCGTTTATAAAAGAGTGGTTACTGTATGAAGTAGAGCCACATGGGTTTCATTAGAAAGTTAACCTCTCCTGGCATTTTATTTCTCACCCTGAATAAAGAGATTGTTACCAAGATATTAACTATTTGGAAAATGAAAAAAACATTCATCATTCTCTTAACAGGTTTATACAAATCTTCTTTAAGTTTTACCCATTTAAAATTATGCACTCAACAAGGGCGGCAAAGCGAAAGAGGCAAGCTGCGCTACCGTCAGCGTCCGTCGGCTGGGCGCCCGGCTTATTGGGTGACGTGGCATCGCGAGTGGAAGGGGAACTCCGGCCTGTAGTATAGTGTGGCCTTGATTGGAGTCTCTGGTGGATAGGACCAGTGACCGTTGGCAAGTACAGCGATTCCCACATTTACTACGCTATTGCTTATTTTTTGAATTTTTTGTATTTACGGGTAAGAGGGGACTAGCTTTTTCGTGGCGCAAACTTTGCATTTATAATAAGGACACTTTTTACCATAACATATCGAGGGGATGTTGCAACTGATTATGAGTCATTTCCCCTGTGAATGATATACTTATTTAATGTATTAATAAGAAATATGGTTGCAACACCATACAATACATAATACATACATACATAATACATACAATACATATGGCATGTACAACACCATTGTCTTTTCTTCAGTAAAGCATGACATAATGTAAACACTTAATTTTATTTTCTCTTAAAACCATAGTGGAAAAGATTTTTTTAAGGTAGGTATTCTGAGTTAAAATTATACCATTAGCATTATTATGCTTAATAATGATTTTAAATCACGAAAATATTATAGTTAGTTATTTGTTACTACCGGTGGAATCTATCATAATAATTACTGATGTTTGTCCGTGGAGTAAGAATTCTGCGTGGGAATACTTGCACATCCACAGTGGTAGGGGATGGGAAGTGTAGCCCACTACACCCTAGTCTAATTGGACTCTCACTATTAATCCCCGCCCTCTCTAGCCCTAACACCTCAAATATAATGTGGGCAAATTTGAAACTATTCATCAACATACACAATTCTTTCTAATGATATGTTAAACAGTTGATTTCAATGTTGAGGTATTGTTTACAACGTATGAACAAACATTATGAATCTGTTCTGAGGTACTGGCACACTGAACGGTGCTTTAAAAGAACTCTTAAATGGTGCAGTCATCATTTTTATTTAATATTCTATAAAATATTAAACTTATATTACAACATATTTTAGTAAGCATTACAGTTACATCGGGAACATTCAAGAAGAGCAAAAATATTTGTTTGTACTGCATTCTGTAAAAAAACAAATACACTTTTACGACTAACATATGCTTATTTTACTACAATGGTTATTTAACCACTTGGCCAAATACCGGTACAATACTCGTCTGCCATTGAGTGACATTTTCAGACATTTGCCTCATGTAAGAATCTTACCGAATATTTTGATAGGAAATATGTTCCACTTTTACATGGCAGTACCTTTAAATTCTACACGGTGAATCCCACTGTATTACATGTATTAAACCTTTTTAAATATAGGTTTATAAAGTTAATGGTTACTTTAATATCCGTGTTTTCCCTTGACAACAGTTGATTTACAAATAAATTCGTTTAAAATTACTGCCCACCAATGTTCTTACACTATGTTGTGGACGTCAATCAAACTATAGTCCGATCATCGAAAAAAATTGATTGGTGGAGCGGCCGCGCGGCGACCGAAAATTCTATTTTATAACCACGTGGAAACGTAAAACAATAAGAAGTTTTCAATAATCGTTATTTAAATAGTCAGTTAAACACGTTTATAACACATTTTTCAAATGTTTTGTATCTTATTCTGATGAGTCTATATTGACAGTTATATATATATTTTTAAACATGAATTACAGTTAAAAATATTTAATTCGTGCTAAAAAAATATAATTATCAATATAAACTCATCGAAATAAGATACAAAATGTTAAAATGTGCTATAAACTTGATTAACTGACTATTTAAATAACGTTTATTGGACATTTATAACAATGTGTTTTACGTTTACACGAGTAATGAAACGTAATGTTTTGTCGCCAGGTGGCCGCTCCGCCAGTCAGTTTCTTTCGATAATCGGACTGAAAAAATCTTCAACCAATCTGAAACATAATAGAGACAGCAAACGTTGGATGCTGATGGGCCGCATTCATCATTCTGACTCCCATTATTAATTCTATCTCTAAAGTACAAGCTATTTGAATAGACCGCTTATTCCGAAGCCAAAATGTATCTGCTTACTAAGTTACTTACATTAAATTAGTTATTATTTGAACTAAAACGAAAACCATTAGTTATTATTTGTTGGTGATTGGCCTCATCTGACATCAGCACAATTATAGTTTTAAAGATACCTCTAAACTTTTTAAAGGAGGGTTAAGAGGTATCTTCATTACATGAATGAATCGTGAAGTATCTTTTGGACGGTGCTCTTATAACATCCAGGAGGGTTATCAGGCAGGGGCTAATAATGACTCAATGTGAATATAAGAATATTGCTTTAGATTAATTATTCAATTTATCACATATGTAGGGGGATTTTATTTTACACTGTTTCATGTAGTTTGTATTAATAATGAAATAAAGAAAGTTTAAGTTTAAATCTGTCCTTTTTTTAGATTAAAAAAACTATTTTGACGTTTTATATATCAATGACGACGATATCTGTGTTGGACAAAAATGTTTCTATTATTTGCCGTGGTTCACTTTTTTGAGAAACTTCCGCAAAAAAGTCTGTGCTACATTTAATAAACTGTCTTACTAGTTGCCTTATAGAGCTATGGTTAACATTTAGAGATATTCAAATCATTTTCTGTCCATAGGAATCCCCCCAAAGATTTAAAAAGCTGCAATGTCATTCTTACGAGAAAACCTATTCAATATTTAGCCACTGATTGCACAGTGTTTTGTTTTTAAATTAAGCATTTATAAGCTGATCAGCATTACCGCAGAGTGGAGGACAATCATATTTTGTTCTTACCTACAACGGTAAACTAAACCAAACAGTAATGACATGTTGGAAAACCATCGAACACGGATCACATACGACCTAGGATAATGTAGTTAAGCTCTATTTGTTTAACAATTACTATAATATATTACAGTGCTGAAATTGTGTGTGTTTGTTTATCGTATAAACTACTGGACTCTTAAAGCAATTATTTGGTAGGAAGAAACATAATGCCTGGTAATCAGACATAGGCCGATTCCCGGTCCATAGAGCTCTGTCCCCTAGCATTCAAAATCCCATGTTAATCTTATTAACAAAAATATATACTGGACTTCTTCAGCAAATATTTGGCAAGAAGATTAGTACAGTACACTGGCAATTCCACTGCCCTTTAAAAATCCTCGTTAATTGTATTGTTAAGTTAACTGAGACAAAATTGAGCTAAAACTAATTAGGGATATAGATCATACATTACACTTAAACATAGGCTTATTCATGTTGCAAAATACCTTTGGGGCTCTGACCCACAGGCCTTTCAAATACTGAACCGATTGAGCTGTAGGTATGTTATACACCTTAAATAAAGACTTAATTTACTTATTACATAACTAATGTAAAGAGGCTAAATTACATTTAGGGACATTATAACGCGATCTCAAGTGAAATTATGAATGGCATAAGCTATTTCATAAAACAATTACTAATAAAATGTTTTAATTAAAAATAATTAATTTACAGCACCAAATTGAAGAAAGATACACTTAGACCTGTGTGTAATGAAAATCTGGAAAAAACAATATAGCAGGAAACGCAATAAGCTTATATGTAAGTAGGTAAAGTATATCAAAAGGAGGAAAATTAATAAATTTTATAATTTGTTCGATGTAACTAAATCAAATAATTTCAATTACGAATTAACTGTTCAATTGTAAATATTAGTTCTTCTCATCGCACTGTAACTTTACCCAAGGGTTTGATATTTCCCCCCCCTCAGATAGCAATATTCTGGAAGTAAACTAATTACCATAACAACATAAGACGCGTACGCGCCAAGTGTGAGGTTCGTAATTAAGTCATGTCTCCCATGGTTTGCTAGGGGTGTGTAGACTCTAGACTCCAAGCCGTTATATCAACTGACACAGTTATTTTAGTTATGAATTATAATAACGTTAAATGTTTTATTTTAATTTAATATTCTATCAATATTCAAAGATATATTTTATAAAAATACACTATGGTCTAACACAATTTTGAATAAAAATACAATAACTAAATACCTCGTTATTCTAACCATTGCTACGATAAATACATTACATAACGAACCACTACCATTTAGTTGTTTTATTACAATGGTTAGTAAGATTTTATCTCCTAAAGACATTTTTAACTTAAAGTAAAATAAAGAAACCCAGTGATAGAGTAGGATATCACTTAGACTTTAAAATATATTTAATAAAAACTTAACTGTTTTATTGATGATGAAAATCCTTTTTTAACTAATAATTGTAGCTCTTTTAATCATTGATATGAAGGGACAGGTGCAAAAAGACATTGCGTTTGTTGGATTGCGAAATAAAATTGATTAAACTTTGTGGTATGATTTAAAAAATATTGAATACCCAACTACCACAATAAGCCACTTAGCGAGTGTTATTAAAGTCATACATGTCATTTAACATATTTGTGCTAAACTTCACAGAAATCCGATGATTCTTTCAAAAGTTATCATGTTAACAGGATCACGCAAACACTCTTGTATGTAAAAATGTTGACGAATGGTGTTTGTTCACCTAATGGCCTCAAAACAACAAGTGACCATGGTCTCGGGCGTAGGTATTACCATGCTACCTCAGGTGATGAAATATTCGCTAAAACAGTAGATACAACTGTAACACAACGAAAAGGTTCAAGTTAAATTGGGATTAAGTTAATTTTGTACCTTTTTCGGGTTATAAGCTTAACCTTCTACGCAAGTTGAAACAAGCTTAAACTAGTGATAATAAGATTTGTTGACGGGTTGAAAGTACTTCTAGGTTAAAAGAAGGTAAGCTACCCTAATCCTGTAATCCTTCTTGGTTCACACTGTAATGAGCTGTGATCCTTATTGAGTTCTCTGAGCAGGTTCAAACATTGTTAGCATATTTTCTGGAAAACTCAAATTATTTTGCATTTTACCAGGTAAAACTCCTTTTCAGGTAACATAATATTTACTTGTTTGCACATTTTAATCAGCTATTATATGAGGTGGTAATTAGCTTGTTCAAGATGTTTTATTGTAGATATGTTCTGATAAGGTCTTTACGCCGGTTCTTTAATGAAATGAAGGAAGATTACACACATTACAAGGTGATAGATTATTAAATGTAAATAATGTGAACCATGTAGGTAAAACATTTACGTTTATTGTATTTTATTTATTGTAATGTTTTAAACAATCAAAACTAGGGAAATTAAATTTATACTATAGGATAATTACTTTAGGACTCTAAAGACAAAAATGTAGTTGTAATTCATTTTTATTTTTCTATGTCCGTTAAAAAAACTAGTAATACATATTTACATGTGGACATGCATTAAACACATACTTTTGAACAACATGTACTGAGTTAATACAAAGCCATCTTAATTTAATTTAAGACTCCGTACACTGACTATAATAATTATAATTATATATTGTATGATTACAAAATTGTATATTTACCGTTGAACTAAGGGAAATTTAGCACCGTTTTGAGCGATAATTGACAGCCGAATTAATATTCTGTATATATAAATGTACAATTGTGTAATCGAAGTTATCTATGACATTTATACTTGAATAGGGACTTAACGTTTGGTCTAATGAATCATGACCACAGATTTCAGCTTTGTAGTATAGTTGCAATAAGCAAAGTAAACACACTTTGCTCATTTACTTACTTGGGGTTAAAACTACTATAACCTTCATAACATAACATTCTACAAGTGTTGTTTCCATTTTAATATTTCTATTCACTTATATTCAACTTGGAACGTTTATACTTTAAATCCGTCCGTATCGCTGCATCAATAGAAGTTTTAGTATGCAACTCAATACCGATAATTCCCAATGTAAATATTTTGAAAAATGTAGAAACTAGGTTGATAAGGGGGTTCTCTTTAGTATTACTTTTTTAAATAGCATATAAATTGCTTCAAGCTGATCTCTATCTAACGACACTAAAGCAAACAAAAAATTTAATTCTGTAAGAGGAGTTCCAGTCACAAAAAAACTATTGCGTAAGTAATAATTATTGATTATGGAATTTCATTATTATAGTTCTTATTTTTGTTGTATAGTACTTTACCCATGTATCAGTACAAACAATTTTAATAGTAATAGTATAATTCCTTTTACGGGTTTGTCATTACTAACAGCCAAACGTCACCCTAACTCAAATGTTTCAAAATCGTTAAACATCGTGTGATATGACATACTTAAAAATAAAAAACAACTTTCCACTTGAAAGGCATTTTACTATTTTCCCAAATAGTTAGGCAATGACTTCAACCCTTCTTAGACCATTGCTGAATTTAATTTATTAGCCCTTGAATAAAAAAAAAACTATACTGGACGAAAAAGTACTTGTATATTATTAGAACAGTCAAAGTCGTACCTAGCACCTTGTACCTTCCGTGGATTCCAAATTAGCCGGGTTAGGCGTTGAATTATCACTGATGACCGATTTCTCAGAGAAATTCCACTGAATATAAGGTAGCCGTTAGGTTAGATGGGTAACCCCTGATTTTTGTGTGAAAAAGAAGAAATATTCCAATCAATAAAGAATATTATTTTGTACCAGTGTTTTGACGTCACTCTTAAACTTACCCATTGAATTTGTCATAAGATAAATTTTATGTTCTGTGTTATACGTCTTAGAGAAGCTAAAACATGACAAAGTTAATGTGGTCAGTTTTGTGTAGATATTTCACTTTCTTGAGTAATGTATTATGTTACTTGTTTACAATTCACTATTGGTGATGGTGATTTTATGTTAATTAAGAAATTATTGCAGACATTTTCCATCACTGATTAATAAAACCAAGGATTTACGACGTTTCGGGATCTGGAATATGATCCCATCTTCAGGTGGAAAGAACACCTAGAACAAAAAAGAATTATTCATTTTCTAACTGTGTTATGTTTTAGTTATTATTTCCACTTGAAGACGGGATCAGATTCCAAATCCTGAAAGGTCTTGAAGCTTTGATTTCACAATAACTTATCCGTTTAGCCTCCTGAACTACACATCAGGTGAGATATACAACGTTGAAACAGTAACATTCACGTGAATGTGTTGCTTTGGAAGCTGAAAGTTTAGGTTTAGAAAAGAAATACCTTGAGAACAACTTTTTAAAATTAAATTTTTTACCCGATTAAACATTAACATGAGAGGTGTTTGCTAAGGACAATTTAAATTAGCATCATATTGGAAAAATGGTGGGAAATTGTCGGAATTTAAATGCACTTCTAGCTGCAGCATAAAAAGTTAAGGAGAAGTAAAGTTGAAGTATAAAGGAGTTCTCCAAAAGAAGTTTAATTTTAGACGTGAAAAAAATTAGCAATTGGCTTTACTTTAGGCTGGAAACCCACTGTTATGAAGCAATCAAATGTTGGTTTTCAAAATTAATTAACAGAAAGCTCATTATGAAAACAAAACAATGAGTTATACATACTAGCCTGCTATTAAAAAGCTTAACGATGATTAAAGTTTGATACATGGTTTTCAACTCCAAAAGCAATTAGTGAATTTAGCTGTCTATAAATCCTGCCATTTTTATATTCCATGTTTCGATGATAGGATTAAAGGTAATTTAGTTTCAAACGATATTTTGAGTGAGGTAATAATGACTGCTTTGCGGTTGGATTACCGATGTTTAGTTTTGTTCTTATTAATATTGCCAAGACGTGTGATTATTTCTGTATATAAAAATCATTACATTAGTAAATATTTTGGCAATTGTTGATAATTGTTGTTAAACCCCAGACACCCAGACAACTTTTAACTGTGGCATAAATATTTGTGCTTATAAAGTGCTTCAACCCGATAATTCCTTAACAAGAACTATGGCCATCCCTAAACATATACCATCAACCTTAAACATTTGTATTATTAATTACATGGGACATTCTGTTGTTTATGGTTTTGGTAAAAATGCAGTAATTGATAGTTTTTAGTTTATTACAAACCTATAAAAACTAACTTGAATAATTAACTTGTTAATTATTAACAATAAAATTATGTTCAAAGCTTCATGACTTTGCTCGTCCTACAAACCTACAAGTTAGGGATAATATTTATTTTTAGGTTTTAGTTTTAGCCTCAACAATTTTTAAACGTGGGTAAGTGTCATTTAAATATGTTCTCTAGGCATAGCCGTTCGAAGAGAGATTGAACTGAGCGTTTATGCTATTTTTGTTGAAGAAGTGTTAAAAGTGTTTATTTGTTGCTGTCAAGCTATACAATGAATATGAAACTTCAACGTCACTTACACAGACTAGCGGGTTGAGTTATTGAACGTGACAGAATGAAAAATATACTTACTGTCTTTCTATTACAGTTAGATATTGATTCTTTCACTAAAATGTATCATTGCAAGTCAGTTTGGGACGAGCACTATAGCAATATTTACGTACTGCCATTGTGAATCGGGCAAAGTAAAATAATTACATTTTAAACATACATTAAATAGTAGTTGGATAATATATTATACTTTTAAACTTAAAACTCATTTTCATATTTACTCAACGTCACGTATTTAGACAACCTGCTAAACTAATATAAATTTGAACTTACGATACTACGCACAGGCTAGACAAGACTGCTAATAGATATTGCTTCATAAGTTAAAACAGGCAAATCTAGAGCACATTAGTTTAGTCTGTTGTTGACTAGTTTTCTGAACATTATATTTCTGGCAAAGGGTATGTAATAGATTGTGTTGTTACTATTTTTTAGTAAAACAAAATATCTTACAGTATAAAACTAAGATGAGAGGACAGTATGTAAAATAGTTTTTTATTAAAAATATTGTATAGTTATGCCATTAAAGTACCCAAGTAAATGAACAATTCTACATAGTTAATAGCATAATGACGGTATAAGCACTGTCATTTCGCGGCTCTTAGGTGTACGTCATTAACCATTCATTACATTACTGTTTTTCCAGAGGATGCCAACCTTCTTGAAACCTATTAAAGTATAGGCTCATTTTGTGTATTCAAGTTTTTAAGGTAACATTTCCATACCTTGTGGAACGTTGTTTCTTTCTTGATGGTTTACAAATTCAAGACCATCCAACTACTTTTTCAACATGAAAACTATTTATCCTTTTCATACAATACTTGACGCATGTCACCTTTAATGTTTTATTACAATCATTTTGCACCAAAACAAATTATACACACTCATTTTACTGCGCCGACTAATTATGTTATAATTGTTGATTACTATATGTATATGTTATTTTACAATCAAGCTCTGATTGTTTACTTTTATTTTGTGCTTCCGTAACACAACAGTGGGGTCAGGCTAGACCTGCCGCGCCGTGAAATAAGTTTTTAGTGGCCATAATAATGTTTTGTGTTAAATCGTTCGTTCATCAGTCAATGAATTTTCGTGTAGTTGTTGGTTTAAGATTTATTGACGATCTCCTATTAGTGAATGTTTGCGCCTCAGCTCATATTATGAATGACCCCTAGTTGAGTCTAAAATGGTCGCCCCCATACGTTTGGTTTACTTGGCAGTTATAAGGTAATTAACCTAATGATTTATTATTCTGGAAATGTTCCTGCAATATATGACATAATCACTTCTCAAATATCAATACATCAATATTTTTTTCCAAGCATTAAAAAGAAAACTAATACTAAATAAAACAGTTTAAAAAGTAAAAAGTGCGTTTAACTATACATTTATTTATTAAAAAATATATATATTATAAAGAATAAATGACTAATTTAGTAGTTTTCACCTTTCAAAACCATGTGAATGTTTATAATTATAAAAAATATTTAACCACGAAATAAAAGATGCAGTTTTACTTTTTATTGAGTGTAAGAAGATAATTGGTAACTTTACACAGTATATTGTAATATTTGTACTATACGATTCACGGATATTATACATCTCATATTAATCGGAATTTTATTGAATTTCGAAAGTTTTTCTTACATATAAGAGTTTTAGACAGGAACTTTATTATTTTAATTTTTACAGGATAGTAAGAAGCAGAAAGGATTCATGGTAAAAATATGATAGAAAAATACATGAGTAAAAACCACACATTAATGCAAAAAAACACATGAATACACGCCTATAGTGTTGCGTTTAAAATTTAATAGAAATTAAAATTTGAATCTAAGAGGAAAACAGAATCATGTATAATAAGGCTATCGCATCAATCATTTAAACGACCTGGAATGCAACTTCATGGTAGTCGTCTGGCTCACACTCTTAGAATATCTCTCAAATGAAAGTACCTTTTTATGTCCATGATCGGATTTTCATTTATATTCCAAGAAAGTCTTTCATATCAAGGATCTTCTAACATCATTGCAGTTATATGCCTTAAGTAAACACTACATGTAATGATTTAATCTGGAATCTAGTTTTTTTTAAAATTAGAAATGCTTTAGAAATAAGTGTAAAATAATTCATTTATTAAATAATTTCATTGTATTACTTAGTAATAATGCTAGATTTTACGTAAACCTCTTCATATAATAAAGTAAATCTCATTCATGAGTAAGCCCTGAGCAGCAAAGTAAAAACCATAGAGTGCTCGCAAAATGAGCAAAAACTGGTCCGCACATTATCAGGCTTGACCAGAAGTGAAGGATATGGCAAAATGGATTAATCACGAGTGATAAGCGCGTTGTCGTTTACGCACTCCTAGGCCTCTTAAGAGTAATAATACTACAATAAAACTTATATATTCCTTTTCTGAAATAACTGACGCATGCAACGGTATAAATATATTTTAGTTTAAAATTGCGTGTAGTTTTTAATAAGAAAAACAGAAAATTGTAGCAGCATGACATGAAAAAGTCAGTAAGCGACAAACTTTTTTATTTTTGAGGTAGAACAAACTTTTAGCTGGAAAGTTTTATCTAATTAGTTTATCTTAGATTTTTTCGAAAACATTTTCTATGGGACTTATAGTTTGTTCAATAATTTGATGTAAATAACCGCTATGTCAGTTCTATGCGCGCCACGCCGCCGCGCCGACGCGACGTTGCAGAGTACGGCCCCATGCTGATCTACCACATCATAGGTAAACTCCCCTCATTTTACTTAGATATTCACCTAAATTAATATTAAATAACATTATTTACTCCATATGGTTTGAGATTATTGTTATTATAATAGCTTTCAATTTCGATAGAACATTCAGTTGTCGAGTTGTAATTAGACTCATGAGGAATCTAGTAATGTTATATGTAAGTCAATTAGACAGTAAATAATAAGATACTTATTTGTTAGAAAGAGTAAAACGTAATATGTTAAGATAAACATATCTGATGAGTAATTATATTTTACTTTTGAAGCAAAAAACTGTTTTAATCAATAATTAAATAAAATACTTTAGTAAGAAAAAAATAACTTTGCATTTTATTTAAACAAACCCTATTTCCTTTTTAGCTATCCGTTACTTACACATTTTTGCCTCCAAATACGAAGGCTTCTTAGTCGTAAATTATGTTGTGTAGCTACAAATGTAATCAAAATAACGAATAATATAAGTTTTATATCGAAACTCAAAACTAAACCTCTATATCAGCAACATAACCAATAATATAAACAAAACTAAAAGTAGAGGAACTACAAAGGATACTTAGTTGTTAATAAACCTTTCTACCGAAAATATAAAAGAAATAATATAGCATCAATGTTTTTATGCCAAAATTCAAAACTACGCCTCTCCAAGAGCTGTACAGTAGTTGTCATATAGTTTGTCTTCATGTCAACAATTTAGGAATGCATCGAGTAAATAAAATGTGGCAGTCATTGAGTCGCATATTAATTTCTTTCGATGAAAATCCAGTTTGAATATATGAACATCTAGATTTGTATACTAACATAGAAACTTACACGTGCTTTTACGTCATATTTTGAAGTTAAATACGTTTGAATTTAGCACCAAAAATGAAGAATTTATTCAGTAATAATACTCCAAAATCATTCTTCGAAAAAAATTCCCTGTGCCGTAAACCTTATTTAAGTGAGCACGCGTCACCGATATGCCATAAAACGCGAGGATTCCTCCACTTTGAGGCTTGACCTTGAGCTCTGTGGACTGAATTTTGGTCTATCCCAACGTTGGTCTATCCCGACTACGGGCGTGAGCGCTCCGTGTTTTTTACCTCACTGGCCCTGAGAAAGCGATTCATATCTCAATATATCCAGTGCCTGCAACACCTAAAGGAACGAATCACCGAAGCGATAGCAACTGTGACTCCTGACATGATTCGGTGGCCCTGGACGAAGGTGGACTATCGCTTGGATGTGTGTCGTGCCACAGGTGGAGCTCACATCGAAACCTACTAAATAGGTAAACAAAACTGTATGATTTTTTCTATCTTTTGGTGTAACCATAATTAAACTATCTTTATTACAGCCTGAGCTATTACAATCAAAATTAAGGCCACTTTTTCGATGACCCTTATAATGGGAACAAAACAGAAGGTTAAGATATTTTCAAAGAATTTGTTGTTCAATTGATCAAATGCTTGGCAACTGATAAGACATAAATATGTTTCACCTTGAAGTTGTAGGTGGTATAGTAATTTATTTTATAATAATATATTCTTAAAAAAACATTCTGTGTTTAGTTGCAACGGAAACTAGTACCAACTTTTTCCTAAATTATGTTAATAAAAGAATAAAATAAATTCAAGATTATATATCTGAACCTGATTGGAAATTGCAATGGAAGTTCTGAGGTTTTATATTAGTTTATTTCATCAAAATGTAATATGGCTATAATTTAAGTTTGTAAAGGTAGAGAATCAGCGAGTTAATCTGATAGTTTTATAAACACTTTATTGAAGGGTGTTGTAAATATCTGTAATGCTAATGATTTTGACATAGAAAATATAGCCCAAAAAGAACAGTTAGTTACGGATGAACTTGTACTTATTTACTTATTTCGTTTTGTCTGTTAATTGGATGGTGATAAATGATAAACTTAGTTACACTGATAGCAGAAATAAAAAGGAAAGGAAGTGAAACAGATGTTACAAATTGAAATTTTGGCAGCAGGGAGATGACTATATGATTGATTGTCTACTTGTCTACCTCTTTTTCAGAAAATATTTTTAGTTGAATATTTTTCCAATAAATTCAAGCTAACCTATGAAAATATAAATTTCTATACATTTTAAAGCAGAATAACACATTATATAGCTTAGTAACATTCACAATCGCTTCTTTACATCGATACAAAGTAATTACTTATTTCAAGCAAATATTTTTAAGAGGTTAATATTGTATTTATTTATAAGTTTATAGACATTTTAAAGTGAAAGTTTGATTTCTGGGAATTGTAATTTTATATTGATTTAACTGTATTTATTGATTGAATAAATGTTACAAAACAGGTGTGCACCCAATAAACAATGAAGCTTTGCTAATAACACGTATATTTTGTGAGACAACTTAGTTCAAATCCACCTTTATGGCCAAAACACTCAATATATTATATCACAGTATGTATAATAATAATATAATCCATGCACATTGCAAATTAAAAATACTAAAAACACATGCCGCAATAAATAGTTTTAAGTTATAGACTACAATATATGCGCAATTCAGAAAACCTAACTATCAAATAGTAAAAGTAACGATATGTTAGTAAATATACTTAAAAGCAGTATATAAGCACTTTCAACAAAATATTTTATTAATGATATATTAATCAAAATATTTGTTTTACAAATTTAAAAAGGGGTCAAAAAAGTTTCAATGTCATATCGCAATGACATATCGACAAATTATACCCACTTCTTTAAAGAGTTAGCTCCTAAAATAGTTTGAAAATAAAGGGGGAGGATTGCTATGTAAGAACATAATCCAGTCATTATTTATTTGTATAACATTGTATTATTTTATTATTTACAGATACACATATTTCATTCATTATATTGGCTTGATAAAGAATTTATAAACTCATCTATTAGAAGTCATATTCGTAAATTTTACTATCTACCGTTGCGTTCACGTAGACTGCTGGTTATAAGTGCATGGTATTAATCACCAACAAGCGAGAAGAGAAGGGAGTTATTACTGCGTTGACTCAAATGCATGCGTGAACAGACAACCCTTGGTTGGACGTGAGAAGCGCCAGCTGCAAGTTCTGACCGTGAACAGACAACCCTTGGTTGGACGTGAGAAGTGCGAGCTGCAAGTTCCGACCGTAAACAGACAACCCTTGGTTGGACGTGAGAAGCGCGAGCTGCAAGTTCTGACCGGCGAACAGACAACCCTTGGTTGGACGTGAGAAGCGCAAGCTGCAAGTTCTGACCGTGAACAGACAACCCTTGGTTGGACGTGAGAAGTGCGAGCTGCAAGTTCCGACCGTAAACAGACAACCCTTGGTTGGACGTGAGAAGCGCGAGCTGCAAGTTCCGACCGTGAACAGACAACCCTTGGTTGGACGTGAGAAGAGCGAGCTGCAAGTTCTGACCGGTGAACAGACAACCCTTGGTTGGATGTGAGAAGCGCGAGCTGCAAGTTCCGACCATGAACAGACAACCCTTGGTTGGACGTGAGAAGAGCGAGCTGCAAGTTCCGACCGTTAACAGACAACCCTTGGTCGGATGTGAGAAGCGCGAGCTGCAAGTTCCGACCGTGAACAGACAACTCTTGGTTGGACGTGAGAAGCGCGAGCTGCAAGTTCCGACCGGCGAACTGACAACCCTTGGTTGGACGTGAGAAGCGCGAGCTGCAAGTTCCGACCGTGAACAGACAACCCTTGGTTGGATGTGAGAAGCGCGAGCTGCAAGTTCCGACCGTGAACAGACAACCCTTGGTTGGATGTGAGAAGCGCGAGCTGCAAGTTCCGACCGTGAACAGACAACCCTTGGTTGGACGTGATAAGCGTGAGCTGCAAGTTCCGACCGCGAACAGACAACCCTTGGTTGGACGTGATAAGCGTGAGCTGCAAGTTCCGACCGTGAACAGACAACCCTTGGTTGGACGTGAGAAGTGCGAGCTGCAAGTTCCGACCGTGAACAGACAAACCTTGGTTGGACGTGATAAGCGTGAGCTGCAAGTTCCGACCGTGAACAGACAACCCTTGGTTGGACGTGAGAAGTGCGAGCTGCAAGTTCCGACCGTAAACAGACAACCCTTGGTTGGACGTGAGAAGCGCGAGCTGCAAGTTCCAACCGGCGAACAGACAACCCTTGGTTGGACGTGAGAAGCGCGAGCTGCAAGTTCCGACCGGCGAACAGACAACCCTTGGTTAGACGTGAGAAGCGCGAAATGCAAGTTCCGACCGGCGAACAGACAACCCTTGGTTGGACGTGAGAAGCGCGAGCTGCAAGTTCCGACCAGCGAACAGACAACCCTTGGTTGGACGTGAGAAGCGCGAGCTGCAAGTTCCGACCGTGAACAGACAACCCTTGGTTGGACGTGAGAAGCGCGAGCTGCAAGTTTCGACAGTGAACAGACAACCCTTGGTTGGATGTGAGAAGCGCGAGCTGCAAGTTCCAACCGTGAACAGACAACCCTTGGTTGGACGTGATAAGCGTGAGCTGCAAGTTCCGACCGTGAACAGACAACCCTTGGTTGGACGTAATAAGCGTGAGCTGCAAGTTCCGACCGTGAACAGACAACCCTTGGTTGGACGTGAGAAGTGCGAGCTGCAAGTTCCGACCGTGAACAGACAACCCTTGGTTGGACGTGATAAGCGTGAGCTGCAAGTTCCGACCGGGGAACAGACAACCCTTGGTTGGACGTGAGAAGTGCGAGCTGCAAGTTCCGACCGAGAACAGACAACCCTTGGTTGGACGTGAGAAGCGCGAGCTGCAAGTTCCGACCGGCGAACAGACAACCCTTGGTTGGACGTGAGAAGCGCGAGCTGCAAGTTCCGACCGTGAACAGACAACCCTTGGTTGGACGTGAGAAGCGCGAGCTGCAAGTTCCGACCGTGAACAGACAACCCTTGGTTGGATGTGAGAAGCGCGAGCTGCAAGTTCCGACCGTGAACAGACAACCCTTGGTTGGATGTGAGAAGCGTGAGCTGCAAGTTCCGACCGTGAACAGACAACCCTTGGTTGGACGTGATAAGCGTGAGCATCAAGTTCCGACCGTGAACAGACAACCCTTGGTTGGACGTGAGAAGTGCGAGCTGCAAGTTCCGACCGTGAACAGACAACCCTTGGTTGGACGTAATAAGCGTGAGCTGCAAGTTCCGACCGGCGAACAGACAACCCTTGGTTGGACGTGAGAAGCGCGAGCTGCAAGTTCCGACCGTGAACAGACAACCCTTGGTTGGACGTGAGAAGCGCGAGCTGCAAGTTCCGAATGGAGAACAGACAACCCTTGGTTGGATGTGAGAAGCGCGAGCTGCAAGTTCCAACCGTGAACAGACAACCCTTGGTTGGACGTGATAAGCGTGAGCTGCAAGTTCCGACCGTGAACAGACAACCCTTGGTTGGACGTGAGAAGTGCGAGCTGCAAGTTCCGACCGTGAACAGACAACCCTTGGTTGGACGTGAGAAGTGCGAGCTGCAAGTTCCGACCGTGAACAGACAACCCTTGGTTGGACGTGAGAAGCGCGAGCTGCAAGTTCCGACCGGCGAACAGACAACCCTTGGTTGGACGTGAGAAGCGCGAGCTGCAAGTTCCGACCGGCGAACAGACAACCCTTGGTTGGACGTGAGAAGCGCGAAATGCAAGTTCCGACCGGCGAACAGACAACCCTTGGTTGGACGTGAGAAGCGCGAGCTGCAAGTTCCGACCGTGAACAGACAACCCTTGGTTGGACGTGATAAGCGTGAGCTGCAAGTTCCGACCGTGAACAGACAACCCTTGGTTGGACGTGATAAGCGTGAGCTGCAAGTTTCGACCGTGAACAGACAACCCTTGGTTGGACGTGAGAAGTGCGAGCTGCAAGTTCCGACCGTGAACAGACAACCCTTGGTTGGACGTGATAAGCGTGAGCTGCAAGTTCCGACCGTGAACAGACAAACCTTGGTTTGACGTGATAAGCGTGAGCTGCAAGTTACGACCGTGAACAGACAACCCTTGGTTGGACGTGAGAAGTGCGAGCTGCAAGTTCCGACCGTGAACAGACAACCCTTGGTTGGACGTGAGAAGCGCGAGCTGCAAGTTCCGACCGGCGAACAGACAACCCTTGGTTGGACGTGAGAAGCGCGAGCTGCAAGTTCCGACCGGCGAACAGACAACCCTTGGTTAGACGTGAGAAGCGCGAAATGCAAGTTCCGACCGGCGAACAGACAACCCTTGGTTGGACGTGAGAAGCGCGAGCTGCAAGTTCCGACCAGCGAACAGACAACCCTTGGTTGGACGTGAGAAGCGCGAGCTGCAAGTTCCGACCGTGAACAGACAACCCTTGGTTGGACGTGAGAAGCGCGAGCTGCAAGTTTCGACAGTGAACAGAGAACCCTTGGTTGGATGTGAGAAGCGCGAGCTGCAAGTTCCAACCGTGAACAGACAACCCTTGGTTGGACGTGATAAGCGTGAGCTGCAAGTTCCGACCGTGAACAGACAACCCTTGGTTGGACGTGATAAGCGTGAGCTACAAGTTCCGACCGTGAACAGACAACCCTTGGTTGGACGTGAGAAGTGCGAGCTGCAAGTTCCGACCGTGAACAGACAACCCTTGGTTGGACGTGATAAGCGTGAGCTGCAAGTTCCGACCGGGGAACAGACAACCCTTGGTTGGACGTGAGAAGTGCGAGCTGCAAGTTCCGACCGAGAACAGACAACCCTTGGTTGGACGTGAGAAGCGCGAGCTGCAAGTTCCGACCGGCGAACAGACAACCCTTGGTTGGACGTGAGAAGCGCGAGCTGCAAGTTCCGACCGTGAACAGACAACCCTTGGTTGGACGTGAGAAGCGCGAGCTGCAAGTTCCGACCGTGAACAGACAACCCTTGGTTGGATGTGAGAAGCGCGAGCTGCAAGTTCTGACTGTGAACAGACAACCCTTGGTTGGATGTGAGAAGCGCGAGCTGCAAGTTCCGACCGTGAACAGACAACCCTTGGTTGGACGTGATAAGCGTGAGCATCAAGTTCCGACCGTGAACAGACAACCCTTGGTTGGACGTGAGAAGTGCGAGCTGCAAGTTCCGACCGTGAACAGACAACCCTTGGTTGGACGTAATAAGCGTGAGCTGCAAGTTCCGACCGGCGAACAGACAACCCTTGGTTGGACGTGAGAAGCGCGAGCTGCAAGTTCCGACCGTGAACAGACAACCCTTGGTTGGACGTGAGAAGCGCGAGCTGCAAGTTCCGACCGTGAACAGACAACCCTTGGTTGGATGAGAGAAGCGCGAGCTGCAAGTTCCAATTGTGAACAGACAACCCTTGGTTGGACGTGATAAGCGTGAGCTGCAAGTTCCGACCGTGAACAGACAACCCTTGGTTGGACGTGAGAAGTGCGAGCTGCAAGTTCCGACCGTGAACAGACAACCCTTGGTTGGACGTGAGAAGTGCGAGCTGCAAGTTCCGACCGTGAACAGACAACCCTTGGTTGGACGTGAGAAGCGCGAGCTGCAAGTTCCGACCGGCGAACAGACAACCCTTGGTTGGACGTGAGAAGCGCGAGCTGCAAGTTCCGACCGGCGAACAGACAACCCTTGGTTGGACGTGAGAAGCGCGAAATGCAAGTTCCGACCGGCGAACAGACAACCCTTGGTTGGACGTGAGAAGCGCGAGCTGCAAGTTCCGACCGTGAACAGACAACCTTGGTTGGACGTGATAAGCGTGAGCTGCAAGTTCCGACCGTGAACAGACAACCCTTGGTTGGACGTGATAAGCGTGAGCTGCAAGTTTCGACCGTGAACAGACAACCCTTGGTTGGACGTGAGAAGTGCGAGCTGCAAGTTCCGACCGTGAACAGACAACCCTTGGTTGGACGTGATAAGCGTGAGCTGCAAGTTCCGACCGTGAACAGACAACCCTTGGTTGGACGTGAGAAGTGCGAGCTGCAAGTTCCGACCGTGAACAGACAACCCTTGGTTGGACGTGAGAAGAGCGAGCTGCAAGTTCCGACCGTGAACAGACAACCCTTGGTTGGACGTGAGAAGCGCGAAATGCAAGTTCCGACCGGCGAACAGACAACCCTTGGTTGGACGTGAGAAGCGCGATCTGCAAGTTCCGACCGTGAACAGACAACCCTTGGTTGGACGTGATAAGCGTGAGCTGCAAGTTCCGACCGTGAACAGACAACCCTTGGTTGGACGTGATAAGCGTGAGCTGCAAGTTTCGACCGTGAACAGAAAACCCTTGGTTGGACGTGAGAAGCGTGAGCTGCAAGTTCCGACCGTGAACAGACAACCCTTGGTTGGACGTGATAAGCGTGGGCTGCAAGTTCCGACCGTGAACAGACAACCCTTGGTTGGACGTGAGAAGTGCGAGCTGCAAGTTCCGACCGTGAACAGACAACCCTTGGTTGGACGTGAGAAGCGCGAGCTGCAAGTTCCGACCGTGAACAGACAACCCTTGGTTGGACGTGAGAAGTGCGAGCTGCAAGTTCCGACCGTGAACAGACAACCCTTGGTTGGACGTGAGAAGTGCGAGCTGCAAGTTCCGACCGTGAACAGACAACCCTTGGTTGGACGTGAGAAGCGCGAGCTGCAAGTTCCGACCGCGAACAGACAACCCTTGGTTGGACGTGATAAGCGTGAGCTGCAAGTTCCGACCGTGAACAGACAACCCTTGGTTGGACGTGAGAAGTGCGAGCTTTAAGTTCCGACCGTGAACAGACAAACCTTGGTTGGACGTGATAAGCGTGAGCTGCAAGTTCCGACCGTGAACAGACAACCCTTGGTTGGACGTGAGAAGTGCGAGCTGCAAGTTCCGACCGTGAACAGACAACCCTTGGTTGGACGTGAGAAGCGCGAGCTGCAAGTTCCGACCGGCGAACAGACAACCCTTGGTTGGACGTGAGAAGCGCGAGCTGCAAGTTCCGACCGGCGAACAGACAACCCTTGGTTAGACGTGAGAAGCGCGAAATGCAAGTTCCGACCGGCGAACAGACAACCCTTGGTTGGACGTGAGAAGCGCGAGCTGCAAGTTCCGACCAGCGAACAGACAACCCTTGGTTGGACGTGAGAAGCGCGAGCTGCAAGTTCCGACCGTGAACAGACAACCCTTGGTTGGACGTGATAAGCGTGAGCTGCAAGTTCCGACCGTGAACAGACAACCCTTGGTTGGACGTGAGAAGTGCGAGCTGCAAGTTCCGACCGTGAACAGACAACCCTTGGTTGGACGTGATAAGCGTGAGCTGCAAGTTCCGACCGGGGAACAGACAACCCTTGGTTGGACGTGAGAAGTGCGAGCTGCAAGTTCCGACCGAGAATAGACAACCCTTGGTTGGACGTGAGAAGCGCGAGCTGCAAGTTCCGACCGGCTAACAGACAACCCTTGGTTGGACGTGAGAAGCGCGAGCTGCAAGTTCCGACCGTGAACAGACAACCCTTGGTTGGACGTGAGAAGCGCGAGCTGCAAGTTCCGACCGTGAACAGACAACCCTTGGTTGGATGTGAGAAGCGCGAGCTGCAAGTTCCGACCGTGAACAGACAACCCTTGGTTGGATGTGAGAAGCGCGAGCTGCAAGTTCCGACCGTGAACAGACAACCCTTGGTTGGACGTGATAAGCGTGAGCATCAAGTTCCGACCGTGAACAGACAACCCTTGGTTGGACGTGAGAAGTGCGAGCTGCAAGTTCCGACCGTGAACAGACAACCCTTGGTTGGACGTAATAAGCGTGAGCTGCAAGTTCCGACCGGCGAACAGACAACCCTTGGTTGGACGTGAGAAGCGCGAGCTGCAAGTTCCGACCGTGAACAGACAACCCTTGGTTGGACGTGAGAAGCGCGAGCTGCAAGTTCCGACCGTGAACAGACAACCCTTGGTTGGATGTGAGAAGCGCGAGCTGCAAGTTCCAACCGTGAACAGACAACCCTTGGTTGGACGTGATAAGCGTGAGCTGCAAGTTCCGACCGTGAACAGACAACCCTTGGTTGGACGTGAGAAGTGCGAGCTGCAAGTTCCGACCGTGAACAGACAACCCTTGGTTGGACGTGAGAAGTGCGAGCTGCAAGTTCCGACCGTGAACAGACAACCCTTGGTTGGACGTGAGAAGCGCGAGCTGCAAGTTCCGACCGGCGAACAGACAACCCTTGGTTGGACGTGAGAAGCGTGAGCTGCAAGTTCCGACCGGCGAACAGACAACCCTTGGTTGGACGTGAGAAGCGCGAAATGCAAGTTCCGACCGGCGAACAGACAACCCTTGGTTGGACGTGAGAAGCGCGAGCTGCAAGTTCCGACCGTGAACAGACAACCCTTGGTTGGACGTGATAAGCGTGAGGTGCAAGTTCCGACCGTGAACAGACAACCCTTGGTTGGACGTGATAAACGTGAGCTGCAAGTTTCGACCGTGAACAGACAACCCTTGGTTGGACGTGAGAAGTGCGAGCTGCAAGTTCCGACCGTGAACAGACAACCCTTGGTTGGACGTGATAAGCGTGAGCTGCAAGTTTCGACCGTGAACAGACAACCCTTGGTTGGACGTGAGAAGTGCGAGCTGCAAGTTCCGACCGTGAACAGACAACCCTTGGTTGGACGTGATAAGCGTGAGCTGCAAGTTCCGACCGTGAACAGACAACCCTTGGTTGGACGTGAGAAGTGCGAGCTGCAAGTTCCGACCGTGAACAGACAACCCTTGGTTGGACGTGAGAAGCGCGAGCTGCAAGTTCCGACCGTGAACAGACAACCCTTGGTTGGACGTGAGAAGCGCGAGCTGCAAGTTCCGACCAGCGAACAGACAACCCTTGGTTGGACGTGAGAAGCGCGAGCTGCAAGTTCCGACCGTGAACAGACAACCCTTGGTTGGACGTGAGAAGCGCGAGCTGCAAGTTTCGACAGTGAACAGACAACCCTTGGTTGGATGTGAGAAGCGCGAGCTGCAAGTTCCAACCGTGAACAGACAACCCTTGGTTGGACGTGATAAGCGTGAGCTGCAAGTTCCGACCGTGAACAGACAACCCTTGGTTGGACGTGATAAGCGTGAGCTGCAAGTTCCGACCGTGAACAGACAACCCTTGGTTGGACGTAATAAGCGTGAGCTGCAAGTTCCGACCGGCGAACAGACAACCCTTGGTTGGACGTGAGAAGCGCGAGCTGCAAGTTCCGACCGTGAACAGACAACCCTTGGTTGGACGTGAGAAGCGCGAGCTGCAAGTTCCGACCGTGAACAGACAACCCTTGGTTGGATGTGAGAAGCGCGAGCTGCAAGTTCCAACCGTGAACAGACAACCCTTGGTTGGACGTGATAAGCGTGAGCTGCAAGTTCCGACCGTGAACAGACAACCCTTGGTTGGACGTGAGAAGTGCGAGCTGCAAGTTCCGACCGTGAACAGACAACCCTTGGTTGGACGTGAGAAGTGCGAGCTGCAAGTTCCGACCGTGAACAGACAACCCTTGGTTGGACGTGAGAAGCGCGAGCTGCAAGTTCCGACCGGCGAACAGACAACCCTTGGTTGGACGTGAGAAGCGCGAGCTGCAAGTTCCGACCGGCGAACAGACAACCCTTGGTTGGACGTGAGAAGCGCGAAATGCAAGTTCCGACCGGCGAACAGACAACCCTTGGTTGGACGTGAGAAGCGCGAGCTGCAAGTTCCGACCGTGAACAGACAACCCTTGGTTGGACGTGATAAGCGTGAGCTGCAAGTTCCGACCGTGAACAGACAACCCTTGGTTGGACGTGAGAAGCGCGAGCTGCAAGTTCCGACCGCGAACAGACAACCCTTGGTTGGACGTGATAAGCGTGAGCTGCAAGTTCCGACCGTGAACAGACAACCCTTGGTTGGACGTGAGAAGTGCGAGCTTTAAGTTCCGACCGTGAACAGACAAACCTTGGTTGGACGTGATAAGCGTGAGCTGCAAGTTCCGACCGTGAACAGACAACCCTTGGTTGGACGTGAGAAGTGCGAGCTGCAAGTTCCGACCGTGAACAGACAACCCTTGGTTGGACGTGAGTAGCGCGAGCTGCAAGTTCCGACCGGCGAACAGACAACCCTTGGTTGGACGTGAGAAGCGCGAGCTGCAAGTTCCGACCGGCGAACAGACAACCCTTGGTTAGACGTGAGAAGCGCGAAATGCAAGTTCCGACCGGCGAACAGACAACCCTTGGTTGGACGTGAGAAGCGCGAGCTGCAAGTTCCGACCAGCGAACAGACAACCCTTGGTTGGACGTGAGAAGCGCGAGCTGCAAGTTCCGACCGTGAACAGACAACCCTTGGTTGGACGTGAGAAGCGCGAGCTGCAAGTTTCGACAGTGAACAGACAACCCTTGGTTGGATGTGAGAAGCGCGAGCTGCAAGTTCCAACCGTGAACAGACAACCCTTGGTTGGACGTGATAAGCGTGAGCTGCAAGTTCCGACCGTGAACAGACAACCCTTGGTTGGACGTGATAAGCGTGAGCTACAAGTTCCGACCGTGAACAGACAACCCTTGGTTGGACGTGAGAAGTGCGAGCTGCAAGTTCCGACCGTGAACAGACAACCCTTGGTTGGACGTGATAAGCGTGAGCTGCAAGTTCCGACCGGGGAACAGACAACCCTTGGTTGGACGTGAGAAGTGCGAGCTGCAAGTTCCGACCGAGAACAGACAACCCTTGGTTGGACGTGAGAAGTGCGAGCTGCAAGTTCCGACCGTGAACAGACAACCCTTGGTTGGACGTGATAAGCGTGAGCTGCAAGTTCCGACCGGGGAACAGACAACCCTTGGTTGGACGTGAGAAGTGCGAGCTGCAAGTTCCGACCGAGAATAGACAACCCTTGGTTGGACGTGAGAAGCGCGAGCTGCAAGTTCCGACCGGCTAACAGACAACCCTTGGTTGGACGTGAGAAGCGCGAGCTGCAAGTTCCGACCGTGAACAGACAACCCTTGGTTGGACGTGAGAAGCGCGAGCTGCAAGTTCCGACCGTGAACAGACAACCCTTGGTTGGATGTGAGAAGCGCGAGCTGCAAGTTCCGACCGTGAACAGACAACCCTTGGTTGGATGTGAGAAGCGCGAGCTGCAAGTTCCGACCGTGAACAGACAACCCTTGGTTGGACGTGATAAGCGTGAGCATCAAGTTCCGACCGTGAACAGACAACCCTTGGTTGGACGTGAGAAGTGCGAGCTGCAAGTTCCGACCGTGAACAGACAACCCTTGGTTGGACGTAATAAGCGTGAGCTGCAAGTTCCGACCGGCGAACAGACAACCCTTGGTTGGACGTGAGAAGCGCGAGCTGCAAGTTCCGACCGTGAACAGACAACCCTTGGTTGGACGTGAGAAGCGCGAGCTGCAAGTTCCGACCGTGAACAGACAACCCTTGGTTGGATGTGAGAAGCGCGAGCTGCAAGTTCCAACCGTGAACAGACAACCCTTGGTTGGACGTGATAAGCGTGAGCTGCAAGTTCCGACCGTGAACAGACAACACTTGGTTGGACGTGAGAAGTGCGAGCTGCAAGTTCCGACCGTGAACAGACAACCCTTGGTTGGACGTGAGAAGTGCGAGCTGCAAGTTCCGACCGTGAACAGACAACCCTTGGTTGGACGTGAGAAGCGCGAGCTGCAAGTTCCGACCGGCGAACAGACAACCCTTGGTTGGACGTGAGAAGCGCGAGCTGCAAGTTCCGACCGGCGAACAGACAACCCTTGGTTGGACGTGAGAAGCGCGAAATGCAAGTTCCGACCGGCGAACAGACAACCCTTGGTTGGACGTGAGAAGCGCGAGCTGCAAGTTCCGACCGTGAACAGACAACCCTTGGTTGGACGTGATAAGCGTGAGGTGCAAGTTCCGACCGTGAACAGACAACCCTTGGTTGGACGTGATAAACGTGAGCTGCAAGTTTCGACCGTGAACAGACAACCCTTGGTTGGACGTGAGAAGTGCGAGCTGCAAGTTCCGACCGTGAACAGACAACCCTTGGTTGGACGTGATAAGCGTGGGCTGCAAGTTCCGACCGTGAACAGACAACCCTTGGTTGGACGTGAGAAGTGCGAGCTGCAAGTTCCGACCGTGAACAGACAACCCTTGGTTGGACGTGAGAAGCGCGAGCTGCAAGTTCCGACCGTGAACAGACAACCCTTGGTTGGACGTGAGAAGTGCGAGCTGCAAGTTCCGACCGTGAACAGACAACCCTTGGTTGGACGTGAGAAGTGCGAGCTGCAAGTTCCGACCGTGAACAGACAACCCTTGGTTGGACGTGAGAAGCGCGAGCTGCAAGTTCCGACCGCGAACAGACAACCCTTGGTTGGACGTGATAAGCGTGAGCTGCAAGTTCCGACCGTGAACAGACAACCCTTGGTTGGACGTGAGAAGTGCGAGCTTTAAGTTCCGACCGTGAACAGACAAACCTTGGTTGGACGTGATAAGCGTGAGCTGCAAGTTCCGACCGTGAACAGACAACCCTTGGTTGGACGTGAGAAGTGCGAGCTGCAAGTTCCGACCGTGAACAGACAACCCTTGGTTGGACGTGAGAAGCGCGAGCTGCAAGTTCCGACCGGCGAACAGACAACCCTTGGTTGGACGTGAGAAGCGCGAGCTGCAAGTTCCGACCGGCGAACAGACAACCCTTGGTTAGACGTGAGAAGCGCGAAATGCAAGTTCCGACCGGCGAACAGACAACCCTTGGTTGGACGTGAGAAGCGCGAGCTGCAAGTTCCGACCAGCGAACAGACAACCCTTGGTTGGACGTGAGAAGCGCGAGCTGCAAGTTCCGACCGTGAACAGACAACCCTTGGTTGGACGTGATAAGCGTGAGCTGCAAGTTCCGACCGTGAACAGACAACCCTTGGTTGGACGTGAGAAGTGCGAGCTGCAAGTTCCGACCGTGAACAGACAACCCTTGGTTGGACGTGAGAAGCGCGAGCTGCAAGTTCCGACCGGCGAACAGACAACCCTTGGTTGGACGTGAGAAGCGCGAGCTGCAAGTTCCGACCGTGAACAGACAACCCTTGGTTGGACGTGATAAGCGTGAGCATCAAGTTCCGACCGTGAACAGACAACCCTTGGTTGGACGTGAGAAGTGCGAGCTGCAAGTTCCGACCGTGAACAGACAACCCTTGGTTGGACGTAATAAGCGTGAGCTGCAAGTTCCGACCGGCGAACAGACAACCCTTGGTTGGACGTGAGAAGCGCGAGCTGCAAGTTCCGACCGTGAACAGACAACCCTTGGTTGGACGTGAGAAGCGCGAGCTGCAAGTTCCGACCGTGAACAGACAACCCTTGGTTGGATGTGAGAAGCGCGAGCTGCAAGTTCCAACCGTGAACAGACAACCCTTGGTTGGACGTGATAAGCGTGAGCTGCAAGTTCCGACCGTGAACAGACAACCCTTGGTTGGACGTGAGAAGTGCGAGCTGCAAGTTCCGACCGTGAACAGACAACCCTTGGTTGGACGTGAGAAGTGCGAGCTGCAAGTTCCGACCGTGAACAGACAACCCTTGGTTGGACGTGAGAAGCGCGAGCTGCAAGTTCCGACCGGCGAACAGACAACCCTTGGTTGGACGTGAGAAGCGCGAGCTGCAAGTTCCGACCGGCGAACAGACAACCCTTGGTTGGACGTGAGAAGCGCGAAATGCAAGTTCCGACCGGCGAACAGACAACCCTTGGTTGGACGTGAGAAGCGCGAGCTGCAAGTTCCGACCGTGAACAGACAACCCTTGGTTGGACGTGATAAGCGTGAGGTGCAAGTTCCGACCGTGAACAGACAACCCTTGGTTGGACGTGATAAACGTGAGCTGCAAGTTTCGACCGTGAACAGACAACCCTTGGTTGGACGTGAGAAGTGCGAGCTGCAAGTTCCGACCGTGAACAGACAACCCTTGGTTGGACGTGATAAGCGTGAGCTGCAAGTTTCGACCGTGAACAGACAACCCTTGGTTGGACGTGAGAAGTGCGAGCTGCAAGTTCCGACCGTGAACAGACAACCCTTGGTTGGACGTGATAAGCGTGAGCTGCAAGTTCCGACCGTGAACAGACAACCCTTGGTTGGACGTGAGAAGTGCGAGCTGCAAGTTCCGACCGTGAACAGACAACCCTTGGTTGGACGTGAGAAGCGCGAGCTGCAAGTTCCGACCGTGAACAGACAACCCTTGGTTGGACGTGAGAAGCGCGAGCTGCAAGTTCCGACCAGCGAACAGACAACCCTTGGTTGGACGTGAGAAGCGCGAGCTGCAAGTTCCGACCGTGAACAGACAACCCTTGGTTGGACGTGAGAAGCGCGAGCTGCAAGTTTCGACAGTGAACAGACAACCCTTGGTTGGATGTGAGAAGCGCGAGCTGCAAGTTCCAACCGTGAACAGACAACCCTTGGTTGGACGTGATAAGCGTGAGCTGCAAGTTCCGACCGTGAACAGACAACCCTTGGTTGGACGTGATAAGCGTGAGCTGCAAGTTCCGACCGTGAACAGACAACCCTTGGTTGGACGTAATAAGCGTGAGCTGCAAGTTCCGACCGGCGAACAGACAACCCTTGGTTGGACGTGAGAAGCGCGAGCTGCAAGTTCCGACCGTGAACAGACAACCCTTGGTTGGACGTGAGAAGCGCGAGCTGCAAGTTCCGACCGTGAACAGACAACCCTTGGTTGGATGTGAGAAGCGCGAGCTGCAAGTTCCAACCGTGAACAGACAACCCTTGGTTGGACGTGATAAGCGTGAGCTGCAAGTTCCGACCGTGAACAGACAACCCTTGGTTGGACGTGAGAAGTGCGAGCTGCAAGTTCCGACCGTGAACAGACAACCCTTGGTTGGACGTGAGAAGTGCGAGCTGCAAGTTCCGACCGTGAACAGACAACCCTTGGTTGGACGTGAGAAGCGCGAGCTGCAAGTTCCGACCGGCGAACAGACAACCCTTGGTTGGACGTGAGAAGCGCGAGCTGCAAGTTCCGACCGGCGAACAGACAACCCTTGGTTGGACGTGAGAAGCGCGAAATGCAAGTTCCGACCGGCGAACAGACAACCCTTGGTTGGACGTGAGAAGCGCGAGCTGCAAGTTCCGACCGTGAACAGACAACCCTTGGTTGGACGTGATAAGCGTGAGCTGCAAGTTCCGACCGTGAACAGACAACCCTTGGTTGGACGTGAGAAGCGCGAGCTGCAAGTTCCGACCGCGAACAGACAACCCTTGGTTGGACGTGATAAGCGTGAGCTGCAAGTTCCGACCGTGAACAGACAACCCTTGGTTGGACGTGAGAAGTGCGAGCTTTAAGTTCCGACCGTGAACAGACAAACCTTGGTTGGACGTGATAAGCGTGAGCTGCAAGTTCCGACCGTGAACAGACAACCCTTGGTTGGACGTGAGAAGTGCGAGCTGCAAGTTCCGACCGTGAACAGACAACCCTTGGTTGGACGTGAGTAGCGCGAGCTGCAAGTTCCGACCGGCGAACAGACAACCCTTGGTTGGACGTGAGAAGCGCGAGCTGCAAGTTCCGACCGGCGAACAGACAACCCTTGGTTAGACGTGAGAAGCGCGAAATGCAAGTTCCGACCGGCGAACAGACAACCCTTGGTTGGACGTGAGAAGCGCGAGCTGCAAGTTCCGACCAGCGAACAGACAACCCTTGGTTGGACGTGAGAAGCGCGAGCTGCAAGTTCCGACCGTGAACAGACAACCCTTGGTTGGACGTGAGAAGCGCGAGCTGCAAGTTTCGACAGTGAACAGACAACCCTTGGTTGGATGTGAGAAGCGCGAGCTGCAAGTTCCAACCGTGAACAGACAACCCTTGGTTGGACGTGATAAGCGTGAGCTGCAAGTTCCGACCGTGAACAGACAACCCTTGGTTGGACGTGATAAGCGTGAGCTACAAGTTCCGACCGTGAACAGACAACCCTTGGTTGGACGTGAGAAGTGCGAGCTGCAAGTTCCGACCGTGAACAGACAACCCTTGGTTGGACGTGATAAGCGTGAGCTGCAAGTTCCGACCGGGGAACAGACAACCCTTGGTTGGACGTGAGAAGTGCGAGCTGCAAGTTCCGACCGAGAACAGACAACCCTTGGTTGGACGTGAGAAGTGCGAGCTGCAAGTTCCGACCGTGAACAGACAACCCTTGGTTGGACGTGATAAGCGTGAGCTGCAAGTTCCGACCGGGGAACAGACAACCCTTGGTTGGACGTGAGAAGTGCGAGCTGCAAGTTCCGACCGAGAATAGACAACCCTTGGTTGGACGTGAGAAGCGCGAGCTGCAAGTTCCGACCGGCTAACAGACAACCCTTGGTTGGACGTGAGAAGCGCGAGCTGCAAGTTCCGACCGTGAACAGACAACCCTTGGTTGGACGTGAGAAGCGCGAGCTGCAAGTTCCGACCGTGAACAGACAACCCTTGGTTGGATGTGAGAAGCGCGAGCTGCAAGTTCCGACCGTGAACAGACAACCCTTGGTTGGATGTGAGAAGCGCGAGCTGCAAGTTCCGACCGTGAACAGACAACCCTTGGTTGGACGTGATAAGCGTGAGCATCAAGTTCCGACCGTGAACAGACAACCCTTGGTTGGACGTGAGAAGTGCGAGCTGCAAGTTCCGACCGTGAACAGACAACCCTTGGTTGGACGTAATAAGCGTGAGCTGCAAGTTCCGACCGGCGAACAGACAACCCTTGGTTGGACGTGAGAAGCGCGAGCTGCAAGTTCCGACCGTGAACAGACAACCCTTGGTTGGACGTGAGAAGCGCGAGCTGCAAGTTCCGACCGTGAACAGACAACCCTTGGTTGGATGTGAGAAGCGCGAGCTGCAAGTTCCAACCGTGAACAGACAACCCTTGGTTGGACGTGATAAGCGTGAGCTGCAAGTTCCGACCGTGAACAGACAACCCTTGGTTGGACGTGAGAAGTGCGAGCTGCAAGTTCCGACCGTGAACAGACAACCCTTGGTTGGACGTGAGAAGTGCGAGCTGCAAGTTCCGACCGTGAACAGACAACCCTTGGTTGGACGTGAGAAGCGCGAGCTGCAAGTTCCGACCGGCGAACAGACAACCCTTGGTTGGACGTGAGAAGCGCGAGCTGCAAGTTCCGACCGGCGAACAGACAACCCTTGGTTGGACGTGAGAAGCGCGAAATGCAAGTTCCGACCGGCGAACAGACAACCCTTGGTTGGACGTGAGAAGCGCGAGCTGCAAGTTCCGACCGTGAACAGACAACCCTTGGTTGGACGTGATAAGCGTGAGGTTCAAGTTCCGACCGTGAACAGACAACCCTTGGTTGGACGTGATAAACGTGAGCTGCAAGTTTCGACCGTGAACAGACAACCCTTGGTTGGACGTGAGAAGTGCGAGCTGCAAGTTCCGACCGTGAACAGACAACCCTTGGTTGGACGTGATAAGCGTGAGCTGCAAGTTTCGACCGTGAACAGACAACCCTTGGTTGGACGTGAGAAGTGCGAGCTGCAAGTTCCGACCGTGAACAGACAACCCTTGGTTGGACGTGATAAGCGTGAGCTGCAAGTTCCGACCGTGAACAGACAACCCTTGGTTGGACGTGAGAAGTGCGAGCTGCAAGTTCCGACCGTGAACAGACAACCCTTGGTTGGACGTGAGAAGCGCGAGCTGCAAGTTCCGACCGTGAACAGACAACCCTTGGTTGGACGTGAGAAGCGCGAGCTGCAAGTTCCGACCAGCGAACAGACAACCCTTGGTTGGACGTGAGAAGCGCGAGCTGCAAGTTCCGACCGTGAACAGACAACCCTTGGTTGGACGTGAGAAGCGCGAGCTGCAAGTTTCGACAGTGAACAGACAACCCTTGGTTGGATGTGAGAAGCGCGAGCTGCAAGTTCCAACCGTGAACAGACAACCCTTGGTTGGACGTGATAAGCGTGAGCTGCAAGTTCCGACCGTGAACAGACAACCCTTGGTTGGACGTGATAAGCGTGAGCTGCAAGTTCCGACCGTGAACAGACAACCCTTGGTTGGACGTAATAAGCGTGAGCTGCAAGTTCCGACCGGCGAACAGACAACCCTTGGTTGGACGTGAGAAGCGCGAGCTGCAAGTTCCGACCGTGAACAGACAACCCTTGGTTGGACGTGATAAGCGTGAGCTGCAAGTTCCGACCGTGAACAGACAACCCTTGGTTGGACGTGAGAAGTGCGAGCTGCAAGTTCCGACCGTGAACAGACAACCCTTGGTTGGACGTGAGAAGTGCGAGCTGCAAGTTCCGACCGTGAACAGACAACCCTTGGTTGGACGTGAGAAGCGCGAGCTGCAAGTTCCGACCGGCGAACAGACAACCCTTGGTTGGACGTGAGAAGCGCGAGCTGCAAGTTCCGACCGGCGAACAGACAACCCTTGGTTGGACGTGAGAAGCGCGAAATGCAAGTTCCGACCGGCGAACAGACAACCCTTGGTTGGACGTGAGAAGCGCGAGCTGCAAGTTCCGACCGTGAACAGACAACCCTTGGTTGGACGTGATAAGCGTGAGCTGCAAGTTCCGACCGTGAACAGACAACCCTTGGTTGGACGTGAGAAGCGCGAGCTGCAAGTTCCGACCGCGAACAGACAACCCTTGGTTGGACGTGATAAGCGTGAGCTGCAAGTTCCGACCGTGAACAGACAACCCTTGGTTGGACGTGAGAAGTGCGAGCTTTAAGTTCCGACCGTGAACAGACAAACCTTGGTTGGACGTGATAAGCGTGAGCTGCAAGTTCCGACCGTGAACAGACAACCCTTGGTTGGACGTGAGAAGTGCGAGCTGCAAGTTCCGACCGTGAACAGACAACCCTTGGTTGGACGTGAGTAGCGCGAGCTGCAAGTTCCGACCGGCGAACAGACAACCCTTGGTTGGACGTGAGAAGCGCGAGCTGCAAGTTCCGACCGGCGAACAGACAACCCTTGGTTAGACGTGAGAAGCGCGAAATGCAAGTTCCGACCGGCGAACAGACAACCCTTGGTTGGACGTGAGAAGCGCGAGCTGCAAGTTCCGACCAGCGAACAGACAACCCTTGGTTGGACGTGAGAAGCGCGAGCTGCAAGTTCCGACCGTGAACAGACAACCCTTGGTTGGACGTGAGAAGCGCGAGCTGCAAGTTTCGACAGTGAACAGACAACCCTTGGTTGGATGTGAGAAGCGCGAGCTGCAAGTTCCAACCGTGAACAGACAACCCTTGGTTGGACGTGATAAGCGTGAGCTGCAAGTTCCGACCGTGAACAGACAACCCTTGGTTGGACGTGATAAGCGTGAGCTACAAGTTCCGACCGTGAACAGACAACCCTTGGTTGGACGTGAGAAGTGCGAGCTGCAAGTTCCGACCGTGAACAGACAACCCTTGGTTGGACGTGATAAGCGTGAGCTGCAAGTTCCGACCGGGGAACAGACAACCCTTGGTTGGACGTGAGAAGTGCGAGCTGCAAGTTCCGACCGAGAACAGACAACCCTTGGTTGGACGTGAGAAGTGCGAGCTGCAAGTTCCGACCGTGAACAGACAACCCTTGGTTGGACGTGATAAGCGTGAGCTGCAAGTTCCGACCGGGGAACAGACAACCCTTGTTTGGTCGTGAGAAGTGCGAGCTGCAAGTTCCGACCGAGAATAGACAACCCTTGGTTGGACGTGAGAAGCGCGAGCTGCAAGTTCCGACCGGCTAACAGACAACCCTTGGTTGGACGTGAGAAGCGCGAGCTGCAAGTTCCGACCGTGAACAGACAACCCTTGGTTGGACGTGAGAAGCGCGAGCTGCAAGTTCCGACCGTGAACAGACAACCCTTGGTTGGATGTGAGAAGCGCGAGCTGCAAGTTCCGACCTTGAACAGACAACCCTTGGTTGGATGTGAGAAGCGCGAGCTGCAAGTTCCGACCGTGAACAGACAACCCTTGGTTGGACGTGATAAGCGTGAGCATCAAGTTCCGACCGTGAACAGACAACCCTTGGTTGGACGTGAGAAGTGCGAGCTGCAAGTTCCGACCGTGAACAGACAACCCTTGGTTGGACGTAATAAGCGTGAGCTGCAAGTTCCGACCGGCGAACAGACAACCCTTGGTTGGACGTGAGAAGCGCGAGCTGCAAGTTCCGACCGTGAACAGACAACCCTTGGTTGGACGTGAGAAGCGCGAGCTGCAAGTTCCGACCGTGAACAGACAACCCTTGGTTGGATGTGAGAAGCGCGAGCTGCAAGTTCCAACCGTGAACAGACAACCCTTGGTTGGACGTGATAAGCGTGAGCTGCAAGTTCCGACCGTGAACAGACAACCCTTGGTTGGACGTGAGAAGTGCGAGCTGCAAGTTCCGACCGTGAACAGACAACCCTTGGTTGGACGTGAGAAGTGCGAGCTGCAAGTTCCGACCGTGAACAGACAACCCTTGGTTGGACGTGAGAAGCGCGAGCTGCAAGTTCCGACCGGCGAACAGACAACCCTTGGTTGGACGTGAGAAGCGCGAGCTGCAAGTTCCGACCGGCGAACAGACAACCCTTGGTTGGACGTGAGAAGCGCGAAATGCAAGTTCCGACCGGCGAACAGACAACCCTTGGTTGGACGTGAGAAGCGCGAGCTGCAAGTTCCGACCGTGAACAGACAACCCTTGGTTGGACGTGATAAGCGTGAGGTGCAAGTTCCGACCGTGAACAGACAACCCTTGGTTGGACGTGATAAACGTGAGCTGCAAGTTTCGACCGTGAACAGACAACCCTTGGTTGGACGTGAGAAGTGCGAGCTGCAAGTTCCGACCGTGAACAGACAACCCTTGGTTGGACGTGATAAGCGTGAGCTGCAAGTTTCGACCGTGAACAGACAACCCTTGGTTGGACGTGAGAAGTGCGAGCTGCAAGTTCCGACCGTGAACAGACAACCCTTGGTTGGACGTGATAAGCGTGAGCTGCAAGTTCCGACCGGCGAACAGACAACCCTTGGTTGGACGTGATAAGCGTGAGCTGCAAGTTCCGACCGGGGAACAGACAACCCTTGGTTGGACGTGAGAAGTGCGAGCTGCAAGTTCCGACCGAGAACAGACAACCCTTGGTTGGACGTGAGAAGCGCGAGCTGCAAGTTCCGACCGGCGAACAGACAACCCTTGGTTGGACGTGAGAAGCGCGAGCTGCAAGTTCCGACCGTGAACAGACAACCCTTGGTTGGACGTGAGAAGCGCGAGCTGCAAGTTCCGACCGTGAACAGACAACCCTTGGTTGGATGTGAGAAGCGCGAGCTGCAAGTTCTGACCGTGAACAGACAACCCTTGGTTGGATGTGAGAAGCGCGAGCTGCAAGTTCCGACCGTGAACAGACAACCCTTGGTTGGACGTGATAAGCGTGAGCATCAAGTTCCGACCGTGAACAGACAACCCTTGGTTGGACGTGAGAAGTGCGAGCTGCAAGTTCCGACCGTGAACAGACAACCCTTGGTTGGACGTAATAAGCGTGAGCTGCAAGTTCCGACCGGCGAACAGACAACCCTTGGTTGGACGTGAGAAGCGCGAGCTGCAAGTTCCGACCGTGAACAGACAACCCTTGGTTGGACGTGAGAAGCGCGAGCTGCAAGTTCCGACCGTGAACAGACAACCCTTGGTTGGATGTGAGAAGCGCGAGCTGCAAGTTCCAACCGTGAACAGACAACCCTTGGTTGGACGTGATAAGCGTGAGCTGCAAGTTCCGACCGTGAACAGACAACCCTTGGTTGGACGTGAGAAGTGCGAGCTGCAAGTTCCGACCGTGAACAGACAACCCTTGGTTGGACGTGAGAAGTGCGAGCTGCAAGTTCCGACCGTGAACAGACAACCCTTGGTTGGACGTGAGAAGCGCGAGCTGCAAGTTCCGACCGGCGAACAGACAACCCTTGGTTGGACGTGAGAAGCGCGAGCTGCAAGTTCCGACCGGCGAACAGACAACCCTTGGTTGGACGTGAGAAGCGCGAAATGCAAGTTCCGACCGGCGAACAGACAACCCTTGGTTGGACGTGAGAAGCGCGAGCTGCAAGTTCCGACCGTGAACAGACAACCTTGGTTGGACGTGATAAGCGTGAGCTGCAAGTTCCGACCGTGAACAGACAACCCTTGGTTGGACGTGATAAGCGTGAGCTGCAAGTTTCGACCGTGAACAGACAACCCTTGGTTGGACGTGAGAAGTGCGAGCTGCAAGTTCCGACCGTGAACAGACAACCCTTGGTTGGACGTGATAAGCGTGAGCTGCAAGTTCCGACCGTGAACAGACAACCCTTGGTTGGACGTGAGAAGTGCGAGCTGCAAGTTCCGACCGTGAACAGACAACCCTTGGTTGGACGTGAGAAGCGCGAGCTGCAAGTTCCGACCGTGAACAGACAACCCTTGGTTGGACGTGAGAAGCGCGAAATGCAAGTTCCGACCGGCGAACAGACAACCCTTGGTTGGACGTGAGAAGCGCGAGCTGCAAGTTCCGACCGTGAACAGACAACCCTTGGTTGGACGTGAGAAGTGCGAGCTGCAAGTTCCGACCGTGAACAGACAACCCTTGGTTGGACGTAATAAGCGTGAGCTGCAAGTTCCGACCGGCGAACAGACAACCCTTGGTTGGACGTGAGAAGCGCGAGCTGCAAGTTTCGACCGTGAACAGACAACCCTTGGTTGGACGTGAGAAGCGCGAGCTGCAAGTTCCGACCGTGAACAGACAACCCTTGGTTGGACGTGATAAGCGTGAGCTGCAAGTTCCGACCGTGAACAGACAACCCTTGGTTGGACGTGAGAAGTGCGAGCTGCAAGTTCCGACCGTGAACAGACAACCCTTGGTTGGAATGAATAAGCGTGAGCTGCAAGTTCCGACCGGCGAACAGACAACCCTTGGTTGGACGTGAGAAGCGCGAGCTGCAAGTTCCGACCGTGAACAGACAACCCTTGGTTGGACGTGAGAAGCGCGAGCTGCAAGTTCCGACCGTGAACAGACAACCCTTGTTTGGATGTGAGAAGCGCGAGCTGCAAGTTCCAACCGTGAACAGACAACCCTTGGTTGGACGTGATAAGCGTGAGCTGCAAGTTCCGACCGTGAACAGACAACCCTTGGTTGGACGTGAGAAGTGCGAGCTGCAAGTTCCGACCGTGAACAGACAACCCTTGGTTGGACGTGAGAAGTGCGAGCTGCAAGTTCCGACCGTGAACAGACAACCCTTGGTTGGACGTGAGAAGCGCGAGCTGCAAGTTCCGACCGGCGAACAGACAACCCTTGGTTGGACGTGAGAAGCGCGAGCTGCAAGTTCCGACCGGCGAACAGACAACCCTTGGTTGGACGTGAGAAGCGCGAAATGCAAGTTCCGACCGGCGAACAGACAACCCTTGGTTGGACGTGAGAAGCGCGAGCTGCAAGTTCCGACCGTGAACAGACAACCCTTGGTTGGACGTGATAAGCGTGAGGTGCAAGTTCCGACCGTGAACAGACAACCCTTGGTTGGACGTGATAAGCGTGAGCTGCAAGTTTCGACCGTGAACAGACAACCCTTGGTTGGACGTGAGAAGTGCGAGCTGCAAGTTCCGACCGTGAACAGACAACCCTTGGTTGGACGTGATAAGCGTGAGCTGCAAGTTTCGACCGTGAACAGACAACCCTTGGTTGGACGTGAGAAGTGCGAGCTGCAAGTTCCGACCGTGAACAGACAACCCTTGGTTGGACGTGATAAGCGTGAGCTGCAAGTTCCGACCGTGAACAGACAACCCTTGGTTGGACGTGAGAAGTGCGAGCTGCAAGTTCCGACCGTGAACAGACAACCCTTGGTTGGACGTGAGAAGCGCGAGCTGCAAGTTCCGACCGTGAACAGACAACCCTTGGTTGGACGTGAGAAGCGCGAGCTGCAAGTTCCGACCAGCGAACAGACAACCCTTGGTTGGACGTGAGAAGCGCGAGCTGCAAGTTCCGACCGTGAACAGACAACCCTTGGTTGGACGTGAGAAGCGCGAGCTGCAAGTTTCGACAGTGAACAGACAACCCTTGGTTGGATGTGAGAAGCGCGAGCTGCAAGTTCCAACCGTGAACAGACAACCCTTGGTTGGACGTGATAAGCGTGAGCTGCAAGTTCCGACCGTGAACAGACAACCCTTGGTTGGACGTGATAAGCGTGAGCTGCAAGTTCCGACCGTGAACAGACAACCCTTGGTTGGACGTAATAAGCGTGAGCTGCAAGTTCCGACCGGCGAACAGACAACCCTTGGTTGGACGTGAGAAGCGCGAGCTGCAAGTTCCGACCGTGAACAGACAACCCTTGGTTGGACGTGAGAAGCGCGAGCTGCAAGTTCCGACCGTGAACAGACAACCCTTGGTTGGATGTGAGAAGCGCGAGCTGCAAGTTCCAACCGTGAACAGACAACCCTTGGTTGGACGTGATAAGCGTGAGCTGCAATTTCCGACCGTGAACAGACAACCCTTGGTTGGACGTGAGAAGTGCGAGCTGCAAGTTCCGACCGTGAACAGACAACCCTTGGTTGGACGTGAGAAGTGCGAGCTGCAAGTTCCGACCGTGAACAGACAACCCTTGGTTGGACTGAGAAGCGCGAGCTGCAAGTTCCGACCGGCGAACAGACAACCCTTGGTTGGACGTGAGAAGCGCGAGCTGCAAGTTCCGACCGGCGAACAGACAACCCTTGGTTGGACGTGAGAAGCGCGAAATGCAAGTTCCGACCGGCGAACAGACAACCCTTGGTTGGACGTGAGAAGCGCGAGCTGCAAGTTCCGACCGTGAACAGACAACCCTTGGTTGGACGTGATAAGCGTGAGCTGCAAGTTCCGACCGTGAACAGACAACCCTTGGTTGGACGTGAGAAGCGCGAGCTGCAAGTTCCGACCGTGAACAGACAACCCTTGGTTGGACGTGATAAGCGTGAGCTGCAAGTTCCGACCGTGAACAGACAACCCTTGGTTGGACGTGAGAAGTGCGAGCTGCAATTTCCGACCGTGAACAGACAACCCTTGGTTGGACGTGAGAAGCGCGAGCTGCAAGTTTCGACAGTGAACAGACAACCCTTGGTTGGATGTGAGAAGCGCGAGCTGCAAGTTCCAACCGTGAACAGACAACCCTTGGTTGGACGTGATAAGCGTGAGCTGCAAGTTCCGACCGTGAACAGACAACCCTTGGTTGGACGTGATAAGCGTGAGCTGCAAGTTCCGACCGTGAACAGACAACCCTTGGTTGGACGTAATAAGCGTGAGCTGCAAGTTCCGACCGGCGAACAGACAACCCTTGGTTGGACGTGAGAAGCGCGAGCTGCAAGTTCCGACCGTGAACAGACAACCCTTGGTTGGACGTGAGAAGCGCGAGCTGCAAGTTCCGACCGTGAACAGACAACCCTTGGTTGGATGTGAGAAGCGCGAGCTGCAAGTTCCAACCGTGAACAGACAACCCTTGGTTGGACGTGATAAGCGTGAGCTGCAATTTCCGACCGTGAACAGACAACCCTTGGTTGGACGTGAGAAGTGCGAGCTGCAAGTTCCGACCGTGAACAGACAACCCTTGGTTGGACGTGAGAAGTGCGAGCTGCAAGTTCCGACCGTGAACAGATAACCCTTGGTTGGACTGAGAAGCGCGAGCTGCAAGTTCCGACCGGCGAACAGACAACCCTTGGTTGGACGTGAGAAGCGCGAGCTGCAAGTTCCGACCGGCGAACAGACAACCCTTGGTTGGACGTGAGAAGCGCGAAATGCAAGTTCCGACCGGCGAACAGACAACCCTTGGTTGGACGTGAGAAGCGCGAGCTGCAAGTTCCGACCGTGAACAGACAACCCTTGGTTGGACGTGATAAGCGTGAGCTGCAAGTTCCGACCGTGAACAGACAACCCTTGGTTGGACGTGAGAAGCGCGAGCTGCAAGTTCCGACCGCGAACAGACAACCCTTGGTTGGACGTGATAAGCGTGAGCTGCAAGTTCCGACCGTGAACAGACAACCCTTGGTTGGACGTGAGAAGTGCGAGCTTTAAGTTCCGACCGTGAACAGACAAACCTTGGTTGGACGTGATAAGCGTGAGCTGCAAGTTCCGACCGTGAACAGACAACCCTTGGTTGGACGTGAGAAGTGCGAGCTGCAAGTTCCGACCGTGAACAGACAACCCTTGGTTGGACGTGAGTAGCGCGAGCTGCAAGTTCCGACCGGCGAACAGACAACCCTTGGTTGGACGTGAGAAGCGCGAGCTGCAAGTTCCGACCGGCGAACAGACAACCCTTGGTTAGACGTGAGAAGCGCGAAATGCAAGTTCCGACCGGCGAACAGACAACCCTTGGTTGGACGTGAGAAGCGCGAGCTGCAAGTTCCGACCAGCGAACAGACAACCCTTGGTTGGACGTGAGAAGCGCGAGCTGCAAGTTCCGACCGTGAACAGACAACCCTTGGTTGGACGTGAGAAGCGCGAGCTGCAAGTTTCGACAGTGAACAGACAACCCTTGGTTGGATGTGAGAAGCGCGAGCTGCAAGTTCCAACCGTGAACAGACAACCCTTGGTTGGACGTGATAAGCGTGAGCTGCAAGTTCCGACCGTGAACAGACAACCCTTGGTTGGACGTGATAAGCGTGAGCTACAAGTTCCGACCGTGAACAGACAACCCTTGGTTGGACGTGAGAAGTGCGAGCTGCAAGTTCCGACCGTGAACAGACAACCCTTGGTTGGACGTGATAAGCGTGAGCTGAAAGTTCCGACCGGGGAACAGACAACCCTTGGTTGGACGTGAGAAGTGCGAGCTGCAAGTTCCGACCGAGAACAGACAACCCTTGGTTGGACGTGAGAAGCGCGAGCTGCAAGTTCCGACCGGCGAACAGACAACCCTTGGTTGGACGTGAGAAGCGCGAGCTGCAAGTTCCGACCGTGAACAGACAACCCTTGGTTGGACGTGAGAAGCGCGAGCTGCAAGTTCCGACCGTGAACAGACAACCCTTGGTTGGATGTGAGAAGCGCGAGCTGCAAGTTCTGACCGTGAACAGACAACCCTTGGTTGGATGTGAGAAGCGCGAGCTGCAAGTTCCGACCGTGAACAGACAACCCTTGGTTGGACGTGATAAGCGTGAGCATCAAGTTCCGACCGTGAACAGACAACCCTTGGTTGGACGTGAGAAGTGCGAGCTGCAAGTTCCGACCGTGAACAGACAACCCTTGGTTGGACGTAATAAGCGTGAGCTGCAAGTTCCGACCGGCGAACAGACAACCCTTGGTTGGACGTGAGAAGCGCGAGCTGCAAGTTCCGACCGTGAACAGACAACCCTTGGTTGGACGTGAGAAGCGCGAGCTGCAAGTTCCGACCGTGAACAGACAACCCTTGGTTGGATGTGAGAAGCGCGAGCTGCAAGTTCCAACCGTGAACAGACAACCCTTGGTTGGACGTGATAAGCGTGAGCTGCAAGTTCCGACCGTGAACAGACAACCCTTGGTTGGACGTGAGAAGTGCGAGCTGCAAGTTCCGACCGTGAACAGACAACCCTTGGTTGGACGTGAGAAGTGCGAGCTGCAAGTTCCGACCGTGAACAGACAACCCTTGGTTGGACGTGAGAAGCGCGAGCTGCAAGTTCCGACCGGCGAACAGACAACCCTTGGTTGGACGTGAGAAGCGCGAGCTGCAAGTTCCGACCGGCGAACAGACAACCCTTGGTTGGACGTGAGAAGCGCGAAATGCAAGTTCCGACCGGCGAACAGACAACCCTTGGTTGGACGTGAGAAGCGCGAGCTGCAAGTTCCGACCGTGAACAGACAACCTTGGTTGGACGTGATAAGCGTGAGCTGCAAGTTCCGACCGTGAACAGACAACCCTTGGTTGGACGTGATAAGCGTGAGCTGCAAGTTTCGACCGTGAACAGACAACCCTTGGTTGGACGTGAGAAGTGCGAGCTGCAAGTTCCGACCGTGAACAGACAACCCTTGGTTGGACGTGATAAGCGTGAGCTGCAAGTTCCGACCGTGAACAGACAACCCTTGGTTGGACGTGAGAAGTGCGAGCTGCAAGTTCCGACCGTGAACAGACAACCCTTGGTTGGACGTGAGAAGCGCGAGCTGCAAGTTCCGACCGTGAACAGACAACCCTTGGTTGGACGTGAGAAGCGCGAAATGCAAGTTCCGACCGGCGAACAGACAACCCTTGGTTGGACGTGAGAAGCGCGAGCTGCAAGTTCCGACCGTGAACAGACAACCCTTGGTTGGACGTGATAAGCGTGAGCTGCAAGTTCCGACCGTGAACAGACAACCCTTGGTTGGACGTGATAAGCGTGAGCTGCAAGTTTCGACCGTGAACAGAAAACCCTTGGTTGGACGTGAGAAGTGCGAGCTGCAAGTTCCGACCGTGAACAGACAACCCTTGGTTGGACGTGATAAGCGTGAGCTGCAAGTTCCGACCGTGAACAGACAACCCTTGGTTGGACGTGAGAAGTGCGAGCTGCAAGTTCCGACCGTGAACAGACAACCCTTGGTTGGACGTGAGAAGCGCGAGCTGCAAGTTCCGACCGTGAACAGACAACCCTTGGTTGGACGTGAGAAGTGCGAGCTGCAAGTTCCGACCGTGAACAGACAACCCTTGGTTGGACGTGAGAAGTGCGAGCTGCAAGTTCCGACCGTGAACAGACAACCCTTGGTTGGACGTGAGAAGCGCGAGCTGCAAGTTCCGACCGCGAACAGACAACCCTTGGTTGGACGTGATAAGCGTGAGCTGCAAGTTCCGACCGTGAACAGACAACCCTTGGTTGGACGTGAGAAGTGCGAGCTTTAAGTTCCGACCGTGAACAGACAAACCTTGGTTGGACGTGATAAGCGTGAGCTGCAAGTTCCGACCGTGAACAGACAACCCTTGGTTGGACGTGAGAAGTGCGAGCTGCAAGTTCCGACCGTGAACAGACAACCCTTGGTTGGACGTGAGAAGCGCGAGCTGCAAGTTCCGACCGTGAACAGACAACCCTTGGTTGGACGTGAGAAGTGCGAGCTGCAAGTTCCGACCGTGAACAGACAACCCTTGGTTGGACGTGAGAAGCGCGAGCTGCAAGTTCCGACCGGCGAACAGACAACCCTTGGTTGGACGTGAGAAGCGCGAGCTGCAAGTTCCGACCGGCGAACAGACAACCCTTGGTTGGACGTGAGAAGCGCGAAATGCAAGTTCCGACCGGCGAACAGACAACCCTTGGTTGGACGTGAGAAGCGCGAGCTGCAAGTTCCGACCGTGAACAGACAACCCTTGGTTGGACGTGATAAGCGTGAGCTGCAAGTTCCGACCGTGAACAGACAACCCTTGGTTGGACGTGAGAAGCGCGAGCTGCAAGTTCCGACCGCGAACAGACAACCCTTGGTTGGACGTGATAAGCGTGAGCTGCAAGTTCCGACCGTGAACAGACAACCCTTGGTTGGACGTGAGAAGTGCGAGCTTTAAGTTCCGACCGTGAACAGACAAACCTTGGTTGGACGTGATAAGCGTGAGCTGCAAGTTCCGACCGTGAACAGACAACCCTTGGTTGGACGTGAGAAGTGCGAGCTGCAAGTTCCGACCGTGAACAGACAACCCTTGGTTGGACGTGAGAAGCGCGAGCTGCAAGTTCCGACCGGCGAACAGACAACCCTTGGTTGGACGTGAGAAGCGCGAGCTGCAAGTTCCGACCGGCGAACAGACAACCCTTGGTTAGACGTGAGAAGCGCGAAATGCAAGTTCCGACCGGCGAACAGACAACCCTTGGTTGGACGTGAGAAGCGCGAGCTGCAAGTTCCGACCAGCGAACAGACAACCCTTGGTTGGACGTGAGAAGCGCGAGCTGCAAGTTCCGACCGTGAACAGACAACCCTTGGTTGGACGTGAGAAGCGCGAGCTGCAAGTTTCGACAGTGAACAGACAACCCTTGGTTGGATGTGAGAAGCGCGAGCTGCAAGTTCCAACCGTGAACAGACAACCCTTGGTTGGACGTGATAAGCGTGAGCTGCAAGTTCCGACCGTGAACAGACAACCCTTGGTTGGACGTGATAAGCGTGAGCTACAAGTTCCGACCGTGAACAGACAACCCTTGGTTGGACGTGAGAAGTGCGAGCTGCAAGTTCCGACCGTGAACAGACAACCCTTGGTTGGACGTGATAAGCGTGAGCTGCAAGTTCCGACCGGGGAACAGACAACCCTTGGTTGGACGTGAGAAGTGCGAGCTGCAAGTTCCGACCGAGAACAGACAACCCTTGGTTGGACGTGAGAAGCGCGAGCTGCAAGTTCCGACCGGCGAACAGACAACCCTTGGTTGGACGTGAGAAGCGCGAGCTGCAAGTTCCGACCGTGAACAGACAACCCTTGGTTGGACGTGAGAAGCGCGAGCTGCAAGTTCCGACCGTGAACAGACAACCCTTGGTTGGATGTGAGAAGCGCGAGCTGCAAGTTCTGACCGTGAACAGACAACCCATGGTTGGATGTGAGAAGCGCGAGCTGCAAGTTCCGACCGTGAACAGACAACCCTTGGTTGGACGTGATAAGCGTGAGCATCAAGTTCCGACCGTGAACAGACAACCCTTGGTTGGACGTGAGAAGTGCGAGCTGCAAGTTCCGACCGTGAACAGACAACCCTTGGTTGGACGTAATAAGCGTGAGCTGCAAGTTCCGACCGGCGAACAGACAACCCTTGGTTGGATGTGAGAAGCGCGAGCTGCAAGTTCCAACCGTGAACAGACAACCCTTGGTTGGACGTGATAAGCGTGAGCTGCAAGTTCCGACCGTGAACAGACAACCCTTGGTTGGACGTGAGAAGTGCGAGCTGCAAGTTCCGACCGTGAACAGACAACCCTTGGTTGGACGTGAGAAGTGCGAGCTGCAAGTTCCGACCGTGAACAGACAACCCTTGGTTGGACGTGAGAAGCGCGAGCTGCAAGTTCCGACCGGCGAACAGACAACCCTTGATTGGACGTGAGAAGCGCGAGCTGCAAGTTCCGACCGGCGAACAGACAACCCTTGGTTGGACGTGAGAAGCGCGAAATGCAAGTTCCGACCGGCGAACAGACAACCCTTGGTTGGACGTGAGAAGCGCGAGCTGCAAGTTCCGACCGTGAACAGACAACCTTGGTTGGACGTGATAAGCGTGATCTGCAAGTTCCGACCGTGAACAGACAACCCTTGGTTGGACGTGATAAGCGTGAGCTGCAAGTTTCGACCGTGAACAGACAACCCTTGGTTGGACGTGAGAAGTGCGAGCTGCAAGTTCCGACCGTGAACAGACAACCCTTGGTTGGACGTGATAAGCGTGAGCTGCAAGTTCCGACCGTGAACAGACAACCCTTGGTTGGACGTGAGAAGTGCGAGCTGCAAGTTCCGACTGTGAACAGACAACCCTTGGTTGGACGTGAGAAGCGCGAGCTGCAAGTTCCGACCGTGAACAGACAACCCTTGGTTGGACGTGAGAAGCGCGAAATGCAAGTTCCGACCGGCGAACAGACAACCCTTGGTTGGACGTGAGAAGCGCGAGCTGCAAGTTCCGACCGTGAACAGACAACCCTTGGTTGGACGTGATAAGCGTGAGCTGCAAGTTCCGACCGTGAACAGACAACCCTTGGTTGGACGTGATAAGCGTGAGCTGCAAGTTCCGACCGTGAACAGACAACCCTTGGTTGGACGTGATAAGCGTGAGCATCAAGTTCCGACCGTGAACAGACAACCCTTGGTTGGACGTGAGAAGTGCGAGCTTTAAGTTCCGACCGTGAACAGACAAACCTTGGTTGGACGTGATAAGCGTGAGCTGCAAGTTCCGACCGTGAACAGACAACCCTTGGTTGGACGTGAGAAGTGCGAGCTGCAAGTTCCGACCGTGAACAGACAACCCTTGGTTGGACGTGAGAAGCGCGAGCTGCAAGTTCCGACCGGCGAACAGACAACCCTTGGTTGGACGTGAGAAGCGCGAGCTGCAAGTTCCGACCGGCGAACAGACAACCCTTGGTTAGACGTGAGAAGCGCGAAATGCAAGTTCCGACCGGCGAACAGACAACCCTTGGTTGGACGTGAGAAGCGCGAGCTGCAAGTTCCGACCAGCGAACAGACAACCCTTGGTTGGACGTGAGAAGCGCGAGCTGCAAGTTCCGACCGTGAACAGACAACCCTTGGTTGGACGTGATAAGCGTGAGCTGCAAGTTCCGACCGTGAACAGACAACCCTTGGTTGGACGTGAGAAGTGCGAGCTGCAAGTTCCGACCGTGAACAGACAACCCTTGGTTGGACGTGATAAGCGTGAGCTGCAAGTTCCGACCGGGGAACAGACAACCCTTGGTTGGACGTGAGAAGTGCGAGCTGCAAGTTCCGACCGAGAACAGACAACCCTTGGTTGGACGTGAGAAGCGCGAGCTGCAAGTTCCGACCGGCTAACAGACAACCCTTGGTTGGACGTGAGAAGCGCGAGCTGCAAGTTCCGACCGTGAACAGACAACCCTTGGTTGGACGTGAGAAGCGCGAGCTGCAAGTTCCGACCGTGAACAGACAACCCTTGGTTGGATGTGAGAAGCGCGAGCTGCAAGTTCCGACCGTGAACAGACAACCCTTGGTTGGATGTGAGAAGCGCGAGCTGCAAGTTCCGACCGTGAACAGACAACCCTTGGTTGGACGTGATAAGCGTGAGCATCAAGTTCCGACCGTGAACAGACAACCCTTGGTTGGACGTGAGAAGTGCGAGCTGCAAGTTCCGACCGTGAACAGACAACCCTTGGTTGGACGTAATAAGCGTGAGCTGCAAGTTCCGACCGGCGAACAGACAACCCTTGGTTGGACGTGAGAAGCGCGAGCTGCAAGTTCCGACCGTGAACAGACAACCCTTGGTTGGACGTGAGAAGCGCGAGCTGCAAGTTCCGACCGTGAACAGACAACCCTTGGTTGGATGTGAGAAGCGCGAGCTGCAAGTTCCAACCGTGAACAGACAACCCTTGGTTGGACGTGATAAGCGTGAGCTGCAAGTTCCGACCGTGAACAGACAACCCTTGGTTGGACGTGAGAAGTGCGAGCTGCAAGTTCCGACCGTGAACAGACAACCCTTGGTTGGACGTGAGAAGTGCGAGCTGCAAGTTCCGACCGTGAACAGACAACCCTTGGTTGGACGTGAGAAGCGCGAGCTGCAAGTTCCGACCGGCGAACAGACAACCCTTGGTTGGACGTGAGAAGCGCAAGCTGCAAGTTCCGACCGGCGAACAGACAACCCTTGGTTGGACGTGAGAGGCGCGAAATGCAAGTTCCGACCGGCGAACAGACAACCCTTGGTTGGACGTGAGAAGCGCGAGCTGCAAGTTCCGACCGTGAACAGACAACCCTTTGTTGGACGTGATAAGCGTGAGCTGCAAGTTCCGACCGTGAACAGACAACCCTTGGTTGGACGTGATAAGCGTGAGCTGCAAGTTTCGACCGTGAACAGACAACCCTTGGTTGGACGTGAGAAGTGCGAGCTGCAAGTTCCGACCGTGAACAGACAACCCTTGGTTGGACGTGATAAGCGTGAGCATCAAGTTCCGACCGTGAACAGACAACCCTTGGTTGGACGTGAGAAGTGCGAGCTGCAAGTTCCGACCGTGAACAGACAACCCTTGGTTGGACGTAATAAGCGTGAGCTGCAAGTTCCGACCGGCGAACAGACAACCCTTGGTTGGATGTGAGAAGCGCGAGCTGCAAGTTCCAACCGTGAACAGACAACCCTTGGTTGGACGTGATAAGCGTGAGCTGCAAGTTCCGACCGTGAACAGACAACCCTTGGTTGGACGTGAGAAGTGCGAGCTGCAAGTTCCGACCGTGAACAGACAACCCTTGGTTGGACGTGAGAAGTGCGAGCTGCAAGTTCCGACCGTGAACAGACAACCCTTGGTTGGACGTGAGAAGCGCGAGCTGCAAGTTCCGACCGGCGAACAGACAACCCTTGATTGGACGTGAGAAGCGCGAGCTGCAAGTTCCGACCGGCGAACAGACAACCCTTGGTTGGACGTGAGAAGCGCGAAATGCAAGTTCCGACCGGCGAACAGACAACCCTTGGTTGGACGTGAGAAGCGCGAGCTGCAAGTTCCGACCGTGAACAGACAACCTTGGTTGGACGTGATAAGCGTGAGCTGCAAGTTCCGACCGTGAACAGACAACCCTTGGTTGGACGTGATAAGCGTGAGCTGCAAGTTTCGACCGTGAACAGACAACCCTTGGTTGGACGTGAGAAGTGCGAGCTGCAAGTTCCGACCGTGAACAGACAACCCTTGGTTGGACGTGATAAGCGTGAGCTGCAAGTTCCGACCGTGAACAGACAACCCTTGGTTGGACGTGAGAAGTGCGAGCTGCAAGTTCCGACCGTGAACAGACAACCCTTGGTTGGACGTGAGAAGCGCGAGCTGCAAGTTCCGACCGTGAACAGACAACCCTTGGTTGGACGTGAGAAGCGCGAAATGCAAGTTCCGACCGTGAACAGACAACCCTTGGTTGGACGTGATAAGCGTGAGCTGCAAGTTTCGACCGTGAACAGACAACCCTTGGTTGGACGTGAGAAGTGCGAGCTGCAAGTTCCGACCGTGAACAGACAACCCTTGGTTGGACGTGATAAGCGTGAGCTGCAAGTTCCGACCGTGAACAGACAACCCTTGGTTGGACGTGAGAAGTGCGAGCTGCAAGTTCCGACCGTGAACAGACAACCCTTGGTTGGACGTGAGAAGCGCGAGCTGCAAGTTCCGACCGTGAACAGACAACCCTTGGTTGGACGTGAGAAGCGCGAAATGCAAGTTCCGACCGGCGAACAGACAACCCTTGGTTGGACGTGAGAAGCGCGAGCTGCAAGTTCCGACCGTGAACAGACAACCCTTGGTTGGACGTGATAAGCGTGAGCTGCAAGTTCCGACCGTGAACAGACAACCCTTGGTTGGACGTGATAAGCGTGAGCTGCAAGTTCCGACCGTGAACAGACAACCCTTGGTTGGACGTGATAAGCGTGAGCATCAAGTTCCGACCGTGAACAGACAACCCTTGGTTGGACGTGAGAAGTGCGAGCTTTAAGTTCCGACCGTGAACAGACAAACCTTGGTTGGACGTGATAAGCGTGAGCTGCAAGTTCCGACCGTGAACAGACAACCCTTGGTTGGACGTGAGAAGTGCGAGCTGCAAGTTCCGACCGTGAACAGACAACCCTTGGTTGGACGTGAGAAGCGCGAGCTGCAAGTTCCGACCGGCGAACAGACAACCCTTGGTTGGACGTGAGAAGCGCGAGCTGCAAGTTCCGACCGGCGAACAGACAACCCTTGGTTAGACGTGAGAAGCGCGAAATGCAAGTTCCGACCGGCGAACAGACAACCCTTGGTTGGACGTGAGAAGCGCGAGCTGCAAGTTCCGACCAGCGAACAGACAACCCTTGGTTGGACGTGAGAAGCGCGAGCTGCAAGTTCCGACCGTGAACAGACAACCCTTGGTTGGACGTGATAAGCGTGAGCTGCAAGTTCCGACCGGGGAACAGACAACCCTTGGTTGGACGTGAGAAGTGCGAGCTGCAAGTTCCGACCGAGAACAGACAACCCTTGGTTGGACGTGAGAAGCGCGAGCTGCAAGTTCCGACCGGCTAACAGACAACCCTTGGTTGGACGTGAGAAGCGCGAGCTGCAAGTTCCGACCGTGAACAGACAACCCTTGGTTGGACGTGAGAAGCGCGAGCTGCAAGTTCCGACCGTGAACAGACAACCCTTGGTTGGATGTGAGAAGCGCGAGCTGCAAGTTCCGACCGTGAACAGACAACCCTTGGTTGGATGTGAGAAGCGCGAGCTGCAAGTTCCGACCGTGAACAGACAACCCTTGGTTGGACGTGATAAGCGTGAGCATCAAGTTCCGACCGTGAACAGACAACCCTTGGTTGGACGTGAGAAGTGCGAGCTGCAAGTTCCGACCGTGAACAGACAACCCTTGGTTGGACGTAATAAGCGTGAGCTGCAAGTTCCGACCGGCGAACAGACAACCCTTGGTTGGACGTGAGAAGCGCGAGCTGCAAGTTCCGACCGTGAACAGACAACCCTTGGTTGGACGTGAGAAGCGCGAGCTGCAAGTTCCGACCGTGAACAGACAACCCTTGGTTGGATGTGAGAAGCGCGAGCTGCAAGTTCCAACCGTGAACAGACAACCCTTGGTTGGACGTGATAAGCGTGAGCTGCAAGTTCCGACCGTGAACAGACAACCCTTGGTTGGACGTGAGAAGTGCGAGCTGCAAGTTCCGACCGTGAACAGACAACCCTTGGTTGGACGTGAGAAGTGCGAGCTGCAAGTTCCGACCGTGAACAGACAACCCTTGGTTGGACGTGAGAAGCGCGAGCTGCAAGTTCCGACCGGCGAACAGACAACCCTTGGTTGGACGTGAGAAGCGCGAGCTGCAAGTTCCGACCGGCGAACAGACAACCCTTGGTTGGACGTGAGAGGCGCGAAATGCAAGTTCCGACCGGCGAACAGACAACCCTTGGTTGGACGTGAGAAGCGCGAGCTGCAAGTTCCGACCGTGAACAGACAACCCTTTGTTGGACGTGATAAGCGTGAGCTGCAAGTTCCGACCGTGAACAGACAACCCTTGGTTGGACGTGATAAGCGTGAGCTGCAAGTTTCGACCGTGAACAGACAACCCTTGGTTGGACGTGAGAAGTGCGAGCTGCAAGTTCCGACCGTGAACAGACAACCCTTGGTTGGACGTGATAAGCGTGAGCATCAAGTTCCGACCGTGAACAGACAACCCTTGGTTGGACGTGAGAAGTGCGAGCTGCAAGTTCCGACCGTGAACAGACAACCCTTGGTTGGACGTAATAAGCGTGAGCTGCAAGTTCCGACCGGCGAACAGACAACCCTTGGTTGGATGTGAGAAGCGCGAGCTGCAAGTTCCAACCGTGAACAGACAACCCTTGGTTGGACGTGATAAGCGTGAGCTGCAAGTTCCAACCGTGAACAGACAACCCTTGGTTGGACGTGAGAAGTGCGAGCTGCAAGTTCCGACCGTGAACAGACAACCCTTGGTTGGACGTGAGAAGTGCGAGCTGCAAGTTCCGACCGTGAACAGACAACCCTTGGTTGGACGTGAGAAGCGCGAGCTGCAAGTTCCGACCGGCGAACAGACAACCCTTGATTGGACGTGAGAAGCGCGAGCTGCAAGTTCCGACCGGCGAACAGACAACCCTTGGTTGGACGTGAGAAGCGCGAAATGCAAGTTCCGACCGGCGAACAGACAACCCTTGGTTGGACGTGAGAAGCGCGAGCTGCAAGTTCCGACCGTGAACAGACAACCTTGGTTGGACGTGATAAGCGTGAGCTGCAAGTTCCGACCGTGAACAGACAACCCTTGGTTGGACGTGATAAGCGTGAGCTGCAAGTTTCGACCGTGAACAGACAACCCTTGGTTGGACGTGAGAAGTGCGAGCTGCAAGTTCCGACCGTGAACAGACAACCCTTGGTTGGACGTGATAAGCGTGAGCTGCAAGTTCCGACCGTGAACAGACAACCCTTGGTTGGACGTGAGAAGTGCGAGCTGCAAGTTCCGACCGTGAACAGACAACCCTTGGTTGGACGTGAGAAGCGCGAGCTGCAAGTTCCGACCGTGAACAGACAACCCTTGGTTGGACGTGAGAAGCGCGAAATGCAAGTTCCGACCGGCGAACAGACAACCCTTGGTTGGACGTGAGAAGCGCGAGCTGCAAGTTCCGACCGTGAACAGACAACCCTTGGTTGGACGTGATAAGCGTGAGCTGCAAGTTCCGACCGTGAACAGACAACCCTTGGTTGGACGTGATAAGCGTGAGCTGCAAGTTCCGACCGTGAACAGACAACCCTTGGTTGGACGTGATAAGCGTGAGCATCAAGTTCCGACCGTGAACAGACAACCCTTGGTTGGACGTGAGAAGTGCGAGCTGCAAGTTCCGACCGTGAACAGACAACCCTTGGTTGGACGTGAGAAGCGCGAGCTGCAAGTTCCGACCGGCGAACAGACAACCCTTGGTTGGACGTGAGAAGCGCGAGCTGCAAGTTCCGACCGGCGAACAGACAACCCTTGGTTAGACGTGAGAAGCGCGAAATGCAAGTTCCGACCGGCGAACAGACAACCCTTGGTTGGACGTGAGAAGCGCGAGCTGCAAGTTCCGACCAGCGAACAGACAACCCGTGGTTGGACGTGAGAAGCGCGAGCTGCAAGTTCCGACCGTGAACAGACAACCCTTGGTTGGACGTGAGAAGCGCGAGCTGCAAGTTCCGACCGTGAACAGACAACCCTTGGTTGGATGTAAGAAGCGCGAGCTGCAAGTTCCGACCGTGAACAGACAACCCTTGGTTGGATGTGAGAAGCGCGAGCTGCAAGTTCCGACCGTGAACAGACAACCCTTGGTTGGACGTGATAAGCGTGAGCATCAAGTTCCGACCGTGAACAGACAACCCTTGGTTGGACGTGAGAAGTGCGAGCTGCAAGTTCCGACCGTGAACAGACAACCCTTGGTTGGACGTAATAAGCGTGAGCTGCAAGTTCCGACCGGCGAACAGACAACCCTTGGTTGGACGTGAGAAGCGCGAGCTGCAAGTTCCGACCGTGAACAGACAACCCTTGGTTGGACGTGAGAAGCGCGAGCTGCAAGTTCCGACCGTGAACAGACAACCCTTGGTTGGATGTGAGAAGCGCGAGCTGCAAGTTCCAACCGTGAACAGACAACCCTTGGTTGGACGTGATAAGCGTGAGCTGCAAGTTCCGACCGTGAACAGACAACCCTTGGTTGGACGTGAGAAGTGCGAGCTGCAAGTTCCGACCGTGAACAGACAACCCTTGGTTGGACGTGAGAAGTGCGAGCTGCAAGTTCCGACCGTGAACAGACAACCCTTGGTTGGACGTGAGAAGCGCGAGCTGCAAGTTCCGACCGGCGAACAGACAACCCTTGGTTGGACGTGAGAAGCGCGAGCTGCAAGTTCCGACCGGCGAACAGACAACCCTTGGTTGGACGTGAGAGGCGCGAAATGCAAGTTCCGACCGGCGAACAGACAACCCTTGGTTGGACGTGAGAAGCGCGAGCTGCAAGTTCCGACCGTGAACAGACAACCCTTTGTTGGACGTGATAAGCGTGAGCTGCAAGTTCCGACCGTGAACAGACAACCCTTGGTTGGACGTGATAAGCGTGAGCTGCAAGTTTCGACCGTGAACAGACAACCCTTGGTTGGACGTGAGAAGTGCGAGCTGCAAGTTCCGACCGTGAACAGACAACCCTTGGTTGGACGTGATAAGCGTGAGCATCAAGTTCCGACCGTGAACAGACAACCCTTGGTTGGACGTGATAAGCGTGAGCATCAAGTTCCGACCGTGAACAGACAACCCTTGGTTGGACGTGAGAAGTGCGAGCTGCAAGTTCCGACCGTGAACAGACAACCCTTGGTTGGACGTAATAAGCGTGAGCTGCAAGTTCCGACCGGCGAACAGACAACCCTTGGTTGGATGTGAGAAGCGCGAGCTGCAAGTTCCAACCGTGAACAGACAACCCTTGGTTGGACGTGATAAGCGTGAGCTGCAAGTTCCAACCGTGAACAGACAACCCTTGGTTGGACGTGAGAAGTGCGAGCTGCAAGTTCCGACCGTGAACAGACAACCCTTGGTTGGACGTGAGAAGTGCGAGCTGCAAGTTCCGACCGTGAACAGACAACCCTTGGTTGGACGTGAGAAGCGCGAGCTGCAAGTTCCGACCGGCGAACAGACAACCCTTGATTGGACGTGAGAAGCGCGAGCTGCAAGTTCCGACCGGCGAACAGACAACCCTTGGTTGGACGTGAGAAGCGCGAAATGCAAGTTCCGACCGGCGAACAGACAACCCTTGGTTGGACGTGAGAAGCGCGAGCTGCAAGTTCCGACCGTGAACAGACAACCTTGGTTGGACGTGATAAGCGTGAGCTGCAAGTTCCGACCGTGAACAGACAACCCTTGGTTGGACGTGATAAGCGTGAGCTGCAAGTTTCGACCGTGAACAGACAACCCTTGGTTGGACGTGAGAAGTGCGAGCTGCAAGTTCCGACCGTGAACAGACAACCCTTGGTTGGACGTGATAAGCGTGAGCTGCAAGTTCCGACCGTGAACAGACAACCCTTGGTTGGACGTGAGAAGTGCGAGCTGCAAGTTCCGACCGTGAACAGACAACCCTTGGTTGGACGTGAGAAGCGCGAGCTGCAAGTTCCGACCGTGAACAGACAACCCTTGGTTGGACGTGAGAAGCGCGAAATGCAAGTTCCGACCGGCGAACAGACAACCCTTGGTTGGACGTGAGAAGCGCGAGCTGCAAGTTCCGACCGTGAACAGACAACCCTTGGTTGGACGTGATAAGCGTGAGCTGCAAGTTCCGACCGTGAACAGACAACCCTTGGTTGGACGTGATAAGCGTGAGCTGCAAGTTCCGACCGTGAACAGACAACCCTTGGTTGGACGTGATAAGCGTGAGCATCAAGTTCCGACCGTGAACAGACAACCCTTGGTTGGACGTGAGAAGTGCGAGCTGCAAGTTCCGACCGTGAACAGACAACCCTTGGTTGGACGTGAGAAGCGCGAGCTGCAAGTTCCGACCGGCGAACAGACAACCCTTGGTTGGACGTGAGAAGCGCGAGCTGCAAGTTCCGACCGGCGAACAGACAACCCTTGGTTAGACGTGAGAAGCGCGAAATGCAAGTTCCGACCGGCGAACAGACAACCCTTGGTTGGACGTGAGAAGCGCGAGCTGCAAGTTCCGACCAGCGAACAGACAACCCGTGGTTGGACGTGAGAAGCGCGAGCTGCAAGTTCCGACCGTGAACAGACAACCCTTGGTTGGACGTGAGAAGCGCGAGCTGCAAGTTCCGACCGTGAACAGACAACCCTTGGTTGGATGTAAGAAGCGCGAGCTGCAAGTTCCGACCGTGAACAGACAACCCTTGGTTGGATGTGAGAAGCGCGAGCTGCAAGTTCCGACCGTGAACAGACAACCCTTGGTTGGACGTGATAAGCGTGAGCATCAAGTTCCGACCGTGAACAGACAACCCTTGGTTGGACGTGAGAAGTGCGAGCTGCAAGTTCCGACCGTGAACAGACAACCCTTGGTTGGACGTAATAAGCGTGAGCTGCAAGTTCCGACCGGCGAACAGACAACCCTTGGTTGGACGTGAGAAGCGCGAGCTGCAAGTTCCGACCGTGAACAGACAACCCTTGGTTGGACGTGAGAAGCGCGAGCTGCAAGTTCCGACCGTGAACAGACAACCCTTGGTTGGATGTGAGAAGCGCGAGCTGCAAGTTCCAACCGTGAACAGACAACCCTTGGTTGGACGTGATAAGCGTGAGCTGCAAGTTCCGACCGTGAACAGACAACCCTTGGTTGGACGTGAGAAGTGCGAGCTGCAAGTTCCGACCGTGAACAGACAACCCTTGGTTGGACGTGAGAAGTGCGAGCTGCAAGTTCCGACCGTGAACAGACAACCCTTGGTTGGACGTGAGAAGCGCGAGCTGCAAGTTCCGACCGGCGAACAGACAACCCTTGGTTGGACGTGAGAAGCGCGAGCTGCAAGTTCCGACCGGCGAACAGACAACCCTTGGTTGGACGTGAGAGGCGCGAAATGCAAGTTCCGACCGGCGAACAGACAACCCTTGGTTGGACGTGAGAAGCGCGAGCTGCAAGTTCCGACCGTGAACAGACAACCCTTTGTTGGACGTGATAAGCGTGAGCTGCAAGTTCCGACCGTGAACAGACAACCCTTGGTTGGACGTGATAAGCGTGAGCTGCAAGTTTCGACCGTGAACAGACAACCCTTGGTTGGACGTGAGAAGTGCGAGCTGCAAGTTCCGACCGTGAACAGACAACCCTTGGTTGGACGTGATAAGCGTGAGCATCAAGTTCCGACCGTGAACAGACAACCCTTGGTTGGACGTGAGAAGTGCGAGCTGCAAGTTCCGACCGTGAACAGACAACCCTTGGTTGGACGTAATAAGCGTGAGCTGCAAGTTCCGACCGGCGAACAGACAACCCTTGGTTGGATGTGAGAAGCGCGAGCTGCAAGTTCCAACCGTGAACAGACAACCCTTGGTTGGACGTGATAAGCGTGAGCTGCAAGTTCCGACCGTGAACAGACAACCCTTGGTTGGACGTGAGAAGTGCGAGCTGCAAGTTCCGACCGTGAACAGACAACCCTTGGTTGGACGTGAGAAGTGCGAGCTGCAAGTTCCGACCGTGAACAGACAACCCTTGGTTGGACGTGAGAAGCGCGAGCTGCAAGTTCCGACCGGCGAACAGACAACCCTTGATTGGACGTGAGAAGCGCGAGCTGCAAGTTCCGACCGGCGAACAGACAACCCTTGGTTGGACGTGAGAAGCGCGAAATGCAAGTTCCGACCGGCGAACAGACAACCCTTGGTTGGACGTGAGAAGCGCGAGCTGCAAGTTCCGACCGTGAACAGACAACCTTGGTTGGACGTGATAAGCGTGAGCTGCAAGTTCCGACCGTGAACAGACAACCCTTGGTTGGACGTGATAAGCGTGAGCTGCAAGTTTCGACCGTGAACAGACAACCCTTGGTTGGACGTGAGAAGTGCGAGCTGCAAGTTCCGACCGTGAACAGACAACCCTTGGTTGGACGTGATAAGCGTGAGCTGCAAGTTCCGACCGTGAACAGACAACCCTTGGTTGGACGTGAGAAGTGCGAGCTGCAAGTTCCGACCGTGAACAGACAACCCTTGGTTGGACGTGAGAAGCGCGAGCTGCAAGTTCCGACCGTGAACAGACAACCCTTGGTTGGACGTGAGAAGCGCGAAATGCAAGTTCCGACCGGCGAACAGACAACCCTTGGTTGGACGTGAGAAGCGCGAGCTGCAAGTTCCGACCGTGAACAGACAACCCTTGGTTGGACGTGATAAGCGTGAGCTGCAAGTTCCGACCGTGAACAGACAACCCTTGGTTGGACGTGATAAGCGTGAGCTGCAAGTTCCGACCGTGAACAGACAACCCTTGGTTGGACGTGATAAGCGTGAGCATCAAGTTCCGACCGTGAACAGACAACCCTTGGTTGGACGTGAGAAGTGCGAGCTTTAAGTTCCGACCGTGAACAGACAAACCTTGGTTGGACGTGATAAGCGTGAGCTGCAAGTTCCGACCGTGAACAGACAACCCTTGGTTGGACGTGAGAAGTGCGAGCTGCAAGTTCCGACCGTGAACAGACAACCCTTGGTTGGACGTGAGAAGCGCGAGCTGCAAGTTCCGACCGGCGAACAGACAACCCTTGGTTGGACGTGAGAAGCGCGAGCTGCAAGTTCCGACCGGCGAACAGACAACCCTTGGTTAGACGTGAGAAGCGCGAAATGCAAGTTCCGACCGGCGAACAGACAACCCTTGGTTGGACGTGAGAAGCGCGAGCTGCAAGTTCCGACCAGCGAACAGACAACCCTTGGTTGGACGTGAGAAGCGCGAGCTGCAAGTTCCGACCGTGAACAGACAACCCTTGGTTGGACGTGATAAGCGTGAGCTGCAAGTTCCGACCGTGAACAGACAACCCTTGGTTGGACGTGAGAAGTGCGAGCTGCAAGTTCCGACCGTGAACAGACAACCCTTGGTTGGACGTGATAAGCGTGAGCTGCAAGTTCCGACCGGGGAACAGACAACCCTTTGTTGGACGTGAGAAGTGCGAGCTGCAAGTTCCGACCGAGAACAGACAACCCTTGGTTGGACGTGAGAAGCGCGAGCTGCAAGTTCCGACCGTGAACAGACAACCCTTGGTTGGACGTGAGAAGCGCGAGCTGCAAGTTCCGACCGTGAACAGACAACCCTTGGTTGGATGTGAGAAGCGCGAGCTGCAAGTTCCGACCGTGAACAGACAACCCTTGGTTGGATGTGAGAAGCGCGAGCTGCAAGTTCCGACCGTGAACAGACAACCCTTGGTTGGACGTGATAAGCGTGAGCATCAAGTTCCGACCGTGAACAGACAACCCTTGGTTGGACGTGAGAAGTGCGAGCTGCAAGTTCCGACCGTGAACAGACAACCCTTGGTTGGACGTAATAAGCGTGAGCTGCAAGTTCCGACCGGCGAACAGACAACCCTTGGTTGGACGTGAGAAGCGCGAGCTGCAAGTTCCGACCGTGAACAGACAACCCTTGGTTGGACGTGAGAAGCGCGAGCTGCAAGTTCCGACCGTGAACAGACAACCCTTGGTTGGATGTGAGAAGCGCGAGCTGCAAGTTCCAACCGTGAACAGACAACCCTTGGCTGGACGTGATAAGCGTGAGCTGCAAGTTCCGACCGTGAACAGACAACCCTTGGTTGGACGTGAGAAGTGCGAGCTGCAAGTTCCGACCGTGAACAGACAACCCTTGGTTGGACGTGAGAAGTGCGAGCTGCAAGTTCCGACCGTGAACAGACAACCCTTGGTTGGACGTGAGAAGCGCGAGCTGCAAGTTCCGACCGGCGAACAGACAACCCTTGGTTGGACGTGAGAAGCGCGAGCTGCAAGTTCCGATCGGCGAACAGACAACCCTTGGTTGGACGTGAGAGGCGCGAAATGCAAGTTCCGACCGGCGAACAGACAACCCTTGGTTGGACGTGAGAAGCGCGAGCTGCAAGTTCCGACCGTGAACAGACAACCCTTGGTTGGACGTGATAAGCGTGAGCTGCAAGTTCCGACCGTGAACAGACAACCCTTGGTTGGACGTGATAAGCGTGAGCTGCAAGTTTCGACCGTGAACAGACAACCCTTGGTTGGACGTGAGAAGTGCGAGCTGCAAGTTCCGACCGTGAACAGACAACCCTTGGTTGGACGTGATAAGCGTGAGCTGCAAGTTCCGACCGTGAACAGACAACCCTTGGTTGGACGTGAGAAGTGCGAGCTTCAAGTTCCGACCGTGAACAGACAACCCTTGGTTGGACGTGAGAAGCGCGAGCTGCAAGTTCCGACCGTGAACAGACAACCCTTGGTTGGACGTGAGAAGCGTGAGCTGCAAGTTCCGACCGTGAACAGACAACCCTTGGTTGGACGTGATAAGCGTGAGCTGCAAGTTTCGACCGTGAACAGAAAACCCTTGGTTGGACGTGAGAAGTGCGAGCTGCAAGTTCCGACCGTGAACAGACAACCCTTGGTTGGACGTGATAAGCGTGAGCTGCAAGTTCCGACCGTGAACAGACAACCCTTGGTTGGACGTGAGAAGTGCGAGCTGCAAGTTCCGACCGTGAACAGACAACCCTTGGTTGGACGTGAGAAGCGCGAGCTGCAAGTTCCGACCGTGAACAGACAACCCTTGGTTGGATGGAGAAGTGCGAGCTGCAAGTTCCGACCGTGAACACACAACCCTTGGTTGGACGTGAGAAGTGCGAGCTGCAAGTTCCGACCGTGAACAGACAACCCTTGGTTGGACGTGAGAAGCGCGAGCTGCAAGTTCCGACCGCGAACAGACAACCCTTGGTTGGACGTGATAAGCGTGAGCTGCAAGTTCCGACCGTGAACAGACAACCCTTGGTTGGACGTGAGAAGTGCGAGCTTTAAGTTCCGACCGTGAACAGACAAACCTTGGTTGGACGTGATAAGCGTGAGCTGCAAGTTCCGACCGTGAACAGACAACCCTTGGTTGGACGTGAGAAGTGCGAGCTGCAAGTTCCGACCGTGAACAGACAACCCTTGGTTGGACGTGAGAAGCGCGAGCTGCAAGTTCCGACCGGCGAACAGACAACCCTTGGTTGGACGTGAGAAGCGCGAGCTGCAAGTTCCGACCGGCGAACAGACAACCCTTGGTTAGACGTGAGAAGCGCGAAATGCAAGTTCCGACCGGCGAACAGACAACCCTTGGTTGGACGTGAGAAGCGCGAGCTGCAAGTTCCGACCAGCGAACAGACAACCCTTGGTTGGACGTGAGAAGCGCGAGCTGCAAGTTCCGACCGTGAACAGACAACCCTTGGTTGGACGTGATAAGCGTGAGCTGCAAGTTCCGACCGTGAACAGACAACCCTTGGTTGGACGTGAGAAGTGCGAGCTGCAAGTTCCGACCGTGAACAGACAACCCTTGGTTGGACGTGATAAGCGTGAGCTGCAAGTTCCGACCGGGGAACAGACAACCCTTGGTTGGACGTGAGAAGTGCGAGCTGCAAGTTCCGACCGAGAACAGACAACCCTTGGTTGGACGTGAGAAGCGCGAGCTGCAAGTTCCGACCGGCTAACAGACAACCCTTGGTTGGACGTGAGAAGCGCGAGCTGCAAGTTCCGACCGTGAACAGACAACCCTTGGTTGGACGTGAGAAGCGCGAGCTGCAAGTTCCGACCGTGAACAGACAACCCTTGGTTGGATGTGAGAAGCGCGAGCTGCAAGTTCCGACCGTGAACAGACAACCCTTGGTTGGATGTGAGAAGCGCGAGCTGCAAGTTCCGACCGTGAACAGACAACCCTTGGTTGGACGTGATAAGCGTGAGCATCAAGTTCCGACCGTGAACAGACAACCCTTGGTTGGACGTGAGAAGTGCGAGCTGCAAGTTCCGACCGTGAACAGACAACCCTTGGTTGGACGTGATAAGCGTGAGCTGCAAGTTTCGACCGTGAACAGACAACCCTTGGTTGGACGTGAGAAGTGCGAGCTGCAAGTTCCGACCGTGAACAGACAACCCTTGGTTGGACGTGATAAGCGTGATCTGCAAGTTCCGACCGTGAACAGACAACCCTTGGTTGGACGTGAGAAGTGCGAGCTGCAAGTTCCGACCGTGAACAGACAACCCTTGGTTGGACGTGAGAAGCGCGAGCTGCAAGTTCCGACCGTGAACAGACAACCCTTGGTTGGACGTGAGAAGCGCGAGCTGCAAGTTCCGACCAGCGAACAGACAACCCTTGGTTGGACGTGAGAAGCGCGAGCTGCAAGTTCCGACCGTGAACAGACAACCCTTGGTTGGACGTGAGAAGCGCGAGCTGCAAGTTTCGACAGTGAACAGACAACCCTTGGTTGGATGTGAGAAGCGCGAGCTGCAAGTTCCAACCGTGAACAGACAACCCTTGGTTGGACGTGATAAGCGTGAGCTGCAAGTTCCGACCGTGAACAGACAACCCTTGGTTGGACGTGATAAGCGTGAGCTGCAAGTTCCGACCGTGAACAGACAACCCTTGGTTGGACGTGAGAAGTGCGAGCTGCAAGTTCCGACCGTGAACAGACAACCCTTGGTTGGACGTGATAAGCGTGAGCTGCAAGTTCCGACCGGGGAACAGACAACCCTTGGTTGGACGTGAGAAGTGCGAGCTGCAAGTTCCGACCGAGAACAGACAACCCTTGGTTGGACGTGAGAAGCGCGAGCTGCAAGTTCCGACCGGCGAACAGACAACCCTTGGTTGGACGTGAGAAGCGCGAGCTGCAAGTTCCGACCGTGAACAGACAACCCTTGGTTGGACGTGAGAAGCGCGAGCTGCAAGTTCCGACCGTGAACAGACAACCCTTGGTTGGATGTGAGAAGCGCGAGCTGCAAGTTCCGACCGTGAACAGACAACCCTTGGTTGGATGTGAGAAGCGCGAGCTGCAAGTTCCGACCGTGAACAGACAACCCTTGGTTGGACGTGATAAGCGTGAGCATCAAGTTCCGACCGTGAACAGACAACCCTTGGTTGGACGTGAGAAGTGCGAGCTGCAAGTTCCGACCGTGAACAGACAACCCTTGGTTGGACGTAATAAGCGTGAGCTGCAAGTTCCGACCGGCGAACAGACAACCCTTGGTTGGTTGTGAGAAGCGCGAGCTGCAAGTTCCGACCGTGAACAGACAACCCTTGGTTGGACGTGATAAGCGTGAGCTGCAAGTTCCGACCGTGAACAGACAACCCTTGGTTGGACGTGAGAAGTGCGAGCTGCAAGTTCCGACCGTGAACAGACAACCCTTGGTTGGACGTGAGAAGCGCGAGCTGCAAGTTCCGACCGTGAACAGACAACCCTTGGTTGGACGTGAGAAGCGCGAAATGCAAGTTCCGACCGGCGAACAGACAACCCTTGGTTGGACGTGAGAAGCGCGAGCTGCAAGTTCCGACCGTGAACAGACAACCCTTGGTTGGACGTGATAAGCGTGAGCTGCAAGTTCCGACCGTGAACAGACAACCCTTGGTTGGACGTGATAAGCGTGAGCTGCAAGTTCCGACCGTGAACAGACAACCCTTGGTTGGACGTGATAAGCGTGAGCATCAAGTTCCGACCGTGAACAGACAACCCTTGGTTGGACGTGAGAAGTGCGAGCTTTAAGTTCCGACCGTGAACAGACAAACCTTGGTTGGACGTGATAAGCGTGAGCTGCAAGTTCCGACCGTGAACAGACAACCCTTGGTTGGACGTGAGAAGTGCGAGCTGCAAGTTCCGACCGTGAACAGACAACCCTTGGTTGGACGTGAGAAGCGCGAGCTGCAAGTTCCGACCGGCGAACAGACAACCCTTGGTTGGACGTGAGAAGCGCGAGCTGCAAGTTCCGACCGGCGAACAGACAACCCTTGGTTAGACGTGAGAAGCGCGAAATGCAAGTTCCGACCGGCGAACAGACAACCCTTGGTTGGACGTGAGAAGCGCGAGCTGCAAGTTCCGACCAGCGAACAGACAACCCTTGGTTGGACGTGAGAAGCGCGAGCTGCAAGTTCCGACCGTGAACAGACAACCCTTGGTTGGACGTGATAAGCGTGAGCTGCAAGTTCCGACCGTGAACAGACAACCCTTGGTTGGACGTGAGAAGTGCGAGCTGCAAGTTCCGACCGTGAACAGACAACCCTTGGTTGGACGTGATAAGCGTGAGCTGCAAGTTCCGACCGGGGAACAGACAACCCTTGGTTGGACGTGAGAAGTGCGAGCTGCAAGTTCCGACCGAGAACAGACAACCCTTGGTTGGACGTGAGAAGCGCGAGCTGCAAGTTCCGACCGTGAACAGACAACCCTTGGTTGGACGTGAGAAGCGCGAGCTGCAAGTTCCGACCGTGAACAGACAACCCTTGGTTGGATGTGAGAAGCGCGAGCTGCAAGTTCCGACCGTGAACAGACAACCCTTGGTTGGATGTGAGAAGCGCGAGCTGCAAGTTCCGACCGTGAACAGACAACCCTTGGTTGGACGTGATAAGCGTGAGCATCAAGTTCCGACCGTGAACAGACAACCCTTGGTTGGACGTGAGAAGTGCGAGCTGCAAGTTCCGACCGTGAACAGACAACCCTTGGTTGGACGTAATAAGCGTGAGCTGCAAGTTCCGACCGGCGAACAGACAACCCTTGGTTGGACGTGAGAAGCGCGAGCTGCAAGTTCCGACCGTGAACAGACAACCCTTGGTTGGACGTGAGAAGCGCGAGCTGCAAGTTCCGACCGTGAACAGACAACCCTTGGTTGGATGTGAGAAGCGCGAGCTGCAAGTTCCAACCGTGAACAGACAACCCTTGGTTGGACGTGATAAGCGTGAGCTGCAAGTTCCGACCGTGAACAGACAACCCTTGGTTGGACGTGAGAAGTGCGAGCTGCAAGTTCCGACCGTGAACAGACAACCCTTGGTTGGACGTGAGAAGTGCGAGCTGCAAGTTCCGACCGTGAACAGACAACCCTTGGTTGGACGTGAGAAGCGCGAGCTGCAAGTTCCGACCGGCGAACAGACAACCCTTGGTTGGACGTGAGAAGCGCGAGCTGCAAGTTCCGACCGGCGAACAGACAACCCTTGGTTGGACGTGAGAGGCGCGAAATGCAAGTTCCGACCGGCGAACAGACAACCCTTGGTTGGACGTGAGAAGCGCGAGCTGCAAGTTCCGACCGTGAACAGACAACCCTTGGTTGGACGTGATAAGCGTGAGCTGCAAGTTCCGACCGTGAACAGACAACCCTTGGTTGGACGTGATAAGCGTGAGCTGCAAGTTTCGACCGTGAACAGACAACCCTTGGTTGGACGTGAGAAGTGCGAGCTGCAAGTTCCGACCGTGAACAGACAACCCTTGGTTGGACGTGATAAGCGTGAGCTGCAAGTTCCGACCGTGAACAGACAACCCTTGGTTGGACGTGAGAAGTGCGAGCTTCAAGTTCCGACCGTGAACAGACAACCCTTGGTTGGACGTGAGAAGCGCGAGCTGCAAGTTCCGACCGTGAACAGACAACCCTTGGTTGGACGTGAGAAGCGTGAGCTGCAAGTTCCGACCGTGAACAGACAACCCTTGGTTGGACGTGATAAGCGTGAGCTGCAAGTTTCGACCGTGAACAGAAAACCCTTGGTTGGACGTGAGAAGTGCGAGCTGCAAGTTCCGACCGTGAACAGACAACCCTTGGTTGGACGTGATAAGCGTGAGCTGCAAGTTCCGACCGTGAACAGACAACCCTTGGTTGGACGTGAGAAGTGCGAGCTGCAAGTTCCGACCGTGAACAGACAACCCTTGGTTGGACGTGAGAAGCGCGAGCTGCAAGTTCCGACCGTGAACAGACAACCCTTGGTTGGATGGAGAAGTGCGAGCTGCAAGTTCCGACCGTGAACACACAACCCTTGGTTGGACGTGAGAAGTGCGAGCTGCAAGTTCCGACCGTGAACAGACAACCCTTGGTTGGACGTGAGAAGCGCGAGCTGCAAGTTCCGACCGCGAACAGACAACCCTTGGTTGGACGTGATAAGCGTGAGCTGCAAGTTCCGACCGTGAACAGACAACCCTTGGTTGGACGTGAGAAGTGCGAGCTTTAAGTTCCGACCGTGAACAGACAAACCTTGGTTGGACGTGATAAGCGTGAGCTGCAAGTTCCGACCGTGAACAGACAACCCTTGGTTGGACGTGAGAAGTGCGAGCTGCAAGTTCCGACCGTGAACAGACAACCCTTGGTTGGACGTGAGAAGCGCGAGCTGCAAGTTCCGACCGGCGAACAGACAACCCTTGGTTGGACGTGAGAAGCGCGAGCTGCAAGTTCCGACCGGCGAACAGACAACCCTTGGTTAGACGTGAGAAGCGCGAAATGCAAGTTCCGACCGGCGAACAGACAACCCTTGGTTGGACGTGAGAAGCGCGAGCTGCAAGTTCCGACCAGCGAACAGACAACCCTTGGTTGGACGTGAGAAGCGCGAGCTGCAAGTTCCGACCGTGAACAGACAACCCTTGGTTGGACGTGATAAGCGTGAGCTGCAAGTTCCGACCGTGAACAGACAACCCTTGGTTGGACGTGAGAAGTGCGAGCTGCAAGTTCCGACCGTGAACAGACAACCCTTGGTTGGACGTGATAAGCGTGAGCTGCAAGTTCCGACCGGGGAACAGACAACCCTTGGTTGGACGTGAGAAGTGCGAGCTGCAAGTTCCGACCGAGAACAGACAACCCTTGGTTGGACGTGAGAAGCGCGAGCTGCAAGTTCCGACCGGCTAACAGACAACCCTTGGTTGGACGTGAGAAGCGCGAGCTGCAAGTTCCGACCGTGAACAGACAACCCTTGGTTGGACGTGAGAAGCGCGAGCTGCAAGTTCCGACCGTGAACAGACAACCCTTGGTTGGATGTGAGAAGCGCGAGCTGCAAGTTCCGACCGTGAACAGACAACCCTTGGTTGGATGTGAGAAGCGCGAGCTGCAAGTTCCGACCGTGAACAGACAACCCTTGGTTGGACGTGATAAGCGTGAGCATCAAGTTCCGACCGTGAACAGACAACCCTTGGTTGGACGTGAGAAGTGCGAGCTGCAAGTTCCGACCGTGAACAGACAACCCTTGGTTGGACGTAATAAGCGTGAGCTGCAAGTTCCGACCGGCGAACAGACAACCCTTGGTTGGACGTGAGAAGCGCGAGCTGCAAGTTCCGACCGTGAACAGACAACCCTTGGTTGGACGTGAGAAGCGCGAGCTGCAAGTTCCGACCGTGAACAGACAACCCTTGGTTGGATGTGAGAAGCGCGAGCTGCAAGTTCCAACCGTGAACAGACAACCCTTGGTTGGACGTGATAAGCGTGAGCTGCAAGTTCCGACCGTGAACAGACAACCCTTGGTTGGACGTGAGAAGTGCGAGCTGCAAGTTCCGACCGTGAACAGACAACCCTTGGTTGGACGTGAGAAGTGCGAGCTGCAAGTTCCGACCGTGAACAGACAACCCTTGGTTGGACGTGAGAAGCGCGAGCTGCAAGTTCCGACCGGCGAACAGACAACCCTTGGTTGGACGTGAGAAGCGCGAGCTGCAAGTTCCGACCGGCGAACAGACAACCCTTGGTTGGACGTGAGAGGCGCGAAATGCAAGTTCCGACCGGCGAACAGACAACCCTTGGTTGGACGTGAGAAGCGCGAGCTGCAAGTTCCGACCGTGAACAGACAACCCTTGGTTGGACGTGATAAGCGTGAGCTGCAAGTTCCGACCGTGAACAGACAACCCTTGGTTGGACGTGATAAGCGTGAGCTGCAAGTTTCTACCGTGAACAGACAACCCTTGGTTGGACGTGAGAAGTGCGAGCTGCAAGTTCCGACCGTGAACAGACAACCCTTGGTTGGACGTGATAAGCGTGAGCTGCAAGTTTCGACCGTGAACAGACAACCCTTGGTTGGACGTGAGAAGTGCGAGCTGCAAGTTCCGACCGTGAACAGACAACCCTTGGTTGGACGTGATAAGCGTGATCTGCAAGTTCCGACCGTGAACAGACAACCCTTGGTTGGACGTGAGAAGTGCGAGCTGCAAGTTCCGACCGTGAACAGACAACCCTTGGTTGGACGTGAGAAGCGCGAGCTGCAAGTTCCGACCGTGAACAGACAACCCTTGGTTGGACGTGAGAAGCGCGAGCTGCAAGTTCCGACCAGCGAACAGACAACCCTTGGTTGGACGTGAGAAGCGCGAGCTGCAAGTTCCGACCGTGAACAGACAACCCTTGGTTGGACGTGAGAAGCGCGAGCTGCAAGTTTCGACAGTGAACAGACAACCCTTGGTTGGATGTGAGAAGCGCGAGCTGCAAGTTCCAACCGTGAACAGACAACCCTTGGTTGGACGTGATAAGCGTGAGCTGCAAGTTCCGACCGTGAACAGACAACCCTTGGTTGGACGTGATAAGCGTGAGCTGCAAGTTCCGACCGTGAACAGACAACCCTTGGTTGGACGTGAGAAGTGCGAGCTGCAAGTTCCGACCGTGAACAGACAACCCTTGGTTGGACGTGATAAGCGTGAGCTGCAAGTTCCGACCGGGGAACAGACAACCCTTGGTTGGACGTGAGAAGTGCGAGCTGCAAGTTCCGACCGAGAACAGACAACCCTTGGTTGGACGTGAGAAGCGCGAGCTGCAAGTTCCGACCGGCGAACAGACAACCCTTGGTTGGACGTGAGAAGCGCGAGCTGCAAGTTCCGACCGTGAACAGACAACCCTTGGTTGGACGTGAGAAGCGCGAGCTGCAAGTTCCGACCGTGAACAGACAACCCTTGGTTGGATGTGAGAAGCGCGAGCTGCAAGTTCCGACCGTGAACAGACAACCCTTGGTTGGATGTGAGAAGCGCGAGCTGCAAGTTCCGACCGTGAACAGACAACCCTTGGTTGGACGTGATAAGCGTGAGCATCAAGTTCCGACCGTGAACAGACAACCCTTGGTTGGACGTGAGAAGTGCGAGCTGCAAGTTCCGACCGTGAACAGACAACCCTTGGTTGGACGTAATAAGCGTGAGCTGCAAGTTCCGACCGGCGAACAGACAACCCTTGGTTGGTTGTGAGAAGCGCGAGCTGCAAGTTCCGACCGTGAACAGACAACCCTTGGTTGGACGTGAGAAGCGCGAGCTGCAAGTTCCGACCGTGAACAGACAACCCTTGGTTGGATGTGAGAAGCGCGAGCTGCAAGTTCCAACCGTGAACAGACAACCCTTGGTTGGACGTGATAAGCGTGAGCTGCAAGTTCCGACCGTGAACAGACAACCCTTGGTTGGACGTGAGAAGTGCGAGCTGCAAGTTCCGACAGTGAACAGACAACCCTTGGTTGGACGTGAGAAGTGCGAGCTGCAAGTTCCGACCGTGAACAGACAACCCTTGGTTGGACGTGAGAAGCGCGAGCTGCAAGTTCCGACCGGCGAACAGACAACCCTTGGTTGGACGTGAGAAGCGCGAGCTGCAAGTTCCGACCGGCGAACAGACAACCCTTGGTTGGACGTGAGAAGCGCGAAATGCAAGTTCCGACCGGCGAACAGACAACCCTTGGTTGGACGTGAGAAGCGCGAGCTGCAAGTTCCGACCGTGAACAGACAACCCTTGGTTGGACGTGATAAGCGTGAGCTGCAAGTTTCGACCGTGAACAGACAACCCTTGGTTGGACGTGATAAGCGTGAGCTGCAAGTTCCGACCGTGAACAGACAACCCTTGGTTGGACGTGATAAGCGCGAGCTGAAAGTTCCGACCGTGAACAGACAACCCTTGGTTGGATGTGAGAAGCGCGAGCTGCAAGTTCCGACCGTGAACAGACAACCCTTTGTTGGACGTAATAAGCGTGCACTGCAAGTTCCGACCGGCGAACAGACAACCCTTGGTTGGACGTGAGAAGCGCCAGCTGCAAGTTCTGACCGTGAACAGACAACCCTTGGTTGGACGTGAGAAGTGCGAGCTGCAAGTTCCGACCGTAAACAGACAACCCTTGGTTGGACGTGAGAAGCGCGAGCTGCAAGTTCTGACCGGCGAACAGACAACCCTTGGTTGGACGTGAGAAGCGCAAGCTGCAAGTTCTGACCGTGAACAGACAACCCTTGGTTGGACGTGAGAAGTGCGAGCTGCAAGTTCCGACCGTAAACAGACAACCCTTGGTTGGACGTGAGAAGCGCGAGCTGCAAGTTCCGACCGTGAACAGACAACCCTTGGTTGGACGTAAGAAGAGCGAGCTGCAAGTTCTGACCGGTGAACAGACAACCCTTGGTTGGATGTGAGAAGCGCGAGCTGCAAGTTCCGACCATGAACAGACAACCCTTGGTTGGACGTGAGAAGCGCGAGCTGCAAGTTCCGACCGTGAACAGACAACCCTTGGTCGGATGTGAGAAGCGCGAGCTGCAAGTTCCGACCGTGAACAGACACCTCTTGGTTGGACGTGAGAAGCGCGAGCTGCAAGTTCCGACCGGCGAACTGACAACCCTTGGTTGGACGTGAGAAGCGCGAGCGGCAAGTTCCGACCGTGAACAGACAACCCTTGGTTGGATGTGAGAAGCGCGAGCTGCAAGTTCCGACCGTGAACACACAACCCTTGGTTGGATGTGAGAAGCGCGAGCTGCAAGTTCCGACCGTGAACAGACAAACCTTGGTTGGACGTGATAAACGTGAGCTGCAAGTTCCGACCGTGAACAGACAACCCTTGGTTGGACGTGAGAAGCGCGAGCTGCAAGTTCCGACCGTGAACAGACAACCTTTGGTTGGACGTGAGAAGCGCGAGCTGCAAGTTCCGACCGTGAACAGACAACCCTTGGTTGGATGTGAGAAGCGCGAGCTGCAAGTTCCAACCGTGAACAGACAACCCTTGGTTGGACGTGATAAGCGTGAGCTGCAAGTTCCGACCGTGAACAGACAACCCTTGGTTGGACGTGAGAAGTGCGAGCTGCAAGTTCCGACCGTGAACAGACAACCCTTGGTTGGACGTGAGAAGCGCGAAATGCAAGTTCCGACCGGCGAACAGACAACCCTTGGTTGGACGTGAGAAGCGCGAGCTGCAAGTTCCGACCGTGAACAGACAACCCTTGGTTGGACGTGATAAGCGTGAGCTGCAAGTTCCGACCGTGAACAGACAACCCTTGGTTGGACGTGATAAGCGTGAGCTGCAAGTTTCGACCGTGAACAGACAACCCTTGGTTGGACGTGAGAAGTGCGAGCTGCAAGTTCCGACCGTGAACAGACAACCCTTGGTTGGACGTGATAAGCGTGAGCTGCAAGTTTCGACCGTGAACAGACAACCCTTGGTTGGACGTGAGAAGCGCGAGCTGCAAGTTCCGACCGTGAACAGACAACCCTTGGTTGGACGTGAGAAGCGCGAGCTGCAAGTTCCGACCAGCGAACAGACAACCCTTGGTTGGACGTGAGAAGCGCGAGCTGCAAGTTTCGACAGTGAACAGACAACCCTTGGTTGGATGTGAGAAGCGCGAGCTGCAAGTTCCAACCGTGAACAGACAACCCTTGGTTGGACGTGATAAGCGTGAGCTGCAAGTTCCGACCGTGAACAGACAACCCTTGGTTGGACGTGATAAGCGTGAGCTGCAAGTTCCGACCGTGAACAGACAACCCTTGGTTGGACGTGAGAAGTGCGAGCTGCAAGTTCCGACAGTGAACAGACAACCCTTGGTTGGACGTGATAAGCGTGAGCTGCAAGTTCCGACCGGGGAACAGACAACCCTTGGTTGGACGTGAGAAGTGCGAGCTGCAAGTTCCGACCGAGAACAGACAACCCTTGGTTGGACGTGAGAAGCGCGAGCTGCAAGTTCCGACCGGCGAACAGACAACCCTTGGTTGGACGTGAGAAGCGCGAGCTGCAAGTTCCGACCGTGAACAGACAACCCTTGGTTGGATGTGAGAAGCGCGAGCTGCAAGTTCCGACCGTGAACAGACAACCCTTGGTTGGATGTGAGAAGCGCGAGCTGCAAGTTCCGACCGTGAACAGACAACCCTTGGTTGGACGTGATAAGCGTGAGCATCAAGTTCCGACCGTGAACAGACAACCCTTGGTTGGACGTGAGAAGTGCGAGCTGCAAGTTCCGACCGTGAACAGACAACCCTTGGTTGGACGTAATAAGCGTGAGCTGCAAGTTCCGACCGGCGAACAGACAACCCTTGGTTGGACGTGAGAAGCACGAGCTGCAAGTTCCGACCGTGAACAGACAACCCTTGGTTGGACGTGAGAAGCGCGAGCTGCAAGTTCCGACCGTGAACAGACAACCCTTGGTTGGATGTGAGAAGCGCGAGCTGCAAGTTCCAACCGTGAACAGACAACCCTTGGTTGGACGTGATAAGCGTGAGCTGCAAGTTCCGACCGTGAACAGACAACCCTTGGTTGGACGTGAGAAGTGCGAGCTGCAAGTTCCGACCGTGAACAGACAACCCTTGGTTGGACGTGAGAAGTGCGAGCTGCAAGTTCCGACCGTGAACAGACAACCCTTGGTTGGACGTGAGAAGCGCGAGCTGCAAGTTCCGACCGGCGAACAGACAACCCTTGGTTGGACGTGAGAAGCGCGAGCTGCAAGTTCCGACCGGCGAACAGACAACCCTTGGTTGGACGTGAGAAGCGCGAAATGCAAGTTCCGACCGGCGAACAGACAACCCTTGGTTGGACGTGAGAAGCGCGAGCTGCAAGTTCCGACCGTGAACAGACAACCCTTGGTTGGACGTGATAAGCGTGAGCTGCAAGTTCCGACCGTGAACAGACAACCCTTGGTTGGACGTGAGAAGCGTGAGCTGCAAGTTTCGACCGTGAACAGACAACCCTTGGTTGGACGTGAGAAGTGCGAGCTGCAAGTTCCGACCGTGAACAGACAACCCTTGGTTGGACGTGATAAGCGTGAGCTGCAAGTTCCGACCGTGAACAGACAACCCTTGGTTGGACGTAAGAAGTGCGAGCTGCAAGTTCCGACCGTGAACAGACAACCCTTGGTTGGACGTGAGAAGCGCGAGCTGCAAGTTCCGACCGTGAACAGACAACCATTGGTTGGATGTGAGAAGCGCGTGTTGCAAGTTCCGACCGTGAACAGACAACCCTTGGTTGGACGTGAGAAGTGCGAGCTGCAAGTTCCGACCGTGAACAGACAACCCTTGGTTGGACGTGATAAGCGTGAGCTGCAAGTTCCGACCGTGAACAGACAACCCTTGGTTGGACGTGATAAGCGTGAGCTGCAAGTTCCGAACGTGAACAGACAACCCTTGGTTGGACGTGATAAGCGCGAGCTGAAAGTTCCGACCGTGAACAGACAACCCTTGGTTGGATGTGAGAAGCGCGAGCTGCAAGTTCCGACCGTGAACAGACAACCCTTTGTTGGACGTAATAAGCGTGAGCTGCAAGTTCCGACCGGCGAACAGACAACCCTTGGTTGGACGTGAGAAGCGCCAGCTGCAAGTTCTGACCGTGAACAGACAACCCTTGGTTGGACGTGAGAAGTGCGAGCTGCAAGTTCCGACCGTAAACAGACAACCCTTGGTTGGACGTGAGAAGCGCGAGCTGCAAGTTCTGACCGGCGAACAGACAACCCTTGGTTGGACGTGAGAAGCGCAAGCTGCAAGTTCTGACCGTGAACAGACAACCCTTGGTTGGACGTGAGAAGTGCGAGCTGCAAGTTCCGACCGTAAACAGACAACCCTTGGTTGGACGTGAGAAGCGCGAGCTGCAAGTTCCGACCGTGAACAGACAACCCTTGGTTGGACGTGAGAAGAGCGAGCTGCAAGTTCTGACCGGTGAACAGACAACCCTTGGTTGGATGTGAGAAGCGCGAGCTGCAAGTTCCGACCATGAACAGACAACCGTTGGTTGGACGTGAGAAGCGCGAGCTGCAAGTTCCGACCGTGAACAGACAACCTTTGGTCGGATGTGAGAAGCGCGAGCTGCAAGTTCCGACCGTGAACAGACACCTCTTGGTTGGACGTGAGAAGCGCGAGCTGCAAGTTCCGACCGGCGAACTGACAACCCTTGGTTGGACGTGAGAAGCGCGAGCGGCAAGTTCCGACCGTGAACAGACAACCCTTGGTTGGATGTGAGAAGCGCGAGCTGCAAGTTCCGACCGTGAACAGACAACCCTTGGTTGGATGTGAGAAGCGCGAGCTGCAAGTTCCGACCGTGAACAGACAAACCTTGGTTGGACGTGATAAGCGTGAGCTGCAAGTTCCGACCGTGAACAGACAACCCTTGGTTGGACGTGAGAAGCGCGAGCTGCAAGTTCCGACCGTGAACAGACAACCCTTGGTTGGACGTGAGAAGCGCGAGCTGCAAGTTCCGACCGTGAACAGACAACCCTTGGTTGGATGTGAGAAGCGCGAGCTGCAAGTTCCAACCGTGAACAGACAACCCTTGGTTGGACGTGATAAGCGTGAGCTGCAAGTTCCGACCGTGAAAAGACAACCCTTGGTTGGACGTGAGAAGTGCGAGCTGCAAGTTCCGACCGTGAACAGACAACCCTTGGTTGGACGTGAGAAGTGCGAGCTGCAAGTTCCGACCGTGAACAGACAACCCTTGGTTGGACGTGAGAAGCGCGAGCTGCAAGTTCCGATCGTGAACAGACAACCCTTGGTTGGACGTGAGAAGCGCGAGCTGCAAGTTCCGACCAGCGAACAGACAACCCTTGGTTGGACGTGAGAAGCGCGAGCTGCAAGTTCCGACCGTGAACAGACAACCCTTGGTTGGACGTGAGAAGCGCGAGCTGCAAGTTTCGACAGTGAACAGACAACCCTTGGTTGGATGTGAGAAGCGCGAGCTGCAAGTTCCAACCGTGAACAGACAACCCTTGGTTGGACGTGATAAGCGTGAGCTGCAAGTTCCGACCGTGAACAGACAACCCTTGGTTGGACGTGATAAGCGTGAGCTGCAAGTTCCGACCGTGAACAGACAACCCTTGGTTGGACGTGAGAAGTGCGAGCTGCAAGTTCCGACCGTGAACAGACAACCCTTGGTTGGACGTGATAAGCGTGAGCTGCAAGTTCCGACCGGGGAACAGACAACCCTTGGTTGGACGTGAGAAGTGCGAGCTGCAAGTTCTGACCGAGAACAGACAACCCTTGGTTGGACGTGAGAAGCGCGAGCTGCAAGTTCCGACCGGCGAACAGACAACCCTTGGTTGGACGTGAGAAGCGCGAGCTGCAAGTTCCGACCGTGAACAGACAACCCTTGGTTGGACGTGAGAAGCGCGAGCTGCAAGTTCCGACCGTGAACAGACAACCCTTGGTTGGATGTGAGAAGCGCGAGCTGCAAGTTCCGACCGTGAACAGACAACCCTTGGTTGGATGTGAGAAGCGCGAGCTGCAAGTTCCGACCGTGAACAGACAACCCTTGGTTGGACGTGATAAGCGTGAGCATCAAGTTCCGACCGTGAACAGACAACCCTTGGTTGGACGTGAGAAGTGCGAGCTGCAAGTTCCGACCGTGAACAGACAACCCTTGGTTGGACGTAATAAGCGTGAGCTGCAAGTTCCGACCGGCGAACAGACAACCCTTGATTGGACGTGAGAAGCGCGAGCTGCAAGTTCCGACCGTGAACAGACAACCCTTGGTTGGACGTGAGATGCGCGAGCTGCAAGTTCCGACCGTGAACAGACAACCCTTGGTTGGATGTGAGAAGCGCGAGCTGCAAGTTCCAACCGTGAACAGACAACCCTTGGTTGGACGTGATAAGCGTGAGCTGCAAGTTCCGACCGTGAACAGACAACCCTTGGTTGGACGTGAGAAGTGCGAGCTGCAAGTTCCGACCGTGAACAGACAACCCTTGGTTGGACGTGAGAAGTGCGAGCTGCAAGTTCCGACCGTGAACAGACAACCCTTGGTTGGACGTGAGAAGCGCGAGCTGCAAGTTCCGACCGGCGAACAGACAACCCTTGGTTGGACGTGAGAAGCGCGAGCTGCAAGTTCCGACCGGCGAACAGACAACCCTTGGTTGGACGTGAGAAGCGCGAAATGCAAGTTCCGACCGGCGAACAGACAACCCTTGGTTGGACGTGAGAAGCGCGAGCTGCAAGTTCCGACCGTGAACAGACAACCCTTGGTTGGACGTGAGAAGCGCAAGCTGCAAGTTCCGACCGTGAACAGACAACCCTTGGTTGGATGTGAGAAGCGCGAGTTGCAAGTTCCGACCGTGAACAGACAACCCTTGGTTGGACGTGAGAAGTGCGAGCTGCAAGTTCCGACCGTGAATAGACAACCCTTGGTTGGACGTGATAAGCGTGAGCTGCAAGTTCCGACCGTGAACAGACAACCCTTGGTTGGACGTGATAAGCGTGAGCTGCAAGTTCCGACCGTGAACAGACAACCCTTGGTTGGACGTGATAAGCGCGAGCTGCAAGTTCCGACCGTGAACAGACAACCCTTGGTTGGATGTGAGAAGCGCGAGCTGCAAGTTCCGACCGTGAACAGACAACCCTTGGTTGGACGTGATAAGCGTGAGCTGCAAGTTCCGACCGTGAACAGACAACCCTTGGTTGGACGTGAGAAGCGCGAGCTGCAAGTTCCGACCGGCGAACAGACAACCCTTGGTTGGACGTGAGAAGCGCGAGCTGCAAGTTCCGACCGTGAACAGACAACCCTTGGTTGGACGTGAGAAGCGCGAGCTGCAAGTTCCGACCGTGAACAGACAACCCTTGGTTGGATGTGAGAAGCGCGAGCTGCAAGTTCCGACCGTGAACAGACAACCCTTGGTTGGATGTGAGAAGCGCGAGCTGCAAGTTCCGACCGTGAACAGACAACCCTTGGTTGGACGTGATAAGCGTGAGCATCAAGTTCCGACCGTGAACAGACAACCCTTGGTTGGACGTGAGAAGTGCGAGCTGCAAGTTCCGACCGTGAACAGACAACCCTTGGTTGGACGTAATAAGCGTGAGCTGCAAGTTCCGACCGGCGAACAGACAACCCTTGGTTGGACGTGAGAAGCGCGAGCTGCAAGTTCCGACCGTGAACAGACAACCCTTGGTTGGACGTGAGAAGCGCGAGCTGCAAGTTCCGACCGTGAACAGACAACACTTGGTTGGATGTGAGAAGCGCGAGCTGCAAGTTCCAACCGTGAACAGACAACCCTTGGTTGGACGTGATAAGCGTGAGCTGCAAGTTCCGACCGTGAACAGACAACCCTTGGTTGGACGTGAGAAGTGCGAGCTGCAAGTTCCGACCGTGAACAGACAACCCTTGGTTGGACGTGAGAAGTGCGAGCTGCAAGTTCCGACCGTGAACAGACAACCCTTGGTTGGACGTGAGAAGCGCGAGCTGCAAGTTCCGACCGGCGAACAGACAACCCTTGGTTGGACGTGAGAAGCGCGAGCTGCAAGTTCCGATCGGCGAACAGACAACCCTTGGTTGGACGTGAGAAGCGCGAAATGCAAGTTCCGACCGGCGAACAGACAACCCTTGGTTGGACGTGAGAAGCGCGAGCTGCAAGTTCCGACCGTGAACAGACAACCCTTGGTTGGACGTGATAAGCGTGAGCTGCAAGTTCCGACCGTGAACAGACAACCCTTGGTTGGACGTGAGAAGCGTGAGCTGCAAGTTTCGACCGTGAACAGACAAACCTTGGTTGGACGTGAGAAGTGCGAGCTGCAAGTTCCGACCGTGAACAGACAACCCTTGGTTGGACGTGATAAGCGTGAGCTGCAAGTTCCGACCGTGAACAGACAACCCTTGGTTGGACGTGAGAAGTGCGAGCTGCAAGTTCCGACCGTGAACAGACAACCCTTGGTTGGACGTGAGAAGCGCGAGCTGCAAGTTCCGACCGTGAACAGACAACCATTGGTTGGATGTGAGAAGCGCGTGTTGCAAGTTCCGACCGTGAACAGACAACCCTTGGTTGGACGTGAGAAGTGCGAGCTGCAAGTTCCGACCGTGAACAGACAACCCTTGGTTGGACGTGATAAGCGTGAGCTGCAAGTTCCGACCGTGAACAGACAACCCTTGGTTGGACGTGATAAGCGTGAGCTGCAAGTTCCGACCGTGAACAGACAACCCTTGGTTGGACGTGATAAGCGCGAGCTGAAAGTTCCGACCGTGAACAGACAACCCTTGGTTGGATGTGAGAAGCGCGAGCTGCAAGTTCCGACCGTGAACAGACAACCCTTTGTTGGACGTAATAAGCGTGAGCTGCAAGTTCCGACCGGCGAACAGACAACCCTTGGTTGGACGTGAGAAGCGCCAGCTGCAAGTTCTGACCGTGAACAGACAACCCTTGGTTGGACGTGAGAAGTGCGAGCTGCAAGTTCCGACCGTAAACAGACAACCCTTGGTTGGACGTGAGAAGCGCGAGCTGCAAGTTCTGACCGGCGAACAGACAACCCTTGGTTGGACGTGAGAAGCGCAAGCTGCAAGTTCTGACCGTGAACAGACAACCCTTGGTTGGACGTTAGAAGTGCGAGCTGCAAGTTCCGACCGTAAACAGACAACCCTTGGTTGGACGTGAGAAGCGCGAGCTGCAAGTTCCGACCGTGAACAGACAACCCTTGGTTGGACGTGAGAAGAGCGAGCTGCAAGTTCTGACCGGTGAACAGACAACCCTTGGTTGGATGTGAGAAGCGCGAGCTGCAAGTTCCGACCATGAACAGACAACCCTTGGTTGGACGTGAGAAGCGCGAGCTGCAAGTTCCGACCGTAAACAGACAACCCTTGGTCGGATGTGAGAAGCGCGAGCTGCAAGTTCCGACCGTGAACAGACACCTCTTGGTTGGACGTGAGAAGCGCGAGCTGCAAGTTCCGACCGGCGAACTGACAACCCTTGGTTGGACGTGAGAAGCGCGAGCGGCAAGTTCCGACCGTGAACAGACAACCCTTGGTTGGATGTGAGAAGCGCGAGCTGCAAGTTCCGACCGTGAACAGACAACCCTTGGTTGGATGTGAGAAGCGCGAGCTGCAAGTTCCGACCGTGAACAGACAAACCTTGGTTGGACGTGATAAGCGTGAGCTGCAAGTTCCGACCGTGAACAGACAACCCTTGGTTGGACGTGAGAAGCGCGAGCTGCAAGTTCCGACCGTGAACAGACAACCCTTGGTTGGACGTGAGAAGCGCGAGCTGCAAGTTCCGACCGTGAACAGACAACCCTTGGTTGGATGTGAGAAGCGCGAGCTGCAAGTTCCAACCGTGAACAGACAACCCTTGGTTGGACGTGATAAGCGTGAGCTGCAAGTTCCGACCGTGAACAGACAACCCTTGGTTGGACGTGAGAAGTGCGAGCTGCAAGTTCCGACCGTGAACAGACAACCCTTGGTTGGACGTGAGAAGTGCGAGCTGCAAGTTCCGACCGTGAACAGACAACCCTTGGTTGGACGTGAGAAGCGCGAGCTGCAAGTTCCGACCGTGAACAGACAACCCTTGGTTGGACGTGAGAAGCGCGAGCTGCAAGTTCCGACCAGCGAACAGACAACCCTTGGTTGGACGTGAGAAGCGCGAGCTGCAAGTTCCGACCGTGAACAGACAACCCTTGGTTGGACGTGAGAAGCGCGAGCTGCAAGTTTCGACAGTGAACAGACAACCCTTGGTTGGATGTGAGAAGCGCGAGCTGCAAGTTCCAACCGTGAACAGACAACCCTTGGTTGGACGTGATAAGCGTGAGCTGCAAGTTCCGACCGTGAACAGACAACCCTTGGTTGGACGTGATAAGCGTGAGCTGCAAGTTCCGACCGTGAACAGACAACCCTTGGTTGGACGTGAGAAGTGCGAGCTGCAAGTTCCGACCGTGAACAGACAACCCTTGGTTGGACGTGAGAAGCGCGAGCTGCAAGTTCCGACCGTGAACAGACAACCCTTGGTTGGACGTGAGAAGCGCGAGCTGCAAGTTCCGACCGTGAACAGACAACCCTTGGTTGGATGTGAGAAGCGCGAGCTGCAAGTTCCGACCGTGAACAGACAACCCTTGGTTGGACGTGATAAGCGTGAGCTGCAAGTTCCGACCGTGAACAGACAACCCTTGGTTGGACGTGAGAAGCGCGAGCTGCAAGTTCCGACCGGCGAACAGACAACCCTTGGTTGGACGTGAGAAGCGCGAGCTGCAAGTTCCGACCGTGAACAGACAACCCTTGGTTGGACGTGAGAAGCGCGAGCTGCAAGTTCCGACCGTGAACAGACAACCCTTGGTTGGATGTGAGAAGCGCGAGCTGCAAGTTCCGACCGTGAACAGACAACCCTTGGTTGGATGTGAGAAGCGCGAGCTGCAAGTTCCGACCGTGAACAGACAACCCTTGGTTGGACGTGATAAGCGTGAGCATCAAGTTCCGACCGTGAACAGACAACCCTTGGTTGGACGTGAGAAGTGCGAGCTGCAAGTTCCGACCGTGAACAGACAACCCTTGGTTGGACGTAATAAGCGTGAGCTGCAAGTTCCGACCGGCGAACAGACAACCCTTGGTTGGACGTGAGAAGCGCGAGCTGCAAGTTCCGACCGTGAACAGACAACCCTTGGTTGGACGTGAGAAGCGCGAGCTGCAAGTTCCGACCGTGAACAGACAACACTTGGTTGGATGTGAGAAGCGCGAGCTGCAAGTTCCAACCGTGAACAGACAACCCTTGGTTGGACGTGATAAGCGTGAGCTGCAAGTTCCGACCGTGAACAGACAACCCTTGGTTGGACGTGAGAAGTGCGAGCTGCAAGTTCCGACCGTGAACAGACAACCCTTGGTTGGACGTGAGAAGTGCGAGCTGCAAGTTCCGACCGTGAACAGACAACCCTTGGTTGGACGTGAGAAGCGCGAGCTGCAAGTTCCGACCGGCGAACAGACAACCCTTGGTTGGACGTGAGAAGCGCGAGCTGCAAGTTCCGACCGGCGAACAGACAACCCTTGGTTGGACGTGAGAAGCGCGAAATGCAAGTTCCGACCGGCGAACAGACAACCCTTGGTTGGACGTGAGAAGCGCGAGCTGCAAGTTCCGACCGTGAACAGACAACCCTTGGTTGGACGTGATAAGCGTGAGCTGCAAGTTCCGACCGTGAACAGACAACACTTGGTTGGATGTGAGAAGCGCGAGCTGCAAGTTCCAACCGTGAACAGACAACCCTTGGTTGGACGTGATAAGCGTGAGCTGCAAGTTCCGACCGTGAACAGACAACCCTTGGTTGGACGTGAGAAGTGCGAGCTGCAAGTTCCGACCGTGAACAGACAACCCTTGGTTGGACTGAGAAGCGCGAGCTGCAAGTTCCGACCGTGAACAGACAACCATTGGTTGGATGTGAGAAGCGCGTGTTGCAAGTTCCGACCGTGAACAGACAACCCTTGGTTGGACGTGAGAAGTGCGAGCTGCAAGTTCCGACCGTGAACAGACAACCCTTGGTTGGACGTGATAAGCGTGAGCTGCAAGTTCCGACCGTGAACAGACAACCCTTGGTTGGACGTGATAAGCGTGAGCTGCAAGTTCCGACCGTGAACAGACAACCCTTGGTTGGACGTGATAAGCGCGAGCTGAAAGTTCCGACCGTGAACAGACAACCCTTGGTTGGATGTGAGAAGCGCGAGCTGCAAGTTCCGACCGTGAACAGACAACCCTTTGTTGGACGTAATAAGCGTGAGCTGCAAGTTCCGACCGGCGAACAGACAACCCTTGGTTGGACGTGAGAAGCGCCAGCTGCAAGTTCTGACCGTGAACAGACAACCCTTGGTTGGACGTGAGAAGTGCGAGCTGCAAGTTCCGACCGTAAACAGACAACCCTTGGTTGGACGTGAGAAGCGCGAGCTGCAAGTTCTGACCGGCGAACAGACAACCCTTGGTTGGACGTGAGAAGCGCAAGCTGCAAGTTCTGACCGTGAACAGACAACCCTTGGTTGGACGTGAGAAGTGCGAGCTGCAAGTTCCGACCGTAAACAGACAACCCTTGGTTGGACGTGAGAAGCGCGAGCTGCAAGTTCCGACCGTGAACAGACAACCCTTGGTTGGACGTGAGAAGAGCGAGCTGCAAGTTCTGACCGGTGAACAGACAACCCTTGGTTGGATGTGAGAAGCGCGAGCTGCAAGTTCCGACCATGAACAGACAACCCTTGGTTGGACGTGAGAAGCGCGAGCTGCAAGTTCCGACCGTGAACAGACAACCCTTGGTCGGATGTGAGAAGCGCGAGCTGCAAGTTCCGACCGTGAACAGACACCTCTTGGTTGGACGTGAGAAGCGCGAGCTGCAAGTTCCGACCGGCGAACTGACAACCCTTGGTTGGACGTGAGAAGCGCGAGCGGCAAGTTCCGACCGTGAACAGACAACCCTTGGTTGGATGTGAGAAGCGCGAGCTGCAAGTTCCGACCGTGAACAGACAACCCTTGGTTGGATGTGAGAAGCGCGAGCTGCAAGTTCCGACCGTGAACAGACAAACCTTGGTTGGACGTGATAAGCGTGAGCTGCAAGTTCCGACCGTGAACAGACAACCCTTGGTTGGACGTGAGAAGTGCGAGCTGCAAGTTCCGACCGTGAACAGACAACCCTTGGTTGGACGTGATAAGCGTGAGCTGCAAGTTTCGACCGTGAACAGACAACCCTTGGTTGGACGTGAGAAGTGCGAGCTGCAAGTTCCGACCGTGAACAGACAACCCTTGGTTGGACGTGATAAGCGTGATCTGCAAGTTCCGACCGTGAACAGACAACCCTTGGTTGGACGTGAGAAGTGCGAGCTGCAAGTTCCGACCGTGAACAGACAACCCTTGGTTGGACGTGAGAAGCGCGAGCTGCAAGTTCCGACCGTGAACAGACAACCCTTGGTTGGACGTGAGAAGCGCGAGCTGCAAGTTCCGACCAGCGAACAGACAACCCTTGGTTGGACGTGAGAAGCGCGAGCTGCAAGTTCCGACCGTGAACAGACAACCCTTGGTTGGACGTGAGAAGCGCGAGCTGCAAGTTTCGACAGTGAACAGACAACCCTTGGTTGGATGTGAGAAGCGCGAGCTGCAAGTTCCAACCGTGAACAGACAACCCTTGGTTGGACGTGATAAGCGTGAGCTGCAAGTTCCGACCGTGAACAGACAACCCTTGGTTGGACGTGATAAGCGTGAGCTGCAAGTTCCGACCGTGAACAGACAACCCTTGGTTGGACGTGAGAAGTGCGAGCTGCAAGTTCCGACCGTGAACAGACAACCCTTGGTTGGACGTGATAAGCGTGAGCTGCAAGTTCCGACCGGGGAACAGACAACCCTTGGTTGGACGTGAGAAGTGCGAGCTGCAAGTTCCGACCGAGAACAGACAACCCTTGGTTGGACGTGAGAAGCGCGAGCTGCAAGTTCCGACCGGCGAACAGACAACCCTTGGTTGGACGTGAGAAGCGCGAGCTGCAAGTTCCGACCGTGAACAGACAACCCTTGGTTGGACGTGAGAAGCGCGAGCTGCAAGTTCCGACCGTGAACAGACAACCCTTGGTTGGATGTGAGAAGCGCGAGCTGCAAGTTCCGACCGTGAACAGACAACCCTTGGTTGGATGTGAGAAGCGCGAGCTGCAAGTTCCGACCGTGAACAGACAACCCTTGGTTGGACGTGATAAGCGTGAGCATCAAGTTCCGACCGTGAACAGACAACCCTTGGTTGGACGTGAGAAGTGCGAGCTGCAAGTTCCGACCGTGAACAGACAACCCTTGGTTGGACGTAATAAGCGTGAGCTGCAAGTTCCGACCGGCGAACAGACAACCCTTGGTTGGTTGTGAGAAGCGCGAGCTGCAAGTTCCGACCGTGAACAGACAACCCTTGGTTGGACGTGATAAGCGTGAGCTGCAAGTTCCGACCGTGAACAGACAACCCTTGGTTGGACGTGAGAAGTGCGAGCTGCAAGTTCCGACCGTGAACAGACAACCCTTGGTTGGACGTGAGAAGCGCGAGCTGCAAGTTCCGACCGTGAACAGACAACCCTTGGTTGGACGTGAGAAGCGCGAAATGCAAGTTCCGACCGGCGAACAGACAACCCTTGGTTGGACGTGAGAAGCGCGAGCTGCAAGTTCCGACCGTGAACAGACAACCCTTGGTTGGACGTGATAAGCGTGAGCTGCAAGTTCCGACCGTGAACAGACAACCCTTGGTTGGACGTGATAAGCGTGAGCTGCAAGTTCCGACCGTGAACAGACAACCCTTGGTTGGACGTGATAAGCGTGAGCATCAAGTTCCGACCGTGAACAGACAACCCTTGGTTGGACGTGAGAAGTGCGAGCTTTAAGTTCCGACCGTGAACAGACAAACCTTGGTTGGACGTGATAAGCGTGAGCTGCAAGTTCCGACCGTGAACAGACAACCCTTGGTTGGACGTGAGAAGTGCGAGCTGCAAGTTCCGACCGTGAACAGACAACCCTTGGTTGGACGTGAGAAGCGCGAGCTGCAAGTTCCGACCGGCGAACAGACAACCCTTGGTTGGACGTGAGAAGCGCGAGCTGCAAGTTCCGACCGGCGAACAGACAACCCTTGGTTAGACGTGAGAAGCGCGAAATGCAAGTTCCGACCGGCGAACAGACAACCCTTGGTTGGACGTGAGAAGCGCGAGCTGCAAGTTCCGACCAGCGAACAGACAACCCTTGGTTGGACGTGAGAAGCGCGAGCTGCAAGTTCCGACCGTGAACAGACAACCCTTGGTTGGACGTGATAAGCGTGAGCTGCAAGTTCCGACCGTGAACAGACAACCCTTGGTTGGACGTGAGAAGTGCGAGCTGCAAGTTCCGACCGTGAACAGACAACCCTTGGTTGGACGTGATAAGCGTGAGCTGCAAGTTCCGACCGGGGAACAGACAACCCTTGGTTGGACGTGAGAAGTGCGAGCTGCAAGTTCCGACCGAGAACAGACAACCCTTGGTTGGACGTGAGAAGCGCGAGCTGCAAGTTCCGACCGTGAACAGACAACCCTTGGTTGGACGTGAGAAGCGCGAGCTGCAAGTTCCGACCGTGAACAGACAACCCTTGGTTGGATGTGAGAAGCGCGAGCTGCAAGTTCCGACCGTGAACAGACAACCCTTGGTTGGATGTGAGAAGCGCGAGCTGCAAGTTCCGACCGTGAACAGACAACCCTTGGTTGGACGTGATAAGCGTGAGCATCAAGTTCCGACCGTGAACAGACAACCCTTGGTTGGACGTGAGAAGTGCGAGCTGCAAGTTCCGACCGTGAACAGACAACCCTTGGTTGGACGTAATAAGCGTGAGCTGCAAGTTCCGACCGGCGAACAGACAACCCTTGGTTGGACGTGAGAAGCGCGAGCTGCAAGTTCCGACCGTGAACAGACAACCCTTGGTTGGACGTGAGAAGCGCGAGCTGCAAGTTCCGACCGTGAACAGACAACCCTTGGTTGGATGTGAGAAGCGCGAGCTGCAAGTTCCAACCGTGAACAGACAACCCTTGGTTGGACGTGATAAGCGTGAGCTGCAAGTTCCGACCGTGAACAGACAACCCTTGGTTGGACGTGAGAAGTGCGAGCTGCAAGTTCCGACCGTGAACAGACAACCCTTGGTTGGACGTGAGAAGTGCGAGCTGCAAGTTCCGACCGTGAACAGACAACCCTTGGTTGGACGTGAGAAGCGCGAGCTGCAAGTTCCGACCGGCGAACAGACAACCCTTGGTTGGACGTGAGAAGCGCGAGCTGCAAGTTCCGACCGGCGAACAGACAACCCTTGGTTGGACGTGAGAGGCGCGAAATGCAAGTTCCGACCGGCGAACAGACAACCCTTGGTTGGACGTGAGAAGCGCGAGCTGCAAGTTCCGACCGTGAACAGACAACCCTTGGTTGGACGTGATAAGCGTGAGCTGCAAGTTCCGACCGTGAACAGACAACCCTTGGTTGGACGTGATAAGCGTGAGCTGCAAGTTTCGACCGTGAACAGACAACCCTTGGTTGGACGTGAGAAGTGCGAGCTGCAAGTTCCGACCGTGAACAGACAACCCTTGGTTGGACGTGATAAGCGTGAGCTGCAAGTTCCGACCGTGAACAGACAACCCTTGGTTGGACGTGAGAAGTGCGAGCTTCAAGTTCCGACCGTGAACAGACAACCCTTGGTTGGACGTGAGAAGCGCGAGCTGCAAGTTCCGACCGTGAACAGACAACCCTTGGTTGGACGTGAGAAGCGTGAGCTGCAAGTTCCGACCGTGAACAGACAACCCTTGGTTGGACGTGATAAGCGTGAGCTGCAAGTTTCGACCGTGAACAGAAAACCCTTGGTTGGACGTGAGAAGTGCGAGCTGCAAGTTCCGACCGTGAACAGACAACCCTTGGTTGGACGTGATAAGCGTGAGCTGCAAGTTCCGACCGTGAACAGACAACCCTTGGTTGGACGTGAGAAGTGCGAGCTGCAAGTTCCGACCGTGAACAGACAACCCTTGGTTGGACGTGAGAAGCGCGAGCTGCAAGTTCCGACCGTGAACAGACAACCCTTGGTTGGATGGAGAAGTGCGAGCTGCAAGTTCCGACCGTGAACACACAACCCTTGGTTGGACGTGAGAAGTGCGAGCTGCAAGTTCCGACCGTGAACAGACAACCCTTGGTTGGACGTGAGAAGCGCGAGCTGCAAGTTCCGACCGCGAACAGACAACCCTTGGTTGGACGTGATAAGCGTGAGCTGCAAGTTCCGACCGTGAACAGACAACCCTTGGTTGGACGTGAGAAGTGCGAGCTTTAAGTTCCGACCGTGAACAGACAAACCTTGGTTGGACGTGATAAGCGTGAGCTGCAAGTTCCGACCGTGAACAGACAACCCTTGGTTGGACGTGAGAAGTGCGAGCTGCAAGTTCCGACCGTGAACAGACAACCCTTGGTTGGACGTGAGAAGCGCGAGCTGCAAGTTCCGACCGGCGAACAGACAACCCTTGGTTGGACGTGAGAAGCGCGAGCTGCAAGTTCCGACCGGCGAACAGACAACCCTTGGTTAGACGTGAGAAGCGCGAAATGCAAGTTCCGACCGGCGAACAGACAACCCTTGGTTGGACGTGAGAAGCGCGAGCTGCAAGTTCCGACCAGCGAACAGACAACCCTTGGTTGGACGTGAGAAGCGCGAGCTGCAAGTTCCGACCGTGAACAGACAACCCTTGGTTGGACGTGATAAGCGTGAGCTGCAAGTTCCGACCGTGAACAGACAACCCTTGGTTGGACGTGAGAAGTGCGAGCTGCAAGTTCCGACCGTGAACAGACAACCCTTGGTTGGACGTGATAAGCGTGAGCTGCAAGTTCCGACCGGGGAACAGACAACCCTTGGTTGGACGTGAGAAGTGCGAGCTGCAAGTTCCGACCGAGAACAGACAACCCTTGGTTGGACGTGAGAAGCGCGAGCTGCAAGTTCCGACCGGCTAACAGACAACCCTTGGTTGGACGTGAGAAGCGCGAGCTGCAAGTTCCGACCGTGAACAGACAACCCTTGGTTGGACGTGAGAAGCGCGAGCTGCAAGTTCCGACCGTGAACAGACAACCCTTGGTTGGATGTGAGAAGCGCGAGCTGCAAGTTCCGACCGTGAACAGACAACCCTTGGTTGGATGTGAGAAGCGCGAGCTGCAAGTTCCGACCGTGAACAGACAACCCTTGGTTGGACGTGATAAGCGTGAGCATCAAGTTCCGACCGTGAACAGACAACCCTTGGTTGGACGTGAGAAGTGCGAGCTGCAAGTTCCGACCGTGAACAGACAACCCTTGGTTGGACGTAATAAGCGTGAGCTGCAAGTTCCGACCGGCGAACAGACAACCCTTGGTTGGACGTGAGAAGCGCGAGCTGCAAGTTCCGACCGTGAACAGACAACCCTTGGTTGGACGTGAGAAGCGCGAGCTGCAAGTTCCGACCGTGAACAGACAACCCTTGGTTGGATGTGAGAAGCGCGAGCTGCAAGTTCCAACCGTGAACAGACAACCCTTGGTTGGACGTGATAAGCGTGAGCTGCAAGTTCCGACCGTGAACAGACAACCCTTGGTTGGACGTGAGAAGTGCGAGCTGCAAGTTCCGACCGTGAACAGACAACCCTTGGTTGGACGTGAGAAGTGCGAGCTGCAAGTTCCGACCGTGAACAGACAACCCTTGGTTGGACGTGAGAAGCGCGAGCTGCAAGTTCCGACCGGCGAACAGACAACCCTTGGTTGGACGTGAGAAGCGCGAGCTGCAAGTTCCGACCGGCGAACAGACAACCCTTGGTTGGACGTGAGAGGCGCGAAATGCAAGTTCCGACCGGCGAACAGACAACCCTTGGTTGGACGTGAGAAGCGCGAGCTGCAAGTTCCGACCGTGAACAGACAACCCTTGGTTGGACGTGATAAGCGTGAGCTGCAAGTTCCGACCGTGAACAGACAACCCTTGGTTGGACGTGATAAGCGTGAGCTGCAAGTTTCTACCGTGAACAGACAACCCTTGGTTGGACGTGAGAAGTGCGAGCTGCAAGTTCCGACCGTGAACAGACAACCCTTGGTTGGACGTGATAAGCGTGAGCTGCAAGTTTCGACCGTGAACAGACAACCCTTGGTTGGACGTGAGAAGTGCGAGCTGCAAGTTCCGACCGTGAACAGACAACCCTTGGTTGGACGTGATAAGCGTGATCTGCAAGTTCCGACCGTGAACAGACAACCCTTGGTTGGACGTGAGAAGTGCGAGCTGCAAGTTCCGACCGTGAACAGACAACCCTTGGTTGGACGTGAGAAGCGCGAGCTGCAAGTTCCGACCGTGAACAGACAACCCTTGGTTGGACGTGAGAAGCGCGAGCTGCAAGTTCCGACCAGCGAACAGACAACCCTTGGTTGGACGTGAGAAGCGCGAGCTGCAAGTTCCGACCGTGAACAGACAACCCTTGGTTGGACGTGAGAAGCGCGAGCTGCAAGTTTCGACAGTGAACAGACAACCCTTGGTTGGATGTGAGAAGCGCGAGCTGCAAGTTCCAACCGTGAACAGACAACCCTTGGTTGGACGTGATAAGCGTGAGCTGCAAGTTCCGACCGTGAACAGACAACCCTTGGTTGGACGTGATAAGCGTGAGCTGCAAGTTCCGACCGTGAACAGACAACCCTTGGTTGGACGTGAGAAGTGCGAGCTGCAAGTTCCGACCGTGAACAGACAACCCTTGGTTGGACGTGATAAGCGTGAGCTGCAAGTTCCGACCGGGGAACAGACAACCCTTGGTTGGACGTGAGAAGTGCGAGCTGCAAGTTCCGACCGAGAACAGACAACCCTTGGTTGGACGTGAGAAGCGCGAGCTGCAAGTTCCGACCGGCGAACAGACAACCCTTGGTTGGACGTGAGAAGCGCGAGCTGCAAGTTCCGACCGTGAACAGACAACCCTTGGTTGGACGTGAGAAGCGCGAGCTGCAAGTTCCGACCGTGAACAGACAACCCTTGGTTGGATGTGAGAAGCGCGAGCTGCAAGTTCCGACCGTGAACAGACAACCCTTGGTTGGATGTGAGAAGCGCGAGCTGCAAGTTCCGACCGTGAACAGACAACCCTTGGTTGGACGTGATAAGCGTGAGCATCAAGTTCCGACCGTGAACAGACAACCCTTGGTTGGACGTGAGAAGTGCGAGCTGCAAGTTCCGACCGTGAACAGACAACCCTTGGTTGGACGTAATAAGCGTGAGCTGCAAGTTCCGACCGGCGAACAGACAACCCTTGGTTGGTTGTGAGAAGCGCGAGCTGCAAGTTCCGACCGTGAACAGACAACCCTTGGTTGGACGTGAGAAGCGCGAGCTGCAAGTTCCGACCGTGAACAGACAACCCTTGGTTGGATGTGAGAAGCGCGAGCTGCAAGTTCCAACCGTGAACAGACAACCCTTGGTTGGACGTGATAAGCGTGAGCTGCAAGTTCCGACCGTGAACAGACAACCCTTGGTTGGACGTGAGAAGTGCGAGCTGCAAGTTCCGACAGTGAACAGACAACCCTTGGTTGGACGTGAGAAGTGCGAGCTGCAAGTTCCGACCGTGAACAGACAACCCTTGGTTGGACGTGAGAAGCGCGAGCTGCAAGTTCCGACCGGCGAACAGACAACCCTTGGTTGGACGTGAGAAGCGCGAGCTGCAAGTTCCGACCGGCGAACAGACAACCCTTGGTTGGACGTGAGAAGCGCGAAATGCAAGTTCCGACCGGCGAACAGACAACCCTTGGTTGGACGTGAGAAGCGCGAGCTGCAAGTTCCGACCGTGAACAGACAACCCTTGGTTGGACGTGATAAGCGTGAGCTGCAAGTTTCGACCGTGAACAGACAACCCTTGGTTGGACGTGATAAGCGTGAGCTGCAAGTTCCGACCGTGAACAGACAACCCTTGGTTGGACGTGATAAGCGCGAGCTGAAAGTTCCGACCGTGAACAGACAACCCTTGGTTGGATGTGAGAAGCGCGAGCTGCAAGTTCCGACCGTGAACAGACAACCCTTTGTTGGACGTAATAAGCGTGCACTGCAAGTTCCGACCGGCGAACAGACAACCCTTGGTTGGACGTGAGAAGCGCCAGCTGCAAGTTCTGACCGTGAACAGACAACCCTTGGTTGGACGTGAGAAGTGCGAGCTGCAAGTTCCGACCGTAAACAGACAACCCTTGGTTGGACGTGAGAAGCGCGAGCTGCAAGTTCTGACCGGCGAACAGACAACCCTTGGTTGGACGTGAGAAGCGCAAGCTGCAAGTTCTGACCGTGAACAGACAACCCTTGGTTGGACGTGAGAAGTGCGAGCTGCAAGTTCCGACCGTAAACAGACAACCCTTGGTTGGACGTGAGAAGCGCGAGCTGCAAGTTCCGACCGTGAACAGACAACCCTTGGTTGGACGTAAGAAGAGCGAGCTGCAAGTTCTGACCGGTGAACAGACAACCCTTGGTTGGATGTGAGAAGCGCGAGCTGCAAGTTCCGACCATGAACAGACAACCCTTGGTTGGACGTGAGAAGCGCGAGCTGCAAGTTCCGACCGTGAACAGACAACCCTTGGTCGGATGTGAGAAGCGCGAGCTGCAAGTTCCGACCGTGAACAGACACCTCTTGGTTGGACGTGAGAAGCGCGAGCTGCAAGTTCCGACCGGCGAACTGACAACCCTTGGTTGGACGTGAGAAGCGCGAGCGGCAAGTTCCGACCGTGAACAGACAACCCTTGGTTGGATGTGAGAAGCGCGAGCTGCAAGTTCCGACCGTGAACACACAACCCTTGGTTGGATGTGAGAAGCGCGAGCTGCAAGTTCCGACCGTGAACAGACAAACCTTGGTTGGACGTGATAAACGTGAGCTGCAAGTTCCGACCGTGAACAGACAACCCTTGGTTGGACGTGAGAAGCGCGAGCTGCAAGTTCCGACCGTGAACAGACAACCCTTGGTTGGACGTGAGAAGCGCGAGCTGCAAGTTCCGACCGTGAACAGACAACCCTTGGTTGGATGTGAGAAGCGCGAGCTGCAAGTTCCAACCGTGAACAGACAACCCTTGGTTGGACGTGATAAGCGTGAGCTGCAAGTTCCGACCGTGAACAGACAACCCTTGGTTGGACGTGAGAAGTGCGAGCTGCAAGTTCCGACCGTGAACAGACAACCCTTGGTTGGACGTGAGAAGCGCGAAATGCAAGTTCCGACCGGCGAACAGACAACCCTTGGTTGGACGTGAGAAGCGCGAGCTGCAAGTTCCGACCGTGAACAGACAACCCTTGGTTGGACGTGATAAGCGTGAGCTGCAAGTTCCGACCGTGAACAGACAACCCTTGGTTGGACGTGATAAGCGTGAGCTGCAAGTTTCGACCGTGAACAGACAACCCTTGGTTGGACGTGAGAAGTGCGAGCTGCAAGTTCCGACCGTGAACAGACAACCCTTGGTTGGACGTGATAAGCGTGAGCTGCAAGTTTCGACCGTGAACAGACAACCCTTGGTTGGACGTGAGAAGCGCGAGCTGCAAGTTCCGACCGTGAACAGACAACCCTTGGTTGGACGTGAGAAGCGCGAGCTGCAAGTTCCGACCAGCGAACAGACAACCCTTGGTTGGACGTGAGAAGCGCGAGCTGCAAGTTTCGACAGTGAACAGACAACCCTTGGTTGGATGTGAGAAGCGCGAGCTGCAAGTTCCAACCGTGAACAGACAACCCTTGGTTGGACGTGATAAGCGTGAGCTGCAAGTTCCGACCGTGAACAGACAACCCTTGGTTGGACGTGATAAGCGTGAGCTGCAAGTTCCGACCGTGAACAGACAACCCTTGGTTGGACGTGAGAAGTGCGAGCTGCAAGTTCCGACAGTGAACAGACAACCCTTGGTTGGACGTGATAAGCGTGAGCTGCAAGTTCCGACCGGGGAACAGACAACCCTTGGTTGGACGTGAGAAGTGCGAGCTGCAAGTTCCGACCGAGAACAGACAACCCTTGGTTGGACGTGAGAAGCGCGAGCTGCAAGTTCCGACCGGCGAACAGACAACCCTTGGTTGGACGTGAGAAGCGCGAGCTGCAAGTTCCGACCGTGAACAGACAACCCTTGGTTGGATGTGAGAAGCGCGAGCTGCAAGTTCCGACCGTGAACAGACAACCCTTGGTTGGATGTGAGAAGCGCGAGCTGCAAGTTCCGACCGTGAACAGACAACCCTTGGTTGGACGTGATAAGCGTGAGCATCAAGTTCCGACCGTGAACAGACAACCCTTGGTTGGACGTGAGAAGTGCGAGCTGCAAGTTCCGACCGTGAACAGACAACCCTTGGTTGGACGTAATAAGCGTGAGCTGCAAGTTCCGACCGGCGAACAGACAACCCTTGGTTGGACGTGAGAAGCACGAGCTGCAAGTTCCGACCGTGAACAGACAACCCTTGGTTGGACGTGAGAAGCGCGAGCTGCAAGTTCCGACCGTGAACAGACAACCCTTGGTTGGATGTGAGAAGCGCGAGCTGCAAGTTCCAACCGTGAACAGACAACCCTTGGTTGGACGTGATAAGCGTGAGCTGCAAGTTCCGACCGTGAACAGACAACCCTTGGTTGGACGTGAGAAGTGCGAGCTGCAAGTTCCGACCGTGAACAGACAACCCTTGGTTGGACGTGAGAAGTGCGAGCTGCAAGTTCCGACCGTGAACAGACAACCCTTGGTTGGACGTGAGAAGCGCGAGCTGCAAGTTCCGACCGGCGAACAGACAACCCTTGGTTGGACGTGAGAAGCGCGAGCTGCAAGTTCCGACCGGCGAACAGACAACCCTTGGTTGGACGTGAGAAGCGCGAAATGCAAGTTCCGACCGGCGAACAGACAACCCTTGGTTGGACGTGAGAAGCGCGAGCTGCAAGTTCCGACCGTGAACAGACAACCCTTGGTTGGACGTGATAAGCGTGAGCTGCAAGTTCCGACCGTGAACAGACAACCCTTGGTTGGACGTGAGAAGCGTGAGCTGCAAGTTTCGACCGTGAACAGACAACCCTTGGTTGGACGTGAGAAGTGCGAGCTGCAAGTTCCGACCGTGAACAGACAACCCTTGGTTGGACGTGATAAGCGTGAGCTGCAAGTTCCGACCGTGAACAGACAACCCTTGGTTGGACGTAAGAAGTGCGAGCTGCAAGTTCCGACCGTGAACAGACAACCCTTGGTTGGACGTGAGAAGCGCGAGCTGCAAGTTCCGACCGTGAACAGACAACCATTGGTTGGATATGAGAAGCGCGTGTTGCAAGTTCCGACCGTGAACAGACAACCCTTGGTTGGACGTGAGAAGTGCGAGCTGCAAGTTCCGACCGTGAACAGACAACCCTTGGTTGGACGTGATAAGCGTGAGCTGCAAGTTCCGACCGTGAACAGACAACCCTTGGTTGGACGTGATAAGCGTGAGCTGCAAGTTCCGAACGTGAACAGACAACCCTTGGTTGGACGTGATAAGCGCGAGCTGAAAGTTCCGACCGTGAACAGACAACCCTTGGTTGGATGTGAGAAGCGCGAGCTGCAAGTTCCGACCGTGAACAGACAACCCTTTGTTGGACGTAATAAGCGTGAGCTGCAAGTTCCGACCGGCGAACAGACAACCCTTGGTTGGACGTGAGAAGCGCCAGCTGCAAGTTCTGACCGTGAACAGACAACCCTTGGTTGGACGTGAGAAGTGCGAGCTGCAAGTTCCGACCGTAAACAGACAACCCTTGGTTGGACGTGAGAAGCGCGAGCTGCAAGTTCTGACCGGCGAACAGACAACCCTTGGTTGGACGTGAGAAGCGCAAGCTGCAAGTTCTGACCGTGAACAGACAACCCTTGGTTGGACGTGAGAAGTGCGAGCTGCAAGTTCCGACCGTAAACAGACAACCCTTGGTTGGACGTGAGAAGCGCGAGCTGCAAGTTCCGACCGTGAACAGACAACCCTTGGTTGGACGTGAGAAGTGCGAGCTGCAAGTTCCGACAGTGAACAGACAACCCTTGGTTGGACGTGAGAAGTGCGAGCTGCAAGTTCCGACCGTGAACAGACAACCCTTGGTTGGACGTGAGAAGCGCGAGCTGCAAGTTCCGACCGGCGAACAGACAACCCTTGGTTGGACGTGAGAAGCGCGAGCTGCAAGTTCCGACCGGCGAACAGACAACCCTTGGTTGGACGTGAGAAGCGCGAAATGCAAGTTCCGACCGGCGAACAGACAACCCTTGGTTGGACGTGAGAAGCGCGAGCTGCAAGTTCCGACCGTGAACAGACAACCCTTGGTTGGACGTGATAAGCGTGAGCTGCAAGTTTCGACCGTGAACAGACAACCCTTGGTTGGACGTGATAAGCGTGAGCTGCAAGTTCCGACCGTGAACAGACAACCCTTGGTTGGACGTGATAAGCGCGAGCTGAAAGTTCCGACCGTGAACAGACAACCCTTGGTTGGATGTGAGAAGCGCGAGCTGCAAGTTCCGACCGTGAACAGACAACCCTTTGTTGGACGTAATAAGCGTGCACTGCAAGTTCCGACCGGCGAACAGACAACCCTTGGTTGGACGTGAGAAGCGCCAGCTGCAAGTTCTGACCGTGAACAGACAACCCTTGGTTGGACGTGAGAAGTGCGAGCTGCAAGTTCCGACCGTAAACAGACAACCCTTGGTTGGACGTGAGAAGCGCGAGCTGCAAGTTCTGACCGGCGAACAGACAACCCTTGGTTGGACGTGAGAAGCGCAAGCTGCAAGTTCTGACCGTGAACAGACAACCCTTGGTTGGACGTGAGAAGTGCGAGCTGCAAGTTCCGACCGTAAACAGACAACCCTTGGTTGGACGTGAGAAGCGCGAGCTGCAAGTTCCGACCGTGAACAGACAACCCTTGGTTGGACGTAAGAAGAGCGAGCTGCAAGTTCTGACCGGTGAACAGACAACCCTTGGTTGGATGTGAGAAGCGCGAGCTGCAAGTTCCGACCATGAACAGACAACCCTTGGTTGGACGTGAGAAGCGCGAGCTGCAAGTTCCGACCGTGAACAGACAACCCTTGGTCGGATGTGAGAAGCGCGAGCTGCAAGTTCCGACCGTGAACAGACACCTCTTGGTTGGACGTGAGAAGCGCGAGCTGCAAGTTCCGACCGGCGAACTGACAACCCTTGGTTGGACGTGAGAAGCGCGAGCGGCAAGTTCCGACCGTGAACAGACAACCCTTGGTTGGATGTGAGAAGCGCGAGCTGCAAGTTCCGACCGTGAACACACAACCCTTGGTTGGATGTGAGAAGCGCGAGCTGCAAGTTCCGACCGTGAACAGACAAACCTTGGTTGGACGTGATAAACGTGAGCTGCAAGTTCCGACCGTGAACAGACAACCCTTGGTTGGACGTGAGAAGCGCGAGCTGCAAGTTCCGACCGTGAACAGACAACCCTTGGTTGGACGTGAGAAGCGCGAGCTGCAAGTTCCGACCGTGAACAGACAACCCTTGGTTGGATGTGAGAAGCGCGAGCTGCAAGTTCCAACCGTGAACAGACAACCCTTGGTTGGACGTGATAAGCGTGAGCTGCAAGTTCCGACCGTGAACAGACAACCCTTGGTTGGACGTGAGAAGTGCGAGCTGCAAGTTCCGACCGTGAACAGACAACCCTTGGTTGGACGTGAGAAGCGCGAAATGCAAGTTCCGACCGGCGAACAGACAACCCTTGGTTGGACGTGAGAAGCGCGAGCTGCAAGTTCCGACCGTGAACAGACAACCCTTGGTTGGACGTGATAAGCGTGAGCTGCAAGTTCCGACCGTGAACAGACAACCCTTGGTTGGACGTGATAAGCGTGAGCTGCAAGTTTCGACCGTGAACAGACAACCCTTGGTTGGACGTGAGAAGTGCGAGCTGCAAGTTCCGACCGTGAACAGACAACCCTTGGTTGGACGTGATAAGCGTGAGCTGCAAGTTTCGACCGTGAACAGACAACCCTTGGTTGGACGTGAGAAGCGCGAGCTGCAAGTTCCGACCGTGAACAGACAACCCTTGGTTGGACGTGAGAAGCGCGAGCTGCAAGTTCCGACCAGCGAACAGACAACCCTTGGTTGGACGTGAGAAGCGCGAGCTGCAAGTTTCGACAGTGAACAGACAACCCTTGGTTGGATGTGAGAAGCGCGAGCTGCAAGTTCCAACCGTGAACAGACAACCCTTGGTTGGACGTGATAAGCGTGAGCTGCAAGTTCCGACCGTGAACAGACAACCCTTGGTTGGACGTGATAAGCGTGAGCTGCAAGTTCCGACCGTGAACAGACAACCCTTGGTTGGACGTGAGAAGTGCGAGCTGCAAGTTCCGACAGTGAACAGACAACCCTTGGTTGGACGTGATAAGCGTGAGCTGCAAGTTCCGACCGGGGAACAGACAACCCTTGGTTGGACGTGAGAAGTGCGAGCTGCAAGTTCCGACCGAGAACAGACAACCCTTGGTTGGACGTGAGAAGCGCGAGCTGCAAGTTCCGACCGGCGAACAGACAACCCTTGGTTGGACGTGAGAAGCGCGAGCTGCAAGTTCCGACCGTGAACAGACAACCCTTGGTTGGATGTGAGAAGCGCGAGCTGCAAGTTCCGACCGTGAACAGACAACCCTTGGTTGGATGTGAGAAGCGCGAGCTGCAAGTTCCGACCGTGAACAGACAACCCTTGGTTGGACGTGATAAGCGTGAGCATCAAGTTCCGACCGTGAACAGACAACCCTTGGTTGGACGTGAGAAGTGCGAGCTGCAAGTTCCGACCGTGAACAGACAACCCTTGGTTGGACGTAATAAGCGTGAGCTGCAAGTTCCGACCGGCGAACAGACAACCCTTGGTTGGACGTGAGAAGCACGAGCTGCAAGTTCCGACCGTGAACAGACAACCCTTGGTTGGACGTGAGAAGCGCGAGCTGCAAGTTCCGACCGTGAACAGACAACCCTTGGTTGGATGTGAGAAGCGCGAGCTGCAAGTTCCAACCGTGAACAGACAACCCTTGGTTGGACGTGATAAGCGTGAGCTGCAAGTTCCGACCGTGAACAGACAACCCTTGGTTGGACGTGAGAAGTGCGAGCTGCAAGTTCCGACCGTGAACAGACAACCCTTGGTTGGACGTGAGAAGTGCGAGCTGCAAGTTCCGACCGTGAACAGACAACCCTTGGTTGGACGTGAGAAGCGCGAGCTGCAAGTTCCGACCGGCGAACAGACAACCCTTGGTTGGACGTGAGAAGCGCGAGCTGCAAGTTCCGACCGGCGAACAGACAACCCTTGGTTGGACGTGAGAAGCGCGAAATGCAAGTTCCGACCGGCGAACAGACAACCCTTGGTTGGACGTGAGAAGCGCGAGCTGCAAGTTCCGACCGTGAACAGACAACCCTTGGTTGGACGTGATAAGCGTGAGCTGCAAGTTCCGACCGTGAACAGACAACCCTTGGTTGGACGTGAGAAGCGTGAGCTGCAAGTTTCGACCGTGAACAGACAACCCTTGGTTGGACGTGAGAAGTGCGAGCTGCAAGTTCCGACCGTGAACAGACAACCCTTGGTTGGACGTGATAAGCGTGAGCTGCAAGTTCCGACCGTGAACAGACAACCCTTGGTTGGACGTAAGAAGTGCGAGCTGCAAGTTCCGACCGTGAACAGACAACCCTTGGTTGGACGTGAGAAGCGCGAGCTGCAAGTTCCGACCGTGAACAGACAACCATTGGTTGGATATGAGAAGCGCGTGTTGCAAGTTCCGACCGTGAACAGACAACCCTTGGTTGGACGTGAGAAGTGCGAGCTGCAAGTTCCGACCGTGAACAGACAACCCTTGGTTGGACGTGATAAGCGTGAGCTGCAAGTTCCGACCGTGAACAGACAACCCTTGGTTGGACGTGATAAGCGTGAGCTGCAAGTTCCGAACGTGAACAGACAACCCTTGGTTGGACGTGATAAGCGCGAGCTGAAAGTTCCGACCGTGAACAGACAACCCTTGGTTGGATGTGAGAAGCGCGAGCTGCAAGTTCCGACCGTGAACAGACAACCCTTTGTTGGACGTAATAAGCGTGAGCTGCAAGTTCCGACCGGCGAACAGACAACCCTTGGTTGGACGTGAGAAGCGCCAGCTGCAAGTTCTGACCGTGAACAGACAACCCTTGGTTGGACGTGAGAAGTGCGAGCTGCAAGTTCCGACCGTAAACAGACAACCCTTGGTTGGACGTGAGAAGCGCGAGCTGCAAGTTCTGACCGGCGAACAGACAACCCTTGGTTGGACGTGAGAAGCGCAAGCTGCAAGTTCTGACCGTGAACAGACAACCCTTGGTTGGACGTGAGAAGTGCGAGCTGCAAGTTCCGACCGTAAACAGACAACCCTTGGTTGGACGTGAGAAGCGCGAGCTGCAAGTTCCGACCGTGAACAGACAACCCTTGGTTGGACGTGAGAAGAGCGAGCTGCAAGTTCTGACCGGTGAACAGACAACCCTTGGTTGGATGTGAGAAGCGCGAGCTGCAAGTTCCGACCATGAACAGACAACCGTTGGTTGGACGTGAGAAGCGCGAGCTGCAAGTTCCGACCGTGAACAGACAACCCTTGGTCGGATGTGAGAAGCGCGAGCTGCAAGTTCCGACCGTGAACAGACACCTCTTGGTTGGACGTGAGAAGCGCGAGCTGCAAGTTCCGACCGGCGAACTGACAACCCTTGGTTGGACGTGAGAAGCGCGAGCGGCAAGTTCCGACCGTGAACAGACAACCCTTGGTTGGATGTGAGAAGCGCGAGCTGCAAGTTCCGACCGTGAACAGACAACCCTTGGTTGGATGTGAGAAGCGCGAGCTGCAAGTTCCGACCGTGAACAGACAAACCTTGGTTGGACGTGATAAGCGTGAGCTGCAAGTTCCGACCGTGAACAGACAACCCTTGGTTGGACGTGAGAAGCGCGAGCTGCAAGTTCCGACCGTGAACAGACAACCCTTGGTTGGACGTGAGAAGCGCGAGCTGCAAGTTCCGACCGTGAACAGACAACCCTTGGTTGGATGTGAGAAGCGCGAGCTGCAAGTTCCAACCGTGAACAGACAACCCTTGGTTGGACGTGATAAGCGTGAGCTGCAAGTTCCGACCGTGAAAAGACAACCCTTGGTTGGACGTGAGAAGTGCGAGCTGCAAGTTCCGACCGTGAACAGACAACCCTTGGTTGGACGTGAGAAGTGCGAGCTGCAAGTTCCGACCGTGAACAGACAACCCTTGGTTGGACGTGAGAAGCGCGAGCTGCAAGTTCCGACCGTGAACAGACAACCCTTGGTTGGACGTGAGAAGCGCGAGCTGCAAGTTCCGACCAGCGAACAGACAACCCTTGGTTGGACGTGAGAAGCGCGAGCTGCAAGTTCCGACCGTGAACAGACAACCCTTGGTTGGACGTGAGAAGCGCGAGCTGCAAGTTTCGACAGTGAACAGACAACCCTTGGTTGGATGTGAGAAGCGCGAGCTGCAAGTTCCAACCGTGAACAGACAACCCTTGGTTGGACGTGATAAGCGTGAGCTGCAAGTTCCGACCGTGAACAGACAACCCTTGGTTGGACGTGATAAGCGTGAGCTGCAAGTTCCGACCGTGAACAGACAACCCTTGGTTGGACGTGAGAAGTGCGAGCTGCAAGTTCCGACCGTGAACAGACAACCCTTGGTTGGACGTGATAAGCGTGAGCTGCAAGTTCCGACCGGGGAACAGACAACCCTTGGTTGGACGTGAGAAGTGCGAGCTGCAAGTTCTGACCGAGAACAGACAACCCTTGGTTGGACGTGAGAAGCGCGAGCTGCAAGTTCCGACCGGCGAACAGACAACCCTTGGTTGGACGTGAGAAGCGCGAGCTGCAAGTTCCGACCGTGAACAGACAACCCTTGGTTGGACGTGAGAAGCGCGAGCTGCAAGTTCCGACCGTGAACAGACAACCCTTGGTTGGATGTGAGAAGCGCGAGCTGCAAGTTCCGACCGTGAACAGACAACCCTTGGTTGGATGTGAGAAGCGCGAGCTGCAAGTTCCGACCGTGAACAGACAACCCTTGGTTGGACGTGATAAGCGTGAGCATCAAGTTCCGACCGTGAACAGACAACCCTTGGTTGGACGTGAGAAGTGCGAGCTGCAAGTTCCGACCGTGAACAGACAACCCTTGGTTGGACGTAATAAGCGTGAGCTGCAAGTTCCGACCGGCGAACAGACAACCCTTGATTGGACGTGAGAAGCGCGAGCTGCAAGTTCCGACCGTGAACAGACAACCCTTGGTTGGACGTGAGATGCGCGAGCTGCAAGTTCCGACCGTGAACAGACAACCCTTGGTTGGATGTGAGAAGCGCGAGCTGCAAGTTCCAACCGTGAACAGACAACCCTTGGTTGGACGTGATAAGCGTGAGCTGCAAGTTCCGACCGTGAACAGACAACCCTTGGTTGGACGTGAGAAGTGCGAGCTGCAAGTTCCGACCGTGAACAGACAACCCTTGGTTGGACGTGAGAAGTGCGAGCTGCAAGTTCCGACCGTGAACAGACAACCCTTGGTTGGACGTGAGAAGCGCGAGCTGCAAGTTCCGACCGGCGAACAGACAACCCTTGGTTGGACGTGAGAAGCGCGAGCTGCAAGTTCCGACCGGCGAACAGACAACCCTTGGTTGGACGTGAGAAGCGCGAAATGCAAGTTCCGACCGGCGAACAGACAACCCTTGGTTGGACGTGAGAAGCGCGAGCTGCAAGTTCCGACCGTGAACAGACAACCCTTGGTTGGACGTGAGAAGCGCGAGCTGCAAGTTCCGACCGTGAACAGACAACCCTTGGTTGGATGTGAGAAGCGCGAGTTGCAAGTTCCGACCGTGAACAGACAACCCTTGGTTGGACGTGAGAAGTGCGAGCTGCAAGTTCCGACCGTGAATAGACAACCCTTGGTTGGACGTGATAAGCGTGAGCTGCAAGTTCCGACCGTGAACAGACAACCCTTGGTTGGACGTGATAAGCGTGAGCTGCAAGTTCCGACCGTGAACAGACAACCCTTGGTTGGACGTGATAAGCGCGAGCTGCAAGTTCCGACCGTGAACAGACAACCCTTGGTTGGATGTGAGAAGCGCGAGCTGCAAGTTCCGACCGTGAACAGACAACCCTTGGTTGGACGTGATAAGCGTGAGCTGCAAGTTCCGACCGTGAACAGACAACCCTTGGTTGGACGTGAGAAGCGCGAGCTGCAAGTTCCGACCGGCGAACAGACAACCCTTGGTTGGACGTGAGAAGCGCGAGCTGCAAGTTCCGACCGTGAACAGACAACCCTTGGTTGGACGTGAGAAGCGCGAGCTGCAAGTTCCGACCGTGAACAGACAACCCTTGGTTGGATGTGAGAAGCGCGAGCTGCAAGTTCCGACCGTGAACAGACAACCCTTGGTTGGATGTGAGAAGCGCGAGCTGCAAGTTCCGACCGTGAACAGACAACCCTTGGTTGGACGTGATAAGCGTGAGCATCAAGTTCCGACCGTGAACAGACAACCCTTGGTTGGACGTGAGAAGTGCGAGCTGCAAGTTCCGACCGTGAACAGACAACCCTTGGTTGGACGTAATAAGCGTGAGCTGCAAGTTCCGACCGGCGAACAGACAACCCTTGGTTGGACGTGAGAAGCGCGAGCTGCAAGTTCCGACCGTGAACAGACAACCCTTGGTTGGACGTGAGAAGCGCGAGCTGCAAGTTCCGACCGTGAACAGACAACACTTGGTTGGATGTGAGAAGCGCGAGCTGCAAGTTCCAACCGTGAACAGACAACCCTTGGTTGGACGTGATAAGCGTGAGCTGCAAGTTCCGACCGTGAACAGACAACCCTTGGTTGGACGTGAGAAGTGCGAGCTGCAAGTTCCGACCGTGAACAGACAACCCTTGGTTGGACGTGAGAAGTGCGAGCTGCAAGTTCCGACCGTGAACAGACAACCCTTGGTTGGACGTGAGAAGCGCGAGCTGCAAGTTCCGACCGGCGAACAGACAACCCTTGGTTGGACGTGAGAAGCGCGAGCTGCAAGTTCCGACCGGCGAACAGACAACCCTTGGTTGGACGTGAGAAGCGCGAAATGCAAGTTCCGACCGGCGAACAGACAACCCTTGGTTGGACGTGAGAAGCGCGAGCTGCAAGTTCCGACCGTGAACAGACAACCCTTGGTTGGACGTGATAAGCGTGAGCTGCAAGTTCCGACCGTGAACAGACAACCCTTGGTTGGACGTGAGAAGCGTGAGCTGCAAGTTTCGACCGTGAACAGACAACCCTTGGTTGGACGTGAGAAGCGCGAAATGCAAGTTCCGACCGGCGAACAGACAACCCTTGGTTGGACGTGAGAAGCGCGAGCTGCAAGTTCCGACCGTGAACAGACAACCTTGGTTGGACGTGATAAGCGTGAGCTGCAAGTTCCGACCGTGAACAGACAACCCTTGGTTGGACGTGATAAGCGTGAGCTGCAAGTTTCGACCGTGAACAGACAACCCTTGGTTGGACGTGAGAAGTGCGAGCTGCAAGTTCCGACCGTGAACAGACAACCCTTGGTTGGACGTGATAAGCGTGAGCTGCAAGTTCCGACCGTGAACAGACAACCCTTGGTTGGACGTGAGAAGTGCGAGCTGCAAGTTCCGACCGTGAACAGACAACCCTTGGTTGGACGTGAGAAGCGCGAGCTGCAAGTTCCGACCGTGAACAGACAACCCTTGGTTGGACGTGAGAAGCGCGAAATGCAAGTTCCGACCGGCGAACAGACAACCCTTGGTTGGACGTGAGAAGCGCGAGCTGCAAGTTCCGACCGTGAACAGACAACCCTTGGTTGGACGTGAGAAGTGCGAGCTGCAAGTTCCGACCGTGAACAGACAACCCTTGGTTGGACGTAATAAGCGTGAGCTGCAAGTTCCGACCGGCGAACAGACAACCCTTGGTTGGACGTGAGAAGCGCGAGCTGCAAGTTTCGACCGTGAACAGACAACCCTTGGTTGGACGTGAGAAGCGCGAGCTGCAAGTTCCGACCGTGAACAGACAACCCTTGGTTGGACGTGATAAGCGTGAGCTGCAAGTTCCGACCGTGAACAGACAACCCTTGGTTGGACGTGAGAAGTGCGAGCTGCAAGTTCCGACCGTGAACAGACAACCCTTGGTTGGAATGAATAAGCGTGAGCTGCAAGTTCCGACCGGCGAACAGACAACCCTTGGTTGGACGTGAGAAGCGCGAGCTGCAAGTTCCGACCGTGAACAGACAACCCTTGGTTGGACGTGAGAAGCGCGAGCTGCAAGTTCCGACCGTGAACAGACAACCCTTGTTTGGATGTGAGAAGCGCGAGCTGCAAGTTCCAACCGTGAACAGACAACCCTTGGTTGGACGTGATAAGCGTGAGCTGCAAGTTCCGACCGTGAACAGACAACCCTTGGTTGGACGTGAGAAGTGCGAGCTGCAAGTTCCGACCGTGAACAGACAACCCTTGGTTGGACGTGAGAAGTGCGAGCTGCAAGTTCCGACCGTGAACAGACAACCCTTGGTTGGACGTGAGAAGCGCGAGCTGCAAGTTCCGACCGGCGAACAGACAACCCTTGGTTGGACGTGAGAAGCGCGAGCTGCAAGTTCCGACCGGCGAACAGACAACCCTTGGTTGGACGTGAGAAGCGCGAAATGCAAGTTCCGACCGGCGAACAGACAACCCTTGGTTGGACGTGAGAAGCGCGAGCTGCAAGTTCCGACCGTGAACAGACAACCCTTGGTTGGACGTGATAAGCGTGAGGTGCAAGTTCCGACCGTGAACAGACAACCCTTGGTTGGACGTGATAAGCGTGAGCTGCAAGTTTCGACCGTGAACAGACAACACTTGGTTGGACGTGAGAAGTGCGAGCTGCAAGTTCCGACCGTGAACAGACAACCCTTGGTTGGACGTGATAAGCGTGAGCTGCAAGTTTCGACCGTGAACAGACAACCCTTGGTTGGACGTGAGAAGTGCGAGCTGCAAGTTCCGACCGTGAACAGACAACCCTTGGTTGGACGTGATAAGCGTGAGCTGCAAGTTCCGACCGTGAACAGACAACCCTTGGTTGGACGTGAGAAGTGCGAGCTGCAAGTTCCGACCGTGAACAGACAACCCTTGGTTGGACGTGAGAAGCGCGAGCTGCAAGTTCCGACCGTGAACAGACAACCCTTGGTTGGACGTGAGAAGCGCGAGCTGCAAGTTCCGACCAGCGAACAGACAACCCTTGGTTGGACGTGAGAAGCGCGAGCTGCAAGTTCCGACCGTGAACAGACAACCCTTGGTTGGACGTGAGAAGCGCGAGCTGCAAGTTTCGACAGTGAACAGACAACCCTTGGTTGGATGTGAGAAGCGCGAGCTGCAAGTTCCAACCGTGAACAGACAACCCTTGGTTGGACGTGATAAGCGTGAGCTGCAAGTTCCGACCGTGAACAGACAACCCTTGGTTGGACGTGATAAGCGTGAGCTGCAAGTTCCGACCGTGAACAGACAACCCTTGGTTGGACGTAATAAGCGTGAGCTGCAAGTTCCGACCGGCGAACAGACAACCCTTGGTTGGACGTGAGAAGCGCGAGCTGCAAGTTCCGACCGTGAACAGACAACCCTTGGTTGGACGTGAGAAGCGCGAGCTGCAAGTTCCGACCGTGAACAGACAACCCTTGGTTGGATGTGAGAAGCGCGAGCTGCAAGTTCCAACCGTGAACAGACAACCCTTGGTTGGACGTGATAAGCGTGAGCTGCAATTTCCGACCGTGAACAGACAACCCTTGGTTGGACGTGAGAAGTGCGAGCTGCAAGTTCCGACCGTGAACAGACAACCCTTGGTTGGACGTGAGAAGTGCGAGCTGCAAGTTCCGACCGTGAACAGACAACCCTTGGTTGGACTGAGAAGCGCGAGCTGCAAGTTCCGACCGGCGAACAGACAACCCTTGGTTGGACGTGAGAAGCGCGAGCTGCAAGTTCCGACCGGCGAACAGACAACCCTTGGTTGGACGTGAGAAGCGCGAAATGCAAGTTCCGACCGGCGAACAGACAACCCTTGGTTGGACGTGAGAAGCGCGAGCTGCAAGTTCCGACCGTGAACAGACAACCCTTGGTTGGACGTGATAAGCGTGAGCTGCAAGTTCCGACCGTGAACAGACAACCCTTGGTTGGACGTGAGAAGCGCGAGCTGCAAGTTCCGACCGCGAACAGACAACCCTTGGTTGGACGTGATAAGCGTGAGCTGCAAGTTCCGACCGTGAACAGACAACCCTTGGTTGGACGTGAGAAGTGCGAGCTGCAATTTCCGACCGTGAACAGACAACCCTTGGTTGGACGTGAGAAGCGCGAGCTGCAAGTTTCGACAGTGAACAGACAACCCTTGGTTGGATGTGAGAAGCGCGAGCTGCAAGTTCCAACCGTGAACAGACAACCCTTGGTTGGACGTGATAAGCGTGAGCTGCAAGTTCCGACCGTGAACAGACAACCCTTGGTTGGACGTGATAAGCGTGAGCTGCAAGTTCCGACCGTGAACAGACAACCCTTGGTTGGACGTAATAAGCGTGAGCTGCAAGTTCCGACCGGCGAACAGACAACCCTTGGTTGGACTTGAGAAGCGCGAGCTGCAAGTTCCGACCGTGAACAGACAACCCTTGGTTGGACGTGAGAAGCGCGAGCTGCAAGTTCCGACCGTGAACAGACAACCCTTGGTTGGATGTGAGAAGCGCGAGCTGCAAGTTCCAACCGTGAACAGACAACCCTTGGTTGGACGTGATAAGCGTGAGCTGCAATTTCCGACCGTGAACAGACAACCCTTGGTTGGACGTGAGAAGTGCGAGCTGCAAGTTCCGACCGTGAACAGACAACCCTTGGTTGGACGTGAGAAGTGCGAGCTGCAAGTTCCGACCGTGAACAGATAACCCTTGGTTGGACTGAGAAGCGCGAGCTGCAAGTTCCGACCGGCGAACAGACAACCCTTGGTTGGACGTGAGAAGCGCGAGCTGCAAGTTCCGACCGGCGAACAGACAACCCTTGGTTGGACGTGAGAAGCGCGAAATGCAAGTTCCGACCGGCGAACAGACAACCCTTGGTTGGACGTGAGAAGCGCGAGCTGCAAGTTCCGACCGTGAACAGACAACCCTTGGTTGGACGTGATAAGCGTGAGCTGCAAGTTCCGACCGTGAACAGACAACCCTTGGTTGGACGTGAGAAGCGCGAGCTGCAAGTTCCGACCGCGAACAGACAACCCTTGGTTGGACGTGATAAGCGTGAGCTGCAAGTTCCGACCGTGAACAGACAACCCTTGGTTGGACGTGAGAAGTGCGAGCTTTAAGTTCCGACCGTGAACAGACAAACCTTGGTTGGACGTGATAAGCGTGAGCTGCAAGTTCCGACCGTGAACAGACAACCCTTGGTTGGACGTGAGAAGTGCGAGCTGCAAGTTCCGACCGTGAACAGACAACCCTTGGTTGGACGTGAGTAGCGCGAGCTGCAAGTTCCGACCGGCGAACAGACAACCCTTGGTTGGACGTGAGAAGCGCGAGCTGCAAGTTCCGACCGGCGAACAGACAACCCTTGGTTAGACGTGAGAAGCGCGAAATGCAAGTTCCGACCGGCGAACAGACAACCCTTGGTTGGACGTGAGAAGCGCGAGCTGCAAGTTCCGACCAGCGAACAGACAACCCTTGGTTGGACGTGAGAAGCGCGAGCTGCAAGTTCCGACCGTGAACAGACAACCCTTGGTTGGACGTGAGAAGCGCGAGCTGCAAGTTTCGACAGTGAACAGACAACCCTTGGTTGGATGTGAGAAGCGCGAGCTGCAAGTTCCAACCGTGAACAGACAACCCTTGGTTGGACGTGATAAGCGTGAGCTGCAAGTTCCGACCGTGAACAGACAACCCTTGGTTGGACGTGATAAGCGTGAGCTACAAGTTCCGACCGTGAACAGACAACCCTTGGTTGGACGTGAGAAGTGCGAGCTGCAAGTTCCGACCGTGAACAGACAACCCTTGGTTGGACGTGATAAGCGTGAGCTGAAAGTTCCGACCGGGGAACAGACAACCCTTGGTTGGACGTGAGAAGTGCGAGCTGCAAGTTCCGACCGAGAACAGACAACCCTTGGTTGGACGTGAGAAGCGCGAGCTGCAAGTTCCGACCGGCGAACAGACAACCCTTGGTTGGACGTGAGAAGCGCGAGCTGCAAGTTCCGACCGTGAACAGACAACCCTTGGTTGGACGTGAGAAGCGCGAGCTGCAAGTTCCGACCGTGAACAGACAACCCTTGGTTGGATGTGAGAAGCGCGAGCTGCAAGTTCTGACCGTGAACAGACAACCCTTGGTTGGATGTGAGAAGCGCGAGCTGCAAGTTCCGACCGTGAACAGACAACCCTTGGTTGGACGTGATAAGCGTGAGCATCAAGTTCCGACCGTGAACAGACAACCCTTGGTTGGACGTGAGAAGTGCGAGCTGCAAGTTCCGACCGTGAACAGACAACCCTTGGTTGGACGTAATAAGCGTGAGCTGCAAGTTCCGACCGGCGAACAGACAACCCTTGGTTGGACGTGAGAAGCGCGAGCTGCAAGTTCCGACCGTGAACAGACAACCCTTGGTTGGACGTGAGAAGCGCGAGCTGCAAGTTCCGACCGTGAACAGACAACCCTTGGTTGGATGTGAGAAGCGCGAGCTGCAAGTTCCAACCGTGAACAGACAACCCTTGGTTGGACGTGATAAGCGTGAGCTGCAAGTTCCGACCGTGAACAGACAACCCTTGGTTGGACGTGAGAAGTGCGAGCTGCAAGTTCCGACCGTGAACAGACAACCCTTGGTTGGACGTGAGAAGTGCGAGCTGCAAGTTCCGACCGTGAACAGACAACCCTTGGTTGGACGTGAGAAGCGCGAGCTGCAAGTTCCGACCGGCGAACAGACAACCCTTGGTTGGACGTGAGAAGCGCGAGCTGCAAGTTCCGACCGGCGAACAGACAACCCTTGGTTGGACGTGAGAAGCGCGAAATGCAAGTTCCGACCGGCGAACAGACAACCCTTGGTTGGACGTGAGAAGCGCGAGCTGCAAGTTCCGACCGTGAACAGACAACCTTGGTTGGACGTGATAAGCGTGAGCTGCAAGTTCCGACCGTGAACAGACAACCCTTGGTTGGACGTGATAAGCGTGAGCTGCAAGTTTCGACCGTGAACAGACAACCCTTGGTTGGACGTGAGAAGTGCGAGCTGCAAGTTCCGACCGTGAACAGACAACCCTTGGTTGGACGTGATAAGCGTGAGCTGCAAGTTCCGACCGTGAACAGACAACCCTTGGTTGGACGTGAGAAGTGCGAGCTGCAAGTTCCGACCGTGAACAGACAACCCTTGGTTGGACGTGAGAAGCGCGAGCTGCAAGTTCCGACCGTGAACAGACAACCCTTGGTTGGACGTGAGAAGCGCGAAATGCAAGTTCCGACCGGCGAACAGACAACCCTTGGTTGGACGTGAGAAGCGCGAGCTGCAAGTTCCGACCGTGAACAGACAACCCTTGGTTGGACGTGATAAGCGTGAGCTGCAAGTTCCGACCGTGAACAGACAACCCTTGGTTGGACGTGATAAGCGTGAGCTGCAAGTTTCGACCGTGAACAGAAAACCCTTGGTTGGACGTGAGAAGTGCGAGCTGCAAGTTCCGACCGTGAACAGACAACCCTTGGTTGGACGTGATAAGCGTGAGCTGCAAGTTCCGACCGTGAACAGACAACCCTTGGTTGGACGTGAGAAGTGCGAGCTGCAAGTTCCGACCGTGAACAGACAACCCTTGGTTGGACGTGAGAAGCGCGAGCTGCAAGTTCCGACCGTGAACAGACAACCCTTGGTTGGACGTGAGAAGTGCGAGCTGCAAGTTCCGACCGTGAACAGACAACCCTTGGTTGGACGTGAGAAGTGCGAGCTGCAAGTTCCGACCGTGAACAGACAACCCTTGGTTGGACGTGAGAAGCGCGAGCTGCAAGTTCCGACCGCGAACAGACAACCCTTGGTTGGACGTGATAAGCGTGAGCTGCAAGTTCCGACCGTGAACAGACAACCCTTGGTTGGACGTGAGAAGTGCGAGCTTTAAGTTCCGACCGTGAACAGACAAACCTTGGTTGGACGTGATAAGCGTGAGCTGCAAGTTCCGACCGTGAACAGACAACCCTTGGTTGGACGTGAGAAGTGCGAGCTGCAAGTTCCGACCGTGAACAGACAACCCTTGGTTGGACGTGAGAAGCGCGAGCTGCAAGTTCCGACCGTGAACAGACAACCCTTGGTTGGACGTGAGAAGTGCGAGCTGCAAGTTCCGACCGTGAACAGACAACCCTTGGTTGGACGTGAGAAGCGCGAGCTGCAAGTTCCGACCGGCGAACAGACAACCCTTGGTTGGACGTGAGAAGCGCGAGCTGCAAGTTCCGACCGGCGAACAGACAACCCTTGGTTGGACGTGAGAAGCGCGAAATGCAAGTTCCGACCGGCGAACAGACAACCCTTGGTTGGACGTGAGAAGCGCGAGCTGCAAGTTCCGACCGTGAACAGACAACCCTTGGTTGGACGTGATAAGCGTGAGCTGCAAGTTCCGACCGTGAACAGACAACCCTTGGTTGGACGTGAGAAGCGCGAGCTGCAAGTTCCGACCGCGAACAGACAACCCTTGGTTGGACGTGATAAGCGTGAGCTGCAAGTTCCGACCGTGAACAGACAACCCTTGGTTGGACGTGAGAAGTGCGAGCTTTAAGTTCCGACCGTGAACAGACAAACCTTGGTTGGACGTGATAAGCGTGAGCTGCAAGTTCCGACCGTGAACAGACAACCCTTGGTTGGACGTGAGAAGTGCGAGCTGCAAGTTCCGACCGTGAACAGACAACCCTTGGTTGGACGTGAGAAGCGCGAGCTGCAAGTTCCGACCGGCGAACAGACAACCCTTGGTTGGACGTGAGAAGCGCGAGCTGCAAGTTCCGACCGGCGAACAGACAACCCTTGGTTAGACGTGAGAAGCGCGAAATGCAAGTTCCGACCGGCGAACAGACAACCCTTGGTTGGACGTGAGAAGCGCGAGCTGCAAGTTCCGACCAGCGAACAGACAACCCTTGGTTGGACGTGAGAAGCGCGAGCTGCAAGTTCCGACCGTGAACAGACAACCCTTGGTTGGACGTGAGAAGCGCGAGCTGCAAGTTTCGACAGTGAACAGACAACCCTTGGTTGGATGTGAGAAGCGCGAGCTGCAAGTTCCAACCGTGAACAGACAACCCTTGGTTGGACGTGATAAGCGTGAGCTGCAAGTTCCGACCGTGAACAGACAACCCTTGGTTGGACGTGATAAGCGTGAGCTACAAGTTCCGACCGTGAACAGACAACCCTTGGTTGGACGTGAGAAGTGCGAGCTGCAAGTTCCGACCGTGAACAGACAACCCTTGGTTGGACGTGATAAGCGTGAGCTGCAAGTTCCGACCGGGGAACAGACAACCCTTGGTTGGACGTGAGAAGTGCGAGCTGCAAGTTCCGACCGAGAACAGACAACCCTTGGTTGGACGTGAGAAGCGCGAGCTGCAAGTTCCGACCGGCGAACAGACAACCCTTGGTTGGACGTGAGAAGCGCGAGCTGCAAGTTCCGACCGTGAACAGACAACCCTTGGTTGGACGTGAGAAGCGCGAGCTGCAAGTTCCGACCGTGAACAGACAACCCTTGGTTGGATGTGAGAAGCGCGAGCTGCAAGTTCTGACCGTGAACAGACAACCCATGGTTGGATGTGAGAAGCGCGAGCTGCAAGTTCCGACCGTGAACAGACAACCCTTGGTTGGACGTGATAAGCGTGAGCATCAAGTTCCGACCGTGAACAGACAACCCTTGGTTGGACGTGAGAAGTGCGAGCTGCAAGTTCCGACCGTGAACAGACAACCCTTGGTTGGACGTAATAAGCGTGAGCTGCAAGTTCCGACCGGCGAACAGACAACCCTTGGTTGGATGTGAGAAGCGCGAGCTGCAAGTTCCAACCGTGAACAGACAACCCTTGGTTGGACGTGATAAGCGTGAGCTGCAAGTTCCGACCGTGAACAGACAACCCTTGGTTGGACGTGAGAAGTGCGAGCTGCAAGTTCCGACCGTGAACAGACAACCCTTGGTTGGACGTGAGAAGTGCGAGCTGCAAGTTCCGACCGTGAACAGACAACCCTTGGTTGGACGTGAGAAGCGCGAGCTGCAAGTTCCGACCGGCGAACAGACAACCCTTGATTGGACGTGAGAAGCGCGAGCTGCAAGTTCCGACCGGCGAACAGACAACCCTTGGTTGGACGTGAGAAGCGCGAAATGCAAGTTCCGACCGGCGAACAGACAACCCTTGGTTGGACGTGAGAAGCGCGAGCTGCAAGTTCCGACCGTGAACAGACAACCTTGGTTGGACGTGATAAGCGTGATCTGCAAGTTCCGACCGTGAACAGACAACCCTTGGTTGGACGTGATAAGCGTGAGCTGCAAGTTTCGACCGTGAACAGACAACCCTTGGTTGGACGTGAGAAGTGCGAGCTGCAAGTTCCGACCGTGAACAGACAACCCTTGGTTGGACGTGATAAGCGTGAGCTGCAAGTTCCGACCGTGAACAGACAACCCTTGGTTGGACGTGAGAAGTGCGAGCTGCAAGTTCCGACTGTGAACAGACAACCCTTGGTTGGACGTGAGAAGCGCGAGCTGCAAGTTCCGACCGTGAACAGACAACCCTTGGTTGGACGTGAGAAGCGCGAAATGCAAGTTCCGACCGGCGAACAGACAACCCTTGGTTGGACGTGAGAAGCGCGAGCTGCAAGTTCCGACCGTGAACAGACAACCCTAGGTTGGACGTGATAAGCGTGAGCTGCAAGTTCCGACCGTGAACAGACAACCCTTGGTTGGACGTGATAAGCGTGAGCTGCAAGTTCCGACCGTGAACAGACAACCCTTGGTTGGACGTGATAAGCGTGAGCATCAAGTTCCGACCGTGAACAGACAACCCTTGGTTGGACGTGAGAAGTGCGAGCTTTAAGTTCCGACCGTGAACAGACAAACCTTGGTTGGACGTGATAAGCGTGAGCTGCAAGTTCCGACCGTGAACAGACAACCCTTGGTTGGACGTGAGAAGTGCGAGCTGCAAGTTCCGACCGTGAACAGACAACCCTTGGTTGGACGTGAGAAGCGCGAGCTGCAAGTTCCGACCGGCGAACAGACAACCCTTGGTTGGACGTGAGAAGCGCGAGCTGCAAGTTCCGACCGGCGAACAGACAACCCTTGGTTAGACGTGAGAAGCGCGAAATGCAAGTTCCGACCGGCGAACAGACAACCCTTGGTTGGACGTGAGAAGCGCGAGCTGCAAGTTCCGACCAGCGAACAGACAACCCTTGGTTGGACGTGAGAAGCGCGAGCTGCAAGTTCCGACCGTGAACAGACAACCCTTGGTTGGACGTGATAAGCGTGAGCTGCAAGTTCCGACCGTGAACAGACAACCCTTGGTTGGACGTGAGAAGTGCGAGCTGCAAGTTCCGACCGTGAACAGACAACCCTTGGTTGGACGTGATAAGCGTGAGCTGCAAGTTCCGACCGGGGAACAGACAACCCTTGGTTGGACGTGAGAAGTGCGAGCTGCAAGTTCCGACCGAGAACAGACAACCCTTGGTTGGACGTGAGAAGCGCGAGCTGCAAGTTCCGACCGGCTAACAGACAACCCTTGGTTGGACGTGAGAAGCGCGAGCTGCAAGTTCCGACCGTGAACAGACAACCCTTGGTTGGACGTGAGAAGCGCGAGCTGCAAGTTCCGACCGTGAACAGACAACCCTTGGTTGGATGTGAGAAGCGCGAGCTGCAAGTTCCGACCGTGAACAGACAACCCTTGGTTGGATGTGAGAAGCGCGAGCTGCAAGTTCCGACCGTGAACAGACAACCCTTGGTTGGACGTGATAAGCGTGAGCATCAAGTTCCGACCGTGAACAGACAACCCTTGGTTGGACGTGAGAAGTGCGAGCTGCAAGTTCCGACCGTGAACAGACAACCCTTGGTTGGACGTAATAAGCGTGAGCTGCAAGTTCCGACCGGCGAACAGACAACCCTTGGTTGGACGTGAGAAGCGCGAGCTGCAAGTTCCGACCGTGAACAGACAACCCTTGGTTGGACGTGAGAAGCGCGAGCTGCAAGTTCCGACCGTGAACAGACAACCCTTGGTTGGATGTGAGAAGCGCGAGCTGCAAGTTCCAACCGTGAACAGACAACCCTTGGTTGGACGTGATAAGCGTGAGCTGCAAGTTCCGACCGTGAACAGACAACCCTTGGTTGGACGTGAGAAGTGCGAGCTGCAAGTTCCGACCGTGAACAGACAACCCTTGGTTGGACGTGAGAAGTGCGAGCTGCAAGTTCCGACCGTGAACAGACAACCCTTGGTTGGACGTGAGAAGCGCGAGCTGCAAGTTCCGACCGGCGAACAGACAACCCTTGGTTGGACGTGAGAAGCGCAAGCTGCAAGTTCCGACCGGCGAACAGACAACCCTTGGTTGGACGTGAGAGGCGCGAAATGCAAGTTCCGACCGGCGAACAGACAACCCTTGGTTGGACGTGAGAAGCGCGAGCTGCAAGTTCCGACCGTGAACAGACAACCCTTTGTTGGACGTGATAAGCGTGAGCTGCAAGTTCCGACCGTGAACAGACAACCCTTGGTTGGACGTGATAAGCGTGAGCTGCAAGTTTCGACCGTGAACAGACAACCCTTGGTTGGACGTGAGAAGTGCGAGCTGCAAGTTCCGACCGTGAACAGACAACCCTTGGTTGGACGTGATAAGCGTGAGCATCAAGTTCCGACCGTGAACAGACAACCCTTGGTTGGACGTGAGAAGTGCGAGCTGCAAGTTCCGACCGTGAACAGACAACCCTTGGTTGGACGTAATAAGCGTGAGCTGCAAGTTCCGACCGGCGAACAGACAACCCTTGGTTGGATGTGAGAAGCGCGAGCTGCAAGTTCCAACCGTGAACAGACAACCCTTGGTTGGACGTGATAAGCGTGAGCTGCAAGTTCCGACCGTGAACAGACAACCCTTGGTTGGACGTGAGAAGTGCGAGCTGCAAGTTCCGACCGTGAACAGACAACCCTTGGTTGGACGTGAGAAGTGCGAGCTGCAAGTTCCGACCGTGAACAGACAACCCTTGGTTGGACGTGAGAAGCGCGAGCTGCAAGTTCCGACCGGCGAACAGACAACCCTTGATTGGACGTGAGAAGCGCGAGCTGCAAGTTCCGACCGGCGAACAGACAACCCTTGGTTGGACGTGAGAAGCGCGAAATGCAAGTTCCGACCGGCGAACAGACAACCCTTGGTTGGACGTGAGAAGCGCGAGCTGCAAGTTCCGACCGTGAACAGACAACCTTGGTTGGACGTGATAAGCGTGAGCTGCAAGTTCCGACCGTGAACAGACAACCCTTGGTTGGACGTGATAAGCGTGAGCTGCAAGTTTCGACCGTGAACAGACAACCCTTGGTTGGACGTGAGAAGTGCGAGCTGCAAGTTCCGACCGTGAACAGACAACCCTTGGTTGGACGTGATAAGCGTGAGCTGCAAGTTCCGACCGTGAACAGACAACCCTTGGTTGGACGTGAGAAGTGCGAGCTGCAAGTTCCGACCGTGAACAGACAACCCTTGGTTGGACGTGAGAAGCGCGAGCTGCAAGTTCCGACCGTGAACAGACAACCCTTGGTTGGACGTGAGAAGCGCGAAATGCAAGTTCCGACCGTGAACAGACAACCCTTGGTTGGACGTGATAAGCGTGAGCTGCAAGTTTCGACCGTGAACAGACAACCCTTGGTTGGACGTGAGAAGTGCGAGCTGCAAGTTCCGACCGTGAACAGACAACCCTTGGTTGGACGTGATAAGCGTGAGCTGCAAGTTCCGACCGTGAACAGACAACCCTTGGTTGGACGTGAGAAGTGCGAGCTGCAAGTTCCGACCGTGAACAGACAACCCTTGGTTGGACGTGAGAAGCGCGAGCTGCAAGTTCCGACCGTGAACAGACAACCCTTGGTTGGACGTGAGAAGCGCGAAATGCAAGTTCCGACCGGCGAACAGACAACCCTTGGTTGGACGTGAGAAGCGCGAGCTGCAAGTTCCGACCGTGAACAGACAACCCTTGGTTGGACGTGATAAGCGTGAGCTGCAAGTTCCGACCGTGAACAGACAACCCTTGGTTGGACGTGATAAGCGTGAGCTGCAAGTTCCGACCGTGAACAGACAACCCTTGGTTGGACGTGATAAGCGTGAGCATCAAGTTCCGACCGTGAACAGACAACCCTTGGTTGGACGTGAGAAGTGCGAGCTTTAAGTTCCGACCGTGAACAGACAAACCTTGGTTGGACGTGATAAGCGTGAGCTGCAAGTTCCGACCGTGAACAGACAACCCTTGGTTGGACGTGAGAAGTGCGAGCTGCAAGTTCCGACCGTGAACAGACAACCCTTGGTTGGACGTGAGAAGCGCGAGCTGCAAGTTCCGACCGGCGAACAGACAACCCTTGGTTGGACGTGAGAAGCGCGAGCTGCAAGTTCCGACCGGCGAACAGACAACCCTTGGTTAGACGTGAGAAGCGCGAAATGCAAGTTCCGACCGGCGAACAGACAACCCTTGGTTGGACGTGAGAAGCGCGAGCTGCAAGTTCCGACCAGCGAACAGACAACCCTTGGTTGGACGTGAGAAGCGCGAGCTGCAAGTTCCGACCGTGAACAGACAACCCTTGGTTGGACGTGATAAGCGTGAGCTGCAAGTTCCGACCGGGGAACAGACAACCCTTGGTTGGACGTGAGAAGTGCGAGCTGCAAGTTCCGACCGAGAACAGACAACCCTTGGTTGGACGTGAGAAGCGCGAGCTGCAAGTTCCGACCGGCTAACAGACAACCCTTGGTTGGACGTGAGAAGCGCGAGCTGCAAGTTCCGACCGTGAACAGACAACCCTTGGTTGGACGTGAGAAGCGCGAGCTGCAAGTTCCGACCGTGAACAGACAACCCTTGGTTGGATGTGAGAAGCGCGAGCTGCAAGTTCCGACCGTGAACAGACAACCCTTGGTTGGATGTGAGAAGCGCGAGCTGCAAGTTCCGACCGTGAACAGACAACCCTTGGTTGGACGTGATAAGCGTGAGCATCAAGTTCCGACCGTGAACAGACAACCCTTGGTTGGACGTGAGAAGTGCGAGCTGCAAGTTCCGACCGTGAACAGACAACCCTTGGTTGGACGTAATAAGCGTGAGCTGCAAGTTCCGACCGGCGAACAGACAACCCTTGGTTGGACGTGAGAAGCGCGAGCTGCAAGTTCCGACCGTGAACAGACAACCCTTGGTTGGACGTGAGAAGCGCGAGCTGCAAGTTCCGACCGTGAACAGACAACCCTTGGTTGGATGTGAGAAGCGCGAGCTGCAAGTTCCAACCGTGAACAGACAACCCTTGGTTGGACGTGATAAGCGTGAGCTGCAAGTTCCGACCGTGAACAGACAACCCTTGGTTGGACGTGAGAAGTGCGAGCTGCAAGTTCCGACCGTGAACAGACAACCCTTGGTTGGACGTGAGAAGTGCGAGCTGCAAGTTCCGACCGTGAACAGACAACCCTTGGTTGGACGTGAGAAGCGCGAGCTGCAAGTTCCGACCGGCGAACAGACAACCCTTGGTTGGACGTGAGAAGCGCGAGCTGCAAGTTCCGACCGGCGAACAGACAACCCTTGGTTGGACGTGAGAGGCGCGAAATGCAAGTTCCGACCGGCGAACAGACAACCCTTGGTTGGACGTGAGAAGCGCGAGCTGCAAGTTCCGACCGTGAACAGACAACCCTTTGTTGGACGTGATAAGCGTGAGCTGCAAGTTCCGACCGTGAACAGACAACCCTTGGTTGGACGTGATAAGCGTGAGCTGCAAGTTTCGACCGTGAACAGACAACCCTTGGTTGGACGTGAGAAGTGCGAGCTGCAAGTTCCGACCGTGAACAGACAACCCTTGGTTGGACGTGATAAGCGTGAGCATCAAGTTCCGACCGTGAACAGACAACCCTTGGTTGGACGTGAGAAGTGCGAGCTGCAAGTTCCGACCGTGAACAGACAACCCTTGGTTGGACGTAATAAGCGTGAGCTGCAAGTTCCGACCGGCGAACAGACAACCCTTGGTTGGATGTGAGAAGCGCGAGCTGCAAGTTCCAACCGTGAACAGACAACCCTTGGTTGGACGTGATAAGCGTGAGCTGCAAGTTCCAACCGTGAACAGACAACCCTTGGTTGGACGTGAGAAGTGCGAGCTGCAAGTTCCGACCGTGAACAGACAACCCTTGGTTGGACGTGAGAAGTGCGAGCTGCAAGTTCCGACCGTGAACAGACAACCCTTGGTTGGACGTGAGAAGCGCGAGCTGCAAGTTCCGACCGGCGAACAGACAACCCTTGATTGGACGTGAGAAGCGCGAGCTGCAAGTTCCGACCGGCGAACAGACAACCCTTGGTTGGACGTGAGAAGCGCGAAATGCAAGTTCCGACCGGCGAACAGACAACCCTTGGTTGGACGTGAGAAGCGCGAGCTGCAAGTTCCGACCGTGAACAGACAACCTTGGTTGGACGTGATAAGCGTGAGCTGCAAGTTCCGACCGTGAACAGACAACCCTTGGTTGGACGTGATAAGCGTGAGCTGCAAGTTTCGACCGTGAACAGACAACCCTTGGTTGGACGTGAGAAGTGCGAGCTGCAAGTTCCGACCGTGAACAGACAACCCTTGGTTGGACGTGATAAGCGTGAGCTGCAAGTTCCGACCGTGAACAGACAACCCTTGGTTGGACGTGAGAAGTGCGAGCTGCAAGTTCCGACCGTGAACAGACAACCCTTGGTTGGACGTGAGAAGCGCGAGCTGCAAGTTCCGACCGTGAACAGACAACCCTTGGTTGGACGTGAGAAGCGCGAAATGCAAGTTCCGACCGGCGAACAGACAACCCTTGGTTGGACGTGAGAAGCGCGAGCTGCAAGTTCCGACCGTGAACAGACAACCCTTGGTTGGACGTGATAAGCGTGAGCTGCAAGTTCCGACCGTGAACAGACAACCCTTGGTTGGACGTGATAAGCGTGAGCTGCAAGTTCCGACCGTGAACAGACAACCCTTGGTTGGACGTGATAAGCGTGAGCATCAAGTTCCGACCGTGAACAGACAACCCTTGGTTGGACGTGAGAAGTGCGAGCTGCAAGTTCCGACCGTGAACAGACAACCCTTGGTTGGACGTGAGAAGCGCGAGCTGCAAGTTCCGACCGGCGAACAGACAACCCTTGGTTGGACGTGAGAAGCGCGAGCTGCAAGTTCCGACCGGCGAACAGACAACCCTTGGTTAGACGTGAGAAGCGCGAAATGCAAGTTCCGACCGGCGAACAGACAACCCTTGGTTGGACGTGAGAAGCGCGAGCTGCAAGTTCCGACCAGCGAACAGACAACCCGTGGTTGGACGTGAGAAGCGCGAGCTGCAAGTTCCGACCGTGAACAGACAACCCTTGGTTGGACGTGAGAAGCGCGAGCTGCAAGTTCCGACCGTGAACAGACAACCCTTGGTTGGATGTAAGAAGCGCGAGCTGCAAGTTCCGACCGTGAACAGACAACCCTTGGTTGGATGTGAGAAGCGCGAGCTGCAAGTTCCGACCGTGAACAGACAACCCTTGGTTGGACGTGATAAGCGTGAGCATCAAGTTCCGACCGTGAACAGACAACCCTTGGTTGGACGTGAGAAGTGCGAGCTGCAAGTTCCGACCGTGAACAGACAACCCTTGGTTGGACGTAATAAGCGTGAGCTGCAAGTTCCGACCGGCGAACAGACAACCCTTGGTTGGACGTGAGAAGCGCGAGCTGCAAGTTCCGACCGTGAACAGACAACCCTTGGTTGGACGTGAGAAGCGCGAGCTGCAAGTTCCGACCGTGAACAGACAACCCTTGGTTGGATGTGAGAAGCGCGAGCTGCAAGTTCCAACCGTGAACAGACAACCCTTGGTTGGACGTGATAAGCGTGAGCTGCAAGTTCCGACCGTGAACAGACAACCCTTGGTTGGACGTGAGAAGTGCGAGCTGCAAGTTCCGACCGTGAACAGACAACCCTTGGTTGGACGTGAGAAGTGCGAGCTGCAAGTTCCGACCGTGAACAGACAACCCTTGGTTGGACGTGAGAAGCGCGAGCTGCAAGTTCCGACCGGCGAACAGACAACCCTTGGTTGGACGTGAGAAGCGCGAGCTGCAAGTTCCGACCGGCGAACAGACAACCCTTGGTTGGACGTGAGAGGCGCGAAATGCAAGTTCCGACCGGCGAACAGACAACCCTTGGTTGGACGTGAGAAGCGCGAGCTGCAAGTTCCGACCGTGAACAGACAACCCTTTGTTGGACGTGATAAGCGTGAGCTGCAAGTTCCGACCGTGAACAGACAACCCTTGGTTGGACGTGATAAGCGTGAGCTGCAAGTTTCGACCGTGAACAGACAACCCTTGGTTGGACGTGAGAAGTGCGAGCTGCAAGTTCCGACCGTGAACAGACAACCCTTGGTTGGACGTGATAAGCGTGAGCATCAAGTTCCGACCGTGAACAGACAACCCTTGGTTGGACGTGAGAAGTGCGAGCTGCAAGTTCCGACCGTGAACAGACAACCCTTGGTTGGACGTAATAAGCGTGAGCTGCAAGTTCCGACCGGCGAACAGACAACCCTTGGTTGGATGTGAGAAGCGCGAGCTGCAAGTTCCAACCGTGAACAGACAACCCTTGGTTGGACGTGATAAGCGTGAGCTGCAAGTTCCGACCGTGAACAGACAACCCTTGGTTGGACGTGAGAAGTGCGAGCTGCAAGTTCCGACCGTGAACAGACAACCCTTGGTTGGACGTGAGAAGTGCGAGCTGCAAGTTCCGACCGTGAACAGACAACCCTTGGTTGGACGTGAGAAGCGCGAGCTGCAAGTTCCGACCGGCGAACAGACAACCCTTGATTGGACGTGAGAAGCGCGAGCTGCAAGTTCCGACCGGCGAACAGACAACCCTTGGTTGGACGTGAGAAGCGCGAAATGCAAGTTCCGACCGGCGAACAGACAACCCTTGGTTGGACGTGAGAAGCGCGAGCTGCAAGTTCCGACCGTGAACAGACAACCTTGGTTGGACGTGATAAGCGTGAGCTGCAAGTTCCGACCGGGGAACAGACAACCCTTGGTTGGACGTGAGAAGTGCGAGCTGCAAGTTCCGACCGAGAACAGACAACCCTTGGTTGGACGTGAGAAGCGCGAGCTGCAAGTTCCGACCGGCTAACAGACAACCCTTGGTTGGACGTGAGAAGCGCGAGCTGCAAGTTCCGACCGTGAACAGACAACCCTTGGTTGGACGTGAGAAGCGCGAGCTGCAAGTTCCGACCGTGAACAGACAACCCTTGGTTGGATGTGAGAAGCGCGAGCTGCAAGTTCCGACCGTGAACAGACAACCCTTGGTTGGATGTGAGAAGCGCGAGCTGCAAGTTCCGACCGTGAACAGACAACCCTTGGTTGGACGTGATAAGCGTGAGCATCAAGTTCCGACCGTGAACAGACAACCCTTGGTTGGACGTGAGAAGTGCGAGCTGCAAGTTCCGACCGTGAACAGACAACCCTTGGTTGGACGTAATAAGCGTGAGCTGCAAGTTCCGACCGGCGAACAGACAACCCTTGGTTGGACGTGAGAAGCGCGAGCTGCAAGTTCCGACCGTGAACAGACAACCCTTGGTTGGACGTGAGAAGCGCGAGCTGCAAGTTCCGACCGTGAACAGACAACCCTTGGTTGGATGTGAGAAGCGCGAGCTGCAAGTTCCAACCGTGAACAGACAACCCTTGGTTGGACGTGATAAGCGTGAGCTGCAAGTTCCGACCGTGAACAGACAACCCTTGGTTGGACGTGAGAAGTGCGAGCTGCAAGTTCCGACCGTGAACAGACAACCCTTGGTTGGACGTGAGAAGTGCGAGCTGCAAGTTCCGACCGTGAACAGACAACCCTTGGTTGGACGTGAGAAGCGCGAGCTGCAAGTTCCGACCGGCGAACAGACAACCCTTGGTTGGACGTGAGAAGCGCGAGCTGCAAGTTCCGACCGGCGAACAGACAACCCTTGGTTGGACGTGAGAGGCGCGAAATGCAAGTTCCGACCGGCGAACAGACAACCCTTGGTTGGACGTGAGAAGCGCGAGCTGCAAGTTCCGACCGTGAACAGACAACCCTTTGTTGGACGTGATAAGCGTGAGCTGCAAGTTCCGACCGTGAACAGACAACCCTTGGTTGGACGTGATAAGCGTGAGCTGCAAGTTTCGACCGTGAACAGACAACCCTTGGTTGGACGTGAGAAGTGCGAGCTGCAAGTTCCGACCGTGAACAGACAACCCTTGGTTGGACGTGATAAGCGTGAGCATCAAGTTCCGACCGTGAACAGACAACCCTTGGTTGGACGTGAGAAGTGCGAGCTGCAAGTTCCGACCGTGAACAGACAACCCTTGGTTGGACGTAATAAGCGTGAGCTGCAAGTTCCGACCGGCGAACAGACAACCCTTGGTTGGATGTGAGAAGCGCGAGCTGCAAGTTCCAACCGTGAACAGACAACCCTTGGTTGGACGTGATAAGCGTGAGCTGCAAGTTCCAACCGTGAACAGACAACCCTTGGTTGGACGTGAGAAGTGCGAGCTGCAAGTTCCGACCGTGAACAGACAACCCTTGGTTGGACGTGAGAAGTGCGAGCTGCAAGTTCCGACCGTGAACAGACAACCCTTGGTTGGACGTGAGAAGCGCGAGCTGCAAGTTCCGACCGGCGAACAGACAACCCTTGATTGGACGTGAGAAGCGCGAGCTGCAAGTTCCGACCGGCGAACAGACAACCCTTGGTTGGACGTGAGAAGCGCGAAATGCAAGTTCCGACCGGCGAACAGACAACCCTTGGTTGGACGTGAGAAGCGCGAGCTGCAAGTTCCGACCGTGAACAGACAACCTTGGTTGGACGTGATAAGCGTGAGCTGCAAGTTCCGACCGTGAACAGACAACCCTTGGTTGGACGTGATAAGCGTGAGCTGCAAGTTTCGACCGTGAACAGACAACCCTTGGTTGGACGTGAGAAGTGCGAGCTGCAAGTTCCGACCGTGAACAGACAACCCTTGGTTGGACGTGATAAGCGTGAGCTGCAAGTTCCGACCGTGAACAGACAACCCTTGGTTGGACGTGAGAAGTGCGAGCTGCAAGTTCCGACCGTGAACAGACAACCCTTGGTTGGACGTGAGAAGCGCGAGCTGCAAGTTCCGACCGTGAACAGACAACCCTTGGTTGGACGTGAGAAGCGCGAAATGCAAGTTCCGACCGGCGAACAGACAACCCTTGGTTGGACGTGAGAAGCGCGAGCTGCAAGTTCCGACCGTGAACAGACAACCCTTGGTTGGACGTGATAAGCGTGAGCTGCAAGTTCCGACCGTGAACAGACAACCCTTGGTTGGACGTGATAAGCGTGAGCTGCAAGTTCCGACCGTGAACAGACAACCCTTGGTTGGACGTGATAAGCGTGAGCATCAAGTTCCGACCGTGAACAGACAACCCTTGGTTGGACGTGAGAAGTGCGAGCTGCAAGTTCCGACCGTGAACAGACAACCCTTGGTTGGACGTGAGAAGCGCGAGCTGCAAGTTCCGACCGGCGAACAGACAACCCTTGGTTGGACGTGAGAAGCGCGAGCTGCAAGTTCCGACCGGCGAACAGACAACCCTTGGTTAGACGTGAGAAGCGCGAAATGCAAGTTCCGACCGGCGAACAGACAACCCTTGGTTGGACGTGAGAAGCGCGAGCTGCAAGTTCCGACCAGCGAACAGACAACCCGTGGTTGGACGTGAGAAGCGCGAGCTGCAAGTTCCGACCGTGAACAGACAACCCTTGGTTGGACGTGAGAAGCGCGAGCTGCAAGTTCCGACCGTGAACAGACAACCCTTGGTTGGATGTAAGAAGCGCGAGCTGCAAGTTCCGACCGTGAACAGACAACCCTTGGTTGGATGTGAGAAGCGCGAGCTGCAAGTTCCGACCGTGAACAGACAACCCTTGGTTGGACGTGATAAGCGTGAGCATCAAGTTCCGACCGTGAACAGACAACCCTTGGTTGGACGTGAGAAGTGCGAGCTGCAAGTTCCGACCGTGAACAGACAACCCTTGGTTGGACGTAATAAGCGTGAGCTGCAAGTTCCGACCGGCGAACAGACAACCCTTGGTTGGACGTGAGAAGCGCGAGCTGCAAGTTCCGACCGTGAACAGACAACCCTTGGTTGGACGTGAGAAGCGCGAGCTGCAAGTTCCGACCGTGAACAGACAACCCTTGGTTGGATGTAAGAAGCGCGAGCTGCAAGTTCCAACCGTGAACAGACAACCCTTGGTTGGACGTGATAAGCGTGAGCTGCAAGTTCCGACCGTGAACAGACAACCCTTGGTTGGACGTGAGAAGTGCGAGCTGCAAGTTCCGACCGTGAACAGACAACCCTTGGTTGGACGTGAGAAGTGCGAGCTGCAAGTTCCGACCGTGAACAGACAACCCTTGGTTGGACGTGAGAAGCGCGAGCTGCAAGTTCCGACCGGCGAACAGACAACCCTTGGTTGGACGTGAGAAGCGCGAGCTGCAAGTTCCGACCGGCGAACAGACAACCCTTGGTTGGACGTGAGAGGCGCGAAATGCAAGTTCCGACCGGCGAACAGACAACCCTTGGTTGGACGTGAGAAGCGCGAGCTGCAAGTTCCGACCGTGAACAGACAACCCTTTGTTGGACGTGATAAGCGTGAGCTGCAAGTTCCGACCGTGAACAGACAACCCTTGGTTGGACGTGATAAGCGTGAGCTGCAAGTTTCGACCGTGAACAGACAACCCTTGGTTGGACGTGAGAAGTGCGAGCTGCAAGTTCCGACCGTGAACAGACAACCCTTGGTTGGACGTGATAAGCGTGAGCATCAAGTTCCGACCGTGAACAGACAACCCTTGGTTGGACGTGAGAAGTGCGAGCTGCAAGTTCCGACCGTGAACAGACAACCCTTGGTTGGACGTAATAAGCGTGAGCTGCAAGTTCCGACCGGCGAACAGACAACCCTTGGTTGGATGTGAGAAGCGCGAGCTGCAAGTTCCAACCGTGAACAGACAACCCTTGGTTGGACGTGATAAGCGTGAGCTGCAAGTTCCGACCGTGAACAGACAACCCTTGGTTGGACGTGAGAAGTGCGAGCTGCAAGTTCCGACCGTGAACAGACAACCCTTGGTTGGACGTGAGAAGTGCGAGCTGCAAGTTCCGACCATGAACAGACAACCCTTGGTTGGACGTGAGAAGCGCGAGCTGCAAGTTCCGACCGGCGAACAGACAACCCTTGATTGGACGTGAGAAGCGCGAGCTGCAAGTTCCGACCGGCGAACAGACAACCCTTGGTTGGACGTGAGAAGCGCGAAATGCAAGTTCCGACCGGCGAACAGACAACCCTTGGTTGGACGTGAGAAGCGCGAGCTGCAAGTTCCGACCGTGAACAGACAACCTTGGTTGGACGTGATAAGCGTGAGCTGCAAGTTCCGACCGTGAACAGACAACCCTTGGTTGGACGTGATAAGCGTGAGCTGCAAGTTTCGACCGTGAACAGACAACCCTTGTTTGGACGTGAGAAGTGCGAGCTGCAAGTTCCGACCGTGAACAGACAACCCTTGGTTGGACGTGATAAGCGTGAGCTGCAAGTTCCGACCGTGAACAGACAACCCTTGGTTGGACGTGAGAAGTGCGAGCTGCAAGTTCCGACCGTGAACAGACAACCCTTGGTTGGACGTGAGAAGCGCGAGCTGCAAGTTCCGACCGTGAACAGACAACCCTTGGTTGGACGTGAGAAGCGCGAAATGCAAGTTCCGACCGGCGAACAGACAACCCTTGGTTGGACGTGAGAAGCGCGAGCTGCAAGTTCCGACCGTGAACAGACAACCCTTGGTTGGACGTGATAAGCGTGAGCTGCAAGTTCCGACCGTGAACAGACAACCCTTGGTTGGACGTGATAAGCGTGAGCTGCAAGTTCCGACCGTGAACAGACAACCCTTGGTTGGACGTGATAAGCGTGAGCATCAAGTTCCGACCGTGAACAGACAACCCTTGGTTGGACGTGAGAAGTGCGAGCTTTAAGTTCCGACCGTGAACAGACAAACCTTGGTTGGACGTGATAAGCGTGAGCTGCAAGTTCCGACCGTGAACAGACAACCCTTGGTTGGACGTGAGAAGTGCGAGCTGCAAGTTCCGACCGTGAACAGACAACCCTTGGTTGGACGTGAGAAGCGCGAGCTGCAAGTTCCGACCGGCGAACAGACAACCCTTGGTTGGACGTGAGAAGCGCGAGCTGCAAGTTCCGACCGGCGAACAGACAACCCTTGGTTAGACGTGAGAAGCGCGAAATGCAAGTTCCGACCGGCGAACAGACAACCCTTGGTTGGACGTGAGAAGCGCGAGCTGCAAGTTCCGACCAGCGAACAGACAACCCTTGGTTGGACGTGAGAAGCGCGAGCTGCAAGTTCCGACCGTGAACAGACAACCCTTGGTTGGACGTGATAAGCGTGAGCTGCAAGTTCCGACCGTGAACAGACAACCCTTGGTTGGACGTGAGAAGTGCGAGCTGCAAGTTCCGACCGTGAACAGACAACCCTTGGTTGGACGTGATAAGCGTGAGCTGCAAGTTCCGACCGGGGAACAGACAACCCTTTGTTGGACGTGAGAAGTGCGAGCTGCAAGTTCCGACCGAGAACAGACAACCCTTGGTTGGACGTGAGAAGCGCGAGCTGCAAGTTCCGACCGTGAACAGACAACCCTTGGTTGGACGTGAGAAGCGCGAGCTGCAAGTTCCGACCGTGAACAGACAACCCTTGGTTGGATGTGAGAAGCGCGAGCTGCAAGTTCCGACCGTGAACAGACAACCCTTGGTTGGATGTGAGAAGCGCGAGCTGCAAGTTCCGACCGTGAACAGACAACCCTTGGTTGGACGTGATAAGCGTGAGCATCAAGTTCCGACCGTGAACAGACAACCCTTGGTTGGACGTGAGAAGTGCGAGCTGCAAGTTCCGACCGTGAACAGACAACCCTTGGTTGGACGTAATAAGCGTGAGCTGCAAGTTCCGACCGGCGAACAGACAACCCTTGGTTGGACGTGAGAAGCGCGAGCTGCAAGTTCCGACCGTGAACAGACAACCCTTGGTTGGACGTGAGAAGCGCGAGCTGCAAGTTCCGACCGTGAACAGACAACCCTTGGTTGGATGTGAGAAGCGCGAGCTGCAAGTTCCAACCGTGAACAGACAACCCTTGGTTGGACGTGATAAGCGTGAGCTGCAAGTTCCGACCGTGAACAGACAACCCTTGGTTGGACGTGAGAAGTGCGAGCTGCAAGTTCCGACCGTGAACAGACAACCCTTGGTTGGACGTGAGAAGTGCGAGCTGCAAGTTCCGACCGTGAACAGACAACCCTTGGTTGGACGTGAGAAGCGCGAGCTGCAAGTTCCGACCGGCGAACAGACAACCCTTGGTTGGACGTGAGAAGCGCGAGCTGCAAGTTCCGACCGGCGAACAGACAACCCTTGGTTGGACGTGAGAGGCGCGAAATGCAAGTTCCGACCGGCGAACAGACAACCCTTGGTTGGACGTGAGAAGCGCGAGCTGCAAGTTCCGACCGTGAACAGACAACCCTTGGTTGGACGTGATAAGCGTGAGCTGCAAGTTCCGACCGTGAACAGACAACCCTTGGTTGGACGTGATAAGCGTGAGCTGCAAGTTTCGACCGTGAACAGACAACCCTTGGTTGGACGTGAGAAGTGCGAGCTGCAAGTTCCGACCGTGAACAGACAACCCTTGGTTGGACGTGATAAGCGTGAGCTGCAAGTTCCGACCGTGAACAGACAACCCTTGGTTGGACGTGAGAAGTGCGAGCTTCAAGTTCCGACCGTGAACAGACAACCCTTGGTTGGACGTGAGAAGCGCGAGCTGCAAGTTCCGACCGTGAACAGACAACCCTTGGTTGGACGTGAGAAGCGTGAGCTGCAAGTTCCGACCGTGAACAGACAACCCTTGGTTGGACGTGATAAGCGTGAGCTGCAAGTTTCGACCGTGAACAGAAAACCCTTGGTTGGACGTGAGAAGTGCGAGCTGCAAGTTCCGACCGTGAACAGACAACCCTTGGTTGGACGTGATAAGCGTGAGCTGCAAGTTCCGACCGTGAACAGACAACCCTTGGTTGGACGTGAGAAGTGCGAGCTGCAAGTTCCGACCGTGAACAGACAACCCTTGGTTGGACGTGAGAAGCGCGAGCTGCAAGTTCCGACCGTGAACAGACAACCCTTGGTTGGATGGAGAAGTGCGAGCTGCAAGTTCCGACCGTGAACACACAACCCTTGGTTGGACGTGAGAAGTGCGAGCTGCAAGTTCCGACCGTGAACAGACAACCCTTGGTTGGACGTGAGAAGCGCGAGCTGCAAGTTCCGACCGCGAACAGACAACCCTTGGTTGGACGTGATAAGCGTGAGCTGCAAGTTCCGACCGTGAACAGACAACCCTTGGTTGGACGTGAGAAGTGCGAGCTTTAAGTTCCGACCGTGAACAGACAAACCTTGGTTGGACGTGATAAGCGTGAGCTGCAAGTTCCGACCGTGAACAGACAACCCTTGGTTGGACGTGAGAAGTGCGAGCTGCAAGTTCCGACCGTGAACAGACAACCCTTGGTTGGACGTGAGAAGCGCGAGCTGCAAGTTCCGACCGGCGAACAGACAACCCTTGGTTGGACGTGAGAAGCGCGAGCTGCAAGTTCCGACCGGCGAACAGACAACCCTTGGTTAGACGTGAGAAGCGCGAAATGCAAGTTCCGACCGGCGAACAGACAACCCTTGGTTGGACGTGAGAAGCGCGAGCTGCAAGTTCCGACCAGCGAACAGACAACCCTTGGTTGGACGTGAGAAGCGCGAGCTGCAAGTTCCGACCGTGAACAGACAACCCTTGGTTGGACGTGATAAGCGTGAGCTGCAAGTTCCGACCGTGAACAGACAACCCTTGGTTGGACGTGAGAAGTGCGAGCTGCAAGTTCCGACCGTGAACAGACAACCCTTGGTTGGACGTGATAAGCGTGAGCTGCAAGTTCCGACCGGGGAACAGACAACCCTTGGTTGGACGTGAGAAGTGCGAGCTGCAAGTTCCGACCGAGAACAGACAACCCTTGGTTGGACGTGAGAAGCGCGAGCTGCAAGTTCCGACCGGCTAACAGACAACCCTTGGTTGGACGTGAGAAGCGCGAGCTGCAAGTTCCGACCGTGAACAGACAACCCTTGGTTGGACGTGAGAAGCGCGAGCTGCAAGTTCCGACCGTGAACAGACAACCCTTGGTTGGATGTGAGAAGCGCGAGCTGCAAGTTCCGACCGTGAACAGACAACCCTTGGTTGGATGTGAGAAGCGCGAGCTGCAAGTTCCGACCGTGAACAGACAACCCTTGGTTGGACGTGATAAGCGTGAGCATCAAGTTCCGACCGTGAACAGACAACCCTTGGTTGGACGTGAGAAGTGCGAGCTGCAAGTTCCGACCGTGAACAGACAACCCTTGGTTGGACGTAATAAGCGTGAGCTGCAAGTTCCGACCGGCGAACAGACAACCCTTGGTTGGACGTGAGAAGCGCGAGCTGCAAGTTCCGACCGTGAACAGACAACCCTTGGTTGGACGTGAGAAGCGCGAGCTGCAAGTTCCGACCGTGAACAGACAACCCTTGGTTGGATGTGAGAAGCGCGAGCTGCAAGTTCCAACCGTGAACAGACAACCCTTGGTTGGACGTGATAAGCGTGAGCTGCAAGTTCCGACCGTGAACAGACAACCCTTGGTTGGACGTGAGAAGTGCGAGCTGCAAGTTCCGACCGTGAACAGACAACCCTTGGTTGGACGTGAGAAGTGCGAGCTGCAAGTTCCGACCGTGAACAGACAACCCTTGGTTGGACGTGAGAAGCGCGAGCTGCAAGTTCCGACCGGCGAACAGACAACCCTTGGTTGGACGTGAGAAGCGCGAGCTGCAAGTTCCGACCGGCGAACAGACAACCCTTGGTTGGACGTGAGAGGCGCGAAATGCAAGTTCCGACCGGCGAACAGACAACCCTTGGTTGGACGTGAGAAGCGCGAGCTGCAAGTTCCGACCGTGAACAGACAACCCTTGGTTGGACGTGATAAGCGTGAGCTGCAAGTTCCGACCGTGAACAGACAACCCTTGGTTGGACGTGATAAGCGTGAGCTGCAAGTTTCGACCGTGAACAGACAACCCTTGGTTGGACGTGAGAAGTGCGAGCTGCAAGTTCCGACCGTGAACAGACAACCCTTGGTTGGACGTGATAAGCGTGAGCTGCAAGTTTCGACCGTGAACAGACAACCCTTGGTTGGACGTGAGAAGTGCGAGCTGCAAGTTCCGACCGTGAACAGACAACCCTTGGTTGGACGTGATAAGCGTGATCTGCAAGTTCCGACCGTGAACAGACAACCCTTGGTTGGACGTGAGAAGTGCGAGCTGCAAGTTCCGACCGTGAACAGACAACCCTTGGTTGGACGTGAGAAGCGCGAGCTGCAAGTTCCGACCGTGAACAGACAACCCTTGGTTGGACGTGAGAAGCGCGAGCTGCAAGTTCCGACCAGCGAACAGACAACCCTTGGTTGGACGTGAGAAGCGCGAGCTGCAAGTTCCGACCGTGAACAGACAACCCTTGGTTGGACGTGAGAAGCGCGAGCTGCAAGTTTCGACAGTGAACAGACAACCCTTGGTTGGATGTGAGAAGCGCGAGCTGCAAGTTCCAACCGTGAACAGACAACCCTTGGTTGGACGTGATAAGCGTGAGCTGCAAGTTCCGACCGTGAACAGACAACCCTTGGTTGGACGTGATAAGCGTGAGCTGCAAGTTCCGACCGTGAACAGACAACCCTTGGTTGGACGTGAGAAGTGCGAGCTGCAAGTTCCGACCGTGAACAGACAACCCTTGGTTGGACGTGATAAGCGTGAGCTGCAAGTTCCGACCGGGGAACAGACAACCCTTGGTTGGACGTGAGAAGTGCGAGCTGCAAGTTCCGACCGAGAACAGACAACCCTTGGTTGGACGTGAGAAGCGCGAGCTGCAAGTTCCGACCGGCGAACAGACAACCCTTGGTTGGACGTGAGAAGCGCGAGCTGCAAGTTCCGACCGTGAACAGACAACCCTTGGTTGGACGTGAGAAGCGCGAGCTGCAAGTTCCGACCGTGAACAGACAACCCTTGGTTGGATGTGAGAAGCGCGAGCTGCAAGTTCCGACCGTGAACAGACAACCCTTGGTTGGATGTGAGAAGCGCGAGCTGCAAGTTCCGACCGTGAACAGACAACCCTTGGTTGGACGTGATAAGCGTGAGCATCAAGTTCCGACCGTGAACAGACAACCCTTGGTTGGACGTGAGAAGTGCGAGCTGCAAGTTCCGACCGTGAACAGACAACCCTTGGTTGGACGTAATAAGCGTGAGCTGCAAGTTCCGACCGGCGAACAGACAACCCTTGGTTGGTTGTGAGAAGCGCGAGCTGCAAGTTCCGACCGTGAACAGACAACCCTTGGTTGGACGTGATAAGCGTGAGCTGCAAGTTCCGACCGTGAACAGACAACCCTTGGTTGGACGTGAGAAGTGCGAGCTGCAAGTTCCGACCGTGAACAGACAACCCTTGGTTGGACGTGAGAAGCGCGAGCTGCAAGTTCCGACCGTGAACAGACAACCCTTGGTTGGACGTGAGAAGCGCGAAATGCAAGTTCCGACCGGCGAACAGACAACCCTTGGTTGGACGTGAGAAGCGCGAGCTGCAAGTTCCGACCGTGAACAGACAACCCTTGGTTGGACGTGATAAGCGTGAGCTGCAAGTTCCGACCGTGAACAGACAACCCTTGGTTGGACGTGATAAGCGTGAGCTGCAAGTTCCGACCGTGAACAGACAACCCTTGGTTGGACGTGATAAGCGTGAGCATCAAGTTCCGACCGTGAACAGACAACCCTTGGTTGGACGTGAGAAGTGCGAGCTTTAAGTTCCGACCGTGAACAGACAAACCTTGGTTGGACGTGATAAGCGTGAGCTGCAAGTTCCGACCGTGAACAGACAACCCTTGGTTGGACGTGAGAAGTGCGAGCTGCAAGTTCCGACCGTGAACAGACAACCCTTGGTTGGACGTGAGAAGCGCGAGCTGCAAGTTCCGACCGGCGAACAGACAACCCTTGGTTGGACGTGAGAAGCGCGAGCTGCAAGTTCCGACCGGCGAACAGACAACCCTTGGTTAGACGTGAGAAGCGCGAAATGCAAGTTCCGACCGGCGAACAGACAACCCTTGGTTGGACGTGAGAAGCGCGAGCTGCAAGTTCCGACCAGCGAACAGACAACCCTTGGTTGGACGTGAGAAGCGCGAGCTGCAAGTTCCGACCGTGAACAGACAACCCTTGGTTGGACGTGATAAGCGTGAGCTGCAAGTTCCGACCGTGAACAGACAACCCTTGGTTGGACGTGAGAAGTGCGAGCTGCAAGTTCCGACCGTGAACAGACAACCCTTGGTTGGACGTGATAAGCGTGAGCTGCAAGTTCCGACCGGGGAACAGACAACCCTTGGTTGGACGTGAGAAGTGCGAGCTGCAAGTTCCGACCGAGAACAGACAACCCTTGGTTGGACGTGAGAAGCGCGAGCTGCAAGTTCCGACCGTGAACAGACAACCCTTGGTTGGACGTGAGAAGCGCGAGCTGCAAGTTCCGACCGTGAACAGACAACCCTTGGTTGGATGTGAGAAGCGCGAGCTGCAAGTTCCGACCGTGAACAGACAACCCTTGGTTGGATGTGAGAAGCGCGAGCTGCAAGTTCCGACCGTGAACAGACAACCCTTGGTTGGACGTGATAAGCGTGAGCATCAAGTTCCGACCGTGAACAGACAACCCTTGGTTGGACGTGAGAAGTGCGAGCTGCAAGTTCCGACCGTGAACAGACAACCCTTGGTTGGACGTAATAAGCGTGAGCTGCAAGTTCCGACCGGCGAACAGACAACCCTTGGTTGGACGTGAGAAGCGCGAGCTGCAAGTTCCGACCGTGAACAGACAACCCTTGGTTGGACGTGAGAAGCGCGAGCTGCAAGTTCCGACCGTGAACAGACAACCCTTGGTTGGATGTGAGAAGCGCGAGCTGCAAGTTCCAACCGTGAACAGACAACCCTTGGTTGGACGTGATAAGCGTGAGCTGCAAGTTCCGACCGTGAACAGACAACCCTTGGTTGGACGTGAGAAGTGCGAGCTGCAAGTTCCGACCGTGAACAGACAACCCTTGGTTGGACGTGAGAAGTGCGAGCTGCAAGTTCCGACCGTGAACAGACAACCCTTGGTTGGACGTGAGAAGCGCGAGCTGCAAGTTCCGACCGGCGAACAGACAACCCTTGGTTGGACGTGAGAAGCGCGAGCTGCAAGTTCCGACCGGCGAACAGACAACCCTTGGTTGGACGTGAGAGGCGCGAAATGCAAGTTCCGACCGGCGAACAGACAACCCTTGGTTGGACGTGAGAAGCGCGAGCTGCAAGTTCCGACCGTGAACAGACAACCCTTGGTTGGACGTGATAAGCGTGAGCTGCAAGTTCCGACCGTGAACAGACAACCCTTGGTTGGACGTGATAAGCGTGAGCTGCAAGTTTCGACCGTGAACAGACAACCCTTGGTTGGACGTGAGAAGTGCGAGCTGCAAGTTCCGACCGTGAACAGACAACCCTTGGTTGGACGTGATAAGCGTGAGCTGCAAGTTCCGACCGTGAACAGACAACCCTTGGTTGGACGTGAGAAGTGCGAGCTTCAAGTTCCGACCGTGAACAGACAACCCTTGGTTGGACGTGAGAAGCGCGAGCTGCAAGTTCCGACCGTGAACAGACAACCCTTGGTTGGACGTGAGAAGCGTGAGCTGCAAGTTCCGACCGTGAACAGACAACCCTTGGTTGGACGTGATAAGCGTGAGCTGCAAGTTTCGACCGTGAACAGAAAACCCTTGGTTGGACGTGAGAAGTGCGAGCTGCAAGTTCCGACCGTGAACAGACAACCCTTGGTTGGACGTGATAAGCGTGAGCTGCAAGTTCCGACCGTGAACAGACAACCCTTGGTTGGACGTGAGAAGTGCGAGCTGCAAGTTCCGACCGTGAACAGACAACCCTTGGTTGGACGTGAGAAGCGCGAGCTGCAAGTTCCGACCGTGAACAGACAACCCTTGGTTGGATGGAGAAGTGCGAGCTGCAAGTTCCGACCGTGAACACACAACCCTTGGTTGGACGTGAGAAGTGCGAGCTGCAAGTTCCGACCGTGAACAGACAACCCTTGGTTGGACGTGAGAAGCGCGAGCTGCAAGTTCCGACCGCGAACAGACAACCCTTGGTTGGACGTGATAAGCGTGAGCTGCAAGTTCCGACCGTGAACAGACAACCCTTGGTTGGACGTGAGAAGTGCGAGCTTTAAGTTCCGACCGTGAACAGACAAACCTTGGTTGGACGTGATAAGCGTGAGCTGCAAGTTCCGACCGTGAACAGACAACCCTTGGTTGGACGTGAGAAGTGCGAGCTGCAAGTTCCGACCGTGAACAGACAACCCTTGGTTGGACGTGAGAAGCGCGAGCTGCAAGTTCCGACCGGCGAACAGACAACCCTTGGTTGGACGTGAGAAGCGCGAGCTGCAAGTTCCGACCGGCGAACAGACAACCCTTGGTTAGACGTGAGAAGCGCGAAATGCAAGTTCCGACCGGCGAACAGACAACCCTTGGTTGGACGTGAGAAGCGCGAGCTGCAAGTTCCGACCAGCGAACAGACAACCCTTGGTTGGACGTGAGAAGCGCGAGCTGCAAGTTCCGACCGTGAACAGACAACCCTTGGTTGGACGTGATAAGCGTGAGCTGCAAGTTCCGACCGTGAACAGACAACCCTTGGTTGGACGTGAGAAGTGCGAGCTGCAAGTTCCGACCGTGAACAGACAACCCTTGGTTGGACGTGATAAGCGTGAGCTGCAAGTTCCGACCGGGGAACAGACAACCCTTGGTTGGACGTGAGAAGTGCGAGCTGCAAGTTCCGACCGAGAACAGACAACCCTTGGTTGGACGTGAGAAGCGCGAGCTGCAAGTTCCGACCGGCTAACAGACAACCCTTGGTTGGACGTGAGAAGCGCGAGCTGCAAGTTCCGACCGTGAACAGACAACCCTTGGTTGGACGTGAGAAGCGCGAGCTGCAAGTTCCGACCGTGAACAGACAACCCTTGGTTGGATGTGAGAAGCGCGAGCTGCAAGTTCCGACCGTGAACAGACAACCCTTGGTTGGATGTGAGAAGCGCGAGCTGCAAGTTCCGACCGTGAACAGACAACCCTTGGTTGGACGTGATAAGCGTGAGCATCAAGTTCCGACCGTGAACAGACAACCCTTGGTTGGACGTGAGAAGTGCGAGCTGCAAGTTCCGACCGTGAACAGACAACCCTTGGTTGGACGTAATAAGCGTGAGCTGCAAGTTCCGACCGGCGAACAGACAACCCTTGGTTGGACGTGAGAAGCGCGAGCTGCAAGTTCCGACCGTGAACAGACAACCCTTGGTTGGACGTGAGAAGCGCGAGCTGCAAGTTCCGACCGTGAACAGACAACCCTTGGTTGGATGTGAGAAGCGCGAGCTGCAAGTTCCAACCGTGAACAGACAACCCTTGGTTGGACGTGATAAGCGTGAGCTGCAAGTTCCGACCGTGAACAGACAACCCTTGGTTGGACGTGAGAAGTGCGAGCTGCAAGTTCCGACCGTGAACAGACAACCCTTGGTTGGACGTGAGAAGTGCGAGCTGCAAGTTCCGACCGTGAACAGACAACCCTTGGTTGGACGTGAGAAGCGCGAGCTGCAAGTTCCGACCGGCGAACAGACAACCCTTGGTTGGACGTGAGAAGCGCGAGCTGCAAGTTCCGACCGGCGAACAGACAACCCTTGGTTGGACGTGAGAGGCGCGAAATGCAAGTTCCGACCGGCGAACAGACAACCCTTGGTTGGACGTGAGAAGCGCGAGCTGCAAGTTCCGACCGTGAACAGACAACCCTTGGTTGGACGTGATAAGCGTGAGCTGCAAGTTCCGACCGTGAACAGACAACCCTTGGTTGGACGTGATAAGCGTGAGCTGCAAGTTTCTACCGTGAACAGACAACCCTTGGTTGGACGTGAGAAGTGCGAGCTGCAAGTTCCGACCGTGAACAGACAACCCTTGGTTGGACGTGATAAGCGTGAGCTGCAAGTTTCGACCGTGAACAGACAACCCTTGGTTGGACGTGAGAAGTGCGAGCTGCAAGTTCCGACCGTGAACAGACAACCCTTGGTTGGACGTGATAAGCGTGATCTGCAAGTTCCGACCGTGAACAGACAACCCTTGGTTGGACGAGAGAAGTGCGAGCTGCAAGTTCCGACCGTGAACAGACAACCCTTGGTTGGACGTGAGAAGCGCGAGCTGCAAGTTCCGACCGTGAACAGACAACCCTTGGTTGGACGTGAGAAGCGCGAGCTGCAAGTTCCGACCAGCGAACAGACAACCCTTGGTTGGACGTGAGAAGCGCGAGCTGCAAGTTCCGACCGTGAACAGACAACCCTTGGTTGGACGTGAGAAGCGCGAGCTGCAAGTTTCGACAGTGAACAGACAACCCTTGGTTGGATGTGAGAAGCGCGAGCTGCAAGTTCCAACCGTGAACAGACAACCCTTGGTTGGACGTGATAAGCGTGAGCTGCAAGTTCCGACCGTGAACAGACAACCCTTGGTTGGACGTGATAAGCGTGAGCTGCAAGTTCCGACCGTGAACAGACAACCCTTGGTTGGACGTGAGAAGTGCGAGCTGCAAGTTCCGACCGTGAACAGACAACCCTTGGTTGGACGTGATAAGCGTGAGCTGCAAGTTCCGACCGGGGAACAGACAACCCTTGGTTGGACGTGAGAAGTGCGAGCTGCAAGTTCCGACCGAGAACAGACAACCCTTGGTTGGACGTGAGAAGCGCGAGCTGCAAGTTCCGACCGGCGAACAGACAACCCTTGGTTGGACGTGAGAAGCGCGAGCTGCAAGTTCCGACCGTGAACAGACAACCCTTGGTTGGACGTGAGAAGCGCGAGCTGCAAGTTCCGACCGTGAACAGACAACCCTTGGTTGGATGTGAGAAGCGCGAGCTGCAAGTTCCGACCGTGAACAGACAACCCTTGGTTGGATGTGAGAAGCGCGAGCTGCAAGTTCCGACCGTGAACAGACAACCCTTGGTTGGACGTGATAAGCGTGAGCATCAAGTTCCGACCGTGAACAGACAACCCTTGGTTGGACGTGAGAAGTGCGAGCTGCAAGTTCCGACCGTGAACAGACAACCCTTGGTTGGACGTAATAAGCGTGAGCTGCAAGTTCCGACCGGCGAACAGACAACCCTTGGTTGGTTGTGAGAAGCGCGAGCTGCAAGTTCCGACCGTGAACAGACAACCCTTGGTTGGACGTGAGAAGCGCGAGCTGCAAGTTCCGACCGTGAACAGACAACCCTTGGTTGGATGTGAGAAGCGCGAGCTGCAAGTTCCAACCGTGAACAGACAACCCTTGGTTGGACGTGATAAGCGTGAGCTGCAAGTTCCGACCGTGAACAGACAACCCTTGGTTGGACGTGAGAAGTGCGAGCTGCAAGTTCCGACAGTGAACAGACAACCCTTGGTTGGACGTGAGAAGTGCGAGCTGCAAGTTCCGACCGTGAACAGACAACCCTTGGTTGGACGTGAGAAGCGCGAGCTGCAAGTTCCGACCGGCGAACAGACAACCCTTGGTTGGACGTGAGAAGCGCGAGCTGCAAGTTCCGACCGGCGAACAGACAACCCTTGGTTGGACGTGAGAAGCGCGAAATGCAAGTTCCGACCGGCGAACAGACAACCCTTGGTTGGACGTGAGAAGCGCGAGCTGCAAGTTCCGACCGTGAACAGACAACCCTTGGTTGGACGTGATAAGCGTGAGCTGCAAGTTTCGACCGTGAACAGACAACCCTTGGTTGGACGTGATAAGCGTGAGCTGCAAGTTCCGACCGTGAACAGACAACCCTTGGTTGGACGTGATAAGCGCGAGCTGAAAGTTCCGACCGTGAACAGACAACCCTTGGTTGGATGTGAGAAGCGCGAGCTGCAAGTTCCGACCGTGAACAGACAACCCTTTGTTGGACGTAATAAGCGTGCACTGCAAGTTCCGACCGGCGAACAGACAACCCTTGGTTGGACGTGAGAAGCGCCAGCTGCAAGTTCTGACCGTGAACAGACAACCCTTGGTTGGACGTGAGAAGTGCGAGCTGCAAGTTCCGACCGTAAACAGACAACCCTTGGTTGGACGTGAGAAGCGCGAGCTGCAAGTTCTGACCGGCGAACAGACAACCCTTGGTTGGACGTGAGAAGCGCAAGCTGCAAGTTCTGACCGTGAACAGACAACCCTTGGTTGGACGTGAGAAGTGCGAGCTGCAAGTTCCGACCGTAAACAGACAACCCTTGGTTGGACGTGAGAAGCGCGAGCTGCAAGTTCCGACCGTGAACAGACAACCCTTGGTTGGACGTAAGAAGAGCGAGCTGCAAGTTCTGACCGGTGAACAGACAACCCTTGGTTGGATGTGAGAAGCGCGAGCTGCAAGTTCCGACCATGAACAGACAACCCTTGGTTGGACGTGAGAAGCGCGAGCTGCAAGTTCCGACCGTGAACAGACAACCCTTGGTCGGATGTGAGAAGCGCGAGCTGCAAGTTCCGACCGTGAACAGACACCTCTTGGTTGGACGTGAGAAGCGCGAGCTGCAAGTTCCGACCGGCGAACTGACAACCCTTGGTTGGACGTGAGAAGCGCGAGCGGCAAGTTCCGACCGTGAACAGACAACCCTTGGTTGGATGTGAGAAGCGCGAGCTGCAAGTTCCGACCGTGAACACACAACCCTTGGTTGGATGTGAGAAGCGCGAGCTGCAAGTTCCGACCGTGAACAGACAAACCTTGGTTGGACGTGATAAACGTGAGCTGCAAGTTCCGACCGTGAACAGACAACCCTTGGTTGGACGTGAGAAGCGCGAGCTGCAAGTTCCGACCGTGAACAGACAACCCTTGGTTGGACGTGAGAAGCGCGAGCTGCAAGTTCCGACCGTGAACAGACAACCCTTGGTTGGATGTGAGAAGCGCGAGCTGCAAGTTCCAACCGTGAACAGACAACCCTTGGTTGGACGTGATAAGCGTGAGCTGCAAGTTCCGACCGTGAACAGACAACCCTTGGTTGGACGTGAGAAGTGCGAGCTGCAAGTTCCGACCGTGAACAGACAACCCTTGGTTGGACGTGAGAAGCGCGAAATGCAAGTTCCGACCGGCGAACAGACAACCCTTGGTTGGACGTGAGAAGCGCGAGCTGCAAGTTCCGACCGTGAACAGACAACCCTTGGTTGGACGTGATAAGCGTGAGCTGCAAGTTCCGACCGTGAACAGACAACCCTTGGTTGGACGTGATAAGCGTGAGCTGCAAGTTTCGACCGTGAACAGACAACCCTTGGTTGGACGTGAGAAGTGCGAGCTGCAAGTTCCGACCGTGAACAGACAACCCTTGGTTGGACGTGATAAGCGTGAGCTGCAAGTTTCGACCGTGAACAGACAACCCTTGGTTGGACGTGAGAAGCGCGAGCTGCAAGTTCCGACCGTGAACAGACAACCCTTGGTTGGACGTGAGAAGCGCGAGCTGCAAGTTCCGACCAGCGAACAGACAACCCTTGGTTGGACGTGAGAAGCGCGAGCTGCAAGTTTCGACAGTGAACAGACAACCCTTGGTTGGATGTGAGAAGCGCGAGCTGCAAGTTCCAACCGTGAACAGACAACCCTTGGTTGGACGTGATAAGCGTGAGCTGCAAGTTCCGACCGTGAACAGACAACCCTTGGTTGGACGTGATAAGCGTGAGCTGCAAGTTCCGACCGTGAACAGACAACCCTTGGTTGGACGTGAGAAGTGCGAGCTGCAAGTTCCGACAGTGAACAGACAACCCTTGGTTGGACGTGATAAGCGTGAGCTGCAAGTTCCGACCGGGGAACAGACAACCCTTGGTTGGACGTGAGAAGTGCGAGCTGCAAGTTCCGACCGAGAACAGACAACCCTTGGTTGGACGTGAGAAGCGCGAGCTGCAAGTTCCGACCGGCGAACAGACAACCCTTGGTTGGACGTGAGAAGCGCGAGCTGCAAGTTCCGACCGTGAACAGACAACCCTTGGTTGGATGTGAGAAGCGCGAGCTGCAAGTTCCGACCGTGAACAGACAACCCTTGGTTGGATGTGAGAAGCGCGAGCTGCAAGTTCCGACCGTGAACAGACAACCCTTGGTTGGACGTGATAAGCGTGAGCATCAAGTTCCGACCGTGAACAGACAACCCTTGGTTGGACGTGAGAAGTGCGAGCTGCAAGTTCCGACCGTGAACAGACAACCCTTGGTTGGACGTAATAAGCGTGAGCTGCAAGTTCCGACCGGCGAACAGACAACCCTTGGTTGGACGTGAGAAGCACGAGCTGCAAGTTCCGACCGTGAACAGACAACCCTTGGTTGGACGTGAGAAGCGCGAGCTGCAAGTTCCGACCGTGAACAGACAACCCTTGGTTGGATGTGAGAAGCGCGAGCTGCAAGTTCCAACCGTGAACAGACAACCCTTGGTTGGACGTGATAAGCGTGAGCTGCAAGTTCCGACCGTGAACAGACAACCCTTGGTTGGACGTGAGAAGTGCGAGCTGCAAGTTCCGACCGTGAACAGACAACCCTTGGTTGGACGTGAGAAGTGCGAGCTGCAAGTTCCGACCGTGAACAGACAACCCTTGGTTGGACGTGAGAAGCGCGAGCTGCAAGTTCCGACCGGCGAACAGACAACCCTTGGTTGGACGTGAGAAGCGCGAGCTGCAAGTTCCGACCGGCGAACAGACAACCCTTGGTTGGACGTGAGAAGCGCGAAATGCAAGTTCCGACCGGCGAACAGACAACCCTTGGTTGGACGTGAGAAGCGCGAGCTGCAAGTTCCGACCGTGAACAGACAACCCTTGGTTGGACGTGATAAGCGTGAGCTGCAAGTTCCGACCGTGAACAGACAACCCTTGGTTGGACGTGAGAAGCGTGAGCTGCAAGTTTCGACCGTGAACAGACAACCCTTGGTTGGATGTGAGAAGCGCGAGCTGCAAGTTCCGACCATGAACAGACAACCCTTGGTTGGACGTGAGAAGCGCGAGCTGCAAGTTCCGACCGTGAACAGACAACCCTTGGTCGGATGTGAGAAGCGCGAGCTGCAAGTTCCGACCGTGAACAGACACCTCTTGGTTGGACGTGAGAAGCGCGAGCTGCAAGTTCCGACCGGCGAACTGACAACCCTTGGTTGGACGTGAGAAGCGCGAGCGGCAAGTTCCGACCGTGAACAGACAACCCTTGGTTGGATGTGAGAAGCGCGAGCTGCAAGTTCCGACCGTGAACACACAACCCTTGGTTGGATGTGAGAAGCGCGAGCTGCAAGTTCCGACCGTGAACAGACAAACCTTGGTTGGACGTGATAAACGTGAGCTGCAAGTTCCGACCGTGAACAGACAACCCTTGGTTGGACGTGAGAAGCGCGAGCTGCAAGTTCCGACCGTGAACAGACAACCCTTGGTTGGACGTGAGAAGCGCGAGCTGCAAGTTCCGACCGTGAACAGACAACCCTTGGTTGGATGTGAGAAGCGCGAGCTGCAAGTTCCAACCGTGAACAGACAACCCTTGGTTGGACGTGATAAGCGTGAGCTGCAAGTTCCGACCGTGAACAGACAACCCTTGGTTGGACGTGAGAAGTGCGAGCTGCAAGTTCCGACCGTGAACAGACAACCCTTGGTTGGACGTGAGAAGCGCGAAATGCAAGTTCCGACCGGCGAACAGACAACCCTTGGTTGGACGTGAGAAGCGCGAGCTGCAAGTTCCGACCGTGAACAGACAACCCTTGGTTGGACGTGATAAGCGTGAGCTGCAAGTTCCGACCGTGAACAGACAACCCTTGGTTGGACGTGATAAGCGTGAGCTGCAAGTTTCGACCGTGAACAGACAACCCTTGGTTGGACGTGAGAAGTGCGAGCTGCAAGTTCCGACCGTGAACAGACAACCCTTGGTTGGACGTGATAAGCGTGAGCTGCAAGTTTCGACCGTGAACAGACAACCCTTGGTTGGACGTGAGAAGCGCGAGCTGCAAGTTCCGACCGTGAACAGACAACCCTTGGTTGGACGTGAGAAGCGCGAGCTGCAAGTTCCGACCAGCGAACAGACAACCCTTGGTTGGACGTGAGAAGCGCGAGCTGCAAGTTTCGACAGTGAACAGACAACCCTTGGTTGGATGTGAGAAGCGCGAGCTGCAAGTTCCAACCGTGAACAGACAACCCTTGGTTGGACGTGATAAGCGTGAGCTGCAAGTTCCGACCGTGAACAGACAACCCTTGGTTGGACGTGATAAGCGTGAGCTGCAAGTTCCGACCGTGAACAGACAACCCTTGGTTGGACGTGAGAAGTGCGAGCTGCAAGTTCCGACAGTGAACAGACAACCCTTGGTTGGACGTGATAAGCGTGAGCTGCAAGTTCCGACCGGGGAACAGACAACCCTTGGTTGGACGTGAGAAGTGCGAGCTGCAAGTTCCGACCGAGAACAGACAACCCTTGGTTGGACGTGAGAAGCGCGAGCTGCAAGTTCCGACCGGCGAACAGACAACCCTTGGTTGGACGTGAGAAGCGCGAGCTGCAAGTTCCGACCGTGAACAGACAACCCTTGGTTGGATGTGAGAAGCGCGAGCTGCAAGTTCCGACCGTGAACAGACAACCCTTGGTTGGATGTGAGAAGCGCGAGCTGCAAGTTCCGACCGTGAACAGACAACCCTTGGTTGGACGTGATAAGCGTGAGCATCAAGTTCCGACCGTGAACAGACAACCCTTGGTTGGACGTGAGAAGTGCGAGCTGCAAGTTCCGACCGTGAACAGACAACCCTTGGTTGGACGTAATAAGCGTGAGCTGCAAGTTCCGACCGGCGAACAGACAACCCTTGGTTGGACGTGAGAAGCACGAGCTGCAAGTTCCGACCGTGAACAGACAACCCTTGGTTGGACGTGAGAAGCGCGAGCTGCAAGTTCCGACCGTGAACAGACAACCCTTGGTTGGATGTGAGAAGCGCGAGCTGCAAGTTCCAACCGTGAACAGACAACCCTTGGTTGGACGTGATAAGCGTGAGCTGCAAGTTCCGACCGTGAACAGACAACCCTTGGTTGGACGTGAGAAGTGCGAGCTGCAAGTTCCGACCGTGAACAGACAACCCTTGGTTGGACGTGAGAAGTGCGAGCTGCAAGTTCCGACCGTGAACAGACAACCCTTGGTTGGACGTGAGAAGCGCGAGCTGCAAGTTCCGACCGGCGAACAGACAACCCTTGGTTGGACGTGAGAAGCGCGAGCTGCAAGTTCCGACCGGCGAACAGACAACCCTTGGTTGGACGTGAGAAGCGCGAAATGCAAGTTCCGACCGGCGAACAGACAACCCTTGGTTGGACGTGAGAAGCGCGAGCTGCAAGTTCCGACCGTGAACAGACAACCCTTGGTTGGACGTGATAAGCGTGAGCTGCAAGTTCCGACCGTGAACAGACAACCCTTGGTTGGACGTGAGAAGCGTGAGCTGCAAGTTTCGACCGTGAACAGACAACCCTTGGTTGGACGTGAGAAGTGCGAGCTGCAAGTTCCGACCGTGAACAGACAACCCTTGGTTGGACGTGATAAGCGTGAGCTGCAAGTTCCGACCGTGAACAGACAACCCTTGGTTGGACGTAAGAAGTGCGAGCTGCAAGTTCCGACCGTGAACAGACAACCCTTGGTTGGACGTGAGAAGCGCGAGCTGCAAGTTCCGACCGTGAACAGACAACCATTGGTTGGATGTGAGAAGCGCGTGTTGCAAGTTCCGACCGTGAACAGACAACCCTTGGTTGGACGTGAGAAGTGCGAGCTGCAAGTTCCGACCGTGAACAGACAACCCTTGGTTGGACGTGATAAGCGTGAGCTGCAAGTTCCGACCGTGAACAGACAACCCTTGGTTGGACGTGATAAGCGTGAGCTGCAAGTTCCGAACGTGAACAGACAACCCTTGGTTGGACGTGATAAGCGCGAGCTGAAAGTTCCGACCGTGAACAGACAACCCTTGGTTGGATGTGAGAAGCGCGAGCTGCAAGTTCCGACCGTGAACAGACAACCCTTTGTTGGACGTAATAAGCGTGAGCTGCAAGTTCCGACCGGCGAACAGACAACCCTTGGTTGGACGTGAGAAGCGCCAGCTGCAAGTTCTGACCGTGAACAGACAACCCTTGGTTGGACGTGAGAAGTGCGAGCTGCAAGTTCCGACCGTAAACAGACAACCCTTGGTTGGACGTGAGAAGCGCGAGCTGCAAGTTCTGACCGGCGAACAGACAACCCTTGGTTGGACGTGAGAAGCGCAAGCTGCAAGTTCTGACCGTGAACAGACAACCCTTGGTTGGACGTGAGAAGTGCGAGCTGCAAGTTCCGACCGTAAACAGACAACCCTTGGTTGGACGTGAGAAGCGCGAGCTGCAAGTTCCGACCGTGAACAGACAACCCTTGGTTGGACGTGAGAAGAGCGAGCTGCAAGTTCTGACCGGTGAACAGACAACCCTTGGTTGGATGTGAGAAGCGCGAGCTGCAAGTTCCGACCATGAACAGACAACCGTTGGTTGGACGTGAGAAGCGCGAGCTGCAAGTTCCGACCGTGAACAGACAACCCTTGGTCGGATGTGAGAAGCGCGAGCTGCAAGTTCCGACCGTGAACAGACACCTCTTGGTTGGACGTGAGAAGCGCGAGCTGCAAGTTCCGACCGGCGAACTGACAACCCTTGGTTGGACGTGAGAAGCGCGAGCGGCAAGTTCCGACCGTGAACAGACAACCCTTGGTTGGATGTGAGAAGCGCGAGCTGCAAGTTCCGACCGTGAACAGACAACCCTTGGTTGGATGTGAGAAGCGCGAGCTGCAAGTTCCGACCGTGAACAGACAAACCTTGGTTGGACGTGATAAGCGTGAGCTGCAAGTTCCGACCGTGAACAGACAACCCTTGGTTGGACGTGAGAAGCGCGAGCTGCAAGTTCCGACCGTGAACAGACAACCCTTGGTTGGACGTGAGAAGCGCGAGCTGCAAGTTCCGACCGTGAACAGACAACCCTTGGTTGGATGTGAGAAGCGCGAGCTGCAAGTTCCAACCGTGAACAGACAACCCTTGGTTGGACGTGATAAGCGTGAGCTGCAAGTTCCGACCGTGAAAAGACAACCCTTGGTTGGACGTGAGAAGTGCGAGCTGCAAGTTCCGACCGTGAACAGACAACCCTTGGTTGGACGTGAGAAGTGCGAGCTGCAAGTTCCGACCGTGAACAGACAACCCTTGGTTGGACGTGAGAAGCGCGAGCTGCAAGTTCCGACCGTGAACAGACAACCCTTGGTTGGACGTGAGAAGCGCGAGCTGCAAGTTCCGACCAGCGAACAGACAACCCTTGGTTGGACGTGAGAAGCGCGAGCTGCAAGTTCCGACCGTGAACAGACAACCCTTGGTTGGACGTGAGAAGCGCGAGCTGCAAGTTTCGACAGTGAACAGACAACCCTTGGTTGGATGTGAGAAGCGCGAGCTGCAAGTTCCAACCGTGAACAGACAACCCTTGGTTGGACGTGATAAGCGTGAGCTGCAAGTTCCGACCGTGAACAGACAACCCTTGGTTGGACGTGATAAGCGTGAGCTGCAAGTTCCGACCGTGAACAGACAACCCTTGGTTGGACGTGAGAAGTGCGAGCTGCAAGTTCCGACCGTGAACAGACAACCCTTGGTTGGACGTGATAAGCGTGAGCTGCAAGTTCCGACCGGGGAACAGACAACCCTTGGTTGGACGTGAGAAGTGCGAGCTGCAAGTTCTGACCGAGAACAGACAACCCTTGGTTGGACGTGAGAAGCGCGAGCTGCAAGTTCCGACCGGCGAACAGACAACCCTTGGTTGGACGTGAGAAGCGCGAGCTGCAAGTTCCGACCGTGAACAGACAACCCTTGGTTGGACGTGAGAAGCGCGAGCTGCAAGTTCCGACCGTGAACAGACAACCCTTGGTTGGATGTGAGAAGCGCGAGCTGCAAGTTCCGACCGTGAACAGACAACCCTTGGTTGGATGTGAGAAGCGCGAGCTGCAAGTTCCGACCGTGAACAGACAACCCTTGGTTGGACGTGATAAGCGTGAGCATCAAGTTCCGACCGTGAACAGACAACCCTTGGTTGGACGTGAGAAGTGCGAGCTGCAAGTTCCGACCGTGAACAGACAACCCTTGGTTGGACGTAATAAGCGTGAGCTGCAAGTTCCGACCGGCGAACAGACAACCCTTGATTGGACGTGAGAAGCGCGAGCTGCAAGTTCCGACCGTGAACAGACAACCCTTGGTTGGACGTGAGATGCGCGAGCTGCAAGTTCCGACCGTGAACAGACAACCCTTGGTTGGATGTGAGAAGCGCGAGCTGCAAGTTCCAACCGTGAACAGACAACCCTTGGTTGGACGTGATAAGCGTGAGCTGCAAGTTCCGACCGTGAACAGACAACCCTTGGTTGGACGTGAGAAGTGCGAGCTGCAAGTTCCGACCGTGAACAGACAACCCTTGGTTGGACGTGAGAAGTGCGAGCTGCAAGTTCCGACCGTGAACAGACAACCCTTGGTTGGACGTGAGAAGCGCGAGCTGCAAGTTCCGACCGGCGAACAGACAACCCTTGGTTGGACGTGAGAAGCGCGAGCTGCAAGTTCCGACCGGCGAACAGACAACCCTTGGTTGGACGTGAGAAGCGCGAAATGCAAGTTCCGACCGGCGAACAGACAACCCTTGGTTGGACGTGAGAAGCGCGAGCTGCAAGTTCCGACCGTGAACAGACAACCCTTGGTTGGACGTGAGAAGCGCGAGCTGCAAGTTCCGACCGTGAACAGACAACCCTTGGTTGGATGTGAGAAGCGCGAGTTGCAAGTTCCGACCGTGAACAGACAACCCTTGGTTGGACGTGAGAAGTGCGAGCTGCAAGTTCCGACCGTGAATAGACAACCCTTGGTTGGACGTGATAAGCGTGAGCTGCAAGTTCCGACCGTGAACAGACAACCCTTGGTTGGACGTGATAAGCGTGAGCTGCAAGTTCCGACCGTGAACAGACAACCCTTGGTTGGACGTGATAAGCGCGAGCTGCAAGTTCCGACCGTGAACAGACAACCCTTGGTTGGATGTGAGAAGCGCGAGCTGCAAGTTCCGACCGTGAACAGACAACCCTTGGTTGGACGTGATAAGCGTGAGCTGCAAGTTCCGACCGTGAACAGACAACCCTTGGTTGGACGTGAGAAGCGCGAGCTGCAAGTTCCGACCGGCGAACAGACAACCCTTGGTTGGACGTGAGAAGCGCGAGCTGCAAGTTCCGACCGTGAACAGACAACCCTTGGTTGGACGTGAGAAGCGCGAGCTGCAAGTTCCGACCGTGAACAGACAACCCTTGGTTGGATGTGAGAAGCGCGAGCTGCAAGTTCCGACCGTGAACAGACAACCCTTGGTTGGATGTGAGAAGCGCGAGCTGCAAGTTCCGACCGTGAACAGACAACCCTTGGTTGGACGTGATAAGCGTGAGCATCAAGTTCCGACCGTGAACAGACAACCCTTGGTTGGACGTGAGAAGTGCGAGCTGCAAGTTCCGACCGTGAACAGACAACCCTTGGTTGGACGTAATAAGCGTGAGCTGCAAGTTCCGACCGGCGAACAGACAACCCTTGGTTGGACGTGAGAAGCGCGAGCTGCAAGTTCCGACCGTGAACAGACAACCCTTGGTTGGACGTGAGAAGCGCGAGCTGCAAGTTCCGACCGTGAACAGACAACACTTGGTTGGATGTGAGAAGCGCGAGCTGCAAGTTCCAACCGTGAACAGACAACCCTTGGTTGGACGTGATAAGCGTGAGCTGCAAGTTCCGACCGTGAACAGACAACCCTTGGTTGGACGTGAGAAGTGCGAGCTGCAAGTTCCGACCGTGAACAGACAACCCTTGGTTGGACGTGAGAAGTGCGAGCTGCAAGTTCCGACCGTGAACAGACAACCCTTGGTTGGACGTGAGAAGCGCGAGCTGCAAGTTCCGACCGGCGAACAGACAACCCTTGGTTGGACGTGAGAAGCGCGAGCTGCAAGTTCCGATCGGCGAACAGACAACCCTTGGTTGGACGTGAGAAGCGCGAAATGCAAGTTCCGACCGGCGAACAGACAACCCTTGGTTGGACGTGAGAAGCGCGAGCTGCAAGTTCCGACCGTGAACAGACAACCCTTGGTTGGACGTGATAAGCGTGAGCTGCAAGTTCCGACCGTGAACAGACAACCCTTGGTTGGACGTGAGAAGCGTGAGCTGCAAGTTTCGACCGTGAACAGACAAACCTTGGTTGGACGTGAGAAGTGCGAGCTGCAAGTTCCGACCGTGAACAGACAACCCTTGGTTGGACGTGATAAGCGTGAGCTGCAAGTTCCGACCGTGAACAGACAACCCTTGGTTGGACGTGAGAAGTGCGAGCTGCAAGTTCCGACCGTGAACAGACAACCCTTGGTTGGACGTGAGAAGCGCGAGCTGCAAGTTCCGACCGTGAACAGACAACCATTGGTTGGATGTGAGAAGCGCGTGTTGCAAGTTCCGACCGTGAACAGACAACCCTTGGTTGGACGTGAGAAGTGCGAGCTGCAAGTTCCGACCGTGAACAGACAACCCTTGGTTGGACGTGATAAGCGTGAGCTGCAAGTTCCGACCGTGAACAGACAACCCTTGGTTGGACGTGATAAGCGTGAGCTGCAAGTTCCGACCGTGAACAGACAACCCTTGGTTGGACGTGATAAGCGCGAGCTGAAAGTTCCGACCGTGAACAGACAACCCTTGGTTGGATGTGAGAAGCGCGAGCTGCAAGTTCCGACCGTGAACAGACAACCCTTTGTTGGACGTAATAAGCGTGAGCTGCAAGTTCCGACCGGCGAACAGACAACCCTTGGTTGGACGTGAGAAGCGCCAGCTGCAAGTTCTGACCGTGAACAGACAACCCTTGGTTGGACGTGAGAAGTGCGAGCTGCAAGTTCCGACCGTAAACAGACAACCCTTGGTTGGACGTGAGAAGCGCGAGCTGCAAGTTCTGACCGGCGAACAGACAACCCTTGGTTGGACGTGAGAAGCGCAAGCTGCAAGTTCTGACCGTGAACAGACAACCCTTGGTTGGACGTTAGAAGTGCGAGCTGCAAGTTCCGACCGTAAACAGACAACCCTTGGTTGGACGTGAGAAGCGCGAGCTGCAAGTTCCGACCGTGAACAGACAACCCTTGGTTGGACGTGAGAAGAGCGAGCTGCAAGTTCTGACCGGTGAACAGACAACCCTTGGTTGGATGTGAGAAGCGCGAGCTGCAAGTTCCGACCATGAACAGACAACCCTTGGTTGGACGTGAGAAGCGCGAGCTGCAAGTTCCGACCGTAAACAGACAACCCTTGGTCGGATGTGAGAAGCGCGAGCTGCAAGTTCCGACCGTGAACAGACACCTCTTGGTTGGACGTGAGAAGCGCGAGCTGCAAGTTCCGACCGGCGAACTGACAACCCTTGGTTGGACGTGAGAAGCGCGAGCGGCAAGTTCCGACCGTGAACAGACAACCCTTGGTTGGATGTGAGAAGCGCGAGCTGCAAGTTCCGACCGTGAACAGACAACCCTTGGTTGGATGTGAGAAGCGCGAGCTGCAAGTTCCGACCGTGAACAGACAAACCTTGGTTGGACGTGATAAGCGTGAGCTGCAAGTTCCGACCGTGAACAGACAACCCTTGGTTGGACGTGAGAAGCGCGAGCTGCAAGTTCCGACCGTGAACAGACAACCCTTGGTTGGACGTGAGAAGCGCGAGCTGCAAGTTCCGACCGTGAACAGACAACCCTTGGTTGGATGTGAGAAGCGCGAGCTGCAAGTTCCAACCGTGAACAGACAACCCTTGGTTGGACGTGATAAGCGTGAGCTGCAAGTTCCGACCGTGAACAGACAACCCTTGGTTGGACGTGAGAAGTGCGAGCTGCAAGTTCCGACCGTGAACAGACAACCCTTGGTTGGACGTGAGAAGTGCGAGCTGCAAGTTCCGACCGTGAACAGACAACCCTTGGTTGGACGTGAGAAGCGCGAGCTGCAAGTTCCGACCGTGAACAGACAACCCTTGGTTGGACGTGAGAAGCGCGAGCTGCAAGTTCCGACCAGCGAACAGACAACCCTTGGTTGGACGTGAGAAGCGCGAGCTGCAAGTTCCGACCGTGAACAGACAACCCTTGGTTGGACGTGAGAAGCGCGAGCTGCAAGTTTCGACAGTGAACAGACAACCCTTGGTTGGATGTGAGAAGCGCGAGCTGCAAGTTCCAACCGTGAACAGACAACCCTTGGTTGGACGTGATAAGCGTGAGCTGCAAGTTCCGACCGTGAACAGACAACCCTTGGTTGGACGTGATAAGCGTGAGCTGCAAGTTCCGACCGTGAACAGACAACCCTTGGTTGGACGTGAGAAGTGCGAGCTGCAAGTTCCGACCGTGAACAGACAACCCTTGGTTGGACGTGAGAAGCGCGAGCTGCAAGTTCCGACCGTGAACAGACAACCCTTGGTTGGACGTGAGAAGCGCGAGCTGCAAGTTCCGACCGTGAACAGACAACCCTTGGTTGGATGTGAGAAGCGCGAGCTGCAAGTTCCGACCGTGAACAGACAACCCTTGGTTGGACGTGATAAGCGTGAGCTGCAAGTTCCGACCGTGAACAGACAACCCTTGGTTGGACGTGAGAAGCGCGAGCTGCAAGTTCCGACCGGCGAACAGACAACCCTTGGTTGGACGTGAGAAGCGCGAGCTGCAAGTTCCGACCGTGAACAGACAACCCTTGGTTGGACGTGAGAAGCGCGAGCTGCAAGTTCCGACCGTGAACAGACAACCCTTGGTTGGATGTGAGAAGCGCGAGCTGCAAGTTCCGACCGTGAACAGACAACCCTTGGTTGGATGTGAGAAGCGCGAGCTGCAAGTTCCGACCGTGAACAGACAACCCTTGGTTGGACGTGATAAGCGTGAGCATCAAGTTCCGACCGTGAACAGACAACCCTTGGTTGGACGTGAGAAGTGCGAGCTGCAAGTTCCGACCGTGAACAGACAACCCTTGGTTGGACGTAATAAGCGTGAGCTGCAAGTTCCGACCGGCGAACAGACAACCCTTGGTTGGACGTGAGAAGCGCGAGCTGCAAGTTCCGACCGTGAACAGACAACCCTTGGTTGGACGTGAGAAGCGCGAGCTGCAAGTTCCGACCGTGAACAGACAACACTTGGTTGGATGTGAGAAGCGCGAGCTGCAAGTTCCAACCGTGAACAGACAACCCTTGGTTGGACGTGATAAGCGTGAGCTGCAAGTTCCGACCGTGAACAGACAACCCTTGGTTGGACGTGAGAAGTGCGAGCTGCAAGTTCCGACCGTGAACAGACAACCCTTGGTTGGACGTGAGAAGTGCGAGCTGCAAGTTCCGACCGTGAACAGACAACCCTTGGTTGGACGTGAGAAGCGCGAGCTGCAAGTTCCGACCGGCGAACAGACAACCCTTGGTTGGACGTGAGAAGCGCGAGCTGCAAGTTCCGACCGGCGAACAGACAACCCTTGGTTGGACGTGAGAAGCGCGAAATGCAAGTTCCGACCGGCGAACAGACAACCCTTGGTTGGACGTGAGAAGCGCGAGCTGCAAGTTCCGACCGTGAACAGACAACCCTTGGTTGGACGTGATAAGCGTGAGCTGCAAGTTCCGACCGTGAACAGACAACCCTTGGTTGGACGTGAGAAGCGTGAGCTGCAAGTTTCGACCGTGAACAGACAAACCTTGGTTGGACGTGAGAAGTGCGAGCTGCAAGTTCCGACCGTGAACAGACAACCCTTGGTTGGACGTGATAAGCGTGAGCTGCAAGTTCCGACCGTGAACAGACAACCCTTGGTTGGACGTGAGAAGTGCGAGCTGCAAGTTCCGACCGTGAACAGACAACCCTTGGTTGGACTGAGAAGCGCGAGCTGCAAGTTCCGACCGTGAACAGACAACCATTGGTTGGATGTGAGAAGCGCGTGTTGCAAGTTCCGACCGTGAACAGACAACCCTTGGTTGGACGTGAGAAGTGCGAGCTGCAAGTTCCGACCGTGAACAGACAACCCTTGGTTGGACGTGATAAGCGTGAGCTGCAAGTTCCGACCGTGAACAGACAACCCTTGGTTGGACGTGATAAGCGTGAGCTGCAAGTTCCGACCGTGAACAGACAACCCTTGGTTGGACGTGATAAGCGCGAGCTGAAAGTTCCGACCGTGAACAGACAACCCTTGGTTGGATGTGAGAAGCGCGAGCTGCAAGTTCCGACCGTGAACAGACAACCCTTTGTTGGACGTAATAAGCGTGAGCTGCAAGTTCCGACCGGCGAACAGACAACCCTTGGTTGGACGTGAGAAGCGCCAGCTGCAAGTTCTGACCGTGAACAGACAACCCTTGGTTGGACGTGAGAAGTGCGAGCTGCAAGTTCCGACCGTAAACAGACAACCCTTGGTTGGACGTGAGAAGCGCGAGCTGCAAGTTCTGACCGGCGAACAGACAACCCTTGGTTGGACGTGAGAAGCGCAAGCTGCAAGTTCTGACCGTGAACAGACAACCCTTGGTTGGACGTGAGAAGTGCGAGCTGCAAGTTCCGACCGTAAACAGACAACCCTTGGTTGGACGTGAGAAGCGCGAGCTGCAAGTTCCGACCGTGAACAGACAACCCTTGGTTGGACGTGAGAAGAGCGAGCTGCAAGTTCTGACCGGTGAACAGACAACCCTTGGTTGGATGTGAGAAGCGCGAGCTGCAAGTTCCGACCATGAACAGACAACCCTTGGTTGGACGTGAGAAGCGCGAGCTGCAAGTTCCGACCGTGAACAGACAACCCTTGGTCGGATGTGAGAAGCGCGAGCTGCAAGTTCCGACCGTGAACAGACACCTCTTGGTTGGACGTGAGAAGCGCGAGCTGCAAGTTCCGACCGGCGAACTGACAACCCTTGGTTGGACGTGAGAAGCGCGAGCGGCAAGTTCCGACCGTGAACAGACAACCCTTGGTTGGATGTGAGAAGCGCGAGCTGCAAGTTCCGACCGTGAACAGACAACCCTTGGTTGGATGTGAGAAGCGCGAGCTGCAAGTTCCGACCGTGAACAGACAAACCTTGGTTGGACGTGATAAGCGTGAGCTGCAAGTTCCGACCGTGAACAGACAACCCTTGGTTGGACGTGAGAAGTGCGAGCTGCAAGTTCCGACCGTGAACAGACAACCCTTGGTTGGACGTGATAAGCGTGAGCTGCAAGTTTCGACCGTGAACAGACAACCCTTGGTTGGACGTGAGAAGTGCGAGCTGCAAGTTCCGACCGTGAACAGACAACCCTTGGTTGGACGTGATAAGCGTGATCTGCAAGTTCCGACCGTGAACAGACAACCCTTGGTTGGACGTGAGAAGTGCGAGCTGCAAGTTCCGACCGTGAACAGACAACCCTTGGTTGGACGTGAGAAGCGCGAGCTGCAAGTTCCGACCGTGAACAGACAACCCTTGGTTGGACGTGAGAAGCGCGAGCTGCAAGTTCCGACCAGCGAACAGACAACCCTTGGTTGGACGTGAGAAGCGCGAGCTGCAAGTTCCGACCGTGAACAGACAACCCTTGGTTGGACGTGAGAAGCGCGAGCTGCAAGTTTCGACAGTGAACAGACAACCCTTGGTTGGATGTGAGAAGCGCGAGCTGCAAGTTCCAACCGTGAACAGACAACCCTTGGTTGGACGTGATAAGCGTGAGCTGCAAGTTCCGACCGTGAACAGACAACCCTTGGTTGGACGTGATAAGCGTGAGCTGCAAGTTCCGACCGTGAACAGACAACCCTTGGTTGGACGTGAGAAGTGCGAGCTGCAAGTTCCGACCGTGAACAGACAACCCTTGGTTGGACGTGATAAGCGTGAGCTGCAAGTTCCGACCGGGGAACAGACAACCCTTGGTTGGACGTGAGAAGTGCGAGCTGCAAGTTCCGACCGAGAACAGACAACCCTTGGTTGGACGTGAGAAGCGCGAGCTGCAAGTTCCGACCGGCGAACAGACAACCCTTGGTTGGACGTGAGAAGCGCGAGCTGCAAGTTCCGACCGTGAACAGACAACCCTTGGTTGGACGTGAGAAGCGCGAGCTGCAAGTTCCGACCGTGAACAGACAACCCTTGGTTGGATGTGAGAAGCGCGAGCTGCAAGTTCCGACCGTGAACAGACAACCCTTGGTTGGATGTGAGAAGCGCGAGCTGCAAGTTCCGACCGTGAACAGACAACCCTTGGTTGGACGTGATAAGCGTGAGCATCAAGTTCCGACCGTGAACAGACAACCCTTGGTTGGACGTGAGAAGTGCGAGCTGCAAGTTCCGACCGTGAACAGACAACCCTTGGTTGGACGTAATAAGCGTGAGCTGCAAGTTCCGACCGGCGAACAGACAACCCTTGGTTGGTTGTGAGAAGCGCGAGCTGCAAGTTCCGACCGTGAACAGACAACCCTTGGTTGGACGTGATAAGCGTGAGCTGCAAGTTCCGACCGTGAACAGACAACCCTTGGTTGGACGTGAGAAGTGCGAGCTGCAAGTTCCGACCGTGAACAGACAACCCTTGGTTGGACGTGAGAAGCGCGAGCTGCAAGTTCCGACCGTGAACAGACAACCCTTGGTTGGACGTGAGAAGCGCGAAATGCAAGTTCCGACCGGCGAACAGACAACCCTTGGTTGGACGTGAGAAGCGCGAGCTGCAAGTTCCGACCGTGAACAGACAACCCTTGGTTGGACGTGATAAGCGTGAGCTGCAAGTTCCGACCGTGAACAGACAACCCTTGGTTGGACGTGATAAGCGTGAGCTGCAAGTTCCGACCGTGAACAGACAACCCTTGGTTGGACGTGATAAGCGTGAGCATCAAGTTCCGACCGTGAACAGACAACCCTTGGTTGGACGTGAGAAGTGCGAGCTTTAAGTTCCGACCGTGAACAGACAAACCTTGGTTGGACGTGATAAGCGTGAGCTGCAAGTTCCGACCGTGAACAGACAACCCTTGGTTGGACGTGAGAAGTGCGAGCTGCAAGTTCCGACCGTGAACAGACAACCCTTGGTTGGACGTGAGAAGCGCGAGCTGCAAGTTCCGACCGGCGAACAGACAACCCTTGGTTGGACGTGAGAAGCGCGAGCTGCAAGTTCCGACCGGCGAACAGACAACCCTTGGTTAGACGTGAGAAGCGCGAAATGCAAGTTCCGACCGGCGAACAGACAACCCTTGGTTGGACGTGAGAAGCGCGAGCTGCAAGTTCCGACCAGCGAACAGACAACCCTTGGTTGGACGTGAGAAGCGCGAGCTGCAAGTTCCGACCGTGAACAGACAACCCTTGGTTGGACGTGATAAGCGTGAGCTGCAAGTTCCGACCGTGAACAGACAACCCTTGGTTGGACGTGAGAAGTGCGAGCTGCAAGTTCCGACCGTGAACAGACAACCCTTGGTTGGACGTGATAAGCGTGAGCTGCAAGTTCCGACCGGGGAACAGACAACCCTTGGTTGGACGTGAGAAGTGCGAGCTGCAAGTTCCGACCGAGAACAGACAACCCTTGGTTGGACGTGAGAAGCGCGAGCTGCAAGTTCCGACCGTGAACAGACAACCCTTGGTTGGACGTGAGAAGCGCGAGCTGCAAGTTCCGACCGTGAACAGACAACCCTTGGTTGGATGTGAGAAGCGCGAGCTGCAAGCTCCGACCGTGAACAGACAACCCTTGGTTGGATGTGAGAAGCGCGAGCTGCAAGTTCCGACCGTGAACAGACAACCCTTGGTTGGACGTGATAAGCGTGAGCATCAAGTTCCGACCGTGAACAGACAACCCTTGGTTGGACGTGAGAAGTGCGAGCTGCAAGTTCCGACCGTGAACAGACAACCCTTGGTTGGACGTAATAAGCGTGAGCTGCAAGTTCCGACCGGCGAACAGACAACCCTTGGTTGGACGTGAGAAGCGCGAGCTGCAAGTTCCGACCGTGAACAGACAACCCTTGGTTGGACGTGAGAAGCGCGAGCTGCAAGTTCCGACCGTGAACAGACAACCCTTGGTTGGATGTGAGAAGCGCGAGCTGCAAGTTCCAACCGTGAACAGACAACCCTTGGTTGGACGTGATAAGCGTGAGCTGCAAGTTCCGACCGTGAACAGACAACCCTTGGTTGGACGTGAGAAGTGCGAGCTGCAAGTTCCGACCGTGAACAGACAACCCTTGGTTGGACGTGAGAAGTGCGAGCTGCAAGTTCCGACCGTGAACAGACAACCCTTGGTTGGACGTGAGAAGCGCGAGCTGCAAGTTCCGACCGGCGAACAGACAACCCTTGGTTGGACGTGAGAAGCGCGAGCTGCAAGTTCCGACCGGCGAACAGACAACCCTTGGTTGGACGTGAGAGGCGCGAAATGCAAGTTCCGACCGGCGAACAGACAACCCTTGGTTGGACGTGAGAAGCGCGAGCTGCAAGTTCCGACCGTGAACAGACAACCCTTGGTTGGACGTGATAAGCGTGAGCTGCAAGTTCCGACCGTGAACAGACAACCCTTGGTTGGACGTGATAAGCGTGAGCTGCAAGTTTCGACCGTGAACAGACAACCCTTGGTTGGACGTGAGAAGTGCGAGCTGCAAGTTCCGACCGTGAACAGACAACCCTTGGTTGGACGTGAGAAGCGCGAGCTGCAAGTTCCGACCGTGAACAGACAACCCTTGGTTGGACGTGAGAAGCGTGAGCTGCAAGTTCCGACCGTGAACAGACAACCCTTGGTTGGACGTGATAAGCGTGAGCTGCAAGTTTCGACCGTGAACAGAAAACCCTTGGTTGGACGTGAGAAGTGCGAGCTGCAAGTTCCGACCGTGAACAGACAACCCTTGGTTGGACGTGATAAGCGTGAGCTGCAAGTTCCGACCGTGAACAGACAACCCTTGGTTGGACGTGAGAAGTGCGAGCTGCAAGTTCCGACCGTGAACAGACAACCCTTGGTTGGACGTGAGAAGCGCGAGCTGCAAGTTCCGACCGTGAACAGACAACCCTTGGTTGGATGGAGAAGTGCGAGCTGCAAGTTCCGACCGTGAACACACAACCCTTGGTTGGACGTGAGAAGTGCGAGCTGCAAGTTCCGACCGTGAACAGACAACCCTTGGTTGGACGTGAGAAGCGCGAGCTGCAAGTTCCGACCGCGAACAGACAACCCTTGGTTGGACGTGATAAGCGTGAGCTGCAAGTTCCGACCGTGAACAGACAACCCTTGGTTGGACGTGAGAAGTGCGAGCTTTAAGTTCCGACCGTGAACAGACAAACCTTGGTTGGACGTGATAAGCGTGAGCTGCAAGTTCCGACCGTGAACAGACAACCCTTGGTTGGACGTGAGAAGTGCGAGCTGCAAGTTCCGACCGTGAACAGACAACCCTTGGTTGGACGTGAGAAGCGCGAGCTGCAAGTTCCGACCGGCGAACAGACAACCCTTGGTTGGACGTGAGAAGCGCGAGCTGCAAGTTCCGACCGGCGAACAGACAACCCTTGGTTAGACGTGAGAAGCGCGAAATGCAAGTTCCGACCGGCGAACAGACAACCCTTGGTTGGACGTGAGAAGCGCGAGCTGCAAGTTCCGACCAGCGAACAGACAACCCTTGGTTGGACGTGAGAAGCGCGAGCTGCAAGTTCCGACCGTGAACAGACAACCCTTGGTTGGACGTGATAAGCGTGAGCTGCAAGTTCCGACCGTGAACAGACAACCCTTGGTTGGACGTGAGAAGTGCGAGCTGCAAGTTCCGACCGTGAACAGACAACCCTTGGTTGGACGTGATAAGCGTGAGCTGCAAGTTCCGACCGGGGAACAGACAACCCTTGGTTGGACGTGAGAAGTGCGAGCTGCAAGTTCCGACCGAGAACAGACAACCCTTGGTTGGACGTGAGAAGCGCGAGCTGCAAGTTCCGACCGGCTAACAGACAACCCTTGGTTGGACGTGAGAAGCGCGAGCTGCAAGTTCCGACCGTGAACAGACAACCCTTGGTTGGACGTGAGAAGCGCGAGCTGCAAGTTCCGACCGTGAACAGACAACCCTTGGTTGGATGTGAGAAGCGCGAGCTGCAAGTTCCGACCGTGAACAGACAACCCTTGGTTGGATGTGAGAAGCGCGAGCTGCAAGTTCCGACCGTGAACAGACAACCCTTGGTTGGACGTGATAAGCGTGAGCATCAAGTTCCGACCGTGAACAGACAACCCTTGGTTGGACGTGAGAAGTGCGAGCTGCAAGTTCCGACCGTGAACAGACAACCCTTGGTTGGACGTAATAAGCGTGAGCTGCAAGTTCCGACCGGCGAACAGACAACCCTTGGTTGGACGTGAGAAGCGCGAGCTGCAAGTTCCGACCGTGAACAGACAACCCTTGGTTGGACGTGAGAAGCGCGAGCTGCAAGTTCCGACCGTGAACAGACAACCCTTGGTTGGATGTGAGAAGCGCGAGCTGCAAGTTCCAACCGTGAACAGACAACCCTTGGTTGGACGTGATAAGCGTGAGCTGCAAGTTCCGACCGTGAACAGACAACCCTTGGTTGGACGTGAGAAGTGCGAGCTGCAAGTTCCGACCGTGAACAGACAACCCTTGGTTGGACGTGAGAAGTGCGAGCTGCAAGTTCCGACCGTGAACAGACAACCCTTGGTTGGACGTGAGAAGCGCGAGCTGCAAGTTCCGACCGGCGAACAGACAACCCTTGGTTGGACGTGAGAAGCGCGAGCTGCAAGTTCCGACCGGCGAACAGACAACCCTTGGTTGGACGTGAGAGGCGCGAAATGCAAGTTCCGACCGGCGAACAGACAACCCTTGGTTGGACGTGAGAAGCGCGAGCTGCAAGTTCCGACCGTGAACAGACAACCCTTGGTTGGACGTGATAAGCGTGAGCTGCAAGTTCCGACCGTGAACAGACAACCCTTGGTTGGACGTGATAAGCGTGAGCTGCAAGTTTCTACCGTGAACAGACAACCCTTGGTTGGACGTGAGAAGTGCGAGCTGCAAGTTCCGACCGTGAACAGACAACCCTTGGTTGGACGTGATAAGCGTGAGCTGCAAGTTTCGACCGTGAACAGACAACCCTTGGTTGGACGTGAGAAGTGCGAGCTGCAAGTTCCGACCGTGAACAGACAACCCTTGGTTGGACGTGATAAGCGTGATCTGCAAGTTCCGACCGTGAACAGACAACCCTTGGTTGGACGTGAGAAGTGCGAGCTGCAAGTTCCGACCGTGAACAGACAACCCTTGGTTGGACGTGAGAAGCGCGAGCTGCAAGTTCCGACCGTGAACAGACAACCCTTGGTTGGACGTGAGAAGCGCGAGCTGCAAGTTCCGACCAGCGAACAGACAACCCTTGGTTGGACGTGAGAAGCGCGAGCTGCAAGTTCCGACCGTGAACAGACAACCCTTGGTTGGACGTGAGAAGCGCGAGCTGCAAGTTTCGACAGTGAACAGACAACCCTTGGTTGGATGTGAGAAGCGCGAGCTGCAAGTTCCAACCGTGAACAGACAACCCTTGGTTGGACGTGATAAGCGTGAGCTGCAAGTTCCGACCGTGAACAGACAACCCTTGGTTGGACGTGATAAGCGTGAGCTGCAAGTTCCGACCGTGAACAGACAACCCTTGGTTGGACGTGAGAAGTGCGAGCTGCAAGTTCCGACCGTGAACAGACAACCCTTGGTTGGACGTGATAAGCGTGAGCTGCAAGTTCCGACCGGGGAACAGACAACCCTTGGTTGGACGTGAGAAGTGCGAGCTGCAAGTTCCGACCGAGAACAGACAACCCTTGGTTGGACGTGAGAAGCGCGAGCTGCAAGTTCCGACCGGCGAACAGACAACCCTTGGTTGGACGTGAGAAGCGCGAGCTGCAAGTTCCGACCGTGAACAGACAACCCTTGGTTGGACGTGAGAAGCGCGAGCTGCAAGTTCCGACCGTGAACAGACAACCCTTGGTTGGATGTGAGAAGCGCGAGCTGCAAGTTCCGACCGTGAACAGACAACCCTTGGTTGGATGTGAGAAGCGCGAGCTGCAAGTTCCGACCGTGAACAGACAACCCTTGGTTGGACGTGATAAGCGTGAGCATCAAGTTCCGACCGTGAACAGACAACCCTTGGTTGGACGTGAGAAGTGCGAGCTGCAAGTTCCGACCGTGAACAGACAACCCTTGGTTGGACGTAATAAGCGTGAGCTGCAAGTTCCGACCGGCGAACAGACAACCCTTGGTTGGTTGTGAGAAGCGCGAGCTGCAAGTTCCGACCGTGAACAGACAACCCTTGGTTGGACGTGAGAAGCGCGAGCTGCAAGTTCCGACCGTGAACAGACAACCCTTGGTTGGATGTGAGAAGCGCGAGCTGCAAGTTCCAACCGTGAACAGACAACCCTTGGTTGGACGTGATAAGCGTGAGCTGCAAGTTCCGACCGTGAACAGACAACCCTTGGTTGGACGTGAGAAGTGCGAGCTGCAAGTTCCGACAGTGAACAGACAACCCTTGGTTGGACGTGAGAAGTGCGAGCTGCAAGTTCCGACCGTGAACAGACAACCCTTGGTTGGACGTGAGAAGCGCGAGCTGCAAGTTCCGACCGGCGAACAGACAACCCTTGGTTGGACGTGAGAAGCGCGAGCTGCAAGTTCCGACCGGCGAACAGACAACCCTTGGTTGGACGTGAGAAGCGCGAAATGCAAGTTCCGACCGGCGAACAGACAACCCTTGGTTGGACGTGAGAAGCGCGAGCTGCAAGTTCCGACCGTGAACAGACAACCCTTGGTTGGACGTGATAAGCGTGAGCTGCAAGTTTCGACCGTGAACAGACAACCCTTGGTTGGACGTGATAAGCGTGAGCTGCAAGTTCCGACCGTGAACAGACAACCCTTGGTTGGACGTGATAAGCGCGAGCTGAAAGTTCCGACCGTGAACAGACAACCCTTGGTTGGATGTGAGAAGCGCGAGCTGCAAGTTCCGACCGTGAACAGACAACCCTTTGTTGGACGTAATAAGCGTGCACTGCAAGTTCCGACCGGCGAACAGACAACCCTTGGTTGGACGTGAGAAGCGCCAGCTGCAAGTTCTGACCGTGAACAGACAACCCTTGGTTGGACGTGAGAAGTGCGAGCTGCAAGTTCCGACCGTAAACAGACAACCCTTGGTTGGACGTGAGAAGCGCGAGCTGCAAGTTCTGACCGGCGAACAGACAACCCTTGGTTGGACGTGAGAAGCGCAAGCTGCAAGTTCTGACCGTGAACAGACAACCCTTGGTTGGACGTGAGAAGTGCGAGCTGCAAGTTCCGACCGTAAACAGACAACCCTTGGTTGGACGTGAGAAGCGCGAGCTGCAAGTTCCGACCGTGAACAGACAACCCTTGGTTGGACGTAAGAAGAGCGAGCTGCAAGTTCTGACCGGTGAACAGACAACCCTTGGTTGGATGTGAGAAGCGCGAGCTGCAAGTTCCGACCATGAACAGACAACCCTTGGTTGGACGTGAGAAGCGCGAGCTGCAAGTTCCGACCGTGAACAGACAACCCTTGGTCGGATGTGAGAAGCGCGAGCTGCAAGTTCCGACCGTGAACAGACACCTCTTGGTTGGACGTGAGAAGCGCGAGCTGCAAGTTCCGACCGGCGAACTGACAACCCTTGGTTGGACGTGAGAAGCGCGAGCGGCAAGTTCCGACCGTGAACAGACAACCCTTGGTTGGATGTGAGAAGCGCGAGCTGCAAGTTCCGACCGTGAACACACAACCCTTGGTTGGATGTGAGAAGCGCGAGCTGCAAGTTCCGACCGTGAACAGACAAACCTTGGTTGGACGTGATAAACGTGAGCTGCAAGTTCCGACCGTGAACAGACAACCCTTGGTTGGACGTGAGAAGCGCGAGCTGCAAGTTCCGACCGTGAACAGACAACCCTTGGTTGGACGTGAGAAGCGCGAGCTGCAAGTTCCGACCGTGAACAGACAACCCTTGGTTGGATGTGAGAAGCGCGAGCTGCAAGTTCCAACCGTGAACAGACAACCCTTGGTTGGACGTGATAAGCGTGAGCTGCAAGTTCCGACCGTGAACAGACAACCCTTGGTTGGACGTGAGAAGTGCGAGCTGCAAGTTCCGACCGTGAACAGACAACCCTTGGTTGGACGTGAGAAGCGCGAAATGCAAGTTCCGACCGGCGAACAGACAACCCTTGGTTGGACGTGAGAAGCGCGAGCTGCAAGTTCCGACCGTGAACAGACAACCCTTGGTTGGACGTGATAAGCGTGAGCTGCAAGTTCCGACCGTGAACAGACAACCCTTGGTTGGACGTGATAAGCGTGAGCTGCAAGTTTCGACCGTGAACAGACAACCCTTGGTTGGACGTGAGAAGTGCGAGCTGCAAGTTCCGACCGTGAACAGACAACCCTTGGTTGGACGTGATAAGCGTGAGCTGCAAGTTTCGACCGTGAACAGACAACCCTTGGTTGGACGTGAGAAGCGCGAGCTGCAAGTTCCGACCGTGAACAGACAACCCTTGGTTGGACGTGAGAAGCGCGAGCTGCAAGTTCCGACCAGCGAACAGACAACCCTTGGTTGGACGTGAGAAGCGCGAGCTGCAAGTTTCGACAGTGAACAGACAACCCTTGGTTGGATGTGAGAAGCGCGAGCTGCAAGTTCCAACCGTGAACAGACAACCCTTGGTTGGACGTGATAAGCGTGAGCTGCAAGTTCCGACCGTGAACAGACAACCCTTGGTTGGACGTGATAAGCGTGAGCTGCAAGTTCCGACCGTGAACAGACAACCCTTGGTTGGACGTGAGAAGTGCGAGCTGCAAGTTCCGACAGTGAACAGACAACCCTTGGTTGGACGTGATAAGCGTGAGCTGCAAGTTCCGACCGGGGAACAGACAACCCTTGGTTGGACGTGAGAAGTGCGAGCTGCAAGTTCCGACCGAGAACAGACAACCCTTGGTTGGACGTGAGAAGCGCGAGCTGCAAGTTCCGACCGGCGAACAGACAACCCTTGGTTGGACGTGAGAAGCGCGAGCTGCAAGTTCCGACCGTGAACAGACAACCCTTGGTTGGATGTGAGAAGCGCGAGCTGCAAGTTCCGACCGTGAACAGACAACCCTTGGTTGGATGTGAGAAGCGCGAGCTGCAAGTTCCGACCGTGAACAGACAACCCTTGGTTGGACGTGATAAGCGTGAGCATCAAGTTCCGACCGTGAACAGACAACCCTTGGTTGGACGTGAGAAGTGCGAGCTGCAAGTTCCGACCGTGAACAGACAACCCTTGGTTGGACGTAATAAGCGTGAGCTGCAAGTTCCGACCGGCGAACAGACAACCCTTGGTTGGACGTGAGAAGCACGAGCTGCAAGTTCCGACCGTGAACAGACAACCCTTGGTTGGACGTGAGAAGCGCGAGCTGCAAGTTCCGACCGTGAACAGACAACCCTTGGTTGGATGTGAGAAGCGCGAGCTGCAAGTTCCAACCGTGAACAGACAACCCTTGGTTGGACGTGATAAGCGTGAGCTGCAAGTTCCGACCGTGAACAGACAACCCTTGGTTGGACGTGAGAAGTGCGAGCTGCAAGTTCCGACCGTGAACAGACAACCCTTGGTTGGACGTGAGAAGTGCGAGCTGCAAGTTCCGACCGTGAACAGACAACCCTTGGTTGGACGTGAGAAGCGCGAGCTGCAAGTTCCGACCGGCGAACAGACAACCCTTGGTTGGACGTGAGAAGCGCGAGCTGCAAGTTCCGACCGGCGAACAGACAACCCTTGGTTGGACGTGAGAAGCGCGAAATGCAAGTTCCGACCGGCGAACAGACAACCCTTGGTTGGACGTGAGAAGCGCGAGCTGCAAGTTCCGACCGTGAACAGACAACCCTTGGTTGGACGTGATAAGCGTGAGCTGCAAGTTCCGACCGTGAACAGACAACCCTTGGTTGGACGTGAGAAGCGTGAGCTGCAAGTTTCGACCGTGAACAGACAACCCTTGGTTGGACGTGAGAAGTGCGAGCTGCAAGTTCCGACCGTGAACAGACAACCCTTGGTTGGACGTGATAAGCGTGAGCTGCAAGTTCCGACCGTGAACAGACAACCCTTGGTTGGACGTAAGAAGTGCGAGCTGCAAGTTCCGACCGTGAACAGACAACCCTTGGTTGGACGTGAGAAGCGCGAGCTGCAAGTTCCGACCGTGAACAGACAACCATTGGTTGGATATGAGAAGCGCGTGTTGCAAGTTCCGACCGTGAACAGACAACCCTTGGTTGGACGTGAGAAGTGCGAGCTGCAAGTTCCGACCGTGAACAGACAACCCTTGGTTGGACGTGATAAGCGTGAGCTGCAAGTTCCGACCGTGAACAGACAACCCTTGGTTGGACGTGATAAGCGTGAGCTGCAAGTTCCGAACGTGAACAGACAACCCTTGGTTGGACGTGATAAGCGCGAGCTGAAAGTTCCGACCGTGAACAGACAACCCTTGGTTGGATGTGAGAAGCGCGAGCTGCAAGTTCCGACCGTGAACAGACAACCCTTTGTTGGACGTAATAAGCGTGAGCTGCAAGTTCCGACCGGCGAACAGACAACCCTTGGTTGGACGTGAGAAGCGCCAGCTGCAAGTTCTGACCGTGAACAGACAACCCTTGGTTGGACGTGAGAAGTGCGAGCTGCAAGTTCCGACCGTAAACAGACAACCCTTGGTTGGACGTGAGAAGCGCGAGCTGCAAGTTCTGACCGGCGAACAGACAACCCTTGGTTGGACGTGAGAAGCGCAAGCTGCAAGTTCTGACCGTGAACAGACAACCCTTGGTTGGACGTGAGAAGTGCGAGCTGCAAGTTCCGACCGTAAACAGACAACCCTTGGTTGGACGTGAGAAGCGCGAGCTGCAAGTTCCGACCGTGAACAGACAACCCTTGGTTGGACGTGAGAAGAGCGAGCTGCAAGTTCTGACCGGTGAACAGACAACCCTTGGTTGGATGTGAGAAGCGCGAGCTGCAAGTTCCGACCATGAACAGACAACCGTTGGTTGGACGTGAGAAGCGCGAGCTGCAAGTTCCGACCGTGAACAGACAACCCTTGGTCGGATGTGAGAAGCGCGAGCTGCAAGTTCCGACCGTGAACAGACACCTCTTGGTTGGACGTGAGAAGCGCGAGCTGCAAGTTCCGACCGGCGAACTGACAACCCTTGGTTGGACGTGAGAAGCGCGAGCGGCAAGTTCCGACCGTGAACAGACAACCCTTGGTTGGATGTGAGAAGCGCGAGCTGCAAGTTCCGACCGTGAACAGACAACCCTTGGTTGGATGTGAGAAGCGCGAGCTGCAAGTTCCGACCGTGAACAGACAAACCTTGGTTGGACGTGATAAGCGTGAGCTGCAAGTTCCGACCGTGAACAGACAACCCTTGGTTGGACGTGAGAAGCGCGAGCTGCAAGTTCCGACCGTGAACAGACAACCCTTGGTTGGACGTGAGAAGCGCGAGCTGCAAGTTCCGACCGTGAACAGACAACCCTTGGTTGGATGTGAGAAGCGCGAGCTGCAAGTTCCAACCGTGAACAGACAACCCTTGGTTGGACGTGATAAGCGTGAGCTGCAAGTTCCGACCGTGAAAAGACAACCCTTGGTTGGACGTGAGAAGTGCGAGCTGCAAGTTCCGACCGTGAACAGACAACCCTTGGTTGGACGTGAAAAGTGCGAGCTGCAAGTTCCGACCGTGAACAGACAACCCTTGGTTGGACGTGAGAAGCGCGAGCTGCAAGTTCCGACCGTGAACAGACAACCCTTGGTTGGACGTGAGAAGCGCGAGCTGCAAGTTCCGACCAGCGAACAGACAACCCTTGGTTGGACGTGAGAAGCGCGAGCTGCAAGTTCCGACCGTGAACAGACAACCCTTGGTTGGACGTGAGAAGCGCGAGCTGCAAGTTTCGACAGTGAACAGACAACCCTTGGTTGGATGTGAGAAGCGCGAGCTGCAAGTTCCAACCGTGAACAGACAACCCTTGGTTGGACGTGATAAGCGTGAGCTGCAAGTTCCGACCGTGAACAGACAACCCTTGGTTGGACGTGATAAGCGTGAGCTGCAAGTTCCGACCGTGAACAGACAACCCTTGGTTGGACGTGAGAAGTGCGAGCTGCAAGTTCCGACCGTGAACAGACAACCCTTGGTTGGACGTGATAAGCGTGAGCTGCAAGTTCCGACCGGGGAACAGACAACCCTTGGTTGGACGTGAGAAGTGCGAGCTGCAAGTTCTGACCGAGAACAGACAACCCTTGGTTGGACGTGAGAAGCGCGAGCTGCAAGTTCCGACCGGCGAACAGACAACCCTTGGTTGGACGTGAGAAGCGCGAGCTGCAAGTTCCGACCGTGAACAGACAACCCTTGGTTGGACGTGAGAAGCGCGAGCTGCAAGTTCCGACCGTGAACAGACAACCCTTGGTTGGATGTGAGAAGCGCGAGCTGCAAGTTCCGACCGTGAACAGACAACCCTTGGTTGGATGTGAGAAGCGCGAGCTGCAAGTTCCGACCGTGAACAGACAACCCTTGGTTGGACGTGATAAGCGTGAGCATCAAGTTCCGACCGTGAACAGACAACCCTTGGTTGGACGTGAGAAGTGCGAGCTGCAAGTTCCGACCGTGAACAGACAACCCTTGGTTGGACGTAATAAGCGTGAGCTGCAAGTTCCGACCGGCGAACAGACAACCCTTGATTGGACGTGAGAAGCGCGAGCTGCAAGTTCCGACCGTGAACAGACAACCCTTGGTTGGACGTGAGATGCGCGAGCTGCAAGTTCCGACCGTGAACAGACAACCCTTGGTTGGATGTGAGAAGCGCGAGCTGCAAGTTCCAACCGTGAACAGACAACCCTTGGTTGGACGTGATAAGCGTGAGCTGCAAGTTCCGACCGTGAACAGACAACCCTTGGTTGGACGTGAGAAGTGCGAGCTGCAAGTTCCGACCGTGAACAGACAACCCTTGGTTGGACGTGAGAAGTGCGAGCTGCAAGTTCCGACCGTGAACAGACAACCCTTGGTTGGACGTGAGAAGCGCGAGCTGCAAGTTCCGACCGGCGAACAGACAACCCTTGGTTGGACGTGAGAAGCGCGAGCTGCAAGTTCCGACCGGCGAACAGACAACCCTTGGTTGGACGTGAGAAGCGCGAAATGCAAGTTCCGACCGGCGAACAGACAACCCTTGGTTGGACGTGAGAAGCGCGAGCTGCAAGTTCCGACCGTGAACAGACAACCCTTGGTTGGACGTGAGAAGCGCGAGCTGCAAGTTCCGACCGTGAACAGACAACCCTTGGTTGGATGTGAGAAGCGCGAGTTGCAAGTTCCGACCGTGAACAGACAACCCTTGGTTGGACGTGAGAAGTGCGAGCTGCAAGTTCCGACCGTGAATAGACAACCCTTGGTTGGACGTGATAAGCGTGAGCTGCAAGTTCCGACCGTGAACAGACAACCCTTGGTTGGACGTGATAAGCGTGAGCTGCAAGTTCCGACCGTGAACAGACAACCCTTGGTTGGACGTGATAAGCGCGAGCTGCAAGTTCCGACCGTGAACAGACAACCCTTGGTTGGATGTGAGAAGCGCGAGCTGCAAGTTCCGACCGTGAACAGACAACCCTTGGTTGGACGTGATAAGCGTGAGCTGCAAGTTCCGACCGTGAACAGACAACCCTTGGTTGGACGTGAGAAGCGCGAGCTGCAAGTTCCGACCGGCGAACAGACAACCCTTGGTTGGACGTGAGAAGCGCGAGCTGCAAGTTCCGACCGTGAACAGACAACCCTTGGTTGGACGTGAGAAGCGCGAGCTGCAAGTTCCGACCGTGAACAGACAACCCTTGGTTGGATGTGAGAAGCGCGAGCTGCAAGTTCCGACCGTGAACAGACAACCCTTGGTTGGATGTGAGAAGCGCGAGCTGCAAGTTCCGACCGTGAACAGACAACCCTTGGTTGGACGTGATAAGCGTGAGCATCAAGTTCCGACCGTGAACAGACAACCCTTGGTTGGACGTGAGAAGTGCGAGCTGCAAGTTCCGACCGTGAACAGACAACCCTTGGTTGGACGTAATAAGCGTGAGCTGCAAGTTCCGACCGGCGAACAGACAACCCTTGGTTGGACGTGAGAAGCGCGAGCTGCAAGTTCCGACCGTGAACAGACAACCCTTGGTTGGACGTGAGAAGCGCGAGCTGCAAGTTCCGACCGTGAACAGACAACACTTGGTTGGATGTGAGAAGCGCGAGCTGCAAGTTCCAACCGTGAACAGACAACCCTTGGTTGGACGTGATAAGCGTGAGCTGCAAGTTCCGACCGTGAACAGACAACCCTTGGTTGGACGTGAGAAGTGCGAGCTGCAAGTTCCGACCGTGAACAGACAACCCTTGGTTGGACGTGAGAAGTGCGAGCTGCAAGTTCCGACCGTGAACAGACAACCCTTGGTTGGACGTGAGAAGCGCGAGCTGCAAGTTCCGACCGGCGAACAGACAACCCTTGGTTGGACGTGAGAAGCGCGAGCTGCAAGTTCCGACCGGCGAACAGACAACCCTTGGTTGGACGTGAGAAGCGCGAAATGCAAGTTCCGACCGGCGAACAGACAACCCTTGGTTGGACGTGAGAAGCGCGAGCTGCAAGTTCCGACCGTGAACAGACAACCCTTGGTTGGACGTGATAAGCGTGAGCTGCAAGTTCCGACCGTGAACAGACAACCCTTGGTTGGACGTGAGAAGCGTGAGCTGCAAGTTTCGACCGTGAACAGACAAACCTTGGTTGGACGTGAGAAGTGCGAGCTGCAAGTTCCGACCGTGAACAGACAACCCTTGGTTGGACGTGATAAGCGTGAGCTGCAAGTTCCGACCGTGAACAGACAACCCTTGGTTGGACGTGAGAAGTGCGAGCTGCAAGTTCCGACCGTGAACAGACAACCCTTGGTTGGACGTGAGAAGCGCGAGCTGCAAGTTCCGACCGTGAACAGACAACCATTGGTTGGATGTGAGAAGCGCGTGTTGCAAGTTCCGACCGTGAACAGACAACCCTTGGTTGGACGTGAGAAGTGCGAGCTGCAAGTTCCGACCGTGAACAGACAACCCTTGGTTGGACGTGATAAGCGTGAGCTGCAAGTTCCGACCGTGAACAGACAACCCTTGGTTGGACGTGATAAGCGTGAGCTGCAAGTTCCGACCGTGAACAGACAACCCTTGGTTGGACGTGATAAGCGCGAGCTGAAAGTTCCGACCGTGAACAGACAACCCTTGGTTGGATGTGAGAAGCGCGAGCTGCAAGTTCCGACCGTGAACAGACAACCCTTTGTTGGACGTAATAAGCGTGAGCTGCAAGTTCCGACCGGCGAACAGACAACCCTTGGTTGGACGTGAGAAGCGCCAGCTGCAAGTTCTGACCGTGAACAGACAACCCTTGGTTGGACGTGAGAAGTGCGAGCTGCAAGTTCCGACCGTAAACAGACAACCCTTGGTTGGACGTGAGAAGCGCGAGCTGCAAGTTCTGACCGGCGAACAGACAACCCTTGGTTGGACGTGAGAAGCGCAAGCTGCAAGTTCTGACCGTGAACAGACAACCCTTGGTTGGACGTTAGAAGTGCGAGCTGCAAGTTCCGACCGTAAACAGACAACCCTTGGTTGGACGTGAGAAGCGCGAGCTGCAAGTTCCGACCGTGAACAGACAACCCTTGGTTGGACGTGAGAAGAGCGAGCTGCAAGTTCTGACCGGTGAACAGACAACCCTTGGTTGGATGTGAGAAGCGCGAGCTGCAAGTTCCGACCATGAACAGACAACCCTTGGTTGGACGTGAGAAGCGCGAGCTGCAAGTTCCGACCGTGAACAGACAACCCTTGGTCGGATGTGAGAAGCGCGAGCTGCAAGTTCCGACCGTGAACAGACACCTCTTGGTTGGACGTGAGAAGCGCGAGCTGCAAGTTCCGACCGGCGAACTGACAACCCTTGGTTGGACGTGAGAAGCGCGAGCGGCAAGTTCCGACCGTGAACAGACAACCCTTGGTTGGATGTGAGAAGCGCGAGCTGCAAGTTCCGACCGTGAACAGACAACCCTTGGTTGGATGTGAGAAGCGCGAGCTGCAAGTTCCGACCGTGAACAGACAAACCTTGGTTGGACGTGATAAGCGTGAGCTGCAAGTTCCGACCGTGAACAGACAACCCTTGGTTGGACGTGAGAAGCGCGAGCTGCAAGTTCCGACCGTGAACAGACAACCCTTGGTTGGACGTGAGAAGCGCGAGCTGCAAGTTCCGACCGTGAACAGACAACCCTTGGTTGGATGTGAGAAGCGCGAGCTGCAAGTTCCAACCGTGAACAGACAACCCTTGGTTGGACGTGATAAGCGTGAGCTGCAAGTTCCGACCGTGAACAGACAACCCTTGGTTGGACGTGAGAAGTGCGAGCTGCAAGTTCCGACCGTGAACAGACAACCCTTGGTTGGACGTGAGAAGTGCGAGCTGCAAGTTCCGACCGTGAACAGACAACCCTTGGTTGGACGTGAGAAGCGCGAGCTGCAAGTTCCGACCGTGAACAGACAACCCTTGGTTGGACGTGAGAAGCGCGAGCTGCAAGTTCCGACCAGCGAACAGACAACCCTTGGTTGGACGTGAGAAGCGCGAGCTGCAAGTTCCGACCGTGAACAGACAACCCTTGGTTGGACGTGAGAAGCGCGAGCTGCAAGTTTCGACAGTGAACAGACAACCCTTGGTTGGATGTGAGAAGCGCGAGCTGCAAGTTCCAACCGTGAACAGACAACCCTTGGTTGGACGTGATAAGCGTGAGCTGCAAGTTCCGACCGTGAACAGACAACCCTTGGTTGGACGTGATAAGCGTGAGCTGCAAGTTCCGACCGTGAACAGACAACCCTTGGTTGGACGTGAGAAGTGCGAGCTGCAAGTTCCGACCGTGAACAGACAACCCTTGGTTGGACGTGAGAAGCGCGAGCTGCAAGTTCCGACCGTGAACAGACAACCCTTGGTTGGACGTGAGAAGCGCGAGCTGCAAGTTCCGACCGTGAACAGACAACCCTTGGTTGGATGTGAGAAGCGCGAGCTGCAAGTTCCGACCGTGAACAGACAACCCTTGGTTGGACGTGATAAGCGTGAGCTGCAAGTTCCGACCGTGAACAGACAACCCTTGGTTGGACGTGAGAAGCGCGAGCTGCAAGTTCCGACCGGCGAACAGACAACCCTTGGTTGGACGTGAGAAGCGCGAGCTGCAAGTTCCGACCGTGAACAGACAACCCTTGGTTGGACGTGAGAAGCGCGAGCTGCAAGTTCCGACCGTGAACAGACAACCCTTGGTTGGATGTGAGAAGCGCGAGCTGCAAGTTCCGACCGTGAACAGACAACCCTTGGTTGGATGTGAGAAGCGCGAGCTGCAAGTTCCGACCGTGAACAGACAACCCTTGGTTGGACGTGATAAGCGTGAGCATCAAGTTCCGACCGTGAACAGACAACCCTTGGTTGGACGTGAGAAGTGCGAGCTGCAAGTTCCGACCGTGAACAGACAACCCTTGGTTGGACGTAATAAGCGTGAGCTGCAAGTTCCGACCGGCGAACAGACAACCCTTGGTTGGACGTGAGAAGCGCGAGCTGCAAGTTCCGACCGTGAACAGACAACCCTTGGTTGGACGTGAGAAGCGCGAGCTGCAAGTTCCGACCGTGAACAGACAACACTTGGTTGGATGTGAGAAGCGCGAGCTGCAAGTTCCAACCGTGAACAGACAACCCTTGGTTGGACGTGATAAGCGTGAGCTGCAAGTTCCGACCGTGAACAGACAACCCTTGGTTGGACGTGAGAAGTGCGAGCTGCAAGTTCCGACCGTGAACAGACAACCCTTGGTTGGACGTGAGAAGTGCGAGCTGCAAGTTCCGACCGTGAACAGACAACCCTTGGTTGGACGTGAGAAGCGCGAGCTGCAAGTTCCGACCGGCGAACAGACAACCCTTGGTTGGACGTGAGAAGCGCGAGCTGCAAGTTCCGACCGGCGAACAGACAACCCTTGGTTGGACGTGAGAAGCGCGAAATGCAAGTTCCGACCGGCGAACAGACAACCCTTGGTTGGACGTGAGAAGCGCGAGCTGCAAGTTCCGACCGTGAACAGACAACCCTTGGTTGGACGTGATAAGCGTGAGCTGCAAGTTCCGACCGTGAACAGACAACCCTTGGTTGGACGTGAGAAGCGTGAGCTGCAAGTTTCGACCGTGAACAGACAAACCTTGGTTGGACGTGAGAAGTGCGAGCTGCAAGTTCCGACCGTGAACAGACAACCCTTGGTTGGACGTGATAAGCGTGAGCTGCAAGTTCCGACCGTGAACAGACAACCCTTGGTTGGACGTGAGAAGTGCGAGCTGCAAGTTCCGACCGTGAACAGACAACCCTTGGTTGGACTGAGAAGCGCGAGCTGCAAGTTCCGACCGTGAACAGACAACCATTGGTTGGATGTGAGAAGCGCGTGTTGCAAGTTCCGACCGTGAACAGACAACCCTTGGTTGGACGTGAGAAGTGCGAGCTGCAAGTTCCGACCGTGAACAGACAACCCTTGGTTGGACGTGATAAGCGTGAGCTGCAAGTTCCGACCGTGAACAGACAACCCTTGGTTGGACGTGATAAGCGTGAGCTGCAAGTTCCGACCGTGAACAGACAACCCTTGGTTGGACGTGATAAGCGCGAGCTGAAAGTTCCGACCGTGAACAGACAACCCTTGGTTGGATGTGAGAAGCGCGAGCTGCAAGTTCCGACCGTGAACAGACAACCCTTTGTTGGACGTAATAAGCGTGAGCTGCAAGTTCCGACCGGCGAACAGACAACCCTTGGTTGGACGTGAGAAGCGCCAGCTGCAAGTTCTGACCGTGAACAGACAACCCTTGGTTGGACGTGAGAAGTGCGAGCTGCAAGTTCCGACCGTAAACAGACAACCCTTGGTTGGACGTGAGAAGCGCGAGCTGCAAGTTCTGACCGGCGAACAGACAACCCTTGGTTGGACGTGAGAAGCGCAAGCTGCAAGTTCTGACCGTGAACAGACAACCCTTGGTTGGACGTGAGAAGTGCGAGCTGCAAGTTCCGACCGTAAACAGACAACCCTTGGTTGGACGTGAGAAGCGCGAGCTGCAAGTTCCGACCGTGAACAGACAACCCTTGGTTGGACGTGAGAAGAGCGAGCTGCAAGTTCTGACCGGTGAACAGACAACCCTTGGTTGGATGTGAGAAGCGCGAGCTGCAAGTTCCGACCATGAACAGACAACCCTTGGTTGGACGTGAGAAGCGCGAGCTGCAAGTTCCGACCGTGAACAGACAACCCTTGGTCGGATGTGAGAAGCGCGAGCTGCAAGTTCCGACCGTGAACAGACACCTCTTGGTTGGACGTGAGAAGCGCGAGCTGCAAGTTCCGACCGGCGAACTGACAACCCTTGGTTGGACGTGAGAAGCGCGAGCGGCAAGTTCCGACCGTGAACAGACAACCCTTGGTTGGATGTGAGAAGCGCGAGCTGCAAGTTCCGACCGTGAACAGACAACCCTTGGTTGGATGTGAGAAGCGCGAGCTGCAAGTTCCGACCGTGAACAGACAAACCTTGGTTGGACGTGATAAGCGTGAGCTGCAAGTTCCGACCGTGAACAGACAACCCTTGGTTGGACGTGAGAAGCGCGAGCTGCAAGTTCCGACCGTGAACAGACAACCCTTGGTTGGACGTGAGAAGCGCGAGCTGCAAGTTCCGACCGTGAACAGACAACCCTTGGTTGGATGTGAGAAGCGCGAGCTGCAAGTTCCAACCGTGAACAGACAACCCTTGGTTGGACGTGATAAGCGTGAGCTGCAAGTTCCGACCGTGAACAGACAACCCTTGGTTGGACGTGAGAAGTGCGAGCTGCAAGTTCCGACCGTGAACAGACAACCCTTGGTTGGACGTGAGAAGTGCGAGCTGCAAGTTCCGACCGTGAACAGACAACCCTTGGTTGGACGTGAGAAGCGCGAGCTGCAAGTTCCGACCGTGAACAGACAACCCTTGGTTGGACGTGAGAAGCGCGAGCTGCAAGTTCCGACCAGCGAACAGACAACCCTTGGTTGGACGTGAGAAGCGCGAGCTGCAAGTTCCGACCGTGAACAGACAACCCTTGGTTGGACGTGAGAAGCGCGAGCTGCAAGTTTCGACAGTGAACAGACAACCCTTGGTTGGATGTGAGAAGCGCGAGCTGCAAGTTCCAACCGTGAACAGACAACCCTTGGTTGGACGTGATAAGCGTGAGCTGCAAGTTCCGACCGTGAACAGACAACCCTTGGTTGGACGTGATAAGCGTGAGCTGCAAGTTCCGACCGTGAACAGACAACCCTTGGTTGGACGTGAGAAGTGCGAGCTGCAAGTTCCGACCGTGAACAGACAACCCTTGGTTGGACGTGAGAAGCGCGAGCTGCAAGTTCCGACCGTGAACAGACAACCCTTGGTTGGACGTGAGAAGCGCGAGCTGCAAGTTCCGACCGTGAACAGACAACCCTTGGTTGGATGTGAGAAGCGCGAGCTGCAAGTTCCGACCGTGAACAGACAACCCTTGGTTGGACGTGAGAAGTGCGAGCTGCAAGTTCCGACCGTGAACAGACAACCCTTGGTTGGACGTAATAAGCGTGAGCTGCAAGTTCCGACCGGCGAACAGACAACCCTTGGTTGGACGTGAGAAGCGCGAGCTGCAAGTTCCGACCGTGAACAGACAACCCTTGGTTGGACGTGAGATGCGCGAGCTGCAAGTTCCGACCGTGAACAGACAACCCTTGGTTGGATGTGAGAAGCGCGAGCTGCAAGTTCCAACCGTGAACAGACAACCCTTGGTTGGACGTGATAAGCGTGAGCTGCAAGTTCCGACCGTGAACAGACAACCCTTGGTTGGACGTGAGAAGTGCGAGCTGCAAGTTCCGACCGTGAACAGACAACCCTTGGTTGGACGTGAGAAGTGCGAGCTGCAAGTTCCGACCGTGAACAGACAACCCTTGGTTGGACGTGAGAAGCGCGAGCTGCAAGTTCCGACCGGCGAACAGACAACCCTTGGTTGGACGTGAGAAGCGCGAGCTGCAAGTTCCGACCGGCGAACAGACAACCCTTGGTTGGACGTGAGAAGCGCGAAATGCAAGTTCCGACCGGCGAACAGACAACCCTTGGTTGGACGTGAGAAGCGCAAGCTGCAAGTTCCGACCGTGAACAGACAACCCTTGGTTGGACGTGAGAAGCGCGAGCTGCAAGTTCCGACCGTGAACAGACAACCCTTGGTTGGATGTGAGAAGCGCGAGTTGCAAGATCCGACCGTGAACAGACAACCCTTGGTTGGACGTGAGAAGTGCGAGCTGCAAGTTCCGACCGTGAATAGACAACCCTTGGTTGGACGTGATAAGCGTGAGCTGCAAGTTCCGACCGTGAACAGACAACCCTTGGTTGGACGTGATAAGCGTGAGCTGCAAGTTCCGACCGTGAACAGACAACCCTTGGTTGGACGTGATAAGCGCGAGCTGCAAGTTCCGACCGTGAACAGACAACACTTGGTTGGATGTGAGAAGCGCGAGCTGCAAGTTCCGACCGTGAACAGACAACCCTTGGTTGGACGTGATAAGCGTGAGCTGCAAGTTCCGACCGTGAACAGACAACCCTTGGTTGGACGTGATAAGCGTGAGCTGCAAGTTCCGACCGTGAACAGACAACCCTTGGTTGGACGTGATAAGCGCGAGCTGCAAGTTCCGACCGTGAACAGACAACCCTTGGTTGGATGTGAGAAGCGCGAGCTGCAAGTTCCGACCGTGAACAGACAACCCTTGGTTGGACGTGATAAGCGTGAGCTGCAAGTTCCGACCGTGAACAGACAACCCTTGGTTGGACGTGAGAAGCGCGAGCTGCAAGTTCCGACCGGCGAACAGACAACCCTTGGTTGGACGTGAGAAGCGCGAGCTGCAAGTTCCGACCGTGAACAGACAACCCTTGGTTGGACGTGAGAAGCGCGAGCTGCAAGTTCCGACCGTGAACAGACAACCCTTGGTTGGATGTAAGAAGCGCGAGCTGCAAGTTCCGACCGTGAACAGACAACCCTTGGTTGGATGTGAGAAGCGCGAGCTGCAAGTTCCGACCGTGAACAGACAACCCTTGGTTGGACGTGATAAGCGTGAGCATCAAGTTCCGACCGTGAACAGACAACCCTTGGTTGGACGTGAGAAGTGCGAGCTGCAAGTTCCGACCGTGAACAGACAACCCTTGGTTGGACGTAATAAGCGTGAGCTGCAAGTTCCGACCGGCGAACAGACAACCCTTGGTTGGACGTGAGAAGCGCGAGCTGCAAGTTCCGACCGTGAACAGACAACCCTTGGTTGGACGTGAGAAGCGCGAGCTGCAAGTTCCGACCGTGATTAGACAACACTTGGTTGGATGTGAGAAGCGCGAGCTGCAAGTTCCAACCGTGAACAGACAACCCTTGGTTGGACGTGATAAGCGTGAGCTGCAAGTTCCGACCGTGAACAGACAACCCTTGGTTGGACGTGAGAAGTGCGAGCTGCAAGTTCCGACCGTGAACAGACAACCCTTGGTTGGACGTGAGAAGTGCGAGCTGCAAGTTCCGACCGTGAACAGACAACCCTTGGTTGGACGTGAGAAGCGCGAGCTGCAAGTTCCGACCGGCGAACAGACAACCCTTGGTTGGACGTGAGAAGCGCGAGCTGCAAGTTCCGACCGGCGAACAGACAACCCTTGGTTGGACGTGAGAAGCGCGAAATGCAAGTTCCGACCGGCGAACAGACAACCCTTGGTTGGACGTGAGAAGCGCGAGCTGCAAGTTCCGACCGTGAACAGACAACCCTTGGTTGGACGTGATAAGCGTGAGCTGCAAGTTCCGACCGTGAACAGACAACCCTTGGTTGGACGTGAGAAGCGTGAGCTGCAAGTTTCGACCGTGAACAGACAAACCTTGGTTGGACGTGAGAAGTGCGAGCTGCAAGTTCCGACCGTGAACAGACAACCCTTGGTTGGACGTGATAAGCGTGAGCTGCAAGTTCCGACCGTGAACAGACAACCCTTGGTTGGACGTGAGAAGTGCGAGCTGCAAGTTCCGACCGTGAACAGACAACCCTTGGTTGGACGTGAGAAGCGCGAGCTGCAAGTTCCGACCGTGAACAGACAACCATTGGTTGGATGTGAGAAGCGCGTGTTGCAAGTTCCGACCGTGAACAGACAACCCTTGGTTGGACGTGAGAAGTGCGAGCTGCAAGTTCCGACCGTGAACAGACAACCCTTGGTTGGACGTGATAAGCGTGAGCTGCAAGTTCCGACCGTGAACAGACAACCCTTGGTTGGACGTGATAAGCGTGAGCTGCAAGTTCCGACCGTGAACAGACAACCCTTGGTTGGACGTGATAAGCGCGAGCTGAAAGTTCCGACCGTGAACAGACAACCCTTGGTTGGATGTGAGAAGCGCGAGCTGCAAGTTCCGACCGTGAACAGACAACCCTTTGTTGGACGTAATAAGCGTGAGCTGCAAGTTCCGACCGGTGAACAGACAACCCTTGGTTGGACGTGAGAAGCGCCAGCTGCAAGTTCTGACCGTGAACAGACAACCCTTGGTTGGACGTGAGAAGTGCGAGCTGCAAGTTCCGACCGTAAACAGACAACCCTTGGTTGGACGTGAGAAGCGCGAGCTGCAAGTTCTGACCGGCGAACAGACAACCCTTGGTTGGACGTGAGAAGCGCAAGCTGCAAGTTCTGACCGTGAACAGACAACCCTTGGTTGGACGTGAGAAGTGCGAGCTGCAAGTTCCGACCGTAAACAGACAACCCTTGGTTGGACGTGAGAAGCGCGAGCTGCAAGTTCCGACCGTGAACAGACAACCCTTGGTTGGACGTGAGAAGAGCGAGCTGCAAGTTCTGACCGGTGATCAGACAACCCTTGGTTGGATGTGAGAAGCGCGAGCTGCAAGTTCCGACCATGAACAGACAACCCTTGGTTGGACGTGAGAAGCGCGAGCTGCAAGTTCCGACCGTGAACAGACAACCCTTGGTCGGATGTGAGAAGCGCGAGCTGCAAGTTCCGACCGTGAACAGACACCTCTTGGTTGGACGTGAGAAGCGCGAGCTGCAAGTTCCGACCGGCGAACTGACAACCCTTGGTTGGACGTGAGAAGCGCGAGCGGCAAGTTCCGACCGTGAACAGACAACCCTTGGTTGGATGTGAGAAGCGCGAGCTGCAAGTTCCGACCGTGAACAGACAACCCTTGGTTGGATGTGAGAAGCGCGAGCTGCAAGTTCCGACCGTGAACAGACAAACCTTGGTTGGACGTGATAAGCGTGAGCTGCAAGTTCCGACCGTGAACAGACAACCCTTGGTTGGACGTGAGAAGCGCGAGCTGCAAGTTCCGACCGTGAACAGACAACCCTTGGTTGGACGTGAGAAGCGCGAGCTGCAAGTTCCGACCGTGAACAGACAACCCTTGGTTGGATGTGAGAAGCGCGAGCTGCAAGTTCCAACCGTGAACAGACAACCCTTGGTTGGACGTGATAAGCGTGAGCTGCAAGTTCCGACCGTGAACAGACAACCCTTGGTTGGACGTGAGAAGTGCGAGCTGCAAGTTCCGACCGTGAACAGACAACCCTTGGTTGGACGTGAGAAGTGCGAGCTGCAAGTTCCGACCGTGAACAGACAACCCTTGGTTGGACGTGAGAAGCGCGAGCTGCAAGTTCCGACCGTGAACAGACAACCCTTGGTTGGACGTGAGAAGCGCGAGCTGCAAGTTCCGACCAGCGAACAGACAACCCTTGGTTGGACGTGAGAAGCGCGAGCTGCAAGTTCCGACCGTGAACAGACAACCCTTGGTTGGACGTGAGAAGCGCGAGCTGCAAGTTTCGACAGTGAACAGACAACCCTTGGTTGGATGTGAGAAGCGCGAGCTGCAAGTTCCAACCGTGAACAGACAACCCTTGGTTGGACGTGATAAGCGTGAGCTGCAAGTTCCGACCGTGAACAGACAACCCTTGGTTGGACGTGATAAGCGTGAGCTGCAAGTTCCGACCGTGAACAGACAACCCTTGGTTGGACGTGAGAAGTGCGAGCTGCAAGTTCCGACCGTGAACAGACAACCCTTGGTTGGACGTGATAAGCGTGAGCTGCAAGTTCCGACCGGGGAACAGACAACCCTTGGTTGGACGTGAGAAGTGCGAGCTGCAAGTTCCGACCGAGAACAGACAACCCTTGGTTGGACGTGAGAAGCGCGAGCTGCAAGTTCCGACCGGCGAACAGACAACCCTTGGTTGGACGTGAGAAGCGCGAGCTGCAAGTTCCGACCGTGAACAGACAACCCTTGGTTGGACGTGAGAAGCGCGAGCTGCAAGTTCCGACCGTGAACAGACAACCCTTGGTTGGATGTGAGAAGCGCGAGCTGCAAGTTCCGACCGTGAACAGACAACCCTTGGTTGGACGTGAGAAGTGCGAGCTGCAAGTTCCGACCGTGAACAGACAACCCTTGGTTGGACGTAATAAGCGTGAGCTGCAAGTTCCGACCGGCGAACAGACAACCCTTGGTTGGACGTGAGAAGCGCGAGCTGCAAGTTCCGACCGTGAACAGACAACCCTTGGTTGGACGTGAGATGCGCGAGCTGCAAGTTCCGACCGTGAACAGACAACCCTTGGTTGGATGTGAGAAGCGCGAGCTGCAAGTTCCAACCGTGAACAGACAACCCTTGGTTGGACGTGATAAGCGTGAGCTGCAAGTTCCGACCGTGAACAGACAACCCTTGGTTGGACGTGAGAAGTGCGAGCTGCAAGTTCCGACCGTGAACAGACAACCCTTGGTTGGACGTGAGAAGTGCGAGCTGCAAGTTCCGACCGTGAACAGACAACCCTTGGTTGGACGTGAGAAGCGCGAGCTGCAAGTTCCGACCGGCGAACAGACAACCCTTGGTTGGACGTGAGAAGCGCGAGCTGCAAGTTCCGACCGGCGAACAGACAACCCTTGGTTGGACGTGAGAAGCGCGAAATGCAAGTTCCGACCGGCGAACAGACAACCCTTGGTTGGACGTGAGAAGCGCGAGCTGCAAGTTCCGACCGTGAACAGACAACCCTTGGTTGGACGTGAGAAGCGCGAGCTGCAAGTTCCGACCGTGAACAGACAACCCTTGGTTGGATGTGAGAAGCGCGAGTTGCAAGATCCGACCGTGAACAGACAACCCTTGGTTGGACGTGAGAAGTGCGAGCTGCAAGTTCCGACCGTGAATAGACAACCCTTGGTTGGACGTGATAAGCGTGAGCTGCAAGTTCCGACCGTGAACAGACAACCCTTGGTTGGACGTGATAAGCGTGAGCTGCAAGTTCCGACCGTGAACAGACAACCCTTGGTTGGACGTGATAAGCGCGAGCTGCAAGTTCCGACCGTGAACAGACAACACTTGGTTGGATGTGAGAAGCGCGAGCTGCAAGTTCCGACCGTGAACAGACAACCCTTGGTTGGACGTGATAAGCGTGAGCTGCAAGTTCCGACCGTGAACAGACAACCCTTGGTTGGACGTGAGAAGTGCGATTTGCAAGTTCCGACCGTAAACAGACAACCCTTGGTTGGACGTGATAAGCGTGAGCTGCAAGTTCCGACCGTGAACAGACAACCCTTGGTTGGACGTGATAAGCGTGAGCTGCAAGTTCCGACCGTGAACAGACAACCCTTGGTTGGACGTGATAAGCGCGAGCTGCAAGTTCCGACCGTGAACAGACAACCCTTGGTTGGACGTGAGAAGCGCGAGCTGCAAGTTCAAACCGTGAACAGACAACCCTTGGTTGGACGTGATAAGCGCGAGCTTCAAGTTCCGACCGTGAACAGACAACCCTTGGTAGGACGTGAGAAGCGCGAGCTGCAAGTTCCGACCGTGAACAGACAACCCTTGGTTGGACGTGATAAGCGCGAGCTGCAAGTTACGACCGTGATTAGACAACCCTTGGTTGGACGTGAGAAGCGCTAGCTGCAAGTTCCGACCGTGAACAGACAACCCTTGGTTGGACGTGAGAAGCGCGAGCTGCAAGTTCCCACCGTGAAAAGACAACCCTTGGTTGGACGTGAGAAGCGCGAGCTGCAAGTTCCGACCGTGAACAGACAACCCTTGGTTGGACGTGAGAAGCGCGAGCTGCAAGTTCTGACCGTGAACAGACAACCCTTGGTTGGACGTGATAAGCGCGAGCTGCAAGTTCCGACCGTGAACAGACAACCCTTGGTTGGACGTGATAAGCGTGAGCTGCAAGTTCCGACCGTGAACAGACAACCCTTGGTTGGACGTGAGAAGTGCGAGCTGCAAGTTCCGACCGTGAACAGACAACCCTTGGTTGGACGTAATAAGCGTGAGCTGCAAGTTCCGACCGGCGAACAGACAACCCTTGGTTGGACGTGAGAAGCGCGAGCTGCAAGTTCCGACCGTGAACAGACAACCCTAGGTTGGACGTGAGAAGCGCGAGCTGCAAGTTCCGACCGTGAACAGACAACCCTTGGTTGGATGTGAGAAGCGCGAGCTGCAAGTTCCAACCGTGAACAGACAACCCTTGGTTGGACGTGATAAGCGTGAGCTGCAAGTTCCGACCGTGAACAGACAACCCTTGGTTGGACGTGAGAAGTGCGAGCTGCAAGTTCCGACCGTGAACAGACAACCCTTGGTTGGACGTGAGAAGTGCGAGCTGCAAGTTCCGACCGTGAACAGACAACCCTTGGTTGGACGTGAGAAGCGCGAGCTGCAAGTTCCGACCGGCGAACAGACAACCCTTGGTTGGACGTGAGAAGCGCGAGCTGCAAGTTCCGACCGGCGAACAGACAACCCTTGGTTGGACGTGAGAAGCGCGAAATGCAAGTTCCGACCGGCGAACAGACAACCCTTAGTTGGACGTGAGAAGCGCGAGCTGCAAGTTCCGACCGTGAACAGACAACCCTTGGTTGGACGTGATAAGCGTGAGCTGCAAGTTCCGACCGTGAACAGACAACCCTTGGTTGGACGTGATAAGCGTGAGCTGCAAGTTTCGACCGTGAACAGACAACCCTTGGTTGGACGTGAGAAGTGCGAGCTGCAAGTTCCGACCGTGAACAGACAACCCTTGGTTGGACGTGATAAGCGTGAGCTGCAAGTTCCGACCGTGAACAGACAACCCTTGGTTGGACGTGAGAAGTGCGAGCTGCAAGTTCCGACCGTGAACAGACAACCCTTGGTTGGACGTGAGAAGCGCGAGCTGCAAGTTCCGACCGTGAACAGACAACCCTTGGTTGGACGTGAGAAGTGCGAGCTGCAAGTTCCGACCGTGAACAGACAACCCTTGGTTGGACGTGAAAAGTGCGAGCTGCAAGTTCCGACCGTGAACAGACAACCCTTGGTTGGACGTGAGAAGCGCGAGCTGCAAGTTCCGACCGCAAACAGACAACCCTTGGTTGGACGTGATAAGCGTGAGCTGCAAGTTCCGACCGTGAACAGACAACCCTTGGTTGGACGTGAGAAGTGCGAGCTGCAAGTTCCGACCGTGAACAGACAAACCTTGGTTGGACGTGATAAGCGTGAGCTGCAAGTTCCGACCGTGAACAGACAACCCTTGGTTGGACGTGAGAAGTGCGAGCTGCAAGTTCCGACCGTGAACAGACAACCCTTGGTTGGACGTGAGAAGCGCGAGCTGCAAGTTCCGACCGGCGAACAGACAACCCTTGGTTGGACGTGAGAAGCGCGAGCTGCAAGTTCCGACCGGCGAACAGACAACCCTTGGTTAGACGTGAGAAGCGCGAAATGCAAGTTCCGACCGGCGAACAGACAACCCTTCGTTGGACGTGAGAAGCGCGAGCTGCAAGTTCCGACCAGCGAACAGACAACCCTTGGTTGGACGTGAGAAGCGCGAGCTGCAAGTTCCGACCGTGAACAGACAACCCTTGGTTGGACGTGAGAAGCGCGAGCTGCAAGTTTCGACAGTGAACAGACAACCCTTGGTTGGATGTGAGAAGCGCGAGCTGCAAGTTCCAACCGTGAACAGACAACCCTTGGTTGGACGTGATAAGCGTGAGCTGCAAGTTTCGACCGTGAACAGACAACCCTTGGTTGGACGTGATAAGCGTGAGCTGCAAGTTCCGACCGTGAACAGACAACCCTTGGTTGGACGTGAGAAGTGCGAGCTGCAAGTTCCGACCGTGAACAGACAACCCTTGGTTGGACGTGATAAGCGTGAGCTGCAAGTTCCGACCGGGGAACAGACAACCCTTGGTTGGACGTGAGAAGTGCGAGCTGCAAGTTCCGACCGAGAACAGACAACCCTTGGTTGGACGTGAGAAGCGCGAGCTGCAAGTTCCGAACGGCGAACAGACAACCCTTGGTTGGACGTGAGAAGCGCGAGCTGCAAGTTCCGACCGTGAACAGACAACCCTTGGTTGGACGTGAGAAGCGCGAGCTGCAAGTTCCGACCATGAACAGACAACCCTTGGTTGGATGTGAGAAGCGCGAGCTGCAAGTTCCGACCGTGAACAGACAACCCTTGGTTGGATGTGAGAAGCGCGAGCTGCAAGTTCCGACCGTGAACAGACAACCCTTGGTTGGACGTGATAAGCGTGAGCATCAAGTTCCGACCGTGAACAGACAACCCTTGGTTGGACGTGAGAAGTGCGAGCTGCAAGTTCCGACCGTGAACAGACAACCCTTGGTTGGACGTAATAAGCGTGAGCTGCAAGTTCCGAACGGCGAACAGACAACCCTTGGTTGGACGTGAGAAGCGCGAGCTGCAAGTTCCGACCGTGAACAGACAACCCTTGGTTGGACGTGAGAAGCGCGAGCTGCAAGTTCCGACCGTGAACAGACAACCCTTGGTTGGATGTGAGAAGCGCGAGCTGCAAGTTCCAACCGTGAACAGACAACCCTTGGTTGGACGTGATAAGCGTGAGCTGCAAGTTCCGACCGTGAACAGACAACCCTTGGTTGGACGTGAGAAGTGCGAGCTGCAAGTTCCGACCGTGAACAGACAACCCTTGGTTGGACGTGAGAAGTGCGAGCTGCAAGTTCCGACCGTGAACAGACAACCCTTGGTTGGACGTGAGAAGCGCGAGCTGCAAGTTCCGACCGGCGAACAGACAACCCTTGGTTGGACGTGAGAAGCGCGAGCTGCAAGTTCCGACCGGCGAACAGACAACCCTTGGTTGGACGTGAGAAGCGCGAGCTGCAAGTTCCGACCGGCGAACAGACAACCCTTGGTTGGACGTGAGAAGCGCGAAATGCAAGTTCCGACCGGCGAACAGACAACCCTTGGTTGGACGTGAGAAGCGCGAGCTGCAAGTTCAGACCGTGAACAGACAACCCTTGGTTGGACGTGATAAGCGTGAGCTGCAAGTTCCGACCGTGAACAGACAACCCTTGGTTGGACGTGATAAGCGTGAGCTGCAAGTTTCGACCGTGAACAGACAACCCTTGGTTGGACGTGAGAAGTGCGAGCTGCAAGTTCCGACCGTGAACAGACAACACTTGGTTGGACGTGATAAGCGTGAGCTGCAAGTTCCGACCGTGAACAGACAACCCTTGGTTGGACGTGAGAAGTGCGAGCTGCAAGTTCCGACCGTGAACAGACAACCCTTGGTTGGACGTGAGAAGCGCGAGCTGCAAGTTCCGACCGTGAACAGACAACCCTTGGTTGGATGTGAGAAGCGCGTGTTGCAAGTTCCGACCGTGAACAGACAACCCTTGGTTGGACGTGAGAAGTGCGAGCTGCAAGTTCCGACCGTGAACAGACAACCCTTGGTTGGACGTGATAAGCGTGAGCTGCAAGTTCCGACCGTGAACAGACAACCCTTGGTTGGACGTGATAAGCGTGAGCTGCAAGTTCCGACCGTGAACAGACAACCCTTGGTTGGACGTGATAAGCGCGAGCTGCAAGTTCCGACCGTGAACAGACAACCCTTGGTTGGATGTGAGAAGCGCGAGCTGCAAGTTCCGACCGTGAACAGACAACCCTTGGTTGGACGTAATAAGCGTGAGCTGCAAGTTCCGACCGGCGAACAGACAACCCTTGGTTGGACGTGAGAAGCGCCAGCTGCAAGTTCTGACCGTGAACAGACAACCCTTGGTTGGACGTGAGAAGTGCGAGCTGCAAGTTCCGACCGTAAACAGACAACCCTTGGTTGGACGTGAGAAGCGCGAGCTGCAAGTTCTGACCGGCGAACAGACAACCCTTGGTTGGACGTGAGAAGCGCAAGCTGCAAGTTCTGACCGTGAACAGACAACCCTTGGTTGGACGTGAGAAGTGCGAGCTGCAAGTTCCGACCGTAAACAGACAACCCTTGGTTGGACGTGAGAAGCGCGAGCTGCAAGTTCCGACCGTGAACAGACAACCCTTGGTTGGACGTGAGAAGAGCGAGCTGCAAGTTCTGACCGGTGAACAGACAACCCTTGGTTGGATATGAGAAGCGCGAGCTGCAAGTTCCGACCATGAACAGACAACCCTTGGTTGGACGTGAGAAGCGCGAGCTGCAAGTTCCGACCGTGAACAGACAACCCTTGGTCGGATGTGAGAAGCGCGAGCTGCAAGTTCCGACCGTGAACAGACAACTCTTGGTTGGACGTGAGAAGCGCGAGCTGCAAGTTCCGACCGGCGAACTGACAACCCTTGGTTGGACGTGAGAAGCGCGAGCGGCAAGTTCCGACCGTGAACAGACAACCCTTGGTTGGATGTGAGAAGCGCGAGCTGCAAGTTCCGACCGTGAACAGACAACCCTTGGTTGGATGTGAGAAGCGCGAGCTGCAAGTTCCGACCGTGAACAGACAAACCTTGGTTGGACGTGATAAGCGTGAGCTGCAAGTTCCGACCGTGAACAGACAACCCTTGGTTGGACGTGAGAAGTGCGAGCTGCAAGTTCCGACCGTGAACAGACAACCCTTGGTTGGACGTGAGAAGCGCGAGCTGCAAGTTCCGACCGGCGAACAGACAACCCTTGGTTGGACGTGAGAAGCGCGAGCTGCAAGTTCCGACCGGCGAACAGACAACCCTTGGTTGGACGTGAGAAGCGCGAAATGCAAGTTCCGACCGGCGAACAGACAACCCTTGGTTGGACGTGATAAGCGCGAGCTGCAAGTTCCGACCAGCGAACAGACAACCCTTGGTTGGACGTGAGAAGCGCGAGCTGCAAGTTCCGACCGTGAACAGACAACCCTTGGTTGGACGTGAGAAGCGCGAGCTGCAAGTTTCGACAGTGAACAGACAACCCTTGGTTGGATGTGAGAAGCGCGAGCTGCAAGTTCCAACCGTGAACAGACAACCCTTGGTTGGACGTGATAAGCGTGAGCTGCAAGTTCCGACCGTGAACAGACAACCCTTGGTTGGACGTGATAAGCGTGAGCTGCAAGTTCCGACCGTGAACAGACAACCCTTGGTTGGACGTGAGAAGTGCGAGCTGCAAGTTCCGACCGTGAACAGACAACCCTTGGTTGGACATGATAAGCGTGAGCTGCAAGTTCCGACCGGGGAACAGACAACCCTTGGTTGGACGTGAGAAGTGCGAGCTGCAAGTTCCGACCGAGAACAGACAACCCTTGGTTGGACGTGAGAAGCGCGAGCTGCAAGTTCCGACCGGCGAACAGACAACCCTTGGTTGGACGTGAGAAGCGCGAGCTGCAAGTTCCGACCGTGAACAGACAACCCTTGGTTGGACGTGAGAAATGCGAGCTGCAAGTTCCGACCGTGAACAGACAACCCTTGGTTGGACGTGATAAGCGCGAGCTGCAAGTTCCGACCGTGAACAGACAACCCTTGGTTGGACGTGATAAGCGTGAGCTGAAGTTCCGACCGTGAACAGACAACCCTTGGTTGGACGTGATAAGCGTGAGCTGCAAGTTCCGACCGTGAACAGACAACCCTTGGTTGGACGTGAGAAGTGCGAGCTGCAAGTTCCGACCGTGAACAGACAACCCTTGGTTGGACGTGATAAGCGTGAGCTGCAAGTTCCGACCGGGGAACAGACAACCCTTGGTTGGACGTGAGAAGTGCGAGCTGCAAGTTCCGACCGAGAACAGACAACCCTTGGTTGGACGTGAGAAGCGCGAGCTGCAAGTTCCGACCGGCGAACAGACAACCCTTGGTTGGACGTGAGAAGCGCGAGCTGCAAGTTCCGACCGTGAACAGACAACCCTTGGTTGGACGTGAGAAGCGCGAGCTGCAAGTTCCGACCGTGAACAGACAACCCTTGGTTGGATGTGAGAAGCGCGAGCTGCAAGTTCCGACCGTGAACAAACAACCCTTGGTTGGATGTGAGAAGCGCGAGCTGCAAGTTCCGACCGTGAACAGACACCCCTTGGTTGGACGTGATAAGCGTGAGCATCAAGTTCCGACCGTGAACAGACAACCCTTGGTTGGACTCGAGAAGTGCGAGCTGCAAGTTCCGACCGTGAACAGACAACCCTTGGTTGGACGTAATAAGCGTGAGCTGCAAGTTCCGACCGGCGAACAGACAACCCTTGGTTGGACGTGAGAAGCGCGAGCAGCAAGTTCCGACCGTGAACAGACAACCCTAGGTTGGACGTGAGAAGCGCGAGCTGCAAGTTCCGACCGTGAACAGACAACCCTTGGTTGGATGTGAGAAGCGCGAGCTGCAAGTTCCAACCGTGAACAGACAACCCTTGGTTGGACGTGATAAGCGTGAGCTGCAAGTTCCGACCGTGAACAGACAACCCTTGGTTGGACGTGAGAAGTGCGAGCTGCAAGTTCCGACCGTGAACAGACAACCCTTGGTTGGACGTGAGAAGTGCGAGCTGCAAGTTCCGACCGTGAACAGACAACCCTTGGTTGGACGTGAGAAGCGCGAGCTGCAAGTTCCGACCGGCGAACAGACAACCCTTGGTTGGACGTGAGAAGCGCGAGCTGCAAGTTCCGACCGGCGAACAGACAACCCTTGGTTGGACGTGAGAAGCGCGAAATGCAAGTTCCGACCGTAAACAGACAACCCTTGGTTGGACGTGAGAAGCGCGAGCTGCAAGTTCCGACCGTGAACAGACAACCCTTGGTTGGACGTGATAAGCGTGAGCTGCAAGTTCCGACCGTGAACAGACAACCCTTGGTTGGACGTGATAAGCGTGAGCTGCAAGTTTCGACCGTGAACAGACAACCCTTGGTTGGACGTGAGAAGTGCGAGCTGCAAGTTCCGACCGTGAACAGACAACCCTTGGTTGGACGTGATAAGCGTGAGCTGCAAGTTCCGACCGTGAACAGACAACCCTTGATTGGACGTGAGAAGTGCGAGCTGCAAGTTCCGACCGTGAACAGACAACCCTTGGTTGGACGTGAGAAGCGCGAGCTGCAAGTTCCGACCGTGAACAGACAACCCTTGGTTGGACGTGAGAAGTGCGAGCTGCAAGTTCCGACCGTGAACAGACAACCCTTGGTTGGACGTGAAAAGTGCGAGCTGCAAGTTCCGACCGTGAACAGACAACCCTTGGTTGGACGTGAGAAGCGCGAGCTGCAAGTTCCGACCGCAAACAGACAACCCTTGGTTGGACGTGATAAGCGTGAGCTGCAAGTTCCGACCGTGAACAGACAACCCTTGGTTGGACGTGAGAAGTGCGAGCTGCAAGTTCCGACCGTGAACAGACAAACCTTGGTTGGACGTGATAAGCGTGAGCTGCAAGTTCCGACCGTGAACAGACAACCCTTGGTTGGACGTGAGAAGTGCGAGCTGCAAGTTCCGACCGTGAACAGACAACCCTTGGTTGGACGTGAGAAGCGCGAGCTGCAAGTTCCGACCGGCGAACAGACAACCCTTGGTTGGACGTGAGAAGCGCGAGCTGCAAGTTCCGACCGGCGAACAGACAACCCTTGGTTAGACGTGAGAAGCGCGAAATGCAAGTTCCGACCGGCGAACAGACAACCCTTCGTTGGACGGGAGAAGCGCGAGCTGCAAGTTCCGACCAGCGAACAGACAACCCTTGGTTGGACGTGAGAAGCGCGAGCTGCAAGTTCCGACCGTGAACAGACAACCCTTGGTTGGACGTGAGAAGCGCGAGCTGCAAGTTTCGACAGTGAACAGACAACCCTTGGTTGGATGTGAGAAGCGCGAGCTGCAAGTTCCAACCGTGAACAGACAACCCTTGGTTGGACGTGATAAGCGTGAGCTGCAAGTTTCGACCGTGAACAGACAACCCTTGGTTGGACGTGATAAGCGTGAGCTGCAAGTTCCGACCGTGAACAGACAACCCTTGGTTGGACGTGAGAAGTGCGAGCTGCAAGTTCCGACCGTGAACAGACAACCCTTGGTTGGACGTGATAAGCGTGAGTTGCAAGTTCCGACCGGGGAACAGACAACCCTTGGTTGGACGTGAGAAGTGCGAGCTGCAAGTTCCGACCGAGAACAGACAACCCTTGGTTGGACGTGAGAAGCGCGAGCTGCAAGTTCCGAACGGCGAACAGACAACCCTTGGTTGGACGTGAGAAGCGCGAGCTGCAAGTTCCGACCGTGAACAGACAACCCTTGGTTGGACGTGAGAAGCGCGAGCTGCAAGTTCCGACCATGAACAGACAACCCTTGGTTGGATGTGAGAAGCGCGAGCTGCAAGTTCCGACCGTGAACAGACAACCCTTGGTTGGATGTGAGAAGCGCGAGCTGCAAGTTCCGACCGTGAACAGACAACCCTTGGTTGGACGTGATAAGCGTGAGCATCAAGTTCCGACCGTGAACAGACAACCCTTGGTTGGACGTGAGAAGTGCGAGCTGCAAGTTCCGACCGTGAACAGACAACCCTTGGTTGGACGTAATAAGCGTGAGCTGCAAGTTCCGAACGGCGAACAGACAACCCTTGGTTGGACGTGAGAAGCGCGAGCTGCAAGTTCCGACCGTGAACAGACAACCCTTGGTTGGACGTGAGAAGCGCGAGCTGCAAGTTCCGACCGTGAACAGACAACCCTTGGTTGGATGTGAGAAGCGCGAGCTGCAAGTTCCAACCGTGAACAGACAACCCTTGGTTGGACGTGATAAGCGTGAGCTGCAAGTTCCGACCGTGAACAGACAACCCTTGGTTGGACGTGAGAAGTGCGAGCTGCAAGTTCCGACCGTGAACAGACAACCCTTGGTTGGACGTGAGAAGTGCGAGCTGCAAGTTCCGACCGTGAACAGACAACCCTTGGTTGGACGTGAGAAGCGCGAGCTGCAAGTTCCGACCGGCGAACAGAAAACCCTTGGTTGGACGTGAGAAGCGCGAGCTGCAAGTTCCGACCGGCGAACAGACAACCCTTGGTTGGACGTGAGAAGCGCGAGCTGCTAGTTCCGACCGGCGAACAGACAACCCTTGGTTGGACGTGAGAAGCGCGAAATGCAAGTTCCGACCGGCGAACAGACAACCCTTGGTTGGACGTGAGAAGCGCGAGCTGCAAGTTCAGACCGTGAACAGACAACCCTTGGTTGGACGTGATAAGCGTGAGCTGCAAGTTCCGACCGTGAACAGACAACCCTTGGTTGGACGTGATAAGCGTGAGCTGCAAGTTTCGACCGTGAACAGACAACCCTTGGTTGGACGTGAGAAGTGCGAGCTGCAAGTTCCGACCGTGAACAGACAACCCTTGGTTGGACGTGATAAGCGTGAGCTGCAAGTTCCGACCGTGAACAGACAACCCTTGGTTGGACGTGAGAAGTGCGAGCTGCAAGTTCCGACCGTGAACAGACAACCCTTGGTTGGACGTGAGAAGCGCGAGCTGCAAGTTCCGACCGTGAACAGACAACCCTTGGTTGGATGTGAGAAGCGCGTGTTGCAAGTTCCGACCGTGAACAGACAACCCTTGGTTGGACGTGAGAAGTGCGAGCTGCAAGTTCCGACCGTGAACAGACAACCCTTGGTTGGACGTGATAAGCGTGAGCTGCAAGTTCCGACCGTGAACAGACAACCCTTGGTTGGACGTGATAAGCGTGAGCTGCAAGTTCCGACCGTGAACAGACAACCCTTGGTTGGACGTGATAAGCGCGAGCTGCAAGTTCCGACCGTGAACAGACAACCCTTGGTTGGATGTGAGAAGCGCGAGCTGCAAGTTCCGACCGTGAACAGACAACCCTTGGTTGGACGTAATAAGCGTGAGCTGCAAGTTCCGACCGGCGAACAGACAACCCTTGGTTGGACGTGAGAAGCGCCAGCTGCAAGTTCTGACCGTGAACAGACAACCCTTGGTTGGACGTGAGAAGTGCGAGCTGCAAGTTCCGACCGTAAACAGACAACCCTTGGTTGGACGTGAGAAGCGCGAGCTGCAAGTTCTGACCGGCGAACAGACAACCCTTGGTTGGACGTGAGAAGCGCAAGCTGCAAGTTCTGACCGTGAACAGACAACCCTTGGTTGGACGTGAGAAGTGCGAGCTGCAAGTTCCGACCGTAAACAGACAACCCTTGGTTGGACGTGAGAAGCGCGAGCTGCAAGTTCCGACCGTGAACAGACAACCCTTGGTTGGACGTGAGAAGAGCGAGCTGCAAGTTCTGACCGGTGAACAGACAACCCTTGGTTGGATATGAGAAGCGCGAGCTGCAAGTTCCGACCATGAACAGACAACCCTTGGTTGGACGTGAGAAGCGCGAGCTGCAAGTTCCGACCGTGAAAAGACAACCCTTGGTCGGATGTGAGAAGCGCGAGCTGCAAGTTCCGACCGTGAACAGACAACTCTTGGTTGGACGTGAGAAGCGCGAGCTGCAAGTTCCGACCGGCGAACTGACAACCCTTGGTTGGACGTGAGAAGCGCGAGCGGCAAGTTCCGACCGTGAACAGACAACCCTTGGTTGGATGTGAGAAGCGCGAGCTGCAAGTTCCGACCGTGAACAGACAACCCTTGGTTGGATGTGAGAAGCGCGAGCTGCAAGTTCCGACCGTGAACAGACAAACCTTGGTTGGACGTGATAAGCGTGAGCTGCAAGTTCCGACCGTGAACAGACAACCCTTGGTTGGACGTGAGAAGTGCGAGCTGCAAGTTCCGACCGTGAACAGACAACCCTTGGTTGGACGTGAGAAGCGCGAGCTGCAAGTTCCGACCGGCGAACAGACAACCCTTGGTTGGACGTGAGAAGCGCGAGCTGCAAGTTCCGACCGGCGAACAGACAACCCTTGGTTGGACGTGAGAAGCGCGAAATGCAAGTTCCGACCGGCGAACAGACAACCCTTGGTTGGACGTGATAAGCGCGAGCTGCAAGTTCCGACCAGCGAACAGACAACCCTTGGTTGGACGTGAGAAGCGCGAGCTGCAAGTTCCGACCGTGAACAGACAACCCTTGGTTGGACGTGAGAAGCGCGAGCTGCAAGTTTCGACAGTGAACAGACAACCCTTGGTTGGATGTGAGAAGCGCGAGCTGCAAGTTCCAACCGTGAACAGACAACCCTTGGTTGGACGTGATAAGCGTGAGCTGCAAGTTCCGACCGTGAACAGACAACCCTTGGTTAGACGTGATAAGCGTGAGCTGCAAGTTCCGACCGTGAACAGACAACCCTTGGTTGGACGTGAGAAGTGCGAGCTGCAAGTTCCGACCGTGAACAGACAACCCTTGGTTGGACATGATAAGCGTGAGCTGCAAGTTCCGACCGGGGAACAGACAACCCTTGGTTGGACGTGAGAAGTGCGAGCTGCAAGTTCCGACCGAGAACAGACAACCCTTGGTTGGACGTGAGAAGCGCGAGCTGCAAGTTCCGACCGGCGAACAGACAACCCTTGGTTGGACGTGAGAAGCGCGAGCTGCAAGTTCCGACCGTGAACAGACAACCCTTGGTTGGACGTGAGAAGCGCGAGCTGCAAGTTCCGACCGTGAACAGACAACCCTTGGTTGGATGTGATAAGCGTGAGCATCAAGTTCCGACCATGAACAGACAACCCTTGGTTGGACGTGAGAAGTGCGAGCTGCAAGTTCCGACCGTGAACAAACAACCCTAGGTTGGACTAATAAGCGTGAGCTGCAAGTTCCGACCGGCGAACAGACAACCCTTGGTTGGACGTGAGAAGCGCGAGCTGCAAGTTCCAACCGTGAACAGACAACCCTTGGTTGGACGTGAGAAGCGCGAGCTGCAAGTTCCGACCGTGAACAGACAACCCTTGGTTGGATGTGAGAAGCGCGAGCTGCAAGTTCCAACCGTGAACAGACAACCCTTGGTTGGACGTGATAAGCGTGAGCTGCAAGTTCCGACCGTGAACAGACAACCCTTGGTTGGACGTGAGAAGTGCGAGCTGCAAGTTCCTACCGTGAACAGACAACCCTTGGTTGGACGTGAGAAGTGCGAGCTGCAAGTTCCGCCCGTGAACAGACAACCCTTGGTTGGACGTGAGAAGCGCGAGCTGCAAGTTCCGACCGGCGAACAGACAACCCTTGGTTGGACGTGAGAAGCGCGAGCTGCAAGTTCCGACCGGCGAACAGACAACCCTTGGTTGGACGTGAGAAGCGCGAAATGCAAGTTCCGACCGGCGAACAGACAACCCTTGGTTGGACGTGAGAAGCGCGAGCTGCAAGTTCCGACCGTGAACAGACAACCCTTGGTTGGACGTGATAAGCGTGAGCTGCAAGTTCCGACCGTGAACAGACAACCCTTGGTTGGACGTGATAAGCGTGAGCTGCAAGTTCCGACCGTGAAAAGACAACCCTTGGTTGGACGTGAGAAGTGCGAGCTGCAAGTTCCGACCGTGAACAGACAACCCTTGGTTGGACGTGATAAGCGTGAGCTGCAAGTTGCGACCGTGAACAGACAACCCTTGGTTGGACGTGAGAAGTGCGAGCTGCAAGTTCCGACCGTGAACAGACAACCCTTGGTTGGACGTGAGAAGCGCGAGCTGCAAGTTCCGACCGTGAACAGACAACCCTTGGTTGGATGTGAGAAGCGCGAGTTGCAAGTTCCGACCGTGAACAGACAACCCTTGGTTGGACGTGAGAAGTGCGAGCTGCAAGTTCCGACCGTGAACAGACAACCCTTGGTTGGACGTGATAAGCGTGAGCTGCAAGTTCCGACCGTGAACAGACAACCCTTGGTTGGACGTGATAAGCGTGAGCTGCAAGTTCCGACCGTGAACAGACAACCCTTGGTTGGACGTGATAAGCGCGAGCTGCAAGTTCCGACCGTGAACAGACAACCCTTGGTTGGACGTGATAAGCGCGAGCTGCAAGTTCCGACCGTGAACAGACAACCCTTGGTTGGATGTGAGAAGCGCGAGCTGCAAGTTCCGACCGTGAACAGACAACCCTTGGTTGGACGTGATAAGCGTGAGCTGCAAGTTCCGACCGTGAACAGACAACCCTTGGTTGGACGTGAGAAGTGCGATTTGCAAGTTCCGACCGTGAACAGACAACACTTGGTTGGACGTGAGAAGCGCGAGCTGCAAGTTCCGACCGGCGAACAGACAACCCTTGGTTGGACGTGAGAAGCGCGAGCTGCAAGTTCCGACCGGCGAACAGACAACCCTTGGTTGGACGTGAGAAGCGCGAAATGCAAGTTCCGACCGGCGAACAGACAACCCTTGGTTGGACGTGATAAGCGCGAGCTGCAAGTTCCGACCAGCGAACAGACAACCCTTGGTTGGACGTGAGAAGCGCGAGCTGCAAGTTCCGACCGTGAACAGACAACCCTTGGTTGGACGTGAGAAGCGCGAGCTGCAAGTTTCGACAGTGAACAGACAACCCTTGGTTGGATGTGAGAAGCGCGAGCTGCAAGTTCCAACCGTGAACAGACAACCCTTGGTTGGACGTGATAAGCGTGAGCTGCAAGTTCCGACCGTGAACAGACAACCCTTGGTTGGACGTGATAAGCGTGAGCTGCAAGTTCCGACCGTGAACAGACAACCCTTGGTTGGACGTGAGAAGTGCGAGCTGCAAGTTCCGACCGTGAACAGACAACCCTTGGTTGGACGTGATAAGCGTGAGCTGCAAGTTCCGACCGGGGAACAGACAACCCTTGGTTGGACGTGAGAAGTGCGAGCTGCAAGTTCCGACCGAGAACAGACAACCCTTGGTTGGACGTGAGAAGCGCGAGCTGCAAGTTCCGACCGGCGAACAGACAACCCTTGGTTGGACGTGAGAAGTGCGAGCTGCAAGTTCCGACCGTGAACAGACAACCCTTGGTTGGACGTGAGAAGCGCGAGCTGCAAGTTCCGACCGTGAACAGACAACCCTTGGTTGGATGTGATAAGCGTGAGCATGAAGTTCCGACCATGAACAGACAACCCTTGGTTGGACGTGAGAAGTGCGAGCTGCAAGTTCCGACCGTGAACAGACAACCCTTGGTTGGACTAATAAGCGTGAGCTGCAAGTTCCGACCGGCGAACAGACAACCCTTGGTTGGACGTGAGAAGCGCGAGCTGCAAGTTCCAACCGTGAACAGACAACCCTTGGTTGGACGTGAGAAGCGCGAGCTGCAAGTTCCGACCGTGAACAGACAACCCTTGGTTGGATGTGAGAAGCGCGAGCTGCAAGTTCCAACCGTGAACAGACAACCCTTGGTTGGACGTGATAAGCGTGAGCTGCAAGTTCCGACCGTGAACAGACAACCCTTGGTTGGACGTGAGAAGTGCGAGCTGCAAGTTCCTACCGTGAACAGACAACCCTTGGTTGGACGTGAGAAGTGCGAGCTGCAAGTTCCGCCCGTGAACAGACAACCCTTGGTTGGACGTGAGAAGCGCGAGCTGCAAGTTCCGACCGGCGAACAGACAACCCTTGGTTGGACGTGAGAAGCGCGAGCTGCAAGTTCCGACCGGCGAACAGACAACCCTTGGTTGGACGTGAGAAGCGCGAAATGCAAGTTCCGACCGGCGAACAGACAACCCTTGGTTGGACGTGAGAAGCGCGAGCTGCAAGTTCCGACCGTGAACAGACAACCCTTGGTTGGACGTGATAAGCGTGAGCTGCAAGTTCCGACCTTGAACAGACAACACTTGGTTGGACGTGATAAGCGTGAGCTGCAAGTTCCGACCGTGAAAAGACAACCCTTGGTTGGACGTGAGAAGTGCGAGCTGCAAGTTCCGAGCGTGAACAGACAACCCTTGGTTGGACGTGATAAGCGTGAGCTGCAAGTTCCGACCGTGAACAGACAACCCTTGGTTGGACGTGAGAAGTGCGAGCTGCAAGTTCCGACCGTGAACAGACAACCCTTGGTTGGACGTGAGAAGCGCGAGCTGCAAGTTCCGACCGTGAACAGACAACCCTTGGTTGGATGTGAGAAGCGCGAGTTGCAAGTTCCGACCGTGAACAGACAACCCTTGGTTGGACGTGAGAAGTGCGAGCTGCAAGTTCCGACCGTGAACAGACAACCCTTGGTTGGACGTGATAAGCGTGAGCTGCAAGTTCCGACCGTGAACAGACAACCCTTGGTTGGACGTGATAAGCGTGAGCTGCAAGTTCCGACCGTGAACAGACAACCCTTGGTTGGACGTGATAAGCGCGAGCTGCAAGTTCCGACCGTGAACAGACAACCCTTGGTTGGATGTGAGAAGCGCGAGCTGCAAGTTCCGACCGTGAACAGACAACCCTTGGTTGGACGTGATAAGCGTGAACTGCAAGTTCCGACCGTGAACAGACAACCCTTGGTTGGACGTGAGAAGTGCGATTTGCAAGTTCCGACCGTGAACAGACAACCCTTGGTTGGACGTGATAAGCGTGAGCTGCAAGTTCCGACCGTGAACAGACAACCCTTGGTTGGACGTGATAAGCGTGAGCTGCAAGTTCCGACCGTGAACAGACAACCCTTGGTTGGACGTGATAAGCGCGAGCTGCAAGTTCCGACCGTGAACAGACAACCCTTGGTTGGACGTGAGAAGCGCGAGCTGCAAGTTCCGACCGTGAACAGACAACCCTTGGTTGGACGTGATAAGCGCGAGCTGCAAGTTCCGACCGTGAACAGACAACCCTTGGTAGGACGTGAGAAGCGCGAGCTGCAAGTTCCGACCGTGAACAGACAACTCTTGGTTGGACGTGATAAGCGCGAGCTGCAAGTTCCGACCGTGAACAGACATGCCTTGGTTGGACGTGAGAAGCGCAAGCTGCAAGTTCCGAACGTGAACAGACAACCCTTGGTTGGACGTGATAAGCGCGAGCTGCAAGTTACGACCGTGAACAGACAACCCTTGGTTGGACGTGAGAAGCGCTAGCTGCAAGTTCCGACCGTGAACAGACAACCCTTGGTTGGACGTGAGAAGCGCGAGCTGCAAGTTCCGACCGTGAACAGACAACCCTTGGTTGGACGTGAGAAGCGCGAGCTGCAAGTTCCGACCGTGAACAGACAACCCTTGGTTGGATGTGAGAAGCGCGAGCTGCAAGTTCCGACCGTGAACAGACAACCCTTGGTGGGATGTGAGAAGCGCGAGCTGCAAGTTCCGACCGTGAACAGACAACCCTTGGTTGGACGTGATAAGCGTGAGCATCAAGTTCCGACCGTGAACAGACAACCCTTGGTTGGACGTGAGAAGTGCGAGCTGCAAGTTCCGACCGTGAACAGACAACCCTTGGTTGGACTAATAAGCGTGAGCTGCAAGTTCCGACCGGCGAACAGACAACCCTTGGTTGGACGTGAGAAGCGCGAGCTGCAAGTTCCAACCGTGAACAGACAACCCTTGGTTGGACGTGAGAAGCGCGAGCTGCAAGTTCCGACCGTGAACAGACAACCCTTGGTTGGATGTGAGAAGCGCGAGCTGCAAGTTCCAACCGTGAACAGACAACCCTTGGTTGGACGTGATAAGCGTGAGCTGCAAGTTCCGACCGTGAACAGACAACCCTTGGTTGGACGTGAGAAGTGCGAGCTGCAAGTTCCTACCGTGAACAGACAACCCTTGGTTGGACGTGAGAAGTGCGAGCTGCAAGTTCCGACCGTGAACAGACAACCCTTGGTTGGACGTGAGAAGCGCGAGCTGCAAGTTCCGACCGGCGAACAGACAACCCTTGGTTGGACGTGATAAGCGTGAGCTGCAAGTTCCGACCGTGAACAGACAACCCTTGGTTGGACGTGATAAGCGTGAGCTGCAAGTTCCGACCGTGAACAGACAACCCTTGGTTGGACGTGAGAAGTGCGATTTGCAAGTTCCGACCGTGAACAGACAACCCTTGGTTGGACGTGATAAGCGTGAGCTGCAAGTTCCGACCGTGAACAGACAACCCTTGGTTGGACGTGATAAGCGTGAGCTGCAAGTTCCGACCGTGAACAGACAACCCTTGGTTGGACGTGATAAGCGCGAGCTGCAAGTTCCGACCGTGAACAGACAACCCTTGGTTGGACGTGAGAAGCGCGAGCTGCAAGTTCCGACCGTGAACAGACAACCCTTGGTTGGACGTGATAAGCGCGAGCTGCAAGTTCCGACCGTGAACAGACAACACTTGGTAGGACGTGAGAAGCGCGAGCTGCAAGTTCCGACCGTGAACAGAAAACTCTTGGTTGGACGTGATAAGCGCGAGCTGCAAGTTCCGACCGTGAACAGACAACACTTGGTTGGACGTGAGAAGCGCAAGCTGCAAGTTCCGACCGTGAACAGACAACCCTTGGTTGGACGTGATAAGCGTGAGCTGCAAGTTCCGACCGTGAACAGACAACCCTTGGTTGGACGTGAGAAGTGCGAGCTGCAAGTTCCGACCGTGAACAGACAACCCTTGGTTGGACGTGATAAGCGTGAGCTGCAAGTTCCGACCGGGGAACAGACAACCCTTGGTTGGACGTGAGAAGTGCGAGCTGCAAGTTCCGACCGAGAACAGACAACCCTTGGTTGGACGTGAGAAGCGCGAGCTGCAAGTTCCGACCGGCGAACAGACAACCCTTGGTTGGACGTGAGAAGTGCGAGCTGCAAGTTCCGACCGTGAACAGACAACCCTTGGTTGGACGTGAGAAGCGCGAGCTGCAAGTTCCGACCGTGAACAGACAACCCTTGGTTGGATGTGATAAGCGTGAGCATGAAGTTCCGACCATGAACAGACAACCCTTGGTTGGACGTGAGAAGTGCGAGCTGCAAGTTCCGACCGTGAACAGACAACCCTTGGTTGGACTAATAAGCGTGAGCTGCAAGTTCCGACCGGCGAACAGACAACCCTTGGTTGGACGTGAGAAGCGCGAGCTGCAAGTTCCAACCGTGAACAGACAACCCTTGGTTGGACGTGAGAAGCGCGAGCTGCAAGTTCCGACCGTGAACAGACAACCCTTGGTTGGATGTGAGAAGCGCGAGCTGCAAGTTCCAACCGTGAACAGACAACCCTTGGTTGGACGTGATAAGCGTGAGCTGCAAGTTCCGACCGTGAACAGACAACCCTTGGTTGGACGTGAGAAGTGCGAGCTGCAAGTTCCTACCGTGAACAGACAACCCTTGGTTGGACGTGAGAAGTGCGAGCTGCAAGTTCCGCCCGTGAACAGACAACCCTTGGTTGGACGTGAGAAGCGCGAGCTGCAAGTTCCGACCGGCGAACAGACAACCCTTGGTTGGACGTGAGAAGCGCGAGCTGCAAGTTCCGACCGGCGAACAGACAACCCTTGGTTGGACGTGAGAAGCGCGAAATGCAAGTTCCGACCGGCGAACAGACAACCCTTGGTTGGACGTGAGAAGCGCGAGCTGCAAGTTCCGACCGTGAACAGACAACCCTTGGTTGGACGTGATAAGCGTGAGCTGCAAGTTCCGACCTTGAACAGACAACACTTGGTTGGACGTGATAAGCGTGAGCTGCAAGTTCCGACCGTGAAAAGACAACCCTTGGTTGGACGTGAGAAGTGCGAGCTGCAAGTTCCGAGCGTGAACAGACAACCCTTGGTTGGACGTGATAAGCGTGAGCTGCAAGTTCCGACCGTGAACAGACAACCCTTGGTTGGACGTGAGAAGTGCGAGCTGCAAGTTCCGACCGTGAACAGACAACCCTTGGTTGGACGTGAGAAGCGCGAGCTGCAAGTTCCGACCGTGAACAGACAACCCTTGGTTGGATGTGAGAAGCGCGAGTTGCAAGTTCCGACCGTGAACAGACAACCCTTGGTTGGACGTGAGAAGTGCGAGCTGCAAGTTCCGACCGTGAACAGACAACCCTTGGTTGGACGTGATAAGCGTGAGCTGCAAGTTCCGACCGTGAACAGACAACCCTTGGTTGGACGTGATAAGCGTGAGCTGCAAGTTCCGACCGTGAACAGACAACCCTTGGTTGGACGTGATAAGCGCGAGCTGCAAGTTCCGACCGTGAACAGACAACCCTTGGTTGGATGTGAGAAGCGCGAGCTGCAAGTTCCGACCGTGAACAGACAACCCTTGGTTGGACGTGATAAGCGTGAACTGCAAGTTCCGACCGTGAACAGACAACCCTTGGTTGGACGTGAGAAGTGCGATTTGCAAGTTCCGACCGTGAACAGACAACCCTTGGTTGGACGTGATAAGCGTGAGCTGCAAGTTCCGACCGTGAACAGACAACCCTTGGTTGGACGTGATAAGCGTGAGCTGCAAGTTCCGACCGTGAACAGACAACCCTTGGTTGGACGTGATAAGCGCGAGCTGCAAGTTCCGACCGTGAACAGACAACCCTTGGTTGGACGTGAGAAGCGCGAGCTGCAAGTTCCGACCGTGAACAGACAACCCTTGGTTGGACGTGATAAGCGCGAGCTGCAAGTTCCGACCGTGAACAGACAACCCTTGGTAGGACGTGAGAAGCGCGAGCTGCAAGTTCCGACCGTGAACAGACAACTCTTGGTTGGACGTGATAAGCGCGAGCTGCAAGTTCCGACCGTGAACAGACATGCCTTGGTTGGACGTGAGAAGCGCAAGCTGCAAGTTCCGAACGTGAACAGACAACCCTTGGTTGGACGTGATAAGCGCGAGCTGCAAGTTACGACCGTGAACAGACAACCCTTGGTTGGACGTGAGAAGCGCTAGCTGCAAGTTCCGACCGTGAACAGGCAACCCTTGGTTGGACGTGAGAAGCGCGAGCTGCAAGTTCCGACCGTGAACAGACAACCCTTGGTTGGACGTGAGAAGCGCGAGCTGCAAGTTCCGACCGTGAACAGACAACCCTTGGTTGGATGTGAGAAGCGCGAGCTGCAAGTTCCGACCGTGAACAGACAACCCTTGGTGGGATGTGAGAAGCGCGAGCTGCAAGTTCCGACCGTGAACAGACAACCCTTGGTTGGACGTGATAAGCGTGAGCATCAAGTTCCGACCGTGAACAGACAACCCTTGGTTGGACGTGAGAAGTGCGAGCTGCAAGTTCCGACCGTGAACAGACAACCCTTGGTTGGACTAATAAGCGTGAGCTGCAAGTTCCGACCGGCGAACAGACAACCCTTGGTTGGACGTGAGAAGCGCGAGCTGCAAGTTCCAACCGTGAACAGACAACCCTTGGTTGGACGTGAGAAGCGCGAGCTGCAAGTTCCGACCGTGAACAGACAACCCTTGGTTGGATGTGAGAAGCGCGAGCTGCAAGTTCCAACCGTGAACAGACAACCCTTGGTTGGACGTGATAAGCGTGAGCTGCAAGTTCCGACCGTGAACAGACAACCCTTGGTTGGACGTGAGAAGTGCGAGCTGCAAGTTCCTACCGTGAACAGACAACCCTTGGTTGGACGTGAGAAGTGCGAGCTGCAAGTTCCGACCGTGAACAGACAACCCTTGGTTGGACGTGAGAAGCGCGAGCTGCAAGTTCCGACCGGCGAACAGACAACCCTTGGTTGGACGTGATAAGCGTGAGCTGCAAGTTCCGACCGTGAACAGACAACCCTTGGTTGGACGTGATAAGCGTGAGCTGCAAGTTCCGACCGTGAACAGACAACCCTTGGTTGGACGTGAGAAGTGCGATTTGCAAGTTCCGACCGTGAACAGACAACCCTTGGTTGGACGTGATAAGCGTGAGCTGCAAGTTCCGACCGTGAACAGACAACCCTTGGTTGGACGTGATAAGCGTGAGCTGCAAGTTCCGACCGTGAACAGACAACCCTTGGTTGGACGTGATAAGCGCGAGCTGCAAGTTCCGACCGTGAACAGACAACCCTTGGTTGGACGTGAGAAGCGCGAGCTGCAAGTTCCGACCGTGAACAGACAACCCTTGGTTGGACGTGATAAGCGCGAGCTGCAAGTTCCGACCGTGAACAGACAACCCTTGGTAGGACGTGAGAAGCGCGAGCTGCAAGTTCCGACCGTGAACAGACAACTCTTGGTTGGACGTGATAAGCGCGAGCTGCAAGTTCCGACCGTGAACAGACAACACTTGGTTGGACGTGAGAAGCGCAAGCTGCAAGTTCCGACCGTGAACAGACAACCCTTGGTTGGACGTGATAAGCGCGAGCTGCAAGTTACGACCGTGAACAGACAACCCTTGGTTGGACGTGAGAAGCGCTAGCTGCAAGTTCCGACCGTGAACAGACAACCCTTGGTTGGACGTGAGAAGCGCGAGCTGCAAGTTCCCACCGTGAAAAGACAACCCTTGGTTGGACGTGAGAAGCGCGAGCTGCAAGTTCCGACCGTGAACAGACAACCCTTGGTTGGACGTGAGAAGCGCGAGCTGCAAGTTCTGACCGTGAACAGATGACCACAGAGTAGATGCAGACATGTTGGCGGATCGGTGTCAGACGAGAGGATGGTAGTGAGGATCAGACAGACATGATTTTATTACTTGTTTATGCTTAGTCATCACGAAACACTGACAAGTAATTGGCTAAAAATTATCCAATTAAATGTAACCATTTTATAGAAAACAACCTAGAGTCATTGTTACTCCCAAGTGGGTGGGTGGTTACGGACATGTAGAAACAAGTTCAAGGTCATCGAAAGTGGTTTTTAAAAAAAGATTTGATAATTTATTTGTCAAAAATTACAAAGATTTAATCAAGGTTTACATAACTTATCTTTACACCAAACTAGGTATATTGTATTAAACATTATTTCCTTCTTTGTACTTTGGAGGTTCTTGTGGTTGGCTTTCTTCTTCGTACTTTGGAGGTTCTTGTGGTTTGGTTTCTTCTGTATTTTCGGATGTGGCATTCGGAGACCATTCAGTGGGTGATTCAGTCGTCTCCGAATCGCAGAAGGTTGTGCTGTCGAATTCAACAGTAATCTTCATTACCATCGGAGGATGTTCCGTCATCAAATGCAGTAGTGTTTCGTGAAGTATTCCCAAATCCACTTCGTCTTGCATCACCAGATGAAACTTCATTATGTTGATGGGTTAAGTTCGTTCTTGACGGTACGAGAGCTGATGGAGAAATGATAGCTGATCACTAGTACGGGTTCTATTTATGTCAGAATAAAATGGTGGGGGTAAGTCCGACACTTTCAAAACTATGTCAAGGTCACAGTGATGAGTTTTTTTTAAATATAATTACATAATACCTAAGTAAAAATAATACATAATTAAAAAGGTAAAATAATCAGAGATTACAATGGAATTTTACGCTATGTACAAAAACTATTTTACAAAGTATTGTTAACATGGATTGTTATTTCTGTAGAGTTGTTTCCAGAAGGTCCATGGGAAACTAAATACAATACGCCGGGCTTGACAGAATCCAAATCTTCGTTCATAAGAACATTAACAAATCTTTTCGGGAGGTAAACTTGGAATTTAGGTTTATCTTCTTCTTTGTAGGGTGAATCTCCAAGAACAGCTATAACTGCTTCACCAACTGATGTATCCAACTTTTTCATCGAATGCACAGCATAATGTTTTTTCTCTTGAAGTTCGCTACATCTTTTTGTTGCTAGGAGATCGGATTTTGAATGTTGGTTGAATTTTTCTGCAAGAGATTGTAGTGGAGAAGGTGATGCCATTGTGGAGAAGCTTATATGATTCTTTTGCTAGGTGTTGTATTCTGTAAGAGATCTTGTGTCCAACTGATATTACGGAGGTACGTGCATGGGTATATGTGGATTTCCCCCTCCACCGGATATAAATCGGCCTACTCTGTATGCTCGTGACAATGCACAATTTGCAGTTTTATGCTGAGGGCTTTTTACTCCGATGCAAAGACCATTTAATTCCGTTGCAAATTCCTTATCCAACACAATATCCGTCACATTTGAAGTACTGTACATTCTGATCCACTTTGATTTTTCATCCCCAGTAGTGTAGATTTCGTCATACTGTTGACAATCATGGTATGCTATCCAGCTCTTTGTATTGTGTAAATCCTTCGTCCCAGGTGATGTGATGAAGATACTTCATTAACCATTTATTGGTTCTAGAGCTTTTGCTATTTAACTTCTTAAAAGGAAAAGGCGGCTTAAAAAGAAAATAGTTAATGACATTAGTAGATATGTCAAAAAAAGCTAGTTCTTTTATGATATATTTGTCTTGGTTGTTCCTGAAAGCTTGAAATTCTACTACGCACTTTGTGGACATTTTAATATTATAATTAAAACAAATTGGTTTGTCCATTCCGTATCAATGTAATTTTGGTTCTATGAAACATTTCTCACTGCAGCAGTATGTATTTATTTTTGCAACTGTTAACTGATGGGAAGCTTGCAATCAACTGCACTCATATAGCCCCAATATTGTCATATATATACGGTGAAAATAAGAATAACATGTGGAAACCTGAATTGTTTCAAGGTCACGTAAATTAGTTTTTAAAAATGTTTAAGTGCTCCCAGCATGAGCACTTTGTTGATGCAATCTACCGTATAAACAGTCAGAGTTTGCTAACATTCATTCGCATTTAGTGTATCTCTCTTCTACACATGTACCGTTACATTTCATACATTGATATTTCAATTGTAGCGTTGACGTGTTGACTTGAAAAGATTCATGTAGAACTTTTTGTTCGTAGTCCGCAAATTCATTTTTGTTATCCTCGTAACACTTTCGACAAATCCTAAGACTATCTTTTTCATAGAAACATATTAAAGCCGTCGCACAATTTTTATAATGTTCATTCATAATTTCTTCAGCTATACTTTTTGGTAGTTGGCTTACAATTTTTTTTAAATCATTCGTATCCTGATATTCTTTGAGTAACGCTTGTTTCCACAGGTTATACTCCTCCATTTTGTGTTGAATCTACGAGAGCGCATGAAGTTGGTTTTCACTGGGCAAGAGCTGGAGTTGTTCTGAGATGGGGTGGGTGGTGTGACAGCTATTTATACTAATGCAAACCTTCATTTCCTAAAAAATTAACACTCTATTGCAGTAACCATAGCATTCACATATTCTACATGCTATTCCGTCTTGTTATTACTTTTGACTCTACTTCTATATCCACATCCCAACTCTTCCTGTTTGCACAATATTGTAGTAGACATTCACAAAGACCTTTGCGACATTTGTTACAATATTTTATTATATCGCTATACAGTCCAAATTTCACACACATTTTAGGACAACATGTATAACAGTGTTGGGATTTGTACAATGTGAACGTTTCTCGTGTTGGAGTTGGAAGTTTATATGTTTTACATCGACATTTACAAATACCATAACTTTCACATATTTCACAGGCTAATCCGTCTACCTCTAGTTTCGGTCGCACAAAACACTTGTTTTCACAACAGTATCTTTCCATTTTATGAAGTTTACTTAAGCATGTAATAAACAAGACTGAGTAGGATAGGTACTGTTTGGAAGCTTGGAATCAACTGCACTCACACAGCGTGAGTATTTTCATATGTATATAGTCAGCGAAAAGAAGAATAACATATGCAAACCTGAACTGTTTCAAGGTCACGTAAATCTTTTTTTTAAAAGTTTTAGTGCTCCCAACATGAGCACTTGCTTGACGCAATCATTCAAATAATTTTACACTTTTTGTTTATTTGAAATATTCTCCGGCAATTCCTTTGTTGGAGAAACTTTAATTTTGGTTCCTTCACTTCGAAGTTTATTAAAAAAGAATCCGGTCCTTCTGTAAAACGACACCTCTTGAGGCAATCTGTTGTATATAGAATGATCTATCGGACCATAGATCAGTGGTAAAACTGGATGTGTGTTCACCGAACTGTTGAGGTAATCAAAAATAAGTGGAGCATATGTGACGAGTTGCTGAATGTATCTGATTATTACTGGTGTTAGATTCGACAGAACTTGAAATTCTTCCAAAGTTAAAAGGATTTTCTTATTGTGTTTAGAAAGATCTCTAAATCTCACAAATTGAGTACCTCGAAGTCTGATGTTGTCGATTTCTAAATCGGATTCGTTAAATCCAATTGCAGTTTTTCGTCCTGTCAAGTTGTTGTATAAGTAGGCTTCAATGATAGATACGTGTTTAGTAAATTTATCCCACATGTCTATCGTAAGCAGCAATGAGGCTTTCCCGCAATGGTTAATTGGCACAGCAGGATTAAAGTTCAAAGATTTGAAAACCCCAACAGTAACAGTTTTATCCATGTTTAAATTCAATGGATACATTGCGCGTAAAAATACATCAAATATCACATCCATATTTTGTTCATCATATTCATTTTCACATCTTTTCCTTTTCCTCTGATCATTTCCTTCAAAAGTTAGAAATCCTGAGAGTCCAGCCTTAATCTCCTCAGTAGTTGTTGTGTCCTTTTCTGCGGACTCTTCTACATTTTCAGCTGGTGTTGTATTAGTTTTAACATCATCATTATTATTATTATAAGGTGTAATTGTGTCTTTGACAATTGGAAAAGAAGTGGTTTCCGTAGTTTTTACAGAGTCCTCACTAGGATTACCAGGTGGAATTGTGTCTTTGTCAATTGGAAAAGAAGTAGTTTCCGTTGTTTTTGCAGAGTCCTCACTAGGTTTTGTGTTTTCAGGTAAGTCTTGATTCGACGTTTTAGATGCAGCTGTCACCTCTGTTGATGCAGACTCGAGCGTTACATCTTCAAGAAAATTAGATGGCATACTGTCCATTTTAACTATCAATGCTGTCTTGCTGTCTGCAGGTGGTATACTGATGTCCTATCGCAGAAGAATCTCCCTTTTATAAACTTGTGGCGGGGGTAAATATATGTAGGTGCTGAATAATGTGGTAAAAACATCTATATTATTCTTCTAACCACGCCTGTTAGAGGGGTGTACGTTACGATTGTATCATGTAGTATCAAACAATACGCTGTTGTTTGGTCTGGAATATTCTCTTCCAACTCAAACTCGATGCGAATATCTACTGTTGATGATTTAATTGATTCGTTTTGTTTTGAACAGTCTATGACTGCAATTGGTGCGAGACTCTTGAATGTTTCAGGGTTGAGGAGAGGCGAGTTCGTCCTTCCATAGTATGACGATTGAAACCTAGCATACATATCGTATAAAATACCATATCTGTCCTTAGAAAACATTATATTAAGACTGTCATAGGGAAAGAATTGTGAGTTTAAAAACAACTTAATATTTGAAAGTTTACAATGATCAAAGCTACTGGCATTAGCTGTAATATTAGATCTTTTATTTGTTTGCAGAGCAAAAATAACATATCTAGGCTTTTCTAAATTACTCGAAGTCTTCACAGCCCAGGTTTGACGTTGAGTTTTAGGCAAGACAGGCCATTCATGCATTTCCCAGCTTCTAAAAGGAACCACAATATCCCTATCAGAGTCCAGAATCCGTAATAGACTTACTCGTCGTTCATCGGCCAACCGTACATGAGGTACTCTCCAAACTATTTTATCTAACTTCAATTTCCATTCAAGTGTTGTGGGAGTTGTTCCGCTATCAGCTTGTATAATATCCACATCAGAAGATGATCGCAGTAAAACCAATTCTTGTTTGACATTAATTATTATTCTTCTGTAGTCTTCAGCGAATCCTAGTAAGAGCCGCAACGGAACGCAAAAGTCGAAATAACCACTTGAATTAGGTACTATTTTGGTCGTAGTTGGTAATATCCATCCGGCTGTTTTTAAAGCGTTCGTTTCATTAGGTGATAAAGAAACCAACCCTTTAAGCGTACTGCTTATACCGACTTTTTTAGTCGAATCTACTACAATGCCAGATATTTCGTACCGGATTTCTTCAAACAAAAAGGCCATTGGATTATTTATGAATGGTACTTTTGATGTTGTATTTTCATCTTTTTCCAAAACCCTTCCTTCAATATAAATATAGCTTTCAGACGGTAAAGTATATGCATCTTGATGTTGTATTGGAATTCGGATCTCATCATTATTTCCTAATTTCGATGAAGCGTAAGGGTTGTGAGTGTGAAGCTCCTTCTCCCACAACGTTTCGTCGAAAACCGGTCCATGTTTTATATCCAGTATGTCCATTATCATTGACTCTGAAACCAAGTCCTTCTAAAAATTTAATGTTCTCTCTAGTTAACCTCTCTACGTTAGAAGATATACTAGAATTGTCTGATGTTTGTTTAGTGTTATATGTAAATTCAAGTCCCATCGTTCTTTTACGGTGCCTGTCTAATGTGTAAACGTACAGTAATAATTTCTCCTCTGAAATCAACGATGTCACCGTCTTGATCTAGTACGTTCAATACGATGTCTGAAATATGAGTGGAGTTTAATGGAAGATATATCAGATTATGAGGTTTTTCAATTATCTTAAATCCAGGTGGAACGGTTGGATAAAACGAATGTAAAATATGTTGGTTCGATCCATCTTTATAAGCCCCTTGAACTATGTTACACGTGATATTTATAGTATTAACTTTAATTATGTTCACAGTTTTTGGACTTGTATGGTAGATATTTGGTTCAAGAACCGACTTGTATAATGGGAAACCAAGTAAAGGACCAATCGATGCTGGTAGAGAGAAATCCATATAAAACTTGCATTTTATTTCACTTCTTAAATTGTTATTATTCGCTCTTAGTTCAATTACATCCTTTCCTAACTTATTTTGAAGTTCTCTGTTTATGTCAGCTATTTCATAAGCACCAGTTTTAATCTCAACAAATTCACGTACATCAGCCAGACCTTCAGTATTTTTCTTTCTCACGTAGTGAAATTTATTATTAACACCTTCTATTATGTTTGGGATTGAGTTGTAAGTAGTAAAATCCAAAAGTGCAATTTCCCACTGTCTATCATCTCTCAGGTGTAATGGTGGAAATAATGTACTTCGTAAAGTTGATGATGAACCACTAACTGTTACAGTACAAGACGACATCTTACAGTTGACTGACACTTGTGGCTAGAAATTCCAAACATAAATGTCCGCATACTGACGTGTCTTCTCTTTGTTTTCTATCATAATTGAAAACTACGTTAGGTACTGCACCGAAATACACTTGTAACTCTTTAGGAGGTGGAAGATTCCCAAAACTGTCGAAATAAAAAACAGAATCAAATATTTTCTTATAACAAACCCAATGTGTCCCAGCACCATTAGCATAATCAAGGTTTACAATTGCGGCTTCATTTTTCCAGATTTTTCTTGGCAATCCGTTTCGCATGAACACCTCTCTGAAAAAAGGGATTTTTAAACATGATGCATACCGTTCAAGTTCCTCGTTGTTCAAAGGTTTATTCGGCAAAATTAATTTGTTTTTATTTAATATGCACGGTATGGTCTTAGGTATAATCCTCTTCCGTTTACCTTTTTTTTGAACATTTTGAACACTTTTTTCGCTTACGATTAACTCTCTTATTAGTATTCCTTCTTTTACTAGTGCCCCCACCGGAAATATTTCTTCTGCGACGTGTGTTTGTTTTTCTTCTCCTCGATCCTCCTCCAACTGCTGTTTTGGCTTTCATGGCTGCAGTTACTGCTAATGCAGCTGCTCGTTCACCAACACTTGCGTCACTTGATTTTACTCTCTGCCAAGCTTTTTCAGCAAGAGCTCTATCTGCAATTGATCTTCTTTCCGAATCTGAGTAATTTGAATATGCAATATCGTGTGCTCTGCAAGCTTCGTCCAATTTGTTTATTCCAGGATCTCCTCGTACCAAACGCTTTCGCAATTTCGTACCTGGACCACAATATTGATAACCTCCAGGCAAATGTAGCTCAATTGGAAGTGCGTCAACAGCTGTGTTTATTAATGCACCTGTAGGTAAAGTGGAAAATGCTTTTTTAAAAAGAGACACTGCGCTACTAGTGAGTCCTCGTCCTCTTTTCATGAGTGATAGTTCACTACTGAACGTCTTCCTTCCATGTATGATAATTTATTTTTGTGTTTTTATTTAATATGCACGGTATGGTCTTAGGTATAATCCTCTTCCGTTTACCTTTTTTTTGAACATTTTGAACACTTTTTTCGCTTACGATTAACTCTCTTATTAGTATTCCTTCTTTTACTAGTGCCCCCACCGTAAATATTTCTTCTGCGACGTGTGTTTGTTTTTCTTCTCCTCTATCCTCCTCCAACTGCTGTTTTGGCTTTCATGGCTGCAGTTACTGCTAATGCAGCTGCTCGTTCACCAACACTTGCGTCACTTGATTTTACTCTCTGCTAAGCTTTTTCAGCAAGAGCTCTATCTGCAATTGATCTTCTTTCCGAATCTGAGTAATTTGAATATGCAATATCGTGTGCTCTGCAAGCTTCGTCCAATTTGTTTATTCCAGGATCTCCTCGTACCAAACGCTTTCGCAATTTCGTACCTGGACCACAATATTGATAACCTCCAGGCAAATGTAGCTCAATTGGAAGTGCGTCAACAGCTGTGTTTATTAATGCACCTGTAGGTAAAGTGGAAAATGCTTTTTTAAAAAGAGACACTGCGCTACTAGTGAGTCCTCGTCCTCTTTTCATGAGTGATAGTTCACTACTGAACGTCTTCCTTCCATGTATGATAATTTATTTTTGTTTTAACACCTTACTTCATTAGATTACTCTAACGTCTGGCAGTGATAATGACTCTTCTGCATCACTGTTTGTATCATATATTTCGTTTACACTGTTTGAAGGTGTTCCCCGACTTTCCTTCTTCGAAGAGGTGAAAAGAATCACCATAGACTGTAATTTGTCGATTTTTTGGTAAATATCTTGTTTTAATTGCTTTATTTCTTCCAAAACAAATCACCTATTCACAGCATCTGTATCTTTTTCTGCAATTGCCACATGTATAATTCTTTTATATTTAGCATCAAACATGGTGTCATTTGTCTCGCAATTTAATGTAAATGTACGAATTGTTCCAAGGTTTACTGCTTCATCTTTGTTAATAGGATCTGCAATATTGCACAAACGTTTCCTTCTTAGATCATAGTTTCCGTCTCGAGTCAACTGAAAACCTTCTCCAGGTGGACCTCTCAAAACCTCTCGAACCAAAGAGCTCTCATGACGACCGAACTTATCAACACTCATCTTTAGACTGAATACTTAAGCTATGTATCCCCGACCTTTTAACTCTTCCGTTAAAGCAATCATTTCGTTATCCAATCCGTTATGCCCAGCCTGTATAGATTCATATATTAATCGCATTCTGTCAACCAGCTTATTCACATTATTATAGTATATAATATTTGTATCATACACCGATTTCATCGACATTCCTTTACCCTTAGCCTTTGGACGTTTTCCTCTAATACTAGAAAACAGCTTTGAAATAACTTCTCTATACTTCTCCGATCTATTTCTATGAATAGGTGTATTATGTGAATAACCTTTTCTATGGGAGTTGGTTAAAATACATATGTTTTTAAAATTATTCAAATCCTTCTTAGTATATTTTTTTGGAGAGGGTTAAAAGATCAATTCAAACAGTCCAGCGGTACCCTTAAAAGTTTGGTCTTTAACTGTTATATTATCTTTGTCATCTATCTCTAGCATACTATCCCCCATACGAAGACCGTCTTTTTTGAAGCGTGCTCCATACACGTGGTATTTACTCGATTTATGTGCACCATGGAGCATTTTTAGTATATAATTTCGTGAAAGAGGTCCTTTTTTGCCAATTTCTTTACTTAAAATACTAATATTTGTGGGGAATTCTGTTGGTTCTAAAGGATCTGTTTCACCTTCAATGTCGGATTTACTTTCTTCTTCATCTTCTTTATCTTCTTCTTCTTCTTCTTCTTCTTCTCCTGAACGACTCGTTCTGCTAAATGATTCTGACCCAGATTCTGATCCGTATGTTCCTGAAGTTTCATCTTGTTTAACGATCTTTTTATCTCGTTCTTTTACTTCTTGATCTAGTAGAGTCGATTTGGTCATTTTATCATTTATTTTATTCAGGGGTTCGACAATGGGCTTGAAGGTTTCCTCCAAATATTTATTTCTAGCCATCAATCCTTCTTTTAGTAGCAGGTTTTTCTTCCGTATTGAGTCACTTAGGACTTTTATTTCACTAAGCAACTCCTCCTGGTTCGACATTATTAGTTCCGACTGTTCTCAACGCCTTCACCACAAATACTGAATTTGTTATAGGCAGAAGTCAATGTAATAAAACAAATCCATCGAACCCTATTCTGTAACGACCATTTGTCATAGATCTTTCTTTATCTATAACTAAAAACCCATATTTTTCTTTCCAAGCTTTCCCACACACATCTCGAAATTTTTCAAATGACATATCTGCACCAACATGATCGTTGTATATATGTTTGAGATTTTTTTCATCCTGCTTGAAAACAATTAAAAAGTTTACGTTGTCTCTAATTAATTGTTTCGGGATTTTACTATATGTTTGACCTATGTAAATAGAGTCAATATGATTATGTCTACCCATAGAGAAGTATGTTCTTATCCTATCATGATTTTCAGAGGAAACATCGTCAAAAATAAAAACTGAATACGGTTCAGCATTGTTAGGCTCTATAATCTCACTACTTGCGTCAAATTTATGCAATGAAACATCGGGTACATCATGCAAAATCTTTTCCAATAATAAATATTTTGGTTGATTCAGAGATTTGGAAAAAATATAAACATTATTGAAACTTAAGCCGTTTGGTTTTGTTATTAAATTAAAAACAACGTTGGTTTTTCCACAGTTTGAAGGCCCACTAATAATACACCTCATTGTGTTAGGCAATAAACAGCCATGTTTACTTACCTCATTATCAAAAATATCCGGTGTCAAACAATCAATATTGTTAATATCAAGTCTTTCATTCTGGCAGATAATTTCCATAATTTATTTACTGCATAAACAGTCTTCTCAAATGCTGTCCCGTTACTGATTTTTTATTTCAAAGTAGGTCCTTTTTGTCTATCCAAGTATCTTCGCTCTTGTCAAATCCCAACCATCTCACTAAAAGTTTATTACCTCTTTTTCTTAATATCTTTTCAACCAAATAAACATTGCCAGTCTTGTATTTTAAGACCTCATGTCCGTAAAACCCTCCCTGCAGTATCTCTCCTTTAACATCCTTTAAAATATAAGTTTCAGGAATAGTAGGCTGTACTCGATGCACTGTGAAAACCTCGTTTGTCCAATTCGGAAGGTAACCTTTGGTAAAGATCTGTTTATATTTACATATCCTCACATTGTCTCCTATTGCAAATTTTTTGGGTGGTTTCTTATCTAATATTGGTTTGGTACTTTTCTTTATGCGTTTCAAAACTTTAGATTCATTTGCTTTATTCACCTGATTTGGTTTCATACCTATTGTACGATGTTTTTTATCATTGTAATCTTTTATTAAAGTAGGAAGAATATCATACCATACATAGGTGCCTCTTTCTGAAAATTTCTTGTACATTGATGTTTTCAAAGTGCGATTGAAACGTTCTACAATAGCGGCTTTCTTTTCACTATAAGTTGAATAATGATTTATTTTATTTTTCCTCATTAGATCAGAAAAATCTTTGTTAAAAAATTCTGTACCATCGTCTGTCTGCAGATTTTTTATACGTTTCCCTATCGCCTGAAGTACTTCTTTCATTGCTTCTGTAATAGACGATCCACTTTTGTTTTTCAGTGGAATTGCACTGGCTACTTTTGTAAAACAATCAATAACCGTTAAAATGTACCTAAAACCTTTATTAATCCTACTGTACGGTTTCATTTCTACAAGGTCCGCTTGATATAGGTCATGAATGCCTTTCACGACCGTTGATCTTCTAGGAAAATTTCTTCGAACTGGTTTGTGAAGTTCTTCAACGATGGATTTTCTCTCGTCCATCGGTTCGCTTTATCCTCCATTCGTTTAGTAACTGAACTATAAAACTGTTTCATTTATTAAAAAAGGCTAAATGTTAAATAAGTAATGTAGTTTTTGCTAATTTAAAAAATTGCTTATTCTGAACACACGAAAACTGGGCCAAGGCCACCGAAGTGGCTTTTTAAAAACTTTATTTAACATATACTTAATTAATTAGCATTTTATAGATCTTCCACCAGTTTACTTCTCAGGATGATGATGCACTTAATCAATTTATGCTAATGAATAATGTCCATAAGGAAGTGTGTGGATGTTGTTTTGAAGTATCACACGTTTGTCGTCTTTGTCTGCCAATGACTTCTTTTTCATAGTTATACTATATAAATTATGATTGAAGCTCCGGATTGTGTTAAAAGATGCACTGTACCCAACTCTTCTGAATAAACAGTTGTAGTAATGTTCAAATTTCATTTTTTTCATTATGTACATTTTTTTTATTCCTTTTGCCTTCTTGATAATCCCTGCTTCATCCTCATCCGCTGCAACTGTTGATGTGACATTCGCTGTTCTATCTGTCATTAATTTTAACGCGTACATCTTCGACATGAGGGCGACAATTTCTTCAAGTGGTACTCCGCAAGTTTCATCCTTGAACTTTCCTAAAACCTTCTTGTTAACAGAGTTGTCGTATGTCGGATGGTTGACTGGGTAGTCGGAGAAGTCAAAATCATTCCTGTGAGGAAACACTCTAAGGTCATCATACATGTCAAGTGTCAAGTGTCAAGTGTCCATGTAGCTAATTCCAATTCGATCTCGTCCATAAAAGGCAACCATCTTGTTGTAGTGGAAGTCGTACATATGGGTCTTTGAAATATCAAGTATACACATTCCTACATAAAGAGGTCGATCCATGACAACATTTGTTTTGTTCATGCATACAGCTACAATATTTTCGTTTATTATGATAGATGTTTTGAAGTTAGGCTTTTGAACTAATTTTAACATTTTCTTTTCATCAGAAACAAGTTTCAAATTCATGTGATTCCTTTTGTTTTCAAGACATTTCCCATAGACGGCGTTATTCATCAGTTTGTAAAATTTTTTGTGAAAACTTGATGTGGAAGCTGCTCTTCTTGAAGTATTCGATTCTATATACGGTTTTAGCCAGGTCTTTTGTGTAAATTGAAGCACTCGGTTGATTTTAACAATTTTGATTCCTAGTTCAATTGCTTGTTGTACAATCCAATAATGTGCAATGTAATTAGATTTATTTTCAAGTGTTGTCATCAACTTTGAATATTTGCCTCCTGGAGGAACCTCGGACCTTGGTAATAGAGGAAGGTCATAATGATGGTCGTGAAGGTGCTGAGGATACTCGAAGTCAAAGTCCAATATGTATCCGATATCGCTGAACTTCGGGATGCTCATAATGTCTCCTAAAACATTAGAATCAACCCAGCAAAATTCGCCAAAAGGTAATGGCATTGACATGGCGTATCCATAAAGGTTATTGGCGTCGAAGTAGCCTAGGTAGACTGATTCTTTAGTGGAGTTATAATTTTGAAGATGTTTGTTATTGGCTTTGACATATCGTGTGACCGATTGTGTGAGCCCTCCTCTAACACCATCTTCAACCATAAGAACCATGTCAATATCAGTTAAAAGTTGGAGTTCGCATTTAGTTTCCTTCATCATAGCTTGCCAAGCCAGCCCCGGAGATGTGAAGTAATAGAAACAATCCAGTCCGTAAGCTAACAAACAGGAATTTCTAAATTCCTCCATTACATCACAAAGGAGAGTTACATCAAGTTTCACATAAAAATCATTATAATCTCCGAGCGTCGACATATTAAGTTCCTTCCATACCTTGACAGCATGCTCATAATCTTCTGGATCTACTGGAGATTCATTGAGTTTACTGTAAAACATTTCTGGTGGAGGTAACGCAGTCTCGTCAAATCGAGCAAGGGAATCTATGTAGTCGTACGGGAACACTCCTTTTCTTAATACGAGCTCCATCTTATCTTCTGGAACCAGCTTCCTCGTTTCAATTAAGTCATCTCTTTCCAGATTCTTAGAGAGTGTCATCAAACTGAATGGCATAAACCTTAAGGAATCTATAAACCTTAATTTTATATTTTTTACTTTCTTTGAAAACTAATAAATTTTTCTGTCGTTTGAGCCAATACGTCAATTTGTCCTTTGTCTCGTCCAAGTTCTGGAATAATAAAGTGTGCGTCGTATCCACTTAAATTGTGTAATACAACCGGTATAAAGTTAGGTAGCTTAAAGTTGATATTGCAGGCGTTACAAGCTGCTCCTCTATAGGCTCCTGTCAAATGATCATGGTCACGCACTTTGATGTTGTCCTCAGAAAACTCCTGTTTACACAAGTAACAAATGTCCTCCATTTGATGACATAGTTCTTGAAGGTCAGTGAGATTTTCCATAGGAACAATGTAACTGTAGAGGGTAGATACTTTTTCAGCAATATCATATAGATCATCAACAAATCGTGTTGCAGCTTGCTCCCCACGGTAAAGCTTTGGCTCCGTTGGAATATCGTAGTGCCGAAGATGCTCGTATGAAAGTGTTGATTTTACCAAAAGACAATAGCTGTTTGGCTCGTGTTTTTGGTATTTCCTACTGTCTGCTGCGTCAGGATCCACATTTTCCACTGGTATCAATGACGATTCAAAATCTGCGTAAATTACAATTGGGATGCGATACTGGTGATGGATATTCCTAAACTTTAGAATAGAACTATTCAGAGTTGGAAGGATAACTTTTGCTGCTGCATGATCTCCACAAAGTTTAGAGTGTTCCGTCAGCCAACTACGACCTCCTCTATTTATAGAGATATTTTTAAAACAGAAACATCTTTTACACACTGTTATTGGTGACTTTCTTTTGGTGAGCTGATAGTGAATGAGCTTAGTAAAATCTTTTATGTACACATAATGTGAAACAGTTTCATCTTTTAGTAACAGTAAATCAGTATGGTCAGTCAATTCACGTGGTACCACTTTTAACGGGTACACATTGTTTCTTCTGTCCAGTCCAAACACGTTAACAGATACACCTGCATTACGTTTTTCAAAACTTCCTATATCAGACAATGACACTGGGTAGTTTAATCCATTAAATTTATATCTACCATTTAGTTCTTGATATCTTCTATTCGGTCGTTCAGGATGTTGGACACCTTCATGAACAAGAAATTTCGCCAACATGGAATATCTGAAACATTCATTGTCATTGTTTTGAACATTAATACATGATTTATTATCTTTAATCTTTGCTGGCAATGGAATAAAACTGCTGCGACGTTCACCGTATCCACGTTTATGAACTCGTAAATCCAGGTTGTTTACATTGAACAAGGACCATCCGGATCCACGAGCTTCATGTTCAGTTATTTTAAGCACCAATTCTTGTAAACATTCATCAACTATTTCATCTAAATTTGACGTCTCCATGATAGTTCGGTTTCTAGAAAGAAACCCTCTGTTGGATATTTCTCCTTCTACATTATTAAATGTTGTGTCCAATAGTAATCCAAATTTAATGAAATTCAAACGGTTAAGTTCATAATTTAATTTTGCAATTATAACATCTTTAACGAGGGTCAGAAATATTTGTAGTTCAAGTGTATTGATGTTATTTATTCTGTAATGTCGAACGACAGATCTGTCAAACGCCTCCACTAAAATGTTGACTCCCAACGTTGCATCTTCGTTCGCAGTCCCTCTAGAAGTAGAGGGTGAGGATTCATCTTCAGGATCCACTGAGTTTTGTTTGCTAGGAGGTGCATATGCAATTACGCTTGGTCTGCTCTGCCGTGTAGAGTGTTCAGTGTCAGCAAGGAAGTGTAAGAAATCGGGATGGTCTTCACAATCGGATAATGCATTATTAGTAGCATTATGGTAAATTTCACAGTGATATATATATAAATCCTCATTTATGAAATCTTCATTACAACGTTGACAATAGTACATTGTGATTGAATAAATTTCTCAGTGTGTTATAGACTGCTCCAAAAGTAGTATTGAGAGCCATTTTTCACATGTTCTAGTTTTATAGCAAATGCTGACCTCAGCATTGAATTACTATTGGTTTATATTTTTGCTAACATCATCACTTTCATTGCCATTGGTTCATTTATTTAAAAAGTAAACATAAATGAAATTATAAATTAGTATTGCTATAAGCTTACTAACCACAACATAATTATGGAGCAGCATATACAGGTCCCAGATATATCCTCCACAACACCACCTTTTCAATTATCATTTACACCCACGGAAAGACAAGAAAGTGATGATCAACCAGTACAGGTTAACGTTGTATCAAGCAGAACAACTATCCAATCCAGAGAAGTAATGGCTGCATTAGAAAGATTAGTAGGGGCAGATTATCTATCAGATGATGACATCATTGTTGAACAATAAACCCTTTATACAGTTGAAAAACACATCCAAACAGCCGTTTTAACGGCTACCATTTTTTCATTCGTTTATTATACTCTGCTTGTGGCTTTTTTAGTTTAAGGAAAAAAAAACATTGCGAATTCGGCTGAGTTTTAAAACGATTGAAACAATTGGTGGCCTTGAAAAAGGCCGTTTGAAACAGACTTCTCTAATTAGTCGCTCAGGTATGCAACGCCATCATCGTCTTCCTCACCACTGGAACTATCGAATAGTCTCCGCCTTGCATCGGGAACATCACGTAGGACAGGAGTCCTGTTGTCATCCTCATCTTCGGACAGGAGATAAAATTCAATACTGTCGGCGACTGACTCCGGATAATCCTCGTGAAGAACAAATGCTATTGCATCTTCTATGTCAGAGACATCTAGTGATGATGTGTTGTCATCGGAGTTGGTCAGGTCTTCGGAGTCGCTAGTATCTTCAATCTCCTCCACATCTTCCTGTAAGACATTTTCAATTATTTCTCCAATTTGCTTCCAGTGGTGAGGGATGTCTAGTGGTGCCATGATGGTAGATAGGATATGAATGACCGGTGACTACTATTTACCTTTATTTATAGGGGAATTTTGTGATGAGCAAGCAAAAATAAACAACGAATAAGAGCATTAGGTTTTAGTCAGTAAAAAAAGTGCTAAGTTATGGTAGAAAAACCGTAAACATAGGTTTTGATCTCAAAAAATGTATATATATATATATATATATATATATATAGAGAGAGAGAGAGAGAGAGAGAGAGAGAGAAAGAGATACACTTGTGCATACTTAATATCATAAATTTCAATTGTTAGTTGAGGTAAAATTAAGAAACCACCATGTGTTTTGTACAACTAAAAATTTTAAAAACCATGTGTTGGTAATTATTAATTTCATTATTAGTAGAAACATTAATAATCGAAAAGATAAATAATTGGTATGGTTCAAATAAGACGCTTAGCTTAGTTAAAACGAGTGAAATTCATGGTGGCCTTGAAAAAGGCCGTTTGTAGTTGCCCTCAGAAGGTGGAGTTTGAGATGGCGTTGTGGGTCTGCAGGATACGTCCTCAAGAAACGATGACGGTGAGAGTCACCCTTTGGCCAAGCCGCAGCAAACGCTTCAGGTCTTTGATGACGTTGGTCTTGAAGGGTAAGTCATCTTCCAGAGGAGTAGGCGCCATCCAGAACCCTACGTCGGACGTTGTCAATTTAATAGTAGTCGCTCGGCAGTCGGCCCTGATACTGTCTAGAGCCTCAGAAACTCTCCACAAGTCGCATTCTTGAGTTATCTCCGTCGTCCAATAAATCGGAACACGGAGGTAGAATGTTTTCAGCCACAGAGGAGAGCGTTTAACCCTTCTCGCTGTTTGGTGGTGAACAATCTCGTAGACCATGTTGTCAGGTAAACGTCGCAGATGGATGTGATCAACTCTACAGAACGCCTCTATTTATAGTAATAACTACTGCATATTCAGCAGTATCTTATCTTAACCGCTGACAATGCTTTTCAGCAGTCTCTTATCTTAACTGCTGACAATGCTTTTCAGCAGTCTCTTATCTTAACTGCTGACAATGCTTTTATTATTTTCAAGGTCAACCTAACAAACAAACAAACAAAATCTTGTTTTGAATGCAAAGAATCGATGAAACTAGAGTTGTAAATATTAATTCAGTCTGCAGCCTGCATTATCAGTTTATTTCATCTCATAATATACTTTGTTTGTGAAAAACAACAGAGTTAGCACACTGTGAGTACTATAACGAGTGAATCAATTGCTGGCCTTTAACAAGGCCGTATTTGAATTCTCCGCCAAGGTTTACGACTGGTCTCGACCGTTGTTGACTGTAAGAAAAGCTACGCAATGTAGGTTAATTATGCTGTAGGATTGTGCATAATATACTTTGTTTGTGAAATACAACAGAGTTAGCACACTGTGAGTACTATAACGAGTTAATCATTTGCTGGCCTTTAAAAAGGCCGTTTTTGAATTCTCCACCAAGGTTTACGACTGGTCTCGACCGTTGTTGACTGTAAGGAAAGCTACGCAATGTAGGTTAATTATGTTGTAGGATTGTGCATAGTATACTATGTTTGTGAAATACAACAGAGTTAGCACACTGTGAGTACTATAACGAGTTAATCAATTTTTGGCCTTTAAAAAGGCCGTTTTGAATTCTCCACCAAGGTTTACGACTGGTCTCGACCATTGTTGACTGGAAGGAAAGCTACGCAATGTAGGTTAATTATGTTGTAGGATTTTACATAATATACTTTGTTTGTGAAAGACAACAGAGTTAGCACACTGTGAGTACTATAACGAGTGAAACAATTGGTGGCCTTGAAAAAGGCCGTTTCTGAGCTGCTGATCCAATCTAGACGCACTCCCACATCGCATTTGCCAGTTCGCCTTTGCCCGCCCTTTGAAATACTAAGTATGACCCAGTCTTGGGTATTGGTTGCAAATATCCAGGCAGTCTTACCTTTAGGATTCTTCCGCTGTTTTCCAAAATTACTTTGCGCTCTTTAATTTGTAGGAGTTTACATTTTTTGGAAACTTTCAATCTTCGGAATTTTCCCTCCTGAGCTATAGTTTCAAAGTCAAAACTAGATGCTGGCGGCTTTTTCTCTGCAGGTTTGTGTTTAGCGCAGAACTTTTCTCCTATTTTGCAGAAGACTGCACACACTTCACCCTTCTTCGGCCCTCTCTTAAATTGGTGGTTACACTTGGGCGCATTTCTTACCCGTGGTGTCTTCTTCAATGATATTCTTGGTGTGCTGGAGGATGAAGTTGCCTTCGGTACGAAGGGGTCATGTTTTGAAATGAATTTCCTATTATCTTCATCCGATGACTCTGCTGTCGGTGCTCCAAAGTGCAGGGGACTTGGCGGCGAAACCACGCTTGTGGATGTAGAAGGTGCGTCCGGCGGATCGAAGATAGACTTCACCTTGTTCTCAGCCAGGATGGATTCTACAGCTGCAGAAGTCTCAGAAGAGTCCATGACTTGGAGATCAGATCAGCAATCAGCTCAGTGGAGGAATTAGGAAACATCGCACTACTCTCTCATTATATAGGCGTTGCTGACACAGCACTCTTCTCCTATTGGTCAGTTGAATTTTAGTACTAAAAATGGTGGCCTTGATAAAGGCCGTTTTTATGTTCCAATCTTGGACCGACTGTGCCTCTACGTTAGAAACTTGCAAATGTTTGTGTTTGAAAGCAATTTTATGTTTTACTCAAAGCTATGACTCTTAAGCACCATAACATTTGTTTTTAGGTACATTAAACAAACTGTGTTGACTGAATAACGAACAAAATTCTCGGTCAAAATATATTATTTAGAGTCGGCAACTACGTATCTCCAATCTTAGCCCGACTGTAACTCTATGTTAGAAACGTGGAATTGTTTGTGTTTGCAAACACAACTCATTTTATTCTTTACTCCAAGCTATGGCTGTTAAGCCCCATAACATTTATTTTAAGCGCACTAAATAAACTGTGTTGACCGAATAATGAACAAAGTTCTCGGTCAAAATATATTATTTAGAGTCGGCAACTACGTACCGTACAGATTACCAACACCCAGTATGTCATGGGACTTATAATAAAACTTTGCAAATGCATGAGTTCAAAAACGATTGAAAAATCTGGTGGCCTTTAAAAAGGCCGTTTTTTGAGATGATCTAGGGACGGACCCATTTTGCCTTCCCTCTGGGATACGAAGGGTCCTCCCCCGGCCCGTGAATCTTCAGATGCATCGACTTCCACGGCCACTCCATCCTCCTTGGCAGGCGAACTCTCGTCAGCTCCAAGGAACCAACCTCCCGCAGAATAGCCTCACCATCCTGGCGTACGAAAAATAGCAATTCGTACATGCCGGAATTCATCCGCCACAACCGTCGATTCTGTTCGCCATGGCGTAGTTGCCCAAGTGGAGTGTAGAAGCGCCGCTCCAGCCTCTGAAGCTTTCGCCGTGGAGTAGCCGCAACACAATCCATTACAGTGACAGGATTGCTCCTTGCCACTGGTCTCGGAGCTGGACAGTCCAAAGCGAAGTGAACACGCCTCTGCGAGGCTCCTGGACGTTGACAAGGCGGCCGGAGTGAGGATATCGGTGCTAGTGGAGCCCGTCGCTCAATCATCTCAGCGAAGATTTCTTCCACCGTAGTTTCCATCTTCTCTCCTCAGCGCAAGCAGGATGTCCTGAGCCCCACTAATCATTGGTCTCTAAGGTGCGACGCTACGTACCGTATAGGATACGCTGCAGGTCTCCTGTTGGTGCGCACTAATAACACCGACTCAGCATTTTATTTAATGGCCTTGAGAAAGGCCATTTTAATTATTTAATGTCCCAGTCCAAGCGCTTACCCATTTGAACAAACTATGTTGACAGAGGAACGATTAAAATTCTCGGTCAAACCATATTTGTTGAAGTCGGTAACTAAGTACCGTACCGTACAAAATACCAACAAACTTTATTGAAACCTCATGGGACTTATAATAAAACTTCATTACAGCAGGAGTAAGACTGGGGGTAAAACAAAATATATGTTTTACGCTACTGAGTGTCAAACGATTGAAATTTTTGGTGGCCTTTAAAAAGGCCGTTTTTATCAGTGTCATTGTTTACAGTGACACCCATTGGACGGTGACACGCCGACGTCGTTGCCCATCTTCCGGCTTCCCGACCTCCAAGTAGGTCTTTAATGTCTCGTACGGTGGCTCAATCACTCCATTCGGCAGGTAACTTCTAAAGACAAAGTTGCGGCGGCGCAACAAAAGCTCCCGCGAAGGCTTGTCCCATCCGAGCAGACAATAAAGTCCCGGCTGCAGTTTCCACAGGCGGTGGAGCTTGAACCCAGGGAATGCCGGTTCGAAGCTCGGCCGACGAATCTCCCTCGGCTCATCGATAACAGGGATCTAGGCCGTATAGTTCTTCTCAGGTTCCAGATCCCTCGTCTTGTCCGAGAGAATTTCTCTAAGTAAAGAGAACGGTTCCCGGGCACAAGTCGATATGTTTACCCGTCGAGGCATTACATCGACGGGTCTACTCTTTGACGCTGGTGTCGGAGCCGGGCGTTGACGAGGCTGCCCTGTCACGGACTCGCTCTTTGGGGCTGGGATTGGAGCTGGACGTTGACGAGGCTGCCGGAGTGATGACTGAGGTGTGACACTGTGGGGCCTGGAGCTGGAAAGCTGGAACGATGGTTCCCGACGAGGCATGTCAACCATCGTAGGCCGGGTCTGCTTCCTGAACATGATGCAGTTGCGTCCGTAACGAAAGGGTGAGCAAAAGTGATTCGCTTAAGAACAGCGGTATACTCACTAGCACAAGCCGGCTTCTCATTGGTCAAACAGTTCAACCAATGAGGTGAGGTTATTTTCTGCTGACTCAGTGGAAAAGTTCATAAAACCGGGACGCTCGTTCCACTCGAATCATTCGGCATGCAGACACGGGACCAGTCCAGAGCAGCTCGAGAGAAGCGGGACACAGCGGAGATCATCGGAGAGAAGCTGAACATCCACGGAGGTCTCCTAGTACCGCAATCCCTGCAGTGGTACCCCGGGCTTGGAACTTCTGTGATATAGCGAGCACCACATATGTAGGTCTCACTTGCTATCGGCCGGCATCTCTACGCTGATCTCCGCCGGGTCCCGAGGCGGAGTCAACACCTTCTGCGTCGCACAAGGCCTGAGACAAGTCCCCCTGTGTGGTCAGCACTGCTCCAGGCGTTGGGTGAACAGTGCGGTGGGCAATGGATCTGGATCGTTAAACTCAGCGCCGATCTCTTATTCTTCTCTGTACAATCCTTTTCTGTCTTGCATGGCTTCGCTGGTTTCCCACTAACACTAACACAATTTGTTGATTTGTACAAGTTAAACTCTGTCCCTTACCCTATTCCCATCACAACCCCAAAAACAAACCCGGGTGGTTCGCGCAGTGTGGAGTTCTGCGGTCCACCCATACCCTAAGCAGTTAAATCGGTCGGCATGGGCAAACCGCCACGAATGAACTGACCCTTCTTGACTGGTCGGCAGGGCAATCCGCCACAGTCAAGATCCTTTTTTTTAAGTATTAAAATGACCTTGAACACGTTTGAACATGTTTGGAGAATATAAATTATAATTATTTAAAGTCCCCTAAAACATTCATAGCGACAACTGAATAACTATTCTTTGTTACCGCGAAAGTTGTAAAATTGAGACTTATTAAAACGGCCTTTATAAAGGCCACTAAACTGAAGTTGGATAAATGACAAAGTCCAGAAAATGTTGAATACTCCTCCTGTAAAAGAAGTAACAAGATGTGAGGCCGAGACTTGTAAAGGAATCGTCTAAGACTGTGAAATTAAAAATAATTGAGACTTGTAAAAATGGCCTTTGTAAATGCCACCAAAATGATTGATGTTAAATGACTAAGTCCTGAGAATCTGGATTGAAATGTACTTAATGTAGGTTTAGTATGATGTATGGTTGCTAGGCTGATTCACAACGAATGATATAAGTGGTGGCCTTGATAAAGGCCGTTTGTAGAAGGAGTGGAGTCCTGGATTTAGTGTGGGGGGATGGAAGCGACGACCCGAAGAATTTGTCGTAGTTGTAGTTGTCGGCGTAGGCTAGCGTCGACTGTGTCCAAGTGTTGATGTTGGATGATGAGGTGGAAGTCATTACCTCTACTAACATCGATGATGATCTGATCGGCAAGGTGTCGGTAGCGGTCCAAGATGCCCATTAGTTGGTTGATCTGTCGGTAAGTGAAGATGTCTCGCGTTATTTGAATCGTCGCTCTCCCCACAGGAGTAGTTGCAGCCGTCGGTCTAGTTTGGCAGAACTTGAACTGTTTCCTGCGACGTCTGTGATCCTCTTGGTCCGAATAGTCCTCGTCAGAAGAGTCAGCAGGGCGTTTGATCGGTTGTAAGTTGCGAGCCATGGTTGCGTTGAGGCTAAGATCAGGAGTGTGAATGGATCGTAACGCGCGATTCTGTGCTAAGCTGTAAATGTGGCGGGGGTTAATAGTGGAGGGGGACTCTATGCCGTGGGATGGGGAGCGAAGCAAGGGGGGGGTCTGGGGGCGGAGCCCCCAGAAAAATGTTTTACCTTATCTAAGATCTAGATCTAAGATAAGATAAGATAAGATAAGATAAGATAACACAAACCGACGTAAATGGATGGTTGGCCATTTCAAGTCGCAAACCGACCAAACCGACTTAAATGGACGGTTGGCCATTTCAAGTCGCAAACCGACGTAACTAAACCGTTTCTTAATATAAATCCACCCGCTTTCACATTACCTCACATCCAATGACGTATGTGTATCGTCACACCAATACCTCATCGCCGTGACGTCATCACACCCTCTCGTCACACATACGTCATCACCACGTCACTCAAACGTCACTTCTGATTAAAAAAAAATTATTTTTAAGCTGTCCCAGACTCCCCATATTGCCTCTACTAACCCTTGGTTGGACGTGATAAGCGCGAGCTGCAAGTTCCGACCGTGAACAGACAACCCTTGGTTGGACGTGAGAAGCGCGAGCTGCAAGTTCCGACCGTGAACAGACAACCCTTGGTTGGACGTGAGAAGCGCGAGCTGCAAGTTCCGACCATGAACAGACAACCCTTGGTTGGACGTGAGAAGCGCGAGCTGCAAGTTCCGACCGTGAACAGACAACCCTTGGTTGGACGTGAGAAGCGCGAGCTGCAAGTTCCGACCGTGAACAGACAACCCTTGGTTGGACGTGAGAAGTGCAAGCTGCAAGTTCCGACCGGCGAACAAGAATGTCTGAACGATTGTTTCCAGCGTTTTTTACGCAGGCGGACTCCAACTGTATAGGATGCGGTGAAGTGTTGTTTAATTTTTACTATTTGATTCTCAAGTTTTCATCGAAGATCCATAAAACCTGATAGCACACGTTTTCAAAGCCCAGCCAAATGGGACAACATATTGAAACTTAATCTTTATAGATCCCATGTTAAAAAATGCTGAATGAAGATATCGACTGAAATCGAAGCAATGAAACTCCTACCATAAACTGCTACCGTAAACTTCTACCATAAACTCCTACCATAAACTCTTACCGTAAACTCCTACCATAAACTCCTACCGTAAACTCCTACCGTAAACTCCTACCGTAAACTCCTACCGTAAACTCCCACCGTAAACTACTACCGTAAACTCCTACCATAAACTGCTACCGTAAACTTCTACCATAAACTAATACCATAAACTCCTACCATAAACTCTTACCGTAAACTCCTACCATAAACTCCTACCGTAAACTCCTACCGTAAACTCCTACCATAAACTCCTACCGTAAACTCCTACCGTAAACTCCTACCGTAAACTACTACCGTAAACTCCTACCGTAAACTCCTACTCTTTTTCTTGGCAGCTTTAACTCACCTTGTTATACTAGATAAATGGCATGCCTCCTGATAAAGACATCTCGACTACTGAGGGCTTGAAATTGTTTCCAGCTTCGTTCGTGAAGAACTGTTTTCACTTGCTTGTAAGCGTATAAGGAAAGCTTCCAGTTTCAAGGCGCTTTTAATCAGCTTTCAGGAACAAGGAATGTACTAATGAACAATTTAGAATGTTAAAGGCTTAGGAAAAGTTTTTCTGAGAAAAGGGTTGTTTTCTTGGGACCAATGTGTTTTAATGACAAAACAATCTAAACTTAAAATATAAAGGTATTAAGTAAATTTGTATACAAAGAGTGGATCTTTAATATAGAATATAATATCTTGGAAATGTTAAGGTATAACTAAATGTATTACATTTTTTAAGCACAAACAAATATTTATATTATTAGTTAGCTTAGTAAGATTTATTTTTTATTAAATGAGGAGGCAGTGGCAAATTATGTTTTTGACATTAACTTAAAATATAAGCTTAGCATAAACATTATATTTATTGTTTTGTTTTATTTAGGCAAAAATGGAAATGTGATTATTCAGTAATGCATTGATAGTACTGAACTGTACCTGGACATACATCAGAGGTGCGTGTGGTTTTGCATACCATGAAACTACTCTTCCACTCTCGCAATAAATCAGTGAAGTGCGCTACTGATAACAGGATTATAATGATTTGAAACAATGAAATAGACTCATCTCCCTACCATAGGCAAGGCTCTGGGGGTAGTATATTTAAATATATAATATTGAAAATTATCCTGTACTAATTGTAGGAGCACTAAAAAGATCTTTATGATTTGTATTTGAGTGAGGATTAGTAATACAAGACGTGTGTCAATCTCTCAGCTGTCAGCCTGTGACACCACGATTCAGCTGTGCTCGAGGCTGTTCTATTGGCAATGTCTCCAGTCAAATAAGGGGTTCTGATACGACGCGACGTTTCCTGTCGTATTCATGGTTGGAATATTAGATGCGTTTGGGGTTATTTATGTAGTCCTTTATGGCATGATCTGAGTTATAATATTCATCCACAGTGCTTTAAATTGTATGAGTTAAACGTAATACTGTGAAACACATGTACTTAAGATGAAAACACTAATTTAAAAGCCAATTTTTAAACTCTTATGGAGAAGTTACTGTGGGCGAGAAGAAAGAAGACCCCTCGTCGGCTTGATATGTTTATAGTCCTATGGTTCTTATGTGTCAAAACGGAATGCAAGTAAGTTTTGTTACGGTATCATGGTGACAGCATGAACTTACCTAATGCTAACAATGAATGCCGCATAAAGCACTAGCGTAGTGAACGTATGGTAGCGTCTCCAATTTTGGTGTAGGCCAGAATACAGGGATCTTCTTTACTCTCACTGACAAGGAAATTAAACAAAATACACATTAGTTCAGAAGCAGGTAAGTTGTATTACTCATATAAGGCTTAGTTGGTAGTGAGGAATGTATTTAGATAATTAAATAAATAACTTAGAAGGTGCAGAATTAATAGCCGGAAAAATGTATAACTTATTTTATAGCTTTGTTGTCGTTATAGTATTAGCCACAACGATCGTTTGACTAATCAGCCTAAAAATTGCAATAATTATAAAATATAAAAATTGCAATGAGAACAGATGATTATTTATGGCAGCAATATGTGGCTATCAGTCCCAATACCCACCATCGTTAATGTGGCATTTGTTATCTACTGCTTATACGATATCCAGCGTTAGCGAGATGAATGGTTATTGTGTGTGTGTTTTATAAAACAAATCCATTATGTTAATATTCTTTAACTATTAATACGTAAAAACATTAAAAAATATTAAATTAATCAACTCAGAGTGTTGTTTATGTTTATTGAATGGCTGTTAAAATTACCTATTTCATAAAACCTTTTACAAATACTTATTTAATACACTTTTTACATTTGATAATTTTTAACAAACATGTCGTTCTGTCACACTATCGACCTACTATATACTACTATACTAACTAGTAGCTAATAAATAGCTATACACTCAATTGTGTCAACTATAAAATATAGGAGGTTTAGTGGGTATACCTCGTAAGATAAGCGTTCCTCCTACGTAAAAAAAAAAAAAAAAAAAAACTATAAAATATACAGTAGCTATCTTGTACTTTGGTAACAGTAATATAGCACACCAACCTAGATGTTCACTGCAACTTTGAAACATTTTCGTGGTAATGGTCACATTGTATCGCGCATAAAATCATAACCTATTTATAACAATGCTATTCTAGAAGGTTTATAAATGAACATTATGTTTTGTCTGTCTGGGTATTTGAAGTTTGCTTACCGAGTTTGATTTAATTTGATTTTAATTTTACGGTTTCGTGAACTGAAATCAAACTGAATGGGTCAATCAAGAGCCGGTGGGTGTCTTGTATATCAGTTGGATAAATGCATTAAAAGCATCAATATAATAATCCTACTTTCAAATATTTAACGTGTCAAATATAAAAGTATAATAAAACATCACATTAAACCAAATCCTGGAAAGAGTACGTATGAATATTTAGGGGGTTCGGAGTTCTAAAATGTAAAATAATTAGATAACAGAAAAATAGGGCAATATAACCCTATAACCGTACTAATGATTTACACTGGGTATCGTGTTTGTTTCGAAATTAAAATAATTTAATTTTTACATTTATTAGTGTTACAAAAACAAATAAATACTATAGAAAAATATTACTTTTTCAAATAAAATAAATATTATAATATTTTATCAAAAAAGTTATAAATAATTTATAATATAATTGCAATAAAATTCATATTTATAAACAAACATTTTAAACCTATTTATATAATTTTGTGTGTTATTCTTATAGAATATATTTCGAACTGTTATTATCTGAGAAATATAAATGAACTCCTAATAAAACAAGATTCAATAAGAATTTCAACAAAAAAATCCATTAACCTCTTCTGACTCTTATGAACTTTTAGAACTGTAAATACCTGATTTCCACCTTCTGACTTATTACCTAAAACGGTGTATTCTATAGTTAAAATATCCTAATAATTTTTAATCTTTATATATAACTAGCTGGTCCGACAGACGATGCCCTGTCCTATTGTCATTGAATTTGTTTTATGTCAAATACTCGTTCATTTTCAAGATGAGCTCGTTCGCTTCACTCACTCGCCTCCCGGATGAGCTCGTTCGCTACGCTCACTCACCTATCGAAAAAAGAGTTTGAGTTGCCATTCAAGTAGTTTTTTTTATTTACATAATGAACATATTTTTACAGTATGCTTTTCAAGTATATTTATAGCTGTTTGGTGTAACTAACTGAACTTTGATTAAATCAATGGGAACCTTGAAGGCCTGTGGGACAGAGTCCTGAGGTCGGATTACAATGTTTTTTTATAAGAACTTTGTCCTGACATTAATGAACACAAAAAAAGAGAATTATTCAATTTCGTGCAATCTTTCTTAAGTCATGGCGTGACCAAGGGAAATAGGCATTCATTTTTATATATCAAGATTCTGTAAGCGAAATGTTAAAGACAAAACTGTGTGAGTTTGGAAAATCGCAGGATGATGGGAGATGGCTTAAATTAAAGGTCCCAAATACTCGGTAAAATAGCAGTATTTCTACAAAGTTACCAGCAATCGAGAAATAATGTAAAACATCCCCCATGAGAAAAGCATAGGGATTTAAAAACGTCTGCTTTGTTTACATAAAAACATGTGATAGGTCACTACTTTGTTTAAGAACTGACATGTATTCCTACGTATATCGATTTGTTTCCTCAGCATTTAAATAGTAAACAAATCAGATGAGACAGAGTATTAGAGCAAGGTTAGGGCTATGGCCCCTTCAAGCCACTAGTATTTTCAATTTTCTTTCTTCTTTTCTCGTTGGAGAATACCCACAGTTGTTCATATTCAAAAACTACAAAAATTAAATCATAACTAATTGTTGAACTACGTTAATTTCATGCTAAACCAGTTATATTAAGTTATGAAGACACTTTTATACCGTCGAATAATTAAAATACAGGAAAAACTATAGTAAAAAATCAAATTAGTTTAGATTAAACTAAAACACATTTTGAAAACCTACATCAATCGACCTACAAACTATTGAACAAAAAACCCTCATGATATATATTGTTATTAACTTAGTATAGAATCTAAAACATTTAGTGGCCACGAGCTTCTTTTAATCTGTTAGTAGAAAAACAGCAATAAACCTGTTAGTGAGCTTCGCTGAATTGACTTCCAAACTGTCAAAAACAGAGAAACTTTTCCAAACACGAACTACGTGTTGTCGCAGCACACGTTGGTCTGGGATTAAATTATATGTTTTCCAACATTATTAAGGAATTTTTTTCAAGAAAAATTCACAATTTTTGGTATTGTTCTGGTGTAGTTTGTTGCTGCCAGTGTTTTATTACCATACTTTCATTTTCAATACCGTTTATAACCAAATTGTGAATTCGGAAAAGTAATAGACATCTTAAACGAAAGCATTGTTCAAATCAAAACTTATTTCAGAGGTCTTTGTTACATAAATATCATGTAACACACCCGAATTTGAACGCAAAACTATGTGGAAAGATTCAGCTGGTCTTTTACATCAAACCACCGATATAACAAGTTTAAATGATACAATTTCTAGCCCAAAAGTCTTTTTTACGTCAACGACTATGTTTTAAACTACTTAAAGCATTCCGAGGCACGACATGTACTATTCTTAGCACACTTTTCCATACGTACTTTAGGAAAAGTTTATATTTCATGACTGACTTAAGAGAAGTATAGTTATAAACCATCATATGTCTTCGTCAGCGTTGTTGGATAGTGCGCTGAGAGTTTCACAAAACAGAGCTTTGAGATTCACATTTCAACTTAGTGTCTTGTACCTAATTATTCAACAATGGTGCATGCTCATATAAATGAGATGCAAGGAGGATATTCGGTTAATGCTTTGACTTCTGCCATTCAACTTGAAGAGTAAAAGTTATATTGAATATTTAGTCCTATATAATATGATTTTTTTCGTGATTTATGATTATATCTATTATCTACTTAGGAAAATTAACTTTAATTTAATTTTATCGGATATTTATTCATACAAAAATTGCATGTACATTTGTTTTTACTCAAAGTAAAAAAAGGTACATTATAAAATGTGTTAATTAGATACAAAAAATTTAAATACTTCTAAACTTAAAAAAGACACAACTAAATTAAAATTTCAAGTTTTTTACATTTATGAGGAAAAGTAATTAAAAGTGGAACCGTTTTTATCCGCTTTAGTTTGGTCCTGAGCAAACTTTCTGCTTAAAGGGAGGCAAAATTGTAGTCATAAATTGAGTTTTCTGACTCGTGTCTTGTAGAAATCCATGCGAAATCTTGTCGAAGTCCGCATCCCGAACTAGCAAACGTATTACAAAAATAAATGTTGTTGATATGGCTAAGCCTATGTTTGGCTTATTTGTTTTGATTATTTTAAATTGCTGAAATAAGAGTGTTTAAGTTATCTAAAAACATAAAACAAAGTCAGGTTAGTATGTTAGTTAGTTAGTTAGTTACACCAAACAGCTGTTATAAGGATTATAACTTAAAAAACTTAAAAGGCATAAACACATTTTCATTATGAAAATAATAAATCTTCTTGAAAGGCAACTCTCAAGATTCCGATGCCGAAGGTTGCTCTAAATAAAAATACCTGGAGTCGAGTGAGCGAAGCGAACGAGCTCATTTTGAAATGAAAGAGCATTTTTTGCATAAAACAAATTCAATGACATTAGAACAGGACAACGTCTGTCACGCCAGCTAGTATATCAACATTTCTTATATTGTGCCATAGATATAATAATTAACATTTATTTATACACAAATTTAAGAAATAAATTACACTTGCTGGTTAAAAAGTTGTGTACAAATTATTTTAAAATTCCTTAAAATTTGTAGAATTTCTGTTTGGTTATTTACATGTTTTCCGCCAGATGTTTTAAATTTGGACAAAAAGTACTCTTACTCTTTTGTAACATTTCGTCTAAATTGTTCACATCTCTACTTCACAACTAATTCAATATATTAATTTTGAAAGCAGTTGTCTTCAAAAGTAGAAAAATAAATGAATTAGGGTATGAAAACATTGTAGACGTTGGACATTGTAGGAAACGACATCATAAAATATGATGACATCATCAAGCCACGTCATTCTCGAGGCGCCTTGCTGCCTTATAGCTGGAGATTTGTAGCACAAAAGAATAGATGTTCAACCTGTCTGTATCTATTGCTTCACTTTTGTTAGCAATTTTTATACCCATTTTATAGCATTTGTAAACAGAATAAGACACAATAAGAATAATTAATGTCATAGTACGAGTAAAAATGATATTTTACTTTTATTACTCTTTAATTACAGCATGTAGTACCACACGTACTAATTTTTATTTGCCAAAGAATCCAAGTATTAAAAACAAATATTTATTTATCTTAGAACAGATTTATAAAGCTTGGGTCTCAAACAATAATTTAGTAGCATTTCGTACTTTCGTTGAACTAGTTATGATTGGATATGTAAATATATTTTACACACACATGCACATGAGATTAAAGCAAATGGCAAAACATTATCGTTCTAAAGAAACTTAAGATGCATTAATTATTTGTCGTGAATTAAAAATATAATCAAAATTAAAAATACCAGTTACCCCTTCATAGTCTATAATGAAGGGGATGAAGGAAACTGTGGTACTTGGCAAAGTAATAGAATTACGTTGACCCTCGTGATATAATAATAATCATATAATTTATATATATTTCAGGTTGTATTCTTATTTGAATTATTTTATGGTTGGTGAATATATGAAAATATTTTCATGGTTAGTTACGTCTGGTTTTTCATTACTTGGGTTAAACCTTACCAATGGTAAAATTATGTATCCTTTTATATATATTGTAACTATTGCAATAATACAGGATAACAATTGTAAGTTTCTCATCACATACACATACGGTCGGTCTCTATATACATTTCCTCCTCAGTAGAAGACATTTCTAAAGTACAGTATTGTTTTATTATTTATTTTGGTATTCAAACGCTGCCTTTATTTTTAATGTTTAATTTAAATTCAGGTACCGTCCAGTGTTTTCCCATTTTGACGGATTAAGTCAATAACATGAACTGTGTTTTATCATTACGTTAAGAGAAGATAATTAATCATTTGTTCATATTCCTGCGTAAATTTTATAGTTGGTCTTATAGCACTCCTTTGGTTTAAACAGTTTTGTTAAATTAGTTACATTTTGATCTCGAAGCACAACAAGCATCAGCCAGTCACCCCAACCAGATTTTCGGGTGTTTTAACCACGAGTACAGCAAAGAATTTTCAATAAATTACAAATATCAGAATATAGTATCAGAAAAAATCTTTGACTCAAATATTTATAAGTTCCTGGCCGCCTTCCAACTGGATAAACGACATTTTATACCATTCTTATTTGCATACAAAGAGAGAACTAGCAGAGACTGCAGCACAGGCTTTTGGGTATTGTATGTTTAGTACATCTATTGTTTGACAATGTCAGGACATTCAATGTAGTGTCTGATGACAATAACATTTCTTACTGTTATGGATTGAAAATAGAATAACGCATTCGCATGACGCATTCATCCGCCCTCTGACACTGAGTGATTGCGTTATTTTGTTTTACAATTTGTTCAAGAATTGTATAAGTGGTTTATCTACATTTATCAAATATTTAAAAACACTATGCATCAATATTACAGCATTTCATATTGATAATATTTGCGAATTTTGTTTGTGCATGCATAAAGTTCTTGGTAACATGTTCTCTCAAAACATGTTCAAGGGTCACGTAAGGTCCCGGACCTTACTTTTTCGACGGTGGTCCCGGACTTAGCCTCACTAAATACAAGTTTTCTCATGTTTCCACAGCAAACTCGCTAACAGTCAATAATCAATAATAAATAATCAACATTTATTGTCAGACAGCACTATAATCATGCAAAATGCATGGTCAGGCAATATACATGCAATTTTTTAAAATGTATTTAAAAAATAAAACAAACAATAAAAACAAGCAGTAGGCCAAGTAATAGAATAACAACTTAAATACATGCATAACAATCCACTCCAAATGAGCAATTACAGTCAACATTCAGCATTACAATTTCAAAAGAGAGTAGACAAGCACTCTACGATTTAAAAAAATTGTTCAATTCAAACTTAGGACAAACATACATAATAAAAAATACAGGTACATTAACGATAACAATAAAATGGTACATGCAAAATCCTTAAGCGTAAGTACTGAACAATTAAAACATCTGATTTGGCAAGGTTTCTAAAATTGGCCAAGCCCTAATACTTATTTTTCCTTATACAGTGTCAGACTCGAAAAACTCTTATATCATAATACACCCGTCGCAGCAATCCTGCGTACTCAGTGAATTTCCAATGAATATATAACAACACATTAACCCACTTAACAGGATTCATAAGAAATATATTCATAAATAAGCGATAATTAAAATATTAATTATTCTCCATAAGAATAACATTAAGGCTGAGTATGCAGGTTTGCTGCAACGAGGAAGATAAAAATGTGTATTTTTAAAATTATCAATATAACTCTACCAGGTGAAGCTACATACCAAATTTCATTAATTTAGATTCATAACTAAGGGAGATATAAAACCTTACTTATTCTCCATGTGAATAACATGGGGGCCGAGTATGCAGGTTTGCTGCTATGGGGATAATCAACAATAAATAAGTTTTTTGTGCAAATATACCACAACTAGTTGAAGCCATACCAAGTGTCTTCAATATACATTCATAAATAATCGAGATATCAAATTGTATTTATTCTCCATAAGGATAACATTGGACAACGTACTGTGTTTAGCACTTTGAATATCTCTGCAACGGTTGGACGTAGAACAACAATTAAAACGCCAAAATGATTGTTTTGTAGAGCTAAACTGATTGGTATAAAGAAATGTGAAGTTTTTAGTGAAATTATCAGATCAAATCTAAAAACCGTATTCCCATAAGATTAACATGGGAAGTTTTATGGACACATTTTTGACTTTTCTCCACAACCACTAAACCTAGCTTAATGATTCACCAAATTGTTTGTTTTTTTAAGCTCTATAAAATGGCTATAACCAAAATCTAGTGTTTTTAAAATTTTAGGGTAACAAGTTCAAAAAACTGATTTTTGGAAAATTTTAAACCCCCATAAAACCCCCTTCCCATAGACCGATCGATCTGGTTTTCGAACTTAAACTCATAAATTTTACTCTCCACATTTAACCAAATTTCATCAAAATCGGGCGCTCCTTTCAAAAGTTATCGCGGTAACGGACACACACACACACACACACACACACACACATATATATATAGATAGAGAGAGAGAGAGAGAGAGAGAGAGAGAGAGAGAGAGAGAGAGAGAGAGAGAGAGAGAGAGAGAGAGATACATATATATAAATTTGAACGAATAGTGTTTTTGACATCTGGGGACCTCAAAACAAACATTTTTCACGGTCTCGGGCTTAAGTCTTACCATGAGACCAACGGTAATAGCTTCTTCACTATAGGAGAAATTCGCTAAAATGGATTCTGAGTTAGCCAATCATAGATCTTATTTCTAAAAGAACGAAAAGGTAGCAGCTTTGTGTTAACATGCAGCTTGTTAAATAATTTAAGACATAAAATAGGGTAACTATTGGCACAAACACTTAATCTACTATATGGCGCATCAATGAAAGACTGATTTCTTGTATTATATGCATGAACATCCATTCTAAGGGGGAAGTCAGCATAGTTTTTCTTTACATGCAATAAACATACTAATATATACAGATTGACAACCGTCAGAACCTTAGTTCTAGCAAAAAGTGGATTACAGTGCTCAAAGAAAGAAGAATTATTAACAATCCTGATTGCCTTTTTTTGCAGCAAGAGTACATTTTTAATGTGACAACTTTATCCCCAAAGGATCAAGCGATAACTTTAGGTATGACATTATAAAATATTGAGTCTAACGCTTGTTGTAAGGGCAATGCCTTAACATAATGGTATCAACCAAAACCAGATACATAACAATTATCATTATTAAGAAGTATTGTTAAACTGCGAAACTTATATATTAGATAAAATGATAAATAATTTGTTAAATGTATAAACAAAGTGGTAAGTCTCATACAGCCATAATATGCAATCACTCTCTAGCAATCTAGTCTAAATATTTACCTTGTTATTAAGATAATGTAAGTTAACTGAACACATTACGATGTATTGACATTTAACATTGGAAATGCAGTATTTCATAACTTTGCATGGTTTTATCATTTCTAGTACTCCCACAGCTACTTTTACAAATACTGAACGTTACCATCGTATATTCGCAGATAAAAATAACTAAGTGTGTCCCAACTAGACAGCCAACATAATGTAACCCAAATTTCGTCAAACTTGGTATATCGCTTTTAATTATTTTTAACAAGGAAATTCGATCCTCTCTTGCTTGAATGCTGCGTGCTATAACTCATTAATTTCTCTTATTATTGTTTTATATTGCTTATCATTTAACGATATTTATTTACTTAAAGTATTATAAGAAAGTTTATCTTTTTTGTAAATTGGAATTTTAAAATTCAGAAAACTGTTGTTGGCTAAAATCGAAAGTAATTTTTTTAAACGATCATTACATCAGCAAGATGCTGGATAAAATATTATAATTTTCGTAATTTGGTGAAATTAAGTATGATATAGGAAATTTTATCCACCCAAATACTACTATGTAACTTTTCAGGTTATCAAGAAAATAGTTTAGAGTAATGTAACAAACTCAAGTATGAATCACGATATTGAAATGACAAATGTTTGCTTCAGGTAATGCCCTAAAACCATTTACTTATTATATATATATATATATATATATATATATATATATATATATATATATATCAAGTAATAGTTCAGATATAAAGTGAGAAAAAAAGTGTTTTATAAGTAAATAAACTGTGATTTGAACAGTTGAATTGTATTCCTATAAACATATGCATGAGACATGTATGGGTTCAGACAGATTATCACACAAATTGAGTTTTGGGCTCTGTGAATATATTAATGGAAATTATGAACTAAGCATCACGGGCATCAAAGGGTCTTCAATGTCTGGTCTAAGAGAACGCTAAATCTTGTATATTTTGTTCATGCTTTGTATGTCATATATTTATATTAAATAAATACGATAGTAAGTTCGTTGGTAAGTGTCAAAGGTAGAATTTTCAGAATTGTGTCCTTGGATAAAATAATGCTATACAAGTTGTTAGTTTCTTAAAATATGTGAGGGACATTTTTTCCGGTTCTTCATAAATCTAATACAAGGCTATGAGAAGCCATACGATTATAAAGGCAAATAAAATTAGAGCGGAAAAGCGATGTTATGTACATTGAACTTACCAATTAAAAAAAGCTCTTCACACGCTCAGAATCCTTAGTAAACTATGATCGTTATCTACTGACTAAACTTTCATTTTAAGTAACATTAACGAATTTGCCCTATAAGGAATAAGCTATTACCGTAAGTCTCATGGTAAGACTTATATATATATATATATATATATATATTTATATATATATATATATATATATATATATATATGTGTGTGTGTCCGTGAATTCGATAACTTGAGCAGAAAATGTCCAATTTCAATGAAATTTTGTCCAAATATGTACAGTGACATACATTACTTTAAGATCGAAAACCAGGAAAATCGGGCCATGGGAAGGAGGGTTTATGGATATCAAAATTTTCAAAAAAATTAGTTTTTTGTTCTTTTCACCCTGAAATGTTTAAAACCCACAATTTTTTATTGGACCATTTTATAGAGCTTAAAATAAATAATATAGTATTTTGAATCATTAACCTAGGTTAAGTTGTTGCGGAGAAAATCCAAAAACGTGTTCATAAAATCTGCCATTCTAATCTTGTGGGAAAATGGTTTTTAGCTTTTCCTCAATTAATTTGACTGTAAACTTCACATTTGCTTTTACCAATCAGTTCAGCTCTACAAAACAATAATTTTGGTGTTTCAATTGTGATTCTACATCCAACCGTTGTCGAGATATTCAAAGTGCTAAACACAGTATGTTGTCCAATGTTATCCTTATGGAGAATATTTAAAATTTGATATCTCGATTACTTATGAACGTATATTGATGAAACTTGGTATGTTGCTTCAACTAGTACTGCTAGTATGATATTTGCACAACAAAATGGTTTTTTGTTCACTGTCCTCATAGCAGCAAACCTGCATACTCAGCCCTAATGTTATTCTTATGGACAGTAAGTGAAGTTTTATATATCCCTTAATTATGAATTTAAATCATTAAAACTTTGTATGTAGCTTCACCTGGTTGAGTTATATTGATAATTGCTTAAAAACCCATTTCTGATCTTTCTCTTTGCAGCAAACCTGCGTACTGTGTTTTTTAATTATGTGTCAGCCCTAATGTTATTCTTATGGAGAATAAATAAAATGTTATATATCACTTATTTATTTATTTATTTATTTTTATGAAACTTGGTAAAGGGCTTTATTGGTAGTAGGAAACATATGCATGCATTGTAAATTCGCTGAGTATGCAGGTTTGCTGCAACGGGGGTATTTACTTTTTTGCTTTAAAAACTTAAAGCTTGCAAAAAATTATTGATATGTAATGGCATAGCTTATCAAAAGTCTGTAGTCATCAGGCCAGTAAAGTGAGCAACCTCTATTTTGTTTGTTCTGTCTGTAGTCACAGTCTCCTTTACTCCTGCACGACTTCTTTTCACTTATATTTTCGTCTATATATGTGTTTTTATTTTGATTCAAATCTAGTATGTATAGGAAGTTGAATTTTAAATGAAATATAAAATTGAGTTAAATTATGTGTTTATGGATAGTGTTTAAATCAAGTTTGGAAAAAGGATAACATCATTATTCTATCATTTAACCATCGCAGAAGATATCATGTAGAAACCCATGAGGGTGGAATATTTCATCGGCTAAAGTAGGTTTGAAAGTTATAAATTGCAGCAATTTATGGGAAACAGAGAACAATTGCAATAACCTATTTGCCACGATTTCGGCATTTGTTACCATCTGTAACGATGAGGTCTGGTGTTTGTGAAATGCATGTTTTATACGTGCATAGCTAGCTACAAATAACATTAAAAAAGGGTTGGATTGAATCATTATCCATGTGAAAATTATCCCCTTAGGGTAACTAAAAGTATGTAAATCCTCAATATAAAAGATAAGTAAAGGAAAGTTACAATATTACTATGACTTATTACTTGTTTTAACTAACATTTTTCCTCTAACACTTGCAATGATATTCTTTGTGTTTTTGATAAGTTTAGCAATTTTACATCGACATCATAAATGATTAAATTTGTTGTCATAGTTTTTCCTCCACCATACAAATTTGAGAAATATTTCAAATAATATAGAACTGATTACCTATTTTAATCTTATATTTTGAGATTCAAGTGACGGTTTGAGAAACCATTTACAAAGACAAGTAATTTCTACAGGTCAGGTTATTGTTATACTTAAGCTGGCTATTATGTCCAAGACCAAGTGTTACATTGATGTATTATATGGATGCGAACTTAGAACAAATATTTGAAAAATGTTTCCGTATTTATAAAATAAAATCATGATAAATCTCAAGGGTCTGTGTCCAGGAACCCCATTAAGCCCAATCAGAAAAAAAAACATTATTATTGGCCGTTAAATTTAATGTTTTTATTATTTTAATGTTCACTTATAATTTTATAATGGAGAGCACTTTAAATTTGTAAAACAATTTTTAAACTAAAATAAAGAATAATATTTAGATTTTTTTGTTTTCAACACAACCAATAGCTGAGATGTATGATTTAATTTTTAAATACGAATATACGGAGAGTGTATTTTAAGCATATTTTAACAAGGTATTTTAGAGCATATTTTTATAGAAACTATTTTGATTATTTTGACAGATAACCCTTACGTTATTGGAACGGACATTACAGACACCCTGTATATACTGATATGTATTAAATATAACAGGCTACTAACCTAAATCTGTCATCGATTCTTATATTCACACGATGGTGACTCGAGTTTCGACCTTAAACGGTCATAATCATAAAACCCTTGATGTCAGATTATGTACTCCATAATGAAGGTCGTCAGAGTTTCAAATAACACACAACACATTTAAAAAAGTACGTGGCAATAAAATACAAACATTTAACACGAAGTTGATCGTTCCGGCCGGACGCGAATCAACGAACTGGTTTATCTACCGGGCAACGTTATCATCTTGGCTCCCACTTCCTCCACTTCCAGGTTGACCGCTGTCTGTAAGGTTGCCTTCTTTATTAACAGTGAAAGCAGTCACACTATTAAAAAGTACATTAGAACCATAATTCAGTTTGTCATTCAAGGTGTTATCCGAGTCTGTTTTGTATACCTTGTATATCACTAATTTTTATAATGAAAACAGATAAGGTCGTAAGGTCATTTTAAGATCGAAAATCGAGTCACCATTATGTGTCTATAAGAATCGACGACGGATTTAGGTTAGTAACCTGTTGTGTTTAATAATCTCGATTCAGGAGGCATAATACATAATGAAGAAAATATGTATTCATAACATGTTTAGTTATTTTTAAAATAATAAAATCCTAGGCACTACTGTGGTATAATACTGTGAAATAATAAAAATTAATGTAAACTTACTATACCAAATATTTAATTACATACTCCATCTTGCATATTGTATATTATATGTAGTATAATTACGTGCCGAAGATTTATACTTAACAATATTGTTTACAACATACTCGTTAATTAAAGTTTTGTATGTTTTGTGGTATTACGTGAGAACGAATTATCAATAAATGCTGAATAATGTAACAAATCAGTACTAAGATACATTACAATAGCATATCATTTTCTAATATATCACATGATACTAAAAAATTAAGTCGTTGAAAATATTGTCGTTGAAAACTTGATAATATGGAAAAATAAAACAAACTACAATTAATACTGAGGGAAACTTACAAAGCAAGTTAATACTGCTTAAGTAATGTACTTTGAATGCAAAGATAGAAGGTTTTGCAACTAAGCCACCATTTGTTGTAAGCTTAACGTAGCGCTACATTAGCTGCCGGAGAAAAATACTTAGAATATGCGCAGGTAGAACATGTTCTAGGTATTTTTCTCACCTGAAGATGGGATCAGATTCCAGTTCCCGAAATGTCGTAAAACTTGTTTTTAATAATCAGTGATAAAAATGTCCGCAATAATCTGTTAAACACCAATATTGGTTAGTCATTTTTTGATTTTATCAAAATTACGGTAACAACTAGCTTATATAACAATAACCATGAGCACTCCTTATTGACCGTATAATATGTATACCCTTTAAAACTGTGATGAAAATAGACACACTTGTAAAACAGAATACCAATTTTTCGAGGGTAATTAAAGATCATTAACAGCGTAAACACCCCCGTTGCAGCAATCCTGCACCATCAGCGAATTTCAAATGTTACCTCACTACGTCATGAAGTCACTTACCAACTTTCATCAAAGCATTTTCATAAATAATCAAAGGACTGGTTACGCGTTTTTTCTGCATCAATTACCAGAAAAATCGGGTTTTATTTAAATACCAATGGATCATCACCAGATAAAGCAACATACCAAGTTTTACTGATATTTGTTAAAAAAACAAGAGAGATATCACATATTTATTATTCTCGATAAGAATAACATTATCGAAAGTACGCAGGTTTGCTGCCATGGTGACCAAAAAATGTGTTTTGAATGAAAATATTAGTAAACCATATGAAACCACATACCAAGTTTTATTATTATATGCAGGGCCGGATTTAGGAGCTGTGGACCCCTAGGCACAACCAGTGGTGTGGGGCCTTGTTGCCAAACCGGTCCAGGTCGGTGAATTTTTGTTTGCCTGTATTAAGCTCTTCTATGTGGTTCTGTGTGGTGCAGGCCCCTAGGCGTGTGCCCATATAGCCTACGGCCCTGAAGATATGTTCATTAATAAGTGAGATATAAAATCTTACTAAACCTCCATAAGATTAACATTGGACAACGTACTGTGTTAGCACTTTCAATATCATAGTAACCGATTGACATAGAGCAATAGTTCAAAATACTAAATTTGTAGTTTTTTTTAAGGTGATTCAATGGTGCAATCTAAAATTTGGGAAGAATAAGAATTATATGTAAAAAGTAAAAAAAAAAACATTGTTTGTGTACAAAACATCCCCAAACCCCTTTTAAAATAGTGTGACCTATTTGGTTTTCGAACTCATGAAAAACTGATGTGCTTTACACGTTAATACCAAATTTCATCAAGATCGGACCATTTTTACGACAGTTATCGTGCCTACGGACACACACACACACACACACACACACACACACACACATATATATATATATATAAATAAACGAATAGTGTTTTTGGCATCTGGGGCCTCAAAACGAAAAGTTATCACGGTCCCGGGACAAGGTCTTACCATGCTGACTACTGGTTAAAGCGTCTTTCCCATTGGGGAAATTCGCTAAAATGCAAAGTATTCAATCCAATTAAAAAAACAGCAAAGTTAGATCTTAATGCTACACAAACGCACGCATATCATAATACGGACGTGCAACATGGAAACATTAAATTGGCTCTATGTATTTTGCTAATGACTGCTGAACAGAGCGTGGCTTTAACTGGCAATCAAAGATACAATCCTACTAAATAGGCAAACAGTACCTTTGAACACGAGTATCACATCGACTCTGTGGTAAGCTTGTATAGTGAGAAAAAAGTACAATAGAAAAGCATTTGACATTTTTGGCATACCGAAGCGATGAAAATTACAAAAACAATGCTTAAAAAAACTAATGTTATAAAAGCACTATTATGCAGCTTCATGAGTACTAAAAATATTGCTATGACGGGATGGTAAATTTATCAATCACAGATTTCACCTCTTTGAGCACAGACACTAACTTTTGTGATACTTCATGACAAAGTTTTAAATATGTTTACTATTGGGTATTTAAGGATATTGTGTAGTTTAATATATTTTAACAGGACAAATAGTACAAACAAATTATATAAATAGTTAGTTTAATGAAAGATTTCTTGAAAACACGTAGGAATTAATTGGGTTAAACACATATTTATAAAAACTGTTTATTTGGAATATAACAGATTTATAACATAAATATATATATATATATATTTAATAAAACATTGTGTGAAACCTAATACATAAAGGAAATGCAACGGTAAACGCAGGTAGTTGTAAACGCTTATCTTTTTCTGAGTGATTCACGTACGTTATAACATATTTTGTATGCAGTTTACTGCACATGCGTTTTTATTTAAATTTTCTTCTTGAGTGTGTAGCTAACATGACAAAGGCAAAATGTCGTTATAGAAATGAAAGAGTCCCTAAAAAGGTTTTACTGTAGGTATTTTTTTCGTAAACTAATAGTTTGTATAACGTTTTTGCTAACGACAAAGGCGGCAACCAATTTCAATCCTATTTGTAGTTGTTAGCTTCACAAATATATCATTATAAATTTGGATTTGCACAGTCTATAATCTAAGACGGCTGCCGAGATTTGTATGAAAAGTTACACCCCTAACTACTGGGACTTCCCTCTTAGCCTTAGCCCAGTAGATTTGTCCTAATTTAAGGGGTTGCCATACAAAAGCTGGAGTAATTTTGATTTCAGGTTATGATATATCGATATATATTTGATGAAAATCCAAGTTTTCGACCTAGAAGCCCTTGAGCATTTTCCGCTATCTTTAAAAAATGTTTTTAAAACACCACTTCTTTACTATTTCCTTAATACTTGCTTAAATTGTGTCGTAGGCAAAAAAATCTTTGGACGATATTTAAATATTACAAAATGTCCTACAAGATTCATAAATGAAATTGGGAAATCCGACTAATGGGAGTGAAGAGTCATAAGACTTTAATCAGAACTAATATTAAAAAATAGATAAAAACTGGACCTTATCTAATTTTAGCGCAAGTAATTCTTTTTCAATAACTTGTAGAGTAACATGTTTAATACGTCAATTTGTAGACAACAAACTTTCCTGTAAGCTTCATAGAGAATAATGTAAAATATGTGCAACAGATGCAGGGTAGGGTAGTGGTAGGGTTTAAACGTAAATAAAATGTTAACAGATTGAAAATTATCAATTAAGCCCGAATTTCTCAAATAAGTTTCCGGATTTCTTATCGTTGCTTACGTTTATGGTTGAATGTGTTATTTTTACTTCTTAGATGACATACGTTACATACTGCATTGCAAAATAATACTTCTGGCTTGGAAATATTAAGAATAAGTATGTTAAGTAAAGTAATTTATGTTGAAATTAAGTTAGGATAATACTATCGGTCCGCAAAACTAAGAAATTACTATATAGTTGATAAGCTAGTTATAGGAATTTAGATAATGAGCTGAAATGAGATAAGGTCAATTTTTTGTATATATTTTTACATTTAAGAACTGATTTAATTCCTATGATTCTTCATTCTCATTAGACATATTTCCCAATATTATATATGAAACTGGTTGAAAATTTGATGATCTTGAAATATGGTGTGATTGTATTTTTGGCTACAACACACTGTAAGCAATTTATCAAGGAAATTGTAAAATAGTGCAGTCGTAGAAGATTTTTTCAAGATGGAGGAAAATGCACAGAGGTACTAGGTCGGAAACTTGGATTTTTTTATCATGGGGTCAATACATATAATATATTAAAATTTAAATTACTCCACCTTTTGCATGGCAAGGACACAATTCTACTGAACTACCTCCCCCAAAACATTTATTAAATTGCATTAAACATAAAAAGAAAACTAATATGTAAAATGTGTATAGGCTACCAGTCTTCTATCTTTCTTTTCCGTGGGTATTGTTTAGTATTTAATGTAAACAAATTTATTATTCATTGCTGAATATTTTTCTGTTACAATTTGTAAATATTGTGTAATTCTCTTTAATTTGAATTTAAATGATCGGACAGAGAGGTGGACCCCATTTGATTTTCATTGGTCGGCAGATTAAACCGCAAAAACAACGATCTGTCATTTGTGGATAAAAAACTCCCGTGATCCTCCAAGTACAGAGCGTCTTCCGTCGTCTTCACCAACAAAAAAGACAGTTGAGCTTTTGGCATACCTCTCGGTCGGGCATATTTCTCGATTCTCGGCATACCTCATTTTCGCGGTTGGGCGTTATTTCTCATATTATCTCTCTCATTTTAAAGTTTGTAGCGTTGCGTTAAGCTGGCATCCGCGTAATTTCAAGAGCGCTTTCGTCCTGAAGAACTCAGTGCAGTGAGAACTAACTCCCAATTAGTCTCCAGAAATCTAGTGGACCTCAGTCCACCTGCTAGCCGACAACCGCCTCCTATGGTGATGGTGGTGATGCGACGCCGCTGCCGCTACCAAATAAAACAAACCATTAATTAATCTCCATGGGTGAGTGACAATATCCATATTGTGTGAAAAGTGCTATATTTATTATATTATTTTTTGTGAACTGAGAACCATATTTTACAATCAGTTGACGAATAAATTCATTCTCCCTCATCCATACTGCCCAAAAAAACATTTATTTTGCATTAATTTTAAATTAATTTTTAATGCGTAAAACTCTCCCTTACCTCAACAGGTATAAATAAACTATAATGGGTGAGTAACCTTTTATACCTGTTACTTCTGTACTTTTGTCCAGTTAAAAATTGTTTAAAGTTATTAAAAAACTGTTTTCATTAAATAATTTTAAAACTGTAGTATATCTGCTGACTCTTTAACTCGAACGTGTGACAGCATTCACGAAGTAAGGAGAAAATTCTACCCAAAATAATAGCTCAATATGTATGACTTAAACACAGACACCCGGTAGACATACTTCTCGCTCGTTCAGAAACCTACCAGAGGAGAGTTTCCAAAGCTGCTGCGGGTATAGCGGATTCAGTATAGTGCAGTCTTTGCCCAATATATTTTATTAGCTCCATCAAGACAGTGAAGGAGTTAGTCAGCTGTGTCAGAGTTACTGTCACTGTTACACTCTCTGTATAGGTTCTCGCAATCTTGGCTTAAAAATAAATAAAACAAAATACACTTGCGTCTTTGGAATCAAAGACAAAGGTTCTTCCATCGCTCTTCTAATTGGAATATCTTTAAATTTAAAATTAAATTAATAAAATAAATTTTAATAAGAGTATTGGATTATTCGAATATTGGAATTTAAAATGGTAGTACAACTTGTTTTTTTCCATAAAGTTAGTGAATTTCATGCTATTATTGTGATTGGACAAGTAGCCTATCCCTGTTTGCTGTGATGAATATTGGTCCGGAACATAAAGTGTAGGAGTACGGTGTCTGGTCATTGGATAAAACATTTGCTATTGTAGTTTTTGTCACATTGATTGCCAATGCAAACAAATTGCTAACTCAGCTCTTATGGACAACAGGAACATCGTCAACGTTCCGTATTACGTATGTTGCCACAGCAACAACCCCCCTCCCCCAAGAGCATTGCCATCCCTCCCCGAGCCCAGCGGCCGATATCATCGACGAGCTTGCATACTAGCTCTTGCACTATTCTTTATATATTCGACGTGCTTTTCTTGAAGTACAATAACATTAACATTTATTGCAGGAGGATATTAATGAAGTACAGTAGTCATATTTACAAAAACTGTTGTTTTATCAATTGTAACTCAAAGCCTTCTCATAGTTTATCTAACTCAAATAATATAAAGTGAAATCAATTTATATCGTTGCTTCTGTAGACTCTAAAGACTGTTACAAAGCCTATACAATTTGTCCTCTTCGTATTCTCAAGTGGCAGATTACATAAAGGTATAAATGTAGATATCGTGCTTTTGAGAAACTGTAAATAAAGCACGAATATATCGAATCAAGTTAACTTAACGTAATGGATTGATAAACTTTGGTCACATCCCCGGCGCATAAATTTGGAAATTATATCTTGAGGAAGCCTTACAACATACAATACATACAATAAACGATATTAGGAAACTGACACATACTTTCTCCGTTTTATCCCAACTTTAAGAAATAAATTGCTATTTATTTAATAACTCACAGAAAATCTTTTTTATCATTTTTATAATGCACGGAAAATCTAAAAATAAACTTTTTTTCAGAAATGTTCTCCAAAATCTCATTTTTTGAGTCACTACAAAATCCTACTTCACAGTGGTTTTAAGAGGTGAATCACCCCCTTACCCCCCCCCGGGGGTTAGGGGATCCATATTTAAAATATCCTTTGTTGGTTAGGGCTAACTTGACCTGCATATCAAATTTCAATAAAATTTATCATTAAATAAGACAGAAATTGTAATTCTTGTATTCCCCATAAGAATAACATTGGACAACATACTGTGTTTACCGATAAATTAAAGTTTCAATTTTTTCAGCAGCCAGTAATCGTAGAATAATAATTCAAAATACTAAATTGTTAATTGTTTAGCTTTCTTTAATGATGATAAGTAAATTTTATTTATCACTTGAAATTGTTATACAAATTTAAAAAAAACTGAATTTCGGAAATTTTAAGCCCTGTAATTTCTGAACCCGAATTTTTACATAAATGCGGGTGGTGTCATTTTGTTGGAAACCTAATCCTCTACAAAGTACTGAAGTTTAATTAAAACTGTTAGATCCTTTTTTTGAGAAATTTGGATTTTTCATGTTTTTTTGGCGATTTTTGTGGGATAATTCCCCTAAAAAAAATAATTAAAAACCACCTAGAGATATCGTGGATTAGTACCTACATACAAAATTTCATAAAAAATAGACCACGGGTTTCGTCTCTAGCTCTGTATACATCCTGACAGAGAGACAGACATCACTCATAAATCACTTTTTTGGATTCCAAAACGAATATTTCCACTAACAACTTAAATTCGAAAATTTTGACGAAAACAATACTTTCTCCATATACGATGTATAAGGGGGAGAAAGTAAAAAGCTCGTTATAGTTGTATTATGTATTAGAATCTAGGCAACACACATAACACATTCATAGGCTTCGCTCAGTTGGCCTATCAAGCTTCAGTGTTTATTGGTGCTGATGGAAGTTTATTGGATGATTTAAACAGTTGTTTATTAGCTGTCCACCAATCAGGCTTATTATAGAATGCTTATTAGCGTTTCTCCACAGAATTGTTAAGCAATTCAACACTAATGTGTCAGGTGTAATTAGAATCGTCAAGTAAGTGTGTACCGTAATAATAATTTATGGAGACTTTTAAGTTCTGAATCTTGATATAAGCAGTTGAAATGATGGAGTGTATTGTAACCTTTTGCCGTGCCTGGCGAGAAACATTGTTTAGATATTTGTTTATCCTCCCTTCACCATCAACTTCGCTTACAGAATAATAAACTGGTAATATATTAGAAAACTTTATGATTTCTCACGTGTTTTCACTATCTTCCGAGTGAAAAACTCCCTTTATTACTTCTACCTTCTTAAATTTTCTACAAGCATACATGCAAACTAACCTTTTAATCCAGTACTATTTATTTGGCTGAATTTATAATTATTCATTAGTTAAAAATATTAAATACAGTTCACTAAAACCTATTGTTACGAATTAATAAATAGCTCGATCAGAAACGCTGGTCTTGCCTCTCAGTATATATTTAGGTTATTTTAACAGAATAATTTGTAAATGCAATACCATGTACATATATTTTTAAACATTAGTTAATACAACACCTGGGCTTGGATCAATCCAACACACATTATGCATGTATCAGGGGAAATTTACTTAGTCATAAAATATGGCCCAAAATATGTAAAAATAATTGAGAGCTTGTTACAAAATCATCTCATTTCCCCTGATTAATTATAGTTTTGTAAATATTTACAGGGGATAACACTGGTTCCTGCAGCTTGGTAGATGCTTGATACATATGCATACGTTTACTGGATCCAGTATTCGTTTTAATTATTTTCAATAAGATTAGATTAACATTTACAATTATTTGTTTTTTTTTATTGATAGTCATAATTATAACAAGCGTTTTGAAATAACTGTTACTGTTTATACAGGGTTTTCGTAAAGTAATGGTGCGGTTTTGGTATTACATACCAGGCAAACCAAAGAACGTATAATAACAACAATATTTATTTTTATTTCATCCTCATAACAAACAGTTTAATACAGATGACTAGTAAGTTCCAATATGTCCACCATGTGTAGTTCTACAGACACCTAAACGAGGATGTGGTTCAACCCACACATGATGCAGCATGCCCCGTGTTACAGAGTTTCTCATTGGATTGAGTGAAACGAAATCCTTATACATAACTTTACTGCTTACAGTGGTAAGAGAATCAACTCGAACTGGCGTGTCTGTGACATAAATAACTCAAAAACGCCTCTACAGATCCACTTCAAACTTTAGAGATAGATTATATAGTACGAAATCTCGGTCAAGTTCGTTATTGGGAATATTTGGTTAAGTGATAATAAAATTATCTTTAAAACAAATCTATTTTTTATCCCATAAGATTAACATTGGGAGCCATTTTAGTGGTACTTGAATCGTTGATATTTAGCCAACGTCTATGTTTCAACTATAGAGTAACGTAAGTCACATTGCCATAGATTCACTACAGAACTGTAGTTATTCATGTTCATGTTGACTAGGAAAAAACTTCTTTTCGTAACTTGAAACACAAAAACTAAGTTTTAAATTTTATTATCTTTTAAAAGTTGTATGTATATTTTATTTTATACTAATTAAAAGATGCATTATTATTTTAAATACTATTATAATAAATAACTTTATTGGTACCGTACTCTATGTAAAGAAATGCAGGCTGAGCGCTACACTATTAATGGGACTTTGGCCAGTCCAGACTCCAGTCCAGACGACAGAATTTTAACCGAAAGTAAAGATGTCAACAAGAAGATGATTAAAGTTATTATTAAAGTGATTATACGCTAATATATGTAATTATTTACATTATAATTTCCACTCATTAACAGTAGAAAGTCTTAATTTGTTAAAAACATTATTATCTCGCTTATAAAACTTACGGTAAGTTACCAAATAAAATTAATGTTTTGGTTTTTTATTTGGCGGCTATCAACACTGCAACTTTACAATATTACAATAATTAACATTTGTAAGAACAGAAAACAGAACAAACTATAGCTACCTATACATCGTGCTTTTAACTATGATGGTATGTTATTAAAACTTATGTGGCACATTACTTTTCACCATTTTTTGGGACTAGCCTATTTCCTTTTTGTCAGATTGAAAACTGAAGTTTAATATAAATTTATTTTCCTACAAAATGATAATTGCATTACCAGAACTTGTTTATTCAAACTCATTAAGGCAATCAGGCAAACTCAATAAGTTTGGTCCTTTTTGGAGGTTAATATTAAGGTAAGGTATGCCTATCGACTTTTTCTAGGCATAGTTTATGATGCCCATACACCACTGTTTTAATCCAATTTTTGACTAGATTTCTTCATTTTTATCCAAAATAAACATTTTATAAAATTGTTCGGTAAGGTAAAACTTAGTCTCTGGATAATTGTGCCTTTTAGCACAAGTTCATCCTAGGCCTACTTTTCGATTGAAAATGATCATTTTCATTGAACTAACCTCATGTAAATTTACCTCTAGAGTTTGGAAATCACATTTGTTTTTCAGAAACAAGGGTAAAGTGATACAAATTTTAAATCAAAAATAGGCTTTGACTTTTGTTTAACTTACATTTAATTGGATTGAGTGAAACGAAATCCTTATACTCAGTTTGGAATTCGAAGTAGTGTGATGCTATCTACATTTTAACGGTTTGATGGATTGTCATGAAATTTTTAGGATAACGTTTTTACGGTTTAATGCTTTAAATAAACTATAATTGGCGAATTATTATTACATTTTAATAATTATCAGTTTTTTCATTAAACATTATTTCAGTACATATTTTGAGCTTTGTATTACCGTGTTGTTTGAAGTTTGAACTGTCAAAATACATCAGCTCAGCTGCTGTAATTTTGTTGATTGAAGTTTGTGTTCAGGTCAGAGCGGTTTATTTATTTAATTTGTTCTAAAACTTAGTGGTTCTACCTACCTAGACACCTTTCTGTTAGAAATTCAAAACGTGTCATTCTTTTGAGTTAAATAATAATTTCATTAATGTTATACCGTAGCAATAATCAAATGTAAATCTTATTTCCTTGCGAGTTCCATACACATAACCTATGTGAAGCACTTTGGTTCAAGTTGGATTTAATACGATTAAAAGTGTTTTCGGCGAGAATGCCAACATTATACATCAGTACTAAACACAAACATACATTTTGGAGGTTTTCTCTGTGTTCTTTTGTAGATAGTTTGTGTTCGAATAATACTCAGGTTTTGTATATTAGCTTACAGTCGTAGCCATAACATGGATGATTATAGCACAAGGTGTGACTAAAAACGAACTTTTTATGTTATTAATAAACTTTAAATACTGTCTACAAAGTTTTAATCGCAAAACAGACAGTATCCTTTGACTAATTTAGGTAGGCCAATGATACTGTAGTTTCTCAACCATCCCAAGTTAGTCAATCATCATACTATTTAAATTTTAGCCTTGCTGTAAGTTTATTCTAACCATAAGTCTGTCTTGGTAGTCTATACAGTGGGAATGTTATGATAGGCCTAGCTTATATTTATAGGCCTAGGTACCGCTTACGAATAAAATTAACGTAGCCTAGGCTAGGAAGGTTTTTTTTAGTGTATAGGCCCTATTCAATACCTAAACATAAACATAACCAAACTTAATTAATGCAAACCGAATTAATGGGGTTTTTATGAATTAAGTAACAAATGCCTGACCGGAATACTCATATTTAGTTCTGATAGCACATCCAAACCTTACCTAATTGGGGGTAGGCCTAAAAGGCAAAAAAAATAAATTCTGGTACGTGGATGGTGGGTTTGACGTGTGTTTATTACGTTAAGTAACGTTGAGTTAGGTAAGATATTTAACATAAGTCTAAGCACCCCCAACCAACCATACCTGTAAATTGTTTGGTACTTTGGTATTATACGGATGCCACCCTTATACAGCGCGCTGCGGCAGTTATGTTAGGATGGGTTATCATAAAAATGATTGTAGGACTTTCCTTGTTTCGTTACAAATCGAATGATACCTGATGAGTCATACTTCCGGCCGCCAAACCCCCAAATAGGCCAAGGTCAGGTCGTTGACCGGAGCGCGCGCATCAGCTGTCACCACCTGTATCTGGGTCAGTGTCATGAGTGATTTATTGCTGTGCACTACGTTACATTTGTTTTCATAATGAGTGACGTTCTTTTGGAGTGGGATTTACCTCGAAATGAAGAGGAAACCGTACGTATTTTTATGATAACCCATCCTAACATAACTGCCGCAGCGCGCTGTATATTTTGCGGAGTACATGTGGCGATCGGGTGTGGCTGCTAGCGGCGGCGACGCATTCAATACGATCCTAGCGGTTATCGCTGGCTTTTGGGAGGCACAACACAAAGACCGCTCATCAGAATGATGTAAAATTTTTACAGTAAGTCAATAAAAGTACGTTTTTCGAATTATGTAGTTATCCTTTGTATCCGGCAAAAATTAACCTCCAAAAATAGTGGCATCCGTATAATACCAAAGTACCAATTGTTTTTAAAACTTCAAAATAACTAAATAGACACAGGCTATTACAAATTGTTTGGGGTTTTCTTTGGTAATAAGAAATATGTTGTGAACAGTAGCAAATAAATGGAAAGCCAAAAAGGTTGTGCTGGTTAATTAACGGAAATGATACAAATATTCTTTTGATAGTTGTTATTAATGCACTTATAATCTAAATTAAATGAAAATAGAGTATAAACACTGATTACAGGCTTAACTGAACTGATTTTAGGTGTATAGTATGTATAGGCCTATATGCTGATGACATTTTTAACAAATAGGTATGCCACTTGAGAAGAATATGGAGTAGTGATGTGCAATATGGTCACATTTCACGATATGGCTGAAGTGGTATCGCGTCACTGTTGAAACGTTGTGTTATCATGTTATCATGGTCCCGGACCTAGGTCTTACCATGCCGACTACGGTAATAGCTTCTTCCCTATTGGGGAAATTCGCTAAAAAGAGCTTAATAATTTGAACACAAGTTAACGGAGGGGGAAAATACCTAATTTAATTTTAGCGAATTTCCCCTATAGGGAAGAAGCTATTACCGTAGTCAGCATGGTAAGACCTAGGCCCGGGACCATGATAACTTTTCGTTTTGAGGTCCCCAGACCCCAAAAACACCATTCGTTTGAAACTGTATATATATATAAATATGTGTGTCCGTGAGCACGATAACTCACGTAAAAATTATCCGATTTTGATGAAATTTTGTATAAACGTGTAAAGCAACATTTATGACTTTAAGTTCGAAGACCAGCCAGATCGCTCTATCCGAAGGGGTATTTTGGGGGGGTATTGTACCCCAAAAATGGGTTTTTCAAATCTTTTACATATAATTTTGGAAATAGTCAAATTTTAGTTTTTACCATTGGATTCAGCTTAAAAAAACACACAATTTGGTATTTTGATCATTTCTCTACGTCAATTGGTTACCGAGATATTGAAAGTGCTAAACACAGTATGTTGTCTAATGTTATTCTTATGGAGGAAAATAAAAATTTTATATCTCGCTTATTTATGAACGTATACTGACGAAACTTGGTATACGACTTCATCTGGTTGTGGACCATTGATGTTTGCTCAAAAAAACAATTTTTTACCAATGGCTCCCGTAGCAGCAAACCTGCGTACTCAGCCCCATGTTATTCTTATGGAGAATATGTAACGTGTTATCTCCCTTAATTATGAAAATATATTAATGAAATTTGGTATATGGCTTTACCTACATGAGCTATATTGATATTTGTATTAAACCCCATTTTTTGTGCTCCTTGCTTCAGCAAACCTGCATACTCAGCCGCCATGTTATTCTTATGGAGAATAATTAAAATGTCATAAATCGTTTATTTATGAATGTATATTGATGAAACATGGTATGAGGCTTTATGTGGCATTAATATACATATATATACATTGGAAATTCGCTGAGTACGCAGGTTTGCTGCTACGGGGGTATTATATGATTGGGATTTATTTATTTCAAAGGATCACACCATTTTTACAGATCGAAACACGCAGTTTTACAAGATGGCTTGTAATATGTTTGGCATGTGATAGGGTTGCCATGATTTTTAGAACCACATACTAAATACCCACGTCGCAGCAAACCTGCATACTCAGCGAATTTTCAATGGAGATATAAGTGTCCTAATACTACATAAAGCCACTTACCAAGTTTCATAACAATATATTCACAAATAAGCGATATATCCAATTTTAATTATACTCCATAAGAATAACATTGGGGCTGAGTACACAGGTGTGCTGCAACAAGGAATACAAAAAATGGGTTTTTATGCTAATATCAATATAACTCACCTAGGAGAAGTCGTATACCAGTTTTTATTCATTTATGTTCATAATTAAGGGAGACAGAGCATTTAATTGTTCTCCATAAGAATAACATGGGGGCTGAGTACGCAGGTTTGCTGCTAGGGGAGCCGTTGGCAAAAAATATTTTTTTTTAGCAAATATCAATAGACCTCAACGAGATGAAGCTGTATACCAAGTTTCGTCAGTATACGTTCACAAATAAGCGAGATATAACAATTTTCTTTTCCTCCATAATAATAACATTAGACGACGTACTGTGTTTAGCACTTTCAATCTATCGGTAACCAATTGACGTAGAGAAATGATCAAAATACCAAATTGTGTATTTTTTAAGCTGAATCCAATGGGAAAAACTAAAATTTGACGATTTAGAAAATTATATGTAAACAATTCAAAAAACACATTTTTTGGGGTACAAAACCCCCATAAAATACCCCTTCCAACGGAGCGATCTGGCTGGTTTTCGATATTAAAGTCATAAATGTTGCTTTACACGTTTAAACCAAATTTCATCAAAATCGGATCTTTTTTACGAGAGTTATTGTGCTCACGGACACACACACACACAGCAAACAGTTTGCTGGACTTTTAATCAAAAAAGTTTGTTTTACAAAGTTTTCATAGAAAGTAATTTAGGCTTTTTTTATAATGAAAACTATAGCCAGGCTATCTTTGCCGCTTCAAATAAAGGGTCTTTTAAGTCCCTTATATGAGGAAATAAGTTAAATTCAAATTATACGGTGCACCTAAAATGATACAGTATAAGGTGACGCGATACACATCATATTGCTATAGCCTATCGTGATATGTGACTGTATTGCACACCAAATTTGTTAAAAATGTATTCTTAAATATTAAATCTCACATAAAAACAATTCAGTTGAGCACTTTAAGCCTGTAAGTAGATTTTTCATTTAGGCCTACATTTCTCGCTGGACTTCATTCCTGTTTTCAAGTGTAATTAACTAGGTGCTATCACTAATGCAACTAGCTACATGTAATACAATGGAAGTCATGCTCTAGGTGAGACAATGGAAAGTCCTCAGTCAAAAACTGTCGCAGCGACGACTACGCGCAGTAGAAATGTTTGGCAGGAGAATTGTCACAGCCCCCCACCCTGCAGCTGAGGGGGGGGGTTGTTCTCACTCTGCACATATTAACAGCAGGTCCGCTAACTTCCAGCATACAGTTTAAAATTATGGGTCCCTTATAAATTATGTGTTATGGACGTAAAATTAGAGTAACCTAATGTAACCCAACCGCCGCAGCGCGCTACATAAGTTTTTAGTCCTGCATAAAACTGTTATTGTTTACTTTTCATTTATAATTCAATAAGTTATGTTCAACTTTTATTCAATCAATGCTTTTCAGTTTACAAGGTCATGAAAAAAATTTAAATGTACTCTTTGAATTACTTAATTAGTTACGTAAGAACGTAAAATTATGTTCAAAGCGTCCAAAGAATGGCAAGGTTATGGTTTAAAATGGTCATATTTTATGAGTATACGACAATTTTGTTATATGTCTGTTGGCATCACTGATGGGGAGGGAGCTACCTTAGTCAAAGGGCGTGGTCTAATAGTACAGTAATGGTGGCGGCAGGGGTATGAACTCCATGAATGTACCACTCCACCAAATCTTTAGGACTGCTTGGAGTCGTCGCTGCAACACTTCCAGACGTGTCCAATTCTGCGCTCCCCTCTGGGTCATGCATGTGGCGTTTTTAGAATGGAAAAGTCTCAAAACTTTTTGCATTTCTAACTGCTTCCCCCATAAGGCCAATACTTTCAACATCCGTCCTGTGTTATTTGTGAATATATATTTTTAAAATTTAGTTAAATGATGTGCTGGTGGTTATCTAGCAATTTCAGTGACAACATGTTCGATTTGCATTTTAAAATTCGATAGAAAAATAGAAATAAAAAATAAATTTGAAACTTTGCTCACTGAAATCGCTTTGTTATTTTTTTCCTCCTGAAAAAAGCTATAAATCAACAACATCCGACCACCCATTGAGGCTGGATGGAACTTGAAAGAATCATTGCTCTTATGGGTTTAGGAATATACATGGATTAACTGGTACCCCCTCTTAAAAGATCTTGAATTTGAATTGTCAATGATAGCCTTGCTGTAGTTTCCATTTTAATAAAAAACCATTGCCGCAGGCAGTGATTTGTTTTGTGGCTTACACAAAATAACTTTAAAAACTAAAGATGTGGGTAGCACTGCGCAGTACTGTATCAAGTCATGATTTTACGCTCTAAAACAACAAAAAACATAGGTTTAAAGCAAACTTACTCAAAATACGCTATGTATTTATTAGTGAATTTCCTATGGAAAGTGAACTATTAGCATGACCCGCACGGTGAAACTTAAGCCCGGGACCCCCATAGAAGTTCCTAACGTGACCCCCTGAACACGTTTTGGGGGGTCGTTCAAAATTTTATATTTATATATATGTATATATATACGTTTGCACTCTAGTGGTCACATTTTTGGTCCGATTTACTTCAAATTTGGTAGGGACGTTTCTTTCTATAATTAGTTGGACAAGTTCATTGGGCAAAACAATCGGAAAACTCTAAACCCCTTTTTGGCGATTAATCTTTTGAATTTTGAGTTTTTGGGCCCAGAAAGGGTTAGAAAAGCCCCGGATGTAAATTTAATGCATGTAAAAATATGGGAATTAATGAGGCGAAAGTTTTAAGCCCTCTTTCTTCATTCTATCATAAATATTTACGGAGTTATTAAAGTAAATGTGTATCGACTAAACACAGTACGTTGTCTTAAGGGGGTTTTGCATTAGAAAAGCCTGTTATTCATTTGTTGGTGTACTTTTCTCGTCCCCAACAACCTCACACTACTTTCAAGCCTGACTGGATCCTCTCCTAACCTTATAATGTGCAAAATCGTATTCCCAGCATTGCAGGTAAATATAACCAGGAGCATCAGAACAGGCAAAAAAATCAACATTTTCAGATTTCAATAAAAATTGAAATAAATGTCTGTGTTTACACTGATTTTGAGTTTTAAAAGTTTTTTATATGGAAATTCACATCCCTCACCTCAGCGTGCTGCGTGCGAACTCGTTTTTAGTTTTACTGTTAGTAAAATAGTATGACGGAACTAACTAACTGTAACCTTGATTAAGATATCAATTAGATAAGCTTTTAATTGTGAAAGTTTTATAACATTATCAATAGATGTGGGAGTGCGCCAGCTCTTAGGGTTGATATGTGTGAGTTACATAACCCCTCCCCTACATAACGCTACGCCATACCCCCTCCCACCCCTTAAGTGTGTTATGTAATATATGTGTATGGCCCCCTAGCATGTTTTTAAATGTAAAAATAACTAACGTAAAATGAGTAAGTATATAATTTAAATAGGCTACCAGTATAATCAATCCTATAAACAAATTAAAAACTTGAAAAATGATCATTTCATTGAATCATAGCCTATTTCATTAATACTTGTACTTCTCTGAAAACACATCAAACTACTTTAAAATATGTTCTAGCCAGGTCTCATCCCCAGGACAAATCAAATACGGTAATTAGAAAAAACTAATTTTAAAAGTTAAAAAATTAACATTGGGCTTATAGAGTTTAAAATCTAAACAAAGTAAATAACAGCAGTTTATAATCTGTGAGTTAATTTTCAAAGTAATACTCATGTTGTTGTTGTTGAAGTAGTACCCGAAGGCCGGGCTTTGCTCGGGGAAGGTCTGTCAGTTTGTTTAGATGACTTAATATTTCATCACATCCCGCAACTTATGAGTAGATTTTCTTAGCTCATTTGTCTCTTTTCTGGAGATATTTAAGGTCACTGCAGTTGTTATTATAGCTCAATGTCCCTTTGATTAATTTTGGATATGACATTGCCATTCTAATGTAATCTTCATTTTATGATTTTAGCTTATTTTAGTCACTGCTTTGAGGTAATCACATGTTAATACTTAAACTACAATAATTGTCTAATATATATACAGCCCCATGTGTAACACACCAGACATAAGAATTCTAGACCATTTCCAGACGAACTAGAAACGTGATATTTAGCAAGCAGGTAGCTTGTACAGTACCTTGAAACCCCCGGTAAAATTGCCAAAATATACAATTTTAAATTTTAAAACCACTAATTTTGATCTTGAAAATTGGATATTTTAACATTGGGCTTATGGAGTTTCAAATAAAAACAAAAGAAATCGTAACAGCTGTAAACAAATATCCAGTAAACTGTCAAAGCAACTTTCACATGGTAGAGTATAAACAAATTATAGAACTATTGAACAATGAAAACATCTAGAGTGGATTTAACCATAATGAATCTAAATAGTATACTATGTAAAAAATACTTGAAGGGTCATTGACCAATAATAACAACTGGAGCGACCCCAAGCGGGGGTCTGGGGGCGGAGCCCCCAGCGAGCAAAGCGAGTTCACTATATACTTTGACAGTTCACTTATTTATCATAAACAGCTGTTATGATTCTTTTGTTTTGATTTGAAACTCCATAAAACCAATTTTATTTTTTAAATTTTCAAATTTGTTTTTAGCGAGTTTCCCCTATAGGGTAGAAGCTATTACCGTAGTCGGCATGGTAAGAACTAGGCCCGGGACTAAGTTAACTTTTCCTTTTGAGGTCCCCGCACCCCAAAAACGCCATTCGTTCAAAACTACATTAGAACCTCGCTAATTCGAACATCGATAATTCAAAAACCTCTATAATTAGTAATGTTTGTCTGATCCCCTCAGAAAACCTCTAAAATTTGAAAAATAATATACAGATAATTCAAAGTGATTTTTACGCTTAATGCAGCCTCTAAAATTTGAATTTGTATATACTCGAGTCTCTACAATTAAAATTTTGTTGCCGTAATTCGAACTGTTACCTCCAAAATTCGAAGTCAACCTCTACAATTCGAACTGCGTTACCGTTAGCCTCTGTAATTCGAATTCAGGACAAAAAACACGCCTGTTGAGTATTTTGTCCAAGAGATGTGTTTGAACTACACTATTCTGTCTAGCTTTTAAAAAATAAACTTGGACCTCTATAGTTTGAATTTTATTTTGACCTCTATAATTCAATCTCTCTATACTTAAAACAGGGACCTCCATAATTCAAATTTTATTTATTATGACCTCTATAATTCAAACCCTCTTTATTTCAAACTTCCCATGATTCAAAATATATTGTCTTTCCCCTGAAATTCGAATTAGTGAGGTTCTACTGTATATATATATATATATATATATATATATATATATATATATATTTATTACAAAGGAATGAATGACAAATGAGCACGATAACTCTCGTAAGAATTGTACGATTTTGATTAAATTTGGTATACATGTCTAAAGGAAACTTTATGACTTAAGTTCGAAAACCAGACAGATCAATCTATCCGAAGGGGTATTTTGGGGGGTTTTGGACCACTAAAATGGGTTTTTAGAAATTTGCACATTTAATTTTTTTAAAAGACAAATTTTAGTTTTCACCATTGGATTCAGCTTAAAAAAACACATTATTTGGTCTTTTGATCATTGCCCTACGTCAATTGGTTACTGAGATATTGAAAGTGCTAAACACAGTACGTTGTGTAATGTTATATATTAATTATTCTCCATAAAAATAACATTGGGGATTAGTACGCAGATTTGCTGCAACAAGGTACACAAAATAATGGGTTTTTATGCAAATATCGATAGAATTCATCTTAGCGAAGCCACATACCAAGTTTCATCCATATACATTCATAAATAAGCGATATATAACATTTGAATTATTTTCCATAATAATAACATGGGGACCAAGTACTTAGGTTTGCTGCTACAGGAACCATTGGTGAAAAATTGTTTTTTGTGGAATCAACAATAAACCACAACCAGATGAAGCCATATACCAAATTGTGTCAGTTTATGTTCATAAATAAGCGAGATATACAATTTTTCTTTTTGCGAATTTCCCCTATAGGGAAGAAGCTATTACCGTAGGTCTCATGGTAAGCCTTAAGCCCGAGACCATGATAACTTTTCATTTTGAGGTCCCCAGATGCCAAAAACACCACTCGTTCCAATTTATATATATATAAGTGGCCGTAAGCACGATAACTCTCGTAAAAAAGGTCTGATCTTAATGAAATTTAGTACAAATGTGTAAAGCAGCATTTATTTGAACGAGTTCGAAAACCATATGAATCGCACCATCCGAAGGGGGTTTTCGGGGGGTTTTGTACACCAAAAATGGGTTTTTTCGGGTTTCCACATCTCATTTTATTTAAATCAAATTATAATTTGTACCATTGAATTCAGCATACAAAACAGACAATTTGGTATTTTGATCATTGCTCTACGTCAATTGGTTACTGAGATATTGAAAGTGCTAAACACAGTACGTTGTCTAATATTATTCTTATGGAGAAAAATAAAATTGTATATCTCGCTTACTTATGAACATAAACTGATGAAATTTGGTATATGGCTTCATCTGGTTATGGTTCATTATTTTTTGCACAAAAAAAACAATTTACCTACTTGAGTTATATTGGTATTTGTGTAAAACCCCATTGTTAGAGTTCCTTGCTTCAGCAAACCTGCACACTCAGCCGCCATGTTATTCTTATGGAGAATAATTCAAATGTCATACATTGTTTATTTATGAAAGTATATTGATGAAACTTGATATGTGGCATTAAGATACATATATATGCATATTTATGCATTGGAAATTTGCTGAGTACGCAGGTTTGCTGCTACGGGGGTATTTATATATTAAGGTGTATACAAAATCTTGGACCTTGACACAATGACTCGTGGATTCTAAGAAGTGGGTTAAAGAGTTTTAATTTCTTCCTAGATTATATTTAACATAAGATACTACTTTTCTTTTCTTTTTAAAATGAGGCAATTTCTTCTTCTTAAAAAAAAATGGAATGATTTAAGCCTTATTGTTTTTTAAGTTCTGCATTTATAGGTTGCCTATGTATTTGAACAACCGTATCAAGCTACAATAACAATGGGAGGCCTGGGGGGCACAGCTCCCCTCCCCCCAGTAAGTTTAATGTGTTACATTAAAACCTCTGGATTAGAGTTTAAAATATTTTGGCATTCAAAACCAATTGACTAATTTTAAAACGTATTGTTCATAAATTTCTGTACTTATACTTATAGATTTTTACAGCAATATTAAGCTACAATAAAATAAATATCCTGATGGGTCCTCCAGTGGAACCAAAGTGTAAATAACTACTTTTAAACCACGTGCTCTCACTGATTGGGGACCTTTATTGCCGCCAACATATTATATTTTATCAAAATCTTCAGCTAATATTATTATGAGGGCCTAGATGATACAGCCCTCAGTGAGACTGAGGGGTGAGTAACTACTTCATATGCACTTTGTCTGACTGATTGACAGATTTCAGGCCTCATTGTTTGTCATGTTCTGGATTTGTGTGTCATTGTCAAGCTGCAGTTATAATGGAGGGCCCATGAGGTATATTGTCAATTGAAACATTTTTTTGGTATTTTACGCGATCACTCAATCCTTATACGCGATATAAGAGCGTACTCCTAGTATATTCTTAAATGAGCCTCATCACAATTTCGGTGTGCTTAAACTATGTTTTTCACTCATCCTCACAATAAACGGAGTCAAGGCTGGGCTCCTAGGAGGCCATGATAATGGGGCCACCTCCACCTATTCACTTTGAAATGTAACTTAAACAATGAAACAACTTAAACTTAAACATGAATGTTTTTTCAAAACACAATGTTAACGATCACAGAGCGTTTCTACAGTTAATTTAAACCAAACTATTTGAGCTGTAGAATCCAACCTGGATTTTCTAATTTGCGCAGTAGTTTTAGCGAATTTCCCCTATAGGGAAGAAGCTATTACCGTAGTCGGCATGGTAAGACCTAGGCCCGGGACCATGATAACTTTTCGTTTTGTGGTCCCCAGACCCCAAAAACACCATTCGTTTGCAACTGTATATATATATGTGTGTGTGTGTGTGTGTGTGTGTGTGTGTGTGTGTGTGTGTCCGTGGGTGCGATAACTCTCGTAAAAAAGGTCAGATTTTGATGAAATTTGGTAAAAGCGTGTAAAGCAGCATTTATGACTTTAAGTTCAAAAACCAGACAGATAGACCTGTCCGAAGAGGTATTTTGGGGAGGTTTTATACCCCAAAAATGGGTTTTTTGAGTTTTTTACACATATTTTATAAAAAAGTGGAATTTTATTTTTTTCCATTGGAATCAGCTTAAAGAGACGCACAATTTGATTTTTTAATCATTGCTCTACGACAATAGGTTACTGAGATATTGAAAGTGCTAAACACAGTACGTTGTCCAATGCTATTCTTATGGAGGATAAGAAAAATTGTATATCTCGCTTATTTATAAAATTATCCTGACGAAACTTGGTATATTGCTTCATTTAATTGTGGTCTATTGATATTTGCACAAAACCCATTTTTTTTCCGATAGTTCCCGTAGCAGCAAACCTGCATACTCAGCCCCATGTTATTCTTATGGAGAATAAGTAACGTGTTATCTCCTTTAATTATGAACATAAATTAATAGAACTTGGTATGTGACTTTACCTAGTTGAGTTATATTGATATTTGTATAAAAACCCATTTCTAGTGTTCCTTATTTCAGAAAACCTGCATACTCAGCCGCCATTTTATTCTTATGGAGAATAATTAAAATGTCATAAATAGTTTATTTATGAATGTATATTGATGAAACTTGGTATGTGGCTTTATGGGGTATTAAGATAATATTATATGCATTGGAAATTTGCTAAGTATGCAGGTTTGGTGCTACGGGAGTATTTTTAATTTTTATAATCAGTCAAAACCACACCATTCTGTATGTAAACGCTGTATAAACTAACAATAATATAATGCTGTTAATTTTCATCTTTAGAGCCTGTAATAGTATTAATTCTATGGGGGGATTTTACTTCTTCTAACAAACAAATTTTAGTAAATCATATATGTGACTAAGGGATAAAACATCAGTCGTTCACTAGATACTATCAAACGAGTATTTAGACATAAATAATGATGCCGTAAGGTTTAGGTGCTGGTGGGTGGGTAGAGGGTGCATCGAATGGCATCATATCGACGCTGTTGTTTGAGTACAACTAAGATTTTCATCATCCTATTCTCATCATATAGGAATCCCAGATAAATTATTCAAGGTACAATGCTTGAATACTTCAAGTTCGAGTTTATGTACTTTTAAGTATTGCTGAAAAGAATATTAATATATGTATTTTTCTATGTCATGAAAGGTTAGATTTCAGGTATATCCCCGTTGTTTGATTGCTTATAACCTTTAAACTTTAAGACTTATTTCAAGTAATTCCTTTTTGCATCTACTCGTATATATAGTTTCTCGCTTGTATAGTTCTTTACATGTGTAGGTAGTTTTTGAAAGTAAATGACCTCTTTATTCTAAAGTGTTAACGGCTAGCAAGAACACGGCTCTGGGTTGTAGTTCTGCATAAACATCGAACTTATCAGGCTGCACGTAACGTTTCTTTTTGGTTTATAATATTAAATCTAATCTAAACACTATTCACATAGTTAAATTGCACTACAGACTGATGTATATGCAGTAAACTTGACATAATCATCAGTTGACATAAATAGAACAAGCATCAAAAAAGGGCAAACACAATTATTATACGAAGTTAGTGCGTATCACGTGTGACATATTGTGGTAATTTGTACCAATTTGGTCTTTTTAGTTTAAGTTAATTAAAGAAACCTGAGTTACAGGAAGGGTTAATACAAACCCCTGTATTAACCCCTGTACAGAGCTTAAGAGGCCGAGCTCATGACATTGGTGACAATCTTAACATAATAAATGTGGTTGGGAGAGTACTTTGCTCATCATAAACATATTGAGTCCAAAGGTCAAAATAATGCATTACTAGGACGAGCATGTGATGTCCTGAACTTGTAAGGGCTTTAATACGAACATTTTATAAAATAATATCCAATAGAGAACACCATCACAACAGTATACGAACGTGTTCCTGTATTACGTGAGTAAACAATGTGATTTTGTTTACTCTATCTTCACTACAATGTTTGTTTAACACTCGGTGGAATAGGCACCAATCAATAATCTGTTTTCCAATACCAACATTATATGGTTCCTGATTAAATACCACATTCTATAAATCGGTCACAGTTATTGGTTGATTTTGTAGGTGGTGTTTCACGCCTTAAGATAAATCACATATAACTGATATTTAACTAACAAAACAAATTAACTCATCTAATATAAAAATTTCGATAAAAATTATCATATTTTATAAACTTAAATTTTATAAAACTAGACTATTTTAAAACTAAAATAAAGTGTACGTTTTTCTTTCATTGTCAGTATAATGTTCAAAACATAAAACAACTTTCCTAAAAGAACATAGCTATGAAAATTATATGACCAAAACATGTTTTATATTTATATTATACTTTTAGTGATGGAAGTATTTGTCAAATAGAAAAAAACAAAAAAACTTAATACTTATGTTTGAAGCAAGCAAGGCCTTAAATTCATAGTAAAAAACACATCATACACTTATTTAAAAACTATTATAAACTTGTTCCAACAAACATTTATTAGTTTTCAAACAAAAGCAAACACTTTATTTTATAAGCTTTTTAGCTATTTAATAATTGTTCCAAAAAATATTAATGTTACATAATCTATATAAGTTAGAGTGTAAAACTTCAACGTTTGTACGTGTTATTAGTTAAAATATCGGTTATTTTTATAAAAGTATACTTTTTACCCGCTTCGAAAATAAACATATTTCAGAAGGACAGATCATAAGTTGAAAGCTAAATTGATAACTAATTTCTCAAAGTCAAAGACCGAAACTTAGATTATAGCAAAACAATATACATTCCACTGCCAGCACATTAGTGATTATAACTTCAACCGGACCAGAAATGAAAAATAAATGAGAGAAACTGATCAAAAGTGACGCTTTTAATTAAAACTGGGAAAGTCTGTGAAATTACTTTGATGGAGTGAGGAATTTAATAAATATTTCTTTCTTAATGGTAAACGCCTATTGGGATAGTTTTTCTTAAGCTAACACTCTCTTAGATAAAGATCAAGATAAAGATTTGAATTGCATTAAAAATAATACTAATTTTAAAAAACGTACTAAAGGGAAAATATCCCCCATGTTTGGTGACAGTTCCCCTTTACAACAAGCTCGTTTCAGGCCGGTCACAGCTGCTACGACCAAAAATCATACATTGAAAAAAAAACTATATATTGTCAAGGTTTTCTATTCACCAACCATAATTTTTTTCTTATAATAATGTAATCCTATTGGGTAAATCTTAAGGGCGATTACTTTATATTTGACTGAATATATTTTAAAACTAGATGGACTTGAGAAAGTAGGTTTTGTTATAAATCGCCGGATTGGATTGTGAAATAAATAATATCGGTGGCCGTGTACTCTAAGGTGGAATAAAAACCTCTTTTAGCCATAAAATGTATTGAAGCCTTTGGCCGAGTCTTTATGAAAACGTTATAATATAAATGGAAAGTAATTAAAAAGATAACTGGTTTGGGAAAAATTAAAATATGATGAATGTAAAGAAAATCCCTTGTAAATAGCTTGATGACACCCTGAGTTTCAAAAGGACGAGAATACTCACCAGACAGCGCGCTGAGGTGTAAGGGCGCAATTATAACTGTAAAGGTTTGAATCCAACCTCAGTCGGATGATTTATGGGCAACCGCCGGAGAATTCACCCGTCCGTCAGTGGCATAGGCCCAAGTTGACGGAATGGATTATATGATAAACTGTTTTACTATTATAACGTTTTTTTTTACTGTGAGTTTCCACCGGAAGCAAGTTTTGTTAGAGTTTTAAATGTTCAGTGGTCCAAAACTAATTGAATGATCTTACTCCCAAGATAATTATTTAATTTATGCATTTAAATAGAATTTTCAAGCTGCATTACCAATGGATGGCCTAGGAGGAAATCTAAAATTGTATGTTAAGCAAATATTTTAACTTATATCAAATACCAAAAGTCAACAAATTTCAATGGGCCTTGTGGGTGGCATTTACCAACATACTGATATGTATCTTAACGAGATATTCTAGATCAGTTATTAATTGGAGGCCCGTGGCCCCAGTAATAATGTAATAGTCAGTAGTCAAATGAAGGTAATCTAACACTAAACTGACATATCTGTCGTTGTAGTTACAACGTTATTAAAGCATTAACATCACAACAAAACATGTAAGCTTAATATAAGAAATATCTTCATTGACGGAGAGAAAGTACCTGTTTAGTCTTAAATGTATATACTCGTGGATCGATTAGGATGTAATTTAATAGTGTTTATGGTGGCAACGCGGAATATATGTATACTTATATATCTTTACCAATATATTTATATGGATTTGATTCGTATTTTTAGGCTGAAAACCCATAGGAGGGCTAGGGACCAAAGCCCCCCCCCCCCACGCAGTGAGTTGGAAGGGCAAATATCTGTACTTTAAATAAAACCGTTTTTCTGCCTGATTGGTCGATTTCATACCTAACTGTTCTCCAAGTGCAGTATTTATTTGTATTTTTACAACAATATTAAGCTATATCGAATTCGCAAGCAGCAAACTGACATGAGGGAAGTGAACTTCCACATAAAACACTTTTAAAATCAAAATCAGTGTAAAAGGCTGATCCAATTTTTTAACATCTGAAATAATTTTTTTCCTTATCCCGACGCTTCTAGTTCCATTTACCTGCAATTCTGGGAATAAAATGTTGCGCATTATATGGTTAGGAGAAGGTCTACTCATATATGAAAGTATGCGAGACTATACTGGTAATGATAAAAATCACCACCATATTAATAACACGATTTTTTAATGAAAAACTCCCTGAACACAACGTACTGTGTTTAGTCGATGTATATTTTCCTTAATGACTCGGTAACTATTTCTGCTTGAATGAGGGCTTGCCTCACTGTTGACACACTAATCTCCATATTTTTACACTAATTATATATGCGGGGCTTTTCTGACCTTGTTTGGACTCAAAAATTTAAAATTTGAAATAGAAAATCCCAAAAAAGAGCGTTAGAGTTTTCCCATTGCTTTTCCCTACGAATTTGTCTAACTGATTAGTAAAAGGAATGTTCCTACAAAATTGTAAGTAAATCGGAAAAAAGTGTGACCACTAGAGTGCAAACATATATATAATTTTTAATGGCCCCCCAAAACGTGTTCAGGGGGTCACGTTAGGAAATTCTATCGTGGTCCCGAGCTTAAGATTCACCGTGCAGGTCATGCTAATAGTTCACTTTTCCATAGTAATATACTAATAACAGTGGATGTCTAAGGGGATAGTACCGCAACCAAATAGTTATACAATAAGTTCCAAAGTTGTTGTTAACCCTTTGAGTGCCATTAAAACTATGTCTGAAGTCCGCATCTGACATGAGTTGTATAAGTTGACCTGGTGAACTATAACAAACAACTCACTTGCCACGTAGCTTTTAATACTGGCCATGTTGACACAGCTTTCGGTTGGCTGAGTGGTCTAAGGTGGCGTCCTTGCGGGTTATAGACAATTCAATTTGGCTAATTGCTTCAGATTATTACTTCCACCTAATTTTACTTCTATCAGGTCAAAACAAAATTCTAATACTATTTCCTCAAACAAAGAAAGTAAAGCTTTCGTCATTTGAAATAAATGTATTCGACTGTTAAGTAAATAAAGACTGATTTGAGTATTTCGTAAATGCGCCTTACGCCTTACGTAAATACATGATAATAGAAGTGTATGAGCATAATGAGATCGCCCATCCAAAAGTGAGTAAAGTAAACAAAGAGAATTTGCTCTAACACTAAAAATAAAATAAATCAAAAGAATTTGCAACATTAAACGAGACATTTTGTAACATGAAATTTGCCCTCGAATTAAGCAAAATAGCATCCCGACCGCTTTCCAAGGGAGGCAAAAATAAATAGATTAAATACAGATACAGTGTGCAAAACGTAATTTTAGGAAAGCGAATGCCTAAGTCACATTAGACAACCACATGTAAATCAAGTAAGCTAAGTGGTACTAGCCCGTTCTGCTTGTGACATTGGATAGAACAAATGCCTCCAACTTGGCAAATTAGAGCGTTATGATTGAAGCGTTGCAGAGGAGCTTCAGTGTTCCCAAGTACTTGCTAGACATGGTTAGGGACTACATGAAAGAAATGAGGCTGCAATATGATAGCTCCTCCGGACTTCGCGTCAGGGAGGTGACCGCGGGGGCTGCTCAGGGTTCAGTACTTGTGGAACGTCTCCTACGATGGCCTGCTCCGACTGCAAATGCCGTTCGGTGTGTCTCTGTTTAGGTATCCGACAATGTAGGGGAGCATATTCGCCTGGCTTGTGACAAGGCTTCAGTCATAGTGTTACAGCTGGGTAGGCTGATGGCCAATTTAGGTTGTCCGTCGAATTGCAAGGGACGACTTCTGATTGTTTCGGCCCAGTCTTTTCTGCTCTACGGGGCTGAAATCTGGGCTGGTGCCCTTAGAATGAAAAAGTACAGGCAGCGTCTTCTGTCTGTTCAACGCCAGGTTTCGCTTCGGATCCCGAAGCTATAAGACTGTTATGGCCGGAGTGATCCTTATTGACTTGCTAGTTCAAGAACGTAGGGAGATCTTTGGCATTTTTTATGTAATAAAAATGGCAAAGAGAAAGTGTAAAAAGGTCCAAGGTAAGGGATTATTCTTAAAACCATATAGAGTTCAAGGGTTGTTAAATACCCTTATAAACAACCTTCCCTTCTCCCTCCACATACCATCATGTTCTAATCGTGGACCTGGGACTAAGATACGTGAAAATTTAGTCAGACATGTACCACCAAAAAGTAAGCTAGACTCTTATTGTAAAGATCACGACATACTTTACATGAATAATCCCGATACCGGCGCCCGGAACAAGGCAGATATGAGATTAGCGGACCAGGCTTGGACTAGAGTTATTGCAAAAGATGCCATTCTGGCCGAAAAAGCAGTGGCTTACGCAATGACAAATTTGATGAAAGCTAAAGCAAAGATGAGAATGGGATTAAAATTAATAAAAAAGATGGACATCTTTCAGCTGTTGGAGACCGCAAGAGACGTGCCCCACTTTCGAGGATGTACCTAAAAAGCGAGCTAAAAAATCAGAAACCAAAATAAAAGAGAGGGGAACAATTAATTTAGACAGTGACAGGGGTACACATTGGACAACATATCGTAAAAATAAAGATATTGTAATTTATTTTGACCCATTCGGAATACAACCTCCAAAAGAAGTAATTGAATATTTTGTACCGTCTAAAATTTACCATAGGAATTATCAAATACAAGAATTAAATAGTTCCATTTGTGGAATTTTATTGTTTATCATTTCTGAAAATTTTTATTTTATAAAAATGGATTCATTTACTTTAACATTTTCGGGAACACAGCCAGAGTTAAAGTCAGTGTTCTTTCCTCCTATGCAATTAAATGGTGATTATGTAATTGGGTTGGTAGATTTTCAAAGTTATAATTCTATATTTAATGTTAAAAATCCTCTAAATACTTTGAAATATAAAAAATGCAAAAAATAACTACACCAAAAGGGGAGGCCACAATTTATGAATTAAACGGGGCATTAGATGGTAAAGTTAAAGTTAAAATATAAAATAATCAAGCATTAATCAATACAAAAGCCAAAGTTATATTTTACAAAGGGCTAGTTCCAAAATTAAATAAACTTAAAGACACAAAATTAACTATAGTCGAGGGTGAGAACGTGAATTATTACGATCACAAAGTTCCAGATGTAATTGAAATTACTGAAGGGACTTACGAAGTGTTTGAGCTTGCGAAGAAAATTCAAAAGCAACTCCCAGACTTTTTACTTATAGTCGACAATAAAACTATGAAAGCCACATTACATTCTGGCCATGTGTTTGATTTTACAAAACCGTTTTTAGGGTCTGTATTATTGGGATTTAAAGGATTTTTTTCTCCAGATGTTCCGTTTAAATCCGTAAATAGAATCACCATAAATAATGTAAATGTGATTAGAGTAAAATGTAATATTCTGAATGGGTCTTATTTAAATGGTGACAAATCACACACCATACACAGTTTTTATCCGGAAGCTCCTCCCGGCTACAAAATTATTGAGGTCCCAAGAAATATTATATACTTCCCAGTAAATAAGAGAAGTTTAGGTGTTGTTTGCATTACATTTGCAGATCAACACGACAGGTCAATTGACTGTAATGGAGAAGAAACTACAATTACTTGTAATTTAAAAAATATATGAGAATTTACAAGAACGGACTGCGTGTGCAAAATGCTAGGTTTCTACGATCAATTGGACTGAAGTTAAAATTTTCTATTAATATAAATGGAAGATTTTCTAGACGTTACAGGGAAATTCCAATTCGGCGATAGTGTGGTTAAAATTACAAATCACTCCTATGTTCCCCACAACACTTTGGCAATAAATAATTACGATGTAATTCGAATATGTAAATCAAGATTTACTAACACTCCCATGTAGGAGTTATCTGTATATATTTAAGGAGAAATAGAGAATCACGATAAAGGACATTTTATAAATAATACATTTGCATTCTTTTTTGACAAAATTATATACTAAGTCGCTGGTAAAGAAATAGATTTTGTAAGATATCCAGGAATTTCCTGTCTTATGAAAATATTGTTTTCTTACGATAAAATCACTAATTGTCAAATGTAGCATTTGATTCTGACACAAATTTAAAGGAGTCCCAAAAAAGTAGCAGGTTTAACACTTTTATCCCATTAGAGCTGTTAATGGGTGTGTTTAAGGATTTTAATAAGGTTTTAGTAAATGTTAAACAAGAATTGGGGTTGAAAAGGGCCAAAACTACTTAAATTGTATATTAACAACAGCTATTGCTCCAACTAATGGGATCCATCCTATTCCCAAAATTACACTTAAATCGATCCAGTGGGTGATGCCACATGTGATGCCATCTGATGGGGAGAAGCTGCAATTACAAAAGATATTATTGCAAAATAAAAGTAGGATGAATAAAATACGTTTTACAACACTATAAAGTATATTTACACTTATACTGTACTTACATACAAGACGGTAAAATGTACACAAAAGATGTTATAACGTATGATACAACACGTATCATAATAATAAAGAAATTATAAAATAAAAATTTGCAAATTGCATTTAGAAGTTTGGAGCTACACGAACTCCCATCATACCCCGAAACCAAGAGACATACATGGTCAGTTAAGACGTCTTCGAGTTTAGAGAAGCCCAGGTATATTATATTTGGTTTCCAAACTGGTAGGTACAATAGTGTGCGAAAAAACTGACGAATTTGATCATTGTAATTTGAAAAATCTCAAAGTGTTTTTAAACTCAGAGTATTATCCTTATAGTGATGCATTTTTGCTGTACTGAGGAAACCGGTTCAATTGTTGGTGTGTGGTAGGTGACTTGGAAATAATAAAGGCCAGTGGGGTGGAGCCCTAAAGTAAATTTTTATCAGAGAAGGCTAATTTATGATTTGATTTTATTAAAAATTTTCATACCGAACTTCAGCTCCATCAGCTCAGTAGTGCTTGCGAAAATGTTAATACAGCTTTTAGCCCCAGTTGTGGGGCGGAGCCCAAAAGGTTATTTTGGAACGGGAATATGTCTCTGATTTTCTCAAGAGTAATACCTGTATTTCTGCCAGCTTTCCAGCTCCACCAATTCAGCAGTTGGTGTGTTAACATGAGAATTTTAAAGGCCAGAGAGGCGGAGCCCAAATAAAACTTCTCAAGACCGTTCCCTAGTGGACACATAGATGCCACGAGCAATATATGTACTGTATTAATTTCTAACTTTGTATTCCTCATAGTTATGGAGATTTTGATCTAAACAAAGTCAGTGAGTGATGCCAGTGGGGCGGAGCCCTATGAGAATATTTTGCAACAACATTTGTTAGCGATCACATAAACACCAAGACCTACATACCTTTCGATTTTCAACTTTGTAGGCCTCACAGTTACGGAGATTGTTCGATTAATAAAAAAAAAAATGCCAGGGGGGCGGTGCCCTGAAGGAATTTTGCAAAACCGATTCTTAGCCGATATCTGCACGCCCACATACCTACAGTTTATCAAATATGTATGACTTATAGTTATGGAGATTTCGTAATTAAAAGAAAAAAAAACAGTCAGTGGTATTTAGTTTTTATATATTACGATATATAAACAATTTACTAATATCAATATATTTTAGCTCAGATTAATTCTGCTTCAAAGATATACATTTACAAATTCCAATGTTTTCTACATCAGAATAATTATGCCTCATTTATATTATACGTTGTAATGTTTCAAATATTTATGCATCAACAACCTGGCAACACTGTATAATGCAGAAAGCCATGAATCTTACTCATTTGTAAGATGACAAATGAGTAAATATAAAGTGACATAAGCTTAAAAATATTTAGATTATATGATTGTGTACCTTTTGTTACTATCAAAAATAATAATATTTATATCATAACAGTTATGTAGAGGTATATATGGCCAGTTTTCCCATTGATGTTGTAAACAGAGTTAAACCTGATCACCTGATGCACTATTATGGGTAAAGGTTGTTTATATATATATATATATATATATATATATATATATACAGCGTTGAAGAATGGTGTTTTTGGCCTCTGGGGACCTCAAAACAAAAATCTATTTTGGTCCCGGGTCTAGGTCTTACCATGCCCACTACGGTAATAGCTTCTTCCCAATAGGGGAAATTCGCTAAAACGGTGGGAAATTCGACCACAACCGATGTTATATTTTTGAAGATTATGAAATTTCCTTTAAATTGATGTAAGGCGTTAGCCATAGATCTCTTTCTACAAAAACAAATGTTAACTGAAAAAACAATAAATTTCTTTACAAATGTCTACTGAATTTCTTTAAAATTAATACTTCCCGTTTTTTCCACAATATATTACTAAATATGACAGACTTTCATTAATCAGACAAAATCAAACAACAGACAAATCAGACAATCAGACAATCTACAAAATTCAGAGTTTCCAAAGAGGAGTTGACTAGTTAAATCCGGCCATTTAAACCCAAAGCCTTTTGGTCATTTAGTTCCACAAAGCCACCCCTTACATTTCCGTATATTGCTGAAGATAAATTTTTAATTTGGACATTTATTTGAATTTTTATTTGTAATTAAAAAACGTTGGACGAATCGACCACAGCAGAGATTATATTAAGGAAGCTTATGGAATTTCCTTTAAATCAATTAGCTTCAAAACTGATACTACAAAAACAGCCGTTGACTGGAAAAACAATAACTTTATTTACAAATTTATATTGAATTTCTTTAAAACTAATACTTAACACTTTTTCCACCATAAATTACTAAATATGTCAGACTTTGATAATTATTTAACAATCTACATAATAAAAGGTTTTAAATCATGGGTAGACTATTTAAATCTAAAGGTAATGTTTTGCTAAAGGTAGATTGCGAATTTGGAAGTTGGTTTGAATTTTTATCTATATTTCAAAAACGATAGAAAAATCTACCACAACAGATGTTATATTATTGAAGCTTATGAAATTTTATTTACATCTATATAAAGCGTTTGCTACAACACTGATAGTACTAAGATAAATGTTGACTGGAAATAAAAATTAATTCGTATTACAAAATTTGACTGTATTTCTTATAATTCAATATTTTACGCTGTTTCCACCATAACCTACTACATATGTCAGACTGTCATAATTATTTCATAACCTAGTCAATTAACAATGATGGGTTGAACATTAAAACACGTCCGGCATAACTCCAGGTTCAGTTGTACAAAGATACCCCTTATACACATTGTATTTTTTTAAGATATAACGGCAAATTCCGAGGTAATTTAGGTATTTTGCCTGTAACTCAAAAACTGTTGGGAAACCGACCAAAGTGGATGGTGATTTTCTGAAAGTATAGACAGTTTCCTAAAAACTGCTGTTTGGCATTTCTTGATAAAAGCGATAAAGCCCTATCAAAAGTTGGACAGAAAAAACTGTATATATTGTAAATGATTTTGTAATTATGATATATTTGTAATTTTCTACGCATAAATCATTAACAAATGTTCAACACTGATGATATTTTACAAATTTGCAAAATCAGAGGTTTACAATGACGCATCAAACATTAAAATCGGTACAATAGAACTCAAGATTTAGTTGTTTAAAGATATCTATGTTTTCTCAGAGGCGGATAGAATGCATTTCTAAAAATTGTCTATGTATTTATTAAGGGACAAATTTTATGTTGTTTACCCATAAATCATGAAAAATTCACCACTTTCATAATCTGTTGACCATCTGCACCGCTAGAGGTTTCAAATGACGCATCAATTACAAAAATCAGCCCACTGGAACTCTAGATTTAGTTGTACAAAGAAATTCCTTACTCAATTATATAATAATAAGTTTTCATTTTATAAACATAAAAGTACAAGGATAGTCCTTGTTTTTTGTGTTTTTTTTGTAGCTTAATCCAACTGAATTTAAAACTTTTACTCCGGGTAAATTTCTAAAGGTTAAAACTAAAATCTCTAAAAAATGGCTCCATCTCACAGGACTGGGTATTAAAGACAGATGGGTTGGGTTTCCACTCAAAGAGAACTTCAAAAGGGTTTGATTTATTTGCAAGGCAATTGACGTATCATGCCCTCGGGCAAGCAGATATAACTTTGTATAGAAGCCTTCATCTTATATTGTCCCGCGTCATGGTGGTATCATATGATGATGTTACTTCCTTTGTTGAAAAAATTAAATAAGAAAACATATTTCCCATACTGTCAATATATTATTACAGTATTAATTTAGCAGTCAAAGGCGTGTGTGATTTATTACTTGACTTTCATTTTATAAAAAGTAGTTATAGTATCAGGATTTTGTTTGAGAAGTGTTGTATTTTATAAAATAAAGATCAAAACAAAAAATTAAATACAAATGTATAATACAACTCATTTTTATTCTGGCACTTTATTATTATTAATATAATCGTTATAAGCGTTCATTATTTCGATTAGTAAATATCAATAGTTCAAAACTAGAGACTTGATTCGGCAGGTTTAGGAAAAATCGTTTATAAAGGGTCCCAAACTTTAAAGATAACAATGCAATAAAAGAGGAAACTTACCTATATTCATATGAATTCTGATATGCTGAAACATAATAACATACTATTAGTTATTTAGACCTAAGGTATTTCAGAGTCTACTAGGAATATCCCCTCAAAGAAATTTTGGGGTATGACTGCCAAACGACTTGAGAAAACCTGTTTACACATTAATAAAAAAGCATTACCTATTTTATCTGATTTTACTTATACCTTATTATTTTCCACAACTATTGTAAAGTTAGTTGTGTCCATTAAAACACTAGCACTAACGAATTGATGATGTAGTTAAAGCTACTGTAAAATTACTGTAATACTATGATTGATAAATGTTATACCCTTAAGCATAAACCACGGTTCACAGTAAAATTTATGAGATGGTGACGTGGTAGGATTACACCCTGACGCATGACGTCGTGAATACATCTGTGCCAGCTTCCACTCACGACTCCGGCCACAGTTCTACTGACTACATAAAATAAACTAAGGACACTATTACAAACAACCAGGGTGTTTGTAAAAACAAATTATTATGAATTTTGTCACTTTTACTATAATATTAGAAAAGGTAATTACCATTTTTAACACTATTATCGATTGAACTTTGCCAAAATATAAATACTTTACTAAATTATCGTCATATTTCTTTATTGTTGTTTTAGATCATGAGAATAGAATTTTATAGATCCCCTTTAATTAAATTAGACACAGTTTAATTAATGCATTACCCATAGAAGCTAGAAGCTGCATATAAAAGCTAGTTTCAATTTAATAATTATTTTTATTTGTTTACTTTTATGACTGATCAATATATTTGTGTGTGAAACACTTGTTTTTGTAGTAATGGTACAGTTAAACTATATATAAAATGAATGCAATATAAATATATATATGTCCGTGAGCACGATAACCCTCGTAAAAATAATCCGATTTTGACGAAATTTGGTATAGACGTGTAAAGCAGCATTTATGACTTTAAGGTCGAAAACCATACATATCGACCTATCTGAAGGGGTATTTTGGGGGGGGTTTTGTATCCCAAAAATGGGTTTTTTGAGTTTTTTACATATAATTTTTTTTAAAGTCAAATTTTAGTTTTTTCCATTAAAATCAGCTTAACAAGATGCAATATTTTGTGTTTTAATCATTGCTCTACCTTAAATGGTTACAGAGATATTGAAAGTGCTAAACACAGTACGTTGTCCAATGTTTTTCTTATGGAGAATAAGAAAAATTGTATATTTCGCCTATTTATCAACTTTTCCTGATGAAACTTTGTACATTGCTTCATATCATTGTAGTCTATTGATATTTGCACTGAAAAACATTTTTTGGCCGACAGTTCTTCTAGCAGCAAACCTGCGTACTCATCCCCCATGTTATTCTTATGGAGAATAAGTAACGTGTTATCTCCCTTAATTATGAACATAAATTAATAAAATTTGGTATGTGGCTTTACCTACTTGAGTTATATTGATATTTGTATAAAACCCCATTTTTTGTGTTCCTTGCTTCAGCAAACCTGCGTCCTCAGCCACCATGTTATTCTTATGGAGAATAATTAAAATGTCATAAATCGTTTATTTATGAACGTATATTGATGAAACTTGGTATTTGGCTTTGTGTGGTATTAAGTTGCATTGGCAATCCGCTGAGTACGCAGGTTTGCTGCTACGGGGGTATTTTTTAAATTATCTTAAAACCTTAAACAAACGTATTAATGTTCAATGTATAACATCCAAATACCTCTGATTGACTGACTGACTGACCTATCACGAAATTTCCATAACTATAAGGCCTACGGAAATTTTGAAATTTTACAATAGGTGCTTTTTGGCCCTAGGTGCTTGTTAAGAAACGGTATTACGAAATTCCCACCAAACAGCTGAACATAATTCTTAGTAGATCCTCGGGCTAACCACAGAATGGAATGCAGCACACACAACTATCATAGTTTACGAGGGCGAAGCTGCGACGGATCGGCTAGTTCAATTATACGGGATTATTATAAGTTATATCTAGGCTTTGCTTTTCATGTTTCTTATATTTTGTTTTAGTTTTTCATCTACACTTTTACGGTTCAAAAGCTGTCAGTGCTAACAAACATTTAAAATAGACTAAATATAAGGTGGCATGCAATAGGAGGCTTACAAATAATTGGATAGGGTTTGAATTTGGTTCAAACGATGTCATATATTGCGAATGATCTGATATCAGGAGATAAGCTGCACTGAACTCTATACTCTATACTTCACCGAGGCGAGTAATCCATATTTTTATTGTTACATTAAACCACTGCAATCTGCAGGTGAATATCTAGTTACAAACACGACATGTCCTGTGTATTTAACAACGCGATGTTACCCCGAGGCGCTGCTCACGGGCTTCGTAGAAGCTCTCAGTGGAATTTCTGGTTCTATGAACAACCTTACTAAAATAATATTTCGCCATTTTCGAGAATTTACGAGAATACGATTTTGTTAAAATAATATTTCCACCACAAGGCATGTGGCTATGTCCTTTGATATAACTTGTAGAATATATGGTGTAAATATAATGTGCTTCATGTGACAATGAATGATGACAATTTATTTGAATAATTTGTCCTAATAATACATTACAATTAAATGAAAATGCTATCTATAATACTGTCTAATGAAATATGTTATTGAGAATAATTTTTATTTTACATTCAAAACAGACATAAAATTCCCTAAAATGTTTGTTTTAAGTAGGGTAGAATGGAGTGTTCTGGCTCAGGAGGGACAGGAGGGACCCCCCCCCCCCCGAGGTCTCGTCTGTGACACTTTGCGAATTTTTTTTTTTTGCGAATTTTTTTTTTTGCGAATTTTTTTTTTGCGAATTTTTTTTTTTGCGAATACTAACCTAACCTAACCTAACCTAACCTAACCTAACCTAACCTAACCTAACCTAACCTAACCTAACCTAACCTAACCTAACCTAACCTAACCTAACCTAACCTAACCTAACCTAACCTAACCTAACCTAACCTAACCTAACCTAACGTAACGTAACCTAACCTAACCTCGGATCAGATTTCTGATTGCAGATTCTTGTTCGTCTAATCGAGCCGAGAAATTTGAGTACCCACAACGTACATTTGGACGATGTGGGGGGGGGGGCTATCTCGGTTACCATAAGTCGGATTTGAATTCTGATTGCAGATTCTTGTTCGTCTAATCGAGCCGAGAAATTTGCATACCCACAAGGTACATTTGGACGATGTAGGGGGGGGGGCTATCTCGGTTACCATAAGTCGGATTTGAATTCTGATTGCAGATTCTTGTTCGTCTAATCGAGCCGAGAAATTTGCATACCCACAAGGTACATTTGGACGATGTAGGGGGGGGGGCTATCTCGGTTACCATAAGTCGGATTTGAATTCTGATTGCAGATTCTTGTTCGTCTAGTCAAGCCGAGAAATTTGCATACCCACAATGTACATTTGGACGATGTAGGGGGGGGGGCTATATTGGTTACCATAGGTCGGATTTGAATTCTGATTGCAGATTCTTATTCGTCTAGTCGAGCCGAGTCATTTGAGTACCCACATCGTACACTTTGGATGATGTTTACAAAAAAGGGGCCCGCACCACACTTTTGACCTTTTTTTTTTTTTGCATTTTTGGATTCTCCTCGTCAAGCCGAGTATTCTCAGTACCCACATGACATACTTTGGATAATTAATACAAGAGTTGATCAGGGTAACGCTACAACCAACAGAGCTAGCCCATCAGCGCTTGCGGTCAATTGAACTACCAGTGAATGCAAATTTTAAGGAGAATATAATTGCAATGCTTTGAACATATACTGCAAAGGGAGGTGTATCGATACACCCCCCTTCAAGTACTCTGCACCGAGGCAGCTGTTCGCACAAATAACCGTCGCGTCCAGTCTACTGTCTGGGAATGCGGATGTTGTAATTTGATACCTCGACTGGAGGGTGCAGGTGTTCACACAAAAAACCGACAAGTCGAGACCTGTCTGGGAATGCGGATGCTGTAATTTGATACCTCGATGGGAAGACGGCTGACCCTTCTAGGAACCCATAGTAGACCGCTCATATCGAGTTCCATTAGAGCAGGGTGGTCTTTACCCAAGACAGCGGTTGAGAGTTTTTGCCCCGACATTCTCCGAAATCCATTAGTGGGGAGAGTCACCCACATCACCAGCCCTCCTTCAGTTCAGTTCGAGAGTTCAGTGCGTGAAGACGTGTTAGTCCGATCCTGTTCCGTTCTACGCGATTTGTGTTAGTTGTTGATTGTCATCATTTGCGATTTGCGTAAAGCACCTTTGAACTATTTAAAACGTACGTGTTGTGCTGTACCCAAGACAGCGGTTGAGAGTCTTTGCCCCGACCTTCTCCGAAATCCATTAGTGGGGAAAGTCACCCACATCACCAGCCCTCCTTCAGTTCAGTTCGAGAGTTCAGTGCGTGAAGACGTGTTAGTCCGATCCTGTTCCGTTCTACGCGATTTGTGTTAGTTGTTGATTGTCATCATTTGCGATTTGCGTAAAGCACCTTTGAACTATTTAAAACGTACGTGTTGTGCTGTACCCAAGACAGCGGTTGAGAGTCTTTGCCCCGACCTTCTCCGGAATCCATTAGTGGGGATAGTCACCCACATCACCAGCCCTCCCTCAGTTCAGTTCGAGAGTTCAGTGCGTGAAGACGTGTTAGTCCGATCCTGTTCCGTTCTACGCGATTTGTGTTAGTTGCTGATTATCATTTGCGATTTGCGATTTGCGTAAAGCACCTTTGAACTATTTAAAACGTACGTGTTGTGCTGTATTGTTTGTGATTATCAAAACTTATAATCCATATTAAAGATGAACGCCACACACGTTTGTACCATTTGTGGTTGTATTTTCGTGCGTAGAAACAATTTGGTGCAACACCACATCAGATTCCACGGCTTGAGACCACAACTACCACCACCAACACCAACGCAGCAAGGTACGTTTTTTGCGTTGCATTATTGTTTTAATCAGACCTAAATGTTAGTAATATAGGAATACGCTATGCAATATAACCGCAGAGTGATACAATTATTTTTATTTAACAGCTTTAACTATTTAGCGCGAATAGAGAACTCTTTGTTTTTTAAATTTAAAATTACATGACTATATCAATATAATTTAATTTTAATAACTTATGTTATTGCTCGCCCCATCAAGTCAAGTCATCAGAGTACCACATTACATACTTTAAAAAAGGTAAGTGTTAAACATACTTCACAATCTAATCGTTTTGTGCGTTTGCAGATGGAGAAGCTGCATGTCGAGCCACATTCGTAGACCGGGGAGCTTTAGAGCGTCACATGGAAGCGAACCACCGAGTCATTCCACCCCGGCAGGTGATTGATGCTCCGCAGACGACTGCCTATGACAACCGACACTCCGTTGAAGGTGAGAATCCACATTAAAATAACTTTTTCCCCTTGAAACTAATTACCTTTTTTATAATTATTTAACTAGGTACATGAAGAAGAATGAGACCGTGACAACTGGTGTACTATTGATTTAATTGCTAGGGGGGAGATTTTCGCTCCCCCTAAAACATAATGCTTCTTTAGGGTTGGCGCAGCTCAATATTGCAGCTACATCCTTAGCTGTGAACCCAGGTTCATCAATGTAGACACACAGTACAGAAGATTACATTCCCTGTTTCAAAATTGATATTTTGATTTAACAAACTTAACTTTGAAATGTGATTCTCGAGAGAGGGGAATTTGTATCTTTAGTTATCCTAATTTGTTTTTATTTTTATTTTCAGATGAAGGACCGGGTCCTGGCCGCCACACCTGCCATGAATGCGGTCGCCGTTTCCGTCGTGAAATACACCTGCGTCGACATGTGGATTCGGTACACAGCAGAGTCTGCAGGTTCATATGCGGCACATGCGGCGTCGAATTCAAGAGGGAAGACAACCTGCGTCGACACACCATGCAATTTCACGGCAATGGTCAAGAACGAAGATTCCCTTGCGCATACTGCGGTCAGGAGTTCAAACAGCTGTTCAACAAGGACCATCATGAGCGGTTCTCTTGCCCGATCATGAAGGACCTGATCCTGAACCAAGTGGCTATGATACAGGACGAACCCCAGCCAGGTCCGAGCGCGGAGCCACAACCCGGAACGAGCACACACCAACAACCCGATGATGTTGAGATGACTGGAGCAGGACAGTCAAGCCCCGTATTCTCACTCATTCAACGGGGTTTCCGCAACCGCCTCCTAACCTACCGTCTGCAGCGACCGATGGAGAATCTCGTCACAATCGGAGAAGTGATGGCGTTGTTGATTGTGAGCCTTACAGAGTTGCTTGAGATCACCTTGGCGAAACACCGCAGCATAAAGGTCAACTTGAAGCTGGAGTGTGAGTTCAAAAATGTGCACAACAACACCTGCCTGCGCAACTTCAAGACGAAGATGACTCCACTGACGGTGACCTCGGACCTGAACCATTACATTTCAACAGCTTTTGCGAAGCTTATCAGAGAGAAGGCTGAGTGTGATCATATCGGCTCCGGGTGGACATACCTTCGCGTTCGTGATTTGGAGGTCGGTATCAACGAGTACACTCCTCTAGGTGAAGATGGTCGAGCTTGGCTCCCACTGCCTACGTCTCTGGAGAACACCAAAGCAGTCGTCAACGTATCGAACACCGATGAGCGGTGTTTTATGTATGCAGTCCTGGGAAAGTTTGTTCAAGAGAACCCCGATAGACCGGCAATGTACACCGACGATATCATCGCCCGATACGATTGGACCGGCCTTCAATTCCCCGTTGCTCTGAAGAGTATCAAGGCGTTTGAGCGGACAAACAACATCAGCATCAACGTCTATGGTATTGATCGCACGTGCGTGGGTCAGAAACCTAACGGACAACCAAAGTACCAGAACACCGTCTTTCCCTTGAAGATTTGTAGGCAGGAGCGTGAAGACCATTGTGACATTTTGTACGTGACAACGGACGGTGATAGTCACTACGCCTACATCAAAGACCTTGGCCGACTGATCCGTCCCCAACTCACAGCGCGTGTAGACAGGATATTCATCTGTAAGCGGTGCTTCGCGCACTTTGACAACCGCCCGAACAAGCTCGGTCTGACGGGTGCTCAGCGTCTGGAGGAGCACAGGCGATACTGCTCCGCTTCAGCCCCTATTCGCATGGATACGCCGAGAAAGACTGAAATCAAATTCAGCCATCCAGAGTTCACCCGACGCGAGCGTTTCACCATCTACGCGGACTTTGAGTGTGCTCTACTGCCGACCGCGGAGATGGATGAACAAGTCGACGAGCCGCACGGAGGAGTAGCCACCCACATCCACATCCCATATGCCTTTGCGTACCAGATCATCGACTCGTACGGACTTGAAGAGTTTGAGCCTCGAGTCTACTTCGGGGATGATGCGTCAAAGACATTTATGGAGATGTTGAAAACTGATGTTGAGCGATTGTGGAACTTCCTGTACGAAGCAAGAAATCTGCGCCCTGTCCTGACCCCAGCGGAAACGATGCAGTACAACTCGACAGCGAATTGCTACCTCTGTGGATCGCCATTTTCAAGAGAAGATCCAAAGGTTCGTGATCACAACCACGCGCCGCCCTACGAGTTCCGTGGCGCTGCGCACAGATCATGTAACCTACGCTACAGGGAGCAGCGAGTAGTCAACTGCTACTTCCACAACCTCTCCAACTACGACGCTCACTTCATAGTGCGGGAGTTGGCGGTCGACCCTGGTGATGTTGAGGTGTTGGCTCACACGGAAGAGCGGTACATCGCTTTCACGAAGCGGTTCCTGTTCGACCGAGCAGCGGCACCGGTTGGGATGCCAGGGCGTGGAAAAAGACAGCCAGGATTCAGAGTCAGGTTCCTCGACACCTACAGGTTCCTGGCTTTGAGCCTCGCCAGCCTCGCAGCCGCACTTCCACCAGCTCAACTCTTGGAGACGAGGAAGAGATTCCCCGAAGACCACCTCTTCGATCTAGTCCGTAGGAAAGGCGTGTTCCCGTACAACTTTGTAACGTCGAACGCAGTTTTGGAAGATACTACGGAACTGCCTCTGCAGCGAGATTTCCACAACGACCTGACCCTGGAGGACATCACGGATGCAGACTACGAGCATGCTCGCAACGTGTGGGAAACCTTCGGTTGTAGGAACCTCAAGGACTACGCCGAGAAGTACCTGCGCTGTGACATTGCGCTGTTGACTGACGTCTTTGAACGCTTCAGGGACACGTCGATGGCTGAATACGAACTAGACCCTGCACACTACTACACCCTACCGTCATACGCCTGGGATGTCATGTTAAGGACCTGTCGAGTGGAGCTTGATACGATACAGGACTTTGATATGTACCTCTTCTTCGAGCAAGGCATCAGAGGAGGTATTTCCCAGGCGATCACCAGACACGCCAAGGCCAACCATGATGGATGTCGCCCTGAAGATCGACGACCTGAAGAGCCAACGAATCACCTGCTATACTTGGACGCCAACAACCTTTACGGTTGGGCCATGTCCCAGTGTCTTCCACAGGGGCACTTCCAATGGCTCAGCCGAGAGGAGATCTCGTCCCTGGATATTGCAGCGTTGGACCCCGAAGGACCCACGGGCTACGTCTTGGAAGTTGACCTTCGCTACCCCGCCCACCTGCACGACCTTCACAAGGATCTCCCCTACTGCTGCGAGACCAAACGTCCGCCAGGAGGGAAATTCAAGAAGCTCGTTACGACTCTGGATGACAAGAAGAACTACATCTGTCATTACAGAATCCTGCAACAGGCGCTGGAAAACGGACTGGAGCTTGCGAACGTGCATCGCGTCATCTCGTTCCGTCAGTCTCGGTGGTTAGAGAGCTACATCCTAATGAACACCGAACTGAGGAAGAAGGCCACGACCAAGTTTGAACAAGACTTTTTCAAGCTTATGAACAATGCGGTCTTTGGCAAGACGATCGAGAATGTTCGCAAGCGAATGAACGCTAAACTGGTGTGTACGCCGGAGATGTTCAGGAAGTACGTGGCCAAGTCAAACTTCCTGGACCGAACCTACTTCAACGATGACGTCACCATTGTACACATGTCGAAAGTCAATATCGTCCTGGACAAACCGCTCTACGTCGGAATGTGTGTCCTCGATCTGAGCAAGTGGCTCATGTACGACTTCCTTCGAAAGATGAAGAACCGCTACGGCGATCGACTGAAGGTTGACTACATGGACACTGACAGTTTCGTGTTCGACATCCAGACTGAAGATGTTTATAAGGACATGTTGGAGCATCTGGATGATTTTGACACCAGTGCGTACCCCCGAAACCATCCCTGCTACAGCCCCGTCAACGCAAAAGTCATCGGAAAGTTCAAGGATGAAGCGAACGGTCTTCCGCTGCTCGAGTACCTCGGTCTTCGCTCAAAACTTTATTTCATGGACATTGTCGAGTTCGAGGAGAGGACCGAAGATGACGAGTTGCAGGTCATGACAGTGAAGCGCGCCAAGGGAGTCGCTAGAGGTGTTGTAAAACACAATCTAACCTCTGACGACTATCGGGAATGCCTCTTCAACGGCGTGTTGAAGAGAACCATCAACACCAGGTTCCAGTCCCGAAACCACCGCGTCTTCACAGTTCAAGTCGACAAGCTATCCTTGAGCTGTAACGATGACAAACGCTACATCCTTCCGGACGGTGTAAATACACTGCCTTGGGGGCATGTTGACGTTCCACCTCAGCCCGAAGACATCCCTCAAGACGATGAAGAGGCGGAGGATGAGGAGCGTTGAGTGGTTGTGTCATATTACCAAAGACCCTGACTTGACTTGTAAATTTCCGATTTTGCTAAATCTAGTCATTAGTTTGTATCGAGTCTCGTAAAACTTAGAAATGTGCTCATTTTTTTGTTCTAGTCGTTAGTTTGTGTCGAGTCTCGTTTTTGCTAGCCAAACACACATGTTTAGGAGCACATACTCGATGTAAAATATATATATATAAGGTGTGTAAATAAATAGCCAAATTGTTCGTATATACATTTGTCTTTTTTTTTCTCCCCTCACATAGTCTTAAGATACTAAAGTAAAAAAAAAATTATTCAGGAATATGTTAATTCATATAAACCAGGTTCAGATATGAATGTTACTTTACAATCATTGTATGATAGGTCTGTCCCAATTTTGGGCAGACCTATAATTGTACGTTAGGTCTACCCCAAAAGTGGGATAGACCTATGAGACCTCAGGTGGTTGACAACTGTTGTTCAATTGATTTAATTACCAGGGGGGAGATTTTCGCTCCCCCTAACACATAATGGCTTAGGGGGGAGATTTTCGCTCCCCCATACTACAGGAATTGTTGAAGACTAGAATGCACCTGCTAATGTCATTGTATGATTGATCTGCCCCACTGTGGGGTAAAGGAGGCGAGGATGGTAAATAATAAGAATGTTTCTTTTTTTATTCTGAGTACACAACTAGTTTATTGATAAAAAACAAATGCAAAATTTCAAAACTCAATTGGTATACATTTGTGCAAAGAGTCTTCTGATCAGTGCATCGTTGTGGCCGACAGGAGAGTGTTCAAAGAGCTGCACAAAGTCCTTCATCTTCATGCCGTAGTGGGTGCGACAGTACAGGAATACAAGGCAGTATTGACCGCAGACCAGAGTGTTGTCACTTTGAAGGCGATGCTCGTTGTACAGGTAGCGACGAGCGTTGCGTCTCAGGAATCCTTGGTAGAATTGAAGATGTGGTGGTTGACCGTAGCTGTCAAAGAATTCAATTAGCCCTCCTCCTTTGTTAAGGTAGAATGCGACCCAGTGAGTGCCGTCTTCATTGTGTGGATCAGTGTTCACAATCATAGCAGTAGATGGTGAAATATAATGGGGCAATTGATCCGCAGCATAGACACCAACATTCTGTACGGGCAGTTTAGCCATACACTTTTGTATCTCTTAGGTATTCATTCTACTGTGTCGACGCCACAGTCAGTAGTAGGAGTAGTAGTACTAGTAGCAAAACAAAAGCAGGAACTGGTATCACTCACACCATCGTCGGCGTAATCATCAGCGGCAGCGATATTTGTACTTAGATGTAACCAACTGCGTAATGTGATGCAATTGGCTAGAGCGCATCGTGTGTGAGCTGTTCTGTGGTGGCGACATCGCACTGCGTTTGTTGATAGTAGACTGTTGATTGACGATAGTGATCCGCAGCCAATATCGCTGATATCCATGACATTAGTAGTACAGTGATCCGTGATGAAATTGCATCGTACAAACTCTTTTTTCTCAGCACCTTTGACGTAGACAATCGGTCGTTTGGCGATACATGCGCGTAACTTTTCCTCTAGCACATGATACCAGATATCACCTTGGCCCCATTCCAATCCGTGACAGTGTTTTGTGAGCCAATAGCTTTCACGCAGTTTCTCTTGTGATAGGAAATCTCGACTGAATGGTGGTTTGGCGATATGATGCATTAGCAGTGTTCCACTGACCAATTCCAAGAAGCACACTTCCTTCAGAATGTAGTCATTTGCATTGTCCTTGAAACATTGAAAATCCACAATAATTGGAGATGCGGAATTTTTACGCGGTACTCTGCATAAACGATCCATCTTGTGCGAATGTTGGTTGTAGACTGAGGAGGAGGACGATGACACCACCGCCGACGATCTAACCGCCAAAGTCCACAGACACGTTGCGTTAGGCAACGATAGGTTAAGTCATGCTCTGTTAAGTTAGGTTTGTTGCTGATTATACACAAAAAAAAATCTGTACCTTAATGTCGGCGTGCGCATTATGATTATACCATTTTTAAATTGCGCGCGCCGACATTAAGGTACAGATTTTTTTTTTGTGTATAATCAGCAACAAACCTAACTTAACAGAGCATGACTTAACCTATCGTTGCCTAACGCAACGTGTCTGTGGACTTTGGCGGTTAGATCGTCGGCGGTGGTGTCATCGTCCTCCTCCTCAGTCTACAACCAACATTCGCACAAGATGGATCGTTTATGCAGAGTACCGCGTAAAAATTCCGCATCTCCAATTATTGTGGATTTTCAATGTTTCAAGGACAATGCAAATGACTACATTCTGAAGGAAGTGTGCGTCTTGGAATTGGTCAGTGGAACACTGCTAATGCATCATATCGCCAAACCACCATTCAGTCGAGATTTCCTATCACAAGAGAAACTGCGTGAAAGCTATTGGCTCACAAAACACTGTCACGGATTGGAATGGGGCCAAGGTGATATCTGGTATCATGTGCTAGAGGAAAAGTTACGCGCATGTATCGCCAAACGACCGATTGTCTACGTCAAAGGTGCTGAGAAAAAAGAGTTTGTACGATGCAATTTCATCACGGATCACTGTACTACTAATGTCATGGATATCAGCGATATTGGCTGCGGATCACTATCGTCAATCAACAGTCTACTATCAACAAACGCAGTGCGATGTCGCCACCACAGAACAGCTCACACACGATGCGCTCTAGCCAATTGCATCACATTACGCAGTTGGTTACATCTAAGTACAAATATCGCTGCCGCTGATGATTACGCCGACGATGGTGTGAGTGATACCAGTTCCTGCTTTTGTTTTGCTACTAGTACTACTACTCCTACTACTGACTGTGGCGTCGACACAGTAGAATGAATACCTTAGAGATACAAAAGTGTATGGCTAAACTGCCCGTACAGAATGTTGGTGTCTATGCTGCGGATCAATTGCCCCATTATATTTCACCATCTACTGCTATGATTGTGAACACTGATCCACACAATGAAGACGGCACTCACTGGGTCGCATTCTACCTTAACAAAGGAGGAGGGCTAATTGAATTCTTTGACAGCTACGGTCAACCACCACATCTTCAATTCTACCAAGGATTCCTGAGACGCAACGCTCGTCGCTACCTGTACAACGAGCATCGCCTTCAAAGTGACAACACTCTGGTCTGCGGTCAATACTGCCTTGTATTCCTGTACTGTCGCACCCACTACGGCATGAAGATGAAGGACTTTGTGCAGCTCTTTGAACACTCTCCTGTCGGCCACAACGATGCACTGATCAGAAGACTCTTTGCACAAATGTATACCAATTGAGTTTTGAAATTTTGCATTTGTTTTTTATCAATAAACTAGTTGTGTACTCAGAATAAAAAAAGAAACATTCTTATTATTTACCATCCTCGCCTCCTTTACCCCACAGTGGGGCAGATCAATCATACAATGACATTAGCAGGTGCATTCTAGTCTTCAACAATTCCTGTAGTATGGGGGAGCGAAAATCTCCCCCCTAAGCCATTATGTGTTAGGGGGAGCGAAAATCTCCCCCCTGGTAATTAAATCAATTGAACAACAGTTGTCAACCACCTGAGGTCTCATAGGTCTATCCCACTTTTGGGGTAGACCTAACGTACAATTATAGGTCTGCCCAAAATTGGGACAGACCTATCATACAATGATTGTAAAGTAACATTCATATCTGAACCTGGTTTATATGAATTAACATATTCCTGAATAATTTTTTTTTTACTTTAGTATCTTAAGACTATGTGAGGGGAGAAAAAAAAAGACAAATGTATATACGAACAATTTGGCTATTTATTTACACACCTTATATATATATATTTTACATCGAGTATGTGCTCCTAAACATGTGTGTTTGGCTAGCAAAAACGAGACTCGACACAAACTAACGACTAGAACAAAAAAATGAGCACATTTCTAAGTTTTACGAGACTCGATACAAACTAATGACTAGATTTAGCAAAATCGGAAATTTACAAGTCAAGTCAGGGTCTTTGGTAATATGACACAACCACTCAACGCTCCTCATCCTCCGCCTCTTCATCGTCTTGAGGGATGTCTTCGGGCTGAGGTGGAACGTCAACATGCCCCCAAGGCAGTGTATTTACACCGTCCGGAAGGATGTAGCGTTTGTCATCGTTACAGCTCAAGGATAGCTTGTCGACTTGAACTGTGAAGACGCGGTGGTTTCGGGACTGGAACCTGGTGTTGATGGTTCTCTTCAACAAGCCGTTGAAGAGGCATTCCCGATAGTCGTCAGAGGTTAGATTGTGTTTTACAACACCTCTAGCGACTCCCTTGGCGCGCTTCACTGTCATGACCTGCAACTCGTCATCTTCGGTCCTCTCCTCGAACTCGACAATGTCCATGAAATAAAGTTTTGAGCGAAGACCGAGGTACTCGAGCAGCGGAAGACCGTTCGCTTCATCCTTGAACTTTCCGATGACTTTTGCGTTGACGGGGCTGTAGCAGGGATGGTTTCGGGGGTACGCACTGGTGTCAAAATCATCCAGATGCTCCAACATGTCCTTATAAACATCTTCAGTCTGGATGTCGAACACGAAACTGTCAGTGTCCATGTAGTCAACCTTCAGTCGATCGCCGTAGCAGTTCTTCATCTTTCGAAGGAAGTCGTACATGAGCCACTTGCTCAGATCGAGGACACACATTCCGACGTAGAGCGGTTTGTCCAGGACGATATTGACTTTCGACATGTGTACAATGGCGACGTCATCGTTGAAGTAGGTTCGGTCCAGGAAGTTTGACTTGGCCACGTACTTCCTGAACATCTCCGGCGTACACACCAGTTTAGCGTTCATTCGCTTGCGAACATTCTCGATCGTCTTGCCAAAGACCGCATTGTTCATAAGCTTGAAAAAGTCTTGTTCAAACTTGGTCGTGGCCTTCTTCCTCAGTTCGGTGTTCATTAGGATGTAGCTCTCTAACCACCGAGACTGACGGAACGAGATGACGCGATGCACGTTCGCAAGCTCCAGTCCGTTTTCCAGCGCCTGTTGCAGGATTCTGTAATGACAGATGTAGTTCTTCTTGTCATCCAGAGTCGTAACGAGCTTCTTGAATTTCCCTCCTGGCGGACGTTTGGTCTCGCAGCAGTAGGGGAGATCCTTGTGAAGGTCGTGCAGGTGGGCGGGGTAGCGAAGGTCAACTTCCAAGACGTAGCCCGTGGGTCCTTCGGGGTCCAACGCTGCAATATCCAGGGACGAGATCTCCTCTCGGCTGAGCCATTGGAAGTGCCCCTGTGGAAGACACTGGGACATGGCCCAACCGTAAAGGTTGTTGGCGTCCAAGTATAGCAGGTGATTCGTTGGCTCTTCAGGTCGTCGATCTTCAGGGCGACATCCATCATGGTTGGCCTTGGCGTGTCTGGTGATCGCCTGGGAAATACCTCCTCTGATGCCTTGCTCGAAGAAGAGGTACATATCAAAGTCCTGTATCGTATCAAGCTCCACTCGACAGGTCCTTAACATGACATCCCAGGCGTATGACGGTAGGGTGTAGTAGTGTGCAGGGTCTAGTTCGTATTCAGCCATCGACGTGTCCCTGAAGCGTTCAAAGACGTCAGTCAACAGCGCAATGTCACAGCGCAGGTACTTCTCGGCGTAGTCCTTGAGGTTCCTACAACCGAAGGTTTCCCACACGTTGCGAGCATGCTCGTAGTCTGCATCCGTGATGTCCTCCAGGGTCAGGTCGTTGTGGAAATCTCGCTGCAGAGGCAGTTCCGTAGTATCTTCCAAAACGGCGTTCGACGTTACAAAGTTGTACGGGAACACGCCTTTCCTACGGACTAGATCGAAGAGGTGGTCTTCGGGGAATCTCTTCCTCGTCTCCAAGAGTTGAGCTGGTGGAAGTGCGGCTGCGAGGCTGGCGAGGCTCAAAGCCAGGAACCTGTAGGTGTCGAGGAACCTGACTCTGAATCCTGGCTGTCTTTTTCCACGCCCTGGCATCCCAACCGGTGCCGCTGCTCGGTCGAACAGGAACCGCTTCGTGAAAGCGATGTACCGCTCTTCCGTGTGAGCCAACACCTCAACATCACCAGGGTCGACCGCCAACTCCCGCACTATGAAGTGAGCGTCGTAGTTGGAGAGGTTGTGGAAGTAGCAGTTGACTACTCGCTGCTCCCTGTAGCGTAGGTTACATGATCTGTGCGCAGCGCCACGGAACTCGTAGGGCGGCGCGTGGTTGTGATCACGAACCTTTGGATCTTCTCTTGAAAATGGCGATCCACAGAGGTAGCAATTCGCTGTCGAGTTGTACTGCATCGTTTCCGCTGGGGTCAGGACAGGGCGCAGATTTCTTGCTTCGTACAGGAAGTTCCACAATCGCTCAACATCAGTTTTCAACATCTCCATAAATGTCTTTGACGCATCATCCCCGAAGTAGACTCGAGGCTCAAACTCTTCAAGTCCGTACGAGTCGATGATCTGGTACGCAAAGGCATATGGGATGTGGATGTGGGTGGCTACTCCTCCGTGCGGCTCGTCGACTTGTTCATCCATCTCCGCGGTCGGCAGTAGAGCACACTCAAAGTCCGCGTAGATGGTGAAACGCTCGCGTCGGGTGAACTCTGGATGGCTGAATTTGATTTCAGTCTTTCTCGGCGTATCCATGCGAATAGGGGCTGAAGCGGAGCAGTATCGCCTGTGCTCCTCCAGACGCTGAGCACCCGTCAGACCGAGCTTGTTCGGGCGGTTGTCAAAGTGCGCGAAGCACCGCTTACAGATGAATATCCTGTCTACACGCGCTGTGAGTTGGGGACGGATCAGTCGGCCAAGGTCTTTGATGTAGGCGTAGTGACTATCACCGTCCGTTGTCACGTACAAAATGTCACAATGGTCTTCACGCTCCTGCCTACAAATCTTCAAGGGAAAGACGGTGTTCTGGTACTTTGGTTGTCCGTTAGGTTTCTGACCCACGCACGTGCGATCAATACCATAGACGTTGATGCTGATGTTGTTTGTCCGCTCAAACGCCTTGATACTCTTCAGAGCAACGGGGAATTGAAGGCCGGTCCAATCGTATCGGGCGATGATATCGTCGGTGTACATTGCCGGTCTATCGGGGTTCTCTTGAACAAACTTTCCCAGGACTGCATACATAAAACACCGCTCATCGGTGTTCGATACGTTGACGACTGCTTTGGTGTTCTCCAGAGACGTAGGCAGTGGGAGCCAAGCTCGACCATCTTCACCTAGAGGAGTGTACTCGTTGATACCGACCTCCAAATCACGAACGCGAAGGTATGTCCACCCGGAGCCGATATGATCACACTCAGCCTTCTCTCTGATAAGCTTCGCAAAAGCTGTTGAAATGTAATGGTTCAGGTCCGAGGTCACCGTCAGTGGAGTCATCTTCGTCTTGAAGTTGCGCAGGCAGGTGTTGTTGTGCACATTTTTGAACTCACACTCCAGCTTCAAGTTGACCTTTATGCTGCGGTGTTTCGCCAAGGTGATCTCAAGCAACTCTGTAAGGCTCACAATCAACAACGCCATCACTTCTCCGATTGTGACGAGATTCTCCATCGGTCGCTGCAGACGGTAGGTTAGGAGGCGGTTGCGGAAACCCCGTTGAATGAGTGAGAATACGGGGCTTGACTGTCCTGCTCCAGTCATCTCAACATCATCGGGTTGTTGGTGTGTGCTCGTTCCGGGTTGTGGCTCCGCGCTCGGACCTGGCTGGGGTTCGTCCTGTATCATAGCCACTTGGTTCAGGATCAGGTCCTTCATGATCGGGCAAGAGAACCGCTCATGATGGTCCTTGTTGAACAGCTGTTTGAACTCCTGACCGCAGTATGCGCAAGGGAATCTTCGTTCTTGACCATTGCCGTGAAATTGCATGGTGTGTCGACGCAGGTTGTCTTCCCTCTTGAATTCGACGCCGCATGTGCCGCATATGAACCTGCAGACTCTGCTGTGTACCGAATCCACATGTCGACGCAGGTGTATTTCACGACGGAAACGGCGACCGCATTCATGGCAGGTGTGGCGGCCAGGACCCGGTCCTTCATCTGAAAATAAAAATAAAAACAAATTAGGATAACTAAAGATACAAATTCCCCTCTCTCGAGAATCACATTTCAAAGTTAAGTTTGTTAAATCAAAATATCAATTTTGAAACAGGGAATGTAATCTTCTGTACTGTGTGTCTACATTGATGAACCTGGGTTCACAGCTAAGGATGTAGCTGCAATATTGAGCTGCGCCAACCCTAAAGAAGCATTATGTTTTAGGGGGAGCGAAAATCTCCCCCCTAGCAATTAAATCAATAGTACACCAGTTGTCACGGTCTCATTCTTCTTCATGTACCTAGTTAAATAATTATAAAAAAGGTAATTAGTTTCAAGGGGAAAAAGTTATTTTAATGTGGATTCTCACCTTCAACGGAGTGTCGGTTGTCATAGGCAGTCGTCTGCGGAGCATCAATCACCTGCCGGGGTGGAATGACTCGGTGGTTCGCTTCCATGTGACGCTCTAAAGCTCCCCGGTCTACGAATGTGGCTCGACATGCAGCTTCTCCATCTGCAAACGCACAAAACGATTAGATTGTGAAGTATGTTTAACACTTACCTTTTTTAAAGTATGTAATGTGGTACTCTGATGACTTGACTTGATGGGGCGAGCAATAACATAAGTTATTAAAATTAAATTATATTGATATAGTCATGTAATTTTAAATTTAAAAAACAAAGAGTTCTCTATTCGCGCTAAATAGTTAAAGCTGTTAAATAAAAATAATTGTATCACTCTGCGGTTATATTGCATAGCGTATTCCTATATTACTAACATTTAGGTCTGATTAAAACAATAATGCAACGCAAAAAACGTACCTTGCTGCGTTGGTGTTGGTGGTGGTAGTTGTGGTCTCAAGCCGTGGAATCTGATGTGGTGTTGCACCAAATTGTTTCTACGCACGAAAATACAACCACAAATGGTACAAACGTGTGTGGCGTTCATCTTTAATATGGATTATAAGTTTTGATAATCACAAACAATACAGCACAACACGTACGTTTTAAATAGTTCAAAGGTGCTTTACGCAAATCGCAAATCGCAAATGATAATCAGCAACTAACACAAATCGCGTAGAACGGAACAGGATCGGACTAACACGTCTTCACGCACTGAACTCTCGAACTGAACTGAGGGAGGGCTGGTGATGTGGGTGACTATCCCCACTAATGGATTCCGGAGAAGGTCGGGGCAAAGACTCTCAACCGCTGTCTTGGGTACAGCACAACACGTACGTTTTAAATAGTTCAAAGGTGCTTTACGCAAATCGCAAATGATGACAATCAACAACTAACACAAATCGCGTAGAACGGAACAGGATCGGACTAACACGTCTTCACGCACTGAACTCTCGAACTGAACTGAAGGAGGGCTGGTGATGTGGGTGACTCTCCCCACTAATGGATTTCGGAGAAGGTCGGGGCAAAGACTCTCAACCGCTGTCTTGGGTACAGCACAACACGTACGTTTTAAATAGTTCAAAGGTGCTTTACGCAAATCGCAAATGATGACAATCAACAACTAACACAAATCGCGTAGAACGGAACAGGATCGGACTAACACGTCTTCACGCACTGAACTCTCGAACTGAACTGAAGGAGGGCTGGTGATGTGGGTGACTCTCCCCACTAATGGATTTCGGAGAATGTCGGGGCAAAAACTCTCAACCGCTGTCTTGGGTAAAGACCACCCTGCTCTAATGGAACTCGATATGAGCGGTCTACTATGGGTTCCTAGAAGGGTCAGCCGTCTTCCCATCGAGGTATCAAATTACAGCATCCGCATTCCCAGACAGGTCTCGACTTGTCGGTTTTTTGTGTGAACACCTGCACCCTCCAGTCGAGGTATCAAATTACAACATCCGCATTCCCAGACAGTAGACTGGACGCGACGGTTATTTGTGCGAACAGCTGCCTCGGTGCAGAGTACTTGAAGGGGGGTGTATCGATACACCTCCCTTTGCAGTATATGTTCAAAGCATTGCAATTATATTCTCCTTAAAATTTGCATTCACTGGTAGTTCAATTGACCGCAAGCGCTGATGGGCTAGCTCTGTTGGTTGTAGCGTTACCCTGATCAACTCTTGTATTAATTATCCAAAGTATGTCATGTGGGTACTGAGGATACTCGGCTTGACGAGGAGAATCCAAAAATGCAAAAAAAAAAGGTCAAAAGTGTGGTGCGGGCCCCTTTTTTGTAAACATCATCCAAAGTGTACGATGTGGGTACTCAAATGACTCGGCTCGACTAGACGAATAAGAATCTGCAATCAGAATTCAAATCCGACCTATGGTAACCAATATAGCCCCCCCCCTACATCGTCCAAATGTACATTGTGGGTATGCAAATTTCTCGGCTTGACTAGACGAACAAGAATCTGCAATCAGAATTCAAATCCGACTTATGGTAACCGAGATAGCCCCCCCCCCCTACATCGTCCAAATGTACCTTGTGGGTATGCAAATTTCTCGGCTCGATTAGACGAACAAGAATCTGCAATCAGAATTCAAATCCGACTTATGGTAACCGAGATAGCCCCCCCCCCCTACATCGTCCAAATGTACCTTGTGGGTATGCAAATTTCTCGGCTCGATTAGACGAACAAGAATCTGCAATCAGAATTCAAATCCGACTTATGGTAACCGAGATAGCCCCCCCCCCACATCGTCCAAATGTACGTTGTGGGTACTCAAATTTCTCGGCTCGATTAGACGAACAAGAATCTGCAATCAGAAATCTGATCCGAGGTTAGGTTAGGTTACGTTACGTTAGGTTAGGTTAGGTTAGGTTAGGTTAGGTTAGGTTAGGTTAGGTTAGGTTAGGTTAGGTTAGGTTAGGTTAGGTTAGGTTAGGTTAGGTTAGGTTAGTATTCGCAAAAAAAAAAATTCGCAAAAAAAAAATTCGCAAAAAAAAAAATTCGCAAAAAAAAAAATTCGCAAAGTGTCACAGACGAGACCTCGGGGGGGGGGGTCCCTCCTGTCCCTCCTGAGCCAGAACACTCCATTCTACCCTACTGTTTTATTATAAATCATTTGTTAGAAGACAAATATAAATTTAAGATTGTTGGGTTTTCATTTCTTTATTTCATAATTAAAAATTAAAAAGGCAGATATAATTTACGTTTTCTTCTTTTTCTTATCTGAGAACTGTGTGAACTTAACTATCATAAAAATAAATTGTTCTAAAATAAAGTTATTCATGTTTTCTTTTTTGCAAAAAGGACACACAGTAAAAAAAATTAAAGATAGTCCAAAAAATGTCAGTCAAGATTCTTTAAATCTAACTTCAAAAAGGGTTAGGGGTTTCTTTTAGGTATAGAACTATGATATCAAACATCGCGATTAGACGTATGACTTTGTTATATATTATTAAAACTAAGTATGATTTCCTTAGACTTAGACGTTTGCTTAGCTCAGATACGCTTTCAGTATCCAAATCCAAACTATATATAGAGAAGCAAAATATATCACAACCTAATGAATATCGGTGCGGTTGTTATTCTACAATAGATTATATTGTAATGGAATGTCAGGCTTATCGCCCATTAATTGAAATACGTAAATAGCCTTAAGCTGTCAACTCTTTGAAACTTTCGTTATAGACCCTACAAGACATTCTTCGGGTGTATAACCTTCTAGGTATTCCAAGTAGATTTCAGAATACCCTCACAACTCTGCAGTGATTCACCAGCTACGGACTATTTTGACCATGAAATTTATCACGATTTCAATTAAATTGCCCATATGATAAATCAATTCGCTTACCATTAGTACTGATATTTTCCCCATTCATCTTTCATAAACAACAAACAATAAAATATGACATTTATTTTAGTTTAGATCACCTTAATAAAAACTTGTTGCAAGAGCTAACATAATACTACCCCAGTGGCAGATGAATTACATTGACATCAAGTTACAATGAATGATTAATTACATACTTCTGTGATTATTTACACCAATGGTTTTAAAACGGTTGACCAAAAACAGGGATTTAATTCATTTTTGTACGTAAAATATCGTCATATAGAACACGTAAATGTATATGTAATACAATTTGCATGACGATAAGGCTAGGATTTGCATTGAGATAAAATACCCCCGTCGCAGCAAACCTGCATACTCAGCGAATTTTCAATGGAGATATAAATGTCTTAATACTACATACAGCCACATACCAACTTTCATAAAAATATATTTACAAATAAGCGATATATACAATTTTAATTATTCTCCATAAGAATAATATTGGGGCTGAGTATGCAGGTTTGCTGCAACAAGGAACACAAAAAATGGCTTTTATGCTAATATCAATATAACTCAACTAGGTGAAGTCGTATACCATTTGTATTAATTTATGTTCATAGTTAAGGGAAACAGTGCATTTAATTATTCTCCATAAGAATGACATGGGAGCTGAGTACGCAGGTTTGCTGCTACGGGAGGATTTGGCAAAACCTTTTTAGCAAATATCAATAGACCACAACGAGATGAAGCTGTATAGCAAGTTTCGTCAGGATATGTTCAAAAATAAGCGAGATATAAAAATTGTCTTTTCCTCCATAAGAATAACATTAGACAACGTACTGTGTTTAGCACTTTCAATATTTCGGTAACCAATTGACGAAGAGGAATGATCGATTTGTTTTTTAAAGCTGAATCGAATGGTGAAAACTAAAATTTGACCATTTCAAAAATTAGATGTAAAAAATTTTAAAAAAACATTTTTGGTGTACAAAACCCCCCAAAAATACCCCTTTGGATAGAGCGATCTGGCTGGGTTTCGAACTTAGTCATAAATGTTGCTTTACACGTTTATACCAAGTTTTATCAAATTCGGATCATTTTTACGAGAGTTATCGTGCTCACGGGCACACACACACACACACACACACACACACACACACATATATATATATATACATATATATATACATATATATATGCACATATATATATATATATGCAGTTTCAAACGAATGGTGTTTTGGGGTCTGGGGACCTCAAAATGAAAAGTTATCATGGTCCCGGGCCTAGGTAACTTTGCCTAGGCCTTATGCCTAGTCGGCTAGGTCCATGCCGACTACGGTAATAGGTCCTTTCCTATAGGGGAAATTCGTTAAAATGTATATACGTATGGTTTAAGAGAGGAAAACTCGGCTGTAATTACATTTCTTATCTTTTTAACTTTCCCATTCTGTTCTTTGGCTAAACCTTGGAACGAAGGACTAAGCAATGTTGATATAAACAATCCTTTTGTAGTTTAATAAAATTGATTAATTTGTACGACGTCACTTACCTTCCAGTCTTTAGTGCAAAACTATTTGTACATTTTACTGATATGTAGTATAAGATGAGGTTTTTACTCTACCAAACAAATATAAAATATACAATTATTTTATTTCTGTCCAACAGCTGTATAAATGTAAAAAAACGGACATCATGCAACACAACAAGAGTAACAACCTTTAGTAATTGACTGAAAATAGTTCCTCTGTTGCAAGGACAAACATTCACTTACTTTTGAACCTCCTGAGACTTCAAACAGTTACATTTTGTCTATTCATAATATACAGCTCGTGCATTAAATAAAGTATGAAAATTAACAGCATATTAATTAAGTAGAATATAGTTAAGGTATTGCTTATCTTTTTTACAATGTGGTAAATATCATATGGGTTTCATGGCGCTCAAACATGAATGGGAGTCTTACAAAAAGTCCCAGCTGTATTATGAAAAAGTATCAGCTGTATTAATTAATACACAATATAAAAATATTATGCAATATTATTGGATTGATTATATGAAACTCATTCAACTTATCTCAGTTATTTGGAAGTAACACGATTAACAAACAAATGTTTTTCTGACATCAAGGGAAAATATAAAATTTTATTTTGGTTCTATAAATATTCAAAATTTAATTTACTACGAAATTTGTATATATTTGCATTACATACGATATTAATTACCATTACCATACGACTTTTTATAGTCTTGTAATAATTGTACTCGGTAAAAACCTGGAACTTTATTAAAAACTCTCATTTAGGTATAAGCGCCAAGAATAACATATGTTATCAACCAAATAAAAAAAATAGCCCCGAAGCAGCAAACCTGCATACTCAGCAAATTTCCAATGTATATGTATGTATCTTAATACCACATAAAGCCACATACCAAGTTTCATCAATATACAATAATTATAATTATTCTCCATAAGAATAACATGGCGGCTGAGTATGCAGGTTTGCTGAGGCAAGGAACACAATAAATGGGGTTTTATACAAATATCAATATAACTCAAGGAGGTAAAGCCACATACCAAATGTTATTAATTTATGTTCATAATTAAGGGAGATAACACATTAATTATTCTCCATAAGAATAAAATGAGGGCTGAGTACGCAGGTTTGCTGCTACAGGAACTGTCGGCCAAAAAATGTCTTTTAGTGTAAATATCAATACACAACAACGAAATGAAGCAATATTCGAAGTTTCATCAGGATAAGTTGACAAATAAGCGAGATATACAATTTTTCATATTCTCCATAAGAATAACATTGGACAACGTACTGTGTTCAGCACTTTCAATATCTCTATCCGTTTTACGTAGAGCAATGATCAAAACACCGTCTTTTTAAGCTGATTCTAATGGAAACAACTAAAATTGGATTTTTCAAAAATGATATGTAAAAAACTCAAAAATCCATTTTTGGGATACAAACCCCCCCCCAAATACCCCTTCAGATAAGTCGATCCGTCTGGTTTTCGAACTTTAAGTCATAAATGCTGCTTTACACGTTTATACCAAATTTTGTCAAAATCGGATTATTTTTACGAGAGTTATCGTGCTCACGAACACACACACACACACACACACACACACACACACACACACACACACACACACACATATATATATATATATATATATATTTATATTTATATATATTTACAGTTTTGAACGAATGGTGTTTTTGGTGTCTGGGGACCTCAAAACGAAAAATTATCATGGTCCCGGGCCTAGTAATTATGCCAAATAATGCCCATGATATCGTCTTAATTTAATTTATTTTATCAGAATACTTAAGATGGTAACATTAAAGTACAACACAATATAAATTTGTGAAGTTATATACATAACATTTGGGGATAACCTCAATTTTTAGTCAGTGATTTACTACTATAAACACTTTAGTGAGATTAATTGATTCAACTGAATCTGAACGTTAGCCATACAAATAATAAATATAATTTACAAATAGTCTTTATATTTAACTCTCCAAGAAGAACGATGGGACAAGATGGTACATGACTTATCCCGACGGATCTGTTAATAGCCGTCTACTCTACACCGCATATCAAAATATTTGTTACAGTAGTAATACAAAATACCACCATAGCAGCAAACCTGCGTACTCAGTGAATTTCCAATGCATATAATGTATCTTAATACCTCATAAAACCAAATACCAAGTTTCATCAATATGCATTCATAAATAAACGATTTATGACATATTAATTACTTCCCATGAGAATAACATGGCAGGTTTGCTGAAGCAAAGAATAAAAAAATGGGGTTTTGTACAAATATCAATATAACTCAAGTAGGTAAAGCCACATACCAAATTGTATTAATTTATGTTCATAATTAAGGGAGATAACACGTTACTTATTCTCCATAAGAATAACATGGGGCTGAGTACGCAGGTTTGCTGCTGCGGGAACTATAGGCAAAACAATGTTTTTTAGTGCAAATATCAATAGACCACAACGATATGAAGCAATATACCAATTTTTATCAGGAGAAGTTGATAAATAAACAAGATATACAATTTTATCTTATTCTACATAAGAATAACATTGGACATCGTACTGTGTTTAGCACTTTCAATATCTCTGTAACCATTTGACGTAGAGCAATGATAAAAACACCAAAAGGTGTGTCTTTTTAAGCTGATTCCAATGGAAAAACTCAAATTAGACTTTTCAAAAATTATACGTAAAAAGTTAAAAAAACGTTTTGGAGTACAAAACCCCCGAAAATACCCCTTCGGATAGGTCGATCTGTCTGGTTTTAGAACTTACAGTCATAAATGCTGCTTTACACGTTTATACAACATTTCGTCAAAATCGGATAATTTATACGAGAGTTATCGTGCTCACGGACACACACACACACACACACACACACACACACACACACACACACACACACACACACACACACACACACACACACACACACTCACACATATATATATATATAGTTTTTGAACGAATGGTGTTTTTGGCATCTGGGGACTTCAAAACGAAAAGTTATCATGGTCCCGGGCCTAGGTCTTACCATGCCGACTACGGTAATAGCTTCTTCCCTATAGGGGAAATTCGCTAAAAAAGAGAATGTTTACTCAAAATTAATAGAGAAACGTTGAAGGGTTTGCACAGAATTGTATTGTGTGTCTGAATAATTTTTCCACCACATGTCATGTGGCTTCTTCCGATGATATATATCTTTGCATATAAACATGTTTCACTCTGTTTCTTTGTTATATACTACTGTCTAGTAGTTACGAATAGGTTACGGTAACTATTAATTAAGCCTCGTTAGTGAAATACCCCTTACCTGAGAAATTAAAACATTAAAACACAACAGTTTACTGTGTTGTAAGAGCGCTTGTGGTTATTAAATAAAATGGTAATTTTTTACTTTTTATAAGAAAATCAATAACATTAAAACAATTTTCACATTAATCTATAAAACAAGAGTTTTTCTAATGTTGTCTTTTTTAACTCGTTGAAAACAGATAACTTTAATTCTATCATTTTGAACTCGTAGACAATTATATTTCTGACTTGTATTGAGCATATAGTGCAGTACAACCATACAACAATCTAATGTAAAAAGGCTATCAAAAACGTTATGATTCGAGTATAAATCAATTCAGAGTTCTAGGAAAATCGGATAAAAGGACTTCTCTGTCGTGAAATCATTGTTGGGTGTATTAATTATTTGATTTAATAGTTTAAAAATAATAATGAAGACGATTTAAGTTTTATTGTTTTGTTAAAAATAATTAGTTGACGTAATCTAAAGGAATAATGACTAATAATGAATAATAATCGTAAAGAATGAATCCTTATTATGATTGTAGATTAAAAGGGATCGCAAGATGGACTTACAGGAACTTAATTTTTCCTAATACTTGAAAGAAGTGCTTGTAATGATAGTCAGAGGTTCCACATAAATATTTTTTACTGCTGCATGAATAAATGCCAGTTTACATGATTTGACATTTGCGGGGTAGCTCCAACGTTAAAAATGTATACAAAGAGCATGGCCTAACAGAAAATCACGAGTTACTGTAATTAAATCTACACCTACGCTTTTTTTAAGACCATAACTTACAATTTAAATTCAAAATATTTCTTGTGGCTTGATAAACATGTATTTAGATGGCTAGTTGTTTTATAGCGAATTTCCCCTATAGGAAAGAAGATATTACTGTAGGCCGCATGGTAAGATTTAAGCCCGAGACCATGATAACTTTTTGTTTTGAGGTCTCCAGTTGTCAAAAACAGTATTCATTCAAATATATATATGTCCTGTCCTAATGTCATTGAATTTGCTTTATGTCAAATACTCGTTCATTTTCAATATGAGCTCCTTCGCTTCGCTCACTCGCCTTTCGAAAAAAAAAATAGTTTAGTCCAATTCTCAGACCTACCGAATATACACACAAAATGTCATAAGAATCGGTCAAGCCGTTGCGGAGAAGTTTTGTTGCAAACACTGTGGCACGATAATTTTATATACTAGATTTATATATATGTGTGTGTGTGTCTGTGTGTGTGTGTGTGTGTGTGTGTGTGTGTGTGTGTGTCCGTTAACTCGATAACTTTTAAATAAAAACCATCAGATTTCGATGAAATTTGGCACGAACGTGTAAAGCAACTTTCATGACTTTAAGTTCGAAAACCAAAAAGATCGGACCATGGGAAGGGGGTTTCAAATTTTCCAAAAATCTGTTTTTTGAATTTGTTACCCTACAATTTTTAAAACACTCAATTTTGGTTTTGACCATTTTATGGAGCTTAAAAAAACGAACAATATGGTATTTTGAATTATTAACCTAGATTAAGTGGTTGCAGAGAATATAAAAAACGTGTTCATAAAATCTGCCATGTTAATCTGATGGGAAAAAGGTTTTTAGCTTTTCCACAGTTAATTTTACTCTAAACTTCATATTTGCTTTTACCAATTGGTTCAGCTCTACAAAAAAATCATTTTGGTGTCTAAACTGTGATTCTACGTGCTTTCGTTGCAGAGATGTTCAAAGTGCTAAATACAGTTCGTTGTCCAATTTTATCGTTATGGAGAATAATTACAATTTGATATCTCGATTATTTATGAATGTATATCGATTAAACCTGGTATGTGGCTTCATCTAGTACTGTTATATTTATATTTGCATAAAAAAAGATTTTTTGTTGATTGTCCCCATAGCAGCAAACCTGCATACTCAGCCCTAATGTTATTCTTATGGAGAATAAATAAATTGCTATATATCACTTATTTATAAATATAAGTTTTATGAAACTTGGTAAATGGCTCTATGTGGTAGTGAAAACCATGTAGGCTACATACATTGGAAACTCGCTTAGTATACAGGGTTGCTGCAACGGGGGTATTTGATATTGACATTTGTAAGTTGTTGGCGTAGTGATAGATGACGGACTTGAAAATCATGGCAGCGTCATTTTTGTGGGTTTGAATCCCAGTCCTGGCGAGTAAATGATAACAGTACTATACAACTCGTATAATGGTTCGTAGAACTATGCAGATATCCTTTTGTCGGATATGTTTAACACAAAGATCTATAATTTATATGGATGGTCAACGTGAGGCAACAGAGAAGCTGCTGATATATTCAGCAAGGGGAAAAATATGGTTGTACTAATGTGATTAAACTTAAACCAATTAAAATACATAATCCAACATATGTTATGGTTATAGGTTTGCATTAGTAGAACAATTTACCAACTTCAATGGTTATTGATATTTCAATTCAACGAACCGGATCACTTCCTGGGTGTTTCCGTATCAAATTTATGTAAAGAATGTATCAAGTCTATGTAAAGAATTAAGTTAATGGTAATAACATTTATTATCATTATAATATCCCTGATAATTACACGAACGCGATAAATTTACATACGTGCAATGGCTTAAAATGAAAACTAAAGAGCTCGTCAATCACATATACTGTCATCCTGTCGCCTTCCAATCCGCTTCACCCGGGGCTGTGTCCTGTTTAAACCTCCTTTGTCACACAACGTCTGTCTCGCTTTTGACAGTGCTTCAGCAAAACTTTTTGCTAATGAAATTTTTACACCGTAAAAATTATAAGAGGGATAATAAATTATGGAACTAAAAATACATAACATTTACTTGTTTTGTTGTGAAAGAATTCAAAAGTAAAAGTAGACCCTTTTAGACACAGTGCAAGAAACTCAACAAAAATTAATATTTTTTACTCTTATAAAAAAACTAGACTTTAATGGGGACCAAGAAATACCATGCGAACGAAATAGCGAGTACCAGCTTGTTTTACATATGTATGGAACTGGATTTCTGAAGTAGAGTTGTTGAATTTCCTATATTCGTTTGTTTGTTCGGAGGAAAAACAAAGAAATGTGAGTTATTTAAGTAATGAAAATGCTGATTTAATCCGCAGTTAGTTAAAAAAAAATTATAGGCTAATTTAAAACAGAAATAATAAACATTTGTACTATGTTACTAAACTTAAAGGTAATACTAAAACGTTTTAGACACAGAATGTAGCCTGATAGTTCTTTAACTGTTTCTACACTTTTTTATTTAATATGTTTTATTAGTTGATGTAGCAGTGATAAATGTTAAATTTACTTCCACTGATAGCAGAAAGAAAGGAAGTGAAACAGATGTTACAAATTGAATTTTGGCACAGGGAGATGTCAATATGATTGAATGTCTATATTTCTACCTCTTATTGGAGAAAGAAATGTAGCGTTGGATTATTTCCAAAACCCTAAGCAAGCGGATAAGGTATCTCACCTAAGTTACATTAAATATTGCTTTATAAAGTTGATATTAACAATTTCGTATGCCACTTAAAATGTTTGCACATTGAAAAATATAGTATAACAATTAATTAAATATCAAATGTGGTATATTTAGTTATTTATCATCAAATAATTAAAAAGTCTAGTTTATAAGAAATAAAATTCAAATTTAATTAGTTTTATTTCACACAAAATAAGGTTACATTACTTAGTAACTAATTTTTATATAATAAAATTTGTATTTTTACGTGCGTTCTTAAATATGTGTGTGTGTGTGTGTGTGTGTGTGTGTGTGTGTGTGTGTGTGTGTGTATTCTACTGTCGTTATTAAACTCAAACATTACAGGTTTTAGGACAATAGAACGTGGATGATTTTTATTGCAGCTTAGTCACCCTTTTTGACATAGATTTTGATCTGTTTCAGTTAATTTAAAACATAACACGTTGATTTACACGTTTATTCCCCTTTATTAAATAGTGATCAAATTAATTATAACATCTGTAAGTGTTTAATTGCACGCTTGATTTGAGTTGTAGATTACCGATGTTTAAGTCAAATACCGGAGTAGACATTGGTATAAAGTATTAAAGAAAGTTTCCTCGAATATTTGTTTAGACCCTTACAATTAGATACGTTATGTATTATACGACTTAAATATTAATATTTAACATTTCGATTGCAGGGAGTAGCTTTTTGCGCGCACGAGATCCAGCAAGAATCGTGTTTAAAGTTTATATAATCAGTTTACAACAGCACTGCAGCAGGAGGCGGGATAACTTGTTTGTTGTTAGAATGTCGGTGGCTAATGTTGGTGTAATTCGTTGACGGATAATGAATACACAACTGTTTTGAGAGTTTTAGTGTATTGATGTTTTTAACTAGAATACGTTGTATATAAGCAAAGACATAATTATACACAAGGGGAGGATCCCCGAATCTGGCACAACCGTTTTGGAGTGGTCTACAGTCAATGTTAAACTTATTTTACAAAGAATAATAGTATTTTTTTGGTTGGTACAAGTCAATATTGTCCAGCAATATTTATCAAAAACCGTAAAAATAATAATAAAAGCACAATATTATAACATATTGGTGTACTTCTCACGTAGCATTGGCAAAATATTTAATAGGCATTGGCACTTGGTAAATATTTAATAGGTTCCCCATTCATATTTACGGAATTATTTTTACATTACATTTGTACGGAATATTATTTTGAAAATAAATTAAACAATATCCTTTAAATTTAATGAACCAAATTATCAAAAAATAAAGCCATTGTAAAAAATTCCACAGGTTCAGTAATAATCTTGTAAAAGAGAGATTTAGGGAGCTTTTGTGGTATGATTTGATTTTAAAACCGAGCCCTAGATGGCTCTTTGAGCTAGTACACAACAATTTGTTGAAACATACAAATAATTGTTGATATTTAAGGCTCTGTAATGGTCGGCATTTTCACAACGTATTGTTCAATTAATTTACTAAACATAAAATCCTAACTAAGGAAAATAAAGAGTTAGTTAAAATGTGTATGAATATGTTGTATGACTATGTATTTTTATCTTGTAATAATATTGATCAAACAAATATTTGAATAAGTAAAAACATCTCTATACTAAAACTACCATTCAATATCCTAATTATCCCTAAGTAAGATAATGAAATAATACCAAATAATGAATTTATTTATAACAAATAAATAATGAAATTTCCACTCACATTATCTTCTAAGAAGAGAAACATAATCAGAACAAAACCATTGACTAAAATATTTGCAAGGTCCTGGCCGTCTTCCAACTGGGTACAAGACATTTACACTATCCTAATTTACATAAAAACATGACAACAGCAGTTACTTTAGCACAGGCTCTTAGGTCTTTTATGAATTGTATATACAGTATATATAATAAAATACCATAGTTTGACTGTCCATCCATGAAAATTATGTAGTTACTTTACCTCAAAGATTGCTTGGAAAATGTATAAGTATCTAATCTTTGTAACATTTAGTCAGATGAATCGCGATTGTACAGTGTTTTGCTAATAATAAATCTTTGGTATCTGGTTTTGCCAATGCCACGTGAGAAGTACATCAATATGTTATAATATTGTGCTTTAATTATTATTTTTACGGTTTTTGATAAATATTGGTGGACAATATTGACTTGTACCAACCTAACAAATACTATTATTCTTAGTAAAATAAGTTTATGAAAATATTAAGTGCTCGTTTTGCTACATTAGGAAGTAGAATTTGTAAAAAAGTTCCTTCGATAACAGTAAAAATGTATTAAAGGATAAATTCACAATTTCGTTACTTGGTACAGTAAAGTCAGTTATGTGAACTTTTTTACTATCGGATTTTAAGTTTTTCAGACTATAAAGAGAACCGTTTTGGCAAAGACAGGAACTCGAAAGTACATTGTAGTGTAAAATAACGTTTGGCCACTAGACTTTATTTTAAAAAAGCATTTGAGTAACACAATTTTTAAACAAATGTGGAAAATTCGTGATATAAAGAGCTAAATAACCTAGTCAAACAATGGAATTGTATTCCAATAAATATATGCATGAGACATGTAGTGGGGACAGGCGGATTATCACACAAATTGAGTTTTGGTCCCTGTGAATATGAATTTAATTTAGTGAACAACAGAACGTTTTAAACTAACTCCAATAAGTTAAACAAATATAAACTATTAATGGAGTCCTTGTGCCTTACACCCTGGAGGTCCTGGGTTCAAATCCTGTTCAAGTGGCAAATTGACATGCCTTAAATATCTGACTTGTAAGAGGAAGGAGCATATTTACATTTTGCTACGTCTTCATTTGAGTGGGTGTATTTCGTACATATACAGTACTAGTATTGTGAATTGACTTATGCAAGCAAATAAAATTATAATTAGGAAGGTTCGAAATTACTAATACAAATTAACTGAAGATGAAGTGACGCATTTAGGAAAAGGAACAATTAATTTATAATTTATCGAAGTGTCCATTCAAACACACAGTGTTCTCAGTGTCAAAGCTAGTACACACTCAAAGGACCTATCAGTAGATTTGGTCCACAACTTAATTCAACCTGAAACAAAAAAAACGTACATTGAAATGTCTGGATGCGCGCATGAAAACTTACACTGATCTTACGAAGACTGTTGCAGAAAATTAACGGATTAAAAACGAATAGAGGAAGAAAACAAAGGAAGATTTGGATTTTGAATAATTCTAAATAATGAAAGAGCGATTATAATACAAAATCGACCTTTTTTAATCCAGTTCGAAAAACATTTGAATTAGAGCTTAAGGAAGCAAAGCTAAACAATTTCAGCTCTTATAGCCAACTATGATAAATTAAATTGTATGCTTACAATTCAAGAAACAAATTTAGGCGCATGTATTCTGTAGAAAAAGTGAAACAAACTTTTTTGAAAAGCAAAACCAATAAATTCAGCCAAGGAAAGTTATAATCTAGACAAATGACTTTCAATCCATACAAAAAACTGATTTTGTTGTTTTGTTAAACAGGATAAGAATCTTAAAAAGAACCAAATAACTCTATAATAACGCTGTTAACGTGATAGGCCAGGATTTGTCTCGGTTATAGAAATGGACCTGCAACCTAAAACATGATAATAGATACTTCGCCTGTTGTATGCATGAACTATTTGCGCAAAAGAGTTAAACTAGCCATTATAAAAAACTTACAACACAACTTGTGAGAGCTAAACAAAACTTGTGAGAGCTTGTGGGTTACAAAACCTACGTTAATACTAATCTAGTAACTAAACTAAAATATATTATTAACGAAGCTTTTGGAAACACTTTATTAATGAGAATTTTTTTGTTGGATACAAATGACATGCGTGAAATATAATTGACCAGCCAACAATGAGAGAAGGTAGGGGACAGTGGACAATCTACTTTATTTTAATATTAGGATAAATGTACAGTTGTACAGGTAAGAGGTTGTACAGTTGTAGTTTGTACAGTTGTTTGTATAGTGAAGTTGTACAGTTGTAGAGGTAAAGTGTACTTTACACTCTACCTTATAGGTCTGAAGATACTGTCACCAATAATGACGTTTATTTTGTGATTTTTAAGATCAGAAAAATTATTTAAATTTCAGAGCCAGACTCAGCATTGCAGTTAGAGATATAAATCAATTACTTGACAGAAGATGCTTTACACTCTGTGGACAGAAATTACACTCTAAATTACAGTCGCAGAGGAAAGATGATGTTAGGTGAGAGTTTATTGAAGATTATAAGGCACCCAACTCCTAAATAGAAAGTCCTCAACTGTAATGAGCAGCATGTGTGTTTTGATAGCTGCTCTAAGGTTGCGAGAGCTGAAGAAGAAGCGGACATCAGAAACAAAACGACTACGGCTGCCCCTCCAATGATAAACCAATCTCACTTTAGAATTATTGAGGTCAACATATCATGGATCTTAAGGATATATATACTTAATGGATAAGGGCAGCACATCATGGATAAGGGCAATTTTATCTTAAATTCTAGACCCATATGACTAACTCAAGAACCCTAAACCCTAATACCAATAATATCTGCCCAGATTCACAATCGCAGTGGCAGTGGCGCTGAACCTACCAATAGCTGCATATTGTCAGTACCACTTGCCGTCACCATTGTATTCTGTAATGAATTTTCCTCCTCTTACAATTTTAAATGTAAAAACAACTTAGGTAAAGTATTTGATACGGTTAATCATTATGTCCTGCTACAGAAGTTAGAGAGAAGAAGTTGGCGTTATGGGATATGTTAAAGTCTTAATGAAATACTATTTAAACGGTAGAAAACTGTTGTTTGAACATAAGAACAATTTTATAACTGTATGTTTTAATATTTAGTAGTAATCACTGTAATATATAGTTTTATTCAATGATCCTCATGAGTTAGTAGGGACATATTGCCTGAATAAATGAAACTTTTCTACGTTTTAAATTAAAAGGGAAGAAATATTAATTGTTATTAATATTAATCGTTATAAATGTACTTAATATTTTAGCTAATATTTATAGTTAACTAATTACAATTGTAAAATAAAACTATAAAAATATATACGTTTAAAATCTTGTAGAAATAAAAACCGAAGAGTTTTAAAAATTGTTATACACCACCTCATCACCAAACATTTAGAACTTTATATATATATATATATATATATACATATATATGTAATAAATTATTGAACATGTAATATTACTTTTTCGTTTGTTCATTTTAAAAATAAACGAGTTCGCACGCAGCACGCTGATGTGAGGGAAGTGAATTTCCACATAAAAACTTTCAAAACTCAAAATCAGTGCAAACACATACATTTATTCCAATATTTATTAAAACCTGAAAACAGTGTTTTTTTTGGCTGTTCTGATGCTCCTGGTTTCATTTACCTGCAAAACTGGGAATACAGTTTTGCGCATTATGATGTTAGGAGAAGGTCCAGACAGGCTTGAAAGTAGGCGTGAGGTTGCTGGGGACGATAAAAGTACTCTAACAAAGGAATAACAGGCTTTTCTAATGTAAACCCCCATAAGACTACGTACCGTGTTTAGTCGAAACACATTTTCTTTAATAACTCGGTAAATATATATGCTAGAATGACGAGAGAGAGCTTAAGACTTTCGGCTTACTAATTCCCATCTTTTTACATACGGAGCTTTTCTGACCCTTTTTGGGCCCAAAAACTCGAAATTTGAAAGATTAATCCCCAAAAAGGGGGTTAGAGTTTTCCGATTGTTTTGCCCAACGAACTTGTCCAACTGATTATATAAAGGAACGTCCAGACCAAATTTGAAGTAAATCGGACAAAAAATGCGACCGCTAGAGTGCAAACACACATATACACACAACACACACACACACACACACACACACACACACACACACACACACACACACACACACACACACATATATATATATATATGTCTGTTTATATATATATATATATATATATATATATATCAAATTTTGAACGACCCCCCAAAACGTGTTCAGGGGGTATCGTTAGAAACTTCTATGGTGGTCTCGGTCTTAAGTTTCACAGTGCGGGTCATGCTAATAGTACACTTTCCAAAGGAAATTTACTAATAAGGGATGTGTAAAACTTACCTGTGTTTAAAAATTAAAGCAACATTTCAGAAATTGTCTTTCAACAAAATACTAACGTTACTTTTTTTGCCTTGCTTTAGCATTTTCCCATCTAGTATATTTTCCCATCAACTAACATTGAATTATGATTTAAAACAATTACAATCTGAACTAATTGCTCTTGAATCAATAGAATACAAACGCCCCAAGCAACAGTTTTCAATAACGTTACTCAGTTGGATATGGTGGAAATGCTGAAATTTAATCACAACGATATATTATCGTCTCAAAATATTCAATTTGTCCTCAGATTTTGATTTTTTTTCGATTTGTTTATAGATGTAGCAATATGTGCACAGTACTGTACGGAACAGGAAGTTTTCAATAAAATCCTGTTAGTAAAATAAAACATTCTTGAAGTCCTTATATCGGCATACTCCCTCGATAAATTAAAACAAAATAAATTAAATAAACAGTGTAGTCGACACCATTTTGTTAGGGATGATATGCAATACACATCACCTTATTTAGCGTAATTGATGGTAACTTGAGGTTCATTGTTAAAGGAGTTGTAGTAACCATGCACTTTCTTTATTGTTATCATCAAATGAATAAAACCACCAAACGCCTGCTCCCGTTTCAAGATTCTACGTTTTCCGATCAATCGACTTTAAAGTTTCTCATGTTAATCATAAGATTGTACACTTGTATTAGATCACATGGTAACTTAAACAGATTGTTCATTATTATTAGAGACAGCTCCAATGGTTCACCTCAGGATTTAGAACACTCACTGTTAAGTTATTCTCAGGTAAGTCTGGTATTACAACTGGAACTCGTATAAGAATTTCAGTAAAGAACCCAATATTCACGGGCACTATTACTAGCCACAGGAATATTTACACCAAACAACTTATACATTTCCTGATCCATCAAAATGTAAAAAACTACCATAATAAATATTAGACAGTACTTTATCATCAATGCTCTCACATGACATTGAAAAGGTTGCTCTATAAGGCTCCTTGAATCAGCGTTATCCCAGTTAGACACAGTAGGAAACTTACGATTAAGCTATTGCTGCTTATGAACCAGCCGTAGAAGGCATTACCAAAGGAATTAATGGTTAACGTTGCTCACGCAAAAGCAATTTGTTATGATACTTTGTGTACAATAAGAACGAAATTTATAATTTTTAAGATAAAAGGACACATCACTCAAATTCGGTTGAGAGGAGTGATAAGTTATATGTTAAGCACAAATAAGTAATTTTATATCCCTATGAACACATTGATTGTGGACTTGATTGAAATTGAAGAAAATGGTTTTGTTTTACCAACAAATATCCTAAATACAAATTTACTTGCTAGTTAATAAATGCATTATTAAATAATGAGCTATTTACCTATAATGTAATATTGGTATTCTGATCAGTATATTTCCTAATTTCATAAATAAACTAGCTCTTATCCGGCAGACGTTGTCATGCCTTTGACCTACTAAAACCAATATCACCAAGATCACCTGTTTAAGTAAACATGTCATTAGCTTTTATGTAAACAACAATATCTTCCCATAAGGTTTATATGGGAGGCTTTTGGGCCTCTTGGGAGGAACCCAATTGAGTTAGGACAAAATGGATGGCTTAAAAACCTTCTCCGTGAAATTGTACATGTATATACCAAGTTTCATGGCAAACGGTCCAACGGTGTCCGTGTCCATAAACTTCAAATATATAACAAACAAACAACCCAACATCATTTTTTATAAATATAGATAGAACCTGGAAACTTTTATTATAATGACATTTTCGAAGCTGATATGTAAAATAAGGGATGTGTAAAACTTACCTGTGTTTAAAAATTAAAGCAACATTTCAGAAATAGTCTTTCAACAAAATACCAAAGTTACTTTTTTTGCCTTGTTTTAGCTAGTATTGACAGCTCATTGTCAGTGAACAGTCTTCACCAGTATTTTTTTGTCCGATATTCAGTCGAAAATGTATCAGCAACTAGAAGTGTTCCAATTACAAGGTTTAAAACGTAAATTGTTTGCAGGTCGTAAGGGTGCAGAAATATATTTTAAAGTTCGTTATCGAAGGCCCCGTGTAGGGTAAAATATTAATTAAAGTTCGAGATTTCACCATTTATAAAAACAAGAATCATATGGTTTTTAATGCAACTTTCGTTTATCTCCGTTTAAAGGAAGCAGCTGATTTGTGTAATTAAAAAATGCATAGCAGTAATTTACATCAACAATATGGTTTTCAGTTTTTTACTGGCCAGTATATAATTTAACATTTTACTATATACTTTATGAAGATTCTGTAAAATTAAAGCGTGTTTAAAAACAACCGGTTTCAATTAGTTGATATGAGTAAACTTATAGACTATTTATGACAGTTTACGATTGGAACTGCTATATTTGAAACAGGAAGTAGTTTTATTATATAGTAATTTCTAGTATAGTTGCAACTCAATAACTGTAGTCTATTTATCCTCAAGAAATTAAGAAATAACTTGTTATTTTTTTACTATGCTCAATAATTGGCGATATATTAAATCTACTGTTTACTACAGTTTTCATATACCTATTAATCAGTAAAAGCAACAGGACAAAGAGTTATTTATTCTATAATTGGTTAACAAAAACTAATAATATAGTTATTTGATCAAAAAAATTCTTGAGTGTAATATCATCATCGTTGGTAGGTTGGTTGCAAATAATGAGCTCTAACTAATTATCGGAGGTAACACGTATCAAGAAAACTGCGTGCCGGCCAGCCGTTTCTGGAGAGGATGTAATGATGATTATTTATCAATTAGTGTCCGATAAATAAGGCTGGGGAAATTAAATAGTAAACTTTTTTTAATTTTTTAATTACAATAATGTTACCTAGCGCAACCAAACTATCGTTATAAAAACACGCCTTGCAATGTGTTTGTTTTGGTTGTTCGGTGTAGTGGAATCACGATTATTACAAATTTAGGTAAGACATACATGTTTTATATGATGTACATATTTTGTGACATATAATCTTAGTGATAACTTACTATGTAATTCTGTAGAGTGCATTTATATATGATTTGTATGATCAGCTGTTTTAAATATAAATAACATAACTTTTAATTAAATGTCAAATCATTCATTCGTTCATTATGCGAATGTTTTTAATTATCTGCTATCTTACAGAAAATGATTTAAAACGTAAATGCAATTTTATTTCTGAACAGTAATTACAACAAGTTTAAAAAAAATAACTAAGTGACCGCGGTGAGTGTTATTTTCACTCTTTAACTGGTGATAGTTTTAACGAGTAAACTGTTATTTCTTTATTGCTAGCAATTGCAAGTACTTTTGTAGTCTTTCTTTGTTCGGAATTTTATGCTGTAATTTACCGAAAGTGCTTAAAGTATGAGTAAAGAAATCAAAAGTGGTTTCAAATATATATGATACCTTAACCGTTAAAGTTCATGGTAAGACCATTATAAAAATACAGTTAGTTGAACGTCATATTCGGAATAATATGGATGAAGACATCGAGTTCATCAATTCGGTACAACATGCAATTATAATACCCCCGTCACAGCAAACCTGCGTACTCAGCAAATTTACAATGCATATATATGTGACTCACTACTAGATAGAGCTATTTACCAAGTTTCACAAGAATACATCCATAAATAAGTGGTATATAGCATTTTATTTATTCTCCATAAGAATAACATTAGGGTTGAGGACGCAGGTTTGCTGCAACGAGGAAGATAAGTAATGTGTTTTTTTGCAATTATCAATACAACTGAACCAGGTGAAGCTACGTACCAAGTTCTCTTAATGTAGGTTCATAATTAAGGGAGATATACAACTTTACTTATTCTCCATATGAATAACATGGGGGCCGAGTATGCAGGTTTGCTGCTACGGGGACTATCAACAAAAAACTTGTTTTTTGTGCTAATATCAATATACCACAACTATTTGAAGCAACATACCAAGTTTCATCAATATACATTCAAAAATAATCGAGATATAGAATTTTATTTATTCTCCATAAGGATAACATTGGACAACGTACTGTGTTTAGCACTTTGAATATCTCTGCAACGGTTGGACGTAGAACAACGATAAAAACACCAAAATGTTTGTTTCGTTGAGCTAAACACATTAATGAATAGAAATGTGAAGTTTTTAGTAAAACTATCTGAGAAAAATCTAGAAACCTTTTCCCCATAACATGGGACACTTTTTTTGGATTTTCTACGCAACCACGTAACCTAGGTTAATGATTCGAAATACTAAATTATTTGTTTTTTTAAGCTCTATAAAATGGATACAACCAAAATTGAGTGTTTTTAATATTTTGGGGTAAACTTTGCAAAAAACCGATTTTTGGAAAATTGTAAACCCCCATAAACCCCCTTCCCATAGTGCGATCGATCTGGTTTTCGAACTTAGTCATAAATGGTACTCTCCACATTTGTGCCAAATTTAATCAAAATCAGGTCTTTTTTTCAAAAGTTATTTCGGTAACGGACATATATATATATATATATATATATATATATATATATATATATATATACATATATATATAGATTTGAACGAATAATGTTTTTGGCATCTGGGAACCTCAAAACAAAAAGTTATCATGGTCTTGGGCTTAAGTCTTACCATGCCACCTACGGTAATAGCTTCTTCCCTATAGGGGAAATTCGCTAAAACTACCGTGCATAATCAATGATGCACCTGAGCTGAAGAGTATTTCCAAACGCTACGGTTTAAAGCTCTACCAATAATATAAACTATTCTGCAAAATCGAGGCTTGTTTTGGTTATATCAACCCATTTTTAAAACTTGAATTATGTTCTCACATTTTAGAATTGACATAATTATGGTTACGATATGTTATTTGTTACTTATGGTTTGTTGTTTTCTAATCAAACATATCCTCGCTTCCAAACTCGATTCTTGATTCCAATCGATACTATGATTCTTATAGAAGGCAATATATTCTCCTCAAGGACGCATATGAGATTATTGAAACACCCGTGATTATTATTATTATAATATATTTAAATGATTTAATCGTTAATGATATATTGCTAATGTTAGATAATAGAAACTACTAGTAGCCCGTTGTGGCTTCACTCGCGATCAGAGTACAATGTTACGTTTGAGAAGTTAGTTACAATTACTGTTAAAGCACCTGGCAGACCGAGCTTTGCTCGAGAAGCCAGTCAGTTTGTTAAAATTGCCTTGAGTTATTTGCTCGTTTCTTGTTGTTTTGGACATGTCCGCTTTAAATTAAATCTTCAGTTTTAATGGTTCTCGCAATTTATACGTAACATAATCATGTATATTTAAAGTTTTGTATACATTGGGTTTAATCACTATTCTCACGAAAATCACATGATACTTTACCAATTGAGTGTTATTTTTGCACTTGATTCGTTGCTTTTGAACAGCTGTTACGATTCTTTTGTTTTTATTTACAAATCTTAACCATAACCCAAATGTCGGTTGTGTTTTACAAATAATATCGTGCTATATAATACTATAGTTTTCCATGGATGAGTCCTGATTTGAAAACATTTAATAACCCATAAATTCGATAGTTCCAACATTTGGAGAGCCCTAAAGTAAAGCATTTGTGGAGCATGAGTTAAAGCAAAGGTTTTATTCTTTTGGATGTAACTAACTATCCTTTTAACAAATTTATGCTCAATCTATCCAGTTAACTATATTAACGTCAGTGATGATGATTAAATTATAATTTTAAAGACCGACGGAGCAGATAGGCCCCAAAGGACATATGGGATGGAAAGTACAGGCCTGTTTCTGACCATAGAGCATTCCTGCTGTATTTCTTCCAAAAATATTTCCTCAACTGGTATAGTAAGTATATAACATGACAATGTTAGAGGTCGTTAGGGCCGAGCCTCATTGGAACGGCAATAATCCCGCATAACTGATTTTTGGAATGGACGGTCTTCTTCCAAATATATGCTCAGTAACTCCTGTAGTTTATTGGACCTATAGGTGGTGGTCTAAAACACATAAAATATTCAGTATAGTAATCACAATGATTACCTAGACAAACTCAGCTTTATATACCATGTTGCAAGGGCTTATGTTTTCTGTACCCAATGATTTTATACGGTTTAGTGCACCTTCGTAGAGTAGTAAACCAGTCGTGTTTCCTCAGTTCTGTGTTCAAATAGTATTAGCAAACTAAATGTTTATTCAAAAAAATATAGTGTTCATTCTGTAGTGAAAGGTTGAGTAACCTGTACCCATCAGATCGTCTTTGTAGAAATACCGGCCAAGGGGAATAACAGCCAAAATAGTTTCCTCCTTCATACGAAAACGGGCAAAACATTTAGTTCCATTCAGCTCAGTAATTTTTGTGCAATGCGGAACAAATACGGCTCATAAAGAGACAGACGGATAAACAATTTTTAACAAAACTTTAAATATCTCCAATGCACACAATATTTCACTGCTCAAAGTGATGTAGAAAATAAGCTTATTTTATTTTATATAAATTTATAAATAAATTTCTTCTCTGAAACTTCTGGTATTTCTAATAATCTGCCCATAACGTATTAACAGCTGCAATTTAAATTAAATTATTCCCCTTGTTAATCTTATGGGTGAAAAACGAATTTTGAGGGCGGCCCATGCCCTTCTGATTAAAAATATTGAAAAATGAAAACCTTTACGCACAACTACGGATCAGGATGAATATTTTGGTACCTCAATCGTTAAAATCGGGTCAGAAATAATGGAGGAGTTCTCTTAAAAAAATCGGCTTAGTATATTAATATATAAGATTACGTTTGATTTTTGATCGGGTTACGCTAGTAATTAAATGTTTTGTAATAGTATAGTATTTTTTAAGTGCAAATGGGACTTATAAGCAGTGCGATTGGGTCATTAAAGTCAGAGATAGAGTAGAATAGCATTCAATCCGTGTTTGATCTTGTCATCGCACTCTAGAAGTAAACACTATACAAAAGGAGAGGTCGCAAATGTATATCTTCGTTATTTTACTACTAAGTTTTTAAGAATTGCGATCCACAGCATATCTTTAGTTGTTATGTGTATAACAAATACTACAAGGTATAACGATACATAGAACCACGAATCGTAGGAAATGAGGGCTATTAAAGATAAACAAACTATGTTTGTGGATCGAATGTAAACGAACCGTCTTGACAAATGGTTTAGATTATTTATTTGTACTAATACTATTGTCTGCAGGGATAACAGGGAACACACTGGCAGTATCCTTGTGTAAATAAAAACAAACGTGATAAATTTTATCTACAGACGTCATTTGTATATGTTTAATGGCCTTTATTTTTTTCTAATGACCGTGCATATTATTGTTATTAGCGAATTTCCCCTAGAGGGAAGAAGCTATTACCGTAGGTCTCATGGTAAGACTTAAGCCCGAGACCATGATAACTTTTTGTTTTGAGGTCCCCAGATGTCCAAAACACTATTCGTTCAAATTTATATATATGTGTGTGTGTGTGTGTCCGTGAATACGATAACTTGAGTAAAAAACTTCCGATTTCGATGAAGTTTGGCTCAAATGTGTAAACTGACATTTATGACTTTAAGTTCGAAAACCAGAAAAATCGGACCATGGGAAGGGGGGTTTATGGGGGTTTTAAATTTTCCAAAAATCAGTTATTTGCATTTTTCACCCTAAAATTTTTAAAAGACATAATTTTGGTTTTGAACATGTTATAGAGCTTAAAAAACAAATAATATGGTATTTGGAATTATTAACCTAGGTTAAGTGGTTACGGAAAAATCAAAAAAATATGCTCATAAAATCTCCCATGTTAATCTTATGGGAAAAAGGTTTTTGGCTTTTCCTCAGTTAATTTTACTTTAAACTTCACATTTTCTTTTACCAATCACTTCAGCTCCACAAAAAAATCATTTTGGTGTTTAAATTATGATTCTACGTCAAACCGTTGCAGAGATATTCTATGTGCTAAACACAGTACGTTGTCCAATGTTATCCTTATGGAGAATAAATAAAATTTGATATCTTGATTATTTATGAATGTATATTGATGAAATTTGGTATGAGGCTTCATGTTGTACTGGTACTGGTGGATGTTTTGTTGGTTGTCCCCGTAGCAGCTAACCTGCATACTCAGCCCTAATGTTATTCTTATGGAGAATAAGTAAAGTTTTATATCTCCCTTAATTATGAACATAAATTAATAAAACATGGTAAGTAGCTTCACCTGGTTCAGTTATATTGATAATTGCATAAAAACTCATTTCTTATCTTCCTCGTTTCAGCAAACCTGCGTACTCAGTCCTAATGTTATTCTTATGGGGCATAAATAAAATGTTGTAAATCTGTTATTTATGAATGTATTTTTGTCAAACTTGGTGAGTGGCTTTATGTACTAGTGAGAAACATATAAATGAATTGGAAATTCGCTGAGTACGCAGGTTTGCTGTGACGGGGGGTATAATTATTAATATTGTAAGTGAGAATAATATCTCGTTCTTAAAGTGATATTCTGTTTCTCGAGTGGAAAAAAATAAAACTAATACAAGAAAAAAAGTTGTTATATCTGACTCTCTCTGCTGATCTATATGCAACAAGCATTAACAATCTTGGCTAAATCAACATTGTATTTTTTATAAGCATATGTCCACAGCTTCAAAAACATTTAAATGCAAAGCAGAATAGTAGGTTTTACGAGAACACATCTAGATCCCTTTCAGAATTGACCGGCAATAATAGGTTTTAAAGAGTTTCTTTTCTTTCTATAATTTTTGTGTAAGGTAAATTTTATTTCATTTTTAGGTATACAGAACTAAATATAATGTAAATTTACATCGAACTTAATTATTAAGTATTCTTGTCAGACTTCACAGTATATATGACTTAATAAAACACTATTATTCACATTATGTAAAACACTATTAGTAGTACGTAAAACATTTAATTAATTCATAGTTTACATCATTTCTTGGAGTAAACATTAAAAACACTTTCATTGATACACAACTGTAATTTTTTTTGTAATTAAAAGGTCAATTAATTGATTCCCCTAAATAATTTACAGTTAATTAAAATAAAAATAGTGATGAAATATTAATACATTTTCATAACACTTTAAACACTTTTTAAAGGCAAACAATTATTTTTACCTCAGACCATTATTTACTTTTGGTTAAAACGCAACCCCCTAAAAGGAAGGAAGTTTGTTGCCCATTTTGCACTACTTCTATCACATCTAAAATGACCAAGGTATATTGTGTCCATGAACAGCAACAGCTGGCAGATAGCGACATTGTCGCCGTAAAACCCACCTCTTTCACTAAATATCCTATGTTTTACACTCGATGTTGGGTCGTATTGTCGGTGATATTTATTGTTCGAGAATATCTAACCTAATTAACTTCCACATTTTTCCCAGAAAGTCACTAACGAGAAAGTATAACATAAAATTTAATTGAACATATTACTAATTATAGCGTAACAACCCTCGACCAATAAAGTCTACATTGTGTTCGAATTATATTTAAATCGACGTTGGTAACAGTAAACAAGAATAATATAGTGATGTTCTGGAAATGATTTAAGATAAAATGGTTTTCTGAAAGACAACTTTTATGATAACTATGTTTGGTAATTTAGTGAATTTCCTTTGGAAAGTGAACTATTAGCACGACCCGCACGGTGAAACTTAATCCCGGGACCACCATAGAAGTTCCTAACGTGACCCCCTGAACACGTTTTGGGGGGTCGTTCAAAATTATATATATATATGTGTGTGTGTGTGCACTCTAGTGGTCGTTTTTTTGTCCGATTTACTTCAAATTTGGTAGGGACGTTCCTTTCTGTAATCAGTTGGACAAGCTTGTTGGGCAAAACAATCGGACAACTCCAAACCCCTTTTTTGGGGATTAATCTTTCAAATTTCGAGTTTTTGGGCCCAAAAAGGGTCAGAAAGCCCCAGATGTAAAATTAATGCATATGAATAGATGTGAATTAGAGAGGCGAAAGTTTTAAGCCCTCTCTCGTCATTCTAGCATAAATATTTACCGAGTTATTAAAGAAAATGTGTTTCGACTAAACACAGTACGTTGTCTTATGGGGGTTTTACACTAGAAAAGCCTGTTATTCCTTTGTTAGAGTACTTTTATCATCCCCAGCAACTCACGTATACTTTCAAGCCTGTCTGGATCTTCTCCTAACATTATAATGCTAAAATTTTTTTTCCCAGCATTGCCTGTAAATGAAACCAGGAGCATCAGAACAGCTGAAAAATCAATGTTTTTAGATTTTAATAGAAATTAGAATAAATGTTTGTTTTTACACTGATTTTTAGTTTTAAATGGAAATTCACTTCCCTCACGTCAGCGTGCTGCGTGCGAACTCGTTTTATTTTGAAATAGAAGCCATCTTGGTTAAAAATCCTGATGATCTCTGGAGCCAGGCGCTCGATTCGCCGGTTATGGAGAATGTTTCTTCGTTTTGTTTACATAAGGATTCTGACCATGAAGTTTTATCTTCATAAACAAAATTAAAATCTAAAAGATCCTTGGGCTCCGACGGAATTCCACCCTAAATTTTTAAAACCTGTGCTGTTTTGTTGGTTCGTCCTTTGCGCCATCTTTTAGCGAATTTCCCCCATAGGGAAGAAGCTATTACCGTAGTCGGCATGGTAAGACCTAGGCCCGGGACCATGATAACTTTTCGTTTTGAGGTCCCCAGACCCCAAAAACACCATTCGTTCGAAACTGTATATATATATATATATATATATATATATATATATATATATATATATATATATATATATGTGTCCGTGAGCACGATAACTCTCGTAAAAATTATCCGATTTTGATGAAATTTGGTATAAACGTGTAAAGCAACATTTATGACTTTAAGTTCGAAAACCAGCCAGATCGCTCTATCCGAAGGGGTATTTTGGGGGGGTTTTGTACCCCAAAAATGGGTTTTTCGAATTTTTTATATATAATTTTGGAAATAGTCAAATTTTAGTTTTTTCCATTGGATTCAGCTTAAAAAAACACACAATTTGGTATTTTGATCATTTCTCTACGTCAATTGGTTACCGAGATATTGAAAGTGCTAAACACAGTACGTTGTCTAATGTTATTCTTATGGAGGAAAATAAAAATTTTATATCTCGCTTATTTATGAACGTATACTGACGAAACTTGGTATACGACTTCATCTGGTTGTGGACCATTGATATTTGCTCAAAAAAACAATTTTTTACCAATGGCTCCCGTAGCAGCAAACCTGCGTACTCAGCCCCATGTTATTCTTATGGAGAATAAGTAACGTGTTATCTCCCTTCATTATGAAAATAAATTAATGAAATTTGGTATGTGGCTTTACCTACATGAGTTGTATTGATATTTGTATAAAACCCCATTTTTTGTACTCCTTGCTTCAGCAAACCTGCATACTCAGCCGCCATGTTATTCTTATGGAGAATAATTAAAATGTCATAAATCGTTTATTTATGAATGTATATTGATGAAACTTGGTATGTGGCTTTATGTGGTATTAAGATACATATATATGCATTGGAAATTCGCTGAGTATGCAGGTTTGCTGCTACGGGGGTATTTAACTTGTCAATAAAAAATAGTTGTTTCCCTGATGCGTGGAAGCTTACACGGGTTGTCCGAGTGCCTAAAAAGGGGCCAAGGGGCTATTTAAAGAATCAGAGGCCGATTGCTTTACTTTACATACCAGCCAAAGTGTTTGAGGCAATAATATACAATCGCTTATGTTCACTCATTAACAACTTTATTAGTGATTTCTAGCATGGTTTTTTTGCGTAGATCAATCAATTTCAATTTATTAAGTTTCTCACAGTTTTTTATTCCTACGTCATTTCCACAGATTTTGAAAAAGCATTTGACAAAGTTTCTCACTTAAAGCTGATGTCTAAATTAAATTTGTTGGGTTTAACTAAAAATGCATTACAATTGTTTGATTCATATTTAAATAAAATAAAGCAGTTTTGTTAGTTATGAGAGGTTTACTTCCGAAGATTTCATTGCCGACTCAGGGGTTCCTCAAGGATTAAATTTGGGGCCCTTGATGTTCATCATATTCTTCTTTAACGGCATCATAGCTTGCATAAGAAATAGTAAAATACTTTTGTGTGTAGTTTTAAGTAGTTAAAAGTATTTAGAGCAATTAAAGACAAATCGGACTGTGATAAGTTTCAAAAAGACATAAACTCCTTGGTTGTCTGGGGTCATGACAATCTGAAATTTAATGTTAAAAAATGTGCTGTCATGACATTCACACGAAAAAAATATGAAAAAATTATTAGATTTGACTATCAAATGGGAATTACAAGTTTAGTCAGAAATTCAAACTTTAAAGATTTGGGTATTTTATTTTATTCAAAACTCATGTTTGGGGATCATGTCATTTCTATGTGCAAGTCAGCTTATTCCATATTGGGGTTTATTAAACGTTCAAGTACTTTTTTAAGAAACTTAAATTCATTAAAATTATTGTATTTCTCGCTAATCAGTTCGAAGTTTGAATATAGATCAATTGTTTGGAGTCCTCATGTAATCATTAAACGGAGATGATCGAGAGTATTCAAAACAAATTTATCCGTTTTTTACACTTCAAAGCATATTAAATTTATGCCAATGACGCCCATCACTTTGATTTGTTGAATGTTTTTAATATACAGAGCCTTTCCAAAAGACGCAAAATCTCAAGCCTGTTGTATCTCCGTAAACTGGTGGGTGGGGTGCTGGACGACGGCACTCTCTTATCTCAGTTAGACTTTGCCCCCCTAGACCCGGCTCGCGAAGTATGCAATTGTTTTCTCCCAGTTTCTCAAGAACCTCTCTGGGTTACTTCTCACCTTTAAATGTAATGACGACGTTGTATAATAATAAATCATCTCATCTCGACATAGATGTTTTTTAATTAATTTTCTAGTTTTAAATCTCACTATCAGTCACAATTCGAAACTGAATATAATTTTTTTTAATATTACTCTCAGTAAAGTGATTTTGCATAGTGTACTTATTCTGATATGTTTTTATTATTATTAGAACTTTTTTACTACTATTCAATATTGTTTGTTGTATGTTAAATATATTTATTATTATGCTTAATAATGTTAAATTATTGTTCTCAGTAGTTATAAATATAGTATATAGTTTTATGTTAATAGTTATAGTATAATGAAACTTCAGTGGCAACATGGACTAATGGACTCAGTCAACAATATATTTGTTCATATATATATATTGCATGTTTTCTTTCTTGTTTGTATTTAAAGAGGTTGTATATTAATGCTATGGTGTATTTGGATTTGGCTGTATTATAGCATTATTAAAATTGTATAAAATAAAAAAATAAAATAAAATAAAGAGCTCTGAGGGAATTTCCCCAAACTTAAATTTTTGCATATCTTTAGAAAAAGGTGAACCACCATGCCAAGTTTTGGCTTCAAAGTCATTATAGTCATTAAGGTTTATGAGATGGAAGTATTATGAGTGAGTGGTATTTGGATTATATATATGTGTAGATTGCAAGCGTACAAATTTGCTTTAGGGGTTTCATCTAAATCTTTGGAGAGAAATGTAAATTATAAACTCAACTAACTATTTTGTGTTGTACTAAATAATAGTCGGTCCTATAAAACACCTCCATTAAATCACTTGTCAATTTGTTCTATATAAAGACAAATCACCCCGTTACGTTAGATTTATATGCCCACTGCAGAGTTAACTGCTACTATATCTTGGCAAATTTGCGGTAACATTTTAGAGAACATTTTGTTATTACAAATGTAGGGCCTACTCGGTCATTTTTAAGCCAATTATATTTATTTATACATTTTCATTTAATTATTTATTGATTAAAGGATTTTCTGTTGCTTATAAGATAGTAAAAGTATTTGAAATCAAATAGCCTAAGTTTTTTTGATTTAATAATCCAGTTTCAAGACATATTTCAAAATAAATATTAATTTACTCTTTGAAAGCCAAAAGGGTTTTTAATATTGATATATTTATTCCCTGTTGAAGGGAAATCCATAATATTCAGATCTATCATATTGAGGTAAAAAATGGAAGTTTCATAAATTAATATTTTTAAAGAAGGGATGATTATAATTAAAATTTTACTCTCCCCCGGCTTTCATATCAAGGAATATAATCAAGAACAATTATCACTTGTATAATCTTAAAAGGGATATAATTAAGGACAAAATTCCAAATAAAACCATTTCAACGACGAGACACACACCAACAATGTCATTGACATATCATGTCATGTGTGTCACGTGCCAATAAAAAGAGGAAACCGGCAAATTAATATTCTCTTTTAAAGTTTATTGTAGTCAAAATGATAGCTAATTACTCATGCTCGTTGTTAGTGATCATTATTAACAAGTTAAGTATGTTACAAAGAGCTTTATATATGTAATATACTTATATTTCGAAAAACAAAAGGTCCTCGGTTGTTTATCGTCCCATGTAAAACAGATGCATACTGTTTTTACTTTATTGCTGCACAAATGTTATGTATTTATTAAAAACGAGTAAGATAGTCACTTTGGAATTATGTTTTCTTAAACGGATTATTAATAGTGACTTTTAAGTACCGTCATGTTCATAACATGCAAAAGTATTTCTAGAGTACTTTCTCCGAGGTTTGTTTGATACGGGAGCGGCGGACAAATGCTTTATGCACACGGATGGCCGGCCCTTAGTGTGGGACTCCTAACAGACGTAATTTATCTACTAACAAACCTCCTCTATTCGTGGACTCGATCCTAGGAGCTACTTATCACATTGCATCAGGCTAGGCATCTGTTATACGTACGACCTCAGAACTGACCCCCTTTTTCTGATATATCTTGTTAAGACCTAGCTCACCTCCCGGTCTAGATCTGTCTTCTTTAAGGGGACGTAACCCTGGATTAGCCGTGCTACGAATCCCCAGTTTCCCTCGCCTTCCATAATATTCATGCAGACATAGTCCACTGATAGTACGACAAGATGTCTTCTATAATCCAGGCCATTCCCACTACGAGGAGTGGGAGAAAGTGTATCTCACGTCGTCGAGAGTGAGACATAGTCCACTGATAGTACGACAAGATGTCTTCTATAATCCAGGCCATTCCCACCACGAGGAGTGCGAGAAAGTGTATCTCACGTCGTCGAGAGTGAGACATAGTCCACTGATAGTACGACAAGACGTCTTCTATAATCCAGGCCATTCCCACTACGAGGAGTGGGAGAAAGTGTATCTCACGTCGTCGAGAGTGAGACATAGTCCACTGATAGTACGACAAGATGTCTTCTATAATCCAGGCCATTCCCACCACGAGGAGTGCGAGAAAGTGTATCTCACGTCGTCGAGAGTGAGACATAGTCCACTGATAGTACGACAAGATGTCTTCTATAATCCAGGCCATTCCCACTACGAGGAGTGGGAGAAAGTGTATCTCACGTCGTCGAGAGTGAGACAGAGTCCACTGATAGTACGACAAGATGTCTTCTATAATCCAGGCCATTCCCACTACGAGGAGTGGGAGAAAGTGTATCTCACGTCGTCGAGAGTGAGACATAGTCCACTGATAGTACGACAAGATGTCTTCTATAATCCAGGCCATTCCCACTACGAGGAGTGGGAGAAAGTGTATCTCACGTCGTCGAGAGTGAGACATAGTCCACTGATAGTACGACAAGATGTCTTCTATAATCCAGGCCATTCCCACTACGAGGAGTGGGAGAAAGTGTATCTCACGTCGTCGAGAGTGAGACATAGTCCACTGATAGTACGACAAGATGTCTTCTATAATCCAGGCCATTCCCACCACGAGGAGTGGAAGAAAGTGTATCTCACGTCGTCGAGAGTGAGACATAGTCCACTGATAGTACGACAAGATGTCTTCTATAATCCAGGCCATTCCCACTACGAGGAGTGGGAGAAAGTGTATCTCACGTCGTCGAGAGTGAGACATAGTCCACTGATAGTACGACAAGATGTCTTCTATAATCCAGGCCATTCCCACTACGAGGAGTGGGAGAAAGTGTATCTCACGTCGTCGAGAGTGAGACATAGTCCACTGATAGTACGACAAGATGTCTTCTATAATCCAGGCCATTCCCACTACGAGGAGTGGGAGAAAGTGTATCTCACGTCGTCGAGAGTGAGACATAGTCCACTGATAGTACGACAAGATGTCTTCTATAATCCAGGCCATTCCCACTACGAGGAGTGGGAGAAAGTGTATCTCACGTCGTCGAGAGTGAGACATAGTCCACTGATAGTACGACAAGATGTCTTCTATAATCCAGGCCATTCCCACTACGAGGAGTGGGAGAAAGTGTATCTCACGTCGTCGAGAGTGAGACATAGTCCACTGATAGTACGACAAGATGTCTTCTATAATCCAGGCCATTCCCACTACGAGGAGTGGGAGAAAGTGTATCTCACGTCGTCGAGAGTGAGACATAGTCCACTGATAGTACGACAAGATGTCTTCTATAATCCAGGCCATTCCCACCACGAGGAGTGCGAGAAAGTGTATCTCACGTCGTCGAGAGTGAGACATAGTCCACTGATAGTACGACAAGATGTCTTCTATAATCCAGGCCATTCCCACTACGAGGAGTGGGAGAAAGTGTATCTCACGTCGTCGAGAGTGAACGGACAATAACATCCTCTGAGGTAAAATTTGTATGTGTGCAATTATCAGTAGGCATAATTAACCTGTGAGCTACAAGGCTATCGTATGTTCCTTTTGAGACAACTCATAAACATTCAACAATAATCACTCGTTCATTTCACGCAATATGATATAGCATAAATAGAATAATTAAAGTTTCAAGCATATAGGCCTATTAAATATTTTGTCATATGTTTTTCATTTTAGTTAAATGTTATTATTTTGCTTATTTTAGTTATTTATTTCATTATCACCCCTCAGAAAATTTAAATTTTAAATAATTATTCATTATTTTGTGATTTAATAAAATATTTAAAATCATATTTCATAATTTAAGCTTACATGTACAAAATTACCTCATAATTAACTTAATATAATATAACTAAATTCAAAATTGATCTCAAACTTTCCCCCAGCTGAAGTGTTTTGTGACTAATGTATTTTGGTTCCAAGATTATTGGAAAATTGTGTTTTGAAAGTGATTATGTGAACCCCATAGCATCATCTGGAGTTTTCTGAAGAAAGAAGAGGTCTGCTGATAAAAAAATGGCTGGTGTTAGATGTTTTGATTGAGCATTGCCTCATGCAAATGAATTTCCCCTTTTAAAAAGTTTTTTTTTGTAACCTGCGAAACTCAGAGCAACCCTTATTTAGCCCATCAAGATTCGTATAGCTCTTGAGTGAAGAAATTGTCTGTGTGGTGAGATCTTTCCATTTTTTTAAACTACCTATCTGGAACCACTTACAACCTATATAGCAACTTACAATCCCTAGGACTTTAAACAAAACAAAAAAATCAATTCCTCTTTATCAACGATTTGTTTAATCAAAATTTAATACAAGTTCTCAACCTAAGTTATTCAAGAAGATACTTTATTTATTTGGACAAAAATAACTTCAAAAACTTAACTAGGCCCTCAGCCTAAATTTCAAGAAGAAGCTGCCATTTTGAACTTTAAATTATACATCTCAAGATCCCATAACCATAATTATAGATCAATAGTAAATTTTTATCGAATAGTTTAAATTCACATAAATTGGACTTTTTTAAAATTTCTAATGATTTTTATTCATATGAAACTAAGTTATTCTGACCTTTAAGCCTCAGCACGATCACCCCGACCCTGTATTATAAATGACTCATGTTATAAATTACCATATTTATGAAGTATAGCTGTGTATAATACTTTGAACTTTGATATCATCTAAATTGAAAATTACATTCTTATAATTTTATTTTCTCTCCCCAACATTGTACATCTATTGTAACCCTTATTCATTTAACCATAATTTGTCTGCAATCTATAAATGTAAAATAATGAATAAATGTCCACCATTACTTTGTTAATTGTATTTATGAGTTTTCATTTTAATTTAGATAAAACAGCTATTAGGCCTAAATAGTAAACCTGTGAATTTAGTCATCTAATCAAGGATTAAGTTACGAATAGTTGAAAGGGAATTATTACTGTATTTACAATGAACTCTTAGTCGAACAGTCGATTGTTATTAACCAAAGATTATTCAAGAGAGCTGTAATAGTGTTAGTTTTGTTTCAATGGCGCCCAATTCGTGAGGCTTAAAGTAATCAGAATAACTTTGATGAGGTAATTTTAACTAGAAATAGTATAGATTTAACCTATATTTGTTTACCTACCTTGTTAAGCTAAGTTATCCACCATGTCTGAAGGTTATAATTTACGTCCCAACCCCAAACCATCTGCAAAGAACTTAGAAAATAACCCAAATGTTAGGTCCCTACGACGAGCAAATGTAACGTTAGAATCTCAAAGTGTAGGCGGTGAAAGTGAACTTAACCTTAAATCTGACAACACAACACCCATACCACATATCGAACATTCATCAACCAATGATACTTCGGACAATAGCTCCCACGACTGTTTTGCGTTATTTAATGACCCCCTAAGTGACGATGAAACCCCAAATGATTTTGTGATGTTAATAACACGAGTAGGCCCTTTAGCAGACAGCACTGACATTAGCGAAAACGTAAACATCTCGGATTCGGCTGACTCACACATTCGCTCAGATCCCTCTCTCCCAGCAACTAGCGCTGCACAACACGTAACGGTGGACAACGGAACTACCGATAACACAACACCTGAATCGCCCATTTCCACGGCTGCCTCGGAACACGGAACGTCTCAAAACAGACAAAATAATGACCTATTACGACAAATTGCTGCGCTTTTAGAAATTAACAGTGCGTCCCTTGAGGCTAAAATAGAAAGTAACAACGCATTGCTAAAATCTGCCCTTGAAATCAAAATAGAAACTAACCGTGCCTTATTTAAATCTGAACTAAAATCACATTGTGAATCCCTCAAAACGGAATTAAAATCTGAAATAATCCACATCTTTGAAGACCAAATTAAAAATTTACGTCACAATCAAGAAACTGTTCAAACAGAATTAACACAGATCCGTGACACTCAACAAGAACATACTAACAAGCTCAAGAAAATTAAAAAAGAAATCGAAACTAAGTTTGAAAACTGTAAAACTGAAATTCGACAACACTTAATTCTCGATTTAACTAAACAAGAAAAATCCCTAACAGAACAAATTAATCAGAAAACATGTAAAATCGAAAATCAACTCACATCTAAATTACAATAACACTGCTACAATACCAGCACCCAAATCAAACAAATTCAAAATGAAAACATAAAATACATTAATCACAGCGTTCAATCCCAAACAAATAAAGTACAAGAAGCACTAATGCCTAACATAAAAGCAAACCAGGCCCTAATTAATGAGAACACATCTAAACTTCATGAATTAAATCAATCAATACAAACTCATGAATCAAAGATCGAAGATTTAGAACACCGTATTAGCACACATCATGCCACATACCCGTCAAACATTTATATTACTTGCAATGGGAACTCTGGCCTTGTACCGGACATGACATTACCTAAATTTCATGGTAGATCACACAACCCGAAAGAATATTTAGCTAAACTAAGAAAATATTATGACCGAGGATCGCTACAACTCCCACCCCAACAAAGTAAACACGAGTATCTAATCGATCTAATTGGTAACAGTTTAGAACAACACGCTTCACGTTGGTTTTGCCTTATCAAGGACGACATTAAGTCATGGGAGGATTTTCAAATCGCGTTCGAAAATAAGTATTGGAATCGGGAAGTTCAGAAACACATTAGGCAACGCCTTGAAAGTGAAAAATACCGACCTAATGGGACACTGACTCGTTCAGAATATTTTATCGAACGTGTTATTACTTTACAATCCTTCACACCCTCACTAAGCGAAGAAGAAATAGTCACATGTCTCGCGGAACATTTCAATGATCTTATACAAGATGCTCGTAGAGTTCAGAACATAACCACAATCGGTGATTTTGCGGAGTTACTCCAACGAGAAGACCTGAGGAAACCAAAAGAAAATTCCCATCAAAATGTCCCAAACTCGTCAAACCGAGATAAACAACACTTTAGCCGTGATAATTCACAAAACTATGACCACCGTAACAATCACCAGCACCAAGGATTTAACTCATACAATCCGAGACACAATTTCGACTATCGGGCATACCAACCAGGAAATAACCCACACCAATACCACAACAACTCCGGAAACCAAAACTCATACACAAATAATAGATCAACTAACCAACAACAACAATATAACCACAACCAAAACAACAATTACAGGAACGAAAGAAACAGCCCACCATTCCCTAATAAGAATTACCCCCATAATAACCCTAATTCAGCAGAGAAAAAATATCCGACTCGAGATCAGGCTCAAGTGTGTAGCACACTCGCAGAGCGCAGCATGCCTTTAAGTCAGTATCCACCAGACCAATCAAAACCATCTTTAAACCCGTAAGCACTGGACTTACTCAGAGGCCTTCTTTTAATGATGTAAATAGTGATTTAAATTCAGTATTTTCAGTGCTACCTACGAATCTCGGATGTCAAAGGCCTAACCAAAACTGCATTAATAATCATATTAATCAGAATAATAATAATAGTAATAACAAAAACATTTCCCCACCATTAACAAATGAATTAATTGTTAGTAATATTTATTGTGATCATGAATTTTTATTATCTGAGGAAACTGAAACTACCCCAAATCAAGAAGAAAAGCAATTCATAGCATGTCCAGAAATTCCCATCCAAATTAATCAAATACATTTAAAAGCTTTAGTTGACACAGGATCCAACGTATCATGTATATCAGAACAATGGTATATGGAAAATCAAATCAAAATAGGTAAACATGAACAATTGCCAGTAACTAACACATATATCAAGACAGCCACCAATGATAAATCACGAAGAGTATCACACATAGTAATGATTCCTCTAACTATACAAGACTACACTACTCATGTTCAAATTTTATTAATACCGAATTTAATTAGATTTAATTGTATTTATGAGTTTTCATTTTAATTTAGATAAAACAGCTGTTAGGCCTAAATAGTAAACCTGTGAATTTAGTCATCTAATCAAGGATTAAGTTACGAATAGTTGAAAGGGAATTATTACTGTATTTACAATGAACTCTTAGTCGAACAGTCGATTGTTATTAACCAAAGATTATTCAAGAGAGCTGTAATAGTGTTAGTTTTGTTTCACTTTGAAACTTCTTCTGACCTAATTTGTCAAAAGAACCATCCTTACAGTGTCATACATTGGATAATCAACATGCAAATAAAGAAACGTTCTGTAATGTGGTTCCGTGTTGCTTAGCAGCGTCCTTAGTGGTTGGAAAACATGGTGGTCACTGTGACCACGGACGATACGAGTTTACTTTGCCTCTGAGCTTTATAACTTCAAGATAGTCTGTGATGGTATGCGGTCTCGGGATCTACACAGTGAAGAGGAATGTCATTAAATTACTCAGGGCTTTTTGTACATGACTTACTCGTGGCTTTGTAATATGATTAATGTAGTTACACTTGTCAGCTTATATCGGAGCGTCAGTGTGAGCTAGTCACGTGTATGTTAACGTAATATGTAATAATTATAAAGTACTATATCAAACCTAACTGGTTGTGGTAGCATTTTGTTCATTAGCTGCAAAAAATATATATAGCTACGCTAAAAAGTAATGTTAAACTCAAACTTTCTGGTAAGTCTTAGTTTGACCCTAACTACTGTTTGACCCTAAACGTACTGTATAACATAACAAATTAGTTGGAGTCTTTAAAACAGTGAGATCTACTTTAAAATGTAATGTCGCAAGATTTACAATTGAGTGTGTAAACAATGAAATATAAACACAGAGTACAGAATCTTCTCCCTATTTTAACCTCAGCCCCCAAATGAATGAACGGTGAGATATATTTCATTTACTAAACATAGTATTAAAAAAATCAATCACACAAATTATAGGATATATTTTATACTACTCATTGTAAATTAATAGTGAGTTAGTGAAGTGGTATTTTCACAAACAATAAATTGTAATTAAAATTAAAGTTCTCCCTGGCAATACAAAAGTCAATGTTTTTCTTAACTTACTATAGCGTAACATCAAGTCCAAATGTTGGTTTACTGTACTATTCAATTTCGTCTAAACATTTCACCTACAATACTACGTATTATTGGCTATATATCACTCACATGAATAATAAAATTACAAAGTTTTAGTCGAGCAGCAAGAAAGGGTGTGATTGTAAAACAATGAGTATATTAAAATAATATTTGAAAAATGAAGGGAAATTATCAACTTAACATTAATACCCGCCGGTTTTTTGTGGTTGGTTATTACTTTTTCTGAAGGGATAGCTATTAATTACTTTAATTATTGTTCTAGAATTGTAATTACTTTTTGGCAAACCTCAACTGATCACACGTTGGGTCGGTTTATATACAATATATGTATTAGATAAACTATAGTGTCAAAGCAATTATTACTGTCATTATTAATTAAAATGTAATTTTAAGACCACAAAACTCATTTAACTATTAGATACGAATACAAACGTCTGTATTTATAATGAATTATCACTTATATTCTAAAGGTTGTGAGAATTCGTTGAATGGTGTGTTCTTTTGGTCTGTGCACATCCATACAGTTAGTCAGACAGCCATCGCCTCAAAATACACTGTTTTGGGTTGAGGAAGCAAAAAATAATTATTCCACAAATAACACAAATTCCAATATTTGACAAAAACAATATATTATGTGTAGGGTAGAAAGTATAAAGCAGATATTATTAAATTGTTAAAGATTTTCTTCTTCCAAGAACTTTCAAACTTAGGTTTTTAAAGTTCTTTAAAATTATCAATTAACTAATAAAACCCATCAATTTTAAAAGTGTTGAACTTTGAGAACATATGAGGCAGCGGGAGTTCACACTGACCATAAACAACCTCAATTACGACAGTAATTGTTTTTTAGCAATTATAAACCGAAGCTCTCTCTCTTACTTAATTTAACACAAATAATGTAAAGAGAGAACAATTTATTCCGTAGCTTCTGTATAATGGCTGTTTCGTCGAAAAACAACACAAATTGTATTTGAAGATGATGTATATTAAATGTTTTCCTACAATGTACAATTTAATTATTTGATCTATTTTTTATGTGTATAACAGTAGTGATACGCTGCAAATATTGATTTTATGCTTAGTAGACTTTCAATTTAACATTTTATTTTCCAACGTTTGTTAATGTAAATTTCATACTTGATTTTAAAAGCGTTGGAAATACTTTACGCTAAATTAATATATTTTCAGATCCTAAAGTAGGTTTATTTATTACTTAGGATTTAGTGAATATAGACTATTTCGATACTAGGTATATTTACTGTATATAATAAACCCGAGCAGAAAGAAAAACCGTAAAGAAAAAACACAACTAATTTCTTATTAAGTTTTTACATCATACATTGCTATTGTATAGAGTGTGTTCAATGTTTTTAATACTTTATCCTGGTGGATGCGGCATATAAAATGAACAGTTTTAATCACAAAATGGATTATAAAAGCAATTGTTTCAGAAAAAATCTTTAGGGCAAACGATAATGTGAAAGTGTAACTCCAAACGAACTGGACATCCACAATATGGTAGGATAACGTGTTGCGTTATTTAAGCAATTATTTTGTATAAGGACAACTTTTGATTATTATTCTTTTATTTCTATAAACCTTTTTTATTTATTTCCTTAATAACATGGATAAAAATTGTATTACACTAATTATAACTTGTATAAATCAGACTCATTTATAACAAATGACTTTGTAAAGGTTGAAGTAAACAAACCACATCGAGTTTTAATAATTATATATTAAGGAGATGAAAAACAATAAACCATTATATTTGTACCAAAATTTATTTTATACAGATTTAAACAATATTTAATTTGTATAATGTCTCCCAATGTATGCAGTATTATGAGCCAAAGCCGGATGAAATATAGTCATTCTAATAAAGCGACGCCTCTCACATCTGAAATACCACGTCTGAAAGGAGTATTTCATAAACTTGTAGCGGAGGTAATTTATTTTAAATAATGGTAACTTATTGACTTTTACAACGAAACGTTGAATACAATTACGTGTTTATAATATAAGTGGTATCAGGAAACTGAAAGTACTTTTTTCAAACTAAACATCCTAGTATTGGCCTTGGGTTGTTTGCTAAATGCAGTACACAAAGGTCAGCTTTATCCCTTTGTAGTTGGGTGCGTCCAGTTTCAAGAGGGCGAATCAGCAGTACCTCTTCACTGTCGAAAAACCATTAATCCCATTTATCAGATGTATGTTATCTTAAAAAGTAAATATAAATCATCCCATAAACAACGTCCCAAATAAAAGACGTTTTCCATAAAGTGTAATCGAAATTCATTCTTTGGTGATATATTGTAACGCCACACGTGGTCACGGGTTGAAAGGGTAGGATTCCCCTTTTTACATCCACCACCCACCCGGAGTCAGACATCAACACATTTTGAATATACTGAAGTGATAAATAATAGATTAATCTAAATTCCAACCCTTTTTTTATCAAACGTAAATTTGAGGGAAATTTAAATTGTTTCATTCCCTGTGAGAATAACATTGGGCAATTATCACGTTAACCATAACTAAATAATCCGTTTCGCAACAAAACTAATCCAAAATGTTATTTCATTCTGTATTTTTACTCTTTTCAGTGGTAATAGTTTCATGTTAATAAAAATAAATAATTTAGTGCAAAACACAAAATAATAAAATTATAGCTTTTAGGTTTTAAATCCTCCGAACCCAAGAGCTATAGCCATGAGAGTAATACAGAGTTGTACGGACCTAAAAAACTATAAACCGCATTTTTTGCATAAAAATCGTTAGAGCAATTTTGCTGGAAGACACTTGCTTAAAATATTATTTTATAGCAAATTAAAAATGGCTGTTACATTACAATACAATAACATCTTGGGATGGAATTAATATTAAACTATTGGGCCTAGTAAACATTTTCTATATAACATACAAATTAAATTATAGTCATAAAATATTCCTATCGTCTTGTATAAACAAATCGTACATTTAAGAGTAAATGGTACATTTTTCATCTTTACTAAATATTACTATAATAACAATTTGAAACTGGTTTAAAATTATATTTGTGTACAAATCAAACTATATATCCTGAATTAAACATAAATATTATATAACTATACTAAAAATACTGTATGAGATATTTTCAAAATTACGCTTGGCTCTCATTCTGTTACCCTTCTTAAACTCTATTTTACCGAATACCACTTAATATGAATAATATTATGTCCATCCATTTATAATTTATTCCTCTCATTATCAATTAAAAGGGAGAGTAATAAATGCAATTTGTATAATTTATCAATAACTGCTAATTCAAATCAACGTGACAAACTGATTTTCCTTAGATACTAAAAACCCTTTCCTTACTTAGCAGACAACGAACAATAGTTTTAGAATAAAGTGTCACTTCTAAATGCATTGCAGTACTTAAGGGTGTTTGGCCTCCAGGCTAGTCTGGCGGTGAGGAGCAGTAGTTCTACAAGTCGCCACCGCGCGCCGCTAGGAAGACAACTCGGGCAGTGCTGTGAGTGTGTGGTCTGGCTGGGGGGAGAGAGGAGCGCGTTCTCCCCATTTCTCCCCCTCCCACTACGCAGCACTGTCTTTCCGTCTACTCGTTCTTCGTCGGTCCGGGGCGCACGGCCCGCGGCTCGACTGGTTGACTAGGGTTGGGTTGCTTACTATTTTCCACTATTTTCCACTGGTGTGCCTTTCAATGTCGCCGACAACTCATCTTAAATATATGTTTATTTTGAGCGTTCACTTTATAGTTTTGATGAGTACATTTCTTGTAGCCTATACAGATGTTATCATTAAAATGTTTGACATAGTTGTGAGCAAATTTAAATACAGTGGAACTCGGATAGTTCGAATCTCAAGGGACCGCGGTAATAAAATTCGAACTATCCAAAAAATTGAATTTTAATTGTAGAGGTTAGAATTATCTAGGCCCAAATAAGCTAGGATAGCTTTACTGTATTAAAAACAAACGAGTTCGCACGCAGCACGCTGACGTGAGGGAAGTGAATTTCCACATAAAAAATTTTTAAAACTCAAAATCAGTGTAAATACAAACAGTTATTCCCATTTTTATTGAAATCTGAAAACATTGATATTTTGGCTGTTCTGATGCTCCTGGTTTCATTTACCTGCAATGCTGGGAATACAATTTTGCGCAATACAAGGTTAAGAGAGCGCAGTCAGGCTTGAAAGTAGGCGTGAGGTGGCTGGGGACGATAAAAGTAAGCCAAAAAATGAATAACAGGTTTTTCTAATGTAAAACCCCCATAAGTCAACGTACTGTGTTTAGTCGATACACATTTTCCTTAATAACTCTGTAAATAATGGTGCTAGAATGACGAGAGAGGGCTTAAAACATTCGCATCACTAATATACATCTTATTACATACATTAATTTTACATCGGGGGCTTTTCTAACCCTTTTTGGGCCCAAAAACTCAAAATTTGAAAGATTAATTCCCAAAAAAAGGGTTTAGAGTTTTCCGATTGTTTTGCCTAACGAACTTGTCCAACTGATTATAGAAACGTCCCTACCAAATTTGAAGTAAATCGGACAAAACATGCGACCGCTAGAGTGCATACACACATATATATATATAAAATTTTGAACGACCCCCCAATACGTGTTCAGGGGGTCACGTTAGGAACTTCTATGGTGGTCCCGGGTTTAAGTATTGCCGGGAAGGTCATGCTAATAGTTCACTTTCCATAGGAAATTCACTAATAACATTATTATTATATAAACATTAATTATAAATTAAAATGTTTTTTAATTTTAAGAATTAAAATTTAACAAATATATTTAATCATAATACATTGATTTTATTAATTTCTTAAAATACTGTATTAAATAAATGTACAGGGTGTCCCCGAACTATGCCATAACAATTTTTCCATAAATATACAATTGTGGGATATTTTACTCCAATCACGAACATCCTAACCTTTGTTATATGTAAGTTTTCGCTATTGTTGTAATTTAGAATCCGTTTGTTGTTAAAGCTAAAGAAGAATTTGTTACTTACTGTTACAAAGTAAAATTCAGGCACGATCAGGGGCGGATCCAGGGAGTCACATTGGGTGGGGGGAAATGCCCGGGGTTTTTTGGGGTGGGGGTGTATACAATACCCCTCAGGGGTGGGGGGTCCGGGAGTCCTCCCCCGGAAATTTGATAAAAATTCCATATCAATAATAATTTGATCGGCCGTAAAGAATAGCCGAACGCGGTTTATTGACCAATATGTGTGTTATCGGCCTAAAAAGACGACTGTCTTGAATTAATGGAACAAAATCAGCAATTTGACCGGTTTTTCGGATAAAAAATTGCAATTTGACCGCAATTCATGGTCGCCGTAACCTTTAAACCGAAAAGACAAGTAGGCCTAAACGTTGTTTATCGGCCAAGGAAAACCGCAATAGTTTATACCCAAACCGTAATTTAAAGGCGGCCACACACTACCGGACCTCTGCCCGAATAAGACATCGGATCGAGCAGGGAGCAAGGCACGAAGGTAGCTAAATTCACTCCGAACTTCTTCCCGATCAAGACCCCGAACAAGACATCGGATCGGAAAGATTGAGCGCGAAAACCACCGAGCGAGGTAAAAACGGTGGGGACGACTTTAGTTGCCGTTGTGCAATTCGGCAGTGTACTTGTCTGTTGATTTCACCCACTTCACCCATGTCACCCACCTCCCCATGATTTCACCCACTTCTCTCCAAGCGCCATTCCTCTTCACTTTGTGATAGTGAAGGATGGGTCAAGTCCCACAAAACTGGCCTGTTGTTGTACTCGTAAATAAACATCAAAGTTTTTTCCTCAGACCACTCCATCGTGCAGACTACTTTACATAAACTAGTGAACTGGAAACTAAAATGATACAGTCAAGACCGCAACCCTCACCGTCGTCGTATCACTAGCAGCGGGGCTCGTGACGGCGCTCGGAGCAGCGTATGGAGCTACCACACACTACCGAACCCCGAACCAGACCCTGAACAAGACATCGGACCGATCTTTCTTTGATCTTTCCTCAAAAAACCGCCTCGAGAGCGCTCGGTCTGATGTCTGGTCCGAAGTCTTGTTCGATGTCTGGTTCGGAGGCCCCACTAACTACAGGATTTTCTCCCTTCGACCCCAAATCCTGCTCGGTCCAATGTTTTGTTCGGGAAAAAGTCCGGTAGTGTGTGGCCGTCTTAAAGGCTAACACGCCAGTGGAAGTACCAAAGTATGTAATTTTCGAAGTCGAAGATTTTACCAAAACTAAGATCGAAACACATTTTATCGGCCTAAAATAGCAATATATTCTCATTTTGCCGTCTAAAACGTCAATCGAGCCACATTTTAGCCTGAAAACGGTCAAACTGGGTTTTTAGAGACATTTACCGACCGGGCATGTGTAGTTATCAGCCAAAATCGGTAATTTTTTGCGATCATTTTACAGCATATTACCATTAACTATATACAGGAGTCATAAATACGACCACAAATTTTGTTATTGGCCAAAAATTGAGTACAAACCATATTTTATGCCGGAAATGTACTTAATCGCTCAAAAACGGCAATCGGACCGCATTTTCTCGGTAATATATAAATCCGGGTCGTGTTTTATATACCAAAACCGACGTCCGAAACGCATTTTAGGCCGTGTTTTATCGGTAAAAACATAAATTTTGCCTTAACATGGTGTTAAAGAACACCGAAATGACTGAATTTTTTGGTATAGTAGACCACGTTTTTATATAAACACGTGCACATAAGTAAAATGTAATGTCTCCCTTAATTATGAACATAAATGAATAAAACTTGGCATGCAGCTTCGACTGGTTAAGTTGTATTGACAATTGCATAAAAACACATATTTTTTGTGTTCCTTGTTGCAGCATACCTGCGTAATCAGCTTTCAATGTTATTGTTCTGGAGAATAAATAAAATGCTATATATGCCTGAAGCGGCAAGCGAACAGCATATTATCCACGGAAATAGCAAAACAAAATAGGCAATTTCACAGCATTATATTTGCCGAAAACAACCGTTCCTCGCATTCTAAAGTCCAAAATCGACGGCCACAACTTGGTGTTTATTAACAGAAAATGACGACAGAGCCTCAATATATGCCAACATTCACAATCTAACCGTGATTAATCGTAACAATTGACAATCGGACCACATTTTCCCAGCAAAAAAAATGAAGCCCAATCCTGTTTTATAGGCCCGAACGACTACCGGAACGTATACTTTACGAATACAATCGGCGATTCGACCACGTTCTATCACCAATGAGCGCCTATTTTTACTATTTACTGATTTTAAAACATATATACTCAAATCAAAAATATATAATGCTTGGAAAATAAATGGATTGTATGGTTCTCTTTATTTATTTATAACAAATATTAAAAAGTTATCAGTAAGGCTTCAAGAAATATGTTTCAATATCAGTAGTTAAAGCATTTACTATGTCTGTTCAAGTCTTCTCTGTTATTAATTTGGTTGATTAATAGATTTTAATATAGTACATTTTCAGTGAAAAATCCTCAAATATGTTATCTTTGTTTACTCCAAACTAAATTGAGATGGAGTTGGAAATGCTTAGGCCTACTTATAGCAATACAAAACGAGTTCGCACGCAGCACGCTGACGTGAGGGAAGTGAATTTCCACATACAAAACTTTAAAAACTCAAAACCAGTGTAAAAACATACATTTATTCAAATTTTATTGAAATCTGAAAACATTGATTTTTTGTCTGTTCTGATGTTCCTGGTTTGATTTACCTGCAATGCTAGGAATACAATTTTGCGCATTATAAGGTCTGGAGAAGGTCCAGTCGGGCTATAAAGTAGGCGCCATGTTGCTGGGGATGATACAGATACACCAACAAATGAATCTAATGAATGTAATGAATCTAAATGAATGCTTTCTAATAAATAAATATTTGTGCTAAAATTATGGGAGTGGGTTTAGGTCTACATTTTCTGGCTTTTTGTCATATAATGTAATATGCATTAATTTTACATCCCGGTTTCTTTTAACCGTTTTTGGGAGCTAAAAAAAACAACATTTGTAATTTTTATATCCTTCAAAAATGGAAGTTAGGGTCTTTCTGATTGCTTTGCAAAATTAACTTGTCCAACTGATTATAGAAAAGAATGTCTCCACGAAATTTGAATTAAATCGTAAATTTACACTTTCCTATCACTTAGTTAAATACATCTTCAGAAGAAGCTGAATATTCAGTTACATGACAGGTAGACCTTAGCCTATAACTTGTTTCACACAACAATGTTTCACTCGCAATTGCTTTTCTATTTCTTGTATGCCTATATTTCTTACAAGGTATTAATTTCTACGGTTGCAGTAATACCATAATACTCTGAAAACTGAAAAACGCGGACACGCGGTACTCGTGTTGAGCGAGTGGCGGTATTCGTGGAGGGTGTGGCTGGAGGGAGTGTAGGGGGCGGTGCGACCTTGGACTACGCGCTCGTGCGTGGGGCGCGCGCGTGGTGGCGCTGTGCGTGTGAGTTTGTGTTAGTGAGGTGTAGTGCGGCTGGCCTACTGTGCCCCGGAAGGCAATTTCCAAGAACAAAAGGAGCAGGTCATAGACCAAACGAAAAAAGATATAAACTTCAAACAAATTCTAACATTTATATCATTCTGACCCGCACAACTTAATCTATTATTTATACCACAAAATTGTATTAATATATTTTTAATAAAGTATTAAAGTAAAAATATATTTCTGATTTTTTATATTTTGAAATGAAATTATATTAGTTATAATAACCTGAATTTATCCAACACAACTGCAAATTTTCATTGGAATCGGACCAACGGTTTTCTTACTGACCTTCTCCCAACATTTGTCAAAATCTCTACTTTTAAGACCCATAACTCACTTAATAGTAATGCGAATTATTTAATATATATCCATTTTGTTTCCTAATTTTTATCCTGATGTGAAAAAAATAATATATTACAAATTAATTTGTTGACCAAACACCCTTAAAAAGGGTTAATGCAATTGCAACATACCTAACATTAAAACGAGTTCGCACGCAGCACGCTGATGTGAGGGAAGTGAATTTCCACAGACAAAACTTTTAAAAGTCAAAACCAGTGTAAAAACAAAATTTTATTGAAATCTGGAAACATTGATTTTTTGGCTGTTCTGATGCTCCTGGTTTCATTTACCTGCAATGCTATGAATACATTTTGCGCATGATAAGGTTAGGAGAAGGTCCAGTGAGGCTTTAAATTAGGCGCGAGATTGTTGGGGATGATACAAATAATCAGGATAAATAAAATAGTCTTACAACACTATAACAACAACACTTACTTATTTACACTTACACTGTACTTACATACAAGACGGTAAAATATACATAAAAGATGGTACAAGGCGATCGATTTCAACCATTTACACCGGTCATCATCAGGCCCAGTCAGAGAATGACAGAAACAAACATACATCTTTACATCTCACACATCTACATCTTTACATCTTTACATCTGTATACATCTTTTGTGGATATTTTACCGCCTTGTAAGTAAGTACAGTATAAGAGTAAATATACTTATAGTGTTGTGAGACGTTATTTATCATGTTTAATTGTAACAACACGTATCATGCTAATAAAGAAATTATTTATGATACAAATACACCAACAAATGAATTACATGCTTTTCTAATGTAAAAACCCCATAAGAGAACGTACTGTGTTTAGCTGATATACATTTTCTTTAATAACTTGGTAAATATTTATGCTAGAATAACGAGAGAGGGCTTAAAACTTTCGCTTCACTAATTCCCATCTTAATACATGCATTAATTTTACGTCCGGGGCTTTTCTGACCCTTTTTGGGCCCAAAAACTCAAAATTTGAAAGAAAACTCCCAAAAAGGGGTTTAGAGTTTTCTGATTGTTTTGCCAAACGAACTTGTCCAACTGATTATAGAAAGGAACGTCCCTACCAAATTTGAAGTAAAACGGACAAAAAATACGCCCACTAGAGTGCGTACACACACACACACACACACACACACACACACACACACACACACACAAACACACACACACACATATATATATATATATATATATATATATATATATATATATATATATATAATTTTGAACGACCTCCCGAAACGTGTTCAGGGGGTCACGTTAGGAACATTTATGGTGGTCCTGGGCTTAAGTTTCACCATGCAGGTCATGCTAATAGTTCACTTTCCAAAGGAAATTCACTAATAAGTGAATGAGGTTTGCAACCGAACATTTTATGAGGTGTATAGATACAGCCTACTGATTGCAGTGGAGTTTGGAAGTGTATGTGCTCAATTTTTTGTATCCTTTTCATTGACTACACCAAAAATAAACATCAGCAAGCTTAGCAATCAATGAGAGAATTGCTATATATTTAATTCTTTATTTATAGCCCGTGTAAATATGTTCAGAAATGTTACAGACGCTGCATTGCTAATGAATTATGAATATTCATAGCCAGGCGATGAAAGTCAGCTGAAGTAAATTACAAGGAAAAGATGATAATTATTAATCCTTTTTACATAGTTGATCTTATAACAGCGTTTATGTGTTATCATAAACCTGTTTATTATAAATAGTGCGTACATCAAGGGTTTTCTATAATATTTATTATTCACTCAACTTAAAACAATGGAATATTCTTATCATTATGATATAACAGTAGTTTCTGTATGTGAACATGTCTTAAGTCGGAGTTTGACGTTTTTATACTATTAATACATGTTCAAACACTATTAAAATTATAAAATATATAAAACATTTGCAACAATTTAAAATTCACCTCTTTTCTTCAAAATATAATATCATCAAGCCCTGAGTAATTTTATTTGAATTACGTTGTTTGTCTAAGTTTACACTAAACAAAATCGTTGTGCTATTGTAAAGTGACAGCACTCTGACATTAATATTTAATTTATTATATTTATTATTAAATATTGTTAAACAGAACATATCTAACTTCTTAAATACCACTATTCAAATTGTATAAAATGTACATCAAATGTATTGTCTTGTAGAAATAGGACATAAAGTTTATACATATATTGCACTTTGCAGCGTAAATATCTATAAAATGCATGATTAGCTAAACTTAGTGAGGCACTTAATAAAGGAAGTACGATTAGAAAATAATGCTTAATGTAACGTTTGATTTCATATAAAGCCCAAAGTTGTGTGTTTGCATATTTCAAGATCAACCTATATCAATAACTGTTTTAAATTAAAATAAAATAATCATTTTTATTCATATATTACATCACATTTAAAATTTGAAAAAGAATTTTTGTGTGATTTCTAGCTGTTTAATGTAAAATATATACTAATGTATAATGAGGAATGTATTTATTTTTCAAAAGAGAACGTAGGTAGTCTGTTTTTACTTTAACATAATTAATGATAATACTAACATGTAAATATTGAAACAGGTTCATGCCAAACCCTTTAGAATAAAATAAAATAATGTTATTTTATAAAAATCAATGTGCTTAAGAAGCAGGTTTGAGGTATTATGAGGCACTTTCCTCATTACGTCAATATTAAACGAGCATTAAAAATAACATATCAGTTGTAACGATCATATCAATAACAGTCAATGTTTAATGGTGATGAGTCATGAACGACTTTAAACTAACAACATCAAAATTGTTAATTTAAGATCGATCTTGCATTTATTCACATTAAATAGTTATTCCTATGATTCATAATAAACAAGGGTTATTCTTGATCAATTACTGGAAATACCTAATTTACAAAATATTACAGTGTAAAAGACTGACATTTGAAGACTTTATTTTGAGAGACGAGATAAAAGAGACTGTGCATATGTATTACATATGTAAAGGTATTAAAACATATATTGATTACATATATATTGATACATATATTGTATTAAAACATATTGGATATTAAAATATTCATTAGAAAATTTCAAAATTCAAAAAGTGTCTTTTTGCTAAAGACTTTTTACGCCTGCTTGCAAAATAGACCAAAAAATATTTTCAATGGGTTGGTTTAAACATTGTTGTTAGTTTAGTTTTGAACATGGAATCCCAGTTTAGGGTCACTTAAAGCCACATGTTGTATCCACAAAATCGAAGTTAAATGTTATTAAATGTTTACAAGTTTGTTCATTGGGCTCAAATTGTTTATAAAAATTAACCAAACTACTTTCAATGGTTTTATAACTAAAAAATAAGTATAGTCTACATATTTAACAAAATGTCATTTTATTTCGTCTGCTAACGTAGGTATTATTGAATTGAATTAAATTGAAGTATTATTGAATACGTAGGTATTCAATGCTAATATGATAGGAACGTAATTCTTATTTTTTTTATCCCTTGTATTACAATTTCTTACCAGAGGTGTGCCCAGTTTCACCCGAACTACAGTTTACTGAATTATATCAATCGTCTTACCTTCACAACCTTGTGTGATTAATTTTACCTTCGCATTTTTACCATCAACAACCAATGTCAAAAACCAATGTTTTTTTTCTTTTTTTTCTATCTTAAATTGTATTTGTGTCTTTAATCATGATCTTTTATTTACTCATATACAAATCACACTTTATTGAGTATAATGGCTGTCATCGTTTTTACAAACAGCTTTTGAGTCAATTTTACACAAAAGTCAAAACACTACCTAGAAAACAACAGTTCCAGCGTTGAACCGCTAGAGTGCTACCCTGCTGTACTCTTTTCTGGGACCAACGATTTATCAAAGGAAAAGCATCTATTTCTGGCTCCAATTATGCACAAGAGTAAACTAAAAAAAAAAAAAAAAAAAACTAAAATATAAAAGAACATGTAGAATACATAAAAATTAATTGAACTTTGCTGACACTTTTATCCTACTGACAGCATTGTAAACTATATTTCTACTCAGCATAGAATTTGTTTTCCTTATTGCTTGTAAATCTCAATCCAAAGACTTTAATTTAATTGAAAATAGTTGACTGCTTTCTTTACAAAAAGAACCTTACTTCCCTCAGCTGTTGAATTGAGTTTGGATGCAAAGTAAGGAACACACACACATGGCTCGTTAAACAAAATTATCAACAAAATGGCCAAAGAAAACTGTGTTTTTTGCCAACTGCAAACTTATAACTAAGTAAACTTAAGGTATCGCATTTTTTCATCGTCCTTGGCCTAAGGGAAATCTAGTGACCTCTCTACATTCAGTAGTTTACTCTGAATAGGTGGTGACACGTTCCTTATACATGAGGATGGCAAACAAATTAAAAAAAATAGTGTTCTTTGCCAATAATTTTAAACTTATAACTGATTAAATGTATGATATTGTATTTTTCCATCGTCCTTTGGGTAAGGGAAATCTATTGACACCAACCTGTCACTATAAGTTCGGTGGTTTACTCTGGATAGGTGGTTACACGTCGCCACTACACGCTATTATTATATGGGATCCCGAGTTTTTTTTAAACATTGTATATAGTTTACTGTACCTCAATTTATGAATTTAAAACTGAGTACGGAAAAAATATAGCTAAAGATCCCAAACATAAAACATGATTCTATCATGCAGGTATCAGTGATTAAAGACACATGGGTTGAGCTCCCACTCCAAAAGAACTTTAAAAGGGTTGATTTATTGGTATGGAAATTGACGTAACCTGGGGCAAGCAGAGATAACTTTGTAAAGGAGGCTTCATCGCTTATTTACCCGAGCCATAGTGGTGTGATATGATGGAACTGCTTCCTTGGTTGGAAAAACAACAGAATACAAATATAAAAATAACAATAATTTCATAGTCTGGCACTGTATAACCATAGATAATAATTTTAAAAGTTTCGGATTTCTGTTTGGAAATGTACTATATTAAGTAATTAGCAGGATTTGGATTTTGGTTTTACTATTAATATTATAACGATGTCAGTGATGTTGTGTAGAGAATATTCTAATCAACAATAAATACACTTAGCTTATTCAGTATGATACTTGTATACTGAAACGAGGTATCATGTAGTTGCGTAGTTAGATTACTGATAAAAAAAGGATGTTTAAAGAATATTTACCAAACAAAGAACATAAAGCAATTAGGTCACTAAAAACAGTGAAAACCGGGTAAAACTGCCACCTGACAAAGGAAAGAGGTTAAGAAAACTGACTAAACAGCAGAATGTAAATGCCATTAAAATAATTCTTCCCTGTCAAGGAATAAACAGACACATTAACCTCTCATTACCCCCATCATCAAATACATGTATGTTAACACATATCAAAACACATACCATCACATACCAACACATACATATGAATTACGTCAAATAACATCAAAAATACTCCCACACCATACCTTCACATATCACATATCAATACCATCAGTAACACTTCCTAGGTGAACCCGTGCATTTCGCACGAATATTAAATTTCAAATTTTACTTTTTTAAGTAATTGTATTCAGTATCAAAACAAATCAGTTGAAGATAAGTAATGATAACAAATCAAAATAAGTAAATGAAAACATGTTTATATTAATTAAACCGAAATGCACTGTTTACAAGATAGCTTTAAAAACGACATTAATTGTTTGGATTACATTTTCGCTAGTTTTTTATGAAGTTTAATTTTAAATATATTAAGTTTACTTATTAAAAAATTACTGTGTTTTTATATTTTACTATTCCCAGCTGAGTGTAAATTTTAATGTTAATTTTCTTTTGTTTACTTTCATTGTCCTAAAAAAGATACTATGTTGTTGTACACTTCAAGATGTAAGTTTTACTTTTCCTTTAACTGTTGGTCCTCCGATTATTCCCCATGATAATCTATATATAAATGTTAAATTTTAAGCATAAAGAAAACTTATTTTAGTATATAGATTGATGTATTCTTGCTGATTATTGTCAGTAACGTATTAACAGCTGTAATTCAAATAACATTATTCCCCATGTTAATCTTATGGGCAGCAAAAAACTTTCAGGGCGGCCCGTGCCCTTGAGATCGATAATATCGAACAAACAAAAACCTTCATGCACAACTAAGAATCAGGAGGGATATTATGATACCTCAATCGGCAAAATTGTTTCGGAAATAACGGAGGAGTTCTAACAAAAATCCCCTTAGCTTATTGGTATATAAGGTTTAGCAGCTGGGCTTTATTTTTAGTGGAAAAACAAACAAAACATCTAAGATTTTTGAATTGGAAATCATAAATGTTTCACGCTTTTAGTTTGTTGCGCTTTTTTTAGTTCCATAGCCTAATTCGAATATCTAAAGCCAGTTTGCACATCTGCTCACCTAGACGCGCGTTTTAGTGTATAATATGTCGGGATAAATCTTAAAAAAGTCTTATTGTTTACAAGGTTTGCATGTAGCATATGATTAGTACACATATAATAAAATAGATCGATTTTATAAATATAAAATTTGAAGTAGGAAGAAAATTGATTTTATTTATATAGATAGGTGAATTCTTGCTGATTACCTGTCCATAATGTAATAAAAGCTGCGATTTAAATAAAATTATTCTTCATGTTAATCTTAAGGGCAAACAAAAACTTTCAGGGCCATATAAATATAAAATTTGAATTATAAATAAAATTGATTTTATTTATATAATTAGATGTATTCTTGCTGATTACCTGCCCATAATATACCAACAGCTGCAATTATTTTGATGGAAAAACAAACGAAAATCTGGTTTTTAAATTGGAAATTTTTAATGTTACGCGATCTCAGTTTTTGAAATTTTTTGAGTTCTATGACTTAATCGAAAATCTAAAGCCAGTTTGCACATCAACACGTGTGAAGTTCACTAGAAGTGCGTTTTAGTGGATAATATGTGGGGTAAATCTTAAAACAAAAAAGCTTTATTGTTTACAAAGTTTGCATGTAGCGTATTAATAATATAGATAAAAAACTCCCACCTATTACTCTTCAATCAAAATTATCCCATCAATAAAACCCCCACCATTTAACTTTTCTTTTAAAAGAAGAAATTCATAACAATTCTACACCTACCATTAACCTTTAAAATACTTTAAAAATAAACATATAAATTTCTTCTCGTTTAATAACTACTACCGTGGATTTGAATTAAAATATTTAAGACTTGTTGAATAAGTTTGGCCCAAATAAAAATATATCTTGAAAAGTACCAAATTTGTAACATCAAAAATGTCTTCCTAAAATTCAAAAGCCTATAAGACCACCACGAGATAGGCAATTGCGTCAAGAATTGGACCTCCAACTAAATGGAATTTCGCCTTTGCTGATAAACATGGAAATGAAATACATCATATTAAGCTTGTGTACAACCTTTGTTTTCATTTGGAACTATAGGATGGTTTGGTTGTTATAAAAGGAACCGTTTTAAATTATTTTCTTATAGTTTAAATAAGTACAGGCCTACAAAGTAGGATTTAATCTAGTTAAAATATATCAACACAGGAAATTACGGCAGATCACACCTCAGAACAATGTGTACTCAAGGCTTAGACCTCCTCACAGTAGCATTAACTTTCATTTCACTTAGGTAGTTAACAAACGGATAGACGCGTTAATTATTAATCAATAATGATTTACATAAACGATTATTTGTTTTATTTTTGCCAGCTCCTCAAAATATGGCCATAAGACATGGTTAAAAGTTTACTGTATTGATATACCACAATCTAAATAACTACGTAAGACCACTTTGGCGCGATGCCACCTTTGCTATGAGGTTCAAAAATCAAGGTACGCTATTGTTTGGCTCAAACACAGAAAAATTAGGAGACATTTTTAAAAGAAGGATTGCGGAGGCAGAAACTATTCTGAGGAGAATTGATTGTGACAGTCGTATTTTCATGCAAATGCTATTTCAGAATAACTTAGTATTGGTAACCTGTTTTCCTTGCTTTGATTTTTTTCATAAAAAATTGAAAGACGAAAAATAAATAATTATACGACTTCTTTTATTTATTTACGCTAGGATCAAACTTTTAAATCGTATATACATACAATTTGAGTGAGGATGGCTTGTATAAGAATACAGAGAACATATCACATATTAATAATCGTATTTTTTAGTTTATGTGGGCAAGGCCGTGACAAGCAGCTATATATATATATATATATATATATACATATTTTGATTAATTTTGATAAAACACTATGATCAGATGTTTAAAATGAATAAATTGGTTTTCTATTTAATTTACCTATGTCTATGGTGTGACATAACCCAGTACATAAAAGGGTTACGCTTTGTTAATAATTATATAACCCCCACTATATAAAAGTATTAGGTATGAGGAGAATTTTGTGAATATTAGTATAAGTTCAATTAATTAATACTGCATACTAATATATTTTACTAAATTACTGTTTAAGAAACATACTATGTTGCAGTTGTATATATGTTGCATATGCAACTAAAGCATAATTCAAGGTGAAAATTATTGAATCATTAGTGTACGGTTCGTAAAATCTTTCGTTTAGGCCTTTTTACTAAGTAAGACAGAATGATTATGTACCCAGGATTCTTACATAACATACCAATGGACAAAGAGAGCTATATCCTATCTCGAACCATTTCTATATTTCTGCACTCTTTGGCAGTATAATACAACAAGTTTGTAATGTTTTGTTGAGTTGAAAAATAGGCAATTTTATATAATATATGATACCATATTATTGAGTTGTGTTTTATGTTAATAAAACAGACATTATAAATGGTTAAATTATATTATTTTTACTAAATATGTTTATGTAAGGCTAAATTGCTTACGTACACCAGCTGAATTTGGAGAAAACACTTTTAGAACATGTTTCAATGCAATTGCATCATCATCAGCTAGTGTAAAACGAAGTTGATTGAGTTTCGTCAAAGATCATTGGCTTCGTCAAAATGAATTGCAAACACAATACAGTACATTATATGTAAGTAGAGGAGAAATACGGGTTTAACCCCAGAATCGGCGCTTTTTTCCCATGTTATTCTTATGGGGATCAGTTTTTGAGCCGACGCCCGATCCTACCCTACACAAATTTTCTTTTTGGCCCCTGCCTTATTTTCCCCCATTTAAAATTTGCATTAATTTTAATACATCCTTTGCAGAAATCCACGAGTTCAAAAATAACTCCACACTAAATAAACAACACATGTAAACAACTTAGAAGTTATTGTATAGTAGTGGGTAAAGGAGAAAGAGGCCCCACAATCGGCGCTTTTTCCCCATGTTATTCTTATGGGGAGCCGTTTTTGAGCCGACGCCAGCTCCCGCCTATAGAGCTCCCGCGCGTTGGCCAATACTAATGTCCAACCCTTGCCTATATTAAATATATTGTCCCCATCCCCATCCCTCCTCTATATTTTTAAAAATTAATTTTCAAATTCTAAAAAACTATCTTTGGTGTTTACTGTCCGATTTGTCTGCAATTTGGATATGTTATTGTCCTAGGCAAGTGTTTTAATAAATTTCACTTACATTTCCCAAATTCACTATTACGGTTGAATTGCCAACTATTTACTGACCTTTGCACCCTAATTTCCGTTTTGACTCTTGCCATATTTTGACCCTAAAATTCATTTTAATACATCCTTTGCAGAAATCCACGAGTTCTGGCTACTTGGAAACCCGAGCCATTTGACATATAATAAATCACCCTTCCTCCTAATTACCTTCTCTACCAAATACATGTCTTTATATTTAGTCTTTAACAATTCTTCTGTATAAAATCCTCCTTTGATTATATTGCCATTCTCATCTTTCAAAATATAAGTCACAGGCTTTGTTTTCTTAACTTCTGCTATTGTAAAAAGCTCTCCCGTCCAGTTAGGGGTATATCCTTTACTAAATACATGTTTATATTTAGATATCCTTACACTATCCCCCACCTTATATTTTGGCTTTTTAACTTGTACTTTAGATGCTAACCTTTCGTGTACATCTTTAGAGTTCTTAGCACTTACTTGGTTAGGTTTCATCCCTATGGATCTATGTACTTTATTATTATATATCCTTATTAACTTTGGAAGTAAATCCAACCACTTGTAACTCCCTTGTGCACTAAACTCTCTATACAACCAATTCTTTAAAGTTCTCTGGAACCTTTCCACAATAGCTGCCTTAGTTGTAGAGTAAGTGTGGTAGTGATTAATATTTAGAATTTTCATTAGTTTGGTAAAATGTTCATTAAAAAATTCTTTTCCGTTATCAGATTGAATATTTTTAACTCCCTTTGGGAGAATAGTTTTTATAGCTTCTGTGACTACTAATCCAGTTTTATTCTTTAGTGGAGCAGCATAAGCTTTTTTAGAAAATGTGTCTATTAAAGTTAAAATATATTTATTTCCAGAATTCTCTCTAGCATAATTCCGCATATCTATTAAATCGATTTGAACAGTTTCGTTTATACCCAACACCTTAAAAGACCTTCTAACAAAGTTCTTTCTCGCGGGCTTATGCAATTCGTAAGCAATTTTTTCCATTTTTTATTCTTTATTTTTAATGTTAACGTATCTGCCAGTCTCTGTCGTTTCAAAAACACCTCCATTGCTACCAACTAACATACCATCACTCATTCTTTGATATACATAGTTTTTTGGCAAATATGCCCCTCCATCTAAAGTCTTAAATCCGCTTAAAGATGTAGGGTCTGCAACCAACAATTTAGGATTGTACATCATCAAATCGATTTCATTATTGTCTTGCATAAATTTATTAGTTTTATTGTTAAACCTTAATGCGTGTGATTTTAAACAAATATCAAATTTAATATTGTCTTGTCTAAAAGTTTTATTATTATCGTCATACCTCAAAACCTGCGACATTAAACAAACATCACTCCTATCTTTGCCTTCAGGTATATTCTTTATTAATTTGTCCTCTGCATCCCACACATCGCCATCTAATGTTAATACATTATAATATTTATCCCCCTGTTTTATTATGCTTTTCTCACCCTTTGTTAATATTTGCTTAACAACAGCCACATCATTTGGCAATATCCCAGGTAAAATGTTTGTTAATTGCTTATTTTTACCATCAAATTTAAGACCGTCTAAAGTCACAGTCTGATGTTTTGTAACACAATCGTTCTCATCAACAGCGGGTTTAACACGAACTAGCCTTTTATTATTAAAATCCCAAAAGTTTAGATCCATTTTTGGTACTTGAGAGACGTTTACAACATCATCGCTTTCTTTACCAGCCAACAAATTACTAATCTTTCGCTTTTTGGCATTCCAAACATTTCCCTCCGATTCCAAAAATTCATAATTATTATTGTCTTGTACAAAGACACCATCTTTTCTTATTAAAGTTTGCTCTAATGTGGGCACATCGGTTGAGCATTCACCTCGTTTAACATTAGTAATTTTGCGTTTATTAGCGTTCCAATTATTATTCTTGGATTCTAAAAACTTATATTTAGTATTACCTTGTACAAAAGCATCACCTTTCCTGGTTAACGTCTGCCCCAAAGTCGATACATCGTCAGTAAACTCCCCACCCTTAACATTACTAATTTTATAATTTAAAGCATTCCAACAATCATCTTTTAGATTTAAAGTAGTTTCTTTAAAACTTCTAGCTTCTGGTTTACTATACGGGTTATATACGCGATAAAATTTATCTATCATATTTTTATTTAATAAACAATTCCACTTTCCCTCAATTCTTCTATGATAGAATCTATCTCATTATCCACTCCAGAATTTCCCGCCAATCGGCTTAACCAAAGCAGTCTTAACCTATCTACAAGCTCATTAGGATCGTCCCAATAAACATAGTCTATTTTATTACCAGTTACCTGCCTTAAACCTTCACCAACAGTCTTAAACAGGGGTTTAATTATATTAAGATATTTAGTGTGTTTATTACTTGACATCGCCGCACCCGGTTTATAACCCTTTAAATGTGCATTTGTAGCTTCCAAAATCTCTTTATAATTTTGCAAATCAGCCTGACTATAGTTTACGGGTTCTTTTAAAGTTAACAATTCCCACAATCCCTTTGTCCCTTTATAAATTTTTTCTCCAACTGTAACATCATCATTGGCAATTTGAACTTCCTGATTCCCAATAAAAAATTTATTTCCTTCTCGCCTAATACCATATGTGGTATCTGTCATACTACTTCTACTAAGGTAATTTCCTAAATAGTCTGATGCTAAAAGACCAAAATCTAATTTGTGTGGTGTTATTTGTGTTATTCTTGGTATTCTAGACGGGGTCTTTTCTAAAATCATTGGGAGAACTGGCCTCTCTGTTTTTGTGGCTAAATTTTTTAATTCTTGCAAAGGCTCTATTAAAGGTTGGAATGTTTGGAACCTCTCTTCAGCCTCTAGAAATTTACCACGTTTTAACGCCCTATATTTTTCTCTTATTTGTTTTGCAGACTCTACCAATTCTTGTTGAATATTTGTTTTCATTTTATTTACATTTTATTTATCTCATTTGACAAAGGATTATACTCAAACACCTTATCGTGTATTATTAGGCAATATGCAGATGTGTTTGAAGGGACGTTTTCTGCAGTTTCAATTTCTAATTTAATATCTACAACCCCCTCTTTGATTGATTCATTCTGCCTAGAACAATCTATTACAATTAGAGGATATTTATTTATAAAGTCAGCTCTGTTAAACATAGGATCGGGGACGGTGTTGTAGTAACTCTCCCTAAACCTCACAAACATCTCATAAGCTTTAGAAGCATCTCCATTTTCAAAGTCGAGATTTAAATCACTATAAGGATAATATTCAGAGTTTAAAAACACTTTGATATTTTTCAATTTACAGTGATCAAATTCATCAGTTCTTTTTCGTGCACTGTTGTCCCTACCTGTTTGGAAACCAAATATAACATACCTGGGCTTCTCCAAACTCGATGACGTCTTAACTGACCATGTGTGTCTCTTGGTTTCGGGGTATGATGGGAGTTCGTGTAGCTCCAAACTTCTAAATGCAATTTGCAAATTTTTATTTTGCAATAACATCTTTTGTAATTGAAGCTTCTCCCCATCAGATGGTACCACGTGCGGCATCACCCACTGAATCGATTTAAGTGTAATTTTAGGAATAGGATCGACACCAGTTGGAGCATTAGATGTTGTTAATATACAATTTAAGTCGTTTTTGGATCTTTTCAACACCAATTCTTGTTTAACATTTACTAAAACCTTATTAAAATCCTCAAACACACCCATTAACAGCTCTAACGGGACACAAGTACTAAACTTGCCGCTTTTATGGAACTCCTTTAAATTTTCATCAGAATCAAATGCTGCATTTGACAATTTAGTTGTTTTATTGTAAGAGCACAATATTTTCATAAGACTGGAAATTCCCGGATTTCTTACAATATCTATTTCTTTACCAGCAACTTCGTATCTAATTTCGTCAAATAAGAATGCAAATGCATTATTTATAAAATGTCCTTTATCATGATTCTCTATTTCTCCTTTAATATACAAATAACTCCTACATGGGAGTGTTAGTAAATCTTGATTATTTATGCATATTCGAATTTCATCGGAATTATTTATTGCTAAAGTGTTGTGTGGAACATAGGAGTGATTTGTAATTTTAACCAGGCTATCATCGTATTGGAATTTTCCTGCAACGTCTAGAAAATCTTCCATTTTTATTAATAGAAAATTTTAACTTCAACCCAATTGATCGCAGAAACCTGGCATTTTGCACACTCAGCCCGTTCTTGTAAATTCTCATATCTTTTTTATATGACAAGTAATTGTAGTTTCTTCTTTATTAAAGTCAATTGGTTTGTCGTGTTGATCTGCAAATGTAATGCTAACAACATCTAAACTTCTCTTATTTACAGGGAAGTATATAATATTTCTGGGAACCTCAATAATCTTGTAGCCCGGAGGAGCTTCTGGGTAAAAACTATGTATGGTGTGTGATTTGTCACCATTTAAATAAGACCCATTCGCAATATTACATTTTACTCTAATCACATTTACATTATTTATGTTGATTTTATTTACGGATTTAAACGCAATATCTGGAGTAGAAAATCCTTTAAATCCCAATAATTCAGACCCTAAACACGGTTTTGTAAAATCAAACACATGGCCAGAATGTAATGTGGCTTTCATAGTTTTATTATCGGCTATAAGTACAAAATCTGGGAGTTGCTTTTGAATTTCCTTCGCAAGCTCAAACACCTCGTATGTACCTTCAGCAATTTCAATTACATTTGGAGCTTTGTGATCGTAATAATACACATCCTCACCCTCGTCTATAGTTAATTTTGTGTCTTTAAGTTTATTTAATTTTGGAACTAGCCCTTTGTAAAATATAAGTTTGACTTTTGTATTAATTAATGCTACTTTATTTTGTATAATAACTTCAACTTTACCATCTAATGCCCGGTTTAATTCGTCAATTGTGACCTCCCCTTTTGGGGTTGTAATTTTGTGCATTTTGTAATATGTCAAAGTATTTAGAGGTTTTTTAACATTAAATATAGAATTATAACTTTGAAAATCTACCAGTCCAATTACATAATCACCATTTAATTCTATAGGAGGAAAGAACACCGACTTTAACTCTGGCTCTGTACCTGTGAATGTTATAGTAAATGAATCCATTTTTATAAACTAAAATTTTTCAGAAATGATAAACATAAAATTCCACAAATGGAACTGTTTAAATCTTGTATTTGATCAGTTGTATAGTAGATTTTAGATGGTACAAAATATTCAATTACCTCTTTTGGAGGCTGTATTCCGAAAGGGTCAAAATATATTACAACATCTTTATTTTTACGATATGCCGTCCAATGTGTGCCCCTGTCACTGTCTAAATTAATAATTCCACATTCTCTTACTTTTGGTCTCAGTTTTCTTAGCTCGTTTTTTAGGTACACCCCTCGAAAGTGAGGCACGTCTCTTGCTGCCTCTAACAGCTGAAAGTTGTCCATCTTTTTTATTAAATTTTAATCCCATTCCCATTTTTGCCTTAGCCTTCATCAAATTTGTCACTGCATAAGCTGCTGCTTTTTCGGCCAGACTGGCGTCCTTTGCCGAAACCCTAGTCCAAGCCTGGTCCGCTAATCTCATATCTGCCTTGTTCCGGGCGGCTGTATCAGGATTATTCATGTAGAATATGTCGTGCTCTTTACAATAAGAGTCTAGCTTATTTTTTGGAGGTACATTTTTGGCTAAATTTTCACGCACGTTAGTTCCGGGCCCGCACCATTTATAATTTCCAGGTAGGTGGAGTGGGAAAGGAAGGTTGTTTATAAGGGTATTTAACAAGCCACGGCCTCTATATGGCTTTAAGAATAATCCCTTACCCTTCTTACACTTTCTCTTTGCCATTTTTATTATATAAAAAATTCAAAGAATCAACACATAAAGAAAATACACCATTATATAAAAAATGTCATTTATTCAACAAAAGAACAAATTTAAAATTGCACATAAAGAAAATACACCAAAGAAGTTGGGCCTATTTCCTAATAATATTCGCTGTCTTATAATAGGGCCCACTGGTTCGGGGAAGACTGTTGTAATTTATAACTTAATTGTAAAAAAACAAGGATTAAAGTTTACAAATTTATATATAATATCCAAATCTTTAGAACAAGAAAAATATAAAAAAATAATTGAAATATTCCGTCTGTGTGATGAAGTTAAATTACACACATATTCAAACTGTGAAATCACACCAAATGATGTAGAATCACACTCAATAGTTGTATTTGACGACATAAATAGTCCAAATATCACACAATTTTTCTCAATGGGCAGACACAAAAATATTAGCAGTTTTTACTTGTGTCAATCTTACAGTAAAGTAAACAAACATTTACGTGACAATGTTAATTTCCTAATATTATTTAAACAAGACGATTTAAATTTAAAACATGTGTATAACAATCATGTGGGAAATGATTTTTCATTTAACCAATTTAGAAATCTCTGCCATCAATGCTGGGACAGGTCTAAATATGGCTTTATTGTAATAGACAAGGAAAGGCCAAAGAATAATGGTAAATACAGATTTATGTTTGACCAATTTTATAGTGACCAAGGGCAAGGGTGTTGATGCCATCTAGAATAAACCTCTTGTCGTCATCAAAAGAGAGTACCTTTTTGTTCATCGTTAATGTTTGCAGACGGTGGTTTGTGGATTTAATTCTTGTAACATTCTCGTAGTAATCTTCTCCGGTTGCAAGACAGTGTAAGTAGTGTTGGTGTCTTAAGAGATGTTTAACTGTAGCGCCGTCAGCTCCTTTTGCCTTCTTAACCTCTAGCTCATTTTGCTTTTCTTTTTCGTATAACCACTGTAGAGGAATGAAAGAGTATAATTTTGGCCTTAAACCACAATATTCATACATAATTTGACCATTTAATTCATCTTTAAACTTGCCCGTAACTTTTTTGTTTTTATCAGAGTATAAGAAATGGTCTTTACTGTATGCAGAGGTGTCAAAACGGTCCAAGTCGCTTTGTATTTCCTTGTAAAAGTCCTCTGTTACTATAGAATACATCAGAGAATCCGTGTCTGTCATTAAGAACTTTTTATTCTTAAATTTTGACATATAATTATAGTGGAAATCATACATGATTACTTTGCTGATATCCAAAATGGTCATTCCTAAATATATTGGTTTATCAAACTTTACAATTAATTTATTTAAATGCACAGCATGCAGGTTGTTATCGAACTTTTTGCTGCAGTCAAATCTTGGCTTTGTAACATACTTTGTTAACATAGACTCATCTACAAGATGTATATCACGAAACTTGCGTTGGTTCATAATTGTTCGACCAAAGAGACTGTTATTTAACAGTTTGTAAAAGTCTTTTTCAAAATCATGTTCAGCTTTTTGTCGCTTTTCAATATTAAAATTAATATAGGGTGCAAGCCAATTTAATTGTCTGAATTTTAAGATTCTGTGGTATTTTGTAACTACCAAACCCAGTTCTTCGTATTTTTTTAGTGCCTTATAATGTAGAATATATTTGGTTTTGTCATTTAAGTTTGGTATTAATTTTCCATTCATTTTTTCTGGTGCGAGCGGGTAGTCATTATGCAAGTCGTGTAAACTTTTATCGTATTTTAAATCAACTTCCAAAATAAATCCAAAGTTTTCATTTTTATTGGATTTATAATCTTTCTCATTTGTCCATCTAAAGCCATCAATGGGCAACGACTCGCACATTGCTGTAGAGTATAGCGAGTTGCAGTCTAAGTATACAAGATAGGTGCTTTCTTGATTTGGGTCATAATGTTCGCCCATGTACTTATTGTTGGCTTTAGCGTAGCGCGTGGAAATCATGCTTACACCGCCTCTAATGGCATGTTCTATAAACAAATGCATGTCAATGTCACTAAATAACTGTAATTTTATGCCGGTCATTCTAAGACACGCCTCCCATGTTAGTCCAGGCAGTGAGTACATGTGGACAGGGTCGAGTTTATAATCCTTTAAACTCAAGTCCCTAAATGTCTCAAACACATCAGCCAATAACAACACATCTGTTTTAAGGTATAAATCGTGATATTCTTTTAAATTCTTTATATTAAAATGATTCCATACGTTTTTAGCATGTTCATATTGCGCAGGAGATATACATTCTTTAGTTAGGCTGCTGTAAAATGCCTCTATGGGTGGTAGGGGCTCTAAAAACTTTTCTGGTCCTGTCATGTATTCGTATGGAAATTCGCCCTTGCGTTGTAGTAGTGGATTGTCTATAAATCTAAATGTATTTAAATTGGAAGCTAATTTGCTTAAGGGAAGAGACAGAAAGTTGTAGGAATCCAAAAATACCAAATCATCAACAGAGAACGATATATATTTTTCCATGTCCTTGGCTATGCAATTCAATTTGCGATTGAGTTTTCCCAAGTGTTGCATTATTAAATGACCATCGTAGTTTTTAAGGTTGTGGAAGAATATTGGAATTTTCTTGGTTACTTTATAGTTTAAATTGCAAGCGTTGTGGGAGGGTCCTCGGAATTTGCCTGTTAGATGGCAATGGTCGCGCACTTTATCACCCAGTAACAGCTGTTGGCATATGTGGCAGTATTTAGAGTTTTTGAAGGATGCCTCTTGCTCTGGAGTCATTACAAGGGGAACATATACTTCCATCTGACTTTTAATAAAGTCATAAGTTTTAAATAACTTTTCGAAAAATACATCCATCACATTTTCACCGCTGTACAACTCTTCGTAAATAATTTTAGAGTCTCTCACCACAACATAAGCAAATCCAGAAGGAGTGTGTTTGCCGCAGTTTATAAAACATTCGAAATCTGCATAAATCACAAAGGGAGCTTTAAGTTGATATTTGTAATTCGTAAATTGTAGTGTATCTTTTTTAGACATTTGTACTCTTTGGGCATCAAAGGGTTTACAATATGTTATGTGACGTTCCAATTTATCTTTGGTGCCAAAATGTTGCAAACAGAACTTGCAAAAATATTTCTTATTGTTGTCTTTTGTAGAATTAAACATTAACTTGTCAAAATCACAAATTAAACAGTAATGTGATTTCTGACCATGTTTTAGAAGCAGCAGATTGACGTGTGTATTGCCGTTTAGTTTAGTTATTCTCAGTGGATATATTGTTTTTCCTTCAATTCCATATACGTTAACACTTATGTTATTTTGTTTTTCAAATTTATCAATGTCAGATATTTTTACGGGATATTTTATATTTGTCATATTTAACTGGCCCTCATAGGGTTCGTAGTAAAATACTCGATTTGCATGTTTACTATTCCTTGGTCTTAAGCTTGCTAAAACACTCCAGGTGAAACATTTATTATCGGTGTTTTTAATATTTAAAACAGCATGTTTTGATTTTATATTTTCTGGCGTGGGAATGTATGATTTGGGAGTTAGGGGCTTATATTTGTAAACATGCAACTGCCAGTATTTGGTGCGGTCATATATCCATCCACTGCCCTGAGCTTGATACTTGTGCATGGAGGTATCGATTTTTAAAAGTGAATTTTCAATTTGAGCCTTTAGCTGTGCTTTCTCAATTGATAAATTAGTTAAACTTCGAAAATCAGCAATACATTCTTTGTCAATGATTAAATCACCATTATTGTCCACTGAGTGTTTGATGAATTTTACTCTCCTAATAAGAATCCATTTGATGGGTAGAGGACAAGATTGGAGAGTGTCTAATATATCCGCGGACTCGCCGTAAAACTTAAACACATTATAGGGTCGCTTGTCACATCGTAGGTGGTGGCGTTTCTTGTCGCGGGTGATGACTCTCTTACATACATTACAAGTATTGTGGTTCTCTAGCATATGGATTTTAAAATTGCTGTTGTCAAATATTTGATGACATATTTTACAAATTTTAGGAATAACTTTGTGAACAAGTCGATAATGGCGTAATAAATTGCTTCTGTTGGAGTAAGACGTGGAGCACTGTGCACAGGTCAACATTTTTTGTTGGAATGAGGGTGGTGATTTTGGGGCTTCTATATATATCCTTGGTTGAAAATTTTAAAATTTTATCTTTTTTAAATAATAAAAACATATTTTTTAACTCTAAAATAAGACATTTTTGCAGTTTAATTACTGCAAAAATTAAAAAAATTTCCAATTTGGTCGTGCAATATTATTTTTTACATACACATTTTAGGTATTAACACACATTTGGAAATGGTGAATTTGGGAAATGTAAGTGAAATTTATTAAAACACTTGCCTAGGACAATAACATATCCAAATTGCAGACAAATCGGACAGTAAACACCAAAGATAGTTTTTTAGAATTTGAAAATTAATTTTTAAAAATATAGAGGAGGGATGGGGATGGGGACAATATATTTAATATAGGCGGGGGCCAACGCGCGGGAGCTCTATAGGCGGGAGCTGGCGTCGGCTCAAAAACGGCTCCCCATAAGAATAACATGGGGAAAAAGCGCCGGAAGTGGGGCCTCTTTCTCCTTTAGCCACTACTATACAATAACTTCTAAGTTGTTTACATGTGTTGTTTATTTAGTGTGGAGTTATTTTTGAACTCGTGGATTTCTGCAAAGGATGTATTAAAATTAATGCAAATTTTAAATGGGGGAAAATAAGGCAGGGGCCAAAAAGAAAATTTGTGTAGGGTAGGATCGGGCGTCGGCTCAAAAACTGATCCCCATAAGAATAACATGGGAAAAAAGCGCCGATTCTGGGGTTAAACCCGTATTTCTCCTCTACTTATGTAAACGACGACACAAACGAACGGACACGAAACATAGAAATAACAATAATACTATACAGGCCTGTTGACACGGACATGATCACAGCGCGGGCAGGTGTACAGACTGACCGTTTTCCTTATCCCGGCGCTTTATCCTTATCAGGTCGTTAGTGGACAGGTGTGTCTTCGTTGCCGATTAGACCACCATTAGACAACCTTAAGACAACCATTTAGATTATGTAAAAGACGTCAATGATGATCTAAAAATCCTATAAAGATAACTTAAATGTGATTTCAGCTCATAATAGTGTGAACGGAAGAAGAATTACCGGATTATTTTAAGCTTCCTTTCTTTTAATTTGAAAAGTACTTCCAAGCCAGCATAAAATCGTATTACTACTTTTTTGCTCGTAATTTGTGTATAAAATCTTGCATAAACTTGATTATAATACTAATCAAGTACTCAAACGACAAGGGTAAAATTATAATGTATCATTTCAGCATGACGTCATTTTATTTTACATGATAAATATGAAAAGTAATGAAATATATAAAGTATATCATGTTTGATTATCCCTATAAGGTGGCATAAATTATCTACAGTCATGTTTTTAAAATATTTGAAAGTATACGAAGGCCCCATTAAACAGAGATTTCTTTCTCTAAGTAACATCAAGTAGACTTGTCTAAAAACTGACCTTCAATTCTGTGTAGGTTTTCATTATGTTTTTCAGTTACTTTTCTGCAGTTTTTCTGAAACGTGGGGGCTGCTTTTATTTAAATGTTTTACCTTGAACGAACTATGACGTTCATAAAATCCGGTTCTAGGCTTTTGTTTGATATTCGAACAAAAACATATTTAACAAACATAGACCAGTTTCTTAAAAACACGGAAAATGATGGTAAAAATTTAGGGATTTTGCCTCTGATGAAGAGGATGAAGTTTATGATCGTAACTATAACTCAGAAATACGATAGTAGCTGCGCAAAATGTGTCTGTAGAAACAGGCATATGTGCATTGGTGATGAAGGTTGAAGGTACTGGTAGTCCCAGGACAACTTTAAACTGGTCTATACCAGTTTTGAGGCTGACATTGGGTTTAGCAAATGCAGTTGTGATTGCATGTGGTGATTCTTTTGGCTGTCCATTGTGACAAGTTTCTCTTTCACCTATGGTCCCTCCATTTGAGCGGCTGCGGACGGAAACTCCGGGTTTGGTCCCCAACCTGAGAATGTGGTCCCTGGCTGTTGTAAATGTCTGTCGAGTTGACCTGTTGGAGGGCAGAGCGGGTCCTCTTGTTTGAGACTGATCACAGCTATCGCAGGAGCACGGGAGTTGGCCCTGAGAGGTAAATTTCGCTGCCAGTCCCATCCCATCCTTTCCTTTCCTGCTATATCATTTCCTTCCGGTAAAGTGCGCAACTTTCCCGCTTGTGGAAGACGTGCCTAGCAGCTAATTCTGAGGTTTCCTAAGGCGTTGGTATCCTATCTGACGTATTATCATGCTTGAATCGATGTTCTGGCTAGCTTTACACCCCTATATCCCTTTTAACTTTTTTGGAAGACAAATATAAACGGTTAAACTCTTTCTATAGCAAAGAATATTGGGCTGATGTTCATTCTTCGACCAGCAGTTGCCAGTGTCAAATTTTGACCTGGGGTTTTAAACCATTTATACATTATTTTAATATTTTCTTTTCTTAATCCTTACTAATATATAAAAATGGAATGGTGTGTGTCTTTCTGTCTGTCTGCCTGCTTTTTGTTCATCAATCACTCAAAACTACTGAACCGATTGGCATGAAAATTTACAGGAATTTTCCTTATATACCAAATAAACACAAAAGCCTACTTTCGTTTTGAAAATCCTATAGGGTTTTGCCCCACGGAAGTTCAAAGTTCACATAATGAACTTCAAACAGATCAAACAGCTAATCTTGATTCGTAGTAGTTCCACGGGCTCACCACAAAATATAGCACACGTAACTGTTGTATTCCCAGGTGAAACGGGGTACAATAGCGGCTAGTTTAAAATAAAGTTAAGCTACAAATATTAAGAAAGATCTAATTCAATTCAATATCGATTAAAATATCTTCCTTCAAACCACCTACGCATACAACAATTTGTTGATCTCAAAAACTTATTCCGGAACCTAATTCTTAAACTGAAATAAGATAATACAACTAAGAATTTTCAAAATTCATTAATAATGCCAAAATTATTTGGGGGACTTGTTAACCAGAATAGAGATCAGCAGACGTTGGAAAGGCAAACTCCATCTATTGAAACAGTCAGGTGATGTGATAAAGGATTACAACATTTTGTCATCGCCTATATAATCATCTCCTTTGAATTATATTTTATAGTATCATATCACCCATGAAGTAATAAATGTACTCCGTTCATTAAAGAGTCGGTTAACATTAGGCTTAATGTTAAAGGTGGCTTTTTGACTTGCACAACTACTTTGCAGTTTAATAAATAAATCTGATGGATAGGGTTCGGTGAAGTGCACAAAGGGAGGACTGCAAGATTTACAATAATTTGATTGAGTTCGTTGGTTCATTTTAAGACAGAGGATATATTTATTTTTTATTTTTTTATTCTGTTTTCCATGTGAGGCCATCATTCAACCTAACTCCCAGGCCATCAACTGAATCCGAAAGATTTAGTCTGCCCTCGTCAATGAAGACACAAACAGCTGAGTTTGTGATTCTCTGTTATTGGAACTTATGTGGCACATAAGACCTTACTTAAATTTATAACAAGATGGTTATTTGAGAAATATTGGGCTATGTAATTGATATGACACATTTTTTAAGTCTCATATTTAAAAAGATAAAAATATTTTGTTAAGGTTGTGGCATCGTCTCCAAATACAGATAGATTACCCTATAGTAGTACAGCGGACATCGTTTATATGTGCTTGACAAAAGATCGGACTGTGAATCGATCCAAGGATATAGAAAAATACCCCTTAATATTTATTAATACGATGGTATTAATAGGTGATTGTCTGCAATACTCTGAGTATTTATGATTCATGATTAGTTATTGTTGTGTTTTCCCGATCGAATAATTGTATTAACTATTTAAAAATACGACGAGTAAAAAAAAGCTCCATGCAAGAAACAGTCGTGATGCTGGTTTTGTGAAATGGCTTTACAAAAAAATGTAACTTACTTAGCAAATCAACCATACCCATCTTTGATGTGTATAGTTCAAAGTTTTGTATGGCTGCATAGGAAAATACCCCCATCGCAGCAAACCTGCGTACTCAGCGAATTACCAATGCAAATTTTTGTCTTAATACTACATAAAGCCGCTTACATAAAATATATTAACAAATAAGCGATATTTTAATTATTCTACATAAGAATAACATTGGGGATGAGTATGTAGGTTTGCTAATACAATTTTGATGCAAATATGAATACAATTCAACTAGGTGAAGCCACATACCAAGTTTTATCAATATTCATGCATGAATAAGCGATATTTAACATTTGAATCATTCTCCATAAGAATAACATGGGGGCTGAGTAAGCAGGTTTGCTGCAAAAGGAACACAAAATATGGGTTTTCATTGAAACATCAATATAACTCAACTAGGTGAAGCCACATACCAAAGTTTCATTAGTATTTGGTCATTAATGAACGAGATATACATTTTTACTCATTTTCCATAAGATTAACATTGGACAACGTACTTTGTTTAGCATTTTTAATATCTCGGTAACCAATTGACGTAGAGCGATGATCAAAATACCAAATTGTTTGTTTTTTAAACCAAATTTAATGGTCTAAACAAAAGTTTGAGTTTAAAAATAATTAAATGTAAAAATTTCAAAACTTCAATGTTTGGGGTACAAAGCCCTCCCTCAAAACCCCCTTTGAAATAGAGTGCCCTGTATGGTTCTCAAACTCATGATAATAGATCCTGCCTTACACGTTTGTACTAAATTTCATCAAGATCGGACAATTTTTACGAAAGTTATCGTGCCTACGGACACATACCTCTCTCTCTCTCTCTCTCTCTCTCTCTCTCTCTCTATATATATATATATATATATACATATATATATATATACATATATATATATATACCGGTATATATATATATATATACACCGGTATATATATATATATATACCGGTATATATATATATATATATATTAATTTGAACGAATGGTGTTTTTGGTATCTGGGGGCCTCAAAACGAAAAGTTATCATGGTCTCGGGCTTAAGTCTTACCATGAGACCTACGGTAATAGCTTCTTCCCTATAGGGGAAATTCGCTAATTCTTGCCTGTAGGGGAAACTCACTAAAAATGAGCTTTGTTTTGAGTCGTAGTCATGATGATTTACTAGTAGGCCTATATCAACATCAATGATTTGTATGTTCTTTAATTGAATTTTGTAATTCATGTTCATCTTACACTTTAGGGTAATCATTACGAACTGCAGTCTTTTTACATTATAGACAATAACACCTAGCTCAGCTTGCGTGATCAGGTTGGCTGTTAACCAAACAAGTTGTACATACAGTTTACCTATTTTACCAGACTTCCACAAATCTACGAGCTGTAGGTAGTGAATGGGCAAAATGTAATTTTATGTCTCGAAAGGTTCAAGAGAAAGTAAATGTTTGTTCTCTCAACAAAGGAGCTGTTTAAACTGGTTACTAAAGCGAGGTATTGTTGTTACGTACCTGAATGTTTATGTCCTATGTATGATGTACGTATAAAGTAGACTACTTTATCTAAACAATTAATAAATAATTCGTACGTTCTAAATCATCGTATCCAATTTCAGGACAATCAGTTTAGTATGTACTCGCAATGTTGATAAAGTTAACTTGATTTTGTTTAAATCTAAAGAGTCAATGCTCTAGAAGGTTTTCGGAAGGGGACAGAACCATGATTGTTTGTGATGCAATACATATCATTGTCCGAAATTCCAGCTCGACCGGTCTTGCTTTTAGGACACGTACAACAAGGTATAAACGGTCGCAGTGAGAGTTGGCATATACTACATCGTAGGGAACTACCAATCTGCCTACACGCTTTTACACTAGTCCGTCAGTATTTGTCCGGCCGACTTTGTATTACTATACGATTAGAATGGGAACACTGAGGGCCACTGTGGCAAAAACTCCAACAGATTTTGAAATATTGTAGACCTATGTTTGATCAGCGTTTATGAATTTGGTACATATGCATGTATATGTGACGAAAGCATGCCACATTAATAATATATTTGTATGGTATTGACAAAAAGTAAGATTAACTTACTAACCAGTCTGTACATTTGTAATGACTACATCATTAATAAAAGATCAATGCTGTAATATTTGCCCGGGTTAATATGTATTGTTTTGTTTGACAGTACTAATATATAAATACTTACTTTTTATGATATTCTAACCAAATAAAAGTTAAAAGGCTAAAAGGAAAATGCAACACCTCAGGAACTGAATTAATAAACATAATATAGCATTGCATAACATTCTAGTAGTGAGACGGAACACCAACAATCAATCACATCTGCCAAACTGGTTTTTCACAGTCCCACAAAACAGATTAGAGAACCACTCACCAATCATATTTGATTTTACCTAAAATTACTTGAATATAAATAGTGTTTATTTATTCTTAATTTTATTTTAATTCCAATGGAAGTAGGCGAGTGCTAGTTTCCATTTATTGTTCCTAACTTAATGGAAAAGTTTATTTCATCAACGAACTGTTACATATGACAATTGAAACTTGCTGGCTATGGGTTGAGTGACTGTAAAAATAGTTTACTATATTTTTACCAACAAATTTAAAATTTGTTTAGTGTCTAGGTAAAGTTTAAGAAATGTGCCTTTTCTGAAATATTAATATTTGGAAGATTGAAATGGCTGCGATTTGGCACGGTGTAAACCTCAAACTGAATAATATAAGAAAAAACTTGTAACAATACAAGTCACCATCTTAAGTGATTCCTAATATATGATATATCAACTTTGAAATAAAATAAAAATATATATAAAGTACACAATACAAAAACTGCTTAAGAAATAAACGCTTAACAGGATGAGAAGGGAACTATATTTATAAATAACATGTTTCTTTTGACGCCAGGAATAAGGTTTTTGAAGTTAGGTAGAAAGTTCGAAAACACCCTGTTTTTATTTACAACTAATATCAAAACACGTTATATGCACAACTATTTGATTAATTATTTACATTTATTGTATTAAATTATTCGATGCTAATTAAGGTAAGTAAGGGTAAAATATTGGTTGTGTTCCCAAACAATTAATGATACATATACAAGGGTAATAAAGAGAAAATAGTAATGTATCTTTTGTAAGAGTAAACGTGTAATCCTCCACTACCTTGTGCTGCGAAAACGCTCGTCTTACATTTGTAGCTTTCTTCTGTTTTTGACAGTTCCTAAGTCAATTTTGCTAACTTCACTAACATGTTTATCACTGTTTGTCATCATGTTTACTTCTTACGTAACAGTAGGAAAACACAGTGACAATTGATATTTTATGTAAAATCTCGATTTTATTTCAATTAATAATCCGATAAATTTCAATAGTATACACTTGTTATATAAATTACACTATTAGACGTTATATAATCGGTTTTTAACCACTCATACCAATTAACTGTGGGAAATACATGAAATACCGGCTTGCTTAATAATTTCCATGAGACAATATGGTATAAACATCACATGTTTCTCATGTGATTCGTATAAGAGATTCCAACTAGCGTATTAGAATTGCTTTTGTATACTACCAAACTCAAATTCCTATAGTTTGAGTAATGTTCCCATTTTCTAATTAGTACTCAGAAACTAAGATTACGAGATCGAATCAGATATTACTGGTAATAAAGCTTTAAAACGTTATTGCTATAAAATAAATATGTTTTTAAAAAATAGCTTAAGTTAGTAAAACAGTGATACAAAGCCTAGTTGAGATTTGTATATATTCGGATTTAGATTTTTGAGCTTGTAAGGTTGAACAGAATTTCGTATTTTAATTTAAGAGGTTGTTGGAGAGCGGCTATGATGGATTTTACCTTCATAAGAACTATGTTAAACTTAAAACCATATATCTTGCTTATTTATCAACATACGATTATGAAAGATGTCTTAAATTAAAGGTATTTTGAGGACGCAGGTGGTTTGCTCGCTATTTTCTAAATAAAATAATACATTTCCAAAGAGACAGTAATTTAAGTTTATATTTTATTCATATTTTGTAGTTTTCCCTAAACTCATTAAAAAATAAAACTCCCAGCAAACACTAATCAAAACTTTATAAAGATTCAAACAAAATGTATTCAAAATCAATAGGTCAAACAGTAACAGAAAAATATGCTTTTCAGTGAAGACATGTTTTGTGCGTTTTAACATTGAAATAGCCCAAACGACGATAATACAATAATGTTAATAATGTTTTGGTCAGCGACGATATTTCTTCTGACTCCAACGTCCTCTTAAACTCTAAAATGTAATTCTAAAGGATACAGTATTATAACATTTTCCTTTTAGCAAATTTCCCCTATAGGGAAGAAGCTATTACCGTAGGTCTCATATCTCTTAGTCCGAGATCATGATAACTTTGTGTTTTGAGGTCCCTAGATGCCAAAAACACCATTCTTTCAAATTTGTATATAACATGTATATATTTGTGTGTTCGTAAGCACGGTAACTCTTGTAAAAGAGGTCTGATCTTAATCGAATTTGGTAAAAATGTGTAAAGTACCATTTATTTGAACGAGTTCGAAAACTAGACCAATCGCAACATCTGAAGGGGGATTTTGGGGGATTTTTACCCCAAAAATCTTTTTTTGGAGTTTTCACAAGTAATTTTTATTTAAATAAAATGTTAATATATACCAGTGCATTTTTCGCCTATGGTTCTCGTAGCAGTAAACCTAGGTAATCAGTCCCCATGTTATTGTTATGGAGAATAATTAAAATGTTATACATCGCTTATTATGAATGTATATGGATGAAACTCGGTATGTGACTGTCTCTTAGATGAGTTATATTGATAATTGCATATAAACCCATTATTTTGTGTTCCTTGTTGCAGCAAACCTGCGTACTCATCCCCAATGTTATTCTTATGGAGAATAATTAATATTTTAAATATCACTTATTTTTGAATATATTTCTTGTGGCTTAAAGTGTCATTAAGATATATATTTTCATTGGAAATTCACTAAGTAGGCAGATTTGCTGCGATGGGGGTATTTATACTTTAAAGATACTCCATTGTTTTTAAAATTCAAAGAATTCAAAACTGGTGCAAAATAAAGCAGCAGGAGCATGAAAAATAAAAATATCACAACAAATTAAAAAAGGAATGTTGAAACTTCTGTGTCATAAATTATTATTTGTGTTATTAAAATATCTTCACATAATTACCTAAATAATGTACAGTAGAAGTCTAAACAAATAATCTTACCATATGAAACTCAGTTATGACTGAAATTATTAGCTTATTCTTGTGGTTGTAAACATCATAATATTTAACAAAAATTAAATTCATTTGATAATTCACATTTTTATTGTACAGGATGAGTTTTAAAAGTCTTCCCACTCACTGTTTTATACCTGTTCAGATTTCAACACCGGCCCAACAGCGATCATTGTTGGTTCGTACGTAGACTACTTCGTATTTTGATCAAGATTACATCCGCAATCAAACTTCCCATTGGATCCGTCCCATTGGAATTAAACTTTTTCAAATTTTGTTGTAGGGTTATGACATATTATTTCAGAAGATCATTGCTCCTGAATACCATGCCGTAATAAATACTTTACTTATAATGTACAAAGGGACTGTACTCATTACTTTGATACTATTACTCTTACATTTATTTATTTATAAGATATTCGATTTTCTAATCATTTAAAATATGAGTTTTCAACTCTTGCTTTTCCTAAATTACTTCAGATAACAACCCCGGATCACCACCAGCTTATGTTGGTTAGCAATTATTTGATATTGACTAAGCTAATATTTCAACCGCCATTTTAGATTCACCATTTTGACAAAACTCTCATCTTAAACTGTAAACGCTGAATTAGACTTTGAAACAAATTCTAAAGTTAAATTCGTCCTGTCATCAAAATAGTTTATCAAAGCGGTGTTCCTAAAGATTAATAATTATGGGTCATATCCTTTTTATAACCTACATTGACGACATGAGAAAGACAGTCCCAGAGAACAATACATTTTTGTTGTCAGATTATATCACTGTTGTCACCAAGCACAGAAGTTATGAAAGTCTCGAGACTGACACATCCATTAAAGCAAATTGTCTGCACCAGCATAATGAATAAAAACCTCAGAATAAATATTGACATATCAAATTTGTATCTCCATCCAGACACACCAAAAAAGGAACTCCAGATTCTCTAGTGTTCCTAGTTTCCTCTTTCGAAGAAACGCATCTCAAATTTGCAAAATCTGCTGATTTATTGGGATTAGAATTAGACGACTCCAAGGGCTGGAATGAGCATTTGGATTGAAATCTGGAAAATTACATGTTTGTCTTGCACAAGTTGCGGGAACACCAAAAACTCTAACTAATGAAAACTGTCTACCAATGATTATTCTAGGCTTATTTCCAAGGGTCTTGTGAAACGTGTTGGGAAATATTTTTCATCTGGAGCAAAACACAAACAAACAAAAACTCTCAGACTTGTTTTCAATCTGCATCCTCAGCCATTTTGTTTGAAATACTTTAAGGCATTAGAGATTCTGATTGTACTTATACGATTTTGAAGTTGAAACTTATATCAAATATATAGATAACATTGAAACTCAAAATATAAATCATACATACAATACTTGATTTAAGAATACGTTTGCAGACGGACTCAAATAGACTATTTTATGAGAAGAAACCCACATACTTAGGCCACAGAATCATACAGAAGCTAATAGTTAGCATAAGATTAGACCAAAATTGTCAAAATACTGGATTATAATAATTTTTGGTTAGTAAAACTTTATAAAGTATCAAGCAATTTTGCAAGCAACACTTTAATCCACTCACATCCGTTCCATTTAAATTAAAATTCAACGAAAACTAACTTGACCTAACTAACCCAGACATAACCAAATAAATAACCTGACCCAACTGCTTTCCCCTGGATCCAACAGCTTGATGGTTCCAACATCACCAGCGAGCTAACCCAACTGCGTTCCCCTGGATCCAACAGCTTGATGGTTCCAACATCACCAGCGAGCTAACCCAACTGCGTTCCCCTGGATCCAACAGCTTGATGGTTCCAACATCACCAGTGAGCTAACCCAACTGCGTTCCCCTGGATCCAACAGCTTGATGGTTCCAACATCACCAGCGACCTATTTGATACCTTCAAAGTACCAACTTATGTGTGTCATTCACCAAACCAAACACAATTCGTAGTCATTCACTTATTTTGATGCAATTTAGTTTAAAAAAGGGAACAATCTATAAACCTGTTAGTGAACTTCGCTAAATTGACTTCAGAACTGTTATAACAAAGACACTTTCCAAGCTTGGACTACGTGACGTCTCTCCACGGAATAAACTAGGGTTAAATTTGATGGTGTTTCTAGTATTACCATTGACTATTACTACTGACTATAAAGATTACTAGTAAATGCAATTTCCTCAGAAAAAAAGTTTCATTCGATTTTCCGTCATATTATTTGCATCAATGTATTATAGTGTAATACATATATAACAAAATAGGTTGAGAAAACGTCTGCAGTGTTGCAAATTTAACTTAAGGCATTTTACGTTTCATTAGAAATATTCAGTTATTAAAGCTATATAGACTTTAAATAAATTGTATGGTTTTTAAAATAACACTAGAATGCTATAACTTCAAGTACTTTACTTTACCGCATTTAAGAAATTTCTATAATTTTTAAGCAAAAGAATAATGCTCAATATTGTGAGATTCAAGGATAATTTATAGGGATTACTACGACTTCTCCCCTTTTACTCAAGACACAGTCATTTATGTTTACGTTTATTTCCCCTTGTTATTAGTGAATTTCCTATGGAAAGTGAACTATTAGCATGACCCGCACGGTGAAACTTTGCCCGGGACCACCATATAAGTTCCTAACGTGACCCCCTGAACACGTTTTGGGGGGTCGTTCAAAATTATATATATATATATAATATATATGTATATGTGTGTGTGTGTGTGTGTGTGTGTGTGTGTGTGTGTTTATGCACTTTAGCAGTCGCATTTTTTCCGATTTACTTCAAATTTGGTAGGGACGTTCCTTTCTACAATCAGTTGAACAAGTTCGTTGGGTAAAACAGTCGGAAAATTCTAAACCCCTTTTTTGGGGATTATTCTATCAAATTTCGAGTTTTTGGGTCCAAAATGGGTCAGAAAAGCCCCGGACGTGCAATTAATGAATGTAAAAAGATGGGAATTAGTGAAGAAAAAGTTTTAACCCCTTTTTCGTCATTCTAGCATAAATATTTACCGAGTTATTAAAGAAAATGTATATTGACTAAACACAGTACGTTGTCTCATGGGGTTTTTACATTAGAAAAGCATGTTATTCATTTGTTGGTGTATTTTTTCATCCCCAGCAACCTCGCGCCTACTTTTACGCCTGACTGGACCTTTTCCTAACCTTATAATGCGCAAAATTTTATTCCTAATTTTGCAGGTAAATTAAAAAAGGCGCATTAGAACAGCCAAAAAATCAATGTTTTCAGATTTCAATAAAATTGGCATAAATGTATGTTTTTACACTGGGTTTGAGTTTTAAAAGTTTTGTATGTGGAAATTCACTTCCGTCACGTCAGCGTGCTGCGTGTAACTCGTTTATTTATTACTATAGTATTTTGTCTCTCATTTTAGTTAAATTTCTTTTCTTATAAAAATCTGTATTTGATATGTTTATTATTTAAATAGAAACTTAAAAGATTAAGCATTTAACTTATTAATCAAATACACCGAATAAAATTAGTTGCAAGGTAAAACTGTTAGAACCCTAAATGTGAATATAAAAGTTTTGAATATGTTTAGAGATATGTAAGTGGAGAATATTGGAATTGGTTTTAAGGACCTAACAAACATTCGGTTCATATGGAAACAAAAATTTGGTTTTAGCATTAGGTTTTCTGATGATCGTTTATTGGAGTCCTTATTAAGTGTTTAAAATTTACGTAGGCCAAACTAGCTCTCGTATTATTTTAGTCTCAGAGTTTTAATATGTTTTAGTATCAATATTTTATTAGCTAGCATCATTTATTGTTTGTTCATGTTGCTTGGTACTATCAATACAACACAATTCATAATGTCTTTTCACCATGCCAGTGGTGCGTACTGAATGGCAAATATGAATCAATTATGATTGTAGGATAATGACTAATGCGCCCAGAGTGGTCCTGCCAGCAACGAATGCGAGTTGTTGACAGTTATTACCACTGCACTATGCCTCCTTAACTATTTGTTTTATTCCGTTCCGTTTATATCAAGATGATTCAAAAACATGCATTAGTCAAATATTTCCATATCCATTTTCCTATTTCTAACATCTTTTCACGTATGTGTCGTTTGAGTGGTAGAAAATACATTTAATTAATTAATCAAATGTTATTTGAGTCAAAAATGCCGTTATTGATAGGGGTGAGAGTACAGCTTTGCTGCAACTATATTGACAACAACAAATTGTTTATATGCAAATATCAATAAAATTCAACCAGGCTAATCACCAAGTTTTATTAGTCTATATTCATACCTAACTGAAAAAAACTTTACTCTTTCTCCATAAGAATAATATTAGGGCTGAATACGCAGGTTTGCTGTTGTGGGGACCATGGACAAAACATTGTTTTATTATATTGTTTTGCAAATGTCAACAGTCCGCAACCAGATAAGAAAAGTGTCCCAAGTTTAACCGACATTTATTCATGAATAATCATTCTATTTACCCTCCATAAGTATAACATTGGACATCGAATTGTATGCAGCACTTTAAGATCTCTGTAACCGTTGGACTTAGAGCAGCATTTTAAATAAAACAATGATCTGGTTTATTATTTTTAACTGAACATATTGATAAAAACAAAAGTGAGGGTTTCATTAACATTAACATTAACTATGGAAAAGCCGAAAACCTTATTCTTATAAGATTAAAATGAGGAATATTAAGAATTTTGTTTTCTGTGCAACCAGCTAGCATATTAATTAAAAATACTAAGTTATTTGTTTTTCAATCTGTATCAAATGGTAAAATTTACAATTGTGTTTTTTATGCCGAGTGAAAATGCAAAAGACTGATTTTTGGACAATTTTAAACTCCCATAAAACCCCCTTCCCATTGTCTGACCGTTCAGATTTTCGAAATTCACTTCTCGAATATCACTTTACACATTTGTGCCAAATTTAATCGAAATCGGATATATATATATATTCGAACGAATAATGTTTTTGGCATTTGGGGCCTAAAAACCAAAAGTTTCCATGGTCTCGGGCTTAAGTACTACCATGCTCTCACATACGGTAATAGCTTCTTCTATACAGGGGAAATTCGCTTAACATAAATAAATAATTATATATATATATATATATATGTATATATTTTTCTATTTGAAACACCAGCTAACAATATAAATACAGATAAAATTACTATTGATCAACTATATTGACTTTTATATAGTATACAGTTTAATCAGCCATTTGACTTGCCCAGGACGCACTAACGTGGTTGTATTTGATTATAAATGGTACTATATTGGATATCGTTAATTATCTTTATATTTTATTGGCTTCCAGTTTGATTAAACAACTTTCTCAATATTTATATACATTAACAATTTTTGCTATATTAAGCAAAACGTGAAAAGTTTAAATCTCAGTTTCACTCGCGCAGGCCGTCAGTATACCAAGTAATAACAATATAAAACCACTAAATATTTAATGTTTATAGTATGTTGGTTTTATATTTTCTATGATTCTTATGTAGTTCATGATTCTAACAATACTAGTAATACCAATACTAGGGTTGAAGTCACTACACTCCTTTATGCCCAACGTTATTTGTACATATAAATATAATTGAAAGTTGTTGTTCCGGTTCCGGGTTTCCATAAAGTCCTCTAAACTTTCTTAAAACATTCTGTGTTGTCATTAAACGCATATTAATGCATTAATAGGTAATTTAATTAATTGTTTATTTTTGTCTACAAATTACCGATTTCTAAACTTGTAAACATTCGACCACTTTGTAAGCAATCATCGTACTTGATCATTCTCAATTAACGTACAGTAATCATTTTTATTTCTATAGTATTTAATCACTTAATTTTTTAATACTGAATTGGTTATACATATATCTGTTGGTTTGTTTGTATCTAGTATTCGAGGATACGTTTCTAGTAATCAGATAAAATGACAGCATAATTAACCAAGCTTGACAGTTGTCAATTCGATTATAAGGATAGTTTTAAAATTGAAACGAGAATAGATTTCGGCAGTGCTAGACAGATTATTAATATACAATGAGTAAATTACAAATGACACGGAAGGCAAAAGTTCACATTTACCTGATTTAATATATTATAAAATACTATACAGCGATACGTTTATTTTCATTTGTTGTGTTTTAGCGAATTTCCCCTATAGGGAAGAAGCCATTACCGTAGTCGGCATGGTAGACCTAGGCCCGGGACCATGATAACTTTTCGTTTTGAGGTCCCCGGATTCCAAAAACACCATCCATTCAAAACTGTATAAATATATATATGTGTCCGTGGGTGCAAAACTCTCGTAAAAATGGTCCGATTTTGAGCGCGCTGTACCCCAAAAATTGTTTTGTTGAGTTCTTTACATATACAATTTTAGTAAATCCAATTTTATTTTTCACTATTGAATTTAGGTTAAAAAATCGGTGTTTTCATCATTGCTCTACGAAAAATTGGTTACAGAGATATTGAAAGTGCTAAACACACTACGTTGTCCTTCGTTATTCTTAAGGAGAACAGGACAAATTTTATATCTTGCTTATTTATCAACTTATCCTGACGAAACTTGGTATATTGCTTCATATTGTTGTGGTCTTTTGATATCTGCACAAACAACTTTTTTCCGATAATTCCCGTAGCAGCAAACCTGCATACTCAGCCCCATATTATTCTTATGGAGGATAAGTGAAATGTAATCTCCGTTAATAAAACTTGGTACGTGGCTTTACCCAGTTTAGTTGTATTGATATTTGTATAAAAACCCATTTTTTGTGTTCCTTGTTTCAGCAAACCTGCACACTCAGACGCCATGTTATTCTTATGGAGAATTATTTCATAAATCGTTTATTTATGAATGCATATTTATGAAACTTGATATGTGGCTTTATGTGGTATTAAGATACATATATATGCATTGGAAATTTGCTGAGTACGCAGGTTTGCTGCTACGGGGCTATTTCACCTAGGCTCATATTTCGCTTTTAAAACTAACTGTTCAAAAAAATGTTACTATTTTAAAGTTAAAAGACCCTTTTATGTTTGAATGAAATACAAAAATTGATGCTTTTATCTGTCTCAATCTTTTAAGCTTGTTCATTTATTCGCAGCAGTGTTTTCTTCTCCTGTATATTATTTTTGTAAAATAAGCCATATAAGTTTTATATTAAATGGTGATTTTGGTCCTAATAACAATAAATAATGAAATATAATATTTAAAGTGTTTCGTGTTAAATATTTTTACTCATACACTTTTTTTAATTGATAACATTAATAAAAAAACTACAACATTTTTGTCCAGCCATTTGTCAGAAATTGGAAAAATAGGTAATTTGACGAGTTTAGTTTTTGTTTCCATACAAGTCAATGAAATGTTATAGATTTGATTGGGAGCGTTCCAAACCATAATATTATTGCTATCTAACGTAAACGTTTTGATAGAAAGCATCATTAAACAACAAATAATTGAAAAACGAGTCCGCACGCAGCACGCTGACGTGAGGGAAGTGAATTTCCACAGAAAGATTTTAAAACTCAGAACCAGTGTAAAAACAAACATTTATTCCAATTGTTATTGAAATCTGAAAACATTGATTTGTTGGCTGTTCTGATGCTCCTGGTTTTATTTAACTGCAATGTTGGAAATACAATTATGCGCATTATAAGGCTAGGAGAGGGTCCAGTCAGGCATGAAAGTAGACGTGAGGTTGCTGGGGATGAGAAAAGTACACCGACAAATGAATATCAGGCGTTTATAATGTAAAATTTATAATGTTTATAATGTTTAAAATTATATATAGATATATGCATATATATATACAATTTTGAACGAACCCCCAAAACGTGTTCAGGGAGTCACGTTAGGAACTTCTATGGTGGCCCCGGGCTTAAGTTTCACCGTACGGGTCATGCTAATAGTTCATTTTCCTAAGGAAATTCACTAATAACGGTTGGGTTCCATACTGAACCTTCACAACATTTTCAGTTTTTCTCACTGTCAGGCTCTTGAATAAAACTCATTGTTTAGAAAACCCGATTTATTCAGATACATAAATACAGAAACTCTCATTTTTATAAAACATTGTAGCCCAAAAGTTACAAAAACGGAAACAAACAAAAAATATTTTAGCGCTAGGTCATAGCCTAGACAAAGACATTCAAAATAGTTTACTTTTCTATATAAAAATATAATATAAAATAATGTTACTTTACAAAAATCACGATCGATTTGGCGAAACTTTAAATTATGATGCAGTTACTAGTTACTCGGTCAGTTTATTTTGTTTACAATCCCATGAATGTTAAAAAAATATTGACTAAAGTAAATTTGTATTATTTAATTAAGGTTCCAAATAGGGATAAATAAATAAGGTTTGAAGGGTTGAAAAGATATGAAAGTAGAGTGGACATGTAGGAAATTATGTCATAAAATGTGATGATATCATCAAGCCAAGCCATTTTTGAGGCGCCTAGCTGCTTTATTGCTGGAGGTTTAGAGCACAATAAAATCAATTTTTAAGTCTCTTTGTTTACAAAAATATTTCTTGGTTCGATTTAATTAAATCTTGTGGACGAATTTTATAAAAATTTGATCTGTAATAACGATGCTGAAAAATAACAATGCCATTTTGTGTCTATAGTAGTTAAATGCAATCACTGCTACCTCAAAAGATATCTGTGCGTTATAATACAGCTTCTATACGCACAACCTATTATTATTGTTCTGATTGTTTTTTTTTAATAACTCATTACATATGTATCCGGTATTTTATTTACCTTAAAGTTGTTATTTCTTAATGCCTGAAACATAATTAGTACGGCCAATCAAAATAAGAGATATTGAAACTTGTATCACTTAATCACCTCTACTGTAAACTCCCAGTAGATGATGCTTTACGTTAATCTTTTCCCAAAATATCCTGTAAAAATATGTATACCTTTAGAGCTAACCTTAACTAATTAATTAGGAGTTAGCTTGGACAATCTGTTGCCAAGGACATTCATTATTTACTACTATGCTGTTGGTATTAATTAAATACATATTACTTGTAGCATAAAAATCAGGAATATAAATAAATTGGACCATTACATACCATATAATCCATTGTTTACCTAGGAAAGTATTACAAAACATATCAGTCAAGGTGATTGGGGTGATTTAAGGCTAACATATAGTTAATTAACTTAAAATAAAGAGCATATGAACTACTGGCCCAATTTTCAGAATCGTCTTAGGGATTATTTTGTTCCTGCACCAAACCCAGACACAAAACAAAACACCCGTGGGATAAATATAAAGTAATAACTGACAAAGATATAATTTTTGGTTTGCAAGGCTATGTACACGGAGTTATGATTTTAACAACCTAACGTTCCACTGAGTTTTAATCCTAAAAAACATTGCCTAAGGGGAGGGGGAAGAGCTCATTAAACTGTCTATTGCATTGAACGAGGGATAACCGATAATGTTTATATACCCAAAATAGTTTAAGTCATGTACTAATAAATAAGTGCTCAATTTGATTCCTGCTGGTCAGTACATAAAAACAAATTTATGATCTATGAATAATATTATTATATGTTTGCAAGTAATAAGTTTATTAGTAGATTACCTTTGGTTTAAATGGTTTACAATAAGAAGAAATAGTTTTTTAATTTTTATTTATTCTTAAAACGACTGATATAGAGTCAAAATATTCCTTGCAAAAACCAAAGTGACTGTCTAAGACTTAGAGACTTTAGCATAGTCTAGGTTGATCTTGGATTTACCCATAACCGTAGATGGAGCATTTTTTAGTTTTGAATAACAGGCGCTCCAGTATCCCGGTCACCCTAATATCCCGACCGAACTTGTATCAAGGGCATCATAGTATCCAAGGCACCCTCGTATCCATAGCTCTCTAGTATAGGACATCGTAGTATCCAGGACATTGTGGTATCCACGGAATCCTAGTATCCAGGGCACCATAGTATTCTAGGACCACGAGTTCCTAGATTTAATCACGTTGCAATATATAAATAACTATGTTATATTGTTATTTCCACCTACAGTAATAGTGCTATTTCTCTGAGCAAATGTAACAGATTTGGAAAAACAAACACTGACTGAAACTCAAATATTTATAAGGTCCTGGCCATCTTCCAACTGGGTACAAGACATTCACACCACTCCCATTTACATGCAAACATGGCGATAGGATATACTTGGAGCAAAAGTTCTTAGGTCTTGTATGTCTTGCGAATAGAATAAAACTAATTCTTTCTTCCACCAATCATCATTTTTTTTATTTCTATGTTTCAAAATATGATCAGTAACATGACTTACTTCTACTTAGTCATTTAAATCATATTTTACTACATTGCACAGTGATGATAATATAAGTTTGAGAATTAATATTGAAATAAGTTTAAAAATTGTGCATAAACTTTAAAATATATGTTATTTTTACCTTAACAAAATGTCAAAGGATTGGAGATGTTGGTTGAATTTAGGAACATTTACATACAACTATATTCATTAATAAATTCATCAATAATAATAATAAAGTAATAAAAAAGATAGACAAATAAGAAAGGTTAACATTTCTCCTACAACTAAAGGCATTCCGATTAGAGTACATAAAAGACATGCACAAGGACGGGCGGATTATCACACAAATTTAGTGAACTTACTTTATCTATTTATGGTACTAGATGTTACCCGCAGTCTTCGCCCTGCGAATGAAGTATAAAAACTGTGACAGTGTCGATGTGTGTGCTGCTTAGTGTGATTAAATAAAATTAACTTGTTCAGTTTCTGCCTTAGGCCCATTGCTTTATTTTCTTCCATGGATCGAGTCCGAGCTAAATCATGGCATCGTACTTTGAAAAACAAATAGCAAATCTTTTTTACAAGCTGTAACTCATGCCGATCATCGTCAGGGGAGGTGATCGGATAGGAACAAAAAATGTTGCCACCAAAGTAATTTATTGCACTGTTTACAAATGCATGAATTCCGCACAATTTACTTACATTGGAAATTACACTTTAAAATTAAGTGATGATATTTTTAATATGTAAGTCTACGAACTGTAAATAATATAAGTTAGTTTAAAATAGTTGACTTAACCCCGCTCCCTTTCTTCGCACGATTGCTGCAGTTGAATGCTACACAGCTTGTTGGCATGATGAAATAACAGCATCACTTATAAATACATAGTCGTCAACCACCTTCTAGAGTTTGAGACATACTGAGATAACAGCAAAAAATATTCCTCAACTTAAAAACATGGGAACGGATATCATGGAATAAAGGATGTTTCCGGCGCGGGACAGCGACACGACACGACGCCGACGCGACGGCGTGCGGCGGCGGTGGCGATGTTGAAAGCGCGCGTTTAGCCTTTAAATGTAAGAAAACTACAGACTGTATAAACAAATGTTACAAATAAAAGTTGTTATTCAACTCATTTTCAACATTTTTCTCGCTTGAAGTTTGTTTCTACCCCAAAAATAAAAAAGGTTTACGCTTACTAACTTTTTTATGTTCCAATTTGTTTAGCTAATTATATTTTGTATTTTTATAATTTTGTTAACTGACTTTTCTGTAAGTTGTTTACTCCGTTAGAATCCTCAGTTCTTCCAGATAATAAATATATAAGTTTCATTAGAATCGGATGATCCCTGTGCGATGGAGGAGCGTGTTAATGAGTGCGCGCATTAAAATATTTGCCGGCAGAAATCGCTCAGTTGACGAATTTGCCTAAGAAGTGGAGGGGGAAGGACCGTTTTTCGCATCAAAAACTCCACTGCGCTAGCATTCCAGGTGTAGTAATAGAGTTCTATGGGTTAACCTTATAAATGTTTCTAGCCACTAATCAAGGTCCTAGGATTTAGGGTTTCACCCCACTGGACTTTGAAATTATCAATCTTAACTTAGAGTATTGTAGTAATGATTTAAGTTTCTATAATAACCATGTTTGTACTGATGGGAAAATAAACTGAAATCAATGGTAGGCAAGACAAAAAAACGCGAAAGAAGCCGCACCGGATGCCGGCTAGTATTAAATAACGATTACTGGCAGTGAATTAGTGAGAAGACATCTAAATGTAACCGACGAGAGCAATATTGAGCAGCCACAGAACATTCGCAATAACCACTTTGCCACGATTTCGGCATTTGTTACCATCTGTAATGATGGAATCTGATATTTGTGAAATACATGGGCTCAACGTGTGCGATTGAATCACAACTAGAATACCACTTACGTACTAACTACCTATGACAACAATATAAATCTAGAAAATATGTTTCCGTATAAGCCTAATTAAAAGTAAATCAATCATAATAATGAAGTTATATCCTAAATAGCAAGTTGCATAAGGGGAAAATACCTTCTACAGATCGTGTAACGTGAGTATTCAGTTTTGAATAAGTTTAATGTATTTTTATAAATTTAACTCAGGCAATTTTTACCAACTTAATATCGTTTTCAAAATAAAACCAACAAGTTCTAGTTTTAAAACAAGGTTGTGTTTTTTATGAGATCGTAAATTTATTGTTTTTAGCGAATTTCCCCTATAGGGAAGAAGCTATTACCGTAGGTCTCATGGTAACACTTAAGCCCGAGACCATGATAACTTTTTGTTTTGAGGTCCCCAGATGCCAAAAACACTATTCGTTCAAATTTATATATATGTACATATATATATATATATGTAGATATATATATATGTGTGTGTGTGTCCGTTACCGCGATAACTTGAGTAAAAAACGTCCGATTTCGATGAAATTTGGCTCAAATGTGTAAAGTGACATTCATGACTTTAAGTTTGAAAACCAGAAATATCGGACCACGGGAAGGGGGATTTATGGGGGTTTTAAATTTTCCAAAAATCAGTTTTTGTCATTTTTCACCCTAAAATTTTTAAAAAACTTAATTTTGGTTTTGACCATGTTATAGAGCTTATAAAAACAAATAATTTAGTATTTTTAATTATTAACCTAGGTTAAGTGGTTGCGGAGAAAATCCAAAAAAACCTGCTCATAAAATCTCCCATGTTAATCTTAAGGGAAAATGGTTTTTGGCTTTTCCTCAGTTCATTTCTATGTAAACTTCACATTTGCTTTTACCAATCAGTTTAGCTCTACAAAAAAATCATTTTGGTGTTTAAATTATGATTCTACGTCCAACCGTTGACGTGATATTCAAAGTGCTAAACACAGTATGTTGTCCAATGTTATCCTTATGGAGAATATTTAAAATTTGATATCTCAATTATTTATGAACGTATATTGATGAAACTTGGTAGGTGGCTTCACCTAGTACTGGTATTTCCATAAAAAATTGATTTTTTGTTGATTATCCTCTTAGCAGCAAACCTGCATTCTCATCCCTAATGTTATTCTTAAGGAGAATACGGAAAGCTTTATATCTCCCTTAATTATGAACATAAATCATTAAAACTTGGTATATAGCTTCACCTGGTTGAGTTATATTTATAATTGCAAAAAACCCGCATTTTTATCTTCCTCGTTGCAGCAAACCTGCATTCTCAGCCCTAATGTTATTCTTATAGAGAATAAATAAAATGCTATATATCACTTATTTATTTAAGTATTTTTATGAAACTTGGTAAGTGGCTTTATGTGGTAGTAAGAAATATAATCATTCATAGGAAATTCGCTGAGTACGCAGGTTTGCTGCGACGGGGGTATTATTATTATTTAGCCTCTATTATTCTATTATGATTAAACATTATCTCTGTTAACAAAACCGGAAAACTATGAGAAAATAATTCAATCGAAATTCTACTTTTGAAAACAGCTCAAGAGTAATTATTTAGTTAGTTGTTGTTTGCATTGTTTTGCCTACGTAGTTTAGCTAACGCAAATTAGACCAATGTTACGTCAGTAGATAATTTGGATGCAGATTTTAAATAAAATATAATTCAATTTGCTCTTTCTATATTTATAATACAGTATAACATATTGTACGTACTTAAAATTGTATCAAGCATTAAATAACAGATTCCAACTGAAGGAACTGTAGATATTCAGTCGCATTGACCTCGTCGTCTCAAACTATTCAATTTCACTACCATTTGTTCACAAATGTGGTAAGACGCCTAGTAAGCTTAAGTATGATTCTAGCTGCTCAATTAAGCAACAAGTATTATTAAACCTGGAATAGATTTGTATAGTTATTGATTTAACGATCATGTTTTAAAACAAAATCATTTCTGGGAAAAATTCTAAATAATGCTACGTCTAAATAATGTTTCGTATATTTTTCTAGGATTCTAAAATGTGGATATTACAATTTGAAAATGTATTTACCTAACAAACTTGCTAACGGAGTAATCTACTAATAATGTACTAAAGTGACAAACTTACAAAACAGGATATTACTGCTTATGTAATAGACAGTGAAGGCAACGATACAAGGGTTTGTCATTAAACCACCATTTAGTATGAGCTTAATGTAGCTCTACATTAGCTGCTGGAGATATCAAGTTAGCTTTATTTTGCTTTGTTTATTTATTAACTTGCACTTAATTATCTTTGTTTTGTTAGGTTAAGACTCTATGCTGATTCATTGTTGTTTATTGATTTGTAATTTATTTATGTAATAAGTGAATTCCATGTTATGTTATGTGCTTGAACAGAAATAAATACTGTCTTTCTCTCTTCTTTCTTTCTTTCTTTATGAGATTTTTACATTATTACCCAGCTACCCTCAACTTTCAGAAACCACTGCACACATTTCATACCTCCCACTGAATATCAACCTTCATACCTGCCTTCACACAATACCCAGTGGGCCGTGGGCCCAGTGCAGTAAATATTTGACTTAGATCTCACGTTAATCTCGTACAAGATTACGAGTTTACGAGTTTTACAAGAATACGAGTTTTAATAAGTACAATCTGAGTCGTAATTTGTATCGATGGATTGTTGATCCATGACAAATATTTCACGAACATTTTTCATATCAGTCGAATTTGTAAAAAAACAAGTAGGTATTTAAAAAAAAATAAATAAAAATCCACTGAAGTTCAGTTAGTAAAACATCTCATCAAAATTGTAATATAATATTTAACTGCATTTTTAATAACTGTAAATACATTTCCCCTTTTTTAGCAAGTACCTAGGTCCGAATGAAATTTGTTGAGCCAAATCCTACTTTGATCGTTATGGAAATGTTTGAGTAATTCAAATTTAATTTTTAATATAGAGCAATTACATTACTAATAACCATTTTTACTGCTAATCAGAGAAGATTCCTCAGGACGTAAATTATTTACAAAACCTCAGAACCCTTGGCAATCTCCCATTATGTATCCGATTCCATTAAGTTGATTAGTTTACCTTATTATAAATTTCCAAAATCAGTTGTAACTACGTAAAGATGCAAGTGACAAAGAATTATTTACGTTCCTGTACAGTACACCTGAGTCTTTATACATTTTTTCGTTTTTAGGTTAATGTCATAAATATTTTTTCATCTGAGTTTTACCGATAGTTTTTACTCTTTAATAACAACTTGAAATAAATATTCTATCTGTTTGTCATAAATCATCGGTTTGTTACTTTTATGAATTTTAGATTTTGTTACCATTTAAAAAGCTAGAATATATAACTGATGAAGTTTTTATTATTTAAACTTATATTAACAACCACAGATAATTTATTATCTTGTATTAAATCTTTACTAAATTTAATTTACACCTTAATATATTCGGCTCACTACGTAGACACGTTTTAAAATTATTAGTGAATTTCCTTTGGAAAGTGAACTAATAGCATGACCCGCACGGTGAAACTTAAGCCCGGGACCACCATAGAAGTTCCTAACGTGACACCCTGAACAAGTTTTGGGGGTCGTTCAAAATTATATATATATGTATAAATATGTATATATATATATATATATATATATATATATATATATGCACTCTAGCGGTCGCATTTTTGTCCGATTTACTTCAAATTTGGTAGGAACGTTCCTTTCTATAATCTGTTGGACAAGTTCGTTGGGCAAAACAATCGGAAAACTCTAAACCCATTTTTTCGGGATTAATCTTTCAAATTTCAAGTTTTTGGGCCCAAAAAGGGTCAGAAAAGCCCCAGATGTAAAATTAATGCATGTAAAAAGATGGGAATTAGTGAGGTGAAAGTTTTAAGCCCTCTCTGGTCATTCTAGCATAAATATGTACCGAGTTATTAAAGAAAATGTGTATCGGCTAAACACAGTACGTAGTGTATGGGGGTTTTACACTAGAAAAGCCTGTTATTCCTTTGATAGAGTACTTTTATCCCCAGCAACCTCACGCCTACTTTCAAGCCTGTCTGGACCTTCTCCTAACCTTATAATGCACAAAATTGTATTCCCAGCTTTGCAAGTAAATGAAACCAGGAGTATCAGAACAGCCAAAAAATCAATGTTTTCAGATCTCAATAAAAAATGGACAAATGTATGTTTTTACACCGATTTTGAGTTTTAAAAGTTTTTATGTGGAAATTCACTTCCCTCACGTCAGCGTGCTGCGTGCAAACTCGTTTTACTTTTAGTATAACAATAAAAAAGCCTCCGAAACTGTCAAAAATTTAAAATAATTATCTACAAACTGTTGCAGATAATAATCTGTAGTGGTAGGGGACACGAAGTAAGGACTGGTAGTGGGCAAATGGAACATTGTTTCTCTGGACTTTCCGGAAATTACGCAATCAAATCTGATGACGCCATCAGGTGAGCCACTTACGGTTTAGGAGCATCAGATTAATAGTAAGAAACAGTGGTCACCTGGTTTCAAATGTTTGTAATTTACTGTTTCACTTTATATAACATCACTAGTGTGATAATTTTTTGTGCAAGCGTGTACAAAATGATAACACCATGATACACCATGGCATACATATGTTTATACTGAAGGTGTTAACAAATTCTAGAATTAGGAAATTATAAAAATGTATAGTTAAGTAAATTTCATAACCAATTGAAACTTTGATTAAGAATAATTTTGAGTTCAAACGAGGATTTTAATTACCACTGTATTTTAAGATGCTATCTTAACCCATAAATACTCGTTAAGGAAATGTTCTACATAAGAAAATATCGCCTGTGTTGTCCGCTTCCTTTGCTTATAGTAGGACGCACCAGTATTTTTTTTTAAATGGGATTTAATAATTAAAACAAGTATCTCACAAAGGCGGCAAGGTAAATATATCCAATAATTGAGATAAAACGCAATCTTAACAATATCCCATAGTCTAGTCAAGTTAGACATCTTGGGTCCTTGTATGCAAAAGATCATGTAGTTCTAATTTGTTAGTATGATTTTAGGACCTATAATACAAGTAAGAAACTAAGTTTGCAGCTTCAAAAGACCTGTGCTACTGGTTTAGTAGCCAAAAAACAGTAAAGTATTTGTACTTTTTTATGTTTTTGCTAAGTATCTCCGGAAGTATGCCTCTGACAGTTTGTGATGCCCAATCTTTTCTTACACTGAATAACATTTGCTAAAGTTTGAGACGATAATTACTTCAGTACGTCCATTATTGACTGGGATACAATATTTTAAAAACTTGAAACAATTTTTAAAAATCAAACATATTTGTGATGCTCTATTTTTGTGTGACATATTGTCAAAAAAAGTTATATTTCGATTATTTATAAACATATAGAGACGAAACTTGGCATATAGCTTCATCTGGTATACCTTCGCAGATATTAAGCAAAAACTTAAATAAGTGTAAATTTGATTTTTTTTTTGCTACAACGCTAGTAGCACAGGTTTAACAAGATTTAACGTAGGCAATAATGATTGAGAATTTGGGTTTAAAATGCAAGGCATGTAAGAAAAGCACTTGTATGTTTATGATAATTCAAATAACTTTAACTTTTTATTTTTATTTGGTCTATATTATGAATTTATTTCATGAGAATTGAGAGTATTTAGTATAGAGGTAGGTTTCTGTTTATGTTGTAATAAACGAAGTATTGTTTTATATTTTTTAATGAAGATATTAATAGATTTTAGTTTTTCGAGTACAAGATATACATTTTACTGACATTCTAAATTTCTTAAGTTTTTTTTTATATTTTACTATCACCATTTAAATGCATAAACTAATTATAATAATATATCAAGCTTAGCTTTCAATACTTCTAAACGACTCGCCGTTGTTTATAACGGTTGGGTGGGACTAACCACTGGCTGTTTTAAATATATTGGCCATTAAATAGAATTGATAGATCTGTTACGTTATTCCATGACCCAATTAAGTGTAAAAACTATAATAAACGTTTTTTCACTGTTTAAATAAAATTAGCAAACTACGTGGCTATTTGTAACATTCGTTTAACGGGAGGGTAAATTAAATTGTATACAGTATATCGATTTCTTGAAAGCGATTTTAACTTCAGAAAACATTCATACCAATCTCAAATGAATCTTTTAAATGTTTCACCTAAACAAATGAAATCAGAATGTCATACGGGTATATCCAGAAATATGCTGACACCATCTTAAATTTGAATGTTTTATTACAGTGCCTGTGAGTATCAACAAAGATCGGAACTATTGGAAAATATTTGATAATTTACAAATTTGTTAAATACATCTTATATTTGAGCAAACCTATCTTAAGGGTAGAAAGTTATTACCGTAGAGGGCATGGTAAGTCATAAGCCCGAGACCATGATAATGTTTATTTGAGGCCGCCTTGTATTCACAACACTATTCGTTCAATTTGTTTATTCATTTTCCGAACAAAGGTATAGAAAAAACTCAAGTTAAAAAATTATTTTTGAATATTGCAATTAAGTTAATCACTAATACTAATTTAAATTAATTTAATTTTAAAACATAAACGAGATTAAACGCAGCACACTGTCGTAAGGGAAGTGAATTTCCACACAATAAACATAACGAAATCAAAATTGGTGTTAAAATATACATTTATTCCAATATGTATGGAAATCTGAAAGCATTCAATTTGTTGGATGTTCTGATGCTCTTCGTTATATTCACCTGAAATGCTGGGAATACAATGTTGCGCATTACAAGGTTAGCAGAAGGTCCAGTCGGGATAGAAAGTAGGTGTGGGGATACTGGGGATGATAAAACTTCGCCAACATATGAATACCAGGCTTTTCTAATGTAAAATCTCCATTAGACAACTTATTGTGTTTAGTCATACATTTTACTTAATAACTTGGTAAATATTTGTGCTAGAATGTTAAGAGAGCTTACAATGTTTGGCTTATTATGTCTTACAATTTAATATGCATTATTCTTACGTTTGGAGCGTTTCTAGCCCTTTTTGGCCAAAAAACTTAAAACTTGACAAATTAAAATCACAAAAATGGGGTTAGAGTTTTCCGATTGTTTTGTCAAACAAACTTGTCCAAGTGATTGTTTTTGAATAAAATTCGAACGCTAGAGTGCAAACACACACACACACACACACACACACACACACACACACACACACACACACACACACACATATATATATATATATATATATATATATATATATATATAACTAAATACGTGTTCAGGGGGCCACGTTAGGAACTTTAATGGTGGTCCCGGGCTTAGGTTTCACGGTGCGGCTCATGCTAATAGTACACTTCTTTATAGGAAATTCATTAATCAGAGAACAAGCGGATATCTTAGGCAAAGCTCGTTTATAAAACGAAAGTTTTGAAGAGAAACGTAGTAAGAAGGTCAAAGCTAATTGAACGATTGATAAAAAATATTAGGTTTAAATAACAAGACACAGTAAGATCTGTAACGTTTATTGGATGGTAAACAAGTGTAAGGCCCCAGAGTCATGTTATAAGATTTTGATTATATAAGTTCAAAGAAACTTGGTTTTAAAATTATTGCCAAAGACACTCTTAGATAACTAATATTATTCTATTAAATTTTCTTATTAGTACTAATCTAGCCTCTTAGAATGTTATTCTTTGTAAACAATTATAGATTGTATTATCACTTGTATATTGTATAGGTTGCGAATAATTGTGACGATGGTATTACATCTCCTCATCATATTTTCTTATTAAGAATGTTATGCTAAACCATTATTTTTTCTCGGACTTAAAGAGGAAATAGACATATTATAATAATGAAATAGTATTTTTTTGACAAATACATTTGTAGTCTTTTTTGTCTGAAAATTCCTTAAATTTTAGAGTCTTTATTGGAATAGTGAAGGGTCTGAATGATCTAAATAAATACATTTACAAACTACATCACTAAGTGATTGTGTCTGGGAACTTCAATATCGTATTAAAACATATTTTAAACACAATATAAACCAGAGATGTGAAACAATAACTTGTAACGTAAAAATACGAAATAGTACGCACTTCAGTATAAAGAAGACTAAATACGATGTTATTTATTGCCATACTTTAAAAATGTCATCATATATTCGGTTGAAAAATAATGAAGATGGGTTTTCTTGTTTTAATAGCGGTCACATGTACGTGGTGTGAATAAAAGTAGTATTTCTTAGGTTTTTTAACTGATTTATTTGTTTTATTATATAACGTTTAACTAAACTATTATTGCCTTAATATCTAGGCAACTGAATGTATTTAACAGTATTTCTTCAAAACCTAACAAACCTTACAAGATAATTTTGTTTATATGTTAATAAAGTAAAAATAATGTCCGTTCAACATACTTCAAAAATAAACATAGCAGGTAATAATGTCCTGAATAAATTGAGATGTTTTAAATGAATTTTAATAGTTATTATACATAAACACTATTGTTATAAAAATATACTTACTCCTTAATTACTACTTCCAATAAAATTAACGTTTTCCACGATAAATTAAAAATGGTTTAAAATACTGTACAATCTCATTGTGATTTGCGTTTGGTAAATTCTGAACGATCTCTGATTGATATTGGCGTTTTGTTAGGTTTTGGCTGGCTGCTGACTAAGCTGTTACATAGGAGAACGTTGGCCAATATTAATGATTGGGTTGGATTATTATATATAAATTGTTATTAGTCTTATCTGTACGTGAACGGCAAATATTTTACGTTTATATTATTTTCCTGGAGGAGATATAGGAAAAATACGTGGAAGAACTAACTACTATTATTTCATCTAGTATATTATTAACCTTTTCAAATAAAGTTGCATCATAAATTAGCAACTTTTCAGAGACGGAAACAAGTGTCTTTTCAAATCACGGATTATAATGAAAATTAATGTTAAGTAGGAGTATCATAAAAGTAAAAACCAGAAGCTCCAGAAGTAGAGGTGAAACCCAGAGTTTTGGTAACCTCTACTCATATAGCTAAAAAGTAAACTTTTTCATCATGACGCAGTGTCAGCGTCAGTGTCAGGACGATGTCAGAGACTACATCTCAGGAAGTATGTAATATACCCATTTGCTAGATAACCTGCGGAAAGAAATAAACAACGTAGTTATAGCTCAGTAAAACTTTGTTGTAAAAATAACTCTAAATAAATAAGAGGTTTGGTATCGGTGGAACAGAATTATTAAAAGACGACTCACCATTTTGTGGGAAAACTTTAGCCTACACGTGACCTCCGAAAAACAAAGCTAGATGAGAAAAATGGTTTTCGTATTCAAAATCACGATGTGTGCTCATCCGAACTTCCAATAGATGTTTAGTAATATTTATCATTTTTAGAAATAAATATTAACCTACAAAATATTATATAATTATAGCTATGTGTTACAAAATCTAATTTATCATAACGTGATTATTTAAAATATTTACTATTTTCTGAATACTTTAAACCTGCAGCCTTTTAAAAATATTTAAACCTTTTGCATTAAACTGCTGATAACCTAACAGATGAAATGTTGATTATTTTGATATTTTATTTTGATAAAAGGTAACCTTTGCGATGGTTGCATATAATTATGATTAGTCTGTGGAATAATTTACAAAATAGCGACCCCACCTTCCAAACTCAATACAACATTTCTCATTTGTTTTTGAGGGATATTATTTGTAGATAAAGTAAAGTAATAATTGTAGCAAAATAATATAAAACTCTTTAATCATTTACGCGTTTAATTCTTTATATCATACAATTTTAATACATATTATGCATAGCATAGTTAGGTATATTGTATTTAATTTAAAACAAATATATTTTATGTTTAATCAGTTTTAAATGTGACATGAGTAAGCCGTTCCTATTCACAACATCTATATTAAAAGCATGTTAGAAGGTAGTTTTATTAACTTGTACAATTGTTATAACTTATACAATTATTGTTATAATTGTTGTAAGTTGTTACGTAAAATGTTTGATATTAAATAGATAAAAATGTACTTAAACCCCCTAAACGATTTGGGTAAGCCGATGTAGCTACCGTTATTATAAACATATTACGGTTTAAACCACATTCAGGGAAAATCAATGTTGTAATCCCGCATGTAACGCTTTGTTTGAGAATCATACGCAGAAATAACATGGCAAAGAGGGCTATAACTATAAACTGAGTTATCAATTTGAACTAAATTGTCATAATATAATTTGACACATTTTATATTCAATACGAAATATGATTTGTGTTTTTGCTTCATTAGAATTACTCTTCTGCAGGAAATGTTATAAAGTATTATATTTCTCTTGGCATATTAATCTTGCAATAGTAATGGTTAAGGGTGCATGTAGATTGAACATAAGATAGGAAAAACGTGGCCACAATGGGGTAGGTTAAAAGTAAATATGCTTCTAAACATTTGTATAAGCACACTCTTACGTAATTTGGCTAAGTTTAAAATTAACGATTTTCTTATATATATATAAACTAATTTTAATAAAAAAGAATACAACTGAATCACTACATTCCATCATATATAATCAATCACCTGTTTACCACTTAAAATATCTGTAACAGACTTATTTTGATTTAAAACTGTTCAAAATAATTGGTTACAAATATGATACAAAAGCACGAAATATAAATAACATATTAGGCAATAAAAATATTTGAGGTCAAACCCAATGTAATTAATTTTGTTTAAACACGTTAAGTAACAGACATATATGTATATTTTTAAGTATGAAAGCAGAAAGATACTTATATTTTTTTTGTTGCCAAGATGAAAGACACAGAGGACTAAAAACTTCGGACGGATCCAATTTCAAACAGAGTCAAGCTTGGAATTTAAACGACGAATAATCTCTTTCCATAAGTTATGTATTTGAATTTTGTTTTAGGTAAAATAATATAAGTTCCTCTAGCAGTAAAGTCTAATTTAGTTGAAACATGTATGAAAGTTTAAGTAATGCTTATCTAGGTTTTTTAAATTTAAAACCTTTATTCTTATTGTAAATTCTTATTCTTATTTTAAATTCTTATTGTAAATATAGAATGACTTGCTCAAAAACTCTGATTATCAAAATGTAACTGAATACTAATCAAAATATCTCAAGGAGGAAATCAAACCAAATTTTAAATGTTTAAATAATGTTAAGCCTGCTGTTGTTACGAACATATTATGGGAAACATCACACAGTCCGTGATATCACATTTCACCCTTACTGTAAGAACGCGTTGGCTCAGCGTTAAGCGTGTAGTTACAGGAGTATTATTTAAAATTAAAACATGTTTAGAACTTTGTAAGAACATTTATCATCAATACTCTTATTTATATACAAAGCACGGGCATTTTCAGCAATCAAATAGTTAAAATGTATTTTGAATTCGCGTTCTTTTGTGATAAAACTGTTAATTATATAAAATCTACATGACATTTACTGAATAAAACATATTAAGATAGATAGATCAATTACACACACACACACATATATATATATAGTTAAATTAAATATATTAATGAGTGGATAAAGCAGCCCTAACTTTAAATAAGTAATTTCGCAGGATTTTAACATTGGAATTCGTATATTAGCTCATAATACACACAAAGAATGATCATAACTCTTCGATGCTCTCAACCAAGAGGCAGACTAATTTATTACAGCAAACTCCAACTCAGCATCCATTATTCATATACATGTATAAAGATAAATTTTGATTTTTACTCCTGTTTTCAAAATGTTTTGTTCTGTTTGGAACTAGACAAAGTACTACCTTTAATTACTTCAACTTGTATTTTTGTTTTAATATTTATATACAAAGTACGATCATTTTCACTGATCAAATAGTTAAAATTTATTTTTAATTTTATAGACGACAACTGAAAACTAGTCATTTTGTTTAACGTCAAAACAAACGTTTTAAATCATCTCTCTATATGCTTTCCACAGTACCGTATACAAAATTGTAATCCATTTCTGTGTGTCATCTTTGTACACGGGTATATCAGTGCAGATTTTATATACTGTACTTTCATATATTCAAAAATACTATTGTTTTTCCACTATCATTATTAAATTATATTAAAAAATAAACAGAATATAAAGAATTTAAATAAATTCAAACCTATTAAATAACCATAAAAGTTAAATTATTTACTCCACGACTAAACTTAATGTTTCTTTGTTGGGTCTTCTTATATTGCACATAAGTGTGCAGATTTTTCCTTCATTCAGAATGTTATATCTAAATTGTCATTGTGTATCATAACATGATCATCATATTGATTCTTATACTTTATTTTACGGTTTAATAGTTACTTACATCAAATAAATAGGGTTGATAAAAAAGTATTATTACGTAAATACATTACTTATTCATTACTTTGTGTAAAAATAAGATAAATTGTGTATAATTCTCTGAAAAAAGTCTCGGTTCTTTTAAAAACACTCTTTGTCGTTTACATTCACAGCTTGAATCTTCTTTGAAATTAGATTTACCGTGGCCTAAGGTTACTGCTGGCCTCCTCTAATTCTTGTTGAGCTAAACTAAAATAGATTTTATATTATAAAATTCCCTAAGGTATCATTTGGATTTACAATTTTGTGATTACCACATATTATTTAAAAAGAATTACTTTTAATAAACTCTCTACACTAAATTATAACAAATTAGGGAACTGCGCCCATTACTTGTAATACCTTGTTAATTAGACAATGGATGCACTACACTTGTTCAACTATTAATGAAACTATAAATCTGTCTAATAAAATCCTTAAAATAGTATAACTTATAATTTTCGTATGTTAAATTTACTTAAATCTTTAAGTGAACAATCTACAACTGATTTAAGGTTTAAATGAAAAACTATAATTAATTGTAATTTTTTCTACTATGTCTTGCTAGTTTGGTTTAACAGTGTGTCTACGGTAATTGATTTAGATATTCCTTAAATATATTATGTCGATTAGTTAGCATTATTAACTACAAAATATATAAATTTGTAGATGATATTAAGATTTGTTTAAATATTAAATACATATGTTTTTCACGCACACAAAAACGAAATATAAATGTAACGAGGCACATGATACTTTTTTTGCGGTGTGTAAGAGATTTTATAAAACTTTTGTATAATTCTTCCTATACTATTTGAGTCCAAAAAACTATAAATAATACATAACTTGCTAATAAACTACACATAATTTGAATCTAAAAAACCTCTTATATAAATGTAGGCCTACAATATAGGTAATATTTATTGTATTTAACACGATCTCTGGTTAGCGATATTTTGAATTTATGTGGTTTAATAACATCTCACAGTAGCCTTAAAACCGATGGAGACAACAACATGCTTAACAAGAGATGATTGAAACATGATCGAAGCGATATGCGATCCGTCGGGCTGCACTTGTTTTGCGGTTTTTATAAAAACGCTTTCGGTGCCTCGCCATTCTTAACTGTTACTGATTATTGATGTTAGCTACAAAAAATATGTATGTGTTTTGCCGGATTCTAGAATGTACGGGTTAACAATGAAAATTGACCTTCCAGGAATTTCGAGCTTCGGAGGCGATGTGGCATCCTATTGTCGTTGTGCGGGACGAGAATTTTATTTGTTGTGACCAATTATAATTTATTATAGTTTGCTTCTTCAAGGTTCTAAACATTTTTATTTTATAACTTTATGTCTGTTGGTTGGTTATATTATAGTTCGTCTTCTCTTTAAAAATATAATATTTTTAAACAATGCCTATGCTTTGCTTTTATTTAAAATTTGTACTATTTCTAAAGTATTTTCGATATGCCTGTATCAACAAGTTTTTCCTGTCTGCCCTACATGTAGTTTGTTGTAACTTAAACATTTTAATTCGTACACTCCTATTTTAGTATCTGTCATTATTTTATATTTACATGTTACTTCCATTACGAAAAACAACCTTAAAAGTAAACTCCACATACCGATTGTTAAACCGTTCTACTTAAGTTTTAAGTTAGTTGTAATTTTAAAATGTAATACATTTTTACAACCTCTTAGTCCCAAATCACCTGACAAAGCACAGAATGCACACTTTTGAAGGTGAAATCCCTTGTTTGCGTAATACTTAGTTAGAGCCAGTTATTTTGTTTCCTTTCAACCCTTGTTCAAAATTTAAACTGACAAAAAGAATTATAAATATCGAATCGGTATGTTGGTCATGTGTTATCCTTTAAAGTAAAATCTTACCATCTTTAAGATCTTGGTTAGGTAAGTTTGCTTGTGTTGACCCATGCATCTCAGTCACAATAGACAGACTAAAGTTATTGCAATTATTGTATCTTGTATTTTATAATGAGGGGCCAAAATGCATAGATCATCTTTGATGATATTGAGGGTCTAAGTTAATTCTTAAATATTAATTTACACTAATAATTAAAATAGTTATGTTATATTAATAGTGAATTTCCTAAGGAAAAGTAAATTTCCTATTAGCATCTTAACATGCATGAAACTTAAGCCCAGGACCACCATACAAGTTCCTAACCCGACCCTTTGAACACGTTTCTGAGGGTAGTTAAAAATTAAATATACGATGAATGGTATATAAATATTGAATTATATATATATATATATATATATATATATATATATATATATATATATATATATATATATATGTGTGTGTGTGTGTGTGTGTGTGTGTGTGTGTGTGTGTGTGTCTGTAAGCACGATAACTCTCTTAAAAAATGTCCAACCTTGTTGAAATTTTGTACAGACTTGTAAATTAGCATTTATTTGTACGAGTTCGAAATCCAGATGGATCGGACAATCCGAAGGGGTTCTTTGGGGGGGGGGGGTTGTACCCCAAAACGGGTTTTTTGGGTTTTCAAATGTAATTTTTATTGAAATCAAATCGTAAATTGCACCCTGGATTCACTTCAGAAAACAAACAACTTGGTGTTTGCTCTACGTCAATTGGTTACCGAGATATTGAAAGTACTAAACACAGTACGTTGTTTAATGTTATTCTTATGGAGAAAAAGAAAAATTGTATAACTCGCTTATTTGTGAACATACACTGACAAAACTTGGTGTATGGCTTTATCTGGTTGTAATTTATTGTTGTTTGCAAATAAAACTACTTTTTTGCAGATGAATCCCGTAGCAGCAAACCTTGATACTCAGCCCCCATGTTATTCTTATGGAGCATAATTAAAATCTTATAAATCGATTATTTATTAATGCATATGGATGAAACTTGGTATGTGACTTACCTTAGTTGAGTTCTATTGATATTTGCATAACAACCCGTTATTTTGTGCCCTTGTTGCAGCAAACCTGCGTACTCATCCCCCAATATTATTCGTAAGGAGAATAATTATTATTTTAAATATCACTTATTTGTGAATATATTTCTTATGAATTCTGGTAAGTGGCTTAATGTGTAATATTCATTGGAAATTCGCTGATTATGCAGGTTTGCTGCGACGGGGGTATTTATACTTCCTAGGGCCAGATTTAAATAAACGGTATCAGGAAACTGACTCATACTTTCTCCTTTTTAGCCAAACATTAATGAAAACATGATTTTTTTATTTCCTAAATATAGAACATGAAGTTCAGATAAATGTACGGAAAATTTTCTAAGATAGTTGTTTTCAGAAATATCCACCCAAATCCCTTTTTGAGAGGCACTATAGAGTCCGTTGCTACACACAGAGATTTTGAGAGGGGAAATGCCCCCTTGTACCCCCCAGGGTTAAATGGCAACATATTTCGAACATCCTCTGTTGGTCAATGCTAACTTGACCTGTATATCAAGTTGTAATGAAATTGATATTTAAATAAGAGAGAAATAGTTTGTTTTTGGTATTCCCCATAAGAATAACATTAGACAACGTACTGCGTTTACCGCTAAATGAAAATTTAAATTTTCTCCACAACTAGTAATTGTAGAATAGTAATTAAAAATACTAATTTATTTAGTTTTTGAGCAGTTTTTAATTGTGAATAGTAATCTTTTTTAGCATTTATGATTTTTTTATGAAAGATCTAAAAAAACTTAATTTTGTATGTTTTAAGTCCTGTAATTTCTGAACCCAAATTTTTCAAGAAATGAAGGGGGTTTCATTTTGTTGGAAACCTAAAGCTCTACAAACCACTAAATTTCAATCAAAATCGTTAGAGCCGTTTTTGAGAAATTTGGATTTTACATGTTTTTTGGCGATTTTTGGGGGATAATAACCTTTCAAATTCAAAAATTCAAAAACATGAAAAAAGCCTGGAGATATTGAGGATTACTACCTACATTTCATAAAAATCGGTCGATTGGTTAGTGCTCTAGCTCTGTACACATCCACACAGACACACACGCACACACGCACACCCACCCGCACAAACACACAACAATAACAACTTTTTTGGGTTCAGGGAGCACCAAAACAAATATTTCCACTAACAACTCAAATTCGAAAATTTTGATGAAAACAATATTTTCTCCAAATACTAAGTATAGGGGGCGAAAGTAAAACGTGCTTGTTTTAACAATGCTTACTTTTTTATCATATATAATGGAATACTATCGTATGTGTAAGAGATATACATAAAAGTAATACTTTAAAGGGCATATATTTTCCAGATAGCTTTCATAAAAGTTCATACTTTAACTTTATTGAATTAAGACCGTAAACTAAAACATAATTGATCTTGTAAAACTCTTCTTTGATTGGTACGAAGTAACAAATGTAGAGATTCTATTAATGTTGTGTGACAAATAGTTTAACTAAAATAATAAATCAGCATTAGCGTTTTAATAGAATGGCATATACAAATAGGATTATAAGGCAACTATATAGTATATATATTATTTAATATTAAGTACAATTAACCAATGGCATAGCATTAATATAACTAACTATCTCCATTACATACTATTTACCACACTGTACATAATATCGAATAATATTAGCCGCTTTAATAACGTAAAAAAATGTTGGTCGTACAAAATCATAGTAATAATCTGCCATAAAAACGAATTTATATTTTAATACTGTTAAAAGTACCAGTTTCAGCAAAAGAAATATTTTCCAAAATAATTTAAATAATGTAGTAATACCAACAATATTGCAACTGAGTAACTTATAAAATATTTTTGGAGGCCCAAAAAAGTTTATAAAACTGACACATTTTACATATAACACTTATAATTTTAATATAATAACTATTTAACAAATGTAATAATCGTAACATATTTTATTCCCAAGTGGTTAAGTTATAAAATACAGAAAATCGTAATAGTTACGCAAACTGTCACTATCCCTATCTCTTTATAGTTCTTTCTTGTTCTATTACTTGTTATATACATTTAATCCGATTACAATATAACTTTCCTTAATAATTCAAAATAACTTAAGGAATATTTCAAGCCCTTAATCGAAATGGTAAACCTTAGGGGACTGCCGTACTGGTCTTTGAAATTGTGTTAACCTTATTGAATAATGGATTTATTTGTGTATTTATGGTATTTGCATCACACAGTTTTATCACTATGAAAAATAAACGGTATCAGGAAACTGACACATACTTTCTCCCTCTTACCCCAACTTTAATGAATAAATTACTTTTTATTTACTAGATAGAGAATACAAAGCACGGTCGAATGTACAGAAAATCTTGTAAACAAGTAGTTTTTCAAAAATCCCACCCAAATTCCTGTTTAGGAGGCACTACAGTATCCATCGCTACACACGTGGTTTTAAGAGGGGAAATTCCCCCTATCCCCCCTCAGGGTTATTAAGGGGCAACATATTTCGAATTTCCTCGGTTCAATGCTAACTTGACAAGCATATCAAGTTTGAATGAATTGATCAATAAATAAGAGAGAAATTGTAATTTTTGTATTCCCCATAAGAATAACATTGGACAACGTACTGCGTTTACCGCAAAATGAAATTTTAAATTTTCTCCGCAACCAGTAATTTTAGAATAGTAATTAAAAATACTTAATTATTTAGTTTTTTGAGCTCTTTTTAATGGTGAATATTAATATCTTTTATATTTATGTTTTTTATACAAAATCAAAAACTGAATGTTTGATATTTTAAGTCTTGTAATTTCTGAACCCGAATTTTTACAGAAATGCGGGTGGTGTCAATTTGTTGAAAAACTAAAGTTCTACAAACGACTAAAGTTTAATCAAAATCGTTAGAGTCGTTTTTGAGAAATCTTAATTTTTCATGTTTTTTGGCGGGTTTTGGGGGATAATTACCCGTAAAAATAAAAATTCAAAAAAATGAAAAAAACCCGGAGATAACGTGGCTTAGTACCTACATACCAAATTTCATAAAAATCGGACCATTGGTTAGGGCTCTAGCTCTGTACACATCCATACAGACAGACATACACAAAGACATCAGGTAAAAATAACTTTTTTGGGTTCAGGGAGCACCAAAAGGAGTATTTCCACTAACAACTCAAATTCGAAAATTTTTACGAAAACAATACTTTCTCCATATACTACGTATAAGGGGGAGAAAGTTAAAACCCCGTGAAATGAGTCTTCTGACACGCTTTACGGTTGTTTAAAACTCAACTCACGAGCTGCGGATCCGCTAGTCGTCTCGAGTTAGTGAGCGAATATAGTGGGAGCCGAGTCTCATACTACGTCAATAAAATCATAGTACACTATGCTTCTAAATATGTTAACTTGGTTATTAATGAGCTTTCAAATATATAGTATTATTAATGTTAAACATGCTGCCATCTGATAAATATGTCTAATCAGAATTGTAGACAAGTATTCAGTGACTGGCAGCTTAAGAGGACTCATGTTTAAAGCATGGCGGACCTTCCTGCTAGGCACAACAGTGGGCACTAGTGTATAATGATTGTTAAGTGGTTTGTTAGAATCATTCATATTTATGAGCGGTTACTTTAACAATTCAGTGTAAGCACTAGTTTTTTCCTTCTATTCTTAATATTATTTATTGGAGTACAAACTTCATTGTTTTCAACAAATCTTTTTAAAACTATAAGTAAGCTTCTATAAGCTGCAAAAACGTTAAAGCTCTTAAGATCCATAATCTTTAAAATATTCCAAACTTTATGTGTTTAATGGCCACAAGCAATGCAAATTGAAAATTTATGTTTAACAAAAGTACTTCATTGATCTTCGTTTAACATTGTAAAGTCATTCATACTTAGCATTTATCAGTCCCTAAAAAAGAAAAATAATTTGTCTTACAATCACTTACTTACATCTTAGTATTCTAAAAATGTGCTAAGAATTTTTATTTAATGATTCTAAAGAACTATTAATAGTTGTCTGATAAGGCAGTGTAACAGATCATCAATTTTCTGATTGAAGCAGCAGTACTTTTTAACCATGAGTTTAATATATTTAGAGATAGAATCTATGAAAACTCAAAGAGTACAAATCTCAATCAGAAATAACAGACCGCTGACGAAGCAACTCTAGTGGATAAATTGCACCTTGTCTGATGGAGCCGAAAAAGGAAACACACTGACCATGTGATCAATCAGCTGACGGCCAGAGCCGTGTTCATTGATCTCGTGTAAAGGGGAATATTTTATTCAGATGCAATGTAAGCTGTTTTATGTTAGGCCACATAGTATCCCATGAATGCTTATTGATTACTATATGGCACTCGCGACTTTTTCACGTGGTTTGTTGATTCTAGGTTCCCCTTTTATTTCTTCTTGGTAAAAAGGTTGTTACCTTGGAAAACCAAACTAAACATTAATCCATAAATAAGGTTAACAGTGATAATTCCAAAGACCAGTGTGGGGTCGAGCTCTACGGTTTAGGACCTCGACTAATGAATGTACTTTGGAACCTTCCTAGAATCAAAACAAATTGCCATTCAAAGTTTTATATTAATCGGATGAATGGTATACCTACGAATAAGGAATAGAGTATAGGAGAAATAAACATTTATTTGTATATATATATATATTGTATTGAGAAGATATGCCAAGTAAAGTAAAACCTAGTTTGAATACAAGAAAAACCAAGCATGCTAGAATGACTGGTTACATAGATATAGTAAGTCCCAGGACAACCTTAAAACTGGCCTATACCAGTTTTGAGGCTGACATTGGGTACAGCTAATAAAGTTGTCATTACATTTATGGTAAGTCTTTTGGCTGTCCATTATGACGAGCTTCCCTTTCACCTTTGGTTCCTCAATTTGCAGCAGCTGGGGACGGAAACTCCGGGTTTGGTCCCCAACCTGAGATCGTGGTCCGTGGATTGTGGTACATGGATACCCTGTCAGTTGAGTTGGCCAGTTGGAGGGCAGAGTGGGGTCCGCCTGTTTGAACCTGATCACAGCTGTCACAGGAGCACGGGAGTTGGCTCTCTGAAAGGTCAATTTGGCTGCCTGTTCTATCCCACCCTTTCCTTTCCTCCTATATCTGTTCCTTCCGGTAACCTGGGCAAAATTACCGCTTGTGGAAGATGTAGAAGCTAATGCTGGGGTTTCCTAACCCAGCAATAACAACATAGATATGGTAAGAAATATTATAGTATCAGTTTTTTTTTCTTTCCCTGTTGCCGTAACTTGACCATAGGAAAAATAGGATCCCGGTATTTAATAGTTATTTCTTCAAATCAGCGTCATCTAAAGGAAATTATTAATATTGCTAAGCTACGTTTCCGGCTTAAAATTAGTAGCACCAAGATTTATTATTTTTACTTATGCTCTAATTAGTTTTATCATGCAGTAGGTTTACCATATACGTAACTTTGTATTTAGCCTGGGAAAGAAACGTTGGATTGAGATAAACTCCTATCATTAGCCAGAGCAAACTAAGCTAAAAATACCAACTCTAAGAGAGAGGGTAACTTTAACACTAAGTTGTTTAAGTTAATGAGAAAATCCACTCTCACTTTTATTTCGTCCAACATATTATATTATTTCTTTCGTACGTACCTAACATACATGCTGCCAATTAAATCTTGCCTAGTAACTAATACATTGTTTAGAGCTGGCAGTTCCAGTGTAGGTGCATGTAAGTAAGAGGTGCTATTGCGTATTGTAGCGTGACGTCATCTGGTGGCTAGTTGCCCAAAAGCATGTCACCAAGGTATTCTGACTATCCTATGTGAAGACATGCGGGACGTGGGGTAGTCAGAATACTTCGGTGACGCGCTTTTTTATGATTTATTATGCAGCCAATGGGAAACTCCAGCCAGCTGATCATAAACACCGTGACGTGTCAACTGTGGCTGCGCAGAACATGCTCATATTCGTATTTCTGAATAGCACACCTTACTTAAATGCATCTAGGTTTCAGTTACACCTAGACGAATAAGCACGAATTTAAATATTTATAAAACCAAATAAATAATTGTCTAGTTTGACAAATATTCAAAGTTTTAAGGCCAATTTATAACTGGTTTTCGAACCAAGCAATTGGATATAATATCAGAACAAGGTGGTCTTATAACCGGTGACACTAAAAAATAACCCCGTAGCAGCAGACCTGTGTACTCAGTGAATTTCCAATGCGTATACATGTATCTAAATGACACATAAAGATGCATACCAATTTTCATCAATATTCATCAATTCATAAATAAACTGTTTATCACATTTTTAATTTTTCTCCATAAGAATATCATGGCGGCTGAGTATACAGGTTTGCTGAAACAAGGAACAGGAAAAATTGGTTTTATACAAATATCAATATACATCAACTAGGTAAAGCCACATACCAAGTTGTATTAATTTATGTTCATAATTAAGGGAGATAACATTTTTCTTATTCTCCATAAGAATAACATGGGGGCTGAGTACGCAAGTTTGATGCTATGGTACTTTCGGCAAACAAATTTTTGTTGTACGAATATATAGACCACAACGATATAAAGCAATATACGAAGTTTTGTCAGGATAAGTTGATAAATAAGTGAGATATACGATTTTTCTTACTCTCCATATGAATAACATTGGACAACGTACTGTATTTAGTACTTTCAATATCTCTGTAACCAATTGACGTAGAGGAATGATAAAAGCACCAAATTGTTCGTATTTTTAAGCCAAATCCAACGGTGAAAAGTAAACTTTGATTTACTAAAATAATATATGAAATGTACTCAAAAAAAACATTTTTGGGGTACAAAACCCCCCAAAAATACCACTTTGGATAAAGCGATCCAGCTGGTTTTCGAACTTAAAGTCATAAATGTTGCTTTACATGTTTGTATCAAATTTGTTCATTGTTACGAAAGTTATCGCACCCATATAGATTTGCATTGTCTCACAACAAAAAAATATATACAGTTTTTAACAAATGGTGTTTTTGACACCTCGGGAACTCAAAACGAAAATTTATCATGGTCCCGGGCCTAGGTCTTATCATGCTGACTACGGTAATAGCTTCTTCCCTATAGAGGAAATTAGCTAAAAGAGATTCGCAGCACCTTTTTGCCTTACTTTGCCCTTCCACATAGAACATCCATCTGTGCGTGGAACCTACCCCCCACTACCGATGCGTTCCCGTGCGTGTACTTATTCATCCCAACATTGTAACATACTACGGTCCATCAATTTACCTAAATCAGTGGCCGGAATATTATCTTTTTCGACTTAAAAATGTCATAAATGTTCTTCATCAGATTTTAAAATCCCGATACCATCACTTACATGAATGCATTTATTGATGAAGTATTTTAAAGAAAACAAACATATATTCATATGTCAATTGATTTTTTTATATTACCATACCTAAATACGATTTAGCAGAAAAAACATAAAAGATAAATTAACAGATACAATAGTACTAAACTTATTACGCTTATTTCAAAATTATAAAAGTTTACTAAGCTGTTTTTTTAAGCATTGTTCTTAATTTTAAAACATATTGCTTAGGCGATAGTAATCAAATATTGAAATATCATTTTTTATCCAGATGTTTACCTAAGTTTAATGCTGTTGTTTGATTTACTCTCACCTGAAAAAAGTTAGGGAAATCAGATCACCAGGATATAACTTTAAGGTATTTTAAATAATGTAAATAGATAGAATAAGAATACCTATTTTAACAGGCTCTTCTGGAAAACCGATGATGTATAAGAGAGGTTTCTTATGGTATTTGTACAAATGCTAGTCATATAACATAAGTGTCCACACCACTCTGTAAGATTGGGGTCTATTATATTGACGAATCGCTTGGTTCTAAGGCCATCAACATTCTTCTTTCATCTTAAAATTAATGTAAAGGGGAAAATACGTGTGACTTTCATTTTAGAGCAACATTACGGCCAATACTGCTAAAATATAACTAATTTATACATTACTTACATTCTTACAGTTAGTTACTTATTTACGAGATTGCTAATTGAAAAAAGTTTGTTAACACTTTGAATGTAGCTTATACATTTTTGTAATTTATAAATTTAAATATCTTTATAAAAATATAAAGAAATACTAAATCTCTAGGTGTAAACCTAAGGCGAAGGGAAAATATTTGTGAAAACCATATTATTTTCTTCGTGAAGGAATGGGGTCATATTTAAGCTCTCAAGAATATTGAATCTTAGAAATTACCTTCACAATTGGAAGTATAGAAAATAGCTAACTATAAATGGTTTGGTATCTCTACTGGTGCAGTAAATGCAGTGTGAGTGTTATATTTTAATTGTATTTCCTTCTCCCTTAAACTAATAAAAAATAAAATAAAATAAAAACTATAGTTATATTTCTATCATAGTTAATAAATCGTGTGTTTACTCATCATAAATGCAGTAATTTCTAAGCATTGACATACAGTTTTAGTTCACAATACCAATTAAAGTAAAGGTATTTTTTGCATATGATAACAATATATGTACGTTATGTATAATACTTCTGGTCAGGATAACACCATTTCAGGTTTGTCCTTTATTGGTGTACAAACATCATTGTACTCAGGAAATATTTGGTATCATACGTTATAACTCTAAGCTACAAACAATTTTTCAAAAAAAAGATTTACAAGCTTTTAATTTTTAAATCATCAGATCACTCTCAGCTTATTAGTGAATTTCCTATGGAAAGTAAACTATTAGCATGACCCGCACGGTGAAACTTAAGCTTGGAACCACCATAGAAGTTCCTAATGTGACCCCATGAACACTTTTTCGTGGTCGTTCAAAATTTTATATATATATGTATATGTATATATATATATATATATATGTGTGTGTGTGTGTGTGTGTGTGTGTGTGTGTGTGTGTGTGTGTGTGTGTGTGTGTGTGTGTTTACTCTAGCGGTCGCATTTTTATCCGATTTACTTCAAATTTGGTAGGGACGTTCCTTTCTATAATCAGTTGGACAAGTTCGTTGGGCAAAACAATCGGAAAACTCTAAATCCCTTTTTGGCGATTAATCTTTCAAATTTCGAGTTTTTGGGCCCAAAAAGGGTCAGAAAAGCCCTGGATGTACAATTAATGCATGTAAAAAGATGGGAATTAATGATTCGAAAGTTTTAAGCCCTCTCTCATCATTCTAGCATAAATATTTACGGAGTTATTAAAGTAAATGTGTATCGATTAAACACAGTACGTTGCCTTATGGGGGTTTTACATTAGAAAAGCATGTTATTCATTTGTTGGTGTACTTTTCTCATCCCCATCAACCTCACACCTACTTTCAAGCCTGACTGGATCCTCTCCTAATCTTATAATGTGCAAAATCGTATTCCCAGCATTGCAGGTAACCAGGAGCATCAGAACAGCAAAAAAATCAATACTTTCAGATTTTAATAAAAATTGGAATAAATGTTTGTTTTTAAACTGATTTTGAGCTGTAAACGTTTTTTATGTGGAAATTCACTTCCCTCACGTCAGCGTGCTGCGTGCGAACTCGTTTCACATTATGGCCACAGAAAATTAAAAAGCTCTGTCACACATAAGTAATTCAATTAAATTCCTTTAATATTGTAAATTTGGTTAGGTTTTACAATTAGAAGAGGTTCATCCGACAGTCGCTTGAATAATGTACTTAGAGTTTTGCATTGATGAGTCAAAACAGTTATAATTACCTAGTATTTTGTGTGTAACAATTGATTTTCTGACTGAAACAGTGGTATTTCTTTCGTATGTTTAATAGCTTTAGAGATCTAATTTTGAAAACACACCAGAGTACAAATCTCATCTAGAAATAACAGGCCACTGACGAAGCAATTCTAGTGGATAAATTGCACCTTGTCTGATGGAGCCGTTAAAGGAAATACTCTGACCACGTGATCAACCAGCGACGGCCTAACCGTGTTCATTGATCTCGGACAGTGGGGAATATTTTACTCGGACGCAATGTAAGCTGTTTTGTGTTCAATACTACATAGTGTCCAATGACGGTTTTCCATCAGGGGTTTTATTAGTTTTACTTTCACGATAATAACCGTCATTTAGTAGGTTTATTTTAAAACTTTATCCAGCCAGAGAAAGAAACGTTGGATTGAGATAAATCCCAATCATTAGGTCGGGCAAACCAAGCTGAAAAATACTAACTCTCGGAAAAAAGACTACCTTAACATTTGAGAAAATATACTCTCACTTTTAATTCATCCGGAACATTGTAGTATCTCTTTTGTGCTTCTAAACATACACGCTACCAAGTTAATCCTGAGTAGTGCCTAATATCATGTTTAGATAAATAAATGTTAGTTAATAGTTCTAATACAATATTATACTATCTTTTTAATACCTTACTTTTACATTTACAAAATAAACACGGTTTCCAGCTGTGACAAAAATTATTTATTAAAATAAACGCAATTTTGTTTATAACAAATTAATAAAAAGTACACTTTACACATTATACTTTACTACGCACAAAACCTCTTCATTTCGATCATAAAACTGTATAGTATAATTAATAAAAAACTACAGGTATTACCTAAGAAAAATAATCTTACCTGAATATTAAGGAATTGGGTTTTGATGTTTTATGAATAAAATATAAGCTAAGAGCAAGCATATAGTTACAGAGATAATATTTGAAACACAATACCAGGTGTTATCAATGCAATACCTCGCGTGGCCTGGCTACGTGGATATGTTAACAATAGAGTAATTGTTTTTTATGTTGCATAAATAATTTAAATTCCTAGAAAATATTTAATAGTCAGAAGGTGAAAGATAAGAAGTAGTTCTTTTGATTTGTTCATATATTTATTCAATAACGTTTTAAAAGAATTTTTTTAAAGTTTTTAAACTCCTACAGTGTTGCAGGCATATTCGGCAATTGAAATCACATCCTTTTTACTGTTAAAACTACAATCTACACATTACTAGATTAAATCCCTGGTCAGCAAACCTTTCAACTCAGCGAATTTCCAACGAATAACACATTAATAAGTTTTAATAACACATTAATTCACTTACCAGGATTCATAAGAAATATATTCACAACCAAGCGATATTTAACATATAAATTATTCTCCAAAATATAAATACCTAAATGGAAAATCACATAATCATCCGGCTCAAAAAAGAAAGTTTATCAACTGTTTGGTAGATCGTGCTAAGGTGATAAGCATCCCTGAGTTCTCAAACAAATAAATTAACACAGTAAAAACAAGTATTAATTGCAAATGATCACAAAAATAGAATGATAGTAGAATATATTATAAGAAAACATAATCTAAAACCGGAAAAACAAAATGAAGCCAACCAAGAGAACTAAAAACGCGCGATCCCGCCTTACATTCAAGGTTCAACAGACAAAGTATCAAAAGTTCTAGCCAAGCATGAAATGAGGCAACATTTTCTGTGTGTTCCAAACTAGAGATTTACTCACCTAAATAAAAGATCAAACACCAGTGTTGAAAAATAAAGGAGTCTACAAACTACCATGCAGTAGCAAAAAGGTATATATTGGAGAAACTGGGAGAACAGTAAATATTAGAGTAATTGAGCATATCAGAGACGATAAAAAGGGCAGATTAATAGTAATAATTAAAAACAAGGAAAATTTAAATATGGAAGATGGCTTAAACTCTTTAAGTCTTGGCTTCCAATTTTCGAAAGGAAATCATTTAAAAATACACCCCAACGATTTCCATATTTATTTATTTACACTTTTGGCTAATGTAATTAAATTAAATTTAGTAGTAAGTTTATAGTATGATTTATAGTATTTATAGTATTTTTATAGTATATTTATAGTATATTTATAGTATTTATAGTATGATTCATTGTTTTTGTTTAACTTTTGTTTTGTTTATATAACCTTCCTACCGATGAAGATGTCCAAAGTGGCATCGATAAGTTTTGGCAAAAATAAAAACAGAAGTAAGAACGAAACTGTCAAAAGCATTATTATTTATATAATTTTTTGTATTTATAATTATAACAATGACTTACTTAAGTTTAAGAATTGAAACAGTGGGACAGGGACTTTCCCACTTACTGGAATTTCACGAACGACGAGATTAATAACATTTTAATTATTATCCATAAAAATAAAATGGGGACCGAGTACCCAGGTTTGCTGCTACGGGAACCATATGCGAAAAATTGTTTTTTTACAACAATAAACGACAACCAGATAAACCACACAACCATATACCAAGTTTCGTCAGTTTATGTTCATAAATAAGCGAAATATAAAATAATTCTTTTTCTCCACAAGAATAACGTACTGTGTTTAGCACTTTCAATATCTCAGTAACCAATTGATGTAGAGAAATGATCTGAATACCAATTTTTTTATTTCTTAAGATGAATTCAACGGTAAAAACTAAAATTGGTTTTAAATCAAAATTACTTGTGAAAACAAAAAAACATTGTTGGGGTAGAAAACCACAGCCTTTTTTACTGTTAAAATTACAATCTACTAATATAAATATTACTAGACTAAAAAGTTTATTATATTTTACTTTTACCTACTATTCTTTAAAAGTAAGAGTATTTAAAATGACATTTCAGGGAAACAAATTTGGGGTAAAAACACTGGAATTTGTTACGCAATTTTCATTAATCATGCATCATTAATTTAAGCTAATGGAGTGAAATTTATGAAATTGGTTTAACATAAGTTTGTTTTAAAAGTTTTAATTTTATGAAACGTGAATACTTTCAGGGTACATATTCAATTCTAGGAAAACTATTAACTTAAAAAAAAACTAGTTTAGCATTTTTAACATAGCAATATTTTAGTGTAACCTATTCGAATGTATAGCGTCGCGCGTTGGTTGAATATAACAGCACACAAGCCTTCTGAAAGTAAAAATTTGTAAGAATGTCACTCTTAATTTTAATTTTAGGAGAGATGAGATTTTACTCAATTAAGGTAGTTTTCGACAATGTTTTATGAATTTTAATCATTCTTTAGAATTTTAACTAACGAATACCAACTCAAACAACAATACTAATTTTAACTAAGTGAACTCAATATATCTGTTTACTTAAATTGCAGAAAACGATGGGATTACATTGTACCACATGTACACAAGTTTTAAGATGAGCTGGTTTAATTTTATCTGCTTAAAGACATTTCCTTAAAGTGAATGTATAACTGTTAAATGTCTATGACTGGTAAAATCTAAAAAGCTGTCATTCCATATTGTTTTTAAAAGTAATTTGTGATTAAACAAATAAAATATAGCTTTGGTTTTAAAACCAAAATATATTACTGTCCTCACGTGAAACCGTTCTTTTGCAATACCGATATATTTCAAAATACTGTCCACATACTGTATGAACCATTCTCGTTCGTTTTCTAAATTTTCTATTTAAGCTTTTTTTAATGCACACTAGTGCTTTGGGTATATATAAATTGTTGTAAGTTGTATATATAAGTGTTGATTTGGATCACGAGTAAGGTACTCACTCATATGAATCTCAAATCCATCCTTACTATCGGGGATTTTATTATTGTAACATTTGTATTTAGATTTATTATATGTTAAAAGTTACACCATAGACGACCAACGATAATATTTAATATGAAGTTGCAATTATTAAAATTATAACAACAATTATATGTGGTAAATAAACTTTGAAAAATATTCATAACTATGAACTAACCAAAAGATCCTAATAACAATTTACAATCGCTGTATGGGTGTGGTGGGTGTACTGTGAAGTGTAACCGAAAGGTCTGCAATGTTTTATACATGGGCATCTTGAGCTGTCAACCACGCGAAACAGGGCTGTGAATACAGATTCAATGTCGAGTTGAGGAAGGTTTCACAGGCTATTTTGGTTGACCTTATACATAGTTTCTAATTTATAAAGCTGCCTCAGAAATAAATTATATGTAAAGTTTTAGTTAAGACATAATTTAAATTGGTTTAGAAATTATTGATTACCATCACACTGATTAATAAAAACAAGTTTCACGACTTTTTGAAATCTGTTTTGAAATCTTAGTTTGATCCCGAAACGTCGTGGAAACTGTTTTTATTAATTAGTGATGGAAAATATCCGCAATACCTTCTTAAATAACAAAATTTCACCATCGCCAACAATGGATTTTAAACAACGAAGATAATTTTAAGTTATTAGAGAAATTATTAGTTGAAATTGTGTTAGCACCAATTAAATTGTGGTAGTCGTGACACTAATTAATTATCATTATATATTTGCTATACTGTATTTAAATTGAAACTAAATATTTAATACCTGTTGTTGTTTAGGAACGAAACGTTTATTGGACACATAGTGTCTCCGGACGCTCAGTATGATCCAACTCCGTAGCATAACTGTGGTAAAAGTATAATCTTAGTACTCAATTGCGAATTTAGGATTGTGTCAGTACCGATTGTAATGCAGACTATGCTGAAATAAATTTCGTGCCTTATCAATAAATCTATTGTATAATTACTTTCATTAAACAACTCAATGGCAATATGTAACACAGCCTCTGTGTTTCTTAAGTGCGCATAACGCTATGAGACTCGTATAGTGATTACAACAACAAAAATATATAGCCTATATATAAAATAAATAAATTTATACATATATATATATATATATATATATATATATATATATTTAATTTGCCACAGCTTACTTTAAATTAACATTTATTTTATGGAGGTATAATAAATAACATTCACAGTACAATTGAGAAAAAATATTACGAACGTCAATGGATCCGAATTTTAATAAAACCAAGATTGTTTGAAAAGTATCTAAACAAAGCAGGCCTTTGATATGTTCATCTTTAAAGAAATATTTGTCGGTGCCAATACATTTTCCAGAGCCAAAAGGGGATTCCTCTGCATTCAATGGAAATAAATTACAACACTGCACAAATTAAGTCATTTTATACGTGCACACAGACTTTTACATCAAGAAACAGGAAAATACATTACTAACACTAACATCTAGTTATAAAACTAAAATAAATAATCAGAAAAAAAGATAACAATGAGCTGGCAGTCAGGACCAACGTGTTTCATATGAATTTAACATCGGACATCCGGACATCCGGACAGCCCCGGGACAGGGGCGATCGCACTCCGGAAACAGTAATTCGTGGAACCTGGAGTGTCATTCAACATGGAATATGCCCTCTTGCGCTGATCAGCTGTTGTTCTCCCGGGAGCGACAAACAACCTTACATCGATGCAAAGTAGTGCCTCTTCCGATACAAATTTACTTATAAAATGAAATGGTATAAGTATTTTTAGGTTTGTATTTATAATAGTTTTTATTATAATTATTATACGAGTAATATTAAACTATAAAACCACTTATTAGTAAAAGCATTTAAACTCAATGAAGTAATTAATTATAAATAAAAATTAAATAAAGGTTGTATAGGAAAACTTATACTTACAATATAACTGTGAATTGTTTTATTTTTGCCTGCCTGGTTCAAATGAACAACGTTTTTTTATATTAAATTTTGCAGTACTAATTTTTCATTCATTTTTAAATCCAGTCACAAAGGATACCTAGGGAGGATTTTTTATATATTTGTTCACAACCTTTCGTTTCTTCGTTAAATGCTACTTCCTTAATCTGCTTTGATAATTAAGGCTTTTGGTAGACCGTGTTACCTTTTAATGGCTGATCTAAAATCAGCAATAGTATTTTAATTTAATAATTAATAAGTATAGAACCACTGATTTATGAAATAATAAAATATTTAGGTTTCTTAATTCATCTGGGCCAACATTTCGAATTACTTAAAGCAAAAGGCGGTTATTATTGTTTTACTCAGCCCTATAAAGCAATTTAAATACCAAGATAGTTGAACTATTCTGTCGATGACATTCATCACAAAAACATGACATGAACGATAAACTTTGGCGATTTACACATTTTAACAATCGTTCTGTCACGCGACTGTCCAAAACTATGGAAATAGTTAGTTATGTATTAAGAGCGTAAAGTAGGTACCGTGGGAGCAGTAGCAGAGCTTTACCGTGGGTCGTCATCCACGGTAAAGACAATTTACACTCACATTACATACACAATGTACCATTTTGGACGCTACACAATGTAAAAAAAAGTCTCTTTCACCGGTTTTGCTGAATTCACGAGATTAAGGTAATAAACACTAAGTCAATTAGCTTGGTAAAGCAACAATAAAAATGTGTTTTCATTTGTTTTGTCAGTGAGAGGAAAAGTAAGGCGCAGCGAGTGAAAAGACTCGCTAATATTACTCGCTTAACAGAATTCAGCTGTTTTACGATGCGCTTTTAATTAGTAAAGAATTACGTTAGGCGCTTTTGAAGAAAAAATTATGTTTAGTATAAGTATATTTCTATGATCTATCTAGTCACTTATTTAAAATCAAACCTTGCGCAAAACCGCTTCGAAAACGTCTTTATGAATTAAAACGGTTTTTATGATTAAACATTCCGATTTGTTTTTATCATTACTAAAAAAATTGTCTCCTCGGAATAAGTCAGGTTTTAAGAGAACAAAATGTTACTAATATGTAAACTGATAAACTAAATGAATAAACAAAACGAGTCATTTCGCTTACAATTCTCGCGTCTCTAAATCCTTAACCCAAACACACATAAACCCCACGGGGACGGACACGATCCCACAGTCACAGTTAAGAGTAAAGCTGTGCAATACGTTCCTCTGGGGACAGTCCAGTTTACGTCTATTAATACTGGGGTTAGGTAGTGCATTTATTATTTTTCCTTTTTATATTTACATACATACTCTCGTCATGAACTAACCTATGATTTTTCATTTGAATGTGTGCATGTAATTAATACTGTAGAGTAATATTATTTCCCCTTAATTAGTCGGATAGATTAATTTTACAGGAGACGTAGTGAAGTAACAATTTTGATCATTTTAATTAATAGTTATATAAAATAGCGTTCCTATTAAATATAGTTTTAGAGTTAAAGAAGAAGCTGGGAAATATTTCAAATTTGCGATTTGAAAGACATTGAAATCAATTAGTACTTGATTTTAAATACGTGAGTCTTAAAACTATTTAAATTTTAAGTCAACTCGTAAAACCACAACGTGTAGCTAAGACATAAGTACTTTTTTTATGCCTTAAACTATTACGTTAGAATAACACAATAATAGTGCCATGTGTTCCTTACTGGTGCATACGTATGTGATAAAAAACAAACAATTACACGTAAAACAGAACAACCAGTACTTGCAGTTTTGACAGTATTTTTATGTGTAGGAAAAATTACCTAATAAAAAGTAAAATGATCCATGATTATTCAAACAACGTTAGTTTCTTTTAGTTATATGTAATCTTAAGGTGTAAGTAAATAAACTTAGGGGGTTTCTACTTATATTTATTTATCTTTTCACAATAGTTGACCGTACACTGTTAATGCCCGGTTGAAATTCTACATCTGATCTCCCAGTTTGGGTATTTACCGTCCAGAATTCCCCCAATTTTCTCTACAAGTCCAATATTTAGCAACTTCTGTGATGTATTTTTGTTAATCGTAGTTATTTATCTCACTCACACTAGGCATTATTGTAAATTGCACTTGTATTGTTGTGTTCATTTATATTTAACCATGTTAAATTCGTTACATTACTTCAAACATGTATTTAATATGTAAATTAATCATGAAGATGTATTTATTGTATCGCCTTGAGCGTATTTAACTTAATAAGTCAAAATGTATACTCCAGTGTTTGTAAATTATTTGAAAATGGATATTCCGTCAATAAAACAAATAAAAAGTCTGTTGCTACGTCTGAAGCTGTTACGCTTACAAGGTTTTCAGGGATTTGAATAATGAATTTGTGCTAATGGGCAGCTAAAAATAGACTCATTTTATGTATGTGTTGATTCCTTGCACCAATTTAATTTTTGTTTACCTCAACTAATTGAAACAAAAACTACGTAAATATATAAAAGTTAAATCAACTGTTAGTGCTAGTAATTAGTTGGCTTCATTATAACTGGGATACCTTTCTGCTTTTAACTCACTGTCAAGTTTTGAAAGTGTTTTAATATTGTCAAAATGAAGAGTTCATCACAATCTCCGGTTAAATTATGTCAGTTATTTGCTTTCCAAAATATTGAAAGCATTTTAGTACTCAAAGAATCTCAACTGTAACAAATGAACACATCAACATGTCAACAGCCTTTAGCAAATACATCTCAATAGGATATAAAGTACCTAAGTAGGTCTAACTAGTTATATACTTCGGAGGCGCTCTAAGCTTAGGAAAACTATGTTAAAGAAAGTTGAGTCTCGTATCTCCAAGAAGGTTTTGTAGTCTGCCCACGTACTGTAGAAACACATCATCGTTTTATACATTGTTCACAATATTATTTTAAATAGTTGAAACATCTTAAATGAACATATTTTTAAATATAAATACGACGTTAGTAATCTAGGAAACAATCGGTTTATCGATACAAATGTACTTTTTTAGTTAATAGTTTCTTCCTCTTGGTGGTATCCTGCAGTGGTACTCAGATACCCTTTTAAAACAAAGGCCTAATTGTTTTAACTAAAACTTGAATTCGGCTGCCCGGTAAGACACAAAATGAAAAGACGTGGGCAAATGATAAGAAAAACTAATGAACGTAACTACAGAACACTCTTAAATTAAATATAAGCTTTTCTATCGAAAAGATTTATGTTGAAGTAGTTAGTAAAATCTTTACGTATTTTATATTATTTAATTAACTACTTAACTTTGTTGATAAGTCCACATCGAATGTTTTATCGAAACGCTTGTTTGTGTTATAACGATGATTATGAATGAACCATAAGTCGCAAGAGTTAAATACAGTTCACTAGTCAATTGTTCAGTAACCACTTTCCATAAAATATATTTATTCAATCTTTCTATCTGGACTAGATTTAAAATCTCTTTTGGAGCCAATGGATGGATGAGTACTACGTTAACCACGTTAAGACTGCGTTCCATGAGTTTTTACTAGAGCTTTGATAACTCTTTATGAAACGTCGAACACAGTTCAACAAAACGGTGACTAAATTACATAAGAGGTTAGTCTTTACTGTGAGATTAGCTTTTAAGACTTGTTTCCTTTTGTTTTACTCACTGCTGCAAACTTAATGTTCTTAATTAAAGGATTATGAATTTCACTCAAGTTTACGCTCAGGGCTTACAAACTGGCAATTATTAAAAACCATGCAACATATATAGATTTCGAGTGGTAAATTATTTTTTAGTCTTGGTTAGACAATGTACTAAATAACTAAATATCAAATTGTGTCTTGACTGAATTAAATGGTTGAACATAAAATAAAAGCAAAACTACTTGTTTCATTTTTGGGTTTAAAGTGCAATCAAAATTAAACAACTCACTTTTTTATACTATCAAATCACATGAATGTTGATAGTAGGAAGACAAATCCGACAAACGAGAGAGAGGAGCATCAGATTTATTCAAGCGTATCCAAACAAGAATCCCTAAAGACGCGTCACTTGCTCACATCTGATACATAGAATTGAGTTGGGCAACGTTCATTGCTATCTCAGTCTTTCTGTAAAACAATTCATGGATAAATTAAAGTATCATTTTATGAGGCACTTTATTGCAAATAAAACTCATTCACCGGGGTTTTATTAATTTAGCTCACGTAATAGCACTTTATTTTATGGAAACAAACTCTTTTAAGACATTCAATAAAATAATATAGAAATCATGTTTAGAACAGAACAGAAGTGACGTCAGACAGGTTCCACTTTTCTTTTATAATCGTACGAATGAGTATAGCGTATTTTACATCCTTTGGATTTTTAGAATATAGATCCGACATTTCTCAATTGTTGTGTTTCCTTGGTTTGAATCGGTAAGGGATGAAAATATTAAGTATTTCATATAAATAATATATGCTTTTAGAGAGTTAAAGGTGAAATATTATTGGAACAGGGAAAAATGCAATCGAAGCCTATGTTTTACATTATAAATTTGTGTTAGTTAGTTAAAGACTTGTAGGAAGAATGTTATTAAATAATAATGCTAGAGATTATTTAATAATCCTGATAAATGTAAACTGTTTAGTCAATATTATATTGGTTTAAGACAGAGTAAGAAATTTGTGTTCTTTTCTTTTACGACTAATAACTTTATATCTTTACTCTCATAAATTACAATTACTCCCATCAAATTTCTTTAATTGTGATAATTTTACAGCATGCATGTTTAAATACAATATTTTTACTAACGATGTATTTAAGCTAGTCTGGGACATGGTCTCTGTCATAGTTTTGTGGGATAAAGGATCTGCATCGTCTAAATGTTTTACCACCAGAGTGCGCCTCAATCAACGTGAAAAGTGACCCTGAATAAAACATCGCGTCACCCTCAGGTAGTCCGCACCCTCCGGGGGTGAAGTTGAAGTGTTTACAGCTTCGGATAATACTTGATCAGACGCTACAATTTACTCCTCGATACCGTGAAATTGCATGCACATTTTTTAATTGTGCTTCTACCCCCTTTCTCTTCAAACATCATATAGGTTTTAGATATACACTTGTAACTTACCATATATTTCATAACCCTGCATTAAAGAAAAATTTAAGGTATATAAATTGATAATACTTTAATTTCAATGCACCAATACTCATAACGTTATAAATACGAATAGACAATTATCAAATAAAATACACAAAGTTAAGTATGAATTTACAAATACGGGTCATAATATCACAATTAGGAGTTGATGTCTATTTGAATTGCAACCAACACACACAATATGTTTGAATACACATTATTTAGTTTTGCCAAATATTTTTTACCATAACACTTTATACGAAATGTAATTTACCAAACTGAAAATGTCACCAAATAATTTATAATTCAGTTTGGGAGGGTCGCTGGTCTTTATCGAATTATTTCTCTTTTGTTATATTGATATTCCGTTAAGTTAAAATAACACAACTAACTGCCGTATCATTTGACTCATTATTCAAATAGCATGATTTTTATACACTGTGGATACCATTGACACCTAAATAAAAGTATTAAATCCATTTGTCAAATTTTATTTGTTTAAACAAAATCTCACACATTTTTCAATAAATAAAAAACCTCCGTAAAAAGTACTACGGCAGAATAACATTCTATACGGTCCATAGAAACACAAATTTATTAAGTATCCTAAGCCCTAGATTTAGATCTAATACCTCTGAAATCTGCGTCCTGGGTGAGCACGCTTCACAACTGAAGAGTCCTCTCTGACGGTCTATCAGATCCACTTGGGTTTCATCGAACAGAGTTATGAGAGATTTTATACTATATTCGTATTGCCTTTAGTACTTTCCGACTTTACCCCTGTACATTTTGTCCTCTGGATTATTTATACGGATCAGTTCATCCGTAAGTCCTAAGCTACTTCATGAATGCAAGTTATCCCATGTCTCCGTAAGATAGTGTCGAGTTTATTATAAACTTATGTTTAGTTTTGCGATATTCTCAATTTATGAGTTTTTAAGTTTGGATATTTGATAATATTTTTATTTATCTTGTAATGTGTTCTAAGAAACCGATTAGGAAGAAAAACACTTCCAAAGGTTCACTTTCAAGCTGAACACCCAGAGAAAATCAAGCATCATGTTTAGAATGTATCTTTAAAAGTAGAAAGTTATGTATAATGTATCAAGTTAAAACTATAGTATATATATATATATATATTTTATATTTTAATTTATGAGCAAAAGTTGAATTCAAATTAATGTTAACTAGCCCCAGAGCTGTTATATAACTAAGTAAGGGTTTACCTACCGTCAACAGCTCCAACAAATTGTAACTTGCGTTACGATCGTTTCGGCATTACAACGCAAGTTACAATTTGTTGGACCTGTTGACGGAAGGTCCAACAAATTGTAGTAATTAGTTTCCTTATTTAGTAAAAGTCGAAGTTTAACTAGTTATTGTGAAAAACGCCTCTCACATTTGATTTTGCCTCAACAATAAATCTATATAACTTATAAATACAGTAATTTACATTTCCCTACGTTCTTAAATATTCCATGGCGTATTCTGCACTAAATACAATTCTGTCAATAGCCCAATCCTATAAAGCCCTCTGTGTCCATGTACTAGTTTACTAGTTTACACAATCAATAATTTTAATTATTTAGGCAGTCAAATCTGGTTTAAAAAAGTATTTAATAGGTTGGAAATGTCTGTATGAATGTGTAAGGTAAATTAATTTATCTAAATGGACAGCAAAATCAAATATTTTGTAATGCAAAAGCACAGGTTGGTTCTAAATCTACCAAATTCATCTTGAATCATCACTCTATTTCTCTATAAACACTCATCTTATTATGTTTATTTGGCCTTGCAGCAAATTTTATGGTATACGAACACACCTCATCCACATTCCAGCAGTACTAATGTATAGAATACGGCTTTGCCTGGCAGTCCGCATAGTGATTAGTGTGAATAACTTGTACGGGAAAGGATCTCTTAAGCTAGGTTAAACACAGTATCTAAAATAGGTTCATACAACAGAAAAACTGGATTTATCAGTTTAAAACTACTGTTTTTATTTCATTTTATTTGCATAATTAGATTTGCTGCATGTAAAAGAGTCCAAAAGGACTAATGTATTTCCCTGTCATGGCTGTACCCAAAATAAGAATCAACAAGCAAACCGAGCGATATAATACTGAATGGTTTAAACAGTGTAACAATTAATCGAGCACTCGCGTTGTATGACAATTTTAACTTAATTGCGCTTTATCAGTATTTTGTAATGTAACTAATTCCAATTCGTTAAAAACACAAAGGAATAATGCAAGACGACTGCTATTCATGCAACTTATTCTGAAGACACAATGTGACGCAAACAATTCGTGTTTTTTACCGTATATTTAATTACATTTAAAAATAAGTAGTTTTACTAAACATATGAGTGAATCATATATTAACAAATTTAAATGTTCAGTGTATTGTTCTAGGCTTACACCTATTGTAGACTGTGATTAAAAGCTTCCCTGATGTTAAATTACGGTTTATTTTAATACCAACAATTAAACAATCACAGAGTACAAAGGATTTCATGTTTACAATATTATATAGTAATAGGTACTCTCATATTTTTTATTTATAGTTATTATTGCACGAAACAAATTTACACAAACATATTAGAGAACCATTATATAAGTACCCATCATTATATGTCACAAATGATTCTGAATACAAATACACTGCAGTCCAACCAAACATTCATACATTCGTTGATCTTCTGGGTAAGTTGTATCACTCAAAACCTCTAGTACCCTTGTAACATCCGCAGGCTTAGGCATATGTAGCATAACTGTCTGTAGACTCAGTTAGATACTGTATCAACCAAACGTACAAATATTGGTACTAACCCAAATTTCCTTTCCTTAAAGTGATTCAATATTCCACTACTATGCACACATTTTACCCATACTATGATGCAGCTCTGAGATATCATGTCAACATAAGTCAAGCAATTTAGAGAACCATTATATAAGTAACCATCATTATATGTCACCCTTAACCATAGTACCATTGTTACATCGGCAGGCTTAGGCATATGTAGCATAACTGTCTGTAGACTCAGTTAGATACTGTATCAACCAAACGTACAAATATTGGTACTAATCCAAATTTACTAGAAGTGATTCAATATTCCACTACTATGCACACATTTTACGCATACTATGATGCAGCTCTGAGATATCTTGTCAACATAAGTCAAGCAATTTAGAGAACCATTATATAAGTAACCATCATTATATGTCACCCTTAACCATAGTACCCTTGTAACATCGGCAGGCTTAGTCATGTGTAGCATAACTGTCTGTAGACTCAGTTAGATACTGTATCAACCAAACGTACAAATATTGGTACTAATCCAAATTTACTAGAAGTGATTCAATATTCCACTACTATGCACACATTTTACGCATACTATGATGCAGCTCTGAGATATCATGTCAACATAAATCAAGCAATTTAGAGAACCATTATATAAGTAACCATCATTATATGTCACCCTTAACCATAGTACCCTTGTAACATCGGCAGGCTTAGTCATGTGTAGCATAACTGTCTGTAGACTCAGTTAGATACTGTATCAACCAAACGTACAAATATTGGTACTAATCCAAATTTACTAGAAGTGATTCAATATTCCACTACTATGCACACATTTTACACATACTATGATGCAGCTCTGAGATATCATGTCAACATAAGTCAAGCAATTTAGAGAACCATTATATAAGTAACCATCATTATATGTCACCCTTAACCATAGTACCCTTGTAACATCGGCAAGCTTAGTCATGTGTAGCATAACTGTCTGTAGACTCAGTTAGATACTGTATCAACCAAACGTACAAATATTGGTACTAATCCAAATTTACTAGAAGTGATTCAATATTCCACTACTATGCACACATTTTACACATACTATGATGCAGCTCTGAGATATCATGTCAACATAAGTCAAGCAATTTAGAGAACCATTATATAAGTACCCATCATTATGTGTCACAAATAATAATGTCACAATCAAATGTCACTGAATACAAACACACTGCAGTCCAACCAAACATTCATGCATTCGTATAATGTACATACGAACTCATAAACTTAAACGGATCTACTGGACAAATGTATATGGTTTTAAAAATTATTTAATAGGTTTGAAATGTCTCAATTTCCATTTTCATTGATTTTCTTTGTTAATTGTTAATTGTTGAGGGTAAAATCTAAGGGGTGATACTATGGAATTATAATGAGATAATACGGAGAATCATAAACCACCTTGAGATGTATTGCAAACATGCTAATTAAATCTTCAGATAACAGAAACATTGAACATGAGTAACCCTTTTTTGTGTCAGGCAAAATCACCCCAAAACATAAATTGCAAAAAACATTTATAATACGTATAGAGTAATAAGGATAAAAGGTTGTTTGCTTGTTAGTTTTAGGCTAGCATATATCATTTCTTATTGAGCAAAATGAACCTTAAACCACTGTGGAAAGTGATTGAGTGACCTTAAACTAATGTATTCTGGGTATTCTCCAAGGAGCATTTGATGGATGAGCAGCAGTTTGTGGATGCGGATTACCCTTGCGATTATAACGTTTAGGTATTGAAGTAACGTAGTATGTGCTATTTAAATATTAGTATATAATTGCGAAAGGGCCGGGATTGCGTAAGGAATTTGTAAATTTGTGTTTTTCCGCATGTATCTGAAGCTATGGTATGACCTAGAAGGCTGAAACTTGGGACATTCATATACAAATAGATGGAGGAGAGCCAAAAAAGCCCGATTTCTTTTGGGCTTATGTTCCCCTAAACATGTCATTAAATTTATAAAACTACGTCTAAATTGTAAAATGAACTAATAATAAGCTGTAATTATTTATAAAATCTTTAATATAATCAGGTGTGAAATGTAAATATTAGTAGTCCAGTAACACATATTTTTTACCCAGTAAAAAAGGAAATCCAATAAACCATAAACTGTTCTTTAGAGGCTACAGCCACTAGTAAGTTTTAATTGTGAAACCACAAAAGGTATTTATTTACAATGATGAACTTATTTTCGGCAGTCATTACGTAAATAGATCTGACAAATTATGCTTGCGATCCTGCAGCCTCAAAACCTTCTAATAGAGCTGACCTACTAACTATGACTGAAAATACTATTGTTTATTCAGGTAAGTAAAGGAAATAAATAATTCTACCATAAAAATAAATTGTACTAATTAACAAGAAACGACAGATAGGGCCTTTTAGCGAATAGATTTGAAATAGTTGCATTCATCTATGTAGTTATAATGGTGAATATTAATATACAAAAGTGGTTTCAGAACACTTTCCGACAAAACGGATTACTACAGGACTTGCTACTAGTTAAGTTCTTATTTAATTTAGTAATTTAGAACGAGATCGCACGCAGCACGCTGCAGTGAGGGAAGTGAATTTCCACATTAAAACCTTTAAACAATCTAAAAAAGGTTTTAAAACAACACTTGTAACATTTTTGTTTGAAAATTGAAAAATGTTATTTTTGGCTGTTCTGATGCTCGTGGTATTTAAATTGACTATCAGGATTATAATTAATTGGCAATGTTGTAGATTATAAGGTTAGGAGGAGGTATAGTCAAGATAACAAGTTGGCATAAAAGTATTGGGGGTGATAAAACTACATCAAATTATGAAAAACAGCCTTTTCCAGTGTAAAATCCCCATTAGACAACGTACTGTGTTAAGACAATTAACATTTTCTTTAATAACTCGGTAAATATTTGTGCTATAATGATGAGAGAGGGGTTCACATCATTGGCATTTTACGTAAAATTTAACTTAATATGCAATAATGTTAAATTCGGGGCTTTTCTGACCGTTTTGGGCCCAAAAACTCAAAATTTGAATAATTAAAATCTCCAAAAAATGGGTTAGAGCTGTCCGATTGTTTTGCCCAATGAAATTGTCCAACTGTTTACAGAGGGAAAGGTTCCTACCAAATTTCAGGTAAATCGGACAAATATTGCGGCCGCTAGAGTGCGAACACACACACACACACACACACACACACACACACACACACACACACACACACATATATATATATATATATATATATTTATTTATTTATTTATATATATATATAAATAATGTTTTTAGAGACCCCCCAATACTGGTTCAGGGGGTCACATTAGGAACTTCTACGGTGGTCCCGGGCTTAAGTTTCACCGTGCGGGTCATGATTAGTTCACTTTTCCATAGGAAATTCACTAATAATAATAAAAAAAAAAACTTTATTTGAGTGGAGAAACGTGGCATTAAATTCCTAGTATATTGTGTTTACTATCTAAGTAATAATCTCACTACATGAAGCTAGATACTATCATTGACTATAAATACTGAAGTAGACTTCTCATTGCCATTGTAAAATGTGTCCCTAGTTTTGAGTATGCCAGGATTGAAAGAGGTCGTAGTTTACACCAATCACCAACAGAGTGTACTGCTATCAACTATTACTTATCCTCTCAAGGAGGGGATAATACAACAGTTGGTGTGTCAGGAAGCAAACATAAGTTGATTATCACTTGCTTTCTGGGGTGTAGATATTTTAAAAGTTAACGTAAATAGCTAAAATAAAAAGTTGACAGCAGCACAATCTGTCAGTGACCCAATCAAACTACTTCAATTTTAAATTCTAGCACACACTAAAAGTGGGACAGCTGGGCCATATGGATGGGATGTCTCCTTCAGTATTTATAGTCAATGATACTATCAAAGTAGCGTCACATCTGACCTGGTTATGTGTTTGAACAATGCAGATATTATTGACGTAATTTGTCTGTTGCACATCTTGTTGTGATCTAATTTTGGAGTTTATATCTAACTTATATGACAAATACAATCAGAAATCACAAACTATAAGCAGTAATTTTCCCAAGTAAGCTCATAAATTTAAAATAATTTTATGCTAGCGAATAGTAAGTTAAAAAGCGTCATCACATTGCCATATTAATAATAAGAATTAAAATCATACGTTGTTTAATCTCGTTTATTTAATTACAGATTAAATGTCTAAATGTATTTATTTGTTCAACAGAAGTACAGGTAAACTATGATATTACTGGTTATATAATTATAATATTCCTTTAAAAAAATTACATAAATGTAAACATCCTGCAATACACCAGTTTTATATGATGCATTCTATATGTACATAGGGCAAAATATATGTATTGCAATTTTATGCTCCCTAATATATCTCTTTCAACAGCTTATTCAAATAGTTATAATATAATAATTACAGTAACTATATACAGTATGATAGCTTCAATTAACTATAGCAGTAGTTTAGCTTTTTCTACGTATGGCAAAGAAAAACGAAAACTTATGTTAAATTTATTTAGCCTTTATTATTTTTGTACAGCTATAATCGAAAACTTCAGAAATACCATACGATGTTAACGATGTTTCGGGCATCAGAAATAACAGATCAAGAAAGATGACAGGAGCAGCCTGTTGAATGTCCGGAGTCCGGAAATGTGTCATTCGTATAAACAGATTTCAACATTTCGTTACTGATGAGAAAAATATGTTTCATAATTAATTGGTTTTTCATTTCAAGCTTTATATAATAAAGTTTTTTATTGAAATATCATTGTTTGGCGTACTATATGCATATATATACTATATATGCATATATACTATATTTATGGTTTTATCCTACACAATAATAATAATTTTCTTATTTTATAAATACGTTTTTATTGTTATTTGATGTGTTTTAATTAGTCTCTATATTAAAATAGAAAATAAAAATATTCAGTGAATTACCAGGGAAAAGTATTTAAAAGTAATAACACTACAAAGTAAAAATTTATCAGTTTCTCTCAATATTCGAATCAAAAACTTTATTCATATGTCTGAGGAATTTTAAATTAACTACACTAAACGTGTTTCTTTGTGGAAAACTTTCTCAACAACAAATTTTATCCTCGTCTGATTAAAATTACTATAACAGTTTTAAATAAAAAACCTTCTTTAAAAAAACAAAAACACTCTTGTACAACCCAATAGCGTATCCAAAGAGATCACGCCGCCTAGAAAAGAAATGTTCGATCGAGATAAATAAATCCCTGGTCATCAGTCAGGAACGAACCAAGCTGAAAAGTACAGGTAATTTCAGAGAGTTCTTTCAGAAGGTATGAAATTCGGCCACCACTCTTCATGATGACAGCCGAAGCGCAGATTCAATTTTTACAATTATTGCTATGAATTATGTAATTAATAAATTTCGTATTACAAAATAAAACACGTTTGTTACCAGGGATGATATTTATTGTTTTATTTGAATCTTTCAGTATGTTCAATAGGAAAGTTTAGTACAAATTGTTGGTTATTGCAATTGCTAGATTTTACTCATTATTTCGAGGTTCATGAAAATTTTCACATATTTTTACTACACTGTAGTAAAATACATAAGTAAGGTGCTAGGGCTTAAAAACTTAAAGGCCTTAAGTTAAAAATGCCTCATTTTCGTACATTTTATCATCATGGTAAAAACCGCAGCATATATGAAACTGGAATCAATCCATTGTCTGAAAAATGTAGATCAGTTTATAACTATATATTGTTTTTATTCGTTCCATAATGCTACTCACTGTGAATTAGAAGCTTAAGCATAATTTGAGAGAAAAACGAAGCTACTTCTGAACTTATGAGAATAAAGCGGATTCGCCTAAGGTCTAAAGGTGTATTTGGAACCGTGTATATAAAATTCACTTACCTGGTGACTGTAAGTTCTGGAGCCTGTTAAAAAGTCAGACTTCCATTCAATAGCATTTTTACTCACTTATTAAAGTTAGCATAGCATATTACCTATAATGGCGACGGATAAGTTCATTGATATGCATTTCATCAATTACACATGAAGATACACAGTTAATTCAATTTTAAATTCACTATTCAACTTAAACTGTTCACAACTGGGGTACCATGGAGTTTTAATATACACATATGCATATACATAAATATATTTGTATACATATCAAATTATTTATTTCTAAACTGTATTTAAAAACTTTACATGATTTTCACTTTCTTATATAAATTAAATTACGTTTTCCAATTACGTTGAAACTTCCTACTTTCCTTAACAAATTGAAACATTTCACAAGGATGTTTCCTTGTTACGTTTTACCTAAACATAATTACCTAAAAACCTTAATTTTTTTGTAAACGACAAGGAAAAATACTTTTTGATAATATTTGGTTAGTTGTCAATGACTAGTAATAGACTGCAACATTATAACTCAGGTCTAAAATTTTATTTTGATTACTATATGCTGTTAAAGTTGTATATCGTTGACAGGACCACATATTTGTGACATGTGTATACATTTAAGCTAAAGGACTTTATTTATATCAGGAAAATTGGCAAATAATTTAAACCTAAAACTGCAGCCTTAAAAGAAGATTTTGGATCGAGGTAAATCCCTGAGCATCAGTCTAGCAAACTAAGTTAAATATTACACGTCTTTCAAAGGAGTATTTTCTTTCCACATGCATAAGTAAATGGAAATATAACTTACACTCTTGTTTCCTTGGTTACATTTCGTATTTCACTCGTAAATGGATTCTTGACATTTGTTAATTGAAAATATTTATCTAGAAAATTATAAAACCGACATAAAATCCATACATATAATTTATGTTTACATGATATCCAGTCAAGCATTAAAATACGTACCTTGCATAACAAACTTCTAATAAACGGAATCAGGAAACTGACACATACTTTCTCCCTTTTAGCCAAACTTTAATGACAAAAATATTTGTTATTTACTAAATATAGAATATGAAGTATAGATAAATGTACAGAAAATTGTCTAAAATAGTTGTTTTCAGAAATATCCACCCAAATTGCTTTTTTGGAGGCACTATAGAGTCCGTTGCTACACACAGTAGTTTTGAGAGGGGAAATGCCCCCTTGCCCCCCCCAGGGTTAAATAGCAACACATTTCGAACATCATCTGTTGGTCAATGCTAACTTGACCTGCATATCAAATGAAATTGATCAGTAAATAAGAGAGAAATAGTTATTTTTGTATTCCCCATAAGAATAACATTGGACAACGTACTGTGTTTACCGCTAAATGAAAATTTCAATTTTCTCCGCAACTAGCAATCGTAGAATAGTAATTTAAAACACTAATTTATTTAGTTTTTTAAGCTCTTTTTAATGGTGAATAGTAATCTTTTTTAACATTTATGATTTTTTATGAAAAATCCAAAAAAATGAATTTTTGATGTTTTAAGTCCTGTAATTTCTGAACCCGCATTATTCCAGAAATTCGGGTGGTGTCATTTTGTTGGAAACCTAAAGTTCTACAAACCACGAAAGTTTAATCAAAATCGTTAGAGCCGTTTTTGAGAAATTTTGATTTTTCATGTTTTTTGGCGGTTTTTGGGGGATAATTACCCTTAAAAATCAAAAATTCAAAAAAATGAAAAAAACGCCTGGAGATATCGTGGATTAGTACCTACACGCTAAATTTCATAAAAATCGGCCCATAGGTTAGGGCTCTAGCTCTGTACACATCCACACAGACACACACACACACACACACACACACGGACACACACACACACACACACACACACACAGACAGACATCACGTAAAAACCACTTTTTTGGGTTCAGGGAGCACCAAAACGAATATTTCCACTGACAACTCAAATTCGAAAATTTTTACGAAAACAATACTTTCTCCATATACTATGTATAGGGGGAGAAAGTAAAAAACCTTCTTCGTAAAAGACATATTGTATAATGTTTTAGTTAATATTGACGCTAAGTTAACAATTATTTTTAAATATGTCCCTCGTACGGCTTGTGACAGCAAATTATTATTAATAAACAAATTAATAAAATAAACCAAAATACAAAAACCAATACTTGTTTATCCAATACTGACTTGCTAATCAATATTAACAGTTTCACCGTCAGTAAATCCTTAACCCTAACACACATAAACACCCACGGGTACAAGCAAGACTCCAAATTTACTGTTGAGAGCTAAAGCGGTGCCGTAGTCCTCTCAACACAGTTCAGTTCAGATTGTTTTATGTGGTTACTCAGTTCCAGTAAATTGTCCTTCTCAATTTACAAACATATATACCACAATAATGTGGTTACTACCCTCGCATAATTTTGAATGTGTATGAGTCACCAATACAATACCATATAATAAATAGACAAAAACCTAAGTTAGGCCCTTGTACATTGCGACTTTCACGTAGCTTTTAAACCAGTGGAACAAAAACTCCATTCGTTAATATGTGTCTACGAAATGACAACTTACAACAAAACACAACAAAAGATATGATCTCGATTAAATTTTTAATCCGAAAAACGGCAAACCACATTATGCAAAGAGGTACAATACCATAAGTGATGCTTTTATTTAAATTGTCACAATATCAATTTGGATTACTTTTGATTTGGAAACAACAATTGACGATTTATAATTATATTTGTAGGTAAATTGGTTATAGATCTTAAAATTACCACAGAATAATCGTTTGATATTCATTTTTTCCTTTTTCTGTCAAGGGTTAAATGAAATGGTATATACTTTATGATTTGAACTCATATAAATAATCAATCAATAAAATGGTCTTTTGTTTTGAGCATTTTTCATGATCATGTACATGGTTTTCAAAACAACTCGAGTCACATAAACCTATTTTTACAAAGTTATTTACAAAAAAAATCTAATATTATTCTACTATACAATTTATGACTATAGTCATACTATTTTTATATGACTTAAAACTAACAAATTTGACCTAACCAAAAACCAAAAGTATTAAATATGTCCACTTAACAACGCATTGTGCAATTTTTTATAGGGGTTATTATTAAATTTAGTATGTAAGCTCATCTGATAATAATCTAATAATGTCTCCCACATCAGCAAACCTGCATACTCAGTCCTATGCAACCATTAGAACAGAACTTTGTGCAAAATTATATTCATGGAGAGTGACAAAGTATTATATTTCACTTATTTATAAATTCATGTAGATCAAACTAAGTTTGGGTCTTCATGTGGCTGTGTTTATAAATATTCGCGAACAAATCCTATTGTTTGTGGTCCCTGTTAAATAAAACCTGCTGACTCCATCCTAACGTTATTCTTATGAAGAAAAACTGTGTTATGTTTCACTTATTTAAATGTATCCTTTGTTGACGTTTATCGAGTGACTTTATGCGAAATTAAGATACATATAAGAATAGGGAATTCAATGAGCAGGTTTTCTGTGACGGGGTATTTTTCTTACATGTTTTTATATTAGTTATGTATTTTTAATATATATGGAAATGATTATAGTTGAATGTTAATAAATATTAATTGCTAATTCTGAAACCCCATATAGGAAGCGTTCAAAGTAATGTTTTTTATACATAGATAACTTTAAGATCTTTAATTTTAAATTATAATATATAAATTATAGAATAAATATATATTATAATAGTAAATAATATATTAAAGTATAAAATGTAATATTTTAATAATAATATGATATTATGCATCTATGTATACTACTAAGATCAGAGAAGTAACTACTAAGAGTAACGCATTAGCAATGTAGCCCTCGGCAGAACTGTCCCAAGAGAATGTACTGGGTTGGCACACATGGCTTGGCACTCAACTGTGGATGTGCGATTGTGGTTCTAGCCTGTATTGTGGTTTAGAAAATTAAGGTGAACAAATAGAAACTGAATTACATTAGATGCACTTATAACGGATTAAAAAGCCACGCCTCCTTGGTTTTATTTTTATGCGAAAAAGTTTTAAACGGATTACAGAAATGTGGAAATTAAGTAGAATGGATAGAGTAGAATGGATTGGCTGTATATTTAGATTCCCCTTAATATGTTTTCTGTATAACTATCATGTTATTAGATATGCATCGATCTCAGAGTTGTTACGTGGGTACAATTACTGCAATAAAAGCTAAACTTCCACTCTATCCGATTAGATGTAAATAAATTTGACTCTTAAGACTCATATATATTATATGACTTTTAAAAACTGCCAATAGATCTATTACATTTATTAAGATAACCCCTTCAGGATAAATCAATGTCTTATAAGTTTTGTTTTATGTTACTGTGGTATCTTTAAGTTCTTTAAAAATTATTTGTTTACAACAGTCAATATAGTAAGTTCGATATATGTAAAAAAATATTTACAAATAATTACATTAAATATATTTTAATTTGTTGATTTAACCCTCCAATTACATGAATCATAGCATAAATGCTACATATAATTGATTTAAACTATACTGAAATCACAAATTATGTAACCAATCGTAATTTATTACATTAACAATCTCAAACGTAAATTTTCCTTTTTGTTAATTTATTAAACTACTTCTAAATATTGAATGTACATGATTTTAATTTAGTTATTTAAAATTGTCATAGGCTTTCCAACATTTAGATCCGCGCCCTAAAACAAAGTGATTGGAAAATAAACAATTGCTGAGTGCCAAAACAACATAAACATTTATTTGTAATACATACACAAGGTACAAATCCGACAATCCAAGAGAAGGATCAGATTTATTCAAGCGTATCCAAACACGGATCCCTAATGACGTGTCACTTGTTCACATATAATGTATTTAATTGAGCTTTGCAAGAATCTCTGCTATATCAGTCTTGTTGTATTTTTAGATTACACAGTGTTTTTTTGCGACCGAAATAGCAATTTTCAAACATCGAAATTCACAGTTTAAGATCGAAACAAGTTTATAAGCCCCTATTTTTTTTACCTAATTCTCAATTAACTGATTTACATTATTACAATGATTGTTGCTTATATTTTATAATTATTGTGTTAAAATTACATATCAGTTTACAAATTTTGCCAATAGTGGACCTTTGCATAAATTCTTCAGGTGGTCTGTTGGAGCATCTCGAATACTAAAATTGTACGTTCAAATTATAATGATATAGGAGTTAGTTTTAGCAAGTGCTAAAAAACATAATTTAATTATGACAAGAATTTGACGAGTTTTTACTTCCAAATCCTGGATATCGTTTACAATAAATATGCTCTACCTCTACGTCGTGACAGCGTAGTAATGGCATAATAATAATGCATATTACTTCATAATGTAACAACTTATTTTGCGTCGATGACTATTTTTCGTTAATTATAATTTTGCTAAAACAATTGATTTATTAAAGTTTTGAAAATGATGTCATATAGCCTTTAAATGTAAAATAGTAAAAGGTTACCTAAATAAAAAAATCATATTATACATACTCCATAAAAATACAATAATCGCTATCATCAACTTAATTTTTTGTTCTAATTTAAATAATGAATTATCTAAGATAAAAAAATAACACAAGATGAGGATTTTAAGAAGTGACCCATTTTAGTGATGACATTTTGTAACTACTAAAAATCATAACTACCCACGTCCTCCGGAAAAGGTATTCTTCTTTAGTAGAAGAGTCACAGCTACAAATGATTAAGTACAATATTAAGATAAACCATGCGAGTACTTTGGTAGTTCGTCCAAAGGTTTTCGTTAGTTAAATTAGTTAAATATTTATTTAAATCAGTGTTAATTAAATTATGAATGGTTTGGCGCAATAACTGGAAGGATTCTCTGAGTTATTACTCTCAGACATTTAAAATAATTGAAAATCTATTTTAGGGTTATTTTAATTGTAATAGTAACAAAAACATTGAAATAAACTATCGATATTTTTATCTGTAAGTTTGGTTATATTTTACTATTATGATGTTATTTGTGAATAAAATATAATTTTATATCTTTAAAATATTACGTTTTAATGTGGATTTTATTTATTAAGTAGTAAAATCAATATTTAATAAATCCTGATAATATCGTCTAAACATTAGGTGCTTAGGAATAAGTGTTGATACCTTAGTGTTGTCGTAGAGTCCTGTGGCCGAGTGGCGGTCAAAAATAGAGAGGTGACGTGCATGTGTAAGCAAGTGCTAACAGCCAGAAAAAAGAATAGTTTCTAGCCAGCACCGAACCTGTCATCAGCCCAGTCATATCTGATCACTATGCCTTGGAAACTGCTGGATGAAAAACTGAATAGCGCACAGCACTTGTATGATTTTAAAACTAATATTTAACAGTTTTCATTAAATTTATAAAATAATCTCTTTTTTGTTTAAACAAGTAATATGAATTGTTCTCTATTTTGAAAAGTATTTACATTAGTTAAATCAATAGCAGAATGTTATAAAATTTTCAATAATATACTTTTTAATTTTCTTTTAAACTAATAAGATTGATAATGTTTAACCACACTACAACAGTTGACTTAGGATTTACTGACATTATCCTTCCGAGCTTTTCTTTACGATTAGTCTCAGCTATTATAACAATTATTTGTACTAACAATTTTACAAACTCTTCTCTTATATTTAGTTAGTTGTGACAACAGTGGGTGTCGTATTTGTAATTTTTGATGACAAATTTGCTAAATCAAAATGTGCCTTAACCAACCGGAAAAGAGACTGGAACAATACATCACCTGCCCTCACAGCAGGCCCTTGCTGCCAACCCTCCAGGAGATGAGTAAATGGATTAACAACTTATTGCATAACTGTATCATGTATTAATATTTATAATATGTATTCATTCAAAAACAATATTTAATCCCTTATTATATTTTTGTATATATTTAAAACAAAATAACCTAACACTGTTAAGGATTTCTTTGCAGAGCAAATTAATAGTATATAATCTATCGGATTTGTTTTCAGTTTCTATGAAACAAAAAACATTGAACACATTACTTCACGTAGCGTCAGATTATGATAGATAATTATATAGCATTCAGTAAAACCATGTAAATAAAATCAAATTCAATATTGGTAGATATAAATTTAGTTATCAATAATAAACCTTCGGAATGTACAGCCCAACTATTTTTCTATAAGAAAACCTCATATATTAGGCTTGAATGGTAGATGTATTCGAAGCATTGTTATAGGTACTTACTAGACTTACTAGTTATTGGTGGCCATAATATCTTCTCTTGAAATGTATGACATATGTCGACGTCGTTATCAAATTAATACATAACTCAATTCGCAAATTTTCCTTAATTTATTACTCCTATATTATTAGTACCATACTATTCTATACTTTTTTAAATCACGTAAAAGATTAAGAGGAAACACATTGACAAGTCACTTTCAAATTTTGAACACAAAAACTGAACCGCTAGGATTTCATGAACTTTGGTTAAATCAGTGATCACTAAATCATTGACAATTAAGAGCGTAAAATGTAAATCATTATATTCTAAACAGCATTGAACATTTCATTGTATTACGAGAACATCTACCCAGATAGTTAAAATTACTTTATTTTAAAGAAGTAATAAAGAGTTTAAGAGTGAAAAATCCCAACTTAAAATAAGGCATTTATAAGTATAAAAATTAATAATTATTAACTACATAAATTATGTTATTTAATACAAAATATTTCAACCACAACTTTTTAAATTGCAAGTCAGACATAATTAAGGGAGGAAACACTGTTTGTCAAACATCTGACTCAAACATCCTCAAAAATAATTTATGCTCAAATGGGCATGAGCATGGAGTGTTTGTAAATGCGAGAGCAAACATTTGCATGAAAGCTTTGTGTTTCAGTGGGCCTGTTTGTTCTTGACTTGGTTACAGTATCGCACTGAAATTAAAGATTCAAAGCTAATCCAACTGCTTTTCACTAACTGGTTTCTAATATTTGTAGGTTCTATTTCCCGTTAAGATATTTAACTTTGTAATAAGCGTTTACGTTTGATTGGCTACTTCAATTTTTCATTGTATGTGTTTCATAATTAATATTTAAATTTTTCGTTTACACTGGGTTGGTTTTTTTTCTTAACACTTCCAATATATTTTCCTTTTTCATAATCATATTATATACATTAGGTCGTAAAATACTATATTCTAAAAATAAAAACTCAAAAACGGAACGATTTTTTAGTTATTAGTATTTTACTTCAAACAAGGATATAGATATTGCATTAACATGGTTATTTTCAATTATACAGTTCAATGTTGCAGTGTTTTATTTCTGGCTGTAATGTAGCGGCTGCCAGAAAGTGTATTAATATACACTTGAATGGATCTGCCGATTCTCCTAAGTGCTATGTGTCTCCCGGTTGTTGGTTTTATGTCTGCGTAACAATATTTCTTAGCTGTTCCAAACATTGAGGTAATATTTTTTAATGTGTTTAAAACACAATAAATGTAATGTAATGTTTCGGATTTTCTAGCAAATATGTTGTATTGTTATGTTACATAGTAATCTATACAAAACTCGAACCAAAAATAAAGTCAAACCAAGTGATTAACTATTTGTTTATGTGTGACAACTCATACATGTGACAAGTGTGTGTGTGCGTTACATATGACAACACATCGTGACAACGCAAGTTTTCGTATGGTTAGAATTGTTTTTCTATAATCGTATTCTTTTGTGAGAATGGTGTTTATAAATTAACACAAACTGTCATAGTTACAGCTAAACAAATTAAATAAGGTTGCCATTAATATATGTTTAAATATTTTTTTTTACTTTGTTAGATTAAAAGTACGATTAATAAGTAATTGTACTTTAATAATCAATAAATTTGGAGTATGTTTCATGATTTATTTTGTTCATATATTGTTTGAATAAATTTTATTAAAAAGCTATATATTATCATTTAGTTCAAAGTTAACTTATTTTGAACTAAAACTTAAATTAATATTTAACAACTTTTTCACTTTTGTGTCGGTTTTATTTAGCAAATCAACCCTCATAATCAGAAAACATACAAACTATAATAGGTAGTATATTTATTAGATATAAGATTTAATATTGCTTCAAATAACTAATTTTAAATTAAAACCCAAAGAAATTTTTAACAATTTCAATATGTTTGTGAATTCTTTCTACAGTAATGGTGAATTTAACATCACCAGGCAAACTCACATCATAAAATAAGTTATATTTCAATAATAATTAAAATAAAATCAATAATAAAAACATTTTAATAATATGAAAGTGTTATATGAAGTAGATTTATATCAAATGTCTATACATTTGATATAAATATAATCAAATTATATAAATATAATCATCTGTAATTTAACTATACTATTAGTTAAATTTTAAAACATTTCATAACATGTTCTTAAATAGTTATATATTTTTGACTAAGCAATGGCGAATTTTTAATTGATGAATGGTTATTATTTACTAGATTATTCATTGTATTTATATTCTGAAGTTCCCAAGCAACTAGCAATTTAGACTTGAAATTGTATGTCCTATATAATGTCGCAGCGTATCAGTTGTGCGAGACTGATTTCTCATGTTGGTATAATATGTTGGGTTTATTCTTTGAGTTTAGAATTGACACTTCTTCAAGTCTATCCGATATAATATGTCACAGTTTTCACACTAGTTTATATTCTATATTACAATCTAATTTACTCCTTGGGGTGTTTTAGAGTATTGCTTTTATTTTAATGTTTATTTTAAATGAAACAGTAAGCTTTGTATTACTCTTGAAGCTTTTCTTTATTAATTTACCTTTTGTCTGAAAGGCCTATGCACTACTCATCCATTTCTTATAACTCTATCTTAAAGGTAACGTGTTAAAGGTAAGTTGTTGTTCTTCATATTTTTTTTTAATTTTTGTATCGCTTTATTCGAACTATTATCCACGATCTGGTTTACCTTATATAGCTGTATTTTTGATTTATTTCATGTATACAAACATGTATTATTGTTGATGCATAGAAATCTCTGAACATAATAAAAAAAAACTAAAAAATATATGTACGTGGACCAATTTCAAATTCGCAGTTATTAAATTCAGAATGTACAAGTACGTAAGAAAACTTTAAAATGTTATAACATTGAACTATACTATACAATTGATTTCTGATTTTATGACTATTTTTATATATCTGTCTACTTAAAGGTTGTATATTTTTCATGTTCTTCTAATGTGGTTGTATTATTTATTTTATTTAAATTATCATTTTAAATATAACTTATGTCAGTTTGTCTAGTGACTACAAATCTTGAATGCGGACGAAATACTTCACAAAATATTAAAATCTGTTGCTAAATGCCCTAATTTAAAGTTATTTTGTATTTTCTTTACAAACAAGTTTTTTTGCTACAGTAAACAAAATATTCTGTGAACTTCAAATAAATTTGTATAACAAGAAAAGAGACTAGTTCTCAGAACCTTTTCCTTCACTAGACTGGACTTCTCTGTAATTTATTATCCCTTTGTCGAAAGAAAGATACTTCGTCCCAACCCTTCTTGTATGATACTACAAAAGAATAGTTTTACTTAATTGAACATTTGTTTTAAGCTTTGTACGTATTACAATTAAATAAAGTGCTTTGTATCAGTTTATACCAAGTCACTGGTCATTGGGCTTTTAACAATCATCTTGTCTAAAGAATCAATCAGCTTAGTCAGTAACAAATAAATTAGGCCTTTCACCTTTTTTTCATTTACAATACATTCACGTTCGCTAATATACGTCTTAGTTGCGTTTGGTTATTTAAACATTAAAACATAAATAATTGTTAAAAAAGTAAAAAAAAAAAGTAAAACCTTTAACTGTTTGTGAAAGTAATTACATAATATAACATCTAGCATTACAAAGTTATATGAAATTAAATTCTTTATTTCCATATTTCCATTACAATGAAATTGTAACTGATATATAGTTACTCATATTCTAAATGTCAGCTGATTATATTATTATCATTTTGACCATGTGGTGTAATGTTTATATTTAGATTTGTTCTATGTTTCAATGTTTACAAGTTGGATACACTTTCTTTTAATTAATACAAAGGTTTATTTAACTTGTATTAATTATTTTACATAAGTATTATATACAAAAGTGGTGACGAGGATGGCTGAAGTTGCAAAAATGAAAAAGGTAATTACTGCAAATAAGGTTCAAATCACAAAAGCTTACAAGTCAATGGTAGGAAATAAAACAGTGAAGAGGTAAATGTACGATTGTCATCTTTACGCACGTATTGGCAGCGATTTTAAAAGGCTCAATCTGATCTTGAATCAACTGTTGATGAAGAAGAACTCGAACAATTAGCATCAAGCAGGAGCGATACAGAAGAATTATACATTACAACTGAAGTGACGTTAAGAAACAAAATAACCCAAATGCCTACCCTACCACCTTCCACTCAGTGTACTGTGCAACCTTCTATCACATCAAACACTGCTTTTGTTCTGTTTGATGAGGATGAATCTTTTACCAATTTCATAAGGGATTTGAAAACTTTGTATCACTCAAAGCTATTTCAGATGATAAAACCAAACTGTGTACATTACTTGCAGTTTTCCCACCAAAACTACATGAACAACTTCAGAACCTAGTTTCTCCAGATGACCCTTATATGACGGACTAAGTTATGACTGTGTATTCAAGGTACTAAAAGACTATTTGGAACCCTTACCAAGTGTTATATTTCTTCAACATAGGTTTTTATGTCGTATTCAACAGGATGAATCGATAATAGATTTTTCTATGGAGCTCAAGAGACTAGCAAAAGATTGTCATTTTAAATGTGAATGTCACAACAGACATGTTAGTGCGAATGCAGTTTGGAAGAGGGATTAAAGATAATGACGTGAGAGGGCAGTTATTACAGAAAACTACATTAAAAACTTTCAAATAAACAGTTCAAATAGCAGTATCTTCAGAATCTTCACGACTGGAAAGCAACATGATGTTACCGAATCCAACAGTAACAGCGGCAGTTCTCAAAGTAACAGAAACACCTGATGGAATTATAGCAAGACAACATGCACCAAAATCCAGAAACAAGACTGGTAAGGCCTTTCCTCCAGTTCGTTACAGATCTGACCAACTACAGGGACGGTGCTATCGGTGTGGGGATCGATTTCATAAGGATAATATGCGTCGATTCAAGAATAAATTCTGCAATATATGCAGTAAGGTTGGTCACTTAGACAGGGTGTGCATGGCAAAATATAAGGTAAAACACGTTAACCAGATCGAGGATAATGATGATTCAACTGAAGTGGATCATGCAATATATGATGCAAATAAAATACAAATAAGTGGTTCTGACAAGTTCATGATTGATGTTAAACTAGAGGGCAAGCCACTTCGAATGGAATTGGATACTGGAGCAGCTTTGTCATCTATTTCTTACAAGGATTATAAACAGCTGAATCTGGACAAAGGAATATTTCACACTCATGTACAACTGAGAACTTACACAGGTGAAATTATCAAGCGCAAAGGATTGGTATATGTTCAATTTAACTGCAAAGAAAAATCATATTTCGGGAAATCTTACATTATAAAGAAAGATGTTGAACCTATTTTTGGAAGGGGTTGGCTTAGGGATTGGGGTTAACTTAGAAATTGGGGCTATGAGGTCGATTCAAGAAAGCTCATGTGATCTCCCTAAACTTCTTGCAGAGTTTTCAGATGTTTTCAAGAAGGGAATAGGTTTTATTCCAAATGAAAAGGTTAATTTATCACTAAAAGAAGGATCTAAACCAATTTTCATAAAACCAAGGCAAGTTCCATATGTGATTAAAGGGAAAGTAGAAGAAGAACTCAATCGACTTGAGAATACTGGTATCACTTCAAAAGTAAATAACGCACAATGGGGAACACCAATTGTCCCAGTGGTAAAACCTAGGAATGACGAAAATGAAGGCGATGGCTCGAAGTTATTTATATTGGAAGAACATGGACACACACATTGAAGAGCTAGTTAAAAAACTGCAAGAACTGTGATCAAAAGAGGAATGAACCTCCCAAGGACAACACTCACCCATGGGTAAAAACCAGCTGGGCCATGGCATAGGATTGAGCCGTGACACTTGTTGCCACCACGCAGTGTTGCTTTTTGTCCCGACTCATTTTGATATGTATATATGTTTGTTACATCGTCGTTTTATGTTGTCAATCCAGCCGGCCGTGGCCTTTCAAATTTGTGACCCCGGAGCAACGGTTGTTATAAGGGCAGGGACATTGGACGGCGTCAGAAGCCTCATTTTGCCGTTGTCAACAAATTAATATTAAAATTTCCCAAGGATGATATTTCTTTAGTATATCCATTTGCATGATGATGTTTCTGTACATTTTCCACCCCTACGCTCACGAGTAAGTACGGCTGGTTATTTCATTAAGTTTCAATAATAGTTCCCACGTTGCCGACTGGCTGATCGAACATTTTGCAAGTTTATTTTAGGTCATAGAAATGTCTATGAAGGATCAAGATAGTTTTCTATAAACAACATATAATATGTGGCATTCGCTTTCACAATTTCACTGGTTTTTATTTAGTGGAATTTTCTCTAATTAATGCCGTTCCTAGGCTAACCAATGTCTGTGTGGCTAGGAGTGCCAGTCGTAGGCCTAAATGTTTTCTTGGCCAGAATTGTGGACCAAATTGTCCCAGTTTGTGTTTTTGTGTCCCTCAGATACCAACTCAACTCCTCACCACACATTTTTGGTGATTTATTTGTTAAAATGTTTGAAAGTGAGATTTAGTCAGGCATAGACAAGTAGCCTAGATTTTGTTCAACTCAGTAAACACTGTTATATTTATAATAAATAAGGTCTGCCTTCTGTTTAACGTTTTGCTTTGTAAAGTAAATATTTGCTCTAAATTTGTTTGTTAATCATAACCTATATTGTATAAAACTTTTGGAAGTGAATCTGTCCATAACTCCTGAGGTATATTTTGTTGAAAACTGATTATACCTGCACAATCATGTTTTCCTTTGCAAGGATGTTCACTGCTACTTAAATTTAATTGTAACATTTAGTATTTATTCTTTTTTTTATATTACATAAAGGGTCCATGATGGGAGGACAGAATAAAACATATTTATAATTTAAAAACTTCCTGTTGAATGTAAAAATCCTGGAAATGAAGCCTAAATTTAAAATCAAGTAAAAAAACAAGCTCAAATTTATTAAATGTGAAGAAGTTATTTTGTTGAAAATTAAACTGGAAGAATTTTGAAGATGTAATATTGCTAAAGGTGAAACTGCCCATAAACTGTCCATTGGTGAATCGCCCAATAGCCATCGTTAACTACAGCTTATGTTTGAACTTCATTCTGGTGAGACCCATCCTTGCTCATTATAATTGTCAACTGCTAATAGTCTGCTACTTCTTCGGAATTACTTCATCAGAACTACTTAATTAAACTTTTATATAATTTAAATTTTTAATATTTTTCTCTTGCACTCTTTTTGAATAACTTTAAATTTGTTTATTAATTGCTCAACCTTACCTTTAGTCTCTTGGAATTTTTCAGCACCGTTTAACTTGTTCATTGTTAATTTTACATACACGTCTGGTTTTAAATTTGGGTTTTAATAGGAACAATTTCGAAAAAATAAATTCTATTAAATTAAATAAAATGGGATAATGATGTCATGAAATTTTGTTTCCTTGTTGGTAATGTACTGTAATTTTTAAACGTGTGTATGTTTATGATTATTAATTATTTATTTACTTGTTTTGTGCTATGGAGTCATTTACATATCCGTGTTATTTATTGCTGTTGTTATATTGAATTTTAGTGAAATTTTTTTACTTATAAAATGTCACCAAACATATTTCGACTCACAATGGTGAACGACCTTTTTGGCGTCCCACTTTTACAATTTCGCTGAATTCGGTCACGCTTACCTATTTTCTACTGTCATTTTCTTTTAACCTTGCTACTGAGAAAATTGGCTGTATTTAAATTTTAAAAAAATGAAAATTTGCTCAAATGATTTATAGAGAAAAATTAATTGTTACAACTTGAAAAATTAACTTGTCATACTGTCATAGATCTTATTGTAATTATTTTTGAATTATGTAGGTTGGCCAACCACTACCAAAGTTAGGATGTTTATAATATTGTTTTCTTTCTCTCTTTTTTTACTGTGATTTTTTTATGACAATTTTGAGAATTAGAAAAATACCTTGTTGATCCTCAGTGGTGAACGACCGTAACTTAGTAATTTACTTTGTCGAGCCTCAGTGGTGAACAACCTTAAATGTGTAGGACTTGTGCACAATTATTTTTTTTTAAAGGGCATTGATGTTTTGATTATTCATTGATGTAAAGGTCCTTGTCGGTGAATTATATCGGTTTTTCTCATGTTGGTGTTTGTTTCTGAAGTTGCCCAAAGTTTATAACTGTGAACCCCTCCTTAGTCTCTTGGATTGTTGGCACGCTTCCTGCACATTAGGTTGATGGGCCATGGGACGGAGGGGTGTGGTTCAGGATACACTTGGACTTTCTTGGACCTATTAACGGTAATTACTTTCTGGTTGTCATTGATGCCTACACAAAATGGTTAGAAGTAATACACACAAAAACTAAAACAGCAGAATGGTGTATTAAAAACTACAGCATCTCTGTTCAATCTTTGGCCTTCCATTAATGATCTAACAGACAATGGAACCCAATTTACTAGCTCGGAATTTTGTAGTTATTTACGACTCCATGGAATATGCCACAGAACATTTGCACCATTTCATCCTTCCAGTAACGGACAAGCTGAACGCTTTGTTCAAATTGTAAAGAAAGGTTTAAGTCCAATGATGGACGATCGAGGTGACTTACAATCTAAAATCAATACATTAGTGGGAAAACTCAGGAAAGTACCAAGTTCTACGACTGGAATGTCAGCCTACAAAATGATGTTTGGCAGAGACATACGAATAAAATTAAATGTCATGGCAGATAAAGCGGAATTTACAGAATGAACTACGTCGGCGGATCAGAGAAGAGTGGGAAGAAAGTTCTGTGTGGGACAAAAGGTACGAGCAAGGAACTATACATCCAAAGAAAAATGGAAATTAGGACAAATCATTTCCAAAGTGGCAATGTAATGTAAAAACTAAAAATGGATGATGGACTTATACGGACCAGACATGCAGACCAAATACCCTAAAAAAAATAAGATGGAAAAGTTGATATATAGTTACTCATATTCTAAATGTCAGCTGATTATATTAATACCATTTTGACCATGTGATGCATGTTTATATTTTAATTTGTTTTATGTTTCAATGTTTACAAGTTGGATACACTTTCTTTTAACTAAACAATGTTTCATTTAACTTGTATTAATTATTTGACATAAGTATTATACAAAAAAGTAACAATAAGCAAGTTTACAACATTATTAAACAACGGGTAATGTATACATGAGTTAAATATAAATACCCCCGTCGCAGCACGCCTGCATACTCAGCGAATTTCCAATGAATATATAAAATAACACATTAAAACAATTAACAGGATTCATAAGAAACGTGGATCGCGATATTTAAAATATTAATTATTCTCCTTAAGAATAACATTGGGAATGAGTATGCAGGTTTGCTGCAACAAACAAAAAATAATGGGTTTTGATGCAAATATCAATAGAACATATCTTAGTGAAGTCACATACCAAGTTTCATCCATATACATTCATAAATAAGCGGTATATAACATTTTACTTATTATCCATAAGAATAACATGGCGATCAAGTACCTAGGTTTGCTGCCACGGGAACCATAGGCAAACATTTTTTTGTGCAAACAACCATGAACCACAACCAGATGAAGCCATATACCAAATTTCGTCAGTTTATGTTCATAAATAAGCGAGATATACAATTTTTCTTTTTCTCCATAAGAGTAACATAAGACAACGTACTGTGTTTAGCACTTTCAATATCTCAGTAACCAATTGACGTAGAGCAATGATCAAAATACCAAATTATTTGTTTTTCTATGCTGAATTCAATGGTAAAAATTAAAATTTGATTTAATTAAAAATTTTATGTGGAAACCCCAACAAACCTATTTTTGGGGTACAAAACCCCCCAAAACCCCCCTTCGGATTGTGCGATTCGTCTGGTTTTCGAATTCTTTCATATAAATGGTGCTTTACACATTTGTACCAAATTTCACTAAAATTGGACCTTTTTTACGAGAGTTGTCGTGCTTAAGGACACACACACACACACACACACACACACACACACACACACACACACACACACACACACACACACACACACACACACACACACACACACACATACACACACACACACACGCACACGCACACACACGCGCGCGCACACACACACACACACACACACACACACACACACACACACACACACACACACACACACACACACACACATATATATATATAAATTTGAACGAATGGTGTTTTTGTCATCTGGGGACCTCAAAATGAAAAGTTCAGTCTCGGGCTTAAGTCGTACCATGAGACCTACGGTAATAGTTTCTTCCCTATGGGGTAAATTCGCTAAAACAACAAATAAATCAACATCTCAACATATTACATATAAATAAACATCCCATACATAAATCCTAACCAAGGGAAATATGGATACGTAGCCTCTGAGCACAAAACCTGTATTGAGGCTACGTTTAATGTACATTAAATAAAGATAAGACTATGTACTTGTTGTAAGATATATAGTATTTGTTTGTAAATGTTCTAACGATAATTCAACTTGATTCAATACTCTTTAAACATTTTTACTATAATATTTCACATAACAAAACATTATACATTATTTGTTGTGGTTTAAAGAGAAAACCTGTTGTTTTGGAAATTTTTAAGGTATTTCTTACATTTAAATTTAGTACTCCATATTTTCTCCTGTTTTCAGAAACTCAAAATATAAAATAAAACTATAGGACTTTTTAATAGTAAATCGCAATGTCACCGCATACATATGATTTGTTTTCTGTCGTATAATGTAGCCTACACTCTTTAACAGTTTTATTTAAAGTTTGCACTCATTTAATTCTCTAATTAAACTCTATTTTTGAATAAATCGACCATAACGTTTTATGCAATAGTCAAGAATCGTTCCTTGCATTTTTTTTTATTTCTGTTATAGTTGGAATGTTTTCAGGCTTCAATCTCCAACCCTATATATATCCGACGAAACCTAACAAACAATAAATGGATTAAAATATATTTTTCAGGGGTAAATAAAGTTGTCATTGTGTGAGGATGTTTATCATTATAAAAACATCAATTTACTAATCGTAGTCTCAAATTAATTGCAATTCATTTAAGTATCAAAATACACGTGAGCTTAATTTCCTAAATATATGTTTCTAAATATTTTAAAGAGAAATCGTTATATATCGTGTCCCATGAAAACATCAAATCAAGTTTTATAATAATAATAAAGTGATTAATTATTTAAAATAATTTACTTTCGTTAACTATTAATTAACATTATTTTGTTTTACAAATATTGGATATATCTTGTAATAAACTTCACTAAATCCAAACTAAACAGGTCAATTTATGTAAAATCTTTCTCTAAATATGAAAGATACTAAATCCTGCGAATACATTTTACAAGTATTGTGCTGTAAACACAGACCCTCTTGAGTGGAGTGCAAAGCTCTGCAATACCTCTCTAGGGATTTCTGGTTGGCAAAACTAATGTTTCTGCATCTTATGCTGACACGTTTGAAAAACGCATTACCGTATTAGCAACGAGGATGGAATGTCAAGTTTTAAGTAAGCGAGTTTATTTTACTAAGGGTTCGTAGGCTACATGAGAACTCGGTTTAAATATATTAAGTGATCCTCGTTGCTTTTATAAACTAAATACATTTAAAAATTATGATATACACATAATCAATAAATATAATCTAATTACTGAATTTAGGGTTCATATATTGTAAACTAGATGACAAATATGATCAGGTAAAATTGCAACTAATTGTATACAAACAGAACATTCACAAATCTACTCGTAACTGGCATATGTAAGTAATTCTAGAACGAACATGACGTCTAGTAAATTAAACTTTTGCAAATATTGTCTTCAAATAAAAAGTGTTTTGATTATCAACCTTACCAATAGATTATATCTATACATTTTGAATAGCATAAATTAATTATTTATTAGTTATATTTATGATTTATTTGAGCTTATCACAATTTCTTTTAGTTTACAAATTTTTACCTGCACTACTTATATATGGTGAGGTAGACCACCCATCCAGCATGTATAACGGGAGAACAGGTTGGTCTAAACTCATGAAACAAAATTCTTCCTAACTAAAACGCATATGGGCTACTACCAATATTTTAATCAAAATCTATTTACAGGGTGCTCCAAAACTGAAGGTCACAGGTTCAAATCTCATAATCTTCTAACGTGAATTTAGAGTGAATTATAAGTCATTTTAGAGATCTCGTTAAAATACACATTTTGGCGTAAACATAATTCACTTATCTTGATCCGTTTCAAAATGGATAACATTTCTGTCTAAAATATTGACATTAACGGAATACCCTGTGTTTTCTTTTAATTCATTTATTTTTTACCATGACAATATTTTTAATAGATCGCCCATTTGCATTTTAGTGTACAAGAATTGTGTTTGATAACTTTAGAATAACTCGTTCTCCCGTTATACATTCTGGATGGGTGGTCTGACTCACCCTGTATATATTATATTATTGTTAATAGAATGTATGTATTTATATATGCGTAGGTAACAACTTTCGTAACCCTAAAATTGGTATAAGATCGCAAAATAATGAGTATCACATTGTTTGCATTTTTTAGAACTCCTCCGATAATATTCTGAGGAAATTTATAATTTCTTATAACTGAGCTGGAACGACCCAAAGATGCAAAACTACAAGCTTTATGTTTTACCCATTATTGTTCAGTGCCTATGAGGATTGGATATTTAATTTTACAAGGAAATTAAATTAAAGCAATCTTGCACATAGGAAAGATTATTTTTCTAAATTGTAAAAAACGTGTAAAACATATAAAACTAATTTAATACAGAGTTTTACGCATTAAAATTGATAAACACAAAGGCTAAATATTCTTTTAGTAGATAATAAGTTATATTATTATATGGGACATGATTATATGTTAAGTTCACGGAGTTTTGTTTTAGGATTAGTCTTTAATTATGACTAAGCTCAAGAATATGTTTGAACACATTTTGACGTGAAAAATATAAAACAACTATTTTTATTGCTATGGACCAATATTGCAGCAGATCTTGTTATTAATAATTAATTTTATTGTAGCACTGATTGTCGACTATACATCAAAACATATCAATTAAGTCTAAACAATCCATGCTTGGATATAAAAAATACAAAAATATGAAATAGTTTATGGATAAGGTTATATTTATTTTTCTTCTGAAATAAACTGTAGCATACCATATAACATCAAACCCACTTGAAAATCTAAAAATGTGATAAGGATAAAAAAATCATTATTTTTAAATTTAGCTTTACCATACCAAAGAATATTTGTTTAGTTAATTTTACACAATAGTGGACGCATCTTCTTAAAATTGTTTAAATTGTTTAAAACTGTTCTTCTGAAATTATGAACAAATCGGATATTTACAAAAACTCTACAGACACGAAGCTTAGGCTGTTTAGTAGTTTGATAGATGGCACCAAAATGTTGTGCTTAATCTTAAAGTGTTTACACAATAATCTTTCAATCTGATTGAATTCCGTTTAGGTAGAACTTTGATATTATATAACAGTTTCTTGTTGTTAGTGGCATATTAAGACTATTGAAACTATAGCATTATTTCATAATTGAAAGGATTATATTTCGAAATAACCCTAATTTACTCCTCAGTTAATCTTTAATTAACTATTTGAGTAACTTCACCGAAAAAAATTACTGCTTTTATAATTAGTACTATTTAATATTGTTAATATTGAAACATGTGATTCAAATCAATTAATGTGGAAGAGGTCAGATAACCTAATTGCCAGGTCAAGTGTGTCAGATTGCTTTGTATTGAGTAGTAGTATGTCGTGATAACACTACGCATTTTGTATTAATTACTGTATCTAATATAAAACCGGCTTTGTGAATAGCCCACTTTAAACTGAATGTGCATATTTCTTATAAACTTTTATGTTCTACATTTATACAGCTAATGAACCGTATTGGCGGTAAGAATACATTAAGTTGTGAGCCCAGTTATAATGATTTATAGTTGTTGTGTTATAGTTTTATGTTATAGTTCATAGCTAGATGCATTTAAAAAGTCACCAACTAGTACATACTTCTGTTAGAGGATAATATTGGCATTAAAATAAATAAAAACCATTGTTAAGAAACAGTTCTATTAAAAAAACCAACTATATTATCAATTATTAAAAAACACAAAAAATATAGCCATCCTTCAAACGCCTTATAAAAAATGTTTTATCAAAGTCAACAATGTATAATAGGCAATAAATACGGCTCACTTTTTTTGAACGAGATTATCGTGTATTTCACGGTATCGTATACATCTTAAGGGCCCTGTTCAAATTTACGGGAAAAGTACTCGTAGATTCTTCTAACCGATTCAGTTACTGTTGCACAGTTACTACAGATCCATCAAGCTGAGAGTATTATGCCACCCAAACACCTACAAGTACTAGAGTGAGTGACATCATAAGACTCTTGAGAGCACAAACACACTGAGGAAAGACAAAAAGTGTTACTTGAAAATAACTTAAAAGTCTCTACTGATAAGGTCAGAAGGAAAACTTAACAACATATTTCAGTAAGACAATTTGGTTAATCTCAAACGGAGTGGTTGTAAACTTGACAGTTTATTAATACCTTCCAAGATGGCCTGAGCCTACACCCCAATTCCCGGGATAACATATTACAAAGGAGCTTTGCGTTATTACATGCAATATACCAGTGGTTTTAGAAGCTTCGCATAATTTTATTAACTTCTTTAAATCGTGTTCTCCATTAAAATTAGTGGAAGGTAATACGTCTGAGTTTCTGTTTCATTATTAAATTATTAAAATGTTCAGAGTTAATGTTTTATTCATGTTGAATAATATACATTGTTTAGTACAAACTGAATTAATTAATTTGGAATAATAATGTATAACCTCAAAACTAAATCCTAACATTCAAAATAATGTTGCTAACAAAATATGTACAATGTATATATGGGGATGTTTTATTTCGAGTTATATGCTTTACTGGCTTAACCATCACAAGCATATAAGTAGTCATCATTTAACTGTATTTGTTAATTAGTAACAAACGACTTTTTAAATAATTTCCCTTCATACAAAAGTAGAATTTATTTTTACTGTAGAATTTTAGAATAAATTAACGTAAACTAAACAAATATCAGTATGTTATTACTCACAATTAAACAGTTATTGCCCTAAAAATTAACGCATATCCAGGAGCTACAGTAATTACATTATTGTACTGTTGACTATTGAATGAGTCACCAGTATGACATTTAATTACTCAGCATTTCGACATCACATTCAGTGGTGTAGTATCTGATATCGTCCAGGCACTGTGTTATAATCAACCGTTACGGTTAAGCTAATCTAGAGTGCTGTAACAATCATTACCACCCTACTTTACTGGATTAATCATTAACACACGTAAATTAAAAGCTAATATTTGTGTCACATCAAGGCTGTCAATTTATTAGTTAATTTTAGTTGAAGAGGATGGAATATTTGATAAAGGAATAGTTATTAATTCTAGCACATATTTTTCTCATATATTCTCATTGAAAAATTAACTTTAGAAACTATTTTGCTGACGTTTTTTAATGCTAACTGAACATTTTCTATAAAAAAGTATTTCGAATATAAAGAAGTACATTCAAGGAAATTAACAGTTTTCTTCAAAAAGATCGTCATTTAAGTTATAATATTATACAACTGCATCACACTGGTGGTCTGTGTAGCCTTGGCGAGCAGGTGCCGTTAAGAAAGTAGCAAAACCTTATAATCAAATTGGACAGTATTTAATTCTACAGAATTAAAAACCAGTAAACGAACAATACAAGGCAGATAACATAGTTCCCCACTGATAATCTTTTATCATCTTATTGATTTTTCCTGCATTTTTTATTCGTTTCTGATTGGTCGGTTTAAAAATAGTTATTGTAGGGATAAAGGACGCTTACCCGATTTTAATGTTTTTTCGCCAGTTCCGAGCTAAGCTTCATAACGAACTCCCGCGTCGCGCGGTACATTTAAATTCTCATGGTTTTTCCACAGTTATACAACTTTTAGATACTGCACTTGTCAGAGTTTCTGCACCTGAAGGCGATTCTACGATCGTTAGAGCCTTGATTGATAGCGCCTCTACGTGTTCATTTATTAATACTGATATTATAAATAATCTACATTTAAAGAGGCTGTTTAATTAATAGTTACTGCAAGTGAATGGCATTTCCTCGAACTCCGTAAATACTAGAGGAGTGACACACGTAAATATCTACACTGTAGACAATCATCAGGTATCATGTCGATATCCTTTATTGATTTTAGACAAAATCGCATCTGACATGCCCTCGGCTTTGATTTCTTCTCAAGTGCGAAGGTCTCTGAATAATTTCAAACTTGCTGATCCTGACTTTGAAAAAAGCGGGACAATTCTGATGTTGATTGGTGCTGATTTATTTATACACATTATTAAACCAGCTAAGTACAGCTTAGGTGACAACATGCCCCACGCTTTAGACACCATTTTTAGATTTGTTATAACTGCAAGTCGCCTGTTATCCGTCAACCCGGAAATGAAGCTTCCCCTATTTGCACTACACTTGTTTGTATACAAGACGACCTCTTACACAAACTCATGTCCAACTTCTGGACGCTAGAACAGCCCCCTGAGCCTGCTAGTAAACTCACAAAAGATAAAAATCGAATGTGAGACTCATTTTACTGAAAATGTTTCGCGCAGTACTATAACTGGAAAATACACAGTTAAGCTTCCTTTTAAGAAAAAACCCAGAGAAATTGGGCGAATGAACTAACATCGCAAAAAAGTGATTTTTGCTTTGGAAAATAAATTATCATCTGAGGACAAAAAACTCTATTCAGATTTTTTCAAAGATTATGAGGAGTCTGGACACATGTCACTGACTAATGATGATTTTTCTAAAACATCCCTTTTCTTTCTGTCACATCATGGCATTTTTAAAGAAACGAGTTCTAATACTCGGCTCCGAGTTGTATTCGACGCAAGTTGTAAGACAACAAGTAACGTTTCTCTGAATGACATACGTAGGACCTAAACTACACAACGATATTACAGATATCTTAACAAGCTTCAGACGTTATAAATGTGTTTTTACAATAGACATTAAACAAATGTTCCGTTCAATCGATTTAGATGAGACCGATCGAAAATATCAGCTTATCTATTGGAGGCAGAACCCGCATGATAAACTATCAGTCTATCAATTGGACACCGTTACTTACGGAATGGCGTGCAGTCCTTATTTAGCAAATAGGGTAATACAACAGGTAGTTGAAGACGAAAAAGTAACTTTCCCGAAACATCATATACTGTCATAAACAAGCCAAAGTTATAGAGTGCAAGACCTTTAAACTTATCTTTTCAATTTGTGTTACTTTACTGTATTTTATGTATCAAGTAAAAATTGTCGATTAAACATGTTTAACATGTTTGGATATAAAATTGTTTTGAATTGAATCGTACAACTTTTGGTTGTAGCTCAAATAACTGTGTAGTTTTCTCGTGGAAGCCTGTTAAGTATTAGCAATATTACTTTAACACAAATCGTTTTGGAAGATTTTAATATTCAAGGTGTTATTTCCTAACCAAGATCAATATTATGGCACAAAAAACCAACTATATCACTTCAGAATGTTGTATTCTAACTAGCGTTGTAAGTTTAATAACATTATCTTTACTATTTTTTGGTAAGAGGTAGAAAAATGCTTTAAATACACCAGAAACTGATAAAATTCAATTTTTAGTTGTAAGTAGGAAACAAATGGGTTTAGCACCTACCTTTTAATGACATTTTTATCTTTTTTTGACTCAAGGATTCATTTCCCGAAGTGTGTCAGAGTTTAAAACGAGTTCGCACGCAGCACGCTGACGTGAGGGAAGTGAATTTCCACATACCAATTTTTAAAACTCAAAACCAGTGTAAAAACATACATTTATTCAAATTTTATTGAAATCTGAAAAAATAGATTTTTTGGTTGTTCTGATGCTCCTGGTTTAATTTACCTGCAATCCTATTAATACAATTTTTCACATTATAAGGTTAGGAGAAGGTCCAGTCAGGCTTTAAAGTAGGTGCAAGGTTGCTGGGGATGATAAAAATACATCAGCAAATGAATAACATGCTTTTCTAATGCAAAAACCCCATAATACAACGTACTTAATTTAGCCGATATACATTTTATTTAATAACTTAAATTTTGCGCGAGGAAATAAATATTTTCAAATAAGTAACTAGAACAATATTTTAAGTGAACAGTATTTTAAGATAACTTTTTCTGATATTGCATTGTATAAGTCTAATCTCAGAGGTAAACGCTAAAGAAAACATCACTAACACAACAGCTTTGCATGTATCGTGGGTAATCTTAATTTGTAATGTTCCCTGTCTAAGGTCCTGTTTGCCACATACACTTTCATGGACTAATCTAAATTATCTCCTTTCTTAAAATGTAAACAATATTAAACTTACTTAGTGTATCTGTAAATGTGTTTTGTTGTGTCATGAGACGTTATTTAATGTTATTTTTTTAGTCGTCATTATATGACTAAATTTATGAAGCGTTTTTAGTTGAACTAACAAATTCTTAGAAATACATCAAAATCAGTCAAATGAACTGTGATAGTATGAGGTTATACAGAAAATACAATCTTATTTTAGCAAGTATATTTAAAATTAATGTTAGTGCAATTTTTAACAGACCTGGCAAACAAACACGAAAACACTCTTAAAAAACTTCATATGGTGATATATACAACCTCATGACTTCTAAGCAAGATTCATTTAACTCTTAAAGTAACAGGAATCAGCAAAATGTCAATGATTTAGGGAATTTATTATTTTGTGTTTACTGCAAAGTGTTTATCTTCACGTACAAGTTTCATAGAATATGTAAAATTGTATTGATACCTAGAAGAATGAATTTATTTAGCTGCACTCACACAGTCCAAAGTACTTTCATAACTTTTCAAACGAAGTCACTGAATGTAAAAGATTCGTTTGCTAGTCAAATATAGGAATATAGTTGTATCTGTCAGCAGCTTACAGATTTTTAAATACTATATTGGCCTATTTTTATTAATCTCTAAGGTCCCTTAAAATGTTTCTGGGAAACCTCCATTACACAACCGTTTATTTATGTTTGCTTCTTGGTTCATACTTGTATTAGTCATAAAAATAATACATAATAAACACGCTTGACTTAAACATGAAAAACTAAGCGGCAATCCTTAAAACTTTATGAATAATACTGTGTGTTAAAATCCCAGGCAATAATTTATATTGGATTTCGTCTGTTTCTTTGCTGAAGAGCATTGTACCAGTGTGGTTTCTTGTTTTGTATTCTTAACTTTTATTGCCTTTTAAAAATTCCTGTTTAAATGCTAGCAATACTAGCAACTATAAAATCCTTAAAATCCTATAACAAAATAAACTTTAGTTGGGGTTTGAAGTTTATGTCGATGCTGACAAGTAATCAAATAGGCAATAACCAAGTCTACATAGAGTTCAAATGTTATTTACACCTATGGGATTCGATTTATTAAGGAATGGTAAAAAGGTGCTCTCAGTTTGGGGAAATAGTAATAATATTTCTGGATATTTAGCTGATTTTATTATCTAACTTAAAGGTATATTCTGAAGAAAACATAATGTACCTTGTAATATCAAGAGAAACTTTAAATCTGGACATCCGCTCTAGTGTTTTTGTTATACAGGGTGTTGAAAAAACACTTCAGGACTTCGGCATATGATTACTTGCATAAAAACTAAGAAAAAAGTTCATTTGAAGGTATGTCCTAAAACGCTTAGTTTTCCGTATATCTGTCTGTATGTGTCTTTTACATAATTAATCATATCTTACGAACCACTTAACGTATAAACCTAAAACTTAGTACGTGGATGACTATTAATAAGACCTATTTAGGTATGTAGTATCAAGTTTCTACTTTGTACAATTTCAAAATGGCGGCCATTTTTATATTTTAAAGCTTAATATCTTAAAAACCGTAAATTTTACAAAACATTTTACAAGACACAAAAAAGTTGTGCAATTTTATCTTCTAAACAATGGTATAAGTATTATTAAGATTTAGCCATAAATAACTGATTTATTGCAATTTGTTAAATAGAATACATGCTTTTTTGTGGCAATTATAGCAAATATGCTTTCAGCCCAGTCGGTTCAGTAGTGTTTGCGTTCACCCAATAAACAGACAGACAGACAGAAACCACCTCTTCTTTATAATATTATAGATGGATTATGAACATTTAACAGCAGCTGTTAATACTAAAACGAGTTTGCACGCAGCACGCTGACGTGAGGGAAGTGAATTTCCTCATAACAACTTTTAAAACTCAAAATCAGTGTAAAAACATGCACTTGTCCAATTTTTATTGAAATCTGAAAACATTGATTTTGTGGCTGTTCTGATACTCCTGGTTTCATTTACTTGCAAAGCTGGGAATACAATTTTGCGCATTATAAGGTTAGGAGAAGGTCCAGACAGGCTTGAAAGTAGGCGTGAGTTGCTGGGGATGATAAAAGTACTCTAACATACGTTTCCAGTGTAAAACCCCCATAAAACAACGTACTGTGTTTAGCCGAAACACATTTTCTTTAATAACTCGGTAAGTATTTATGCTAGAATGACGAGAGAGGGCTTAAAACTTCCGCCTCTCTAATCCCCATCTTTTTACATGCATTACATCTGGGGCTTTTCTGACCCTTTTTGGGCCCAATAACTCGAAATTTGAAAGATTAATCCCCAAAAAATGGGTTTAGAGTTTTCCGATTGTTTTGCCCAACGAACTTGTCCAACAGATTATAGAAAGGAACGTCCCTACCAAATTTGAAGTAAATCGGACAAAAAATGCGACCACTAGAGTGCATACACACATATATATATATATATATATATATATATATATAATTTTGAACGACCCCCCAAAACGTGTTCAGGGGGTCACGTTAGGAACTTCTATGGTGGTCCCGGGCTTAAGTTTCACCGTGCGGGTCATGCTAATAGTTCACTTTCCAAAGGAAATTCACTAAAAACACAGTACAGAATCAAGAACAGCTGTTTCAAGCTAACATCTAGATTGGCATCACAATATAAACTAATAGAACCAAATATGAGCTGGATAATCATGAAATAAGATTTTTGCTCGATTCGATCAACAGAATTCACTCATAAATCTAAAAATGATAATAATCTTTTTTTAACAATATTTTCAAGTTACAATATCATAGGCAGTGGCATAGCTCTTCAGTGGATCAAAGATCAAATAACTACCGTACCCTAAAACAATGTCCTGACTGATTGGATGATGTGGACCTTGTTGTTCTCCATAATATTCTGTATTGTTTTAACCCCCCCCCCCCTCTAAAAATGCCAAAACATTATAATTATAAGAAAGAGGGTTTAAGGACGAGTAACTATACTTGAAGTAATCTGCTTAAAGGACGTAATTTTATCCTTTTCAATGTTTAAGCGTTCAAACAATTTACAATAAAAACGGAGGCCTGCGGGCACAGCCCCGCAGTGAGAGACCTAAGTACATACCAATAACTAAATCAGTAGTTCTTTTACTGATTGATCTGACTGACTGACTTAACGCATTCTGGATGTCACTGTCCTCCAAATGATTTATGTTTCTATTTTAATTTTTTGTTATTACTATAAAAAGTTCGGAACTGGGTGGTGTGGCTAGGGATGGGAACAACGCCAAAATCACACAACCTTTGTGTACACAACCGTTGTGCTGCGACAACCGTTTAAAATAACGGTTGTTGGCAACTGTTGACCTTCACGTTGCGTTGCGTTTTCTCGCTGATACCATAGACTAACTGCAGTAGTTAGTCTATGCTGATACTGAAGGCAAGTGCTAGCGTTGATAACTGCCTTGGCACAACCGTTTAGCTTTGTGAATCAGTTTAGTTGTGGATACCCGTTGTCGTACCGATAACCGTTGTTGAGTCGTTGTCTGTTGTCGGCCCTGCTGAGGGCGTTGTCTAATAAAATGGTTGTTCACAACGGTTTCGATTTCGATAACAGTTTATCCTTGCGATGCGTTGTGCCATCAAACGATTATTTAGCTGTCGTTTGCAATCATCAACATGCAAATAAAGGTGTTGTGTTGTGCATATGGAAACCTTATTTTAATGTAAAACTAATTTATTGTTACACACAATAATTATCGTTATATAGCCTAAAGCAATTTATTTTTCATAATAGTTTTTTAAGTAGCCCTATTTTTTTTTGCTTATAGTTTTCTGATAACGTTTTAAGTAATTGTTTATCTATTTTAAGTCCAATTCAAATAATTTTAGTTACGACTACTTTAAATTGTCCAGTTGTGGTTGTGCATTTGGCGGTTGTCGATAACAGCCAGTTCCGCACAACCGTTTAGCTCGACAACAGTCATCGCTACACAACTGTTGTCAAACAACCGTTGCGTTATTTTTGCCCCATTCCTAGGTTTGGCCCATCCGAGGTGTGGAGTAGTTATACTTACTGTGTGTTGTTTGAAGGAATTTTTCAGTGCTTTAAATTTTAAGGATTTCAAAAACAATTTATTATTCTTCAGGTTCCGTATTTATACAAATTTGAACAACAAACTAAAGCTACAACAAAAATGGGGGGTTTGGGGGGCGTGGCTCCATAGTGATAAAAAGTTCAAATAACTATTTCAAAATCACCTGGACTGACAGACCTCATTGTCCTCTCTAAATGTTGCATTTATTTTTGGGGTGTTTGTCCCTTCCCCTCTCCACGCTTGAGCCCAAGGGGGTGAGTAACTACTCTGATTATTCTTGGTCTAACTGACTTACTAAGTTCAGACATCACCGCTCTTCAAGTTGTGTGTATATTTGTGTGAAATACATTGTAAAGCTGAAACAACAATGGAGTTCTCATGAGGTGTCGGTGATTTGAACCATTTAGCAAATTTCCCTATAGGGAAGAAGCTATTACCGTAGTTGGCATGGTAAGACAAAGGCCCGGAACGATGATAATTTTTCGTTTTGAGGCCCTGAGATGCCAAAAACTTCATTCGTTCAAATTCATATATATATGTGTTTGGTTGCTATGGTTATGGTTGTGTTTGGTTGGTGTTCGGTAAAAGCTGTCCCGTCATTGGTCGGGCAAGAAGCAAGACGCTACTTATTTATGGGTTCCAATAGCCCCAACAGGTGACACTACAGTCAATCCTAAAGCTACTTTAATTCGACTTTAATTCGACTATATAAAATAACTAACCGTTACCCGTCGCGGCTTCCACCCCCACTATATAGCGTTAGTAAAGATATATGTTAACCGACTAAGAGTCACGTCAAGACAGCAATTTCAAAGACGCCCTACGTAGTTCTGGTGATCGTTTGCTGCCTTTGGGCATAGCCCTTATAGCAGTAACTCGTGTGCGAGCTTCAGCTTCCTCAATAGTTTCTGTAGATTACTGCTCTGCCATAGTGCCATTTTTGTTTCTCTCAAATTGAGCCTGCCGCTGAGCTTGCTCTTTACTTCAAAGTTGCTATTCTATGGCGTTTCCTTTGCTCTGTGTGTTGCCTGCCGTATAGCTTTCCATTTGTGTTTTAAGTTTCTTGTCTTCTAACCACTTTATTAAATCGGGCTTTTTCGAACTTATAGACAAACTTTATTTACGTTTCTCCGGCATTATTGTGATAAAGGTACAGTTCGGGCATTGACTATAGTCAAAGGTTCGGGTCACAGTGCTTGTCGCCTGGTTAGCGTATGCTCTGGAATGACCTTTTACCTCTATTCGGCTTGGTACCGTTAGTGTTACCTTTGTCAGCAGAAATCAAAATTAATTAATTAAATTTTAAAACATTGGTATTGGTTATTTTGTTATTTTCTGCTTTTATTTACGAGGAATTTTAGTTGGTTCTCGCCTTTCCCAGGCGCCAAGCACCGTGGCACGATCTGTACCTTCGTGGTTAAAGGTGCAACAAAAATGTAAACCAAAATACCCCTGTATCGGCAAACCTGCATACTCAGCGAATTTCCAATGCATAATAATTTATCTTAATACCACATAAAGCCACATAAAGTTTTATCAATATACATTCATAAATAATCGATTTATGACATTTTAATTATTCTCCATAAGAATAACATGGCGGCTGAGTATGTAGGTTTGCTGAAATAAGGAACACTAAAAATGGGATTTTATACAAATATCAATATAACTCAACTAGGTAAAGCCACATACCATGTTCTATTAATTTATGTTCATAATTAAAGGAGATAACACGTTACTTATTCTCCATAAGAATAACATGGGGCTGAGTATGCAGGTTTGCTGCTACGGGAAATATCGGCCAAAAAATGGGTTTTGTGCAAATATCAATAGACCACAATGAAATGAAGCAATATACCAAGTTTCTTCAGGATAAGTTGGTAAATAAGCGAGATATACAATTTGTCTTATCCTCCATAAGAATAACATTGGACAACGTACTGTGTTTAGCACTTCCAATATCTCAGTGTGACGGCCCAAAATCCCTAGACTGTTAAAAGCCATTAATTTGACACTGTAATTAAATAATTACAGTTTACCGTTCCTAATTAAATTTATACCGTCACTAAAATCTATAATTGGAAGGAGGAACGGTGCTCTTAACATTATTTCAATTATTTCATTTATTATTTCATTTTAAAGAGTTGGCTGGTATGAAATATAAAATAAACCACCAGACGCTAGGATATTTGCTCCAAGCTAATCTCAACTTAGACGCTCCCACGGGCTCGGCCGGGCGTTGATATCAGCAAGAATGCGTGGCGTCAGCAACTTGACGCTCCGCGTTGGCCTCAGTGCACGATTCCCGTGCCTCTTAGTTTGAGTAACGGCGTGAGTGATCGTTTGGCTGCAGCACTTGTCAATGAAGTGTTCCCGTGACGTCACGTGCGAAACTGTTTCTGATTGGATGGGCAGCTTCAGCATTGGGGAAGAGGACGTGAGATCCGGCCCAGTCCCTAAGATGTGACAATGTAATTAACACGCGTCGCGTCGCCTCTCCCTGTTAATTTATTAATTGGTGTTTTCTTTCTAAATTCAATGTAACCTTAATTATTGTATTTTTAACCGCGGATTTACCTATTGTTAAAGAAGTTTAAGTTGGTTTTTAAATCAGTTGCTGTAAAGTTGTAAAGTTTAATAAATAGTATTACCTGTGACTAAGGAAGTTTATTTTAAAAGTAAAGTGACTTGGAATATTAATTGTGGAAGGAAGCTTGGAGCCGCCATTTGAAATCTTAGCAAATCGTCTCTGTTGCGTTCGGATTAATCCGCCATCTTTGATTTGCCAATTCGGTTTGATTGAAGTGAAAATGCGTGAACTTGGTTGCAACTTATCGTGGAAAAGGGAGAGGACGACATTAAAATGAAATTATAACTTATTTGGGAAGTAAATTGAAGAAATATTATATTGTAATTAATCCGAATTGTCCGAAGCGAGACTTAGGCAACAATTGTTGAAACTGAGTTATGACGTCACATGATGGCTGTGGCTTAGTGACGCCTTTATTGAGGAGGCATTAATGTTGCCTGTGTTTGTAAACAGATGTCCGCATGGATTAATCTAAACAGATTGCCACACTTGTTGCTGTTAGTTGATGGAATAGTCATTCCTGAAGAAAGTTATATTTTTATTTAGTTGATTTAACATTGTTTTGTCCAAGGACGGGAGTTTGTAGGATTTATTTATTATTATATGAACCTTAGAATAAATGCTTTCTAAATTATCCTAAGTTTATTTGCATGTGTGATTAACTCTGGGTCGTATATTTAAGTGCTAAATTTATAAATGCATTGGAAAAAATCTGGGCGTCATTGGAAATAGGCCAATAATTTAAAATCAAGTGATTGAAAAAAAAAATTATTGTTACAAATTAATAAAAATTAATGATCTGACACTTATAAACTGTGTCAATTTTCTGGTCTATCTCCATTGTCAGGTCAAAGGATACCAGTGCATTTTTATTTACCGAAGAAGTTAAGTAAATTAAAACTTTGAAAATTTTCGACGAAACAAAGCCTTAGTAGTGGGTAAATAGGAGTTCTGTGACATTTTGAAGAAATTAATCGGCACTTAGAAATAATCGACGTGGACCATCATAGTAGTGGGGAAATGAGAGTTCGATAATAATTTTCGAAATTTATTGTGTATTTTGAGCTAAGGACTTAGCCGGATTTTTCAAAATTTCACTGAATACTACAAACGACTTGTGATTTTTGTTTAAAATTAATTTCGTGATTTTGATTGGATAATTCACCGTGTTGGGACTTAGAGTAATCGTGTTCTGGGGTTTTAGTGTACTTTATTGAACTTTAAGTCGGAATTTTAAATTATTTTTAAAATTTTCTTTGAAAACGAACAACGTGTGGACTTAGGCGTGTGAGCCTCTGATGATTGCTTCAGTTAAGTATTGGAAATTATAAATGGGACTGGGCGAATTTTATTTATTTCAGAAGCTCTCATCAGTAGGGGGTTATTGAGGGTTCTACACCGGTGGATCCAGTAATTTTAATGTTGAGAGAATTAATGGGCAGTAACCTTCGGTAACGGTTGCGAATGGGCAATAAATCAATTATTTAACCTTTTGTTTGCAGTTTTGGAAAAAAGGCTGTTTTGCTCTCCTTCAAAATTATGTGAGACAAAATAGCATAGAGGAGAAAATCAAATCGCAGTTTGGTTGCTGTATTGGTTTTTTTGAGAACTGGGCTATACTGTGCTCATTGTTAAGTTCTGGTTCCTGATTTTGGGCCAACTGAACATGACAGTCAGTAGAGCAGTGGTACTGTTTGTTTGTGGTACTGGACTTTGTTTTTTTTATGTAAGTTAATCAGCAACGTGAAGATATTTAGTATACCTCTTTGTGTGTGATTGAATTTAGTTAACATCCATTAAAGGAGTAGGTGAAAAAAACGAGTAACTTAAATTGGAACTAATAAAGCTTTGAGTTGAAGCCAGTAAATTGTGATGCGTATTTGTGTTCAGTTTTAGGATCTGCAGATAGCTTTAAATACTGTTGCAGATCGGTGCTTCGTAAACAATGATCGCATTTCTTTTTAGCGAATTTCCCCTATAGGGAAGAAGCTATTACCGTAGTCGGCATGGTAAGACCTAGGCCCGGGACCATGATAACTTTTCGTTTTGAGGTCCCCAGACCCCAAAAACACCATTCGTTCGAAACTGTATATATATATATATATATATATATATATATATATATATATATATATATATATAGATATATGTGTCCGTGAGCACGATAACTCTCGTAAAAATTATCCGATTTTGATGAAATTTGGTATAAACGTGTAAAGCAACATTTATGACTTTAAGTTCGAAAACCAGCCAGATCGCTCTATCCGAAGGGGTATTTTGGGGGGGTTTTGTACCCCAAAAATGGGTTTTTCGAATTTTTTACATATAATTTTGTAAATAGTCAAATTTTATTTTTTCCTATTGGATTCAGCTTAAAAAAACACACAATTTGGTATTTTGATCATTTCTCTACGTCAATTGGTTACCAAGATATTGAAAGTGCTAAACACAGTACGTTGTCTTAATGTTATTCTTATGGAGGAAAATAAAAATTGTATATCTCGCTTATTTAACAAGTTATCCTGACGAAACTTGGTATACGGCTTCATCTGGTTGTGGACCATTGATATTTGCTCAAAAAAACAATTTTTTACCCAAGGCTCCCGTAGCAGCAAACCTGCGTACTCAGCCCATGTTATTCTTATGGAGAATAAGTAACGTGCTATCTGCCTTCATTATGAAAATAAATGAATGAAATTTAGTATGTGGCTTTACCTACCTGAGTTATATTGATATTTGTATAAAACCCTTTTTTTTGTCTTCCTTGCTTCAGCAAACCTGCATACTCAGCTGCCATGTTATTCTTATGGAGAATAATTAAAATGTCATAAATCGTTTATTTATGAATGTATATTGATGAAACTTGGTATATGGCTTTATGTGGTATTAAGATATATATATATATGCATTGGAAATTCGCTGAGTACGCAGGTTTGCTGCTACGGGGGTATTACAGTTTGAAATCGTGAGTGTCAAATTGCCTAGTTTGATAGTTTGAGAAATTTATTATTTTTTTTTTTTTGCATGCAGTCTGTCCCTTAAATTGTATGGCTGCATCTGTTTTATTATCAGTACTCCGAACATGGACAGAAATTATTTGCCGATGTATTATTTAAAGTGTCTAATACTTTTACCTCCTCATATGGGACTGAGCATTGTGAAGCCAGAGCTCCCATTTGCGGTGTGATGAATTAGATAATGAACCAGAGATTAGGATTAAATACGTTGATTTATGATTTAGTCCATTTACACTAAATTCAAAATTTACAAAAAAGAGTCCAGTTATTTCCCCTTATATTTAAAATATAAGGCTGGTGAAGTTAGTGATAAGTGATTCTTCGAAGGAAGTTTGTTGTTTTTAGTGGTTTGTGCTCTAACTTGTGATTACACGTGTTCACTGGATAACCTGTTTTGTTTGTTGTACAGGAAAGTTATAATTCTAGGCCATTCTTGTGCTGTCCCTGTGGGTTGGGACACCGGAGGGTCTTCCCCGCTGTGGAGTTGCCGAGGGAGTGCATTCGTAACCATTACCATCACATGGATTATGCTGATGTGGACAAGTATACTGATGTACTAGTGTTTAGGAATCACATCATGGTTATTTGTCTTTTTAAATAGAATTTTAAAATGTGTGCTCTGCCCCAGGAATATGCTTGCTAACTCATGCTATTCTTGGCCAGACCTTAAAGAGAACGAAAATTTAATTAAAGCAAACGGGAATGGGGAGTAAATTATGTTTTGCTTGTTCTATGGCAAGCTGTTCTGTAGAAAGCCCAGCCTGTGCAGCACAATTCGCCTGTACAGCCGGCAAAGCGGAGGTTGATGGTTGTGTGTTTACTAAAGGGTTGGTACGAGTAAACCAGCCGATGGTCTTCTGGGCCTGGTGTTGTTGTCTATTTGAGTTTTGTTTCGGGGGAAATGCCCCATTGAAATTATGACGTTGAATGGGCCTTCCTCAAGAAAAACAAATAGATGTGTTTGTAGTAGCAACTGATGAGTCCAATATTGCCTGCATGTGTAAATGGCAGCAGTATACTCATGTAGGTCAGGTAACTTGGGTCCTGGTTCTTGATTTGTGGTCGATGTTTAACGTGATGTGTTTGACCCGTATAGAGGGGTTGTTATTAGTGATGAGTTCAATATTGCCTGCCCGTGCAAATGGCAGCAGTATACTCATGTCGGACCGGAATGTGAAGATGTGATTTCTGACTTTTCTAAGTCAAATGCTCTCTGTTGAAGAGACTGAAGTGATCGGTGTGATTCGATCACTGGCGGATCGGGTGCCTGCCCGATTTATCGGCAGCTCCTTGTATTCCAGCGTTTCTGGAAAAATGGTTTTTTTCCGAGGATGATGGGTGCATAGTGCTTCAGAGCCCTGTAAGGTAACTCTGAACTGTTATGAGAATGGCGAAAAGATCAACCTGACCACCATGAAGTTGAGTGGAGTTGGAGTGATCTCCGAGGTGTAATAACATGCGACGTTATTAGTGATGAGTTTAAGGTGCCTGCCCGTATACACGGCAGCAACACTCATGTCGGTCAGATGAGTAAAGTTTTGTTCTTGATTTGAGGTCGATGCTCTCTGACGAAGGGACCAAGTTGATGAATATTGATGTGAGTGCCACCTTGAAGGTCCTGCAGGGACTAGGTGATCAGCTTGGCACCTAAGCGTAAAGGGGTATTCTTTGGAGAGTACTTTCCAGCACCTTAGAGTCCATTATGCTGGCGCCTGCATGGGGCGGCCGTTCGGTTATTGTGATAATCACAGTTGTCTTTGTAGGTTTTAGATGGAGAGTTCGAGTTGCCGACCTGCTCCGTGTCACCCTGGGAGGCCGTGTACAGCGCCCGCAGGCTGCGCAGACAGAGTCGCCGCTTCAGAACCGTGGAGAGATGGTACCGTACTGTCGAATTGGTAGCAGATCGTGCACCGGAAGCAGAGCACGACAGTTCCACGAGCGCAGCTAACGTTAGGCTGACCTTGTGGTAAAATGTGACGAGGAGTGACTTACCGACCGGGACACCTTCAGTAAGTGAAAAGTATTTAATAAACATAGACTTTCGACCACGATCAAGAAGTTGCGTACTACGCTGCGAAGAAGCGAGTACCTCTGGACTTGTCTCCGCGAGAACGAGATGGAGAAAGGACTGGGGATCCCCCTCCGATTATTGTGTTATTGATGTTTTTTTTTTCTTTGATGTCGATATGTGTTGTAGTGTAATTCCTTTTCTTTGGTAATTGTGTATTGGATGTAGGCTGGTAATGGCAACTTTTTTTATTATTATTCGAAGCGATCCAACTAAAACTAGTAGTATATCCCAAGAAGGGTAAAGGATTCACTGGCCCAACTTGGTGTCCACAGGAAGGTAATGCTAGCACTCCCCACCCCCCTAATACCCCCTTCCCTTCGACTCCCTGACTGGACTGTAGACACCCGGGAGCCAGCCTGAATGAGTTTTCAAAATTTAAAAGACAAATTTACTTATAGTTAGTGTATAATCAGTCAAGAGTACTGCAAAATGCCTTGCTGAGGGATTTTCCGGACCCTGTCAGGAAGACATTGTTGTGCCGCTACCAGGCCTACTGAACGTGAGTTTGTGTTAAAGATTAGTTAATAATGCATTGTACTGTATTGATTATTCGATTGTCTATGTGATTTATTATTGGTAATTTTCAAGTTGTTTTGAGGCTTCGGCCGATAGTGGGTGAAGTTTCACCGGAATCTATGGATAATCACTGTATTGGCGAAAAGTGTTTTTTGTTGATTCTCGGTTTCAATATGTTAATTTGCTATTTTGACATGTGTTGACGAGTTAATTAGAGTAGGCACTGTAGCTTGGAAAAGGGTGTGTTAGGATAATGTTAAGTTTTCTTTTGATAGTTTTTGACCTTACGTCGGAAGATCCGTTACTACCGAAGGGGTGACAGAGTGTAAGACCGGCCCCAAGTGAAAACCCATGTGGCTTCACCATAGCGGGCAAGTAGCGTTCTAAAGTTGCCATAAAAGTGCTAAACTCAATTACTCTCTTGCGAAATTTTTTTTAAATATAATAATTCATACCCTGTTCAGATACTAAGAAAAATTAACCAATTGGTTTTAAATACACATAATCAAATTCAGTGGCGAATCTTCTAACATTGTTGTAATGGTCTGTTGAGATGGGAATGTGTGTTGTGTTTTTGTGTTTAAGTTTAGGTAACTTTTGTCCTTGTGAAATGAGATATTTTAGCTTTTTTTTAGGTGTTGTTTTGATTGTTTAACTTTGACTTTTGAGATGTTTTGATTGGGATATTTTTGAGATATATTTTGGAAAAGGGAGAGGCAAATGCGGACCGGTGACAATTCGAGTTTTTTTTGTAAAACAAAAGTTGAAGTTAATTTTTTTTTTTATTTGCGGAAAGAGTTGAGGTTAGCTGTCCGGAGTTAGAAGTTTCCTGATTACCGACCAGCCAACGGGAGACGAATGTGTACTCTCCTAACATTGAGAGAAGTTGGACTTGGCAATCTGCTGTTACCTCATGCTGGGACAGCATGGTCTAAGGGTGAGGGGGGTGTGACGGCCCAAAATCCCTAGACTGTTAAAAGCCATTAATTTGACACTGTAATTAAATAATTACAGTTTACCGTTCCTAATTAAATTTATACCGTCACTAAAATCTATAATTGGAAGGAGGAACGGTGCTCTTAACATTATTTCAATTATTTCATTTATTATTTCATTTTAAAGAGTTGGCTGGTATGAAATATAAAATAAACCACCAGACGCTAGGATATTTGCTCCAAGCTAATCTCAACTTAGACGCTCCCACGGGCTCGGCCGGGCGTTGATATCAGCAATAATGCGTGGCGTCAGCAACTTGACGCTCCGCGTTGGCCTCAGTGCACGATTCCCGTGCCTCTTAGTTTGAGTAACGGCGTGAGTGATCGTTTGGCTGCAGCACTTGTCAATGAAGTGTTCCCGTGACGTCACGTGCGAAACTGTTTCTGATTGGATGGGCAGCTTCAGCATTGGGGAAGAGGACGTGAGATCCGGCCCAGTCCCTAAGATGTGACAATGTAATTAACACGCGTCGCGTCGCCTCTCCCTGTTAATTTATTAATTGGTGTTTTCTTTCTAAATTCAATGTAACCTTAATTATTGTATTTTTAAACACGGATTTACCTATTGTTAAAGAAGTTTAAGTTGGTTTTTAAATCAGTTGCTGTAAAGTTGTAAAGTTTAATAAATAGTAATTTTGTTTCCCAACCGGCATTATTATTATTTTAACACCCGAAATACCGGCCCTTTTTACATCAGTAACCAATTTACGTAGAGCAATGATTAAAACACCAAATTGTGCGTCTTTTTAAGCTGATTCCAATTAAAAAAATAAAATTTTCCTTGTTCCAAAATTGTATGTAATTATTTAAAAAAAATTTGTGGGGAACAAAAACCCCCCAAAATACCCCTTTGGATATGTCGATCTGTCTGGTTTTCTATCTTAAAGTCATAAATGCTTCTTTACACGTTTGTACCAAATTTCATCAAAATCGGACCTTTTTTACGAGAGTTATTGCACCCACGGACACACACACACACACACACACACACACACACACACACACACATACACACCCACACACACACACACACACACACACACACACACATATATATATATATATGTATACAGTTTCGAACGAATGGGGTTTTTGGGGTCTGGGGACCTCAAAACAAAAAGTTATCATGGTCCCGGGCCTAGGTCTCACTATGCCGACTACGGTAATAGCTTCTTCCCTAAAGGGGAAATTCGCTAAAACCAAATGAACTCATAATCTAAAATGCAGAACACCTGTTTTAGTTATTATCTGATCCAGTAAATGTTAATGCCCATAAGATTAACATAGGAAGTTTAGTAACCATTGGGCCATCATTGGTGCTAAACCATAAAGGAATTTTAAAACTTGAACATGCCTATATGTTACTTTAGGATATTAGCTATCTTCCTACCAAATTTCAGCTCAATCGGTTCAGTCGTTAGAGCGTGATTGAGCCATAAACTAATAAACATATAAACTCACAAACATTCACAGCTTTATTATATTAGAATGATTAGTATGAAAGCTGGTACTTCAATTTTTTTCTTGTGTCTCTTACGTATCTCATAAAGCTGTAACATATATTAGTAGACACGTTAACGTATGCTTGCGGACCTTTGCAAAGCTCCTTAGTTTTATAATATTATTAATTCAAATTGACCCTAAATATTTTTAAATATAAGTAAACAGTTTAAATCATTAGTATTTGTACTCGTACATTCACACATTTGTGATTTTTCTCTGTCAGATTACAATATAAACAAATTACAATTTTTTAGATATGTTACATATGGTCTAGAAATTTGTTGACCTATTGTAAAAGTGTTTGGCTAAATCTTTTTACATAATTCTGTAAGCGAAAATTTTAAGTCAAAATTGTGGGAGTTTAGCAAATTGCAGGATGATGGGAGACGGCTCAAATTAAAGGTCTCGGTCCCAGCAACTCGGGAAAAATAGCAGCATTTCCAAAAAGTCACCAGAAAACAAGAAATAACGTAAAACATCCCCCATAAGTAATGCATGGGGAGTTAAAAACGTCTGCTTTGTTTACATTAAAACATGTGACTATACTTTGTTTTAGAACTGACATGTGTTCCTTCCTCAGCATGAAAGAGTACACGAATTAGATAAGGCAGAATATTGAAGAAAGTTTAGGGGTAATGGTCCCTTCAATTCACTAGTAAGGTATAAGTTAACAAAGCTAAATATGTAACATGTCTATTCAATATATCTTTAAAAATTCAGTCTTCGTTCATCCTCTTACGGGAAGAATGAGCGTACACCTAGTATAAATATGGTTTGATTGAAGGCCGCTTTCAAATGAGGCACCAACTCGAACAGCTATAGATTTGCACCAAATATATTAATGTAAGACACTGAATGTGTAAATATTATTATTCCCTCTAAAACCATCCGCTCAGAGAATTGCCGGAAGCAGATTAGATCTCAAGTGTTGGAGTAAATTAGGTTTTCATAGCAGTCGCGATGTTTCAACGACATTGAGATTGAATTTGTCTGCTGAAACAGAAAATATGAGTTCTTTCAATTACCTTTTTATTTAAAAAACCTATTTCGCTGGAAGTATCTTCAGCGCTCACCAACTCGCAAATGATACTACACTGCGTGTCTCATAAAAATATTTTTGATTCATTAATTCCCATAACTTACTTATTTTATTCTTCCGTAATCGTAATATATACTTATATTTTATTTTATTTATAGATTATTGGTAGAAATACCTGATTAAAAATATATCATAATAGTCCTGGTACTGTGGTGTCAAACTAAAGTACTTTGCCTTATTGCCTAACAGCGTTATGAGATTTTCATGTGAATTTATTTGTAGAGGGCATGCATTTCTTACACTAAAATATGTTTTAGGAATGTCAATCCAGAAGCTCAAATTGAACAAAAGTAAACATTAATATTTGAAGTGTAAGGTTACAAGTAATAGAATCATAAAAGTAAAATGTTTTACATGTAAAACATTTGATTAAGAATCCCCCAAAAATTACGTATTTCAATAATCATAAGTTTAATCCAACTCAGACAGAGCATTACAAATTAATGTAAATCTCAGGGCACAATTCATCAAACTTATTTAAATTATGAGTGCGAGTTTTAGACTATTGTTAATAGGGTTTAAATCAGAACTTATCATTGGATGACATCATTTCAAATATCAACCACACGCAATGATATAGGTTTTATTATTTTTGTGTTGATGGATAGAATAATCTCTGTCAGTAGGTGTTCTGTTACTGTTGTAACTAGTAAGATATAATGGTGCAGCTTTTACAAAATATAATAAGAGAAATTTTGTTTAACTTTCATTGACATTTTCGTTTGATAAGCAAGTATAAAAATAGAAAAAGCTATATTAAAATATGGTGTTAGAAAAAAATTACCATTCGGACCTATGTGTATTCTTAATATTTAAAGTAAAACGTAACTAACTTAATTAAGGACTTTAAGGATAAGGTTTTGAAAGCGTTTTAAAAAACAGAGTCTATATATCCGAAGTGTTTATTTTTATAGACTAAAATTCTCATCGGAAAGTCATGCTTCATGCTTTTTAATGTACTATAAAGTGTAAATCAAAATTTTCAAAGTTAGGCAGCTAATAAAAAAAAAATTTGGATTAAATAGAAAATATCCAAGAATAAAAATGTCTGAGGATAAAAATTATGTTTCAAAAGTATGCAATTTACAGACATTTTTATAATTACTTCAAACAATTTTATACATTTTCCAAAGAAACGCAGAAAACATTAAACGAAAACTGAGTGAGATAGATGATATGTCAGAGCAACATTTATTTAATTTCATAATGAAGTTTTAGAACATAATTTTTAAACACCCTGTATTTAAATTAAGCTATTACTGTGGTAACATAATTATAACTATTTTGCATGTAATATTGTTTTAGAGATGAGAAGTACAATGAAGCTATGTAAAAGTTTATATTTCCTTGGTCATAACTCGATAACACAAGGCCGAGCAACCTCCCCACAAACAAAACCCTAAGAGAGAGACTGAAATAATGCTCTATCAGAGATAACATAGATTTACAAATAGATTTGTTAAAGTTATTTTTGTAATAAATATATATATATATATATATAAATTTTTAATTTTTAACTATATTTGGGGTACAGTGAAATTAATTATATCAATCAAGCCCCGAACAGTTAAACACTCCTATTGCATTAAGATCAAATATTTACACTAACTAGTAAGATTGCTAAAATAATACCTTTACATGTAACGTATTTCAAAATCTAAAAATAAATAATATTATAAATCAGGGTATATGAAAGAGAGATTGGTAGCATGTTTGTAAACAAATATTGTTTAACTGCCATTTTAGAAATGTGGTCTATTTTAATGTTAAATTGTTGTATGTGATTTATTGTAACATAAGCAATACAAAATTTGGGATCCAATTTTACCCAAGCTTCATTTCATATTTTATTCTTTGTCTTTTTCGGCAGCTCTGGAAATGTAAAATATATTCTTAAAAAGTTCACTCTTACATGTGCCAAATGTATATTTACCTTTAGAAGTAGCAGTAGAAAACAATAAATGGATATTATCTAAATTTATATAGTTAATACACTCAATTTAAAAGTAAAAACATTTCAACAAGCCTTATAAAGTGTTTCCACCTTAGTTACTTCTAGCGCTATTGCAAATCTACAAACAATTTGTAATGCAGAGGAAAATAACTCTATACTCAACAAAAGCAATAAAACATGTACGCAATAAATACATCAGAGTAACTAGTGATAAAATAAATGTACGTACCTTTTATATTGAAACTAGTACAAGATTGCTTAGTGAGGTTTTCCGAACACTCACCTGGAAAACAAACCTGTATATAATAATCGAGTACTCATAAACTCTTACTAAATATATCAAATACAGTTGTTGTGAAATTTGTGTGGTACTTTGATTGATTTATAGTTTTAAACATTACAAAAAGAACACTTTTTCTATCTGAAATTCAAGATAGAGATTCAGTATTTGTTGATTTATCTTGATCAGTACCAAAGCACAAGTACATGACGCTGACACTTATATAGGATCAAAACAAGATATAATTTACGTATAAGCGTTGTAGGTCTTAGCAAATTAAAAGGATGGGTTTCTTGATGGAAATAATAACTGTTTGTGACAAATTAGGGTAATAAGTTAAGCTATGGGAATCAGTTAAGTTAATAAGTTTAGGGAGTATTTGTAAGAAATAAACTGTGAAGTCAATAGTACACACATTTTTTGTAAGGTTCCCAACCTTTATTAGTATAGTATACGAAAGAAAGATTTTAAAGGCATGTATTTTAATTTCAGATGATAAAACCAAAAAGCATCCGTCATAGTTAACGTGAACGAGGTTTCAACATGCAATTGTTTGTTATATTTATACAATAAAATAAAATGATTTTGCTACACAATAAAATAATTGTGACTTCCCCCTCTCATTCACACAAAAAGAAATTATAATGTTTAAATTTGTAAAAATCTCCATCAAAGTAACAGCAACATTATAACATCTCGTGTTTGTTTCTTATTCTGTATTTTCTTACACACTTTACTGTTTTAATCGCAAAATAACGAATTGTATAACATATCAAATATGTTCATTTGTTATTTATAAACATTTAGTTTTATCATACTCGTAATTGTCACACTTAGGAATTTGCTAACAGTACCAGTTTTACCTATATAGATTTCATATTTTATAGTTACTAGTTTTTATTTACTTATTAAGTGATCTTTAAAATATAAACCACGAATTTAAACGATCATTACATTTGGAATATTTTACAATAACTTCACCAGTGGTAAATAACCATGCTTCGGTAGGGGGAGAGAGACGCATGATCGTTAAGCTGACTCATCGGCTGGTTGACATGGAACCTCCGAGGTGGGCCTGTCACCAGCTGCAGCGGCAGTTCGCATCTACCAATTACGGTTCTACGTTTTAGTTATTCACTCCGTTTAAAAGTTATTTTACTCACCTAAATATTTAAAAATAACTACCAAGCGATTTGTTTAATTCTGTTTTAAATTCTCTTAAGAGATTCAAAGACTTCTTAAACCATTTAAAAGCAAAATTACAATAGGCCAAGTTATAGCTCAAGCAAACACAATCTGTAAATTTAAATATTGCAATAGTATTTTCGTTAACATAGTATTTGACTAATTCAACAAAACTGTAATTGCATGGTAACCTTTAAGAACACAGATCCAAACGAAGATGTGGCTATACAGCTAATAATTACATTGTGATTTATTCCTTAGTCGGCCATTCCTATGTGATTGAATACACAATCACGTTCATCTACATAACACGTAGTCATGGGTGCTCTAGACTGGAGTATGCTGTCTCACTTAAAGATATGTATTCTGTCTAGATACAACATTCTCTATATTAAACCACTGCAGCGTTTTAACACACTAACAAATACTCTTTTATTATAATCTGGACCGTCCAGTCAAAAAAGGATGCCACAATAAAACGTGTTATTTTAAAATAAAGATTTAAAAATGTATTAAGAAAAAAGAGAACTATTTTCTGTGAGCTGTAGAATGTTGATTCGGCATAAAATGCATAAAAGTTGTAAGTAAATTTTATTTGATCAAAATTATAATCATATATTAATTATTTGTAAATATTAAAACCAGTTTAGTTACTAATAACATTTAAATAATCCAACAAAATACAATTATTATTGATATATTTACTAAAACATTTTTAAATGTATTGATTATATTAAAATATCTACTTATTGAAAACCCTTCTTAGTATTGAAAAACTTATTGTTAAACTGATAAACTAAACATAATTTACTGTCCTTGTAATAATGAAATTATGATTAAAACTGTGTGATATATGTTGTGCTTATTTTGGAATTACAAGAGAAACCTCGGTAAAGTTTAAATGGCACGACTTGTCCAACATTTCACATTTAACTTGGCCTAGTCTACAAATTCGATGTTTGCATGTTTAAACTTATTACTTATAGAGTATTTTCTTTTGTTAGCATATTATTATATCAGGTTATATATAATGGTTTGTTAAACATAAGCTTAACCAATAACGTCTACGTAGTTACTGACACACAGATTTTGTAAAACATAAACATATAACTCAGGTAATTAGCAAATAATTATATTCGTGGTGTTACTACTTGATAAATATAACCGAATAACAAATTTAAGTTAAACATAATTTATATTTAAAAATTACCTGTGATTATTCTGTATTTATCTGTAATAACAAGAGTGAGTGTTCTGGTATTTCGTGATCTAACCACGACAAATACATATTAACTACGTCTTTAAAACTACGTCGGTACGTAATACAAAGAGTTTCACGAATACATAATGGAATTTAAAATTAATTGATTGCCTTTGAAAAATGTATTTTCAGTTTGCTATATATTCAAATCTGGAATGTTTTCCCTGCTAAAATGTTCTTATTAATAAGTTGTGCATCAAGCCGCCTAAATAGTCGGTTATCTAGCTGTAGGTAATAATATGCTAACAATTAAGTGATTTTTAATTTAGACAATATGTTTTAATTTTCCATATGTTGAATATTTGCATATAATAACAGATGGAAAATCACAATAAATTTGTCATAGTTGATGTGCTAATCTAATTTTCATTTAATGTTGTTGAAACGTTAAAAATGTTGAAACTATTGAAATGAATAACTATTCGTTGATGAAGGATACAACTAAACACTACTCAATGAAGCCCAATAATCTTTCTTTCAGATTATTCTTGTGTGGATTAATCCTCATCATTACATTAACCTTTTAATTTACATAATGTAAAAGTAGTAGGGGGCAATAGCCGATTCAACCCCAGCACAACAGTGTGGACGCGTGGAAGCCCCCCCCCCATGACGTCATCCCCCCCCCTTCCCCATAGCCAAGCTCGGACCCCCCCCCGACCTTGACCCCAAGGTCATCCTCGAGGGCACCCCCCCCCATGACGTCATCCCCCCCCTTCCCCATAGCCAAGCTCGGACCCCCCCCCCGACCTTCCCCATAGTCAAGCTCGGACCCCCCCATGACGTCATCCCCCCATGACGTCATCCCCCCCCATGACGTCATCCCCCCCCATGACGTCATCCCCCCCCCCGGTCGTCTGCGGCACTTTTCGTGATGAGGAAAAAACTTTTGAAAATTAATAACTAGCCTATTTACTTACCGATTCCCACGGGACTTTTTCCAGAGTGTAGGCCTATCCCAGAGGAAGCAAATGACGAAAGAACCCCATAGATCCGTCATCAAACAAGGCCGCTATTAATTTATAACCGCGTTTTCCTTATGGGATCTCAGCTGTTTACCGACCGATTTTGATGAAACTTCACCACATGCCGGGTGCCCTCCTAAGTAAACCATCCCTTAAAGAAAATTGAAAATCCGCCTATAAACGGGCCCGCTATTAATTTTTAAACGTGTTTTCCTTATGGGATCTCGGCTGTTTACCGACCGATTTTGACGAAATTTCACCACATGCCGGGCGGCGGTCTAAGTAAACCATCCCTTAAAGAAAATTGAGAATCCACCCTTAAACGGGCCCACTATTAATTTTTAAACGCGTTTTCCTCATGGGATCTCGGCTGTTTACCGACCGATTTTGATGAAACTTCGCCACATGTCGAGCGGCGGTCTAAGTAAACCATCCCTTAAAGAAAATTGAGAATCCACCGTTAACCGGGCCCACTATTAATATTTAAACGCGTTTTCCTCATGGGATCTTGGCTGTTTACTCATCAGTGGTCTTCTAGACCCCTCACGATGGTTCAAAACCAGCAAAGGCGCGGTGAGGATGCAACTAATGCTAATACACAAGCTATTTCTGCGTTGTAAACAAGTGGAATGTTCCAGAAGCTTTCACCTCTCAGTGGAAAGCCCTCTTCAAATCAGTCAACGACGTAAACAAGCTATTATTGTATTGACCAACTGGTAGAAACCTAACATAGGCTTCTTCCACGCGAGAGGATATACCTGCTCCCGACATCAACTGGCGAGAGGATATACCTGCCTCGCGACATCACCTGGCGTGAGGATCCCCCCCCCGGACCGAAATCAGCATGTAAGTGAGGAGCCCCCGATGACGTCATTACCTGGAATCAGCATGTAGGTGAGGAGCAAGTGAGGAGCCCCCAGCTGGCAGCACGCAAGTGAGGAGCCCCTGGTGACGTAATCACCCGGAATCAGCATGTAGGTGAGGAGCAAGTGAGGAGCCCCCAGCTGGCAGCACGCAAGTGAGGAGCCCCCAGCTGGCAGCACGCAAGTGAGGAGCCCCGACTGACAGCATGCAAGTGAGGAGCCCCTGGTGACGTCATTACCCGGAACCAGCATGTAGGTGAGGAGCAAGTGAGTAGCCCCCAGCTGGCAGCACGCAAGTGAGGAGCCCCGACCCCGGTGACGTCATCACCAGGAATCAGCATGTAGGTGAGGAGCAAGTGAGGAGCCCCCAGCTGGCAGCACGCAAGTGAGGAGCCCCGACTGACAGCATGCAAGTGAGGAGCCCCTGGTGACGTCATTACCCGGAACCAGCATGTAGGTGAGGAGCAAGTGAGTAGCCCCCAGCTGGCAGCACGCAAGTGAGGAGCCCCTGGTGACGTCATCACCCGGAATCAGCATGTAGGTGAGGAGCAAGTGAGGAGCCCCCAGCTGGCAGCACGCAAGTGAGGAGCCCCGACCCCGGTGACGTCATCACCCGGAATCAGCATGTAGGTGAGGAGCAAGTGAGGAGCCCCCAGCTGGCAGCACGCAAGTGAGGAGCCCCGACTGACAGCGCGCAAGTGAGGAGCCCCCCCCCCCCGACCGACATCAGCATGCAAGTGAGGCTCCGCGGCGTCACGTGTCGAGGCGCGTGCTAGGACCTACGTGACTGTCCCAGCCTGTTTACTCATCAGCGGTTCCGGGAACTGTTTACCGCTTACATTACACTACCAAGCTCCTCTGGAGGGCGATGCGGTGGAAAGTTCCACGGCCGAGGCCTCCTCCCGACCGGAGTGCTATTTATGAGCGCGTCCTCAAGGGTTTAGTCAGTTTGTCTTTGGAGCTCTTACTGTGCGGGCGAAGTATTGCCGTCTCTGTGATACACCTTGAGTTCCGAAGCGACAACAGCTACGAAGAGATCATGGACAACATCGAGTGGGATTGTGCCATCACAGACGTCGAGTTGGAAGATGTATGTGTTGCAGCGGAAACGTCAATGAATAGCAATGATAAGAAGAGGCCATTTGACGATGAAGATGATTACTTTGAAGGTGATGAATTCTACAACCAAAAGGACGACGATGATTGCACCTTGAAGCATTTCCATAAAAAGAGGCTATGGCGCAATGACAAAAAGTTCAAGCACGTTCATGAACCAAAGGTGTATTCAACCATCCAAGATCTTGACGACGCTCTGTACTCCAAACAACGGGGAATCAACAGCATGTGGAACCATTGTCCGCTGGACGACTTGGAATGGGAATATTGGCAGCGGGACATGGACTACAAGATGAATTTCTACCCTATTGAAGAGGAGCACATCTACGCCATTGAACATGAGCAGAAGTACATGATGCTTGTTGAAATGTGGTGGAATCAACGAACGGATGAACTCCACCCAGATGAAATAACAAAGTTTTTCAACATTAAAAAATAAATATTTCCCAACACCTTAGCCTCCACCTGATTCCACCATCATAATCGGCCTTTTTCAAGGCCACAAAAGCTTTTCATGTTAGGGATTAGAAGAAAATCTTTCTAATAAGAGGAGATTTCCCTTCTCTCCCTTCCCTCGATCCCTGTACCTTAAAGAAATAAAAATAGAAAATTAAATCAACCGAACACCAGTTGTCAAACACCCACGGGCTCATTCTTGTTCGGGAGTTTGAAGTGTGTGTTTGTGTAATAGTGTTGCTGTGTGACGTTCTGTCAGAGTGTTCACCCGACGTTTTGATCTAACCTATAAAATGAACCAGTTAACCGCCTATGTGTTTAATGATCAGCCTTTGTCTGTACTGTTTGACAGCAGCGATAATCCATGGTTCAAAGCTAAGGATGTAGCTACAATATTGGGCTACGCTAACCCTAAAGAAGCAATCAGAGTACATGTTAGAGAAAAATATCGCAAAACAATTCCTGAAGTATGGGGGAGCGAAAATCTCCCCCTAACCTATAATGAGAAACATTCAATCTTTCTTAAAGAGCCGGGATTATATTCGTTACTTATGAAATCTAAAATGCACATTGCTGAGAAGTTTCAAGATTGGATCTTTGAAGAAGTTTTGCCATCCATTAGAAAAAAAAAAATGGTCAGTACAGACTTATAAACGAGAACCAAAGGCTGCTACAATCACTTACGAAGTCGCTAACAAATAACCGAAAGCTAGATCAAACAAACTCCGAGTTTAAAACTACAAATGATATATTGTGTATGGAAAACCAATCCATGAATCAAACGCTGATCGAACAGACACCTAAAGTGGCAGTGTTGCCTGAAGATGTAAATCTGAAGCATATATTTTGTGTAATGATTAGGGAAACCCTTCTAGAGCAGTACGGAGTTTGTGAATACAAGTGCATTCGAACACAGAGGAGGAATTTCAAACAAGCCTTGAAAAAAGCAAAGGAAGAAGGATTTACAATGTGCTACTGTAGAGAAAATGTCCCCAACGGAATAAACATAGTGAATAAGGCTAAAGAAGTGATGAATAGTTACGGCATGCACATTGACTGCAGATACAACAACATCCTAACCTCGCACAATTTCATGAATATAGTTGAACATATCATTGACAATGTATAGGTCTGCGCTTGTGGACACGTTCCAGAACCTTCAACGCTTGTCAGGTAGTAACAGTCGATACGTGCTCCAAAGATGACCAGTGCGGATGATGCAAGAAAAGTAATCACCATATCAATGAACAAAATACGTTATAAACGTAACAACATCCGAGAAAGGCTCGCAATCAAGTTAGTTTTGGATAGAGCGAGAGATGTGTTTGAGAGAAAATATCATACGAAACAGCATACTTATGAAGAAAACAAAAATATTGAATATCATGTAAAAGAATATAACTATGAAGAAAACAAAAATATTGAATATCATGTAAAAGAATATAACTATGAAGAAAACAAAACAGACTGTTAAATTTAACGAGGAGCTAAATACACAGTACACTTACGAGCCCTGTGAGGATGTACAACAATTATCGTGGACTCAAATCGCAATAGATGAAATAAGATTCCGCAGACCGTTGGAACTGATGTTGGGTGAAAAAATCAAACATCTAACCTATTGCAACAAGATGTGTCACAGCGAGTGCATACAGTTTACTTCAAGGGTGAGCAGACGCACCACCAGTCCGTAGTACGGTTGAAGTCACACGGTAAGGACGTGAACATGGACGCTTACGCTTCTGCGGACGACTATATCAAATCGTTTATTCAGGAGATTGAGGTTATGAACAATAATGCTAGTGATCAGACATTGGCATCACCTCAGACGTCATCTGTAAAACCGATCACTGCCTGCAAGAGAGAAAGGAGGCTGAGGACGAAGACAACGGATCCAAGGCGATCAAGCGAGCCAAGGGAGTCGCCAAGGGGGTTGTTAAAAACGTCCTAACCCCTGACGACTACAGGGAATGTCTGTTTGACGGGGTGTTGAAAACCACCGTCAACACCCGTTTCCAGTCGTAGCTGCACCGTGTCTTCACCGTACAAGTAGAAAAGCTATCCTTGAGCCCGGCCGATGATAAACGCTACATCTTGGCTGATGGTATCCACACCTTACCTTGGGGGCATAAGGACATCCCACCACTGCCCGCAGCAAGAAGTCGAGACAATCTCGAGGAGCAGCAAGGCGGACCTATGGAGGTGGATGAGGAGGAGGACATGGACGAAGAGTTCCCGGTGTAAACAGAACTAGGCTAATTTTTTTAAATATAATTAAGTATATTTTGTAAATAGTATTCGTAAGCAAATATAGTCAAACAGTTTAGTTTACAGCATACATCTGTGTTGTTACTACCCCTTGCATTTCCCTGACATTTACTTTCAAAAGACTCTTCTAATGCAAACTGAATTTTGTAAAACTATCATGTTTTCAAAACAAAACTTTCAAAATTGTTAAAAATTCGATATTCTTTCTTAAATACTAAAGAGAAAGACAAGTGAAAACAACAGTTAACGAAAAACAACAACATTTATTGAAACACAATAAGAATATACACACAAACATATTACAATCAAGAACTCAAAAGGTATTTACACAAAAATAGACTTAAGCGAAGATGGAGTAGAAGAGCCTACGGACCAGTGCTTCGTTATGGTGGGAGCGACCGGGTCGAAGAGCTGCACGTAGTCGCTGAGTGGTATATCGAGGACCGTCCGACAGTACAGGTAGGTGAGGCAGTAGTGGTCATAAACAGAAGTACCGTAGCCCTGGAGTCGATACCTGTTGTAGAGACTACCACCAGGCGCTTCTCAATCTGGGTGGTGTTCATCGCGGGCGGAAGCAGTCCCCGCCGATTGTGTGATACCCTCATTACTACCAGTTGCACGCTTTATCACCACCGGCTTCACTGTATATGTCAAACCAGTGACTCTGGGGACTCCTGAATAACGGTCCACCCAAAGGTTTTCCAATCGCGTTATAATGTTCATAATCATAATATAGATTTCATAGTCTTTATTTTCATCCAAATATAAGTTGCAACCATGTGTATACTGACCTCTATGATGTAACTGGATGTTCAAGAACACATTACCCTGATTGGCGGGATTTTGTACTGTATGTTGATAACCGGAATCTACCCAACTGACAGTCGGTGGTGAATCGTTCGAATCTTTTTCCACAAGCTCCAAGTCTCCAGGTAGTTCCGGGTGATTGACACTTCTACTGTTGTCGTTTATGCAACTGCTATCGGCACATATGCTGACGTTCTGGGAACCTCCCCCTTCGGTTATTTGGTTGGATGATGGTGATGCAAAGTCTTCAGATATCTCCGGAGCATTGCCACTTTCAATGTCGTTTATACAACTGCTATCAATACATGTGTTGACTTTCTGCGGACCTCTTCCTGCTGAGGTTTGTATGAACGATCTCGGTTGTGAGGAACGATTGTTTCTTCGCTTCCTTCTAACACAGAGGTGGTGCTGACGATGATGAAGACGAAGTCCATCTCGCGACGTGAACGACTCCTCACAGTATGGACATTTCCAGGTCGCCAGCTTCGATGGTGTGGCGACTGACCGTTTCAGTGATGGTGCTGGCGGTGGTTGTTCAGGACTTCGTGGAGAAAAGTACATGGTGCTGTAGCCTTCCATCGCTTCCAACTCCTTCAACAACGTCTGGACTGATTCATCCACTTCAATTGCACTAGCCATGTTTGTGTTTACTTTGCAACATCACTAGACAAACTGAATGAAGGAAGCGATGACAATCACTTAAGTAACATAGCTACGTACCGTACAGTAGAAGGCGGTGAACAATTCTCGAAATCGCGGCAATTATCGCTAATGAGTAAACAGCCTGAGGTGGTTCACACTACAACTTATAAGACTACATATACTTACGTTTAACAGATCTCGGAGTATGGTGCGGTAAGGACTAGCACAGCACTGAAGTAGAACGTCTACGCACACTGAGCTTCAAACACAAACTGAATGAAGGAAGCGATGACAATCACTTAAGTAACATAGCTACGTACCGTACAGTAGAAGGCGGTGGACAATTCTCGAAATCGCGGCAATTATCGCTAATGAGTAAACAGCCTGGGGCAGTCACGTAGGCACGGGGTGATGACGTAACCGCGGTCCACGACTTCACTACTTAAGGTAGGCCAATGCGTGCGTTAGGTTTACAGACGCAGGTTTAGGTTAGGTTTACAGACGCAGGTTTAAGTTAGGTTTGAGGATGCATGAACGTCGCGACGCAGGTTTAAGTTAGGTTTGGGGATGCATGAACGTCGCGCGCGCATGAACGTCCTCGGAAAAAGATTCGAACGATTCACCACCGACTGTCAGTTGGGTAGATTCCGGTTATCAACATACAGTACAAAATCCCGCCAATCAGGGTAATGTGTTCTTGAACATCCAGTTACATCATAGAGGTCAGTATACACATGGTTGCAACTTATATTTGGATGAAAATAAAGACTATGAAATCTATATTATGATTATGAACATTATAACGCGATTGGAAAACCTTTGGGTGGACCGTTATTCAGGAGTCCCCAGAGTCACTGGTTTGACATATACAGTGAAGCCGGTGGTGATAAAGCGTGCAACTGGTAGTAATGAGGGTATCACACAATCGGCGGGGACTGCTTCCGCCCGCGATGAACACCACCCAGATTGAGAAGCGCCTGGTGGTAGTCTCTACAACAGGTATCGACTCCAGGGCTACGGTACTTCTGTTTATGACCACTACTGCCTCACCTACCTGTACTGTCGGACGGTCCTCGATATACCACTCAGCGACTACGTGCAGCTCTTCGACCCGGTCGCTCCCACCATAACGAAGCACTGGTCCGTAGGCTCTTCTACTCCATCTTCGCTTAAGTCTATTTTTGTGTAAATACCTTTTGAGTTCTTGATTGTAATATGTTTGTGTGTATATTCTTATTGTGTTTCAATAAATGTTGTTGTTTCTCGTTAACTGTTGTTTTCACTTGTCTTTCTCTTTAGTATTTAAGAAAGAATATCGAATTTTTAACAATTTTGAAAGTTTTGTTTTGAAAACATGATAGTTTTACAAAATTCAGTTTGCATTAGAAGAGTCTTTTGAAAGTAAATGTCAGGGAAATGCAAGGGGTAGTAACAACACAGATGTATGCTGTAAACTAAACTGTTTGACTATATTTGCTTACGAATACTATTTACAAAATATACTTAATTATATTTAAAAAAAATTAGCCTAGTTCTGTTTACACCGGGAACTCTTCGTCCATGTCCTCCTCCTCATCCACCTCCATAGGTCCGCCTTGCTGCTCCTCGAGATTGTCTCGACTTCTTGCTGCGGGCAGTGGTGGGATGTCCTTATGCCCCCAAGGTAAGGTGTGGATACCATCAGCCAAGATGTAGCGTTTATCATCGGCCGGGCTCAAGGATAGCTTTTCTACTTGTACGGTGAAGACACGGTGCAGGTACGACTGGAAACGGGTGCTGACGGTGGTTTTCAACACCCCGTCAAACAGACATTCCCTGTAGTCGTCAGGGGTTAGGACGTTTTTAACAACCCCCTTGGCGACTCCCTTGGCTCGCTTGATCGCCTTGGATCCGTTGTTTTCGTCCTCAGCCTCCTTTCTCTCTTGCAGGCAGTGATCGGTTTTACAGATGACGTCTGAGGTGATGCCAATGTCTGATCACTAGCATTATTGTTCATAACCTCAATCTCCTGAATAAACGATTTGATATAGTCGTCCGCAGAAGCGTAAGCGTCCATGTTCACGTCCTTACCGTGTGACTTCAACCGTACTACGGACTGGTGGTGCGTCTGCTCACCCTTGAAGTAAACTGTATGCACTCGCTGTGACACATCTTGTTGCAATAGGTTAGATGTTTGATTTTTTCACCCAACATCAGTTCCAACGGTCTGCGGAATCTTATTTCATCTATTGCGATTTGAGTCCACGATAATTGTTGTACATCCTCACAGGGCTCGTAAGTGTACTGTGTATTTAGCTCCTCGTTAAATTTAACAGTCTGTTTTGTTTTCTTCATAGTTATATTCTTTTACATGATATTCAATATTTTTGTTTTCTTCATAGTTATATTCTTTTACATGATATTCAATATTTTTGTTTTCTTCATAAGTATGCTGTTTCGTATGATATTTTCTCTCAAACACATCTCTCGCTCTATCCAAAACTAACTTGATTGCGAGCCTTTCTCGGATGTTGTTACGTTTATAACGTATTTTGTTCATTGATATGGTGATTACTTTTCTTGCATCATCCGCACTGGTCATCTTTGGAGCACGTATCGACTGTTACTACCTGACAAGCGTTGAAGGTTCTGGAACGTGTCCACAAGCGCAGACCTATACATTGTCAATGATATGTTCAACTATATTCATGAAATTGTGCGAGGTTAGGATGTTGTTGTATCTGCAGTCAATGTGCATGCCGTAACTATTCATCACTTCTTTAGCCTTATTCACTATGTTTATGCCGTTGGGGACATTTTCTCTACAGTAGCACATTGTAAATCCTTCTTCCTTTGCTTTTTTCAAGGCTTGTTTGAAATTCCTCCTCTGTGTTCGAATGCACTTGTATTCACAAACTCCGTACTGCTCTAGAAGGGTTTCCCTAATCATTACACAAAATATATGCTTCAGATTTACATCTTCAGGCAACACTGCCACTTTAGGTGTCTGTTCGATCAGCGTTTGATTCATGGATTGGTTTTCCATACACAATATATCATTTGTAGTTTTAAACTCGGAGTTTGTTTGATCTAGCTTTCGGTTATTTGTTAGCGACTTCGTAAGTGATTGTAGCAGCCTTTGGTTCTCGTTTATAAGTCTGTACTGACCATTTTTTTTTTTCTAATGGATGGCAAAACTTCTTCAAAGATCCAATCTTGAAACTTCTCAGCAATGTGCATTTTAGATTTCATAAGTAACGAATATAATCCCGGCTCTTTAAGAAAGATTGAATGTTTCTCATTATAGGTTAGGGGGAGATTTTCGCTCCCCCATACTTCAGGAATTGTTTTGCGATATTTTTCTCTAACATGTACTCTGATTGCTTCTTTAGGGTTAGCGTAGCCCAATATTGTAGCTACATCCTTAGCTTTGAACCATGGATTATCGCTGCTGTCAAACAGTACAGACAAAGGCTGATCATTAAACACATAGGCGGTTAACTGGTTCATTTTATAGGTTAGATCAAAACGTCGGGTGAACACTCTGACAGAACGTCACACAGCAACACTATTACACAAACACACACTTCAAACTCCCGAACAAGAATGAGCCCGTGGGTGTTTGACAACTGGTGTTCGGTTGATTTAATTTTCTATTTTTATTTCTTTAAGGTACAGGGATCGAGGGAAGGGAGAGAAGGGAAATCTCCTCTTATTAGAAAGATTTTCTTCTAATCCCTAACATGAAAAGCTTTTGTGGCCTTGAAAAAGGCCGATTATGATGGTGGAATCAGGTGGAGGCTAAGGTGTTGGGAAATATTTATTTTTTAATGTTGAAAAACTTTGTTATTTCATCTGGGTGGAGTTCATCCGTTCGTTGATTCCACCACATTTCAACAAGCATCATGTACTTCTGCTCATGTTCAATGGCGTAGATGTGCTCCTCTTCAATAGGGTAGAAATTCATCTTGTAGTCCATGTCCCGCTGCCAATATTCCCATTCCAAGTCGTCCAGCGGACAATGGTTCCACATGCTGTTGATTCCCCGTTGTTTGGAGTACAGAGCGTCGTCAAGATCTTGGATGGTTGAATACACCTTTGGTTCATGAACGTGCTTGAACTTTTTGTCATTGCGCCATAGCCTCTTTTTATGGAAATGCTTCAAGGTGCAATCATCGTCGTCCTTTTGGTTGTAGAATTCATCACCTTCAAAGTAATCATCTTCATCGTCAAATGGCCTCTTCTTATCATTGCTATTCATTGACGTTTCCGCTGCAACACATACATCTTCCAACTCGACGTCTGTGATGGCACAATCCCACTCGATGTTGTCCATGATCTCTTCGTAGCTGTTGTCGCTTCGGAACTCAAGGTGTATCACAGAGACGGCAATACTTCGCCCGCACAGTAAGAGCTCCAAAGACAAACTGACTAAACCCTTGAGGACGCGCTCATAAATAGCACTCCGGTCGGGAGGAGGCCTCGGCCGTGGAACTTTCCACCGCATCGCCCTCCAGAGGAGCTTGGTAGTGTAATGTAAGCGGTAAACAGTTCCCGGAACCGCTGATGAGTAAACAGGCTGGGACAGTCACGTAGGTCCTAGCACGCGCCTCGACACGTGACGCCGCGGAGCCTCACTTGCATGCTGATGTCGGTCGGGGGGGGGGCTCCTCACTTGCGCGCTGTCAGTCGGGGCTCCTCACTTGCGTGCTGCCAGCTGGGGGCTCCTCACTTGCTCCTCACCTACATGCTGATTCCGGGTGATGACGTCACCGGGGTCGGGGCTCCTCACTTGCGTGCTGCCAGCTGGGGGCTCCTCACTTGCTCCTCACCTACATGCTGATTCCGGGTGATGACGTCACCAGGGGCTCCTCACTTGCGTGCTGCCAGCTGGGGGCTACTCACTTGCTCCTCACCTACATGCTGGTTCCGGGTAATGACGTCACCAGGGGCTCCTCACTTGCATGCTGTCAGTCGGGGCTCCTCACTTGCGTGCTGCCAGCTGGGGGCTCCTCACTTGCTCCTCACCTACATGCTGATTCCTGGTGATGACGTCACCGGGGTCGGGGCTCCTCACTTGCGTGCTGCCAGCTGGGGGCTACTCACTTGCTCCTCACCTACATGCTGGTTCCGGGTAATGACGTCACCAGGGGCTCCTCACTTGCATGCTGTCAGTCGGGGCTCCTCACTTGCGTGCTGCCAGCTGGGGGCTCCTCACTTGCGTGCTGCCAGCTGGGGGCTCCTCACTTGCTCCTCACCTACATGCTGATTCCGGGTGATTACGTCACCAGGGGCTCCTCACTTGCGTGCTGCCAGCTGGGGGCTCCTCACTTGCTCCTCACCTACATGCTGATTCCAGGTAATGACGTCATCGGGGGCTCCTCACTTACATGCTGATTTCGGTCCGGGGGGGGGGATCCTCACGCCAGGTGATGTCGCGAGGCAGGTATATCCTCTCGCCAGTTGATGTCGGGAGCAGGTATATCCTCTCGCGTGGAAGAAGCCTATGTTAGGTTTCTACCAGTTGGTCAATACAATAATAGCTTGTTTACGTCGTTGACTGATTTGAAGAGGGCTTTCCACTGAGAGGTGAAAGCTTCTGGAACATTCCACTTGTTTACAACGCAGAAATAGCTTGTGTATTAGCATTAGTTGCATCCTCACCGCGCCTTTGCTGGTTTTGAACCATCGTGAGGGGTCTAGAAGACCACTGATGAGTAAACAGCCAAGATCCCATGAGGAAAACGCGTTTAAATATTAATAGTGGGCCCGGTTAACGGTGGATTCTCAATTTTCTTTAAGGGATGGTTTACTTAGACCGCCGCTCGACATGTGGCGAAGTTTCATCAAAATCGGTCGGTAAACAGCCGAGATCCCATGAGGAAAACGCGTTTAAAAATTAATAGTGGGCCCGTTTAAGGCTGGATTCTCAATTTTCTTTAAGGGATGGTTTACTTAGACCACCGCCCGGCATGTGGTGAAATTTCGTCAAAATCGGTCGGTAAACAGCCGAGATCCCATAAGGAAAACACGTTTAAAAATTAATAGCGGGCCCGTTTATAGGCGGATTTTCAATTTTCTTTAAGGGATGGTTTACTTAGGAGGGCACCCGGCATGTGGTGAAGTTTCATCAAAATCGGTCGGTAAACAGCTGAGATCCCATAAGGAAAACGCGGTTATAAATTAATAGCGGCCTTGTTTGATGACGGATCTATGGGGTTCTTTCGTCATTTGCTTCCTCTGGGATAGGCCTACACTCTGGAAAAAGTCCCGTGGGAATCGGTAAGTAAATAGGCTAGTTATTAATTTTCAAAAGTTTTTTCCTCATCACGAAAAGTGCCGCAGACGACCGGGGGGGGGATGACGTCATGGGGGGGATGACGTCATGGGGGGGATGACGTCATGGGGGGGATGACGTCATGGGGGGGGTCCGAGCTTGGCTATGGGGAAGGTCGGGGGGGTCCGAGCTTGGCTATGGGGAAGGGGGGGGATGACGTCATGGGGGGGGGTGCCCTCGAGGATGACCTTGGGGTCAAGGTCGGGGGGGGGGGTCCGAGCTTGGCTATGGGGAAGGGGGGGGGATGACGTCATGGGGGGGGGCTTCCACGCGTCCACACTGTTGTGCTGGGGTTGAATCGGCTATTGCCCCCTACTAAAAGTTGTTGAAATTGATCCAATACTATCTTCTGGAAATACATACAACGGACCCAAATTAACTGTGAGCCACATTTTTTTTTATATTTATCTACAACCTCTATTCTATGAGATTGTTTTTTTAGCTCTATTACAAGGAATATATATCTCTGTTGAGCCAAAAAAGTATCGGTATAAACAAAATCACATCATTGACATACTAATAAGATATTTTGTTCCAAAGTTGAAATAGGTAAAATAAATTTTAAGCCAGCTGTAAATGTAACAAACTTTGTATACATTTTACACTAGGAAATAACCGACAAATATAAACAACCACCCAGTAGCATTGACCTCTGGCTTATAATTTATAGATTAATTTATGATTTTTTAAGTTTTAAAGTGTTTGAAGTGAGTAATATAAGTAATATAAGTGAGTACATAGTATGGTAGGAGTTCACATAACCAATGCTACTAGTACAAATATTTAATCTTAATATTATAGGGTCAAATTACCAAGAGGAACATTACCAGGTGATTCTCACTCTTATCAGGTGTTCAGGGTTATATCACTCACTACGTGTACTTAAGAGTATATTTACATTTGCATAACCTTTTCCAGGAGAACCAAACATTCATGAAGAATGTTTATTAATAACGAGTATCTTGTGTTTACTAATTAAATCCTGGTAACTTAATTTATGTATTATTGCAGATAAAGGTATATTAATAAGCAGCTTGATATCCAACACTTTTAGTGAAATATTAATTAATTATAAAGTATCATTGCAAAACAGATTTAAAATAATGTTATTTAAACAATTAAACACCAGACAAAATTAAACACTAAAACACAAAACTATATTAATATACATTATTCTAATTCTGAAGATACAACATAAAACTGAGCCATTTACACCCCGCCGACTTAAATTAATATCTGTATCATAGTTGGTATCAATTATTTGAGTAAACCATCAAGTTAATCCTGACTAATGACTCGGAGGGCAAGCGTTAAGAGAATTCATCTTCCAGTACTTTGAGTTAATCATTATCGAATAGTTCAAACTAATCGTATTAAAATTACGTATAAAGTCACTGGTAAAATGGTTCTTTACAAATTATATCCATGCAGTGGAAAATTATTATTATTCAACTAACAATTTAACACCCTAGCGTGTTTTTAGTTAACATAATTTGGTTTTAGCGAATTTCCCCTATAGGGAAGAAGCTATTACCGTAGGTCTCATGGTAAGATTTAAGCCCGAGACCATGACAATTTTTTTTTTTTAGGTCCCCAGATGACTAAAACACTATTCGTTCAAATTTATATATATGTATATATATATATATATATATATATATATATATATATATATATATATATATATCTATATATGTGTCCGTGAATGCGATAACTTGAGTAAAAAATGTCCGATTTCGATGAAATTTGGCTCAAATGTGTAAATTGACATTCATGACTTTAAGTTCGAAAACCAGAAAAATCGGGCCATGGGAAGGGGGGTTTATGGGGGTTTAAAATTTTCCAAAAATCAGTTTTTTGCATTTTTTACCCTAAAATTTTTAAAACACTTAATTTTGGTTTAGACCATGTTATAGAGCTTAAAAAAACAAATAATATGGTATTTTTAATTATTAAGCTAGGTTAAGTGGTTGCGGAGAAAATCCAAAAAAACCTGCTCATAAAATCTCCTATGTTAATCTTATGGGAAAAAGGTTTTTGGCTTTTCCTAAGTTAATTTTGATGTAAACTTCACATTTGCTTTTACCAATCAATTCAGCTCCACAAAACAATCATTTTGGTGTTTAAATTGTGATTCTACGTCCAACCATTGCAGAGATATTCAAAGTGCTAAACACAGTACGTTGTCCAATGTTATCCTTATGGAGAATAAATAAAATTTGATATCTCCATTATTAATGAATGTATATTGATGAAACTTGGCACGTGGGGTCACGTAGTACTGGTATATTGATATTTGCACAAAAAATTGATTTTTTGTTGATTATCCCCGTAGCAGCGAACCTGCGTACTCAGCCCCCATGTTATTCTTATGGAGAATAAGTAAAATGTAATGACTCCCTTAATTATGAACATAAATTAATACAACTTGGTATGTGGCTTCACCTTGTTGAGTTATATTGATATTTGCATAAAAACCCATTTTTTTAGTTCCTTGTTGCAGCAAACCTGCTTACTCATCTCCCATGTTATTCTTATGGAGAATAATTAAAATGTTATATAGTGCTTACTTATGATCGAATATTGATTAAACTTGGTATGTGGCTTCACCTAATTAAATTATATTTGTATTTGCATAAAAACCAATTGTTTGTGTTCCTTGTTTCAGCAAACCTATGTGCTCATCACCAATGCTATTCTTATGGAGAATAATTAAAATTGTATATATCGCTTATATATGAATATATTTTTATGAAACTTGGTATGCGGCTTTATATGGCATTAAGACATATATTATGCATTGGAAATTCGCTGAGTACGCAGGTTTGCTGCGACGGGGGTATTAAATAATGTTTCACTTATTTGCATTTGCATTTGTTATATTATAAAATATACGAAAGAAAAATATATTTACTGAAAACAAAATGGTAAACCGATCTTGATTTAACTATTCTCGTATTCATCGAGGCAAAATATATTTATAAATTTGTAGGCTGTTCTTGTAGGCTCATATTTTTTTGAAATTATCCTCCATACAACTTGTTCAATTGTAATCTATAATAAATAATGAGTGCTCTCACATATTTTAGTTATATTAGGGAAGCTGTCTTAAAATTATCATACTCATCCAGTCATTAAACATAAAACCTGTTCACAAATAAATGTTTTTAGATACTACTGTTTATTCAAAGTTAACCATGTGTACAGAGATTTAAAAAGTTAAAATTAACTGCAACCAATTTAAGATCGATTAGTTTTCATTAACTCTGTGCGCCGATTTGGCAATGTAGTTAAGTATATTCCTCATTTACTTCTTAATGATTTTTATGTGGTTTAATATATTTTATACTGAATATCGTAATTTGAACTACAAAGTCGGCCTCTAAAAAAACATGAAACTATGTTTAACGAGTTTAAAAGTACTGAACGCATTATTTCTGTAATGGCTCTTTTATAAGAATACTGCTACTCAAGTTAATCTGCTGCGTTGTAGTAACATATGACGGCCTTAGTTTTAAAACCAAAAGTCATATTAAATTAATTTTGTCAAAAGAAGTAAAAATAATCATAGTAAAAATGTATGTTGGTGTTAATTCATTACCGCAGCATATCACTTCAATTTGTTTAATGATCTTAGTAAACTCAGTTTCCAAAAGACTAGGGCCACCACGAGGAGGCGAAGGGGGGAGGCAGCCGGGACCCTTTGCCCCAGTCCCCCAGCCAAAAGAAAAAACTACCAATATCATGACCAAATATCTACCAAATAGGGGTTTCTGGGGCCCCCAAAGAATTGTTGCCCACGCCCCTAATCGCCAGGAGACAGCCCTGAAAACCATATTATATTTTACTTACTCATAAGAAAATTAACTCTAGCAATAATAATATAGAAAAAACAAATTGCGTCTTGTTTTAGCGAAGTTCCCCTATAGGGAAGAAGTTATTACCATAGGTCTCATGGTAAGACTTAAGCCCAAGACCATGATAACTTTTTGTTTTGAAGTCCCCAGATGCCAAAAACACGATTCGTTAAAATTTATGTATGTGTATATATATGTACGTGTGTATATTTGTATATATATGTGTGTGTGTGTGTGTGTATGTGTGTGTGTGTGTGTGTGTGTGTGTGTGTGTGTGTGTGTGTGTGTGTGTGTGTGTGTGTGTGTGTGTGTGTGTGTGTGTGTGTGTGTGTGTGTGTGTGTGTATGTGTGTGTGTGTGTGTGTGTGTCCGTGAATGCGATAAGTTGAGCAAAAAACATCCGATTTCGATTAAATTTGGCTCAAATGTATAAAGTAACATTCTAAGTTCGAAAACCAGAAAAATAAGACCATGGGAAGGGGGGGTAGTTTTATGAGTGTTTAAAATTTTCCAAAAATCAGTTTTTTGCATTTTTTAACCTAAGATGTTTAAAAAATTTAATTTTGGTTTTGACCATGTTATATAGCTTAAAAAATTATAAGTATTTTGAACCTTGGTTAAGTGGTTGCGGGGAAAACCCTAAAAATCTGCTCATAACATCTCCCACGTTAATCTTATGGGAAAAAGATCTTTCCTTTTCCTAAGTTCATTTTTATGTAAACTTCATATTTGCTTTTACCAATAAAATCAGCTCCATAAAAAATCATTAAATTGTGATTCTACGTCCAACCATTGCAGAGATATTCAAAGTGCTAAACACAGTACGTTGTCCAATGTTATCCTTATGGAGAATAAATAAAATTTGATATCTCGATTCTTTATGAATTTATTTGACGAAACTTGGTAATTGGCTTCACGGTGTACTGGTATATTGATATTTAGACAACAAATTAATGTTTTGTTGATTGTCTCCGTAGCAGCTAATCTACATACTCAGCCCTAATTTTATTCTATGGGGAATAAATAAAATGTTATAAATGACTTATTTATGAATGTATTTTTGTGAAACTTGGTAAGTGGCTTTATGCAGGAGTGAGAAACATATAAATGCATTGTAATTTCGCTGAGCACTCAGGTTTGCTGCAACGGGGGATATTTATTTATAAGTATGGAACCTTATATTAAATGGTTTTTATTATAGAATGATAGTAAGTCATAGTTACTATTGAGTAGCTTATTTAAAAACGCGCTAAAATTAAACCTAAATACACAATTTCACACTTCCGATACGTTAGTGTAGAAATTGTGCATTTTCGAATTAAAATCGGTTTGGTGAATTAATTACATATTTTACATTCTTATTCAATGAGGGATTTATTTTATTTAACGAACAGGGGTTAGTTATTTTGTAAATAATTCCAGTTTCGTATACCTTTAACTTTTGGCTTGCACGTATGGTGTACTCTATTTTCAACGTGTTTGTATGTGAAGGGTATGTTTTTTTTATAATTTAAACCATTGAGAACAGACTTTTTGCAATAGGGTTTGTATTTGAACCACGGTTGACCTGTTGGATCAACTTGTATCTAAAGACGCAGACAAAGTATCGTCTTTTTAGGTTTCCTTTCCTCAAAGCTAATTGCTCAAGACCATTAACTTCTACATTTGTGACAGAAAGCCGCTTTCTTTAAGACCTTTTACTACCTCCGGGTCTTGTCCTGCCTGTTGACAAGCTCTCCGGGGGAAATCAGTTTCGATAAAATTTATCTCGTACATTATTTGAGGAATATTATTGCTCCCAAAAGGATCTACCAATTTTATATAATAAGGCTTAACGGTATTTAACATTTGTCTATCAGAAGAAATTGTAATGAACGATTTTGAGGAAAAATACCCATGTTGCAGCAAACCTGCATACTAATTTAATTTCCAATGCATAATACATGTCTTAATCTATAATATTATAAAGAAGAGGTTGTTTCTGTCTGTCTGTCTGTCTCTCTGTCTGATGTTCCGGGTGAACACAAAAACAACTGAACCGACTGGGCTGAAACGTTACACTAAGGTAGATCTTGAACCCATGCAACACACAGGCCTATTCACTTCCTTGAAATCCCCTCGAGCTACGCCCCGTGAACGTCCTAAGTTTCAATGTTTACATTTAAGAAGAAAGTAAACATTCAGAAATTTTATTCTTACTCTCCATAAGAATAACATTGAGGATGAGTACGTAGGTTTGCTGAAACCTACAATCACAAAACAATTGGTGTTTATGCAAATATAAATATAATTAAACTAAGTGAAGCCACATACCAAGTTTGATCAATATTCATTCATAAATAAGCAATTTATACAATTTTAATTATTCTCCATAAGAATAACATGGGATGAGTACGCAGGTTTGCTGAAAAAAGGGACACAAAAAATGGGTTTTTATGTGGACATCAATATAACTCAACTAGGTGAAGCCACATACCAAGTTTTATTAATTTATGTTCATAATTAAGGGATACATTACATTTTGCTTATCTTATACTTATACTTATACTTATGTTGCTAAGCTTTGGAAAATTAAGGGTTAGACCTTGTGACTAGATTTTTGCCATAAAAGGTGTGTTTCAAGCTTTGTCAGAATAAAAATAATAATAATTGGGGTTTTGATTAAAATTTGATTATCCTGCTTAGTGTTAATGTACTTTGTTATAAAACAAGCTAAGGTCGAATCAGGGCTCACAAGAAGGGTTGTTGTCAGGGCTCGCAAGGAGTTGTGGTTTTTGTCGTTTACAAACTACTGATTGAGTGAATGAGACCCCAAGAGAGCCCAGTTCCAAAAATCCTTGACACAAACGATCGCATAATAAATTGTTTGTATCTTTGGCTCCTGCCCAATGCATCGAAAACATTGTCTTTCTTAGCTGAATACAAATGTTTTCAATAACCAATATTTGAATAATAATGAACAAATTTTACCATCGTCATAATATTAGTCATCTTGAATTAATTTACTTATTCTTCCTCTACCAAATCTTCTATAGGTGAATGAAGTAGTAAAATGTTTTTTAACGTTGTATAAAGTATACATTGTGCTAAATCCCAACTCCAAATACTTTATTTACTGCAACACACAATAGTTATGTAATCACAACACACAGTAGTTACACATATTATGTAATTTATGTGTAGTAATAAATTTCATTAATTCATTCATTGTTGCTGGATTAGGAATTCCCAGCATAGCAGCAAGACACGTCTTTCACAAGCGGGAATTTTGCACAGGTTACCGGAAGGATAGGATATAGCAGGAAAGTAAAGCATGGCAGCCAAATTGACGCTTCAGAGGGCCAACTCCCATACCCCAGTGACAGCTACGGTGAGGCTCAAACAGGGGACCCGTATTCTGCCCTCCAACTGGTCAACTCAACTGGCAGGTTACTCATGTACAGCAGCCAGGGACCATACATTCTCAGGTTGGAGACCAAACCCGGAGTTTCCGTCCCCAGCGCTGCAAATGGAGGGACCATAGGTGAAAGACAAGTTTGTCATAATGGACAGCCAAAAGACTTACCATATGTAATGACAACATCATTTTCTGTCCCCAATGTCAGCCTCAAAACTGGTATAGACCAGTTTTAAGGTTGTCCAGGGACATAGTAATAAATATTTACCACCCAAATTTCAATTGAAAATCTTGTCGCAAACTAGTTACAAAATATGAATTGCAAACTTTAGTATAAGTAGCTTAATAACCACCGCTTGATTGCCAAATTTAAAGTCGAATTATATTTCATCATTTTTAATCACATACATATTTCCATAAGTTATGTGGTTATTATTGCCCTTTCAGATTTCGTGGGGATAAATTGTAATTAAACAATATCATAAAACAGCTGTATATGAATTACAGCACTTATGACAGTTGTAACAAATATCCCTAGGTTTTATGTATTATACTTGGGTATAATGTAAATATACAAACAATACTGAAGTGGTAACACGATCTGTATCGTGCTTATAATAGCAGAATGGAAGAAGTCAACTCGATTTTGAGGAACATGAACCACAAAACCAAGTTTATGTGCGGATTCCTCCCATGCACAAATTTTAAAACTCCATCGAATACATAAATGTGGATAGTTAAATCTAGATTACATATTTTATCTATACTAATAATGTAGTAGTGTGGGCGTGTGTGTAACCAGGTGATTTCGAAGACAGCCACTCAAAACTGCTCCCGGACCATAGATATTGTACTATTCCATATTGTAGGGAACAGCAAATTGTGGATAATTTCTCCCTCGAGATCTCACGGCTCTGCCCCAGTGGCTTCAAAAGTTGTACAGCTCAAAATATATTCAAAAAATTATTTTTCAATATTGTCCAGTCATTTGCCTTAACTGCAGGGGCATCTGCCTTGCTCCAGGCGAAGAAGTTATATTGAATTCTCAGTAAATATTAGTTAACTAATAGACTGTTTATTTACAGTTCAAGGTTTGGGAAATTTCCGTCAGACCGTGTTATATTCGGCTCGGTGCTGCGGAGTAACTTGGAATATAGAAAAGTCAAAATTCATATTTGTTTGACATGTTTAAATACCAACAATAAAACAACAGGATATACATTTTTAACATGTTCAAGACAATGTTTATCAGGGATTTTTAATGAAAATATATAACTTTTAACTAACTCAAAATATTTAAATGTTGTTAGCGTTATAATCGTATTTTAAAACGGAAGGGATAAACTGAACCCACTCGTTTAAAAATACTCTCCATTAAAACGAATTTATCGCTCTGATATTTCCTGGCCCGATTAAGCGTAAGAAAGTAGAACGACAGGTTTATCTTTTCCTTGCAAGCAAGTGAAGATAGTTTCAAAATATTTATGGTGACCTCATTTAATCATTGGTTGTCCCTTTTCTCGAGGTTTATTCACTGTCGATCATTAACTAAACCTACGGTTTCTTTACTGAGGGCCTTAAAGATAATTTGACAAATTGAGGGCCTTATTTCTCTACAGACAAATATATTTCTTGTATTTTATCATTGGTAAATCCAATAACTTTGTAACTTTATAAGTGTAGGAGTTGTATTACTTTGGTTTTCATTTACTAGTATTATATATAAATAAAACCTTCAAACGTTCTAAACTGAAAATAGATTTTAAGACAAACAATAATTATTTTATAATGATCAACAATAAAAGTAAAGAAACAGCAAACAAGAACAAGAAATATTACAATAAATTAATCAGGAATTTATCAAATATACTGCGGTAGCTGGATAATCTTTACATTGGACAAACGAAAAGAAGCTTCAATGTAAGATATAAGGAACACATTCAATCGAACAAGTCCAAAAATCTTTCTACTACGAAATCAAACTATGCCAATCATCTTTTGAAAACGAAAATCGAATCATAACCATGTAAATATCGATGAAAATTTTAAAATACTAACATATGAAAGTGACAGAGAGAAACTAAATGTGAAAAAAGGTGTATGGATCTATATAAATAAAAAAAATGTCCACAGCAACTGTTAAATACAACGCACTTAGACTAAGAGAACGCAATATTTGCAAAAATTACTGAAAAGAATTTAAAATAAGAAATAACACATATGTACAAGAATGAAATAAGAAGCAAAAGTAAAAGTATACAACAAAGTATATATAGACAACACAACAACGAATCAAATGATTTACTATTGTCCTGCATTTAATATTTTACACATGTGATAGCTTTTAAATTTTATTTTATTTGTTTATAGTTTGTATGGTTATAAATACCTAGACTTGAAAATTACCTAAGAGTTGAAACTAGGCGTCAAAATAAACTAAATAAAACTAAAAAAGGCTACGTTATTTTAATAATTTGTACAATACTATTACAAATAACATGTAAATATATATATGAATGACACCAAGGGACGACTTAGCACAAGTAGAAGAATACTACACCAGACTATCACACTTAATATTTATGAATGTTTATAATGACAAATTTGAACAATCATTGCCCAATAATTGTATAGATAAAAAAATCAACAATATTACTAACCGACACATTTTGTCGGTTAGTAAATCACACCACAAATCAAGCATGGATTTTAATAAAAGTTTGATTTTTCATTGAAAGAGAACAGAGGTCAATCATTTTGTCTGGTTGTCTGGTATCATGTACACCAACCGGGAGTCTTACATAGGAATTCCTTTTATAACGGTGAAGCAGCTTTTCCTGGGAGAGTAAGGAGCAACCGATCATTACCTTGCATACCTGACACCGGAGTTGAGTGCGTGGAATGGCGATGTCTTCGAAACATTTTACATTATCTTCTCGGCTCCTCTTTGGAGATTAATCTAAATAATGACCTTCTTTGGAGATTAATCTTTATAATGATAGTCAGTCATTTAATCCAGTTTTCACATTTTAACCAAGCACATTGATGCGAGACAACATTTTATTCGTGAATGGATTAGATATAAGATGGTTTCATTGCACTACCAACCAACAAATAAAATGTTTGCTGATGTGTTGACATCGTTTCTCTGTAAGCAGAAGTGTTTGCCTGAATTGGCTCGGAATTATAGAACGTCGACGTCCAGCTTCAAGGGGGATGTTTCTTAAATAGTTTATCTCCTGAATAAGCTAAGAAGAGCTTATTTTATCTCCTAAGCTAAAAAGAGGTTAGGTTTTATTTAGTTTGCACGTTCAGTAATTTAGTCATCAGTTATAATTATTTTATTTATATCCTTTTTTATTCCATTATTATTCCATTCCAGAAATATATTGTTTCTCTTTTATCTTCTCTAAAATAAGTACTTTGCTTAGTGACGTAACTGCTTTCTTCTACACTATATGTAGAGCTTAGATGGTCAAACAACTTGGAGTGATCAGACCTTTTAGTTGAAGGTTCGGTGCTGATTCATTAGTAAAAACTGTATTGGTACATTATCTGTTATGTAATTGTTTTATTGTTGTGCATCTATGGATTTAATTGTAAAGTTTAACAGAAAATGCAGGACATTTCTAGTTTATATCACCTTTTAAGGTTGAAAGTGTAAATGTGAACGTTAACTTACAAACTAGTTGTTATTTTCCTTACGTCGTCAATCCAATTTTGTATTGTCATATCCAGTCTAGTTTACAGTGTATATATGCTGATGATGGCCTAGCGCAAAAACGTATTCATAACGAACAAAATCGGATTTACGACGTAAGTAAAAGAACAACTAGTTTGTCATTATCAATCCGTGCCATAAACCACACATAGTTAACTTACAGATTATAAATTAAATACCAGGTAACATACCTTTTCCGTCTAAAAAGTTCAAATTAATCCTGTCACCTAATAGGTGACAGGATTAGTTCAAACTGTAAACCTGGTTTTTAGTTCCAAGCAACAGTTCAAGAGGCACTTTCAAAATGAATAAATTACAGATTAAGTTAATTATATTAGCTTTGTGTCAGTTAAAGTAGAATGAAGCCTATTTTCATCCTCAGGACGAACATACCAATATTTAACAAAATTTAACTACCATTTTGGTAAAAAACGTATCTGTAATGAAACCCCCGTTTACTTTAGTGAACCGGCATATTGAATCATTACTAGTAAGCTTGGACCATTACTAGTAAGAATTCCTGAAACTCTCCACTGTTGCCCTACATGATGCTCTAGTAATCTCATCCACAGCATGGTTTATTTATTGGAAAATTTACAACTACAATGTATCCATATTCGTTTACATTATAATAGACTAAAATATGATCACTATCTAATCTAAACATATTATACAATACTGTGAATCCGTGACTTAAACTCACGTAAACCGACACAGACACTCTTAACTAAACTGACCGTTGCATGATTAGTTTGATAAATTAATTTACTATAATTTAATGAAGGAAAAACAATGCAATTAATAACCTGAAATTTCTGACTTACTACGATTAGAATGGTTATTTGGCTTCGATTCAATACTGTTAGTTGATTATTTTTCCTTTGTTATAAATTTTCTTCTTCATATCGTTGCTTCTTTGCAAATGAATAAGGTTAAGAACTTGTTTAGCTTCAATTTGCGAACCTCGATAACAGTATTGAAATTAATGTATATACTTAGGATGTTACACTTAGTTTACGCATAACACCAATTCCCTTACCCCTTAAAATTATAATTGTTTTGAACAGTAACATAAGAAGAAAGCACAGAAAATTAAGTTACCGACCATATTTTTTAAAAATCAGCAAAACGCTGTTATTGTGTTAGAAAATGTATTCCTATTTTGGTATACAAGGCAAGATTGTGCTCAAAACTACAAACTATTATCTCTCTAAACGTAACAATATAAGCTGAAATATGTAAAGATAGATTCACTTGGTGTGGATTTTAAATAAAGTTATCGCAACAACATAGCTTACTCAGCAGCGAATTATATGTTCCACGTTTGTCAATCACAGCTATTTTGCACATTTAGATATTTCCGTCCACAAGTTTACTGTTTTGTTAAAGCTATGACAGATATATGGAAAGTTGTTGCTACATTGTATGAACGTGGGATGGCTATCCTTTCCAAAATATGTAATTAAAATTGTATATTTCACATTTTTTGGAAATATTTAAGTAATCAATGATTAATAGTTGTTTATCAAAACATGCCTTCAAAATTAAAGTTATTGTTAAACTTGGAATTACTTAAATGTTGCCTAAGGAAATATAACGATACAAAATAAAATATACTTAGAATTAGGAACTATGAAAAACCATGTAGTCATGTGCCTGTATAGTTCAATCACATATACGGTAATTTTTTATCAAGTTATACAACAATTTGTGTCATATATTTATTTGTAATAATGTGTAATTTAATTTGTAATTTTTATTATTTTTATTTAATAATAATTTAATTTAGTAATTAATTAATGTAATAGATGAAATAGTAAACAAATAATTAATAAATTGTAGTTTATTTATCCGACATAACAAAACAATTGCGTATAGTTTGAAGCTAGCTGAGATTAGGGTATTTTATTTATTCATACATTATGATGAAACAAGTTTTATAATCCTATAGTTAGTTTTACTCATGTAGTACGTAAACACTGAAATGTCTTAACATGTTAAGAACTGTAACTCCATGATCTCAAACAAATATTTTACGATTGATTTGGCTAAAAATATGATAGCATTACAACAGATGTTTTAAAATGTAACTTTAATCTTTTAAATAACAAGAAGAATTTTACAGGTGATTTTTACCTAGCAGCTCCTTATCTAATAAAAAAAACAATAATTTCAATACACAAAACATAAATAAACAATAATAAACGAATTATTTAACGGTTCTCAAGTTACTCCTGCATCTCTGTACCAAGAATTTCTAGATATTAGTTTTTATTGAATGTAAATGTCTATCTATGCCAGTTTATAAATAACGTCGTATTCAACAATATGGCTTAAACCTATAAATTAGTAGACAAACCAATAACAACAACAGATAAAAAGACTATTCTGCTGATAAGACCATGTAAAATGAATAAACCAATTTGAACCAATAGTATAGATGGCATGTATGGGCCCCAAAGTCGTGATGTTATCAAGACAAGTTCTCACGTTACACTTATGGCGATGGCTTCTAACCAAGAAGATGTTCACTAACATACCACAATTTCCGATAAGCTACCATTACTTCATAATTAATGTGGTTTACAACGCCAAAGCTCTATTCAGTAGGTCACTATCAAATAAATAAACAAATGTTAAACCAATACATGTAAAACTATATATTAGATCATGTAATCAAATGTATAACTGAGAACTGATTGCACATTATCTGGCAGAATCCCGGTTTTGTTGTTTTTTTATTTAAAAATAATTGTAATTGAAAAAAAATCTTATTTTGTACATCCTAGCTATATTAAACTACTATTTGGTATTCATATATTTCATCATTTGTTGGATTTATTCAATTGGTTTCCAAGTGTATAGATAATTTATGAAATTATGTATAGTTAGTATGTATGTTTTATAATTCCGTTTTAGAATTATTAAATAAATAAATCGCAAATTTTAAACTTCTACCTCTGTTTTGAATCGTTGCTTTTAAGAGGAAACAACGCAATATTTGGGTAGACCTTTCCTGAATGTGCAGAACTTGAAAAATTTTGTTTACTAAAAAGTAATAATCCTCTAAGAGCTTTGAAGAGTTTTAAGCGGATTAACGAAACAATCTTTTATTTACTCAAACCATGGGAAAAAATTGTATGTATAGCCAAATTGTATGTATATTTGTCACCTTCTGTGTGAAAGTTGCGAAAACATATTACTTTATTTTCTTACACTTAATTGGGTCACGGAATAACGGAGCTATAAATCCTTTTTAATGGCCAATAATTTTAAACCAGCGGTTCCAGTCCTATACTCTGCCGTTATAAACTGCAGCAGAACGTTTGGAAGTATTGATAGTTAAGATATTAATGCAAGTGGTAGGATTACACATAATAGCATACCAATGAAAATAGTAAAACATTAACAGAAACATCGACAAACTTACGATAATTAATGTACTATAACTTGTGTTTCAGCAATAAATTAAGCCTTATTAAAAGGACACATGATCAAAAAAACACTACTCCTAATCATTATTATTTGAAATTTGATCTTAAAAGTCCAAAAACTGTATATCTCATATTAGGAAAGAATTTACACAATTCACTAAAATAAATAAACATTGTTACTATTGTGATATTTTTAAGTCTACGTAAAAAGCTGTGAATGTTGTCTGTCGTATAAGAAATATAGATATTTCGTGTAGGTTGATAAAATTACAAATCTTTTATTTGAGAAAACACTGTTTTTGAAATGTACAAAACAGTTACAGTATGTCACTGATTGGTTTAAGGGTCACTGTTTTCTGTTTCCATTCTCATCACACAACACATGCATTATAGTAGCTACTCCAACAAACTATAGTTTAAGTTATCAGTTTGCGTTGTCCAGTTTAAAATTCTTAACCTAGTACTTCAAGATTTCGCAATAAATGTCTAATATTTAAAATCCAGTCTGGCTTATAAAATATTCAGATTGGAATAGCTGTCATAGAATTTACACAAAAACTAACTATATATATTTTTTTGTATATATATTTCTTTTTAAATTTTAATATTTTTAAAATTAAATACACGCTAGAAATTTAAGCCATGTTTAAACCAAGTATTTTATTTAAATATTTTGCACTTAACAAAGTATATAGTGCAGTAAAAATGAGTAAAAAATTACCCAAACCTACAAAATTACCAAAACCTAGGACTTTGGTCCAGATGTTGTCCCTGCCTTCCTGTTTAACAAACTAAAAGTTCCTAAAATTAATTTGTGTGTTCGGCCACCATCTTGGAAATGGCAGCCAATTTTTACTTTTTTTTGCTTATAACATTCTTTTATTTGATGATAGAGGGAAACGTTTCAAATCAAAAGTGTTGGTAATAATTAAGAGATGCACAATTTTTATTATTGCCACTCTTGTTCTAAACCTAACGGTTTTTGAGTTATTAATGATTTAAATTTATAAATATATACAGGGTAAGTCAGAAAACACGTCCAGCATGTATAAGGGGAGGTCGGTTTAGTACAAAGGCATTACACCCAATTATTTGTTTAAATCACAAATGGGAAATCTATTAAAAATATTCTTATCGAATTCTATATATAGAATGCTCAAAAAAGAATAATCGTATTTTATTAACCAATTAATGTAACTTGTTTCCGATTGAAATTTCTTACTCGTAATAAACTCAGCTTTACTCTGATATAATACATGACAGTTAGTTTAGAACAAAATATTATTATTGCATCATACACAGATACAGATTCAGATAATTTATTTCCATTGATAATAATTTTACATGCATACAATAAACAGATGGAAATGTATTCCTCGCAAGGCTAAAGCCTGTGTGCGAGAAAGAGTCACAAGTGTCACTAAGCACAAACACAAATAGTCCACTGATATAACTAAAAGGAAAAATTTAACCTTTTATTGAAATAACCTATAACCTAATAAAACAACAAAAACTTAATTGAAATTATACACTCATGTAGTTCCAGCACCAGACAATTCGGAGTAACTATATTTAAATTAAATCTTTCATCGGTATTGCGATTGCATCAGTGCCTTAACTGCCTCATCACTAAGACTAAGCAGCTATCGACTCACCCCACGATTGAATAAAGCTGAACCCTGTGTTACAGGGGTTTCTTAGAGTGCTTTAGGATATGTAATAAATCATACAATTGGAAAGGTTTTGAAAATCCTAGCAACTTTATGATTTGGGCAAACCTCGTAAATTAGAATTTGTTAGTATTTGCTAAAAGTTTACAATTGAATGTATTTTGCCATTGTTTGACTTTTTAACATGTTGTCCTTATAAGAACTAAAATAAATATACATTTCACTGAAACAGTTATTTCATTCTAAACCAACTGTAATGTACTATATCATAGTAAAGCTGAGTTTATTACGAGAAAGACATTTCAACCGGAAACAAGATACATTTATTGGTTTAGAAAATACAGAGTATTCCGTAAATTTTATTTTTTCATAAAAATAGCCGCCATTTTTAAAGGAATAAAGATAAGTGAATTATATTTTAGCCAAAATGTTTGTTTTGACAAGACCTTAAATAGGATAATTAATTTGCTTTAGGTTCGTATAAGAACATTCTTGGATTCAAACTCGTGACCTTAGTTGTTTAGCACTCTGTATATAGATTTCGATAGATTTCCCATATGTGATTCAGTACAAATAATTGGGTTTGATGTCTTTATACTAAACCGTTCTCTCGCTATGCATGCTGGAAGTGTGGTTTTACTCACCTTATATATATTTATAACTTTAAATCATTAATAACTCGAAAACCGTTAGGTTTAAAGCAAAAGTGATGGTAATAAACATTGTGCATCTCCTAATTGCCTATACTTTTGATTTGAAACGTTTCTCTCCAACATAAAATAAAGGAGTTATAAGCAAAAAAATTTCGAATTGGCTGCCACATTCCAACATGGCGGCCGTATCACAGCTTTATTTTTAGGGAATTTTAGTGTGTTAAAACGGAAGGAAGGGAAACACCTGGACCAAAGTCCTAGGTTGTGCTAATTTGTTTGGGGTCAGACCTTTTTTTTTGCACTGAAATGAGTCTAACAACTTCAGATCATGGCAAATCCAATTTTAGCAATCCTTAAGGTTTGAAAATTGAAATTCTACTGAATATTTTATATTTAAAGACATCAAGTCCATTTTCCACAATTAAAAGACATAAAACCTATAAAGTTGTATTGGTTGTTTTATTTATTACATTATGTATGTGCAGCACTTATAAACATTTGTTTACTTTATTTGCTGTTTAAAAATTTAATTTTTGCTACTGTTTTAACTACTGACAATCTGTAATCTTAAATTTATTTAGTTGTCTTCAAAAACGTAAAAACTGGTATAATGAATTTATTTTGCCTCGAATAAGTAAAATGTATAGCCAATTAATTTAATGACAATACAGTATATATAATTTTTATTCCACAATCGTCAAATAAGAAAATAACACCTATCTAATATATCCCTGTTGAATACATACCGACCATTAATTTGACAAATGTTAAACAGTACATCTTACTATCAAATAATTGTTACTCGACTATAGTATCTAAATAGAAACTAATAGAGTCCCTGATTGGTTGGCATGCCTGATTAGTGAAAAGCAACGATCTGTTCTTAACCCAAAACCTCTAAAACATTATTTTATCAGTGTAGTATTGGCACGACTTCTAAATTTTAAAAATTCATATCCCAATCACCATAATGAATCAGGTCGAAACTTAAACCATTTAGGAAATTAATATTCTACAATCTAGTAAATAACTTTCAAATTATTAAAAGAATATTAGGTTTTCAAAACATTGTTTACGAGGTAAATCTGCCCGCTTTAAACAAAGGGGACTGACAACACAGGTTATAATTCTTCTCTAGAACAAAAACCTTTCGTTAACGAACTGCTGTGTTCATGGGTCAAGATAACATCATACAATATAGCGGTAATTAAAACCCTCTTTTGATTTCATAACAAGTCGTACAGTTTACGGTTAGATGATTTTTAAGTAATTGGTTTTCGTAACAGTAATTTGGTATGAATCCCGAATGTTGTATTACCAATGTATCCTATACTTTACCACTGGCCAATCCGTACTCCAGGACGTGCAAGGGAAGGGTTAAATAGTTAATAAGGAATTAAAAGACTGTTAAAATATTCGGATAGGACTGTGAGAAGTTTTACGACTAAAATTATTTTTTAAATATTGAATTTACCACCGGTAACGTAAACCTGTAAACTTGATATGCTAACAAATAAAATTAAATGCCATAATAGTATATATTATAATACTTTATTAAATTTATATACATATCTAAGGTCAAACATATGAGTGAATATAAGGTCACGATTGTTTATGAAGTTTACCTAAATACAATATTTTTAGGTCTTAAAAATAATATGTTGCATCGAAGCCCTTTACATGTATTAAAGACTTCAGCAAACATCTTTCTCAGGATACAATATCTATATTTATTTAATTCCGTAAGCGAATCGGTCCCCACGAAATATCTCGAGCTAGGAAGTTAAGTTAGGCTATGACGATTCATTTTAAAGCTTGAAGGCCAAGGACGGTGGGAAACTATCAGAAATGTCAAAAATTACGTGGGCTACGCCCCAGTGGACTTCAATGATCCAATGATTTTCTTATTAAAATATCACTACAGCGTTTTTATTAATAAACTAAATGTACTAATGATCAGCTGTGATTATCCACTTACACAAAAACCATATGTTAGGGGCCCCTGTAAGATACTAGTTTTACTTTTACTAATTTAAATCACAAAATTATTCCTCGAACTATTACGATAAATAACTCCACTATCAAGTTTGATACGGTTAAAATATTAGCCGGCCTAATTTAATTTTTGTGAGTGTTTAAATTATTATTAAGTAATAAAGTTTGTGTAATAAGTCTGTAACCATAGTGTATTTTTTTAACTAAATTATTGTTTAAAGTGGATACAAAAATGTAAGCATATTTTAAAATATTGCATGTATATTACCAACTATAATCCAGTAAAGTTGTTAGACAACTATTGATTAAATACTAATTAACGCCAGGAGAGTATGTCTGCGACCATGAGCGGGGCGCGTGCGGGTGCTGAAGCCGGCAACGAAACTGCCAGACTCGCGACCACAACGATGTGTCTTATTGGTTCTAACTGATGAGGAAAACCATCGCACATAGAGGTGGTGTAAACATTATCTCACCATTATAGATAGAACCCTTATGAATACAATAAATTGCATATCATTAATAAATGTTCTTTACAAAACAAATTAATAGGCAAACACAAAACTGTTCCTCCTTTTTTCTCAGCTTATCTGCATCGTAGGAGAAATTCATGCATACCGTTAGAAAGGTATTGTCCTGTAGATGAGCAGAAACTCATTATAATTTGCATCGGCCATCAGGGCTACGCCCCACAGGCTTTCAAAGTTGTAATTTTAATCTTACAGAATAATAGTCATCAATTGAATTGTATATTTTACAGCTGATATAATAGCAAATACTAACATAAGAGCAAGAACAGATGTTTCAGGAATAATATATATAAAAAATACTACTTACAACTGGAATGGTAACACCCATTCTCTTATCCAATTTATCTCCTTTAACAAAATTAAATCTGGTTGTGAGGGGGAGAGGGTTATGGAAGGGGAAGGAGAGGGAGAGAAAGAGTGGTTATTTGTGAAGTTGAGGACAAGGATATTGGTTCAAATGCATTTATCTAACTGATCACGCAGGATGTGGCAAATCATCCAGGCAAACATCCATTATTGGTGTGTGCTACTTTGGGTTTTAGTAGAGTTATTTTTGGTCAGATTTTGACTTCTGGGCGATCGCTAGTTATAATAAACTGTGAAATAAAAAGATTTTTAAGAATATTTTATATTTTATTGCATGAACACAGATTTACAATAGTATAAAACGTGGCATTTACTTAATTAATTAATAGTTTTCTTAATAACATTACCCCAAAAATTCCTAATATTTGACACATAATAAACACTGTACTGCCACCCTCAATGACTAAAAAGTGGCAGACAGAAATAATTTAGGATATATGTTTATATATAAACATTTATCAAATATGTCTTTCATGTTTTCTGTAATTTATTTATTTGCATCGCCATTAAACCAACCTAAGGAAAGAGAGCCCGAAACCGTATATATTAATTACGCTCTTATTTGTTTTTACGGTACACTGAAATTAACAAACAATTTGAGATCTAAGTAAACAAATTCAAAAGTTCTCCCAAACAGAATAAAAACAAAGGTTATAACAGAAAGAAGCACTGTCTCTTACATTAAATTAAACTGAGTAAATTAATTATCATAATTACTGTTAAAGTAGCCTTTTAATCTCTGTTTTGTTTATCCAACGTAATTTTAATAAGAATACGTCTTTGAAGATTATCTTCAGAACAGAGTGTCATGATAACATTTAACGTTTTCCATGTAAAGACACCAGGCTTTTGAAATGTTTTTAAATACGCCTTTAAAGGCCTTAGAATGTTTTAATTGCGTCCCTGGTTTCTATTATTTTACATATAATGTTTGTGTTTAAAAAGGTTAAAAACTGTAAACTGGATCTTATATATCTTTTCATGAACTGTATTGTTCCTAGAAAAATCTACATTGGACTTCTCCACAAATTAAAATCACAATCTAATTGCAATCTCAGGTACATATACTACACAGTACTGTTTGGTTAGTAGTTCAGTGGCCTTATCCTAGGGATTTTGGACCGTTATTACATCTTAACAATCTAAAGACAAATTAGGGATAAAGCGGGTGGTATTGTTAGGTAAAGAGTCTGGGCAAATGTCATTACCTTTACAAGTTTGTTAATGATTGATCAACTGTAAAAAATAAAGCTTTTATGATTCGAAGTGGTTACGTTTTTAAATGATATATTTTTTCCTCCAAAATATAACTTACTACTGTAAAATGATTGGTAGTAAAAATAAACTTTAACATACTCATTACGCGTAATCTCTCTCCGAGGTGGTATCAGTGTTCTAGCCACGACCATCACTCATGTTGGAATCTGCGATACTTGTGTTTATCGATACAAACTGTGATATTCATGTGGTGTAACTACACACTTAACTTCATAGTTTCTTGCGAACAATGGAATATTTATAGTATCACTAAATTCAGACAGTAGCAGGTAAAACAAAATAAAATACGTATTTTATTATAAAAGTATTTATGTAAAACATGTCATCCACACATACTGTATGTCACCGTTACTATACTGACCATTGTATTTTTCTTTCCTTCTGCTCTAAACTGTATTTTACCGTTTTAAAACAAAATAATACTCAGGCATAAAACTGTATACACATAATCAGTACCCTCCTCCAATGTTAAAACAAAGAAACACAAAATTAAAGTTATAAATTCGATTTTAAACTAAATTTTTTAAATAAAACTTTGAATTTATAAACTTAAACTATATTTTAAATTTATATTATAAAGTTAAACTTTTTCTTATTTGACACCAAAAAATGCAAGCGATTCACAAAAATGTATATAAAAAACATAGCACAATTTAACCATATTATATTTTATCATGTTTAAGTTCAAAAAATGAGGAAAGATACTTTTACATTTTCATGGCCAAAGTGAAACAAAAGGAAGACTAAATTTAGTGGACGAATCCAACTTTAAAGTGTAGCCAAGCTTGTAAGTGAAAAGACGAATAAACATATCAAAAATAAATGTATGTAGTTTTTATAAAAACATATCTAATTTGTGTATACAAGTTTTAAATATTGAATAACGCACTTTTCCAATCAAGGCAGAAATAAATTTGAAATGTATTTACAACATGCACATCGTAAATTTTAACAATCAACTTTACCAAGTGGCAATTCGCAAGAATAAAATCAAACTGGTAAACTGTACTTTTTTCTTTACTAACGGAGTGCAGGATAACATTTGAAAATTTAGGCAGGTGTATTTTGAGTTCCTTCAACTATTTATATATTTTTTATATAATTCAAATTGACATAGTTTTAAGGAAAATTTAAAAATGAATGTTGCTACCCATGTTAAAAAATAATGAATTTTAAATCACACTTTTTTCACAGTCATTTTAATAGTACTCTGACATTTTACCATTAATACTGTTTACTGCAGTAAAAATTAGTTATTGGAGTTTACATATAATTCACAACCGTATACTATTTATAAACTATAAATATCTAATATTATCAAATTGAACGAGTTTTCTGACCACATAATAATAGACAATATACAGCTTTGTACACTAGTAACTGACGATTTTATTTTATATTTAACTTGAGGACCCGTGCTGCTCCGCAGCATTGAAATTAGTAATACAAAAATATATAAAAATTACTTAACTTAATAATGGTGATAATATGGTAATCAAATTAGTAGGCCTGCCAGATGGTTACGTTTATATTTGGTTAAAAAAAGGAGGCATAGATTTTATAAAGAAATTTCTGAAAATTATGCTGAAACTGGAGAGCAGGGTTTGCTCAACATACCTCCTACTTTGTAACTCTCAAAAGCCTTACAGCACAAATATATCAGAATGTAATAATTAATACCTCAATAAAAAGCTAAAGATTTACTGAAGGCTCTTAGGCCAAAATATTTAGCATAACATAATTATAAATGTAAATATAGAACTATAAATTGGAAAAAGTCAAATTTGTGCTGTATAGAGGTTTATTCCTTGCCTGAAACTTGTCCGATTTCAACAATCAACATTTGAAATGAAAGAGTTAATTTTTATGAGTATTTTAAGACTAAAATATCTCAAATAACTTCAATAAAACTGGAGTTATGAATTGTTGATTGAAGATGAATCCTATACAAAATTAAACCTGTGTTATTTGGAATCAAGCAGTTCACATAAAGTTCATCCTACCAAAATAAAAAATAGCTCAACTGAAAGCCTGTAATTCACTGATTGTTTTCATACCAAAACATATATAGTAACATCAATTAAGCTGGAGCCATTGATCTTTACTTAAAGAAACCCCTTGGAAAAATTAAACTTTATGTTGGTTGTCCACAGTGCGTTCGCTTAAAACTCGTCCAGTTTCAACCATCAACGACTTAAATGAAAGCCGGTATTTCACTGGAGGTTTTAAGACTAAAATATAAAGTATCATTTCATAAGAATTTGAGATATGGATCTTTAATTAAAGGCAAATGTTGGAAAAAGAAGATTTATGTTAGTTAGAAGATCATAAATCACCTAAAACATGTCCGATTTAAATTACCAAAAGCTCAAATGAAAGCCTACCAAGTAGTATTTAGTGAGTATTTTAAGACCAAAAATATCAACTAACGTAAATAAAACTGAAGTTATTGATCAATAATTGCAGGCAACTCCTAAAAGAACTACAATTTATGTTGTTTGGAAGTCTACAGGTCACTTCATTTTCCTCAGAACAACATAAACTATAGCTCAAATGAAAGCCTGTAATCCACTGAGTGTTCTCATACCAAAACATACATAATAACATAAAGAATACTTGATCTAACAATCGTTAACTAACGAACAATCTTGGTAAAATTAAAATTTAAGTTTGTTGTCCACCTTGCGTTTCCTTGAAACTCATCCACTCTCTATAACTAATGGCTTAAATGGAAGCTAGTACTCCCCTGATGGTTCTTGGATAAAGACAATTCGGCTAACATTATTTTAACTGGAGATATGTATCTTTAAATAAAGTGGAATTTAGGAAAGATTCAAATTTGTGTTGTTTGGAGGTCCATAGCTCACCTTAAACTCGACAGATTTGAATGACCTCTATCTCATATAAAAGCCTGTAGTTCAATGGGTATTTCAAAACCAAAACAAACAATGTACCTGGATTAAACCCAGAGATATATGAAAAAAATCATAAGACAATGCTGCAAATTTGAAACTCCCATAAGAAATGCATGGGGAGGAATTTTTGATTTAGTATAAGTGGAGTTATGCGGTATATAAATGAATGTGGATGCTTGATGGCACATCTGGGCGTGCATACCTTTTGTTTTAAACCTCAATTATGAAAATCGGTCGGGTAGAAGAGCCAAACGTACTCGAAAGATAAAAATCCATATTTTTTAATATAGTATAAGATAATAGGTTTTTTATTAATATTTTGAAAGGAAAAAATTTTTAATACTAAATGTTAAAAAAGTTGATTAAAGAATTGGTTATGGAACTGTTATATAAAAAACTCAATGTGAAGGCCAGAAATCGTATTATTAAATACTGGAAAGTGCGTTTAATGAGCGTGTTATAAACACATTATGGAAAACATCACCGCTCGAGATAATGTTTTACCATTACTAATATGACGCACCGGCCCAGCGATGTGTGCGAAACAAGGAGGATGATTAAAGTTAACCACAGAAATATTGTTTAGTATTTTAAATGGATTTTATTCCACAATTTTTATTCAGTAAGGTATTTGCGTTTTCTTCTTACAGAATGATACGTGTGACTGGTTTTTTTATGTTCGTTGATTGAAGACGCAACAAATCAACCATCGTAATAGATAATTAATCTACCATCAGAACAAGTTTAAGTCTATATAACTGCTCTATCATTTCAGAAAAAAATGTTTAATTAATTAAATTTAATTATTGAGTATTAAACATTACTGTAGCGTATTGTCCAATAGTTGTACAAGTATTTATTAACACAAATATTTTTAAGTTTATGAGATTTTTAGTTCATAACATGATCATAATGTGTTATTTTTATTATTTATAAATGTTTCTACATTGTTCTTTACCAAGGGGCAAGCTAATCTACTACAACAAACTTCAACTCAGCACTCGTGATTTATATACTTGTGTGAAGATAAAATATTATTTAAATTTCTGGTTTTTAGTTATTTTATTTTTAAAATCGTTAGAAAGGGATGTTAACCGTGGTTCTTTGATTTTGTGTATTGGTTAATTCATTATTTATGATTAAAAACCCAATAATGTACTTAAGTTTGAATTTGTAGTCCAACCGCAATTTGAGGGATTATTAAAACATTAAAATTATATTATTTTACATTATTAAGAGTGTGAAAAATATTATTTTTTAACATCTTAGCACAACTAAATATTTAAAAAAATATATTTCTATAATATTTAAAAAATATCTTAATACCAATGTGAATGAGATGTTTCTTAATAATCAACGAGTGCCTCTCGACTCCTAGGGTTAAGTTTTATTTAAAATTAAATCAAACATTCCAGCTTCTTATTAATACGTACCTCTAAATAAAACCGAATGTTTTATTCACAATTTAAATTACGTATTCCATGATTTAACTGTATCATTTAATTATGTATTTACCTATTTTAAGGGAAATATTTCTTGGACTGTCAAATAAAATATACCAGCAGAAATTGACAGAAAAATCTATTATAAATATACCATAATGCCATTATTGTATTGATAATATGCAGTATTTGACAGTTAGCCACTAAGCATAATGAACATGGTGGTCAGTAAGCTAGGTCTTTTGAATGTACGTTGCTATAATCTGGAAATATGGTAAGAGTATAAAATAAAATGATATTAAAAGTATACAAAACCTAATTATGATACCGAGACCTGTAGTATGGTTGAAGTTATGGAAGTAAAGATTTAATCACGTTGTACAGTTATTGCATTATGTTTTTATTAAAATGTATTTAAAATATAGTAATTCTTATATTCAAAGTAAATGTATATGCATTGTTACTTATTGAAATTAAGAATATAAATATTACTTTACCTTTAAGTTTAAAAGTAAATAAAATTATGCTTTAAATTATGGAAACAAAAATAGTGTCTTTTAAAAACGTTCAGAGTCGTTTACATTCACAGCCGAATCTTCTTTGAAATTGGATTTGCTATGGCCTAAGGTTATAAGTGTCCTTTTCTAACTTTTCTTTTGTCAAGCAAAACGGAAATAGCATTTCTGTATATAACATTTGGTAAGGAATTGCATTGTTTTTTATCATTTTAAGAAGACAAAGTACTATTTAAAACATCTATGAATACATTCGATAAACACGCCTTACCTTGTTTTACAATTTGGAAACTGCTTACATTAATAATAACTTAATAACACATAATCAAAAGTCTTTAAACTACCAATATGAATCGAAAATAACTGTAATTTAATAATAAAAATGCATGTATTTATGTATTAAACCTGTTAAAACTGTAGTTATCTTCTATTATTCAATTTAAACTTCATTTAGTGTTAAAAATAAATACTTACTAACCTTCTTTTTCCTCTTTCTCTTTTCTCTTTTTTTATAAATCTTCAGCTGGTGTTTTTAGTTTAGTTAAAAGGTTTTATACGTTATTATACATATTTTAAAAATATAAGTACCCTAAAGTTGAATCCATTTTTTAATATACAGTTGTAACTATTAAATATGCAGATTTGTAGACCGTAAAATGCTTTGGTAAATTATTTGTTACGCTTATTGGACATTTTTCATAAAATCTAAAAGGCAAAATGCGTCACCTTTATTGTAAAATGAAGTTTAGGCATCTTTAAATATTAAACGCTACAATTTAATAACAATGTAGGTCTAGAGTACAGGAGATATTTCTTGTCTCGAACACAAAGCTTTGGTTAACGAGCTTTTGTATTTATGGGTTTCGATAACATCTCACAATAGCCTTATAACTGTTGGAGACAATGTCCTCCTTTACAAGAGATAATTAAAACAATGCACTTGATAGAAATACACCTTGTATTAGCTTATCAATTATGTATCAATAATACAAAAACACTTTAATAAATAAGGTAAAGTGGTTTTTCAGTATAAAACGACAGTTTATTCTCCGATAGTCATACAAGTGGTAAAATATTGAGTACATGTGAAGATATCTTTAACACGTAAGAAAAATAATTCTTATTTATATGAAAGCCACGGATTAATGTGCGAATGTGGAACTGGTGACCCAGAAAACCACATACCAGGAATATTCACAATGAACTGGTGACCCAGATAACCACATACCAGGAATATTCACAATGAACTGGTGACCCAGATAACCACATACCAGGAATATTCACAATGAACTGGTGACCCAGAAAACCACATACCAGGAATATTCACAATGAACTGGTGACCCAGATAACCACATACCAGGAATATTCACAATGAACTGGTGACCCAGAAAACCACATACCAGGAATATTCACAATGAACTGGTGACCCAGATAACCACATACCAGGAATATTCACAATGAACTGGTGACCCAGATAACCACATACCAGGAATATTCACAATGAACTGGTGACCCAGATAACCACATACCAGGAATATTCACAATGAACTGGTGACCCAGAAAACCACATACCAGGAATATTCACAATGAACTGGTGACCCAGATAACCACATACCAGGAATATTCACAATGAACTGGTGACCCAGATAACCACATACCAGGAATATTCACAATGAACTGGTGACCCAGAAAACCACATACCAGGAATATTCACAATGAACTGGTGACCCAGATAACCACATACCAGGAATATTCACAATGAACTGGTGACCCAGAAAACCACATACCAGGAATATTCACAATGAACTGGTGACCCAGATAACCACATACCAGGAATATTCACAATGAACTGGTGACCCAGAAAACCACATACCAGGAATATTCACAATGAACTGGTGACCCAGATAACCACATACCAGGAATATTCACAATGAACTGGTGACCCAGATAACCACATACCAGGAATATTCACAATGAACTGGTGACCCAGAAAACCACATACCAGGAATATTCACAATGAACTGGTGACCCAGAAAACCACATACCAGGAATATTCACAATGAATTCTCAACAGATTTAGTTAGGTTTTTTTACAAACCTAACCATCAATTTATGTTTAAATAATAACGACTTTATCATAACTTTGTTTTCTGGTTTAATGTTTTTAGGATATTTACTAATAAATCTTTATTCAAATTAAACTTATTGATTCAATCAGGCTTAACAAAGGAATAATAATTTAAATATAAATATTATGTGTTACGGAAAAGAGTTTAATGATGATCATAATGCATATAATGGTTTTCTAAAGGCTTAGTAAACACACGTTAGAGATTGTCTTTCTTTTCGATAGCATGTTTTTTTTAATTTACTCTTACAATGGAGTATAATTAGACCAAAATATTTTTGCACGAATGATTCTAAATTCATTGCATTTGAGTTGCTCGGTAGCTGAAATGTGACTAAGCAATAGAGGTCATTTGGGCAGTATTGCAGTCGTCTTTGAGTCCACATTAGCTGACACAATAATCACGAACCAATACATAATTAATATTGACTTTATTTATATTGTGATATTAGACAAACATGACCATCTGGTTTATATATTAGACAAGGTATTGGAACTACCATATTTAATATTGTAAAATGAGGCAAACTAACCTACCAAGAGTTTGTTAAATAGGAAAATTACTTGGTACAGCGACCGATGCATATAAATCAGATTAATTCCTCAACACGAGTAGGTCTGATTAACTATTAATTGAAAACAATTGTTTTGATATTGATTACAATTTATGTCTGTAATTTTGTAAAATATATATTTTTTCAGCACTTATTTTATATATTAAGATCAATCTTGCCATGGGTGTACACGGTTTTTATTTATTTTGTTCTTGTAATGCATGTATATATCTTCAAATTTGTTCCGTCAGCCATATCTTTTTTTGTTATTAATTTAATTTTCATTAGAATGATCAAGGACTACTCATTGTTATTGATATTTTAAATAGTTTATTTTTGTATTAGATATTTTTGAATCAATACTTACAATGTATCGTTCTTGTTACATATTGTTGGTTATTTGTAATATTATTATTAGTGTTAGAGTATGTAATTGGATTTAGTTATATGTAGTGTTGTATATGGATATAGTTTTATGTAGCATTGTATGTGGATGTAGTTTTATGTAGTATTTAGTGTTATTGATATCATAATAATTATTCCTTGTTATCTCTAATTTGATTTTATTAATTTAATTGTTCTCTGGTTGTAAAAACGGGTTTCTGTCAAATAAATAAATACATAATAAAGATAAATAAAATACTATTTTTGCATTTATATTTGCTATAGATAGATACGGGCTTTCAAACGATATAACTACACACAAATTTCACAGGATGGACTCAAATATTATCTGCATAAGTAAAACAAGTCTGATATAGATAAAATAATAAAATCACATTTCACCCGGTTGTTTATCAATTGAATACTTAAAATATCTAGATAGTTCAAATAGAATATTTAATTTAAAACTAAATTTTAAAATAATAAAAGGACTAGTCAAAAGGTTCCAATTTATTTCACAGATAGCATTCGTAACAGTTCATATTTTATTCTTTATAGGATTAGGGCCGTAAACTGAAACATAAATTCCTTTACAAACTTTCTGTCTGAAGTAACAAATGTCAAGAGTCTATTTATCTTCTCTGGAAAAGGTCTACTACCACATTACATTAACTTATTTTTACTTTATTCATGAAATAAAATATTAAATAATTCAGTTTTTTCTTTATAATTTGTGTTATCCATGGAGACAAATATAATAATTTAATAGGATTGAATCAAAGTAATGTTACAACAAATCATAAATCACAATAATTGTATTTTATAAAACTTAAAGAACATTTTAAGTTTATAATATAGTTCTATACACTTTACATGTTCTTAAAAGTAAAACAAATCATCATTTCGATTAATAATCTAAAAGTGGTAAGACAATTATATATTACACATATTTCATACATTTATTCTAGGGTTAGATTGAGCATTTTGGTTGGTACCACTTAAAAATAAATGATTTACAATTTTTAGATAAGAGGTCATCCCATTATGTTTTGTAATTTTCTATTTAATTTTTGAATTAGGTAAACAATATCCTTTAAACTCATTTAAAATTGATTAATTCATATTAATTTGATTTATATATATTTTAAACTTGTTGAATTTTGCATTATATTTATGAATTCGGAGTTTAAAACTCATATTTACACCATCGAGCACCAAATACTGGACTAAGCAAACTAAACGTTTAACTATGTTAGACGTTTGGTAATTCACTAGATTCCAGCTTAGTTTTATTCCCTATCGAAAACTTCAAGAATTATGCCAATTAGACCTCTAAATATATCTTTTACGCAACAACCACTTGATCGATTGAGCTGATATGTAGTATATACAGAGTGAGTCATACCTCCAGTTCAGCATTTATAACGGGAGAACGGTTTGGTCTAAAGTCGTCAAACAACATTCTTTCCCACTAAATCGCATATGGGTAACCTAATAAAAATATTTTCATCAACCCCACCAAATTAAAATGCGGAAGGAGGGTAACAATAAAATTTCTACTATACAAATACAAAATATCTTCAAAACAAAGAAAATAGATACCTTCAAAATCAGAAAATAGATACCTTTTGAATAGATATCTTCAAAATATCTATGTTTTGTACAGAATGCTCCCAAACTGAAGGTCACGGGTTCGAATCTCAAAGTTGTCTAATTTTAACATAGGGCAAATTATACAGAATTAGTGAATTTCCTTAGGAAAGTGAACTATTAGCATGACCCACACGGTGAAACTTAAGCCCGGGACCACCATAGAAGTTCCTAACGTGACCTCCTGAACACGTTTTGGAGGGTCGTTCAAAATTGTATATATATATACATACATACATACATATATATATATATATATATATATATATATATATATATATATGTGTATATATATACATATATATATGTGTATACACGCTAGCGGTCTCATTTATTGTCCGATTTACTTCAAATTTGGTAGGGACGTTCCTTTCTACAATCTGTTGGACAAGTTCGTTGGGCAAAACAATCGGAAAACTCTAAACCCATTTTTTGGGGATTAATCTTTAAAATCTCGGGTTTTTGGGCCAAAAAGGGTCGGAAAAGCCGCAGATGTACAATTAATGCATGTAAAAAGATGGGGATTAGAGAGGCGAAAGTTTTAAGCCCTCTCTCGTCATTCTAGCGTAAACATTTACCGAGCTATTAAAGAAAATGTGTATCAGCTAAACACAGTACGTTTTCTTATGGGGGTTTTACACTAGAAAAGCCTGTTATTCCTTTGTTAAAGTACTTTTATTATCCCCAGCAAACTCACGCCTACTTTCAAGCCTGTCTGGACCTTCTCCTAACCTTGTAATGCGCAAAATTGTATTCCCAGCTTTGCAAGTAAATGAAACCAGGATTATCAGAACAGCCATAAAATCAATGTTTTCAGATTTCAATAAAAATTGGACAAATGTATGTTTTTACACTGATTTTGAGTTTTAAAAGTTTTTATGTGGAAATTCACGTCCCTCACGTCAGCGTGCTGCGTGCGAACTCGTTTTAATTGTGTTGTTAAAAGAAACATTTTGTTAAAATCAAAACTCACTAATCTTCTTCAGTTTCAAAATGGTTTTTGTATAAGATATTGAAATTTACGGAATACCTTGTATTTTTTAAACCACTACTCACATATTTTTCCGACTCAAATTTCTTACTCGTGATAAACTCAGCTTAACTCAGATACATGCCCAAAGTTCTAAAAAGTCAAATGGTAATGTCAAAAAGCATAAAAACGAAAAAAGATACAACGTTAGTGTAAATTATAAAGTTGCGAGGATTTACAAGACCTTTTCAATCGTATGCATTTTGACGTACGCGACCATTTGACTTTTTGCATTTCGGTTATATAAGCATTAAAAAAGAATATTTTATTTAAATTTATATACATTTTTATAAATTTGTATTTTATTTTTCAAAAAAGCATGCCATGTAGCATACCAGAGTTAATCTGAGTTTATCACGAGTAAGAAATTTGAGTCGTAATAAATGTATTAGTAGTGGTTTCTAGAAAATACCGGGTATTCAATAAATTTCGATATTTTACAAAAAAATGGCCGCCATTTTGAAACGGATAAAAATAAGTGAATTCTGTCTTCACCAAAATGTGTCTTTTGACGTTAACTTTAAAACTATGAATAATTTGCCCTATTTTTATCAAAGAAAAGTTTGAGATTCGACCCGTGAAATTCAGTTTTGGAACATTCTGTACGTAGATTTTGATGAAAATATTTTTAATAGATTGTCCATTTTCGTTTTACTCGGAAATAATTTTGTTTGGTGAAGTACCAAACCGTTCTCCCGTTATACATGCTGGAGGGTAGTACGACTCACCCTGGATACAGATATTTTGTATTTGTATAATAGAAAATTTATTGTTACCCTCCTTCCGCATTTTAATTAGTATTGTCACAATACGTACACCTCCAAATTATATAAAGGTGTAATATATTGATTGAATGTTGCTGTTTTACGGACTAATCGGAGAACCGATAGAATATGTGAGAGTTTTCGAGTGAGTATTCGTACAAATGACAGTCGTATAACATAAGTGTCCACACCACTCTGTAGGATTGGGGACTATTATACGGATAAATTGCTCAGTTCTAAGGCCATGAACATTCTCCTTTTATATTTTTTTTCCTGACAATCCTTTGACAATGATTTATAACGAGGTAAATACAAAGTTTCTTTAGCTTTTAATCTAACTTTACAACCAATGTACTTAACAATTTGATGTACAATATGATTATTATACTATTATTTGTTACTATAATAATCTTTACAGTTGAGTTACTTATTTTTGAGATCGATTAAAAAGCTCATTTCATATGGAAAAATCTTTTTTTGCTGGTTGCAAAAATACCAATAGAAATACTTGCTTGGTGTAAATTGGAAAGTTGCTAATGTTTACAATAGCTTTCAAGTGGTATGCTTTCTGGCATACGATATTTTTTTATTTAGAGCCTATTAACATTTAAAAAAGCAATGTTTTTGAACTTTTATTAATTTTTAGCACTTCAGTCAGAGTTAAAGCTGAGTTTAATACAGTTAAGAAATGTGGTGATTGAAACAATGTACATCTACTGGTTTAGAAAATAACGGTTGTTATTTTCAAAATAACTTGCATGTAATTTCAACTTATCATAGTTATTAGTTCGGTTTACGTATTTATATGTATTTAATTTTAAGCTGTTACACAAAGTAACAAATTATGGCTTGCGCTCTATGCTACTGTAAAAATTATAATGGCAATAACATGAGTTTTATATTATTTTGAGGTCAAAACTAATGACCCTCAGTTTTTGAAAAAAACACTGTTTTTAAATCATGTATACATAATTTTACATTATTCCTTGCGGTCGTTTTGTTGGGGAAAAGTTGTTTATCCTTCTGGGAAAATTAGTTTGGCTGTAGTCTGTTTGAGACACCTAAAGTGAAACTCCATGTATACAACCCAAACGCTAGTTTTGTAAAAAAAAGCTTCTGTTGGTTCTGAATATGATTTGATGATTGAGGTATCAAACAGTTATCCAAACAATAATTGTAAAACTCTTTTTGAACTGTCGATACTGTATTTCCAAAGGACATAGACCATCCTAAATATACATGGTTGAACACACTTGTAGTTATAATATACTTATTCCAAAATAATTAAATCTACTTATAATTCTTTTTGCGAAAGGGAAATGCAGTTCCGCACACAAGTGGGGTAGCCTGTGGTGTGGGTCTCCTACTATTGCAAAACGAGTCGCAGACCCAACAAACGCCACCTCTAGTATTAATGGTTCTAGTCCGGGACCATCTATCGCCTTAATCAAGGACTTGGTCTAAATCTGGTATACGCATACAGCAATTAATAATATAAAAAATATAAGGAAGTAAGCAGGACATGCTTTTAGAGTAAACTAAAAACGATTTAGTAAATTGATCTAATGCATATATTAACTGAAAATATAGGTAAAATATGTAAGCACTTAACAAAGTAAATAAAATGTGAGACGTTTGTGTAGTTTTCATCAAGTATCTTCAGAAGCTCTTGCACCTCTGGCATACCTACATTGTGTAGGCATTTTTGTTAAACCAGGTTTTAAATAAATAAATTCAAAATATAAAATTCGATGGCATTCAATCTCTACCACAGAGCACAATATTTCACGTGCCCTCACAAATGCAAATAAACCTCATAACAATTTACAATAGCTACACGGGTCTGATAAGTGGTCTGTATTGTGTAGCGGAAAGGTCTGCTATGTTTTATACATGGAGCCTCTTGAGCTGTCAACTACGCGAAGCCGAGGTTTTGAATACAGATTCATCGTTAAGTAAAAGTAAGTTTACAAACTTATCAACTTTAATTAAATTTATCAGAAATTAGTTAAATGTGATTATTTTAAACTTGTAAATCCTCTCATTGATTGGAACTACTTATTAGGTACACTACAAACTAATTTAAGAAAAATGCTGTTGGTAATAAATCATTATCTCGTATTTCTGTATTCCACAATATATTATGATGCCTGGTACAAATAATTAAATATGAGGTTAACGTTTTAAAGAAAACACTATCCATAGTGACACTATCCACTTTCGGACTATGAAGTGGGATTTATCATCATATTTAAGCATCTCGAAATTGTTATATAAATATAATACTATAAAACTGTGTAATTATGGAGTAATGATATATAATTAGTTAGGTGACAAGATAGTTATGGTAAACGATGTTTTTTCTGCAATGAACGAGTATTCCGTGAGTGCCCCATCACAGTCTATTCTGAATACCGCATCTCATGAATTATGTACCGTATAATAAATTACATAACATAATTTCCTGTTCAAGTTCGGTGACAACTGAATGAATGGAAAACCTAAAATCGACATTTGTACTACCCTGATAGGTTTCTATACATTGGTAATGCAGTCTTTAGCACAGTTAACTTCAGGGAAATGTATAATAATGGTTATATTTCAAACTTCAAATGAAGAATTGTATTGGGTCAACTGTAGCATACTTTTGACTTTAATAAAGGATTACTCGTTCCTTAAACAAGTATGTGATGTAAATTATGACAACTTTATGAACAATTAATATGTAACGTGGTTTTAGAGTATCTTAAATTCCTAACTATGAGAACCATATAGCATTTACCAAAATACCCTAGTATAACTCTTCAAAACTAAAGCTAAACAAATAATACGAGTATGTAAGAGATATAATAAATGTGTGTATGGAAACTATATTTATAAAATATAATGTATGACAAATTCTACAATCTCTTGGTCAAAGACAAGACCGATGCATTAAACAACTGTAGATTCTTGCAAACTTAGAGATGTTGAAATTAATGGCTTCAAACAGATGTTCGTAAGTAAAAGATTCATTACGATAAACAAACACTTAAAAAACAAATCTTAAATCTTGCAGAAATATATTTTTACTAGCTGTTACCCTTTATGGCTTCACCTGAAATCACAGTATTACGTAAAAAATATTAACGGTACTTGCCATTAGCAAAAATTATTTTTAAAACTTTGGTTTATTAAGTACCTGTAGAATATTGAAATAATTGATTTTGGAGTATCTCTTATCATCGTGCACAATTTCAGTTAATCCAACTTTTTAAAGTACAAGGGGCATACAGTTATCAGTTGACGTAGGAGGATCTTTGAATCTTCAGATTTCTGAATTCGTCTCTTGAACAACATAACATGCAATTTCAGTTTAATCGGTCAATTTAATGCCAATAAGACAATACTTTTAGAAGAGGGGTTGCCTTGGATTGATTGTGGTATATGACCCAACTTTCTATAGTAAATCTTTCAATTAATTGGTGTTGTCCTTGGTGTGTAATGATTAATTTAGAAATTTGTAAGGCCAGTGGGGTAAAACTTAAAATAAATTAAAATGAGCAGGGGTATATGTTAATTTTTGGTGATTGCTTATCTCCCAGCCAAAATCCAGATCAATCACCCAGCAAATATCATGTTGGTCCAATGGCAACCTTATGTTTAAAAGCTTAACTCGGAGATACTGACGGCCAACAGGGGAGAGCCCGAAAGGTTTTTCGAAACAGGAGTTGACCTGCGAATAATTGTAACTATTATTTTTGTATATACTACATATCAGCTCAATTGATCAAGTGGTTATTGTGTAAAAGAGATATTTAGAGGTCTGATTGGCACACCTCTTGATGTTTTCGATAGGGAATAAATCTTTGCTGGAATCTAGTGAATTACCAAACGTCCTAAAATTCCAGTATTTGGTGCACGATGTTGTAAACACGTTACAGGTCAATGGGACGGAGGCCAAGGAGACCAAGGAATTTGCAAACAGGAGTAGGCCTATTAGCGAAAATGTGGTATAACCGTTCCCCAAAATGTTGTCTCAGTCAGTCCAGTAAATTCTTAAAGACATAAATTACCTAATGTCATGTTTTAATTGGAATGAGTCTTACAGCAATCTAAAATTTTTTCGCTTTTCCCTGCCGGATTTCAGCTAACTCGGTCAGGAAGTTTAAGCGTGAAGGTAAATATAAAAACGTTGACTGTCAGTGGGGGCAATCCCTTTTTGATTTTTAAACTATAAACAGGTTTATGTTTGTTTCTGCTGTATTACCTGGACTCTATTTCAGTTCAGATGGTTTAGTAATTGGGGAATGACTGAGCTACGAACGAGAAAACAAATAATCCTACAAACTTTCAACTTCGTAATGTTAGCAAGATAATGCGTTAAAAACACTCAAACATATTTAAAATCAAATTACATATGCAAACTGAATCGTCAATAAACACTAGAATGTACGTGATTAGTACATCTCAATATAGTTGTAAGATAAAAGTGAAAAATGCAATAAAATTAAATATTAATGAGGTGGCAGTCACGACCAACGTATTTCGTGCGAATGTAACTCCGGATATCCGGACAGCGGCGATCTCATTCCGGAAACAGTTATTCGTGGAAACTGGAGTGTCGTAAAACATGGAACATACACTGATCAGCAGTGAACCTACCCGGGTGATGAAAGGTGACCTAAGATTTTATTTACTTGAATCTATAAACCGGGAGTGAATTTTTTATTAGTAATGTATTTGGTTAAACATAAATTTAATAAGATAAAACTCAAAATAAAGCTACATAAATGGTTTAAACAAGTTATAATAAGGTAAGGTGAGGTAGTCTAACCATTTTAATCGTAAACCAATATGGTTGAAACTTATACTCAAATTATTCCTCCTATTAATTTCATGATGACAACTGTTGTTTTTTATATTTTTAGTTAACACTATGCAAACTGGTTAATAATGTATTTAACCAACCATATAATTGCATTTAAGTTGTTAATTATGTATATAATTATTTATTTTTGATAATTACCATTAATTAAGTTTGCGTACAAATTTATGTGTAAAATAATAACGTGTTTTAGAAACTTTACTTTCAACGCAGATCCAACCCAGTCCTAATACTTTAATTTGATTGCTGAGTTCAGTTTAATTTCTACCTCATAAACAAAACTATTTAGCTATGTATAAATTTAAGCTGAAGTACTTTTTATCATCTGTCATCTGGAAAAAATCTTAGAATCATTTAAGTTAAAAGCATTTGTTGTGTGCAGCCTCACAAAGCAATGCTGAATGTAGATAAATCTCTCAACTTCGGTAAAAAACTAATAAATGTCTTCTAAAGGAGAACTTTATTTCCACATGCCTAAGTAAATGGAATGTACGCGAACCTTTCATTCTGGCTTTCCTAGTTCAGTTTTGTCTTTCACTCCTAACTTGATTCCTCACAAGCTCTTTCAATCTTTATTTTCAACGTTCAATTTAGTTTGACTATTTACTAGCTGGTAATCCCATACTTCGCAACAGGGAAAAAAATTCAGAGTAGTAGAAAAACTAAGCAGTTATGTGTGCTGCATTCTGTGGCTACCCTGTGGAACTTCTACAAATCAGGATCAGCTGTTTGTATTTGCATCAACTCAGACGAAAATGAATGTCCATAAGGAATATTTAGGAACTTTGAACTCCCGTGGGGCCAAAGCCCTATAGGATTTTCAAAATGAAAATAGGCCTATGTGTTGATTTGGTATATAAAGAAAATGCCTGTAAATTTTCATGCTAATCAGTTCAGAAGTTTTAGAGTGATTGAGGAACAAAGAGCAGGCAGACAGACAGACACACACCATCCCATTTTTATATATTAGTATGATAAACAGTGCACACACGGAACAGCTCAAATTATTGAATCAGCGAAACTAATTATTGCATCATTAATTGAATCAGCGAAACTATAAAATCGTAATAAACGCGATATGTATCAGTTATGTTTATATAATATTCACCCACGTGTTTTAAAACATACTTTGTATAAACAGATTCTAAAAGTTCTCCATTAATTGCAAAATCCCAAAAGAATTTTCTTTATTGTAAACTTTAAGTTCATTCACTATTCTGGTATGAAAAAGCCACGTTTCATATCAACAAACTGTTATTAAGAAAGAAACTAATAAACTGTATGAATAAACTAACCGAGTGATTTCACTTACAATTCTAGCGGATCTAAATCCTTACCCCAAACAAACACACATAAGCCCCACGGGTCAGACTCGATTCCACAGTTACAGTTGAAAGCGAAGCTGTCCTCTGAGAACTGCTCAGTTTAGATCTATTGCTATCGTGGTTACTTAGGAATTTAAAACTACCTTCTTATGTTTACAGCATACAGTACCTTAATCAGTAATAAACTCAATTTTTTTTAATGGGTACGAGTCACAACTACAGTGTTGTTACTCACTTTATTTACTATAATAAATAATTATTTTATTTTAATTTTTGTAATAATAACTATAATTTTGTTGTTTAAAATTTGGACATAATACCAGAATTGATATAATATGCAAAATACTTTAACTACTTTAATCATTTGTTTCTATCAAAATACGAAATTACTTTTTACATCTAAATACAATATTCAACAAATTTGTATTAACTTAAGCAGAATAGTCCAAGAGTCTATAAAATACTCATGCCAAACTCGTTCATCTAGGCGCTTTAAACTTGGGGAAACTATGTTGGGGCATGTGAAGTCTCGTATCTTCAAGCCTTTTCTGATCCGTCCTCGCCAACAATTCAACAATGTTCTACATTGTTAACAATTGTATGTTGACAAAATTACTTAAATTGATTTATTAAAACTGTTCTAATGGATCTTTTTCAATTTATAGATTTTTTAATTTCTATGTAAATTCGTTTTCATATATACATTTCATTAGGATTAAAAGTTTTAATTAATAATTTAAAAATCCTTTGTTTTAGTTATATTTATTTAATGGAAAATATTATAGCAACAATTTATTTATCGAAAGATTTTAACATGTCCTTATTATATCAAACATTGTCTGATAAAGATATTTCCTGAATATATATTTATGTGTTGTGGTAAACCTGACGGTGACTACGTACAATGGGTAAATAAGTAAAGTTTTTTACTCTCAACCTAAAATCAAGACAGCCATAATATACACCCAACGTTAATAACCGAAGCGTTAATACAACAACCTCATAAACTCATAAACCTCATAAACTCAACGATTACCTTTTAGCCCAGTCAATAAAGATGGAACTAATTAGGGTAAAGCTTAACTTCACACAAATTATAGATCTCTACCAGAGACAAATGTTTACAAAAATTCCCCAAAAATCCGCCTGGAGGTTCACCGCCTAGCCCCCCTTAAAGGTTCAAAATGTCGATATTTACAAAATATTTATTATCTTAGTTAATAGTTATCAGATTGATTTGACGCTTGTTTTGTTTTATTTATCGTTGACTACAAAATTAGGTACTAATACACCCGACTGAAACCCCTCCAAACCTAATAATGCACGATGTTACCATTATGTAATTGCAAATGTTCAGAACCATGTGCGTCTGAGCAGCAACAAAATTAATTGTATACAATTTTTACCAAATTTGGCACAAGTTTTTTTTTTTATCACAATCCAGTTTTTAAATTCTTAAGGCTTATGTATGGAAACTCTCTCCTCTCACATCAGCGTGCTGTATGTCTTTCTTGTATTTTCTTTTGAATCCTTACTTCAAATTTTTACACCTCTACAGTGGGCCAAATTTGGTGAACCTGTTACCAAGCCGAATTATGTTGGCTAAAACATTTCGATTGGGCTATTACAATAAAAGTAATTACTGAAACAACATAAGTAACCATAAGTTGTACCAGTTTCAAAACTGTTCCAATGTGTTCAAAAGCATATAATTTACATATAATTTACGTGCTATGTTTATATTATATTTATTTAGTTACCTTTCTAAACTGAAATATTACATTTAATTGAAAATTTAATGGCGAAGTTTTTAAGTAAACCATAGAGCGCTGCTTAAATAAATAAAAATGGTAACATACCATGGAACTGCCTTCAAATCAATTCTTTAAAGTTAAAAAATTGAACAGTGCACCGTCACACAAGTCACGGTGTGAAGTCACATGCAATGCCAACAGCAGGGGGTAATATCATTAACATTTATAGTAAAGAGATGAATTTAACAATCGAGAGCAGCATTGGATTTATTCAAGTGTTTTCAAACATGAAACACTGAAACGCGACACTAGCTCACGTCTTATGCACTTCAGTTGGATAAGCCTCACTGCTCCCTATTTTACTCTTTAAACAAATTTAATGTAGATCTTTAGATTTCAGAGAAATCTATAGTAAACAAAAATGTATATAAAAACTAGCTGATGTCTTGAGGAGTTTTTGTGGTAAATCAGGACGAATATTACGACAGACAGCTATGGTTAGATAGATCGAGTTTATTTCATGAAGTTATACAAAATAAGATAATTGATCTTTTTCAATTGAATTGTTTCTAGTTTACCTAGTATTCTGCTCAAAACTCAAGTTTTTTATATAAATATTTTACTAATTGTAGAATGTTAAATGTAAAAGCAACAATTGGAGAAATTAAAATTAAATGTTAGGTCTTGTAAACACTAGCAACATTCTAGTTTACCAAATTTTGTAACTCTTTTTCTTTGTATGCAATGAGCAATAACATGTTTTCCAGTTAAAATTAATAATATTTGTGCATAGCAAATCCAAGTTCTATTAATGGTATGTAATAATAACAAACCTGATAGCTGATTGTTTTTTGTTCGGGCTCAATTGGAATGCGAGTGGTCTCTTTCATTTGATGTGTTATGTACGATTATCATGCATTTCATACAATAAAATTATATGTTTTGGCTGATTGCGTGAAAATTGAAAAGAGATAAAAAGTGTAAATTGAAAATCTGCGAGGTAAAAGGTATGTATATATGGCCCTCAGTTTTTGGAACACCACTGCATTAACAATAGTTTACATTAATTCTAGAGGTCGATTTAATGGAAAATAATTTTGATTTATCCTACTAGGTAATTTTTTATTTAGTGATATTTTGTCTGTAATCTGTTTAACACAGTTTACGTGACCATGTACATATGCCTTTTAATTTTTAAGATAACAGAAACAAGCGCTGCCACTGATATTAAAGGTTGTGTGGGGTGTGGTTATTACCGTAGGTGTGGTGGGTAAATGATCTGCATCGTCTGCATTGTTTACCACCAGGATGCGTCCCAATCAACGTGAAGAGTGACCCTGAATAATACATCTCCGTCACCCACCCCAGATCAAAGCTGCCAACTCTATAGTGACAATTATTTAAGCTTGGGTAAGTATTTCACCAAATGGGGCAGGCAAAAAGTTTTCTTATTAATCCCAAACCTGGTAAATAATATTTATATGGATAATTATATTTATTTTAGATAATTTTTTACATCATACAACTTACATCATATACCTTTGCATTTGTAAGTTATCAAAATATGTTCCTTATTTTATTCCGGTTGCTTGTAAGATTCAGTGACTGCGTATCATAAATGTTATTTATGTTTTGAATTCTGCTATTAGCTCTAAAATAAAATAATTGAACTAACAAATAATGAATAACAATAAATAAGAATGACAACTATAAGAATCCAAACATCTTTCAATCTCAGTGACTTGGTGACTGAGAGCTCATAAGTATATATTCTCGTATAGATGATCAAAAACCAGTCGTAATGTAAAATGTTTCAGCACAACAATTACATAAGAAACTTATAGCGAAAATATCTAACAAAGAATGAAGTTGGTAGGGTTAATGGCGAGTTTTTAACTCATATAAACAAATATTAATCGGAAAGCTACTAAACCAACACGCACGTTTTTTTTTTATTCCCCGCCTTTATAGTAAATTATTTCTAATTTGTAATGTTTTAAACAATCAAATTTGTTTAAAAAGAATTTAAAAAACGTACACAGATACTGAATCTAAGTAAAATAATTTTAACATTGAGTGCTTCACATCACGTCCACAGGAGAGGATAATGCAGAGTCCCGCACGGTTTACGGCGGGCGCGGGCGTTTGTTGGGACATAACCCGCTTTCACTCAAACTTATCACCACTTTTTAAAATGTCTTTATAAAGTGAGTTAATTTTAGTACTACAGTATATTATCTTTCTAAGTAAATGAACGGTACTGTGTTCGCCAAGAGGTTTAATTTGAAAACAATCTCTCAGAAAACCGTGAACTAATGGTTGTTTGTGACCTTAGTTGTGTAATGTTCACTTGATTTAAATATATCTCTTTTGCCAATAAAGGAAAACATTTTTATGTTTCTTGGCAGTGTTTTGTGAATAAATGACACTGAATCCGAAACGAGGGAAGATTTTATATATATTTCTATTAAAAGAAAAATCGTTTTTAAAGAAAACAGGAATAAGAGTTTATTAACCCTTCGTCTTTGTACTTTTGATACAGTCCTTTATAAATATATTCGTTTAACACTAATTAGCATAACTTAATAGATACATTATTGTACAGGTTAGTTTACATATTTGCTGGTCGAAACAACAGCATTACGCTGGAAAGACTTGCCTAAATTAAAGTTTTTCATTCATTAATCAAACAACTAGTTTAATAAACATACGCTCGTTACATACTTTGAGCCAAAGCTGCAAATAATATTACATTTGATGCTGCTTTCATGTTTGCTTGATAAACTAAGAATAGGTTATAAACTGTATTTAGGTATAATTAAGTATAAAGATAAGTAATAAATAAATTAACTATATATAATTAAGTATTAAATATAGGTAATCGAAGTACATTTTTGTATCTTCAGTAATATGGTAAAGAGTGAAAGATGAAGACGGCGATACTTCTTATAACATAAATCCTTAGTTAGAAATGTTGCACAATACCCTTGATATTACAAACTGCACTGACGTTTCATTTTGTTACATTCATAATCTGTAGTCTGATTTATTATATACACTCATCATAAATTAAATACTATATTAAAAAGTCAACAGTGGATAATGTAGTAATTAGCTATTTACTTAATCAAGGGTCTAAAACATTTCCTACACAATTCTAAAGGCCTTGAAAATTAAGGTTATAAGCACTGTTTTAAGGTTATTTATTAAAATAAATCCATAAAACAAATTACAATAATATAAGAATTTTAAAATATATTGTTTACTCAATAATGTTCTGATTTGGAATAATGTTGTTGTTAAAGATTAATGCAATGAAATTGTCTGCTTATTTCCATCCATCACTTGGTAATTAACCAATATGTAGCACAGTTATATTCAAATATACACAATACCCTACCATCATGTAGTTCCTTCCAAAACTTTATTTTATTTTTTCTAATACAGGAATATAAATCGAATACATATACAACTTTCATTCAAGTAAATCCTTGCTTCACGCTGTCCTACGTTCACCGTGCAGTATGGAGCGTCCCTAAGCAATGAATTTAAAATTACATTTCAAGTTGTATTAGCCGTTCTGAAAGTATTTACTTGAGCGCCTTTACGCCCGTATAACAATATCAACAATGTATGGTGCGCTGCACGAGTTGAAAAAACCGTTCGTCCATAAGCCCAATGCAAAAATTAACACTAGTTTTATGGACGGCCGGATTGTACTCAGCTCAGGTAGTACACGGTCATCTTCCAAATCAAATAAAATCTCTTTATTGAATCACAGAACAAATCCGTGAAATAATAGTGTCAAAATGGTGATATTCACGTCCATAAGACATAAAATGCACCGTGAACCTTAAATGGAGTATAGCATAGCATAGTACTCGTTATAACTAAAGGATATAATCATGAAAAATACGGTTTATTTTTCTATGATATAATTCAACACGTCTTGCAAAACTTCAAAAATTGATTTACGCTCCTTTGAATAATGAAAATTTAAACTTTTTTGATGAAATAAATACGGAAAAGCAGAACTGACATAACCTAATATATACCATGATAACGAGTTTCTGTCTAAAAGTCAATACAATACTAAACGAGTTCGCACGCAGCACGCTGACGCGAGGGAAGTGAGTTTCCACATAACAAACTTTTAAGACTCAAAATCAGTGTAAAAACATATATTTATTCCAATTGTTATTGAAATCTGAAAACATTGATGTTTTGCTGTTCTGATGCTCCTGTTTTCATTTACCTTAAATGCTGGGAATCCAATTTTGCGCATTAAATGGTTAGGAGAAGGTCCAGACAGGCTTGAAAGTAGGCGTGATGTTGCTGGGGATGATAAAAGTACACCAACAAATGAATAACAGGCTTTTGCAATGTTAAACCCCCATAAGACAACGTACTGTGTTTGGTCGATACACATTTTCTTTAATAACTTGGTAAATATTTATGCTAGAATTACGAGAGAGGGCTTAAAGGTTTCGCCTCACTAATTCCCATCTTTTTACATGCGTTAGTTTTATATCCGGGGCTTTTATGACCTTTATTGGGCCCAAAAACCTGACATTTGAAAGATTAATTCCCAAAAAAGGGGTTTAGAGTTTTCCGATTATTTGCCCAACGAACTTGTCCAACTGATTATAGAAAGGTACGTCCCTACCAGATTTGAAGTAAATTGGATAAAAAATGCGACCGCTAGAGTGCAAATTCATACCGGGTGTCCCCCCCCCCCTTAAGTTTTGAACGAACTTACATTTTCAAACAATCTTTGTTAAATGTTACTAGCATAAGTCAAAGTATATTTTTTAGTGGTTAAGGGTTAAGGGCACCCCTCACCCCTAAACAGGGGTTGCTGGGGGTGGTTGTTATTCTTCAAACAGCAACCCCTAGCAAGTTGCATATCATTTTAAAGAGGGGGAAAAGAGACAATGAATGCCGTAAACTAGACCTATCTATGTTTATTTAATCTAATGTTATGGCAGCAAAAATGTATTAATTTTGTTATTTATTGTGCTAAAATTCCCCTACTTACCAGAAATCAGATACATAATGGGACAATCTAACTTTCTCCTGATCAGACCTTTGAGAAAATACCATTTAAAGTGCAAGAAAGTCATTTGAAAACCTTCTTTATTTTTTCCAAGAAGTGAATGGAGGCCATGACATGGTTCACTTTCCATAGGAAATTCACTAATAAATAAAGTCAATAAATCTTTAGCTAAGATCATAAATTAACATAGCCTTAGCAACATTAGTTTTGAATGTTTTATATAGTCTAGTAAGAGTTGAATAACCAAACTGCCGTTATTTTTGCCGACTATTGGAACCTTGGTGAAGTTTATCAACAAATATTTACCCTATAAAACGTAAGAACACGTAAACCAGTTATAACTAAATACATTTGCTTTATGTATGTTATTAAATCATTCATGCTGCAACGAAGTTGTTCAGTAATGTGGCTTGTTATTGTGGTTTTGGGATAACCGGCGATAAAACAACCAAAAGTTTACGGTTTACGGTTTACATAGTTTGTGGTTCATTTGGCAAAGAGACGTTTTAAATATGTTTCATGGAGTATTCTTAAAATAAGATATAAAAATACAATTCAGAATGTTTTAGCCAAAAAATGTAACAATCCCCGTAATAGTTAAAGCAAAAGGATGTTCGTATTAATTGATAACTGAATGAGCCAAAGAAGTTTTGGCATTTATAAGTAAAATCCTCCAAAGAGCTGGTTTTAACTTTCTTCCCTATTTTCTTTCCCCCCCCCCCGGATACTCTTTTAACTGCAAGCACATTTCATTTACTAGGAAGGACATTCTTCAAAGCCTTTTTATGTACTGTCTTTTAAAATTGAATTTGTTAGATTGTCTTTACGGAGAATACTGTTTAGGTCTAGTTCAGTAGACTTATGTTTGAATGATCCCTTTTCACTTGATAACCAAGCTTGTTTTGTGATAAAAATATGTATGAATATTTTATTAATAAGGTTTAGTAAAACAAATACGATAAAATTAATATATTACAATTTCTATAAACATTTAATATTTAATTAGTTTTAAAATCCGGTTTTTGAATGCAAACAGTTTTTAATGTTGACTTGTCAGCATTAGGGTTTGTATAGTTAATTTTTAACCTTGCAAGAAATTACTATATACATTTTTGGCATTTTATCTCTCAAATTGCGAGTGCCAAAACAGCATATGGTACCATTTATTATTTTAAAAATTATTAATTTCTCCATTTATGCAAAAAGGAATACTGCAGTTAATGAACGGCAGGATCCATTAATAGAGTATTCTTTTTCTCAAACTATATTTTTAGAGAAGTAAAGACAAGTATCTCGACTTAAGTACTTTCACGTTTTCTATACAATTATTATTATTGTTATGATTACTATATTTTTGTGTTCACGTTCATCATAGTTTGTTACACGGTACCGGTATAATTGATATAAAAATGTAAATTGTACCCATCAGTCATGTACCTGAATATTAATTAAAAAATCCGAGGAAAAATATGTTTTTAGGGGATGAAACCTCTCCTAAGGGTTTTAAGCCATGTTTTAAATTTTAACATATTTTATAATATTTCAGCTTATCTACCAATTAACTGTAATTTTTATATTTTATTTTACTTTTAATCTGTAATCAGGAGACCAATCACAGCTCACGGGCACATCTAGTTAATTTAATTACTATTAATTTATTGTATCCAACTTCTAAAAGAAAAACACGATAAGTAATAACGATGGAATATTTCCGGTTTCCTCTGTATAACCTTTTCTCGACGCAATGACGACAACAGGAAGCTTGCGTTGTTGTCTCTTGTTGTTCTCCGTTGTAACATAACTTCACCACCGCACATTTTCTGAGTCTACATTTCCTCTTATTTCCAATATTCAGCTAAGAGCACACTCAATTTATTTTTTAAGTAGGTACACATAATTCTATATTATTATAATATTTTCATTATTTACTCTAAATATATAATACTACTAGACCATAATTTAATCTAAGACTAAATACAAATTAAATATAAATATAAAATATAATAAACGGTATCAGGAGACTGACACATACTTTCTCCCTTTTAGCCAAACTTTAATGACAAAAATATTTGTTATTTACTAAATATAGAATACGAAGTATAGATAAATGTACAGAAAATTGTCTAAAATAGTTGTTTTCAGAAATATCCACTCAAATCCCATTTTGGGAGGCAATATAGAGTCCGTTGCTACAAACAGTGGTTTTGAGAGGGGAAATGCCCCCTTGCCCCCCCCCAGGGTTAAATAGCAACATATTTCGAACATCCTCTGTTGGTCAATGCTAACTTGACCTGCATATAAAATTTTAATGAAATTGATCAGTAAATAAAAGATAAATAGTTATTTTTGTATTCCCCTTAAGAATAACATTGGACAACGTACTGAGTTTACCGCTAAATGAAAATTTCAATTTTCTCCGCAACTAGCAATCGTAGAATAGTAATTTAAAATACTAATTTATTTAGTTTTTTGAGCTCTTTTTAATGGTGAATAGTAATCTTTTTTGGCATTTATAATTTTTTATGAAAAATCAAAAAACTGAATTTTGGATGTTTTAAGTCCTGTAATTTCTGAACCCGAATTTTTCCAGAAATGCAGGTGGTGTCATTTTGTTGGAAACCTAAAGTTCTACAAACCACTAAAGTTTAATCAAAATCGTTAGACCCGTTTTTGAGAAAATTGGCTTTTACATGTTTTTTGGGGATTTTTGGGGGATAATTACCCTTAAAAACCCAAAATTCAAAAATGAAAAACGCTTGGAGATATTGAGGATTAGTACCTATATACCAAATTTCATAAAAATCGGTCCATAGGTTAGGGCCCTAGATCTGTACACATCCACACACACACACACACACACACACACACACACACACACACACACACACACACACACACACACACACACACACACACACACACACCCGGACACACAGACAGACATCACGTAAAAAACACTTATTTGGGTTCAGGGAGCACCAAAACGAATATTTCCACTAACAACTCAAATTCGAAATTTTTTACGAAAACAATACTATTTTCCATATACTATGTATAGGGGGAGAATGTAAAAATTGTATTCTGGAGATAACATATGGTTTCATATAAACAAGTAAGTTACTTTTTTTAAATACAAAAATTATGATAATATATAAAATCTGTTTTTTTTATAAATAAATATCAAACTACTTTTGATAAATGCAATTATAGAATTGTTTTCCATTTCAGTAAAGTAAATAATAAATAACAACAAATTAGTGTTTAAAATCCTGATCACCAGTTTTTATTAACCAACCCAATCGATACTCCAAAACATAAATTCCAATTTTAATGTTAAAAATATCAAAATCAAAACACCATTATTAAATAGGAATTCTAAGTTCCCTTAATGTTGAGTGATAATGTGATAATGTGTAGAGTGATAATGATATTAAAATGTAGAATGTATAGTTACCATATTACTGGTGTAGTACAGATTTTTTAAATGCAGTTTCCGATTAATATATTTCATATACAAAATATTGTACAACAAAATTATACATCAAAATATTGTATTAGGACATCATTATTTGTATTCACTTGTTATTTCTTATTAAAATAAATTACAGAAAACATAAAACAAATGGAATTGGGAATATCCGAAGGCTTATTAGAAAATAATTATTTTAGAAACTACATAACAAACTTTGTAGCTGAAACAAATGATGAGATGAGCATTATAACATTGTGTTGACATTTTAACTTATGATACTCCAGCTTATACCAACAAAATATTTCAGACCAAACTAATTCTATGGACAATTTTATTTATATAATATACAATTAGAGTTGTTTATGAAAAACAATATTAAATCTAACAACTAACCATCTATTCACATTATAAAGGGTTTATTACATTTATTTTAAAATTTCTTCCTTTTAAAAGTGGTTGTTTTTTACTTTCTCCCTCTATATATGGAGAAAGTATTGTTTTCGTAAAAATTTTCGAATTTGAGGTGTTAGTGGAAATATTCGTTTTGGTGCTCCCTGAACCCAAAAAAGTGGTTTTTACGTGATGTCTGTCTGTCTGTGTGTGTGTGTGTGTGTGTGTGTGTGTGTGTGTGTGTGTGTGTGTGTGTGTGTGTGTGTGTGTGTGTGTGTGTGTGTGTGTGTGTGTGTGTGTGTGTGTGTGTGTGTGTGTGTGTGTGTGTGTGTGTGTGTGTGTGTGTGTGTGTGTGTGTCTGTGTGTGGATGTGTACAGAGCTAGAGCCCTAACCAATGGGCCGATTTTGATGAAATTTGATATATAGGTACTAATCCACGATATCTCCAGGAGTTTTTCATTTTTTAGAATTTTGGATTTTTAAGGGTAATTATCCCCCAAAAACCGCCAACAAACATGAAAAATCCAAATTTCTCAAAAACGGCTCTAACGATTTTGATTAAACTTTAGTCGTTTGTAGAACTTTAGTTTTCCAACAAAAAGACACCAATCGCATTCCTGAAAAATTCGGGTTCAGAAATTACAGGACTTAAAACATCAAAAATTCAGTTTTTTTATTTTTCATAAAAAGACATAAATATAAAAAAAAATTACTATTAACCATTAAAAAGATCTAAAAAACTAAATAATTTAGTATTTTGAATTACTATTCTACGATTGCTGGTTTCGGAGAAGATTGAAATTTTAATTTTGGGGTAAACGCAGTACGTTGTCCAATGTTATTCTTATGGGGAATACAAAATTTACTATTTCTCTCTTATTTACTGATCAATTTCATTCAAACTTGAAATGCTTGCCAAGTTAGCATTGACCAACAGAGAAAATTCTAAATATGTTGCTCCTTAATAACCCTGGGGGGGAATAGGGGGCATTTCCCCTCTTAAAACCACGAGTGTAGCAATGGATTCTGTAGTGCCTCCAAAGCAGAGATTTGGGTGGATGTTTTTTAAAACAACTTGTTTACAATAATTTCTATACATTTGACCGTGCTTTTTATTCTATATTTAGTAAATAAACAGTAATTTATTCATTAAAGTTGGGCTAAAAGGGAGAAAGTATGTGTCAGCTTCCTGATACCGTTTATTACTCATGTTATCGCATTCACACACACACACACACACACACACACACACACACACACACACACACACACACACACACACACACACACACACACACACACACATATATATAAATTTGTACGAATAGTATTTTTTTCATCTGGGGACCTTAAAATAAAAAGTTATCATGGTCTCGGGCTTAAGTCTTACCATGAGACCTACGGTAATAGCCTCTTCCGTATAGGGAAAATTCGGTAAAATGTTCGACACTAGATCTGAGTCTGGAAGTGATAGCGCGTATGGTGGGATGCACTGTTTCATTATGTAAACATTACCTGCGTACTGCTTGTCCTGCGTTTACCCTGTCCGATCTTCGGTAAGTACTTTAAGGCTGGTAAGCAGTACGACAAATGTCTCAATCGTTACGGTGACTATGTCATAAAGTAAGCATAAGTATGTTCCTATCTATTGGCGATACAATTTTTTTTATATACACTTGTATTTTAATTATGGCATATCGGAGGTAGATAAAAAACTATCTTCGTATGAGTAGTTGTAATGAAAATTCGACACAGTAAATTGATCGTAAACGCTTGTTGAAAGTTAATGTCCCAACGGTAAATTCAAGCTACAATTTAAATATTTAGAAACCATCCCCGAAAACATGTTAAATGTAATCTGAAACTATAATTTCAGTGCGTTAATGTAACCAAGTCAAGAACAAACAGGCCCACTGAAACACAAAGCGTTCATGGAAGTGTTTGCTCTCGCACTTAGCAAATCCCGATGCTCACGACCTTTTAAAGTATAACTTATTATAGAATATGTGAGTCTTAAATTTGGAGTGATGATTTTTTATAAGGAAAGTATTACTCACAGTTAGCGTCTGAGTTGGAATATATATTGTTTGACAAATATACATTCCAGGGGAAGTATAATAGTCCCTAGCAAGTATAATATCATACGTATATCTTTTATATGAGCCTAATATGATGTTTTTATATAGTTCAATAAACATTAACATAGTGAATCTGACGATTCTTTTTGGACACAACATTATGATTTGATCGTAATGCATTTTCCTTTCTTTCTCTGTTTAAATATATTTACTGTGCGATATTGTTACTATTAATTAAAAAAAACAGGTGTGTTGAAATGTATCATTAATTGAAACATTAAATTCTTAACACAATATTGCATCACATTTATATAATCTCTAAGCTTTTTGAATTGTAATAAGAACTTTTAAAATCATTACTATTTAATTTTTTTTTAATGTTCAAGAAAAAAATACTTTTAAGTAAATGAATTTAGTTCCAGTGACATCAATATTTTGAATTCGTATTCCAACAAGTTGGAGCAGTATCGGCCAAACCTGTAAATAGGTTAACCCCCGGGGTTGGTAGCCCGGGCCTGCTCTGCGTGTCGGCAATGTATAATTCAGGGTAGATTTTCACGTCAATTGAGTCCCATTCTATCATTTAAATATTTTGATTTTGAACACTTCTTAGCCGGCGTTACAAATATGACAATGAATGTTGTCACAACCAACCCATATATTAATCAAGAAAAGGTTAGAACAAATTAAAAACGTAATATTGAAACTCCCAAACTATAATTTGTTTTAAGAATTAAACATTTAGTGCTTTAAATATGGTAGATTGTAAGAGTTAGTTATAGTTTGGAAAACTATTATTACCATACATAAAATATAAATTTTATTTATATTTTATATCAATATAAAAATATAACAAAAATTGTAAAACTATCAATATCACTCACATCACAATAAAATAAGAAATAAAAAAAAATATATTTTTATAATACTATTGTTATTATTATATTCTTATAACATTATTTAAGACATTATTGCGGACATTTTCCATCACTGGCTGGGAAATATTCATGGCATTTCGGGATCTGGAATCACATAAAGACTTTAGGGGGCAAGAATACCTAATAAATAACAAAAGATTAATCAACAATCCAGGCAAGGTTGGAAAATCACAATTGAGCTAAAAACAGAGAACTATAAAAACACTTAGAAGGAAAAAAACCAAACCATACACAAATTTAGGCACTCAAGCGGAACTGCACGGCACAACGACCGCCCTTATTTGCTGTGCGCTGTGCAGACGTTTGCCATTTCTGAATTTTGCGTTTGGTTTGATTTATTTTTATTTTTACTGCATTTACAGTTCTCTGTTTTATCATTTTTTCTCAGTCTTGCCTGGGTTTTGTAACTAATGATTTGTTATGTTCATGGTATTGTACTCACCTGAAGACGGGATCAGATTCTAGACTCTGAAACGTCGTGAAACTTGTTTCCGCAATCAGTGGTGGAAAATGTCCACCATAACTTCTTAAAAAACATAAACTCACACTTTACCACAGTCAACTCAAACAAACGATTCGTATTCTATAAAACTGATAAAACGTTTAGGCTGTTGACAATTAAAAACACGTTATTTTTTTATTGCTTGGAATCTATTTTTTAACAAGTATTTGGTGATGGTAATTTTCTTAAAAGCTTATTTTTTTGAAAGTTTTCACCCCTTTTTTATATTTTCATTTTAAACTTTTCTAGAAGACCTACTGAACTTGTCCTAATAATTTCTATTACATTGTTTAACTAGAAACACCCCATTTAAGCCAACAAACAAATTGAATTTTAATTTTTATACAGAGTAATGTTTAATTTTCTAATTTCTAAAAAAGTGCCATTTGCATTGTATTTAAATTATTATATTTAAAAAGTACAATAATTATTCAAATTAATTTAAACTGTAAACATATCATAAAACACCTAAAACGTTGATGTAATAAAACAAATTATTATGAATGAACTAACATTCCTCCTTAATCATATTGAGCATATATACAAACATGTTGAGATAGCAGTGAACCATGCCCAACTCAATTCGTTGCATCAGATGTAAGCAAGTGACGCGTCTTTGGAGACTCGTGTTTGGGTACACTTGAATAAATCTGATCCCTCTCGCCCGTCGGATTTGTCTCTCGGTTATGTACGACACGAGGTTTTGATCCTTAAAAATGTATTTAACAAACTATTAAACTATATTTTAATGTGTGGTCCCAAATTCTTGTTTGTATACAAAATCAAGTAAATAATAATGATAAACGTTTGTATTTACAATATTTAGAAGTAGTTCAATAAATATACTAAACAAGAGAATAAAATAAAATATCAAAAGCCCTTTACTCAAATTAATTATACAGTGAAATAATAGCATTACACATTATTTATTAACAACATTTAATGTATACAAAAAATACTCTACGTTTACCTTAAATATCAAATACTATTTGTTTTTAAAACTTGATTATTGGTTTGAGAAAGTTTAAAAATATCAGTATATTTATTAACTATATTTTATTATATCATTTGTTTTTCATTTTATTAAACTCCTAAAACTGCATTTCTTTATAATTACCGTTTATTTTTATTCGCTGTAAAGTTGTATGGTCCTTCGTGCATATTTTCTTTCCTAAAATTATTTATGAGAATGCAATTCGTAGATTATAAGAAATATTAAAAACATCGTTACCTTGGAAAGGATTTGATGTTAACATATATAACATTTATTTGTTGTTGGAAACGGTCCATATATCAAGGCTGTGAATTTTGGTCGTAGAATATTGTGACCCCCTGAATATAAATATAACTAAAAGACAATCGAAAATATACTATACCGATACAAATTTAAGTAGAGAATAAGGAAAACAATACTAAACTATTAAACTTTAATCCACAGCCTGTTTATTTACCAGGTCTGCATACACACAACACTACTCTAAACGGCCTACATTACAGGGTGTTTCAAAAAGAATCATCCGATTTAGAAAAATCATAGCTATTCATCTGTGAATCCGATGTGCTCGAACAATGTACTGTTAGAAAGAGGAAGCTCTGGAGTTTAACGTCGTTTCCGCCAGGTAGCAGTAGCGCGCTTCTGTCAACGCCCAGCTCAGTAGTTGTCAAAATGGCGTCTGCACAACAGAAAGCGTTTTGTGTTATACGGTTTGCTAGATGCGAGTCTGTGATTTCCGTGCAACGTGAATTTCGTACCACATATGGTGTTGATCCTCCTACAGCCCAGAGCATAAGAAGATGGTATAAGCAATTTAGTGATACAGGCTGTCTCTGTAAAGGCAAATCATTAGGTCGTCCCCGTGTGTCCAATGAAGACGTGGAGCGCATCCGCCAGAGTTTCACCCGTAGCCCGCAAAAATCCACTCGCCGTGCTGGTAGGGAACTTAACATTCCTTCGACATCTGTATGGCGTGTTTTGCGCCGCCGTTTGCGTTTTAAACCGTAAAGGATTCAATTACTACAAGCTTTGCATGAAGGTGACAAAGTACGACGTGTTCAGTTTTGTGAGTTTATCCAAAGCCAGATGGCAGTAGATGATGAGGAAAATGATGATCGAGATTTGGTATCACGCATAGTGTTTAGTGACGAGGCAACTTTCCATTTGAGTGGAAAAGTTAACCGCCACAATGTGAGAATATGGGGGACCGAGCAACCACACCAAATTGTACAGCATGAGCGAGATTCCCCAAAAGTTAATGTTTTTTGTGCAATCTCACGGAATAAAGTGTATGGTCCCTTTTTCTTTGCTGAGAACACTGTTACGGGAATAACATATCTCGATATGTTAGAAAACTATCTCTTCCCTCAATTGGAAACAGATTCTGATGACTTCATATACCAACAGGACGGTGCCCCACCACACTGGAATCTTCATGTGAGAGAGTTTTTAAATGGTAGGCTTCCTCAAAGATGGATCGGCCGTACTGGACCTAACGATTCCGCGTTAAGTCACTGGCCTCCAAGGTCACCGGACCTTACTGTTTGTGATTTCTTTTTGTGGGGGTTTGTAAAAGACAATGTTTATATCCCTCCCCTTCCAACAACATTGGTTGAACTGAAGAACCGCATTAGAGCAGCCATCGAATCCATCACTCAAGATATGCTAGCTAAGGTGTGGGACGAATTTGAATATCGTATAGACATATGCTGTGCATCTAAAGGGGGCCATATTGAGCACCGGTAAATGGTATGTAAAAAAACTTTATTAGTTGTCCTTTAATATGAAATTAACCTCATGTCCATATGATCATTAGTTTTGAAATTATAAACCTTTAAAATCGGATGATTCTTTTTGAAACACCCTGTATTAAGATCCTTTTGCGAACAGTAAAACTTAGAAAAGCTATGAACTTTTAAAGCCAATATTAACGTATGTAGTTTAATCCAGATACCATTTCTGCACCTTAAGTTCCAGAACCGCAACACAGACTGGTGTTTCCATTGGTGTATGTTCAGTCTCACATTCACAGTTGAATGCTGAACCTTGTGTTAACCCAATACTACCTCTAGAGTCGACTCTGCTGCGGGCTACAATGCCGTTACTGTATTGATGTAACTATAATCTTATTATGATCACTGATAGATAACATAATTATCCATTAGACCCTAAATGTATGATAGTCGTGACACCCATGGTACACTTTTGACTTTTTAAATAAATAAATATCATACATTTAGTTTCAACTAAACATGTGTGTAACAAGCTTTTAAAGAGTGCTGAAATAAATCATTTAAGTTTGTTGTATGATTATACATTTTGATATTAATTACAGTTGATTAAATATGTAAATTAACAATATAATTTAACAAGTAGTTAAAATCAAATCAAAATATGTTTATTTTAAAGAATCATATATTACATTATGATTTACGATACAAATTTTATATTCTTATTTTTGCTTAGTCTAATACAATTTAACAATTACTAACCTAAATAAATCCTAAATACGTCCTAAATGCAATGATTCTCACAAAGGCTTTACCTAAGTTCCAGAACAGTTTCCTATCGTTCAAAAGAAAACATAAGTAAAATAGTTTATAACATAAGTTGTTATAGGTTTTACAACACATTTTAAAATAACTAAAATTTTAACGCATACTGCCGTGATGAATTAATCATATTTTAAAGAAGTAAGTGCGTAATAATGTGCTCACTTGTCAGGTTGTAGACTATTAGTCCTTGAGGTTATGAAACCATTTTATAAACATATGATAATTTTTCTTTACCATTTGTTATTTAAACTGGCCTAACGTATGAAACCGTGGTGTGCATTATTGGTGTCGAGATCAAGTCGCTAGACTCTGAAACCCAGACAGCGGCCCTTGCGTTGGTTCCTCTTTACCCTGATGGCTAGGTATTTTTTTAAATACTGCTTATTTTGTACTGCAACGTATGACCCCTTCTATGCGTGAAACGTGCGACACACATCCCTGAGGTCCATGTATACCGATAAAGTATACACAAAGAGGCAACTAAACACATTGAAATAAATATATCTAAAACTTAAATGGGAGACAATTTGACAATACAACAAAAAATAAACCAACCCATTTAATATTCTTCAAAGTTAAGAATGCTGTGGAGATTTCTTGTACTGTAATATGTATCATAAATAAATAGATCAGCATCGACAATCGTTTAAAAAAACAGTGGCAAATAATAAAAACAACAGTTTACCTTATACTAAATAAGCTGGATTTAATTTAAGAGGTGTCAATATTTTAGACCCTTAATGTAGAAAACCAAGGCAGTGTTAAGGGGTGAAGGGTTGGTCATGTTTTAAAAATCAGTCCCTTCACAGTCCAAGCTTGTTGAATACAAATTGGGTTTGTTCTAGATGGGGATTTTTACATACGTTGTTCTGTACCAACTCTTTACCTAAATAAACGGTATCAGGAAACTGACACATACTTTCTCCCTTTTAGCCCAACTTTAATGAATAAATTACTTTTTATTTACTAAATATAGAATACAGAAAATCTTGTAAACAAGTTGTTTTAAAAACATCCTCCCAAATCCCTGCTTTGGAGGCACTACAAAATCCATTGCTACACTCGTTGTTTTAAGAGGGGAAATGACCCCTATTCCCCCCAGGGTTATTAAGGGGCAACATATTTCTAATTAACTCTGTTGGTCAGTGCTAAATTGACAAGCATATCAAGTTTGAATGAAATTGATCAGTAAATAAGAGAGAAATAGTAATTTTTGTATTCCCCATAAGAATAACATTGGACAACGTACTGCGTTTACCGCTAAATGAAAATTTCAATTTTCTCCGAAACCAGCAATCGTAGAATAATAATTCAAAATACTAATTTATTTAGTTTTTTGAGCTCTTTTTAATGGTGAATACTAATATTTTTTATATTTATATATTTTATGAAAAATCCTGTATAGCGCTTTCGAGTGCTTTGTTTTATTCTGTCCAGTTCGTGGGTAATCCGTCCCTGATAGCCTAGTCGAGCTGGGTTACTCCGGGGGTCGATGGTTTCTGCCGGTCCCGCTTAGGGTCCAATTTATTTTCACTGGCTCAGGCGGGAGTGTTATGCCTTCTTGGCTACTGACTCGTGCCTCATCATCGCCAGGAAAAGGGGAGCAAAAGAAAGAGAATTTATGCTTTTGGTGAACTTTTGATTCGGAGTTTCAAACTTACGGGGGGGGGGGGTTCGATGTTCTGTCGGTGGGACTCGGGAAATGATCGTAACTATCCTGGGTTATCTGGTCAAATACAATCAGGGGTGTTGTCTGCGTTTGGGGTGGCTTTCTTGGGCGGTATCCGTATTACACGGATGGAGCGAGACAGAGTTGGGGCGAGGATAGTTAAGTAAAAGATTACACTGCTAGAGGGTTTTTCCAATTGCCTAATGTCCGTATGTCACGGACTGAGCGTGCCCGATTTAGAAAGATTCCCTACAGAAAATATTTAAACTGATTAATTATGTCCGTATGCCACGGACTGAACGTGACCGGTTTAGAAAGATTCCCTAAAGAAAATATTTAAATTTATTAATTATGTCCGTATGCCACGGACTGAGCGTTACTGGTTTAGAAAGATTCCCTACAGAAAATATTTAAACAAATTAATTATGTCCGTATGCCACGGACTAAGCCTGACCGATTTAGAAAGATTCCCTAAAGAAAATATTTAAACTGATTAATTATGTCCGTATGCCACGGACTGAGCGAGACCGATTTAGAAATATTCCCTAACGAAAATATTTAAACTGATTAATTATGTCCGTATGCCGCGGACTGAGTGTGACCGGTTTAGAAAGATTCCCTAAAAAATATTTAAATTGATTAATTCTGTCCGTATGCCACGGACTGAGCGAGACCGATTTAGAAAGATTCCCTACAGAAAATATTTAAACAAATTAATTATGTCCGTATGCCAGGGACTGAGCGTGACCGATTTAGAAAGATTTCCTACAGAAAATATTTAAACAAATTAATTATGTCCGTATGCCACGGACTAAGCCTGACCGATTTAGAAAGATTCCCTAAAGAAAATATTTAAATTGATTAATTATGTCCGTATGCCACGGACTGAGCGAGACCGATTTAGAAATATTCCCTAACGAAAATATTTAAACTGATTAATTATGTCCGTATGCCACGGACTGAGTGTGACCGGTTTAGAAAGATTCCCTAAAAAAATATTTAAATTGATTAATTATGTCCGTATGCCACGGACTGAGCGTTACTGGTTTAGAAAGATTTAGCTGAATCCACCGTTCAAATGGACGAATCGTATTCTGGTTAGTGTCCAAATGCCACGGACAAAACACGACCTGTTTGGTCAGGAATGTCTACAGGACCGAGCGTGAATGGCGATAAGGTGGGTTGCGGCACGAAAGGGAGCAACTCACTAAAACATATTTTTAAAAGGTGTAACGGTTAGACGGATTAGGGTGACAGGAGTGGATTAGACAATAAAATTACTAACTACTCTAGCACCACATTAATAATATGCTACTCAGAGTTAATACTACACTACTGTCCAAAACAATATGGTGGCAATCGCACCGTACAGTAAAACAAACGTCACTTATAAAACCAAAACTAAAGCATACAGTTATTTTATTAAAATATAACCAAAACAAAATACTGCACTTTCGCTAAATGACCGTGATCACACGGACCTAAACATAACTCAAGATGTACGCAATAATAGGTAAAAATCGTAATTAACTGATTATACAGTGATATTACAAGTGTCCAAAATGGCGTAGGAACGAAAAAAAGAATTACTACAAGCCGACACTTTCACGGCCCCGGCCCTGCGAAATAAACTACTATTCAACGAAGAAAGCAAATAAGTTTTAGCCTTAAATACTGCACTTTTGCTAAATGACCGTGATCACACGGACCTAAACATAACTCAAGATGTACGCAATAATAGATAAAAATCGTAATTAACTGATTATACAGTGATATTACAAGTGTCCAAAATGGCGTAGGAACGAAAAAAAGGAATTACTACAAGCCGTCATTTTCACGGCCCTGGCCCTGCGAAATAAACTACTATTCAACGAAGAAAGCAAATAAATTTTAGCCTTAAATACTGCACTTTTGCTAAATGACCGTGATCATACGGACCTAAACATAACTCAAGATGTACGCAAAAATAGATAAAAATCGTAATTAACTGATTATACAGTGATATTACAAGTGCCCAAAATGGCGTAGGAACGAAACAAGAATTACTACAAGCCGTCACTTTCACGGCCCTGGCCCTGCGAAATAAACTAATATTCAACGAAGAAAGCAAATAAATTTTAGCTTTAAATACTAGACAAGCATTACTAGAGTTCAGAATGAAGCACTAGGCCTGCAATACAAAGTACCCAACACGGGGCGAGTGCCGAGGTACCGACAACGGGGCACTTACTTTAGACGAGACGGGAGCGAAGTCTTTACTCTACGGGAGTGGCTCTTCGACTGACCGTCCAGTGTCCGCCGCTCTGGATATTCCCCGGCCCCGAGTCTTACGCGCATGCGCGGCCGAGGAGACGTAGTGGGGAGGCCGGATCAGCTGACTCGCTGCCCAGCTGATTCTATCGTTGTTTCAAATACAAATGGACTGCTACGAAAGCAAAGAAGCAGTTTGCTTCCTTTGTTAGTTAACTGTCACAGCCGGTTGTATGCGTACTTAAGCCATTCGCCTAATATTAATTAAAACAAAATATAAGTCATTTATATGACCCCTTACAATCCAACAAATTGAATTTTTGATGTTTTAAGTCCTGTAATTTCTGAACCCGAATTTTTACAGGAATGCAGGTGGTGTCATTTTGTCGGAAAACTAAAGTTCTACAAACGAATAAAATTTAATCAAAATCGTTAGAGCCGTTTTTGAGAAATTTGGATTTTTCATGTTTTTTGGCAGTTTTTGGGGGATAATTACCCTTAAAAATCAAAAATTCAAAAAATGAAAAAAAACCTGGAGATATCGTGGATTAGTACCTACATACCAAATTTCATCAAAATCGGCCCATTCGTTACGGCTCTAGCTCTGTACACATCCACACACACACACACACACACACACACACACACACACACACACACACACACACACACACACACACACACACACACACACACACACACACACACACACACACACACACACACACACACGTCCCTAACTTGCTATGGGGTCCTGTCCTTAAACCCAATTGTGGGGTCCTAAGAGTTATATACGGTTTATTAACGTGTAGATGGAGACAAGTTTTAGTACATGATTTGTTTCGCTAAACACACCATTTTAATAACACAACCTTGCATGAAACAAAATATCGGGGCCAAACACATCTCTGCACTATCCCAAATTATGGGGCTATACACACTGTGCATCAGACAAGACTGGGGGGCTTAACACCCGTCCCAAATTATGGGGCTATACACACTGTGCATCAGACAATACTGGGGGGCTTAACACACGTGTTCCTCGAACCAAATCTAGGGGACTTAAACAAATGTGTTTTAAAACATTACATGGGGGTTCAGGGCCATTTTTACATAGGGGCGCACGGGGACAAGCTTTGAGCCCGAGGAGGCCTCTTCGGCGCTCTTCTTGGCCCGGGGCCCCGGTCGAAAATGGGCCCCCGGGTGAATTGAAACTCCCAAGCGAAACGGAGCCCCAATAAAAAGTAGGCCCCCAGGAAATAAAGGGCGCCAAGAAATAAGGAGCCCTCAGAAAATATGGGGCCCCCAGAAAAAAGGCTCCTCGGGGCCTATTCATATTTGTGTAAACGATGTATTAGGGGCGTGCGAGTACTCAAAATGTGAGTATTTAAATAGTCAAATGAACTCAAAGTTTTGAAAAATACTCCAAAGTTCGAGCAAGTATTTCCCGCCAATCTTTGGACAATCGCGACCTGCCAAATCACGTAGTAAACTGCTGCCAAAGATGATCGGACCACGTAAAATCGGCCGAAAATTACGAGACTTAACATTATGTATTACACATGAATCGGTCATAAAAAAACAACCTAACTGTGTAAATGGACCGAATCACGTTTTATCCGCCGTAATTGAAGACGTTACAGATGATATAATCTGGAATTAACGTCCTTGCCGCGTAATATCGGCTATAAACTTCGACAGAAAACAAAATACAGTCAAAAAATGACGACCTTACTACGTAATAACGGCCGAAAATACGACAGTAGATCGGTAGCGATTCTCCGGAGATCGGCAGGAGATACGCTCAGATTTTTTAGTATTTTTCAAAATTTGGGGCCTATGCCAAAGCGGACCGCCCCCCACGCCCCCCCTGGAGTGGGGTGGGGGGCATAGGCCGCTAACATAAAGTATTTGTACACATATAAATACCCCCGTCACAGCAAACCTGCGTACTCAGCGAATTTCCAATGCAAAATATATGTCTTAATACCACATAAAGCCGCATACCAAGTTTCATTAAAATATATTCACAAATAAGCGATATATACAATTTTAATTATTCTCCACAAGAATAAGATTGGGGGTGAGTACACGGTTTGCTGCAACAATGGACACAAAATAATGGGTTTGTATGTAAATATCAATAGAACTCATCAAAGTGAAGCCACAAACCAAGTTTCATCCATATACATTCATAAATAAGCGGTACATAACATTTTAATTATTCTCCATAAGGATAACATGGGGATCGGGTACCTAGGTTTGTTTCCACGGGAACCATATGCGAAAAATAGTTTTTTGTGCAAACAACAACAAACGACAACCAGATGAAGCCATATACCAAATTTCGTCAGTGTATGTTAATAAATAAGCAAGATATAAAATTTTGATTTTTCTCCATAAGAATAGCATTAGACAACGTACTGTGTTTAGCACTTTCAATATCTCAGTAACCAATTGACGTAGCGTAATGATCAAAATACCAAATTGTTTGTTTTTTAAGCTAAATTCAATGGTATAAATTAAAATTTGATTTAAATAAAAATTACATGTGAAAACCCCAAAAAACCCATTTTTGAGGTACAAAACCCCCAAAACCCCCCTTTGGATGGTGCGATTCGTCTGATTTTCGAACCCGTTCAAATAAATGGTGCTATACACATTTATACCAAATTTTATTAAGATCGGACCTTTTTTACGAGAGTTAAAGAAATGAAACAGGATTTCTGTCCCCGTCGTAGTGTAGGTTCCATTTCCTGGCAAGATTGCATATCGCTGCTGCCGTATGTTGGTTGGCCGGGCTGACATCCCTCAGACTCATCAGTGTTGGGCGGCCCATGCTAGGAAACTTGGTGTCCTGTAAGCAGGATGTCATCCGGGTGTCAAGTGCGTGAGTAACAGCCGTGTTAGTCTCACGATAAGGGAGGTATGCAGCCTCACTTTGTTTTTCCGTGGGTAAAGCTGTGTAGTTCAAAATCGCAATCGTTGAAAGTATTCTTTTGACGGTATCTATACTGGCGTCAGGTGGAAAGCCCAACATCTCCCGGACGATCGTGTTTTCGTCATCCCCTGAACCTTTTCCTTTTCCGGGGTAATTAATGTCGTGTTCGTAAAATTCCCCCTCTGTTGTTTCTTTTGTGGATTGTTTTAAAAACGCAACGAACCGACTCCGCAGGGTGTCGGTGCTGCCTTCCGTATCCAGCCCGTATTCCAACATTTTTTCAACGAGTTCATTTTTCTTTAAATGATAAACCCATCCTACTTTCCTTGGAGCTTCTTGATCGAAGGGATCAGGATTCATAATTTTCTCGGGTTCTCTTTCTTTCGTCCTTCTGACAGCTCCTGTGTTTATCAATACCGCTTCGGGTGGTCCCTTATCACTAATTGCAAGTGAGGGAACAGTAGTTGTCGTGTGAACAGTGGTGGTTTGAGCCACCACCGTTGTAAGCAAACCGGTCGCTATATTTCCTGTCGTTATCGAGGTCAACTCTTTCGGGTCCGTTGTCGGCATATCTTTATCTTTTCTTATAACGCTTTGTTTTCCGTCCCAGTTCGGGCGCCAATTTGTAACGCGCTTTCGAGTGCTTTGTTTTATTCTGTCCAGTTCGTGGGTAATCCGTCCCTGATAGCCTAGTCGAGCTGGGTTACTCCGGGGGTCGATGGTTTCTGCCGGTCCCGCTTAGGGTCCAATTTATTTTCACTGGCTCAGGCGGGAGTGTTATGCCTTCTTGGCTACTGACTCGTGCCTCATCATCGCCAGGAAAAGGGGAGCAAAAGAAAGAGAATTTATGCTTTTGGTGAACTTTTGATTCGGAGTTTCAAACTTACGGGGGGGGGGGTTCGATGTTCTGTCGGTGGGACTCGGGAAATGATCGTAACTATCCTGGGTTATCTGGTCAAATACAATCAGGGGTGTTGTCTGCGTTTGGGGTGGCTTTCTTGGGCGGTATCCGTATTACACGGATGGAGCGAGGCAGAGTTGGGGCGAGGATAGTTAAGTAAAAGATTACACTGCTAGAGGGTTTTTCCAATTGCCTAATGTCCGTATGTCACGGACTGAGCGTACCCGATTTAGAAAGATTCCCTACAGAAAATATTTAAACTGATTAATTATGTCCGTATGCCACGGACTGAACGTGACCGGTTTAGAAAGATTCCCTAAAGAAAATATTTAAATTTATTAATTATGTCCGTATGCCACGGACTGAGCGTTACTAGTTTAGAAAGATTTCCTACAGAAAATGTTTAAACAAATTAATTATGTCCGTATGCCACGGACTGAGCGTGACCGATTTAGAAAGATTCCCTACAGAAAATATTTAAACAAATTAATTATGTCCGTATGCCACGGACTAAGCCTGACCGATTTAGAAAGATTCCCTAAAGAAAATATTTAAATTGATTAATTATGTCCGTATGCCACGGACTGAGCGAGACCGATTTAGAAATATTCCCTAACGAAAATATTTAAACTGATTAATTATGTCCGTATGCCGCGGACTGAGTGTGACCGGTTTAGAAAGATTCCCTAAAAAATATTTAAATTGATTAATTCTGTCCGTATGCCACGGACTGAGCGAGACCGATTTAGAAAGATTCCCTACAGAAAATATTTAAACAAATTAATTATGTCCGTATGCCACGGACTGAGCGTGACCGATTTAGAAAGATTTCCTACAGAAAATATTTAAACAAATTAATTATGTCCGTATGCCACGGACTAAGCCTGACCGATTTAGGAAGATTCCCTAAAGAAAATATTTAAACTGATTAATTATGTCCGTATGCCACGGACTGAGCAAGACCGATTTAGAAATATTCCCTAACGAAAATATTTAAACTGATTAATTATGTCCGTATGCCACGGACTGAGTGTGACCGGTTTAGAAAGATTCCCTAAAAAAATATTTAAATTGATTAATTATGTCCGTATGCCACGGACTGAGCGTTACTGGTTTAGAAAGATTTAGCTGAATCCACCGTTTAAATGGACGAATCGTATTCTGGTTAGTGTCCAAATGCCACGGACAAAACACGACCTGTTTGGTCAGGAATGTCTACAGGACCGAGCGTGAATGGCGATAAGGTGGGTTGCGGCACGAAAGGGAGCAACTCACTAAAACATATTTTTAAAAGGTGTAACGGTTAGACGGATTAGGGTGACAGGAGTGGATTAGACAATAAAATTACTAACTACTCTAGCACCACATTAATAATATGCTACTCAGAGTTAATACTACACTACTGTCCAAAACAATATGGTGGCAATCGCACCGTACAGTAAAACAAACGTCACTTATAAAACCAAAACTAAAGCATACAGTTATTTTATTAAAATATAACCAAAACAAAATACTGCACTTTCGCTAAATGACCGTGATCACACGGACCTAAACATAACTCAAGATGTACGCAATAATAGGTAAAAATCGTAATTAACTGATTATACAGTGATATTACAAGTGTCCAAAATGGCGTAGGAACGAAAAAAAGGAATTACTACAAGCCGTCACTTTCACGGCCCTGGCCCTGCGAAATAAACTACTATTCAACGAAGAAAGCAAATAAATTTTAGCCTTAAATACTGCACTTTTGCTAAATGACCGTGGTCACACGGACCTAAACATAACTCAAGATGTACGCAATAATAGATAAAAATCGTAATTAACTGATTATACAGTGATATTACAAGTGCCCAAAATGGCGTAGGAACGAAACAAGAATTACTACAAGCCGTCACTTTCACGGCCCTGGCCCTGCGAAATAAACTAATATTCAACGAAGAAAGCAAATAAATTTTAGCTTTAAATACTAGACAAGCATTACTAGAGTTCAGAATGAAGCACTAGGCCTGCAATACAAAGTACCCAACACGGGGCGAGTGCCGAGGTACCGACAACGGGGCACTTACTTTAGACGAGACGGGAGCGAAGTCTTTACTCTACGGGAGTGGCTCTTCGACTGACCGTCCAGTGTCCGCCGCTCTGGATATTCCCCGGCCCCGAGTCTTACGCGCATGCGCGGCCGAGGAGACGTAGTGGGGAGGCCGGATCAGCTGACTCGCTGCCCAGCTGATTCTATCGTTGTTTCAAATACAAATGGACTGCTACGAAAGCAAAGAAGCAGTTTGCTTCCTTTGTTAGTTAACTGTCACAGCCGGTTGTATGCGTACTTAAGCCATTCGCCTAATATTAATTAAAACAAAATATAAGTCATTTATATGACCCCTTACAATCCAACAAATTGAATTTTTGATGTTTTAAGTCCTGTAATTTCTGAACCCGAATTTTTACAGGAATGCAGGTGGTGTCATTTTGTCGGAAAACTAAAGTTCTACAAACGAATAAAATTTAATCAAAATCGTTAGAGTCGTTTTTGAGAAATTTGGATTTTTCATGTTTTTTGGCAGTTTTTGGGGGATAATTACCCTTAAAAATCAAAAATTCAAAAAATGAAAAAAAACCTGGAGATATCGTGGATTAGTACCTACATACCAAATTTCATCAAAATCGGCCCATTCGTTACGGCTCTAGCTCTGTACACATCCACACACACACACACACACACACACACACACACACACACACACACACACACACACACACACACACACACACACACACACACACACACACACACACACACACACGTCCCTAACTTGCTATGGGGTCCTGTCCTTAAACCCAATTGTGGGGTCCTAAGAGTTATATACGGTTTATTAACGTGTAGATGGAGACAAGTTTTAGTACATGATTTGTTTCGCTAAACACACCATTTTAATAACACAACCTTGCATGAAACAAAATATCGGGGCCAAACACATCTCTGCACTATCCCAAATTATGGGGCTATACACACTGTGCATCAGACAAGACTGGGGGGCTTAACACCCGTCCCAAATTATGGGGCTATACACACTGTGCATCAGACAATACTGGGGGGCTTAACACACGTGTTCCTCGAACCAAATCTAGGGGACTTAAACAAATGTGTTTTAAAACATTACATGGGGGTTCAGGGCCATTTTTACATAGGGGCGCACGGGGACAAGCTTTGAGCCCGAGGAGGCCTCTTCGGCGCTCTTCTTGGCCCGGGGCCCCGGTCGAAAATGGGCCCCCGGGTGAATTGAAACTCCCAAGCGAAACGGAGCCCCAATAAAAAGTAGGCCCCCAGGAAATAAAGGGCGCCAAGAAATAAGGAGCCCTCAGAAAATATGGGGCCCCCAGAAAAAAGGCTCCTCGGGGCCTATTCATATTTGTGTAAACGATGTATTAGGGGCGTGCGAGTACTCAAAATGTGAGTATTTAAATAGTCAAATGAACTCAAAGTTTTGAAAAATACTCCAAAGTTCGAGCAAGTATTTCCCGCCAATCTTTGGACAATCGCGACCTGCCAAATCACGTAGTAAACTGCTGCCAAAGATGATCGGACCACGTAAAATCGGCCGAAAATTACGAGACTTAACATTATGTATTACACATGAATCGGTCATAAAAAAACAACCTAACTGTGTAAATGGACCGAATCACGTTTTATCCGCCGTAATTGAAGACGTTACAGATGATATAATCTGGAATTAACGTCCTTGCCGCGTAATATCGGCTATAAACTTCGACAGAAAACAAAATACAGTCAAAAAATGACGACCTTACTACGTAATAACGGCCGAAAATACGACAGTAGATCGGTAGCGATTCTCCGGAGATCGGCAGGAGATACGCTCAGATTTTTTAGTATTTTTCAAAATTTGGGGCCTATGCCAAAGCGGACCGCCCCCCACGCCCCCCCTGGAGTGGGGTGGGGGGCATAGGCCGCTAACATAAAGTATTTGTACACATATAAATACCCCCGTCACAGCAAACCTGCGTACTCAGCGAATTTCCAATGCAAAATATATGTCTTAATACCACATAAAGCCGCATACCAAGTTTCATTAAAATATATTCACAAATAAGCGATATATACAATTTTAATTATTCTCCACAAGAATAAGATTGGGGGTGAGTACACGGTTTGCTGCAACAATGGACACAAAATAATGGGTTTGTATGTAAATATCAATAGAACTCATCAAAGTGAAGCCACAAACCAAGTTTCATCCATATACATTCATAAATAAGCGGTACATAACATTTTAATTATTCTCCATAAGGATAACATGGGGATCGGGTACCTAGGTTTGTTTCCACGGGAACCATATGCGAAAAATAGTTTTTTGTGCAAACAACAACAAACGACAACCAGATGAAGCCATATACCAAATTTCGTCAGTGTATGTTAATAAATAAGCAAGATATAAAATTTTGATTTTTCTCCATAAGAATAGCATTAGACAACGTACTGTGTTTAGCACTTTCAATATCTCAGTAACCAATTGACGTAGCGTAATGATCAAAATACCAAATTGTTTGTTTTTTAAGCTAAATTCAATGGTATAAATTAAAATTTGATTTAAATAAAAATTACATGTGAAAACCCCAAAAAACCCATTTTTGAGGTACAAAACCCCCAAAACCCCCCTTTGGATGGTGCGATTCGTCTGATTTTCGAACCCGTTCAAATAAATGGTGCTATACACATTTATACCAAATTTTATTAAGATCGGACCTTTTTTACGAGAGTTAAAGAAATGAAACAGGATTTCTGTCCCCGTCGTAGTGTAGGTTCCATTTCCTGGCAAGATTGCATATCGCTGCTGCCGTATGTTGGTTGGCCGGGCTGACATCCCTCAGACTCATCAGTGTTGGGCGGCCCATGCTAGGAAACTTGGTGTCCTGTAAGCAGGATGTCATCCGGGTGTCAAGTGCGTGAGTAACAGCCGTGTTAGTCTCACGATAAGGGAGGTATGCAGCCTCACTTTGTTTTTCCGTGGGTAAAGCTGTGTAGTTCAAAATCGCAATCGTTGAAAGTATTCTTTTGACGGTATCTATACTGGCGTCAGGTGGAAAGCCCAACATCTCCCGGACGATCGTGTTTTCGTCATCCCCTGAACCTTTTCCTTTTCCGGGGTAATTAATGTCGTGTTCGTAAAATTCCCCCTCTGTTGTTTCTTTTGTGGATTGTTTTAAAAACGCAACGAACCGACTCCGCAGGGTGTCGGTGCTGCCTTCCGTATCCAGCCCGTATTCCAACATTTTTTCAACGAGTTCATTTTTCTTTAAATGATAAACCCATCCTACTTTCCTTGGAGCTTCTTGATCGAAGGGATCAGGATTCATAATTTTCTCGGGTTCTCTTTCTTTCGTCCTTCTGACAGCTCCTGTGTTTATCAATACCGCTTCGGGTGGTCCCTTATCACTAATTGCAAGTGAGGGAACAGTAGTTGTCGTGTGAACAGTGGTGGTTTGAGCCACCACCGTTGTAAGCAAACCGGTCGCTATATTTCCTGTCGTTATCGAGGTCAACTCTTTCGGGTCCGTTGTCGGCATATCTTTATCTTTTCTTATAACGCTTTGTTTTCCGTCCCAGTTCGGGCGCCAATTTGTAACGCGCTTTCGAGTGCTTTGTTTTATTCTGTCCAGTTCGTGGGTAATCCGTCCCTGATAGCCTAGTCGAGCTGGGTTACTCCGGGGGTCGATGGTTTCTGCCGGTCCCGCTTAGGGTCCAATTTATTTTCACTGGCTCAGGCGGGAGTGTTATGCCTTCTTGGCTACTGACTCGTGCCTCATCATCGCCAGGAAAAGGGGAGCAAAAGAAAGAGAATTTATGCTTTTGGTGAACTTTTGATTCGGAGTTTCAAACTTACGGGGGGGGGGTTCGATGTTCTGTCGGTGGGACTCGGGAAATGATCGTAACTATCCTGGGTTATCTGGTCAAATACAATCAGGGGTGTTGTCTGCGTTTGGGGTGGCTTTCTTGGGCGGTATCCGTATTACACGGATGGAGCGAGGCAGAGTTGGGGCGAGGATAGTTAAGTAAAAGATTACACTGCTAGAGGGTTTTTCCAATTGCCTAATGTCCGTATGTCACGGACTGAGCGTGCCCGATTTAGAAAGATTCCCTACAGAAAATATTTAAACTGATTAATTATGTCCGTATGCCACGGACTGAACGTGACCGGTTTAGAAAGATTCCCTAAAGAAAATATTTAAATTTATTAATTATGTCCGTATGCCACGGACTGAGCGTTACTAGTTTAGAAAGATTTCCTACAGAAAATGTTTAAACAAATTAATTATGTCCGTATGCCACGGACTGAGCGTGACCGATTTAGAAAGATTCCCTACAGAAAATATTTAAACAAATTAATTATGTCCGTATGCCACGGACTAAGCCTGACCGATTTAGAAAGATTCCCTAAAGAAAATATTTAAATTGATTAATTATGTCCGTATGCCACGGACTGAGCGAGACCGATTTAGAAATATTCCCTAACGAAAATATTTAAACTGATTAATTATGTCCGTATGCCGCGGACTGAGTGTGACCGGTTTAGAAAGATTCCCTAAAAAATATTTAAATTGATTAATTCTGTCCGTATGCCACGGACTGAGCGAGACCGATTTAGAAAGATTCCCTACAGAAAATATTTAAACAAATTAATTATGTCCGTATGCCACGGACTGAGCGTGACCGATTTAGAAAGATTTCCTACAGAAAATATTTAAACAAATTAATTATGTCCGTATGCCACGGACTAAGCCTGACCGATTTAGAAAGATTCCCTAAAGAAAATATTTAAACTGATTAATTATGTCCGTATGCCACGGACTGAGCAAGACCGATTTAGAAATATTCCCTAACGAAAATATTTAAACTGATTAATTATGTCCGTATGCCACGGACTGAGTGTGACCGGTTTAGAAAGATTCCCTAAAAAAATATTTAAATTGATTAATTATGTCCGTATGCCACGGACTGAGCGTTACTGGTTTAGAAAGATTTAGCTGAATCCACCGTTTAAATGGACGAATCGTATTCTGGTTAGTGTCCAAATGCCACGGACAAAACACGACCTGTTTGGTCAGGAATGTCTACAGGACCGAGCGTGAATGGCGATAAGGTGGGTTGCGGCACGAAAGGGAGCAACTCACTAAAACATATTTTTAAAAGGTGTAACGGTTAGACGGATTAGGGTGACAGGAGTGGATTAGACAATAAAATTACTAACTACTCTAGCACCACATTAATAATATGCTACTCAGAGTTAATACTACACTACTGTCCAAAACAATATGGTGGCAATCGCACCGTACAGTAAAACAAACGTCACTTATAAAACCAAAACTAAAGCATACAGTTATTTTATTAAAATATAACCAAAACAAAATACTGCACTTTCGCTAAATGACCGTGATCACACGGACCTAAACATAACTCAAGATGTACGCAATAATAGGTAAAAATCGTAATTAACTGATTATACAGTGATATTACAAGTGTCCAAAATGGCGTAGGAACGAAAAAAAGGAATTACTACAAGCCGTCACTTTCACGGCCCTGGCCCTGCGAAATAAACTACTATTCAACGAAGAAAGCAAATAAATTTTAGCCTTAAATACTGCACTTTTGCTAAATGACCGTGGTCACACGGACCTAAACATAACTCAAGATGTACGCAATAATAGATAAAAATCGTAATTAACTGATTATACAGTGATATTACAAGTGCCCAAAATGGCGTAGGAACGAAACAAGAATTACTACAAGCCGTCACTTTCACGGCCCTGGCCCTGCGAAATAAACTAATATTCAACGAAGAAAGCAAATAAATTTTAGCTTTAAATACTAGACAAGCATTACTAGAGTTCAGAATGAAGCACTAGGCCTGCAATACAAAGTACCCAACACGGGGCGAGTGCCGAGGTACCGACAACGGGGCACTTACTTTAGACGAGACGGGAGCGAAGTCTTTACTCTACGGGAGTGGCTCTTCGACTGACCGTCCAGTGTCCGCCGCTCTGGATATTCCCCGGCCCCGAGTCTTACGCGCATGCGCGGCCGAGGAGACGTAGAGGGGAGGCCGGATCAGCTGACTCGCTGCCCAGCTGATTCTATCGTTGTTTCAAATACAAATGGACTGCTACGAAAGCAAAGAAGCAGTTTGCTTCCTTTGTTAGTTAACTGTCACAGCCGGTTGTATGCGTACTTAAGCCATTCGCCTAATATTAATTAAAACAAAATATAAGTCATTTATATGACCCCTTACAATCCAACAAATTGAATTTTTGATGTTTTAAGTCCTGTAATTTCTGAACCCGAATTTTTACAGGAATGCAGGTGGTGTCATTTTGTCGGAAAACTAAAGTTCTACAAACGAATAAAATTTAATCAAAATCGTTAGAGTCGTTTTTGAGAAATTTGGATTTTTCATGTTTTTTGGCAGTTTTTGGGGGATAATTACCCTTAAAAATCAAAAATTCAAAAAATGAAAAAAAACCTGGAGATATCGTGGATTAGTACCTACATACCAAATTTCATCAAAATCGGCCCATTCGTTACGGCTCTAGCTCTGTACACATCCACACACACACACACACACACACACACACACACACACACACACACACACACACACACACACACACACACACACACACACACACACACACACACACACACACACACACACACACACACACACACGCACACACACACTCACACACACACACACGCACACACACACTCACACACACACACACACACACACACACACACACACACACACACACACACACACACACACACATACACACACACACACACACACACACACACACACACACACACACACACACACACACACACACACACACACAGACAGACAGACAGACATCACGTAAAAACCACTTTTTTGGGTTCAGGGAGCACCAAAACGAATATTTACACTAACAACTCAAATTCGAAAATATTGACGAAAACAATACTTTCTCCATATACTATGTATAGAGGGAGAAAGTAAAAATCGTCCAATTTCGATAAAATTTGGCTCAAGTGTGTAAAGTGACATTTATAACTTTAACTTGGAAAACCTGAAAAATTGGATTATGGGAAGGGGGGTTTATAGGTGGTTTTAAATTTTCCTAAAATCAGTTTTTTTGCATTTTTCACGCTAAAATTTTTAATATACTTAATTTTGGTTTAGACCATGTTATAGAGCTTAAAAAAATAATATAGTACTTTGAATTATTAACCTAGGTTAAGTGGTTGCGGAGAAAATAAAAAAAACCTGCTCATAAAATCTCCCATGTTAATCTTATTGGAAAAAGGTTTTTGGCTTTTCTTTAGTTAATTTTAATTTAAACTTCACAATTTCTTTTACCAATGAGCTCAGCTCCACAAATAAATCATTTTGGTGTTTTAATTGTGATTCTACGTCCAACCGTTGCAGAGATATTCAAAGTGCTTAACACAGTTCGTTGTCCTATGTTATCCTTATGGAAAATAAATAAAATTTGATATCTTGATTATTTATGAATGTAAATTGATAAAACTTGGTACTACGTGGCTTCACGTAGTATATTGATATTTGCACAAAAAATTGATTTTTTGTTGATTATGACCGTAGCAGCAAACCTGCATACTCAGCTCTAATGTTATTCTTATGGAGAATAAATAAAGTTTTATATCTCCCTTAATTATGAACATAAAATAATAAAAATATACCTGGTTGAGTTATATTGATAATCGCACAAAAACATATTTCTTCTCTTTTTTTGCAGAAAACCTGCATACTCAGCCCTAATGTAATTCTTATGGAAAATAAATAAAATGCTATAGATCACTAATTTATTTATGTATTTTTATGAAACTTGGCAAGTGGCTTTATGTGGTAGTGAGAAACATATGTATGCATTGGAAATTCGCTGAGTACGTAGGTTTGCTGTGACGGGGGTAATTAGATATTCGCACTAATGTGCATGACGAAGGGGTTCAGGACGCAAATCTTTCTCTACTGAAAACCATGTTCAACGAGTTGATGAAGCGGTTACTGAAAACAGTAAGTTCATCCTGAGTGGTTTATCCATGTAACTTCATGAAATTTTATGGTCATCTCTATACTCTGTCGTTACAGAACATTTGGGTTACGAATGTTTTGTCAGAAGACTACAAAACTCGCCGAATAGGCACTGCTTTGACGTTCCTTTGGTCATACACATCAGTACGGCCATATTTAAATTTTCGACACAATTCACGCACAACACTATCACTCTAGAGGTTTTTCTCCGTAAGCTTGGCTTACTTTGCTATGAAATTCTGCAGCACTTTTCCCTTCTGCTTGCATTAACGAACAATGCTTCGCAATTGACATTTGGTGGGACAATTGATTTGATGTTTATGCGTCCGCAACTCTACTCAGAGAGACCTGATCTGTGCCCAAAAGTGACAAAGCGTTTGGTGGGGGGGATGCGCTATTCCATCATGTAAACATTACCCGCCTACTGCTTGTCCAGCGTTTGTCTGTGCGATCTTACAGACAACGACTCACTTCAATTCATTGGTGGACAAATTCTTTGAAGAGGGTATTGAAAGTCTGCCACTCAGGTACGACAAATGTCTCAGTCGTTACGGTGACTGTATCGAGAATTAACCATAAGTGGAATAAATTTATTTATTTATTATCTATAGGAGATTTGTAGATTTGATGTTCGAACACCCGAAGGAATCTGGCGATTCTCTTAACTCTATATGATTCAAGAATATAGATCAATAACATATTTCGGTGGTTTTGGTTCATTTTAACGAGGTATATATTAGGAAATATTTCAAGGTAAAGCAACAGCTGCCATGTATGTTTCTGTCTGTTTTTTTTTTTGTCATTATTTATTGATTTGTAGGGAAATTTATCACATTTTGTATTACTTTAAATTAAATAAAAAAATATCAACCTCAAATTAAAAGTAAAATAATGCCTAAATGTTTTTTTTTTTTATTTCAACGCCAACGTTATTTTGTTAATAGAGCCCAAAAACGCTTTTTAGGGAAAGCGGTCAAAACCCCTCAAATTTTTTTGGACATCCCGGGATTTGAACCCGTGACCCCTGGAACTGAAGTTCAATACTCTAACCGTTAAGCTAGCGATATGCCCCAATTTAATAACTTATAACATTGTTTTATGTTAAAAAATAAAAAATAGTTTAAACATATACCATTTTACAAAAACATTTTTTTGACGCATCTGAAAAAAAATCATTGAGCTATTTTATAAGAAAAATCCTAATACTGTTTTATATGTGTAAGGTTCATAACAATCACACTGAATTATTATAGGTAATTGCTATTTACTGTTCGTCCCTACTAAATATATATTCGCCTTACAAACATATTTTATATTTTACCTAGAATGTAATGTACAGAAACTCTTTATTATGGTTTGTTTAGTTTGCTTGCATTCATTTTAAGACTAAAATCCCGTTTAAGATATGGTAGTCAATTACACTGTACGGATATGATGAAACTGCCTTGACTTATCCGTAGAAACTTGGTTTGGATTAAACGTATTCAGGCTGTAATCTTCAATTTCACTTATATCTCGAAATAGAACTAACTAATCATGAAGGGACAAAAACAAGAACTCTTACAAATGTGAGTTTGGATATTTTAGATTATGGTATTAGAATTATTACTGTCCTAAACCGTCACCTTAAATTATAATATAAAACATTAATTTATAATTATAAAACATTATCGTAATTAACAAATCTGCATGAACACTGTGATTTAAATTTGTCTGCTCTAAAGGCGTCTTGTGGAAAGGACATATATCGTTTAAAGAAAATTAGAAAGATATTTTTAGTTTTAAATAATTATAATAACATTTAATTAGATTAAACCTATAAGTACAGCACAATTCATTAAAAATCCGGATTTAAAAATAACAGGAAATAAAATCTTCAAATATAGTCCACAAGTGTTGTAAACATGGTCTCACATGCCGAGTGCAGAGTAAAGCTCTGCACTACATTTCTCTAGGGACCTCTGGCCAGCAATACTAATGTGAGCATCTCAGGCTGACACGTTTGGCAAACTCATCGCCCTAATAGCAACGAAATTTTTACGTTTTTACTAAACCAAATATTTATAAAAATACTAGCTGTCCCACCAGACGTTGTCCTGTCCTAATGTCATTGAATTTGTTTTATGTAAAATACTCGATCATTTTCAATATGAGCTCGTTCGCTTCGCTCACTCGCCTATCGAAAAAAATAGTTTACATCATATTCTCAGACCTACCGAATAAACACCAAATTTCATAAGAATCGGTCAAGCCGTTTCGGAGGAGTTTTGTTACAAACTCTGTGACACGAGAATTGTATATATTAGATAAAAATATAATTCCTGGACTAACAACATACACATCGCTAATGTAGACTAACTGCTAATATCCTTCATTTTTTAATTTCTCTAACTTCAAATGTTTTTACTGTCGCTAGTAATTTAACACCCCAACTTTAAAACCTAATAGAAGGATTTAAATTATAAAAGTGTCTATGAAATTATAAAATTAAATACACGAAACTAAGTTTTTTTTTTTATTCTCTCAAAAGCCTTTAGAATGTAAAATAAGTAGTAAAATCATACTTCAATTCGGGTTTCGGTTATGTAAGATTGTATATAATCATTGTGGCTCAAAATATTTTAATACAAATATTTAGTAAATATTTGATCACCTTTTAACTTATTACACCGTTTGTGTAATCAAATTAACTGTCGTATACTTTGGTATTTCAGTACAATTTAGTAAATACGAGAAGGAAATTATCTAGGATATTATTTATTGATTAAATTAATGTTCAAACATTGCTTTATTTTATATTGTTTTAACATTCAAATATATTTGTAGATGTATATATTGTGTGAATAGCTACTTTTGTAAATATAGACAAATCATTTAACAATAAACATAATTAAGATTTTCATGTCGTTATATCATCATTTACTACAATATGGCAACTTACCATAGTATAGGCAATTTATCGTCTAGTACGGTTGAGCAGGTAATAAAACTACGGACATTTACATTTTTTTCAATTTTCGTCCTATACACTATTTCTATTTTTGTCTATTCTAGTTTTCTAAATTGTCAACAAAAACTTCAAATTTAAACTAACAAAATATTTTCATTACAGAATGTGAATTATGCAGACGCTGATAAAAGGCATACGCTATTAGTGTATTACGAAGACTTTTTTAGTTTTAATGGTTTTGTAGTTTAATAAATTATGGCAATTCAAATAAATTGTTTGAAAACTTCCCACGGAGCACATCACAATTACAATATATATACCATAGACAAATTTATCATATAGAACATCATTTTAAGATAAACAATATGTAACCAAACTAATATTAAATGGAATATGAATACAAGTATAAACTTAATGTAAAGTAAAACTACTAATGTATCAAATATAATTTTATATTCCATTTAACAATTTTGGAATTCATAATTTAAAAATATTAAACCGTGATAAAAACTGAGAAATGTTTTAAATAATGTTGTTAGATTAATTTAGATATATAATGCACTACGGTATAAATCCAATAAACTATGATAAAAGGTAATTCATTTTTGGAAAACTTATACCATGATTGCTTTACCTATACTCTGTAAATCCTTAAAAACAATTATCCGACCAAAAAACGGACCTTTATCCCTTTGAAAGGGACCAGGCCCATTTATCTATAAAGTGGCCCATGATTGTTATTATTGTTAATTTTGTTAAAGTATACGGGTTTTGAACATAATATGCTATTTGCAGGATCAATAGAACAGATTTTTAGAAAACCTCTTAAACTGGCTCAGCTCTCCCTCTGGCTGTTTAATGAATGCATGACGCTCGAATTTATAAACACTTACAAAATAACTTTTAATTGGAATTAAACTACATTTAGAAGTGAATATATATATATATATATATATATATATATATATATATATATACTGAATACATATACTATAATAGTTTATTTTTATCTGTGGCATACTTGTCTTTAGACTATCAAACCATATATTCATTTTTCAATTGTAATTGATATCTTTATAAATAATCAATATTAATATTTGTTGGGACTGAAATAGTTACGCGAGAAACTAAACTGATGCGATACATTATTTGCTGATTTATACTTTGTACTTTCAATTCTGTTAATAATATCGAACCTAACAAGATTGAAAGAGGTCAGTAACAATATTTAAACAATCAAGTGAGGTAATGTTGCTTACTGGCGTGTGGTCGTATGGGTAATACAGAGCAGTATATGACAAAGTCAAAATAAAGTGCCTAATGTCATAACAGACTTTGTTTACTTCTAATCTTGTAGTGTTTTCTAATAATTAACATTTTCATGCCTGAAATTTACTATTAATGAAGTTTTATAACTGCAACAAAACCACCAAGATATGGACCTGGACGTGATGGACGGTCGTTATTATAGCACAAGATGACAGATCACGAAAACATATGCTGTACATCAGACGTCTCATTTTATCCTAGGAAAATGCTGCCTTGTTGTTTATTTTGGATTTACCCCCGCATTACAGTTATACCGGTTATTAAAATCATTTCAGTATGTTAACATGTGTCATGTGTCTCTTGAGCAGGATTTAAAGCATACTTCACCGGTTTGGTGTTTAATGTCTCTTCTAAGGCGAGGTAATATCCCAACATCCAGTATCATCCCAAAAAAATTTTGATTTTCATGCATTATGATTTAATTTAGTTGTTTGCGATTTAATTCATTAAGAATACGAGATTACCATCAATTAATTATTTATATTAAAAAGTATTTATTTGAAATTTAGAGATAAGAGTTCAAATTATAATTTGTATTATATTTGTAATATGTAATATAATTTTGTATTAATGTTTAAAAAACTAATTCCCATATGTTATCCTAAAACTTGAATACAAATGTTTATAAGCAATATTAAAGACTTTCTCGTTTTTCAAGTCTTATTTCCTTGGTTAAATGTCCTGGTCTTCTTTCCTGATCTAATACGAGGTATAATAAACTTGGGCCTGTGTTAATTAGCCTAACAGTTGGCATACTTTACTTCTATTCAAGAGGTCGCTGATTTTATTCCCGAGGAGTCGACAGAAAACTTAAGGAATTTACACCATTTTCCCTTAAAAGTCTTTGTTGTCAGCCCATAAGAAAATTTCCACCGACGCCGGCGCAGCGTTGGAATAAGAACACTATTTTTCCACTAAATGAGCTGGGCCGAATTCATTACAAGTAGTTAAAGCTTTTAAGCAAATATTTTCTTTCGAAAATTTACTCAGTTCAAGTAACAAATCCAATAACATATTCTTAGCTACCATCCTACATAAAAGGAACAGATTTTGGCCAAAAACCCAAAATATACATCCAGCTTTAAACAATTTAAAATATTAGTTTATTCTAGTAATATAGACTTTTAGCGTATTTCATGCCAAATGCAAAAGGTTTTTTTGTTTACGAAAAAACAGAGTCTTCAAACCGATTCACTAAACTCTTTCATTCTTTTTTTTATTTGAGTGAGTCACGTACGATTATGAGTGTTTAACCGCGGTAAGTTATTGAGGTAAAATCTCTCATCCTAAATTAATATAAACTTGTAAATTTATGAATTATTAGCTCAATTGAACTGAATAGCCTTTAGATTATTAGATTTATTTTATCCGAAGCATAAAAAACTAATTGATTGAGTACCAATTATGCTAATTATAATATTTATCTTAGTAGTCATATTTAGTGAATAACATTCAAAAAATAAACTTGTAAAACAACAAAAGCTTCTATACTGAGAGGTTCAAAAGTAAAACTAGAAATATAGTAATTTTAATATCAAGATTCAAGAAGGCGTAACAAACTTTGCACTTTATTAATCCGTTATAAGAGGGCCGGGCCTAAATCCCAATTCCCGGGATAACATGTTACAAAGGCGTTTTACTTTATTACATGCAGGATGCGACGCTTAGTCTTCTCAACTTCCTTAAATTGTATTTTCCACTAACAAAAGTTAAATAAAATCTGGTCTCATTTATATTTCTTTATACCTTCCAAATGTATATAGAATATCTTCTAATATATAAGGAAACACATTATAATTTCAAATTTAAATAAAATTTCTTCTCATAGTTAAATACAGTTAAGGGAAATATTATTAAATACAAATATTACGGAATTTAAAACGAGAGAGTACCTTAGTTTTTGCATTTTTTTAGTTAAAGATGTAGCGAGAACAAATAATAATAATAATTTAAACTCAGTATTATCGACCACAAATAGCACTTTAATTTTAGTGTTTAAGATTATCTTTGATTGGAAACAACAAAACCTTGAAACATTACTTATTTTGACACGAAATATAATTTGGAATTGTTATAAATCCATCTCCTATCCGGAGTTTCGCCCGCAAATGCTGCATAAGTTTTGAAACCTATACCAATTAGGTATTTTTCATCAGAGTTTTAGCTAACCTGTAAGTTAGTTGGTGTGTTATGGCAAAAGTAAGTAGGATTCAAATTTTAGTAAGCGTATGTTTGATTCTGATGTATTACCTATTTTCCTTTCAAATATAAACTCAATCGGGGCACCAAATTCTAATGATAAAAACCTGAATAATTTTAATGTGGTAACTTTGAAGTTCAATGGGATGGAGCCCTGAAGTATTTTTTTTTGCAAGTAGGGATCTAACTTCAGTGCAAATACTCACTTAACGTTGGTTGTGAACCTTTTCATCAAATTTAAACTAAATTTGTTTGGTAGTTGGTGCATTATAGGAAACATAGAACATTTGAATGTCAGTAGGGTGGAGCCAAAACCGACTTACGGACCGTGGGTAGGCTGATGTAATATTATGGTATATTACCTTCTTACAAATCTTTCCGCTCAATCGTCTCACTAGTTGTTGTGTGATAGTTATCATGGATGCATATGGAAACAATTTTCAGGAGCAGGGATATCTGCATTGAGTGTATTAGCTGATTCCTTACCAAGATTGCGAGATGGCTAATCAAGTTTATTGAAGATGAAATTCCAAAGGATTGACAAATAGGGAGTTGGCAAATTATCGCAAATTAGAATGTTTTTGTTCCTCATTTATTTAACCCTGTTTTAAATAAGCAGTAAATATAAATAGTCAATGATATAAGTAAATAATCATTTCACAACGTGTAGTAAGTAAATAAAACTTCTTAAACTCTGTGCTTTATCTTAATTAAGCTACAATCCATCATTATATTGTATAGATAACTTAACAATTTAAAGGATCTAACGAACTTTACTACATTATCTACAGACTACTTAATGTATAAGTTACCGATTTCTATAACTTTTGTCTACTAAATTGCTAAATACCCCCGTCGCAGCAAACCTGCGTACTCAGCGAATTTCCAATGCATAATATATGTCTTAATACCACATAAAACCGTATACCAAGTTTCATAAAAATATATTCACATATAAACGATATATACAATTTTAATTATTCTCCATAAGAATAACATTGGTGATGAGTACGTAGGTTTGCTGAAACAAGGAATACAAACCATTGTTTGTTTATGCAAATATAAATAGAATTTAACTACACCAAGTTCCATTACATCCCAAGTTTTATAAATATTCAATCATAAATAAGCGCTGTAAAACATTTTAATTATTCTCCATAAGAAAAACATGGGGACTGAGTAAGCAGGTTTGCTGCAACAAGGAACAAAAAAGGGTTTTTATGCACATAGTAATATAACTCAACAAGTTGAAGCCACATATCAAGTTGTATTAATTTATGTTCATAATTAAGGGAGTCATTATATTTTATTTATTCTCCTTAAGAATAACATGGGGCTGAGTACGCAGGTTTGCTGCTACGGGGATAATCAACAAAAAAATAATTTGTTTGTACTAATATCAATATACCAGAACTACGTGAAGCCACATACCAAGTTTCATCAATATACATTCATAAATAATCGAGGTATCAAATTTTATTTATTCTCCATAAGGATAACATTGTACAACGTACTGTGTTTTCACTTTGAATATCTCTGCAACGGTGGGGTGTAGAACCACAATTTAAACACGAAAATGATTGTTTTGTGGAGCTTAACTGATTGGTAAAAGCAAATGGGAAGTTTACATTTAAATGAACTGAGGAAAAGCCAAAAACCTTTTTCCCATAAGATTAATATGGGAGATTTTATGAGCAGGTTTTTTTGGATTTTCTCCGCAACCACTTGACCTAGGTTAATAATTCAAAATACCATATTATTTGTTTTTTATAGCATGGTCAAAACCAAAATTAAGTTTTTTAAAAATTTTAGGGTGAAAAATGCAAAAAACTGATTTTTGTAAAATTTAAAACCCCCCTTCCCATGGTCCGATTATTCTGGTTTTCGAACTTAAAGTCATAAATGTCATTTTACACATTTGAACCAATTTTCATCAAAATCGGACGTTTTTTACTCAAGTTATCGCATTCACGGACACACACACACACACACACACACACACACACACACACACACACACACACACACACACACACACATATATATATATATATATAAATTTGAACAAATGGTGTTTTTGGCATCTGGGGACCTCAAAACAAAAATTTATCATGGTCTCGGGCTTAAGTCTTACCATGAGACCTACGGTAATAGCTTCTTCCCTATAGGGGAAATTCGCAAAAACAATTCCCGTATAAGCTACATAAATAAATAAGTAGTTTGCCATTGTAAACAATGACACCTTTGATCCTTCGGTTAAGCTGTCCTCAAGTTTCTGGATATTCTATTTTATGAGGATTTTTCAGTTTTAGATTATTCTTATGCATACACGGATTATTCTTATGCACGATGATCCGGATTTCAACAAAATACCAGTGTTTTATCAGTAAACAATTTAAAATTATTCCATCATTCCTGGTTTTAATTTTTAAAAATTCTATTGTTATTCCTTAATTATTAATCACTTGAGGCATTGCAAAGGTAGGGAAGGAACCACATTTATCACACGGTCAGGACAGTTTAACCCGAAAAGTGTTACTATTCAAGCTAAGATTGGGTAAGATGTCCTTAACCAAATTATAAAAACATATCTAGTTGAATAAGAAAGTTTTAAAAATATCTTTAGCAATAATAGTAATACCACTAAATTTTGTGTTCACAAAATCATTTTTCACAGTCTAGGAAAAAGGTCCTTTTTTAAATCCTTATAGTTTGGGTACCAAAGATAAGTCACTGTTGTTTTAATTTGGCTGTAAAACGCTTGAACTAATAATAGAAAAAGGCAAGTACATAACATACTTATTGTAAAAGCAAATTTGTTTTGAAAATGATTAATGGAAAGTTTTCCGTGTGAGCAGTCTATAGATGCCTACTTTAACAAGCTCTTTGGCAGGAGCTCTAAAAGTATTTACTCAAGATTCTCCAAGTGTATGGTAAACAGAAATCACGGACATGTGTGAGCCCTTCTGCAAATTTCTGAATCATATTTAGGGTGCTGTTTCTGCGAATACCTAAATCGTGTATTTTCTTGTAGAAAACAATTGGTTATAAATTAGTTAACGTTTCACTTATAATTTATATACTACATAAATTGTAGCTTATTTAAATACCTTTCAGTCAACAATGTTAGTTTTAAAACAATAACTTTATTACAATTTTAAACGCATTCAAACGTCTTCTACTTACTTAAAACATCGCATGGACATATATTTACATAATTTTTGACATATAAGATAAACCAATTCTATTTTCCTCAACTGTTCCATGAGACAATACGTTATGAACTTAATATTCATATACTGCTATAGTCCATCTAAAATACTTAAAATAATAGTATGAATCCCTAAATAAAGGCATTCATAACTTTCCCATTAGTTTCTCAAAGCACAAACAATATCTACGCTGCTATTATCTCCTTAACCATTAAGTTTTATAAAATAAAACTCTTAAAATGTTTTTAAAAATCTAAAATCGTCATATACCTCGTGAATTTACATTTAAATTGTTTGCGTTGGCCACCATATTGGAAAATAGCGGACAAATTTCTTCGTTACATTAAACACCAAAAGGTAACAGGGAAGGTCTCCTTTTAACGATTCATGAGATTCTTTAGGTTTATAAAAGGCATAGGCTACATACACGTCCGACGTGAGCCGCTACTGTTCACGTCTGTTCCAAATTATGCACCGTACGTCAATTTTCCTGTGGTTTTTCAAACAAATTGAGAGCCAGAAAACCTCCTAACCTAATCTAACGTTACGTAACGTAACCTAACCTAACCTAACGTAATGTAACGTAACCTAACCTAACCTAAGCGGTAGCGAAGTGAATTTGCCCTTACATTGGACGTGTACGTAGTCACTTCGTTTATAAAATGCTGATGGTGGTCCAAATAAAATTTGACTTCCTATTGATTAAATAATACTCAAGTACAGTATATAAGTCCAGGGCCTTATCACAGTGTGTCACAAAATGTAATAAACTCCAACCCATGACAGCGGGCATATGTTAATATGTGTTTCATTAAAATTGATAAACTAAAATCCACCATTCAAATTGCATTAATTATTTTATACTTCTTATTTAAAGCGCTTAAAATTAAACGTTTTTATCCTAAAGAAAACAATAAATATTATAAATAAACATTAAGATAAGTTTTTATTTGCTCAAGGGAATTTAATATACCAATTCGAAGAAATTATAATGGTTTTAAGGGAAATTAGTTATTATGAGCCGAAATTGAATTAATATCATTCCGCCATGATCAAAGCAAATTCTTAAATATAAACTTAAATACAAACTTAAATATAACGTTTTCCTGTGTGTAACGATTAAACTAACAGATTTTCCGGCACGAAAAGGAATTTTACATTTCACCTTAAAAGTTTAAGAAGGTGTTTGTTTTAAAGCCCTTTTATGAAACTTTCCGCATTCTTAATGAATATATATTATTAGTTGTACATATCTGAGAAAATTACACTGACAAATATTGAAGAACAACTCTAACAACATATGATAATAACCAAACGAGTTCCCACGCAGCAGGCTGACGTGAGGGAAGTGGATTTCCACATACAAAACTTTTAAAACTCAAAACCAGTGTAAAACATACATTTGTTCCAATTTTATTGAAATCTGAAAAAATAGATTTTTTGGTTGTTCTGATGATCCTGGTTTAATTTACCTGCAATCCTATTAATACAATTTTTCACATTATAAGGTTAGGAGAAGGTCCAGTCAGGCTTTAAAGTAGGCGTGAGGTTGTTGGGGATGATAAAAGTGCACCAAAACATGATTAACAGGCTTTTCTAATGTAAAACCCCCATAAGACAACGTACTGTGTTTGGTCAATACACATTTCCTTTAATAACTCGGTAAATATATATGCTACTATGACGAGAGAGGGCTTAAAACTTTCGCCCTAGTCTTTCCTGACCCTTTTTGGGCCCAAAACTTGAAATTTGAAAGAATAATCCCCAAAAAAGGGATCTAGAGTTTTCCTATTGCTTTGCCCAACGAACTTGTTCAACTGATTATAGAAAGGAACGTCCCTACCAAATTTGAAATGAATCGGGCAAAAAATGCGACCGCGAGAGTGCATACACACACATATTTATATATTTTGAACGACCCCCCAAAACGTGTTCAGGGAGTCACGTTGGGAACTTCTATGGTGGTTCCGGGCTTAAGTCTCACCGTGCGGGTCATGCTAATAGTTCACTTTTCCACAGGAAATTCACTAACAATTAAGCTAATTGTTTAGAGCTAAATAACTGGTATAGCTTTAAAAAAGTAACGCGAAGACTGTGACTATGATTTTGATTAAAACTAAACTAGTGAGATTAACATGAACAACGAGATGGACAGCTCTTATGTAAATGTTAGCGTTAACGTAAAACCAAATCGTTGTCACTTTCATAATAATATGATATATTAGATGAAATAACCACTGCTTCTGAATATCCTGCCAGAAAATATGTTTTACTTAGCATTAGATGCCAAATATTTATTTGGATTACACTTTAGATTCAACATGGCAGAAAGCATTGAGATTATTTTACGAATATATTATTAAACTCTACACAGCCTGTACCGTCTTTGTTTGCACACGTCTTGGAACAATAACTTATACCAATCAACGTTGTATCACGAACTAAACTATATAATTTATGTGAGAGGCTGGGGCGTCATTTGGGTAGAAGTCGTGGATATTATCTAGATATTAAAAAATACAATTTAAAATGTTTCTAATTTGTGGAAACTATATAGTAACCATAAGGAGAATGGCCGACAAATTAGGATTCCTGAACTTATCCTACGTCAAAAGTATAACAAATAATCTAATGCGTCACTAATAAGGTCCTGCAGATGATAGTTGTTTACTGGATACTGAACGAAAAGAGTCCTAGGAGAAATACGTTTAGAACACTGTACAGAATATCACTGTTCAGCAAACCCTTCACAGTTCACTGCTGAAAAACTTCAATATCACAATGTTTTGTTCCCTAAATAGTGCCAAATATTCTGCATTTAGATATTGCGTTGAATATTTTCGATTTGTTTTGTTCTTTCAACGCATACTGTGTTGAAAAACGTATATCCATATAGATATCCTAGCATTAGTAGTTTTACATGGTGGAAGGAAACAAATAGGTGTGCTACTCCAGTGTCTAAAATGGGTCAATACAGCGCATCTACGTCACACGGAATGCAAGCTCAAGCTCAAATTGGCTGACATACATTTTTTTTCTCTACAATCAGCTGACAGTCGGCGCTTGCCTGATGTGCCGGCTTGCATTCCGAGTTACGTCACATGACCTGCGCAATAGCACACCTATTTTTTTCTTTCCACCATGATAGTTTTATCGAGTTAAAACAATTCTTTTTAGACTATAATAAATATTGCCATCAATTCGTAGTACATAACAATATTATTGTCATACACTGATACTAAAATTGTATTTTGTTGTAATATTACATTACGAAGTTTACCTAAATCACTGCAACGTACGTGGTGGAAACTTTATTCGTATATTGACCTACAACAAGTTGTAAATATGTTCTTTTAAAATTATCGTCAAGGCCTTTTATGATTTTCCAGTACATAAAATATGACGTGGCGATGATGTATAGTTTGTGTTGTACTATTTAAAGATAAAAGGTGAAATTAATAACTATATGTATGCAGCAAACAACCAATTAAGGTATTTTATCTTTGTTAAAGATTTGTAATTGTACTCGAAAGGGTTTTCTAAGAAAGTTGTTTAATCTGTTATAAATATATAGTTTTTATTTATATAGTTGATGTAACGTTACAGTTATCAATTGAAACACTCTTATACTTCACTGCTCTTACATTTCTGCTGCTATAAGGCTTATATAAATGTTTCGTAGTCGAGTGTGACTATAATATTACGTTCTGTAATTCAGTCAGACAACGACAATAACTGTAAGTGAAGAAGGTCAACAAGAAACTTATCTAGCTTAAGAGATGAAACTTTCTACGTTATCTAAACTTATGACAGTATAAAGTTATGATCTTGACGAGAGCTCCGCTTTTAGAAATAAACTATTGCTTTGTTAACAGAAATAATATTTTGTTTCTTTTGGCAAGCAGTTAAACATTGAAGCCCATGCCCATGGCAACTTTATTCGTTTTTCTATTATAATGATACGTTTTTGAGAGTTGGATAAGCATTAATATTTTTTTATCATGATCAATTAAAAAAACTACGACATCTCAACGGAGAAAGAAGACTGTTAGAGTGAGGAGAGCCAGAGCATAGGACCTTGGGGAGAGTATGATAAATGTACCACACTGCTACCTCAGCAGAATATCAATCTGTTGAGTGGGGCAAAGCTGATAAACTAGATCTGGTTTACACACTTCTTCCCTTGCTATTTCGAGTTAATGTTTTATTTCTTGACACGCCTGTGAACATCGTGAGCAGGTTTTACAACAGGGGTAGGAGACATGAAAATCACCTCCATTTTAGGAGGAATACACATTGAAGCAAAATACTAAAAGTCACATAAACAATTTCAAACGCCTTTTTATAATATAGTCGCCTAAATATCACAATCAGTTATATTGCAGAATTTAGACAAAATTCATTTAATTCAATTTTCACCTACTCTTACTGCCTGGCTGTCCTATAGTAGTAATACATTAGTAATATATTACTAGTAATATACTAGTAATATATTAGTCCCATTAGCTCTATTATGACAACTATTACTCGTACTGGAGTCTTGTTTACATATTCGTTTGTTTGTATAAACATATTTACATCCATAAACAAGAACCCTAAAATCATGGCGCAATTCCCAATAGCAGAATTTTTTAGTTTACGGCCATCAGGTTTGTGGTAATTTTATTACTTTCAGTGTTTAAAAATATATTTTATAGTGACATTAACATAAATTGATTCAAGCAAAACTATCACAAGAAATTGTTTACATAATAGTTCTCTATTAGACACAGAACAGATACTACTGTCCAGAAAACTACAGTGGGAATTCTTGTTTTGGGAGAATTCGCTTTTAGTATACAATGGATTTTGTAACAAAATATGCCAGCTATACAAATTTCCAAAGTCATTAGTGGGGTTCCTTTTATATACATATATAATTAAATTAATATTTTGTTTAAACAAAGCACCCTTTTTTGAGATCTTTAAAAAAATATCTGTTGGATGTCATAATCCCTTCACAATTCAATCATCCTTGGCAGCATAAAATAGCCACATTTCATTCACTAACTCACCGACTTATTAATATACCATTAAGTAAAAAAAATAAAAAAAATAAAAAAAGTAATTATGTATTTAGCTAAAACTAATGTATGTAACCATAATATGGTAAATAAATTGATTAGAAGACAAATTTAGAAACGAACGATCATAAAAGATTCGACAATAAACGGAAATTCTAAATTTATATGTGTGCCCTACAATGCATACATGAACAAAGCCATTAGAAGAACATTTAAAAACTCAAACTTCGGAATAAGCTATAAAACTAAAAATATCATATTTAAAATGATAAATAATAACATTTCAAAACGTCCACAAATTCAAACTCAAGACTACAGCCAATCTGGAGTGTACAAAATTAATTGCAGTGATTGCAGCAGCTACTACATCGGACAAACTAAAATAAACTTTAAAATTCGTTTCAAAGAACAATTAAAATATAATTCACTAATGAGTGTGTTCGAACATTGCCTTTTAATTCTGTGAGATGTTACAATCATAAATCGTATGAGTATTAAATTTGTATTTTAATAATTCAATAACCAAACTTTTTAAAATCCCAAAAAATGTTTATATGAACAGAGAAAACATTGTTTCATATTTCAGACTTGTTTTTTAAATAACTTTTGCCAGTGCTCTAACGTTTACTCTTATTTGTTTAAACAGCGCTAAAACAAAATTTAATTAATCGTCATAACTTTACTACACAATAGCGTTTTGTAGGAAACAGTTATTGCATACAAATCTTTGTTATTATGTCCTGTATGTGATTAATATTTAATTGACCACAGTGTTCACTTGGCAGATAAAAAGTTAAATTATTAGTTTTAGTTTTAATTCGTCTTATTGCATAATTAGATAAGGATATATAATCTTATATGAAGAGTTTCTTTGTGTTTGAGACGTGTAAGGTATGCTTTTGACCACTTGGTAACTTTACCGAAGAGGTCAAATAGAGTCCGAAGAGCTTTAAAACTAGGTCCAACAAACTATCCAAGCTCCTTTGCAACTGCCAATAAATGGGACAACAGTTAATGAGGAGAGCAAGGCAACAAGATGATTAAAACTTCCACGTTTAGATGAGTGGGAAAAATAAACAAAACACGGCGCGTGCTAAGTTTATTTATTTGATATAAAATTCTACATAACAGGACTAGCCCGACTATAATTCTGCATTAATTATAAATTCAGGTCTAACGTTATTCACAAATTATTTTTACTGTTGAGTTTTATTAGGTCCCAATATATCTAGTTGAATGCTTTAGATCTGTATTGCTGGTTAAAATTCTAGAATTTTTTTACCAAAAATTCCTTAAATCTTCCGATTAATTTGAAATCAAAGTAAAGATAGCTTTTATAAGAAACAACAAACTCTCGACACGCGGTCACTTTGATTATGTTACAGTCCAATATAAGAATTTCCGAACCAAACAATCTATCGTTTTGATGAGTATTACCAATTAAACTCACGAAATTGTAATACCAAATCGACCAATATTGACCGTTATAATGTAAATGAAAGTGATCCAAACTTAGAGAGGAATTATAGAATCCTCTTATGCAGACTTCAATAAAATTCTTGGAGAATATGTTGTTACTAATAAATTGCTTATATTCCTTTGTGTTACTGATTTAGTGCTTGAAGGTTTGATATAAAAATCAATTGTTACTGTCCGATTTGTATAATAAGAAACATGCAATAATAACTTGGAAGAATTACAAACAAACTTCAACCCGCATTAATTTTAAATACGTTTTTATTGAACTAATAATTTAAAACCAGGTTTTAAATTCTAAACAACAGTTCAGGAGGCATTTTCAAAAATGAATGAACTAATAAACTTGTTATTACCGTTTTTATTATATTTTCGAGTTTGGTACGAAACGATATTAACGATATTTTCAATTTTATTTTATAATAAAACGTTTATTAATTCATATTAGTACTGCGAACTCTTCTCAATCGTTCCCTTTAATTAAGTTTCTGGCAAAGCAAGTATTAATTATTAACACAACATATGTACTTTTAATTCATGTTATTACCGACTTGTATTACAACAATACAAGCTCCGACTTGAAAACTCCGACTTGTTATTGTAAACAATAAAGTATTTTCAGTAAATTATTCAAGCAATTGTTATTAGAAACTTTTAAATAAATACTTAAATTTTGTATCAGATCTTTAGGTTTTTAGCACAAACCTAATGGATTGTCATTAGAGTTTTGTGACTGTTACGGACAAATTAATTAAATATAAAAAAGATTTTTATGTGTAAATATAATAATATATTTGTTTTATAATTAGCTTGAAGACCTAATCAACCAAATAAATGTAAATTTACAATGTAGAGATCATAAAAAAATTAACTTATTTATTTAGGAGAGTGAATAACTGTAACAGCTAACACAAAAATGGCGTAGCTAACAATGTGGAATCGTCAAATGGCATTGATGAATGGTTTGTAGCTTTGCCTCATCTCTACTATCACTCAGAACGCTTTTATTTATATCATAAAAAATATGTAAATACTTTTGTGCTGGGTAACTGAAAATATACATACAGGCTTTCCCAAATAATATCCTTGGAATGGTTGTATTACCGATTCTTAACGTATAAAATAATATCAGGAAACTTAACTATCATTTACTAGACAACATTCAATTGTCCTTCGATTTATAACTTCCTTGGCTGCAAAACAGAAATGAGATATTCTTTTACATCAGCTGGCTTTACTATTCTCTCATTAATACGAACCACTCACTGGCACTGAGGGTCTAATGGTTTTTTACACAGTTCTCCAACGGCGGCGGTGGTGTCACTCCTCCGTAGAAATTTTGTTTAGATTTATGATGCGCCTTCCGTAGTTGTGACAGATTAAGACGAGTAAAATATATTCTAGTCACCAACACCGAGGCAAGAATTTTTCTCTAGCTGCTAACAGTTATTCAGACGGTTACAAACAAAACTTTTAACATAAAATGTGACTAAAATTATTGTTCTTAATATATTTTCTTTTACAAACGAAAGAACAATATTTTATCAGCCACATACCAAAAATTAGTCTGCTCCGATGCACCTTGCTTGTGTTGTTCTGCATCGACTTTGTGCCTAAGCTTGAGGATTGGTGGGTTTCAAGGGTGAGTAGGAGTCCAGTAAAAGTTTCCAAATCAAACAATTCAGTCACATACATTCTACTGATTCTGAGCACCGAAAAATAGATATACATTATTTTAAAGATGTACTTATATGAGTCAAAGGCGTCAAATATGAGTCAAACCAAATGTGCATGTTATTTTTACTGTCATTAATAAAAATAAAATTCTCAAGTTTAACTGTATGAAACCATTATTCAGTATGCTATTACTGAAACAAAAAAGTGTTTCTTTGTTTTTAAATTTTAAAAAACCTCGGCAAACCACTCAGTATGAACAGAATAGTCCGATGTCTCAATAAAGACTGAGAAGCAGTTAGAGTCAGCCGCTGGAATAATACGGTTCTGAGATCCTCTCCACAAACAATTGTTTGTCTTTATTCGTTTCTATTTTATAGAGGAGTGGAAGCGACTTATAACATAGGGCAAGTAAATAGTAATTCACAATGCATGGTTAAAATCATAATATTAAGTACCAAATATACCGGGGATACTATAATATTGAGCAACTATGTTTGTTGTATTTTAAACCAAATTCCCGAAAGAATGTGATTAAGCACATAAGTCTTTGGATTTTTGGAAGGTCTACTATGTTGGTTTTTTACTTTCTCCCCCTATACATAGCATATTGAGAACCGGAAAGTATTGTTTTCGTAAAAATTTTCGAATTTGAGTTGTTAGTGGAAATATTCGTTTTGGTGCTCCCTGAACCCAAAAAAGTGGTTGTTACGTGATGTCTGTGTGTGTGTGTGTGTGTGTGTGTGTGTGTGTGTGTGTGTGTGTGTGTGTGTGTGTGCGCGTGTGTGTGTGTGTGTGTGTGTGTGTGTGTGTGTGTGTGTGTGTGTGTGTGTGTGTGTGTGTGTGTGTGTGTGTGTGTGTGTGTGTGTGTGTGTGTGTGTGTGTATGTGTGTGTCTGTGTGGATGTGTACAGAGGTAGAGCCCTAACCTATAGACCGATGTTTATGAAATTTGATATGTAGGTACTAATCCTCAATATCTCCAGGTATTTTTTTCATTTTTTTGAATTTTTTTTAAGGGTAATTATCCCCCAAAAATCGCCAAAAACATGTAAAATCCAAATTTATCAAAAACGGCTCTAACGGTTTTAATTAAACTTTAGTGGTTTGTAGAACTTTAGGTTTCCAACAAAATGACACCACCCGCATTTCTGGAAGAATTCGGGTTCAGAAATTACAGGACTTATAACATCCAAAATACAGTTTTTTGGATTTTTCATAAGAAATCATAAATGTTAAAAAAGATTACTATTCACCATTAAAAAGAGCTCAAAAGACTAAATAAATTTGTATTTTAAATTACTATTCTACGATTGCTAGTTGCGGAGAAAATTGAAATTTTCATTTAGCGGTAAACGCAGTACGTTCTCCAATGTTATTCTTATGGGGAATACAAAAATAACTATTTCTCTCTTATTTACTGATCAATTTCATTAAAATTTGATATGCAGGTCAAGTTAGCATTGACCAACAGAGGATGTTCGAAATATGTTGCTATTTAACCCTGGGGGGGGGCAAGGGAGCATTTCCCCTCTCAAAACCACTGTGTGTAGCAACGGACTCTATAGTGCCTCCCAAAAAGGGATTTGGGTGGATATTTCTGAAAGAAATTATTTTAGACAATTTTCTGTACATTTATCTATACTTTATATTCTATATTTAGTAAATAACAAATATTTTTGTCATTAAAGTTTGGCTAAAAGGGAGAAAGTAAGTGTCAGTTTCCTGATACCGTTTATTATCTTTCTAAGGCTACCCCAGCATCTGAAATAATAAAAGCAAACTGATTTGATTTTGTTGGCTCCCAAAAAATCCTATAATAAGCTGCCACACTAGTGAAAACGCTTATAGTATTTGGTCCTGTAAACATTTTAAACAGTTTTACTATAACGTATTTTCTTTTAGAAATATTGGTGGCATGTTTTGCTGCACCTTTTGCTCTAAACTTAGCCTACCTAAACATATAAATGCCTAACCTGAGCCCACCTTGAGAGTCCAAATGAGTTATTGGTTTCAGTATCCATCCGACGATGTCAAGCTATCCGTAACGAACACGAAGGCTGTGTACTGTAAAGCTCTGCAGGCTTCAGTTGACTCACATAGATCACGGTAAGTAGCAAATCATGACTATGGTAAGACTGTTACGGCGAGTTGGAATCAAAGTTACATATCATGATTTAACTCATTTAAACTTAACGAACACAAGTGTTCAACCTCAGATCTGGGCTGATTATTTCCCACGAAATTTATTTACAGTAACTGTGCCTAAAGATGAGATAAACAGGGATATGTTCTTTCTGTAGTCTGGGGCTTCCAAAAATGTGTGACTCCCTATCTTTTATCGTTACTGCTATATAAATATTTATTTATGTGGAATGCGCCACTGATGTCATTGAAAGCATTAGATAAACTTGTACTATCGATACAGCTGTTACAGATCAGAAAGAATTTTTTTACAAAAGATCTTTTAAAAAGTATACGTTGTTTGAAATTAATTAAAATTAATTGTCAAGAGCAATGCAAATATGATTTATACTTTAATGTCTGACAGCCCTCCAGCATTTATGTTTAGAGTTCAACAAGGTCAAATATTTGTCCAGAAAAAATTGGTTTGATTTTACAAAATTTAAATATCACTGTCCTTCAGGAGGTTTACTGTCCTTAAATTGGTCACTTCCTAAAATTGTGATTGAATTTTATGCAATCTAACAACTTAATGTTTGTAAAACTATCGTGTTTGTGGTTTTCTAACACGTAATAACAACTAATTATCACACAATTCTAATAATAAACATTCAAATCATTAACATTTCGTTATTTTCCAAACATTAATAACCTGGCAATCAAGTAAGCCATGTCCAATAATCCAATTTCAAAACCTTAATTAAAAGTGACTTACTTAAAACTTTTTTTAAGTTACATAAAAGTATTTGATTTTATTGTTATTAGAGTCAATGCATATTATTATCTAATGACTGTTATCAAAAAAATTCTCTTAGTTTTCCTTTCCTTAATAATCAATAAATTAAATAATTACACGTTCTTGCACAAATTAAAAATAAGCTAAGAATCACTGAGTTTTCTTATATTAAATTTTATAAAACAGAAAAAGTATTGAAGTAATAGTTGTCTTTTTACGTTCGATGGTCATACAATTTTTTTACTTAACATTAAAAAAATAAAATAAAAAATAATTAATGCAATAGGTGTATGATTATTTGTTTAAAATTTACTGTTGGTGATGGTGAGTTTATGTTATTTAAGAAACTATTGCCATTTTCTATCACTAACGTGAAATTTCCTTTTAATATTCAGTAATGGCCTTTTTAAAATGTCCGCAATAATTTCTCAAACAAAAAGTTTATGATCTTGATAAGATTAACTTTTTACAAACATACTATGACAAATGTTATTTTAATATCAAGCTATATTTATACGTTTATTTTGATAGAACTCCAATATAAGTTGTTAAAAAGTTACAAGTATGAAAATTACTGAAAAGTTATTATATTAAAGCATTCTTTGTTTCAAATTAGGATCGATTCCTCTTGAATCAAGCCATTTATATCAAACAAATACAGAAGAAATCATAAGTTATTTGACTTTTTGAGCCATCCACTCGGAAAGAACTAAAACTTAAACCGTTAAATTCCCTAAATGTTTGTGACTCTACATGCTAACAAATTATGACTTGTGTTTCATTATGTTGGCCAATATTTGATACTGAAAGGGTCGATATTGGTTATGGTGCCTTTTAATCTATAATATATTACTATGTTTAGCCAATGTAAGTCGTTGCAGAAACAGTTTTTGTGTCATTTTACACAGGACAACAACAGTGTAATTTGAGTCCTTATAACTGCTTCACGTTTCAGATTCATTATGGCAAATTCGTTTCAAAATTTCCTGGAATAAATACATTTCCGTACATAATTCTATCACAAAAAAATCAAAAAGGCTTTACACTATTTATCCTATGTTGAGAAAATTATTTTAAATTAATTATACCTTAGAATTAGAGAATAATGTTGTAAATGTAATCTAAAAGTGAAATGTACGAGATGATTGAAATGTTGGAGATATGTTGACCATTGTTTCCAATGGAACACTATTATTGCAACAAATAACTGAAGTATAAGTAAATTAAATATCGATCGCCTTAAATAGTATAGATAGATAGTATGGATACAAAGTTTTTAATTCATAACGATAAAACTAATAGTATTATTTTAATGAACTAAATTATTTCAAATCTCAAACTATCCACTTATTGTGTGTATTATGAAATTAAATAATGCTAATAATAAATGCAATGCAATTTATAACTACAGTTTAACTTAATGAATTCGATATAAACTACCGCCATTAAATTCATTCATACTCGTAGTATTCATACGCTGCTTTCAAACCTAAGAAATGTTGGTCAAAGTGAGGAAAGGTAGTCCGTTAGTGTTGGGAAATGTATTATGCAGAGACGTTTACACGTTGACGGAAGCGCAATCTCATGGTAAAATATTCAGAAGATGCAGATCTCTTTTTCAGCACAACAGTACCAGTTGCCGCCATTACTCAGTTAACACGACCATGGGTCAGTGTTATTGACTTCTACTGTAGCGGGAGACGGTATGGTATATTTACTTATAAACTAGGTAAGAAATAAAAGTAATGTACGAAAGAGAAATAAATAAATAAACGTGTTATATTCATGCAAGCGGCACACAGGTACTAATGATTTTCTTATATTTAAAAAGTACTTTGCAATTTGAATCGTACTTTGAACTTATCTTTACTACTTGATGTATTACCAACCTAAACAAAATTATACATTTTATAAATATGAAAAGAGCACTGTTTAATTATAAATTGTTTAAAACTTTGTTATTAACTGAAAACAAAAAAGTGAGATTGATGTTACTTTAGTATTAAAGGAAATTCATCTATTTTCCAAAGTGGTTTACTTTACGTCATCTCAGAATGTTTCGTAAAATAGTGAATCGAATCAAATTCTTAAAATGCTATGTGTAAGAATCGGATAAATTTCATGTGTTTTGAGTAAATAAGTCATGAACTTGTGAAGGTCGTGAAGGTTCATCACGATTTTTGTCCAATTGATGTACTTGTGTTTGTCCATTTGTCATAATGACGTTGAAAAGGTGAACCTATTGGCTCTATTTTTTGTTTTTAGCGAATTTTCCCCATCGGGAAGAAGCTATTATCGTAGGTCTCATGGTAAGACTTAAGCCAGAGACTATGATAACTTTTTTTGAGGTCCCCAGATGCCAATAACACTATTTGTTCAAATTTATATATATATGTAAATCCCAATGAACATATATGTGTGTTTCCGTTAACTCGATAACATTTAAAAAAACCTTCCGATATCGATGAAATTCGGCATAAACGTGTAAAGCAACATTCATGACTTTAAGTTCGAAAACTAGAAAGATCAGACCATGGGAAGGGGGTTTTATTGTGGTTTTAAATTTTCCAAAAAATTAGTTTCTTGAATGTTATACCGTAAACTTATTTGAACACTCAATTTGAATTGTTACCATTTTATAGAGCTTAAAAAAATATGATATTTTTAATTATTAACCTAGATTAAGTGGTTTTGGAGAAAATCAAAAAACACCTGTTCGTAAAATCTCCCATGTTAATCTTACGGGAAAAAGGTTTTTAGCTTTTCCACAGTTTATTTTACTGTAAACTTTACATTTGCTTTTAAAAATCGGATCAGCTCTACAAACCAATCATTTTGGTGCTCAAATTGTGATTCTACGTCTTTTCGATGCAGAGATAAAAGTGCTAAATACAGTACGTTGTCCAATGTAAGGAGATAAATTAAAATTTGATATCTCGATTATTTATGAGTGTATAGTGATGAAACTTGAAATGTGGCTTCAACTAGAATAAAAGAAATAAAAAATAGTTGTAACTAGTTGTATTGCACAAAAAATTGATATTTGCACAACAAATTTCTGTTGATTTTCCCCATACTAGCAAATCTGCATACTCAGCCCTAATGTTATTCTTATGGAGGATAAATAAATTTCTATATATCACTTATTTATAGATGTACTATTTTTATGAAACTTGGTGAATGGCTTTGTGTGGTAGTGAGAAACAAATACATGGATTGGAAATTCGCTTAATATGCATGTTTGCTGCAACGGGGGTAGTTAATAATATTATATGCGAAAAAAGTTGAAGTTGAAGTTACAAGCTTTTTATGTCAACCAATACTTGAACATGCTGTCGTAAACTTATTTATTTATTTCAAACCAAGATATATTTTACATTTTTCCCCTTGGATGTATATTAAAACATATTATTACATTATAATAGCATTATAAATGTCAGACTTACGGTTTTCTTTAAAGGTCCCGATGCGGTTGTGAAAAAATCTGTTCCTTTATACTAATTGGACTAAACATTTTCTTAACGCGTTCACTGCGTTAATCGTGTATATTCAGGATAATTGCATTTGTTTTCTTTTGAGGTAACCGCGGGAAATCCGGTGCGCCGCACTGAACGTGTTAAAGAATTAACTGTGTAATAAGTGTTGATTCCATTATTAATTAAAGTCCTAAACTCAATATCAAAACCATTTTGCCCAAACGTATGAGCTAAAAACAAGCGATGTTTATGCTAAACAATACTTGATACAATGCTACTTAATACGGATCTTTGTTTAAACCGGAGGAAAAGGTTTAGTTTATAGATGCAACCTGAACATAAACCTAGACCTAACTAAACCTATGGCATAAAATACATGGAGGTGTCTGGTTAAAACACATTTTTAATACAGGGATTTTATTAGCCATGTGATTTTATTTGACTATAAAACTGAAACCAGGTGAATAAGTGAAGCTGTTGGGAAAAGCTAGTTAAATTTAATAGCGTTAGTAGCAGTTGTTTTATACACGTCAATACTAAAATGTTTTACATATTTGTTTCTAGCAAATGCAGCTAGAGCTTAATCGCCTATATTTTAAATATAAGATTAATAAGCTCCGTTGAAGTGTAACTGTTCGATAGCTTGTGGTTTAACAGTATAAATTGCTTCATGAGTTAAGTAAGCTTTTTTGTACTTATGCATTATACCGACCACCAACTTTTATGAGACTTATCTAATGGGTAAAACAAATCAAATTATATTGAACAAAATTAGAGTCGTTTTCTTATTTAGCCTACAACTTACAAGCATTTTGAATGAATCTAAACATTTCTGAGACCCTCAGAAGACAGCAACATCGGCGAGGATGTATTGAAATGGGTATCCGCCATCAGCTCCAATTCTCAATTGCCACATGTATTCTGCGAGGTAAGACTTTTACCCCTGTGTTTCTTGTTTCGATATTTTAAAACCTTGCTAGCCAATGAAATCACACACGATGCTACACGGGAATCGCCATTGGCTACTGTAAAGTTCATTGATATTTTATCCAAACTGACAGGGAGTGCAGAAACACTGTTGACAGTACAACTGCCAACTTCGCAGATTGAAATATGAAGACAGTATTAGACAATTCGTTGGTAAACAAATAAGACGTACTTTCAATTTATGTGGTTTAAAAGACCTGATAAAACGCAGTATGCCACGGAAAAGATTTATATTCCTTAGGCTTAATATTCCTTATTTCCTAATATTTCCTTATTCCTCTACTCACTTACAACAACTATTAAATAATATCCAATTTCAGTGAATATACTAATCTAGTACATGAGTAAGAACTTTTTTAAAATTTACAGATAACCTACACAATAAACCCGAAAAATCCGAAGACTGATTCTGCAATATTTCAGTTTTCCGTTTTAACGATATTGTTATACCTGATGCTCAGCGCTGTCACCATATGAATGAAGACGCCTCGATCGCAAGGTGCCTGTAGCCCAGCGCCAGGTGGTCCTGCTGTAACCAGCCAGGCCTATAGCGAGTCCGCTCTGATTGGGCGAACCGATTTGGCGAACCTACTGCCGACCAAACGCCATACCGGCCGGATGGCACGCCCCCGCCGTAGGCAATTTTGTTTAGGGTACAAAAACGATTTTAAGGATAGTGGTCCAAATCCCTCATCTTTGTGGAGACCCTGGTATTTGAACCCGTGACCCCTTGAACCGAAGTCCAAGACTCTAACCAATAGGCTAGTGAGATGTCTTCTTTTATCAAAAAATCCCAAATATTGTGCTGTTAATACATACAAATATTACATTTCAATTACAGAAGATTTTTTCTAGTGAATAGTCTATGATATATTGATAAAGTATCACTAGTTCATTGATAGAGTATTTAAGATTAAATTACATAATATGTTGGAGGATGTGTTTTATATAGCGTACCCTGCGTTAATAAGTAAGTAAATATGCAGCTGAGTTGTTATGCTTTTACAATACATTCTCTTACTGAGAATACAAAGAGTATAAAAAGTAGACTTTCCCTCTGCATATCGAATAAAAGATTCCTGTTAAAATGTTGGTCATTGAACCAAATAAATACTTTTGAAGCGCCCGCTGCTTAGCAAAGTATCCATATGATGACTTCGTGTTTGCACTTTAAGTAGCCATTTTTTAAAGGAGGATAGTAATTTGGAAACAGTATTGTTACACCGATTCTCTCACTGGGCCTTATGATGACCTGTGTGATAAATCGAAACCAATTGTCCTTCATATGTTATTTATTGTATTTGAAAGAGTGGAGTAATATATTTTTAAATGTTGTAAGACACAGATAACTATATCCCAAAGTTATAACAACAACACCATATTAATGAAAATACTAACTTTAAAATAGTAATGTATACCAAAATAAGCAAATGCAGTAAATGAAGAATATTCTGAAAATATAGTAAACAAGGCTTCATATAACTTATAGAAAAATTTGTTTACAAACAGGTGTTAATGCACAAACTAAGACTGAACTCGTAAAACCTAAAGTCAAAATAAAAATAAAACATAACTGGGTTTAACTTATATATTTGTTTAAATAGCAGGAAACAGATAAATTAAATAATCAGTTGTTTTTTGCTACGATAGGTGATTTAAAAAATGTATAGAAGAGATAAATATTTGCTGTAGAGTTCACGACATTATATATCCTGTGGTATGTACAAAATTACCTTTAGGAATTGCAGACCGGGGTTTTTTTCTCAATAATATCGTACAAAGCTAATAATTTTTGAATTCTAACATCAACGAGCAGCTCTTAGATTTACGAAGTAGGGTACAAAGATGAAACAGTATTGAAATACTAGATAGTAAAAGAGTCATTGCAGAGGAGGCAGTTTCACTGATCGATCAAAGCTACTACATCATGTGTCCCTTATAGTTTTAAAATACTTCAATTTTTTTAGTTTAATTTCACATGTCCAAATAAAATACAAAATAAATCGACTGCTTGAATTTAATGTATGCAGACGCAATATTGAAAATGGTAAAAGTCAAAAGGTGGCAGTAAGTATTTTTGTTATATTTATGTTAAGTAATTCAAGCTGTGCACTAAACAGTAGTATATTTTAACCATCAACAAGTTTATTTTAATGTAGATAAATAATATTTCAACAGACTCTTATACCAGCCTTTTTAGCTTATGGTAAAATGTATAAAGTATTTTTAACTACCGATCGTGTTAGTCAAACCTTTTTTACAATCGTTCTTTGTAATTCATAACCTAGTTATTTTAATTCAGGACCTAAAACGCTCAGTTGGTTTAGAAAATAATTTAAATTAATTTCTATTTTATAGCACCAATGATAAAAACAATATGATAAAACCTCTTGTAACCATTTTAAAATTTACCATTTGGTAAAAAACAGTTAGTACAGGAAATGTGAGATAAACTATATTTGTCTATTTTTTGTTCACAATATATTTAACTATTGGCATTGGTGGAGGAGTAGCGAAAAGTTTACAAAGTAAACTTGATAATTTCCTTGTTGACACATTCCCTTCTTAGACTGTTATTTCAGTTGGTTGAGTTACTTCGTTTGCAAAAGGAATTGTCTTGTTGTGCTTCTGAACTACATTTCTGACGTAGTACTGTCATACAATATAAGTCACTTTTAGCGAATTTCCCCTATAGGGAAGAAGCTATTACCGTAGTCGGCATGGTAAGACCTAGGCCCGGGACCATGATAACTTTTCGTTTTGAGGTCCCCAGACCCCAAAAACACCATTCGTTCGAAACTGTACATATATATATATATATATATATATATATATATATATATATATATGTGTCCGTGGGTGCGATAACTCTCGTAAACAAGGTCCGATTTTGATGAAATTTGGTACAAATGTGTAAAGCAGCATTTATGACTTTAAGTTCGAAAACCAGACGGATCGACTTATCCGAAGGGGTATTTTGGGGGGGTTTTGTACCCCAAAAATGGGTTTTTTGAGTTTTTTACATACAATTTTTGAAAAAGTAAAATTTTATTTTTTTCCATTGGAATCAGCTTAAAAAGACGCACAATTTGATGTTTTAATCATTGCTCTACGTCAATTGTTTACTGAGCTATTGAAAGTGCTAAACACAGTACGTTGTCCAATGTTATTCTTATGGAGGATATGAAAAATTGTATATCTCGCTTATTTATCAACTCATCCTGACGAAACTTGGTATATTGCTTCATTTCATTGTGGTCTATTGATATTTGCACAAAAATCCATTTTTGCCCGATAGTTCCCGTAGCAGCAAACCTGCATACTCAGCCCCATGTTATTCTTATGGAGAATAATTAACGTGTTATCTCCTTTAATTATGAACATAAATTAATAGAACTTGGTATGTGGCTTTACCTAGTTGAGTTATAATGATATTTGTATAAAAGCCCATTTTTAGTGTTCCTTATTTCAGCAAACCTGCATACTCAGCCACCATGTTATTCTTATGGAGAATAATTAAAATGTCATAAATCGTTTATTTATGAATGTATATTGATGAAACTTGGTATGTGGCTTTATGTGGTATTAAGATAAATTAATATGCATTGGAAATTCGCTGAGTATGCAGGTTTGCTGCTACGGGGGTATTTTGTAGAGCCAGTACACGTATTCATTGTTCAACGTATTGGTCGTTATTCATCACAGTTTTGCAACAAATCACGTTTTAACTATACATATGCAGGGATTACGGCACATTCGACACATAATTCACTATATTTATTTAGTTAACCACTCAACCAATTCAATCAGTACTAAACAGTAGCAAGAGTGTGGTTTTCTTTGACTTGCAACTCTTATGGGAAAAACGGCACAATAAATTTCTTTCTAATTTAAGAGTTAATTACCTTCAGGGTTAAAAATGTTTTCTACACGAGTCAACTTATGGTAATACTAACGTAGAAAATTAGCATGTTTTACTAATTTTCAGCTTCTCATTAAAATGTATAAATGTAAAAAACATCAATTTAACATTTAAGTTACGTAACAAAATACTAAATATAAGACACACAAATTGTAGTTTAGAAATATACTATCGGTTGACAAAGAAATATCTGAAGTGAGTTATAATTACAATTGTAGTAGCCCCATCATGCAGTAAAGATGAAACTGAGTGAATAAAATATGCTCACCATGGGTCTGTTAATAAAAATTAATATAGATTTTTTTTAAATCTTACTGTTGCTGCTGAGCAACCCTTGGTCATGTAGATATTTTCCCAACTCTACGGTGCTCTGTGGTGAGCAATTTTTCTTCACTCAATTTCCTCTTCTCCGCATGGTGGGGCAACTCCAGAGATAATTATAACTAGTTGTTTCGTCCGGTATTTCTTTCAATCCAACATACATCACTAAGCCTGAAAATGTGCTTATTATAATAATGTTTGCTATTTACATGAAATATTCATGTTGTACATGTTAATTTAGACCTGTTACACCAAATACAGAAATATAAATTTTATATCACAGAGAAATGAAACTATAAAATCTTTAAGATCTATAATATCTCAAATATTCTTTTTATTGTTTATATAAACGTAATCATATAGTTATGATTTGTCTACAGAAAATGTTTACTTCTAGAGTACAAGAATGGCAATAATTAACACAAAATATTGTATAAACAAAAAAACATAAAAACATAACAACGTTATTATATTTGATATCTTACCTTATTTTGAAAGGTCGAGAATAGTTTCCTAGAACCTATAGAAAACAAAATAATAAATTTATTTTAATTACGATATTAACAGTTGATTATATTTAAGAAATCAGCTGATAATTGTCAAAAATTACTATTTAGATACATATAAATTGTTTACTTGCTTTTTAAACCAACTCTATTAGTACTTTAATATATTCAAAACATTATCCAAGGTTTACATAATTACTAATAGAACAATAATTTCATGTTCTCTATACTAAGGCGCCAATAATAAATTAGTTAAAATTAAAATAATTATTTAACCGATATGTTTTTGCATATTTGTTCATTTATTACTAAGAGGCTTTACCTCCTGCTCGCTTCACTCACCAACCCCTCGTTTATTCGTTCACTTAAAACTCAAAAGAGGATTACCTAACCATTTATATCAAGCAAGTTTTACATAAAAGCTATATCTTATCTTCTAAAGAGGTTTTACGAACATTTATATCTTAGCGACTAAGCATTTCTCATTTGTCACGACCACAAAGAATTGTTCAAGCTAGAAGGCTTATGCAAGGTGACAAAAACAGAAACAACAAACTTTCCCCTTTATACCACTTCTTGAATTCCCGTGTCTCACTGTAAACACTCACCCAGACGACTCCTCAAATTATTAATTACTGACCGTCTGTCCTGGGGTATGTAAATTTATTTTCTATTTTATTTTTGTTTACAAACTGGCTAAGTATTTTTTTTATATTATCAACGTTTTAAGAAACAATATATCGTGGAAGAAAGAAATTATCCAGCACTTGTTAAATGGATCCTCAAATGCTAAATAACGTATATTGAACGATCTCATAACAAGAATGTAGCCTCTTTCGAATAGAAAGTATAACTAAAGCTCAAGCCCCAAGTATAAAGGTACAAAAAAAGTAAATGAGTGTCAAGTTAGTCTCGTGATAGTTATGCAAAGCTTTTTTAATTATGAAGGTACAAACAATATTCATAGAAACGCAATATTTACAAAAACTACAGTCATTGTTTAACAACGGATTTTCATACATTAAAAAAACTACATGACGACAAAACTGTATGAGAGCGAGGAACAAATGCCGCTGTTTTCCCATCAACATATCTCCAACGCTGTTATTTCAGTCGGCTACAAATCTTAGTGTCTGTTTCTCAACACATTACCTTCTTATGAGATTGCTCACTTTGATAATTTATAATGCAATTGAACTGGAACACCTAGCATTTGCATTGTAACAAAAAATCATCACAAGACATTTCAAATTTCGTAAAGGTTAGTTAAAACATTTATTAGGAATTGGTTTTGACAGAGTAGGGATTTATTAAATCTTTAATTTATATTAAAACAGGACATGAGACGGACCATTTGAGGATCCATTTGAGTAACGGATCGAAGGGTATTACATTACGAATTTTTTCGTAGAGGTGAGAATCCGTTTACGGACGAAGTGTGGGACTCACCGAAGCTACCTACTAAACCCACCCACATGCTAGGATGTCACCGCAGAATTGTTTTTTACATTACTTCGGTGAGAGAGACCCGCAGAGGAAGCAGTGAGACCCTTCGCTGCAGTCATTGTATTTATGGCCCGACTCATCACACTTTTAGCAGAGAGTAGACTGATCCGCTCCAGTGCTGGGAGCCACCCTGCGTCGGGGCCCCTAGCCCAAGCACTTGAAGCACCGGTCCTCAAACTTACCGCGCAGTTGACGTAACCCACCCGAAGGTGCCCGAGCTTGAGAAGCTTGGAGACGTCATAAAAAAGGCAGACAATTTGGGGACCACCATCTTCAATGTCCACTTTTTTGGTGGGCTTACAGAACCCTTTCGGGTGTCACTGGGGCCACCGAAAACCTTGTCTAAGGCCTCCACGACTTCGGAAGTCTCAGTGAGGTAATCAAGATCCCTCTCCTCAACAGAAACCCGCTTCCTGTCGGCCCTACAGCGGCTTCCAAAACTGCAGCACAGGCTTTCCTGTCCGAGCCCGTAGAAGAGTTTTTATATTCTAAACACAAAACACCAGATGCAAATGTTTCATTAAAAAAGGTTAAACCATTTTTAAAACGCCACATGACACCCACTTATTCGTTGTATTTTTAGAAGTATGGGGCTTAGCCAATGATGAGGAATCCTTTATTCCGGTATATGTAACTGTTACTAATTATTAAATATTAATATTTTAATCGTACAATACATATACAATATAATAAATGCCTGTCAATTAAACATAGTTTTAAAACATAATACCTTACTTTTAATTTTAAGCTGTGCATTGTTTTACAATAAAAGCTTTATAATAAAAAACATAATTTTGTTTATTAATTACTCGAGTTTTATGCTTATAAAACCCTTGTTTCTTAACTTTGTTTTAAATGTATAAACTCTTGATAAATATATCACTTTGTAAAGTGTTTAAATCATAGATATTAGCATTTAAATTGATATCTTCATGAAAAAATTAACATTGGAAAAATATCAGGATAACGTACAAATTAAAAATAAGTATACATTTATTTCATCCTCCGACTGGTCAGAAGGTTCCTGTAACCGATGGCAATGTAATACGTTCTCCTTGTCTCCTTGTGTTTTGCTGGGGACAGCCCGGCCCCTTGGCGCGGCACACTGATGTACCGATAACTGTACATCTCACCGCTGGCATTGCGCTCACAAACAAAACTTCTTCTGGAACTCTTGTTATTGTGGGGCTCTTGTTATTGATTTCTTAGAAATTTATGTATGAGTATGATTTTATTAATAGGAGTATAAAGTAAATTAGCAAAGTAGATGCAAATAACAATATTGGTTATTATCACTGGCCTACCGTTCTATAGGCAACGTTTCAGTAACGGTCTTTTATCGAGGATATATTTATTTAGGATATTATGTTCAAATAAAAAACACAATTTCTGGGAATACAGTTGTGAAATCATTTTCTGTTTGGAAAAATTGTAAATAGATCCACATGGATGCTTTGTCATTTTAGTAAAATCACTATTTGTTTGTCTTTTTTGTAACATTATTTACCTATAAATTAATAATAACTTCCATTATTATAAATTATGACACAAGCACTTTCTTATATAAATAGCATAATACTCTTATTTTAATCCCGTAATTGTTCATTAATCCTTTGAACAAAAATACCAAATTAAATAACCCTTCCTTTCTAAAGACATCACAGTTGTAAGGGGAGGGAAAAATTATGTGTAGCATTTAATTCAAGCGTTGTATGTAAGAATAATAAGCGTAACATAGGACTAGTTGTAAAGTAAAACATCCTTGCAATATGATTCCGAGAACAGAAGGGTAGGCTCCAACCCTCTTCGAAAAGATTAATAAAGTGTAGAGTTTGCGGTCCCTTTCTTGAGTCTGGATATTAAAATGGTTCTCTTACTGAAATAGTTTCTAAAAAATTTACCTTTTAAAATCATTTTAAAAGCCACATTTCTCAGCGTTCTCTTATAACTTACTCAAGTGATAATGTTTTAGATGGCAGTATACTTAAATCATCAGCCGAACGATAAAAGTTAATTGAAATATTTTAAGATATACCTGACATTTGAAATAAATAAAAACCTCCTAAGTTTTACACAAAAGATAAAAAACCATTACATATGGGATGATTCCATTTAGAAAATTATAGGTTTTACTAAATTGAGCTACTAGATTTGTATTCGAATGTTATTACATTTTTATTAAATAATCTATATGAGAGAGGTATAAGAATGTATTGAGTTTCAATGGTGAATTTTTTATTTAAATCTAAAAAAGGTTCGTTTAAAAGTGACACGCCTATCGGAAATTTATACAGGTAGGCCAGACCAGCATTGTATGTCAGACCAACATTAATATTTGTGAGGGGTAAAAGAGGAAGCTCTTTCCTAAAATCATTAGTATTTATTTTTAAAGATGTTAAAGGTGGAAGTTATAAACTGAAAATTAGGAAATAAAATTGATAAATGTTTAGAAAAGTAAATTATGTTTTTTAACTTTCTAAGATAAATTAATTAATTGCCAATAAAAATTTACTCTCATTAGGATAATGTTTATTGTAATTGTTTTAATTACACCTTTCTGATTAACATATCTACAATTTTAATTTGAACCAGTGATTTATTAATTTAAATTATCTCACTGTTTTCTGTTGAGTAGCATCCAATGTAAAACTCTGAATCACAACTGCTATATACAACTACTTGCACGTGATGAATCACTTGATGCTGGGTACCCTAGTCCTCTTTCTAGATAAAACTGGCCAAAGTTAAATGACAGTCATATAGTTCATTTATTAAAAACACTTACCTAAAGTATGCCTTGAGAACTTTTTTACAATCGTAGAAAAGGTATTTCAGTATACTAGGCAAATAGAAGCCAACTTCATTTTCTTACACTCTGGCAAATAACAAATTTTAATTGAATTATTTGTTATCATAAGAAGTTTGAAAATATTAATTCCGCACATCGCATATGATAATGGTTAAGGAAGCATTTTTAGTATTCTTAAAATAAACCATATATCTTTGAAAACTTCCATTCAGTCAAACCAAGTCATTTCATAAGCGAGGGATGTGACAGCAAAAACACAATCAATATGGAGCGATGGATTTTGTTACGTTAGGTTTACGTTTACTTGTAGTAATTTATTAAAATGGACCTTTGAATGAGAAATATTAATGATTTACTATCATAATTATAAGAGCAACTTTAAAAAATTAGGGCAGTAAAGAAAGAAGACTGTTAGAGTGAGGAGAGCCAGAGCATAGGACCTTGGGGAGAGTATGATAAATGTACCACACTGCTACCTCAGCAGAATATCAATCTGTTGAGTGGGGCAAGCTGATAAACTAGACCACGGTTAAAATCTTTAGCTTATTTTTTAATATTTAATATACATATGTTTGTTATGCACATTAGTCTCTCATTTGAAAAATAAGCGATACAAAATGTACAAACGTATTTTCATACATTTCATTTATTGTGTTGCATTAGTAAAATATTTTTAATGAAAATGAAAATATGAATTATAAAAATATTTATAATGCAATAAAATCAAGACAATTTGCTTATTTATATATTCAACATATCGATTAACAGAATAACATAAGTTTAAAACATCTTGTGTTATTATTATTTAAAAAATAAATTATCTGTATGAAAGTAGACGTTGTAAAAGTTAAGAAAACAAATTTTAAACAGTAGTTTTTATACTATCATTTACTTTTATACTAAAATATTTTATGTATTTTTTAATTGGGTTGATTAGATTTAGTTAAAACGCAACTACGGCACTTAACTTGCACACACTCTTTTACAAAATAAATTTAAGCAACTATTTACATTTTTTAAATACTACTATTTTATTGAAACTATCATGGTTCTGTTTCTCCAGATCCAGCAATGGCTGAAGAATTCAACTCTAAGAGGATGGCTCTCAGTACAAGAGACCCAGGAGCTCCAGATGCAGTTTTAAATATAATTTTTGCCGATGTACCACAGGATGTGGCAATCGTGGATGCAGGAAAGCTGGGATCCTGTGTTCAAAGGAGTGCGGTCTGTGCCACGGAACTTGAATCAATTGTATCCCAGAGGAGGATTTATTTAAGTACGACGAAGTTTACGATGTTAATCATTGCCACATATAAACCTCCACTTTACTATAGTAAAACTAGTTTTAATTAATGTTTTATTTCTTACACCCCCTGTATCTCGTAAAGTATTGATCGTAGGAAAGAGATGACTAGGTCCTTTTTTGTTGGTAATTTAATTTATTTTAAATTTGCATTTTTCTACTAAAAGACACTGTTTTTTCACTAGATATTTACTCATACTTTAAAAGTGACTACTGTATTTGCAACCCCCTCCCCTTCCATCAACAAATCCTCACACCCCACCGATCAGGGCTTTTGGTATGTTGTTCAGAAGGGTATCCTCTACAACTGCGCTTCGTTGACTGCTTTTAATACGGATAAAATACAGACGAATAATAAATTAATTAATAAATGCTACTAGATATATATAAATATATTTCTAAAATAAGAACCATAAATATATGGCAAACAAGAACCCTCTATAATCTGTGATTATCGGTGGAACAGTTTTACAACGAATTTGTAATAAATATGCATGTGGTTTGTTAGGAAGTTTTTTACCTATTAAATTATACATATTAATTAAGTTTAAGGATTAACTTATTTAATTTTAAGAAACTAAATGAAAAGGTCTGGTGGTCCCGAACCAACTTATGGAAAATTTCTCGAAATGTAAATATTTATGGTTGTACTTTTCCAGTACATCGTTACTCAATTTACTATTTTAATTATTAGTGCACTGTGTTTTATTTGTGTGCCACCTATATTAATTATAAAAAAATTTAAAATGTACTGTTTTAACATTGTCAAATAAAAAATATAAAAAAAACATTTTAAGGAAATATATTTTTCCAAACAAACACATAGTCCTTATATTTCTATTGACTAGACAATGAATAACTGTTGATAGGAAACAGTTGTAAATGGACTAATGTCAAACGTTGTTTTTTGGAGTACTGTTAATAGGGGTTTAGTGCTGTTGCTTTTAAAATATTATAACTAAAATAGTATTGATTGCTGGGCATTTGGATAAAAAGTTTTCAACTCTTAAATGTTTAGATAAAAAGGTTCATTAGTTTAAACTTATCATTAATTAATATGTTTTAAATATATCTAAAAGTATAATTGATAAAACAATATTCCACCATTTAGGACAAACAGAACCGTCCACTGCTCCAATAAAGACTCAGAGGCAGTTAGGGTCGACCGCTCGAATAATACGGTTCCGAGATCCTCTCCACAAGGCAGTCATTGTTTGCCCTTTCTTGTTTCATTTGAACCTGGGGAGGAGAGAACAATAGTAATAATTTTGATTGTATAAGCTGACATGTTTTTGAGTCATAATCTTATAGTAAGAATTATTGTATTTATGGGAAATTACATTTTTTAGGAACGTTTTTTCATAGTAAAATAAAGCTGTACAAAACATCCAAAATATTTTGTACAACATTACATTTTTGAATATAACCAAGTAAATTTATTAGGTATATATAGGAATATATATTTTATACATATATAAAATAAATTATATTGTGCTCATATAATTCCTATTTTAATTCCTTTATATTTTCATCTAAAATATTGAGCGAAGGCAGTCCAGCTTTGGTGTTGGGAAAGAGAATGTATTATGCAGAGACGTTTACACGTTGATTGAGGCGCAATCTCATGGTAAAATATTCAGAAGATGCAGATCTCTTTTTCAGCACAACAGTACTACTTGCCGCCATTACTCAGTTATCATCAATTATCTGTGTTTCAGGCCAGTATTTTCCTCAACAAGAGGTAACGTAAATGTCTGGTGGAGGACATTTAATGACACAAATTGCTTCAGTAAGAAATTTGAGTACTGTATTAGGCCTAAATGTAAAAAATACATGTAAAGTTATATTTACGTTTTTTGGTATACAGATTGTATTTCCCTTCTATAAAGTACCATTAATATCGTACTTTTAACTAATTGTACTTGTAAACACAATAATTATTTGCAAATTAAAAATTAAAAATTTGTCATGACATATTTTGTGGTATGTCCGTTTGTTTAAATTAAACATATCAACTTCGAATGTTTTTAATTTGTACTTTCTGAAAACTTACAAAGTTATAGCAAACTCAACACACTACGTTTTTTTTTTTATCAAAATACTTTTCAACTTGTTTATACGTCATTTACAGGGAAAAACCACAAAATAATCAAGCCTATAATATTACGATAGCAATACAATAATATAATATGTTCGTTGATGAATATTTGAAGTTAAGATAGACACTTAATGTTAAATATAAGATTCTAGTTAATATTCTACTTGAAAATTTAGGCAGAAACTTATTTTCATTCAGAGTCTAAAAATGTTGACAAAGTACACTTCAAAAATGAATACAGATTTAAATCACTTTTTTGGGTGGATGTTTTTTAAAACAACTTGTTTACAAGATTTTCTGTACCTTCTACCGTGCTTTATATTCTATATGTATTAAATAAAAATTAATTTATTCTTTAAATTTGGGCTAAAAGGGATAAAGTATGTGTCAGTTTCCTGATACCGTTTATTTAAATAAAGTTAATGAATTAAAAATTTGTAATTAGTAATTAAATAATTAAATAGTTACGTAACGGTTAATTATTAAATAATTTATGATTAGTTGTGTTTGTTTTGTTGTCTTTTTGTAAATTCTTATATAAAACGTGTAAAATTTAATAAAAACACAGTAATTGAAAAACATTATCGAGGTACTCATTTTGATAGTAGACAACTAAAAATACAGAGAGAGCATTACTTCAAAGAGATTAAATTGTTTAGCTATTAAATTATTTGTTGTTCTAAGCTGTTAAATTATTTAAGATCGTTCTTATCATTCCAATTTATAGTAAACATTCCGTTTGTTGTACTATTAGTAAATAGTAAGGAAACGCAATGACATTTTTTGACTAATGCCATTTTAAGTTAAACTTTAGTAAAATGTTCACCAAATACAGGTATACAGATATATTCGAAGAATTTAGTTTTGATTATATTCATAATATCATAAAGTAATTCATACTATATTTAAAACTATAATATAGGATAATATATTTGAACCATGTATATCTATTATCTACAACATCCAATATTGTCTCTAATTCAACCTTTATTTAACATTACATGTATTATTACATTAATTAATAATAATTCAATTAATGGAAATGGAAAATGGTCTATTATTGCTATATTAAATGTAAGGTAAAATCTTGATAAATTATCGCAAGAAGATTTAAACTTTGACAAGATACAATTTTAGACACTATCAAATTGTATTAGATTATATTTTGGGTGTAAATGTTGAGCCAAATTAATATTTAAATTTTCCACAATTTTAAAATAACTTTAGGCCCTCAATTATTGTTTTGATCTCTATGAGGTATTTCAGCGAAACGTTAAGAACACAATAGTTTAAAATTAAATCAAACACTGTCTGTTTACATATTACAGTAATAAATAATATAAGTGTCTTTAACCATTATGTGCATTATTACCAGAAATCTTTTTAGGTTAGTAAATCGGCTCACTATGTTGGAAATTCAGCTCTCCAATTTTTTAGTTCAGCGAAATTGAAAGTATTCACACACACATTCAAAGCTTTAAGTTTCCGATAAATGGTCTTAGGCTAAAAGCACAAAACAGTAACTCCTTTGATGTTGGCTTCATGTGAGCTCTCGTGGCTGTTTGGGAAATGAAGGTTTCACAAGGCAAACTTTCGCGCATCTGAAACGGATGGTTAAAATGCGATGACACTGACCTTGCCTTTGGCATATCAATGACCTTATATTACATATTTTTACAATAAGTGAAATTTAAGAATGTAATACAATAAAATGTAGCTGATAGTCACTTCTACTTTTTTGAAGAAGAGGTGATTTTTTCATCCGAAAACTGAAAAATCCTATTTACATTTTTGAGAGTTAGGATTTAGATTTAGAGTTGGGATATTTCTAAAGAGATATAATATTATAGATGTTTAATTTGTTTTGTTTCGTATTGTTGAAAAACAAAAGTAATATAACTACTTTAAAAGTTGTTTAACGTTATTTTTACTTCTATTGCGTTTTAGTTTACTTACGGTCAGCATTACTCCAATTCCGAAACGGAGGTTGGTATACCTAAGCATGCAAACCGATCGAAACACGAACCAACGTCAACCAAGTGGATCTAAGCCTAACAGGTATACCATTCCTTTCAATGGGTAGTCCAACGTTTACAGTCTTCCAGTGCAAGTCATACTCACAACATTTGTTAGGAAGAAATTTTAGGACAGACAGAAATACTCATAAGGGGTTCTGTAATTTAAACAATTTCATCATCTATTCAACGTTATCAATAATCAAGCACACGATTGTTGCAAACCACTGCAGGACTTGATTTGTAAACGATGAGCTATTATGAATCATTTTCACATGAATGTATTAGCACTCACTGAATATACATTTCATACTTGTGAGGGTTTTACAATTGAAAATTGATATCCCCATCCATTACATAAACAACTCGGCATCAAATTTGTCGGGCTGTTAAAAATGGGTCGATTGTATCCTATTGACTAAATTGCAGCTTTTGACCAATTAAAAAATCTTAAATTTTAATGAGCTCTTTAATGTGCCCTCCGATGAGTTATAAGAATTCTCATCAAACCTCACCTCTTTATCAGGAAGATAGCAGTCTTTCGACAGTCAGCATAAACTACAATGCTCGATAATTAACTAAGTCATGTAAGAAGTGCTTCTGTACTAAAATCACACAAAAATAAGACGTAAGAAGAGTTTGTCGGAAATGCCCGTCCCATTATGAATAATTAAACAAAATAAGAAAGCTAATAGCGTCCCTACAGCTTCAGAACTTTTCATGCCCCAAGAGGATGCAATTCGAACCGTCCAGGAAGAGACATTGGACCTTCTAATCCTTACTGCGGTGGGTTTAGCTTTACCTCACTTTTTTACCACATCAATTCATCTCTATACAGTAAGAGTTATTCATGTGCGTGTTGACATTCCTTGATTTAATGATCAATACAACTGGTTTATGATCCATTAATTTCAAAATAACACTTTTTGTTAAGCTCTTCTGGGGGTTAAAATAATCATAAAATCAAACCAATTGTACTTAATTCAATTTATATATGTACAAGAATAGAGAATAGAGAACAGAGAATAGAATAGAATAGGGCATGGAATGAAATGTTCCCACATTTCATGGAACTTGATCATATTAGTCATTAAAAACGTTCTCGTAATATTATTTAAATTTTTTACACGATGTGGTATCGATGTGGTATATCTGTAGGTAAGAACTAATCAACTTAATATCAATATAAAGAGTGTTTATAAAGAGTGTGTAGTTTTAGCGAATTTCCCCTATAGGGAAGAAGCTATTACCGTAGTCGGCATGGTAAGACCTAGGCCCGGGACCATGATAACTTTTCGTTTTGAGGTCCCCAGACCCCAAAAACACCATTCGTTCGAAACTGTATATATATATATATATATATATATATATATATATATATATATATATATATATATGTGTCCGTGAGCACGATAACTCTCGTAAAAGTTATCCGATTTTGATGAAATTTGGTATAAAAGTGTAAAGTAACATTTATGACTTTAAGTTCGAAAACCAGCCAGATCGCTTTATCCGAAGGGGTATTTTTGGGGGGTTTTGTACCCCAAAAATGGGTTTTTTGACTTTTTTACATATAATTTTGGAAATAGTCAAATGTTTGTTTTTACCATTGAATTCAGCGTAAAAGAACACACAATTTGGTATTTTGATCATTTCTCTACGTCAATTGGTTACCGAGATATTGAAAGTGCTAAACACAGTACGTTGTCTAATGTTATTCTTATGGAGGAAAAGAAAAATTGTATATCTCGCTTATTTATGAACGTATACTGACAAAACTTGGTATACGGCTTCATCTGGTTGTGGACCATTGATATTTGCTCAAAAAAACAATTTTTTGCCAAAGGCTCCCATAGCAGCAAACCTGCGTACTCAGCCCCATGTTATTCTTATGGAGAATAAGTAACGTGGTATCTCCCTTAATTATGAAAATAAATTAATGAAATTTGGTACATGGCTTTACCTAAATGAGTTATATTGATATCTGTATAAAACCCCATTTTTTGTTTTCCTTCCTTCAGCAAACCTGCATACTCAGCCGCCATGTTATTCTTATGGAGAATAATTAAAATGTCATAAATCGTTTATTTATGAATGTATATTGATGAAACTTGGTATGTGGCTTTATGTGGTATTAAGATACATATATATGCATTGGAAATTCGCTGAGTACGCAGGTTTGCTGCTACGGGGGTATTTAATACATGTATTCAATCTAAATTAGATTTTTTTATGGTTTTTTAACAATTTCAGTATTCACGAAGAATTTGGGACCTCAGAACACCTGAAGAGAATTTTTTGGCCAAGGAATACATTGTTTTCCAAGTATTTATTTATTAGTAAATTTGGCAGCATGATTTTTTATTTTTTTTTTTAAATAATATTATAAGATTGTCTACAACATAAAAAATCATTGAAGTTATTTTATACTTCTGATGGTTATTATTTAATTTCCCAGGTTGAACTTTTAACTATTTTAGTTCAGAGTTCCCTTATTACTACCACTGCCAACGTCACTGTGAATTAAACTCTGTAAATTAACAATATACGGTGGATGTTTAACTGTATCACTAAAGAAATCTATTTTAGTTAACTTTATTAATCTTTTAGATCAGATTTATTTGCGGTAACCATTACTTTTAAGCCACTACTTATTATTAATCAAGCTTTTTTCCTTGAATTTAAATTTAAACCACTTTTTAATTGTTATAACCTTAGAGATCGGGCCGGAGCCACTCTTCTTACAGGGTACCACAGTTTTTAAAGATTGTATATTAAAGTAAAACCAAGAAATTGAATATAAAATATTTAATTTAAGACCTGGAGGAGAATTATAAACAAGGAGGCAATTTTCTTGAACCAAGTCCCACTTCAAAGCCTCAATATTACGAGTCTGAACATTTCCTCGTTTCTCTTCTAATATTAATCATTGTGTTTTTTAGCTTGAAATCTAAAACCGTGATTAACTGACCATCATCATCAGACATCGCTGTGATTATTCCCCATATAGTTATTTTATTTATAGAAACATTAGTTATAAAATTATCAATAGCCCTTTTACTTGCTGAGTGACACTTTTTGGTGGTTAATGAGGAATTTTACACCATAATACTCGAACTTAAATAATACTGTTAAATATAACCTTGTAAAAAGAGCTTAACCTTATTTAAATAAAATTCCAAAATAGTACTACAACCTATTGCTCTAGCGTTGAGATAAAGTACATTAAAGGTTTGTATAATTATTATGTTTGTATACATTTATTAAAAAATGACTCATTATAACTTAAAAGGGTGTTCTGTACAAAACTACTGATTTATCTAAATATTAATTAATCTTTACCTCTGATGTAACATTATTTTTTTTGTCTCGAGCCAATATTAGCAGTCGTTTTTCAAGCATAGAAATTAGTTAGGTAAAACTCTCTTAAATTCAAACTAACTAACTAACTCTCTTAAAATCTTTCTTTCATTATTACTCTTTTTGAATTAATAATGTTTACATATTATGACTACTAAGTGCAGTTATATGAGGTTGTATTTATTTGATTGTTATTTGGAGGACATTTAACAGACTATGAAGATCGTGCACATTTTGATGAACAATTTTCAATTATTTTTAAATTATTATTTATTTATTATAATTGATTTTGTTTTGTTTTTATTAACACACGTTTTTGGGCTACTATCACAGTTATTATTTAAAATATTTTAATATTTATATTATTTCCGTTAGGCCTACTTAATAGGCAAAATACATTTATTACTTGATTAGGATACGGAGATTTACTAGTAAACTTTTTTGCAGTAAATTTTAACAAGGCATTATTTGTTATTAAATTATATATTTATTATTTTAAGCAGGAATACATTTTGTATTTACAATAATTTTCTTGCTTACAAAACCTGACAAGAGATTGAGACACGAGATTTACTTTTTCACTATAACTAGATTGACTAGTTGTACTAGTCTGACTTTTTGCATCACACATGACACCGAGGGTTTGAGTAGCTTGCGCCTGTGAAGATGTTCGGAGCTCCACTTTAGAAGATCAACATATATCTTCCTGGACGGGCTGGAGAGTTGCATCATCTTGGGACATGAAAGGCCATTGAACCAAAGTGATTATTTTTTTTGTTTTTTTTTAAGATGTTATTACAGCTGATCGATAAACACCATTTAATTTCATTTCCAGCTTGGCTTTGTACATAAACAGTGCAAAAAAGGGGGTAAATTTCCCATCATCCCTTTGATTACAAAATTAGCTTGTCATCAAGTAATTTTATTACTGTACATTATTCCTATTACCACTTTAAAAATTGAGATTTATCTATCTTATGAACTTTATTTTCATTTAGTAAAAGACTTTACGGGGTATCCAGCTTCGACTGTCCAAAACTTTACAGAGTTTATTTTTAGATTTTGGTTGTAATAGTTACTAATGACATAGTGTTTTGAGACACAATTTAGTAAGTCTTGTTTGGTTATTTTTGCCATTATCTACAATTTTGGCATGTTTGAACTGGTGGAAGGGAATCGGGGTCAGGGGTATTTCCCATCTCTCTCGCACTGCATGACTTCCACTGTGAAAGGATATGTATCTCAGAAATGGTTATTGATAATTAATTATAAGTGGTGATGTGAATAGTGAATACTTAAAAAAATTAAACTTCTGTAGAACATTCCAGTTTAAAGTGGCAGCGGGTTATATTTTTCAAAGCTAAAGCCTGAATAAGGTACAACATTGTTTCGGAAACTTTAAGACGAATCCTTATTGTTATACATTTAAGAATTTAATAATAGAAAGCTGATAATGGAGAAAACTCAAAACTATCAATCAAGAGTACGGACTGTCGTCAGCAAGTTCTCTATATATAAAAATAAATGTCAGTAGTCTTCATTATATAGTATTTAATCTCTAAATATGATACATTTTTGGATTTTTATTAAAAGTTGTATAACAATTTTATTTTCTCTTAGTTTTTTTAGTTTTTGGATTTGGCATTGAAAATGTTAAACAATAACCATTTTGAAACAAAATACCGCACATGAATCCCTGCACAACAGTGAATATTTGGACCAAGTTCCATTGTTGTATAACTAACCATTTTTTATTTATTAATGATTTTGTACAAAATAAATACAGAAAATGGATCGAGCTGGGACAAACATTGTATTGTATTATTTGCTTGCTTTGATCTAGCAAATAACACCGTAAAGCTTCGGACGGTCAAATGTGGTTAACCTGTATTTACACAGTCCTTTACAACACACACATTCACTGACAAATTTTAGTACCCTGTATTTATGATATCCTGAAATCCCTTTGATGTCAAGCATTTAATAATTCAAACATCCAATATAGCAAATAGATGCATCCAACTAATAACTAAGCATACGTCATTTGTTCACAGCTGCAAAGAGCTGCTCAAGCAGCGGAGGCTTAAGTAAAGTGACAAAACAGGAAGACCGAACCCCTCCCTTTGAAACTTGCTTCTTACAATTGCCCGTGGCTTAATGTAAACACTCGCCCAGACGACTCCGTTAAGCTTCACGTTCAAACCGTCTGTCTCGCAAAATTGTTTATTTTATTTAGTTTTACAATCAGCTTTCGTATTGTGTTTTCCAAAATTTATTTTTTATAACTATATCGGTTGTTTAAAATGTTCTAAAACTCCTGAATATTGTATTAATGAGATATCGACAACCAACAAACCTATTTCACGACGGAGGACGTCTCGTGAGGAAGTCTCGAAAAACGTGAAAGCAAGTTTAGGACGAGTTAATATCATGTATACCAAATGCCATTCTTACAGGATCCATACCACAAACCCGCGCTCGCGTTGGGCATCTCGCTAGCCCCACGGTTAGCGTCTCCAGGTCCAGGTTCAAATCCCAGAATGTCCACAGAAGTCGAGGGAAATGCCGTGATGTGGAAATACAAACAACAAATTCGACTACAGGCAGCCGAGTCGGAAATGGCAGGCAGGCCACTTTCTATTGAAACGGTATAGGTAAAACTTTTGAATGAGGCTTTCGATATAATTGTCCTTTGAAAGTCCGGTTTGAGGCATTATTAAACTATAACTATATAATACCTTTCTAATGATACTAACTATGACCCGTGTCTACGTAAGTTGTTCATAGCTTCCTCTAATGCATGACCCTTGAGAGGAGTCTTAAACGTATTAACGCCTAATATAATTTAACACTGTTCACATTTCCTATGTATGCATAAATATCAGTTTTATTACCTACTTTGATTTCTGTAGTAGTCGAATAATATTGCCTAAACATAAACCTATTCGGTAAATTGTTGTTTAGTTCGATCCATTAACTTCGAAGTATTTAAATTTTAAAACTAAACGAATAAGGGAATGACATTTTTATTATATCTATGTACTCTAGAACAGTTCACTATAACATAGTTTATAGCAAGTTAACATTTATACCAATTTAACTGAAATTGAAGGGTCCATTTGGCTTTACACTGACATTAAAATTTATATATTTGGTTTCTAGCCAATATAAATATTTAAAATATGAGTACGAACCGATCTTAAATGTTGAAGGTTGGACTCCAGAAGGCATAAGGTTTTCATTATAATGATTGGGTCTTAAGTAGTTGAAAAACAATATATATCTACCAAATCATGTTTTCTTTTTTTCTTTATAAATATAGTAAATTTTTTGTGCTTGCACAAAAGATGTTCGAAGGGTAAAGTAAATTGATCAACAATTCACTTAATCTATAAAATTATAAAATATGTTTGATATTAAGTCGTATTCTTCATAAACAACCAATATCTCATGACCAAACTGTGCACCATATAATAAACCGTTCGATGAGCAAACATTTACATTATATAATCATCCTGCGCACCAGAGGAAATTAAAATCCGTATCTCACTTTTATTTTACAACCTTTCTTTCCAATTATGATTACAAAATGCCGAGGAAAGTTCTATTGCGGGACGTCGCTTAATTCTCCTGCTGACACAATTCCTAGGAGAACAGTTATCTCCAAGTCCAACTTCATCAGCGGCCTTAATAAATGTTTGATTTCAACACTGATAATACATGCGATATTTGTTAGGATCCAGTGAGCTGTTCATATGTTTGGCCTTTAATATTGAAGCATATTATATGTATTTAATATTGCTTATTTATATTCCGCTGGAATCAATTGTACAATATTAAACACGTTTAAACAAATACTGAACCGATAATAAGCAAAACTATATGGCAACAATTATAGATTTTAGTAAATATAAGGTGATTTGTTACTCATCATTTTTACAATAATTTTGATAAAAAATACAAACTGCGTAGAAACCTAAAATTCTCCCATATGACATATTTAAGAAATGAGCACTAACATTTTCAGTTGAAAGTAATAATGTTACATACACTTAACGGCCTTTTTATAGTAAATAAGCTGATTAATTTATAATCTATGAGACAAATGATATTCTATTACGTCCATGCTAACGCAATCTTACTTTTTAATTGCCTAATATATTTGTTATGTGGTCAGACTAAGTATTTTTGTATGACTGATCTGGATGGTTGTGGTGTAAAATTTCAGAGATTTTGTAATGATTCGAAAGTAATCTTGTTTTCCTTTTTACTTCAACGCTCGGCCTCACTCTCACAGTTCCCACAATAAGGAATATTTTTTTACTTTACGTTAAATGTGTTTTATCCTAATTAATTTAATTTAAATAACCAGCTGCTAATGGAAAACTTACAAACTGTTTTTAGTTTGAACCTTAATATTCATATTATGCCTGCAAGACCCGCGTAGGGAGAATGGAACACTGACTATTTTGCTTTTATATTTATCATTTATCTACAACTTTTTTAGGAATTTTCCTCCAAGCAGTCAAAGAACTTTGCACAATTATATGTAAGAAAGAGTTGTTGGTTGTTTTAATGAATTAGCTGTGCCAAATACATCGCTTGGAATAACATGCCACGTGGGACCTTTCTCCAATGAGAGTTTTATAACACCCTCTTCGGTAGAAAGTACCTTATTTACTGCAGAAAATCAAATATTTACATTATATTCAAATTTGGATTTGCACCACAATCGTAAGATACATTATGCATCGTAGTTTTTAGATACAAGATACATTTATGTTTTAAGATACATTTATGTAATATCTCTTTGATTTTGTTATAATAAAAATCAAGCATGTTTGTTACGCTCTACGACAAAATACATTTTTGTGTTTTCACCCAAAAATACCTAAACAATTTATACATTTCTTTCGTCCTACAGAGATAATGATTTAAACTCCAGAATAACCGTTAGTTTAAATTAGTCGTAATATAGGTTTTTGTACTTAGATCACACATGGTTGTTTTTAATGGTCAATGAAAAAACAAACCCTACATTAATATGTTACTATAAAATTGTTTGAATTCTTTAACCGCTCCTAAATAGCTTTGTAGAACGAAGACTAATATCAAACCGCCTCGCCAAGTAGTCTCCCCAGTGACCAAGTTGATGAGTTATTCCAAGCGACTGGCTCTAACAAGCTCAGAGACTTTATTGAAACACTGGATGATTCTCTTTGCAATGAATGGCGGTGAGGATTTTACAAGTAGACGATTCGGTTACAAAATTAGGAAGAGGTTTTAATGTGAATAAATCATAAATATGGTTGTTATTGTCTTAATCAACCCTAAAATTATATAAAAAGACGTTTTCAAAGTTTTTATACTTTGAATGCGATGATTGTACCTAGTGTACCTAGATTAAATTTTATCTTTGTATTACTCAAGTAAATGCATTTAAATACCTAAAATTTGCTAATTAAATGCTTTCTATTCATTGAATTCATATATTGAAAGTAGTAATTTTTTTATATTTATTCAATAGCAAAAACACATTGAAAAAATGTATGTTATATTTTATGGTTATACTACCCTATTTATTTGCATTTGAACGGTTCAAATATTTTACATAAAGTGGAAAAATCTATTTCTTGAGTAGCATAATACGTGTTGTTACAATCAACAGGATAAAATAAACTACGTCTCACAACACTACAAAATATATTTACACTTATAATGTACGGTAAATACAGTATAAATGTAAATATATTTTGTTGTTTTGTGAGACGTAGTTTATTTTATCCTGTTGATTGTAACAACACGTATTATGCTACTCAAGAAATACGTGTTGTTACAATCAACAGGATAAAATAAACTACGTCTCACAACACTACAAAATATATTTACACTTATAATGTACGGTAAATACAGTATAAATGTAAATATATTTTGTTGTTTTGTGAGACGTAGCTTACATTATCCTGATAAAGTGAAAATAAATACAATATTTATCCATCCAGATGTAGCTCATAAAAACTTTATTTTTTCATTTAAATGATTACAATTATAACCAAAACATAGGAAAACTTCTTAAGTTTTGTGTCAAAACCAAAAATTTATCTAATTTCAACATGTTTGCCATTATTTTCACGCAAATAATCCAGTCTACTTTCTAACTCGCACCAAACAGGACGTAACACGTGTCCGTTGATTTCTCTGATTCTTTCTCTATGATCTTCTTTGCTGTTGAGCTTACTGGCATACACCCTATCAAACCCCCAAACAAAAAAGTCACACGGGGTGACCTAGGAGGCCAAGATATTGGTCCATCACGGTCAATCCAACGGTTTGGGAATTTTTTATTCAAACACTCTCGAAAAAACACACTCCAATCACCCGCTATTTGGAGCACCATCTTGTTGGAAACAATGTTGGGCTGAAATTCCTCTAGTTGGGGAAGAGCAACATTTTCCAACATATCAATGTAAATGTTGCCGTTGATTGTGTTTTCGTGAAAGAAAAAGGGCCTATTACTCTATTGTGGGACAATCTGCACCAAATGTTTAATTTTGCACTGTCCCTGGTATGCTCTTGATGAAAGTGTGGGTTTTCAGTCCCCCATATCCTCATATTTTCTTTTCACCATCATGGCCCAAGTAATCTAGCATATTTACTGCAAATTCCTTTCGAAGAATCCAGTCATGTGGGGTAATTTTTTGTAACATTTGTAGTTTTTAAGCACGACATTTTGAGGATTTAAGAAGTTTATACACAGTTGAGTGCTTCATGGTTAACTCGTGCTGCACATCTCGTAGACTTCTTGGGACTGTTCATAAATGTATGTTGAACTCGCTGCACATCCTCCTCACTGACACGGGGATGATCATTACCTTTTTTGTAAAGTAAACAGCCAGTGTTCATAAATTTTTAAAACCAAGCCCTAACTGATGTTCTTGAAGGAGGATTGCTATTATACCTTGTTCGAAATCTCCACTGAACAGCAGTATCAGACTTAGTTTCAATAAAATAACCCACACACTCCGCTTTAACACGAGCATCCATTGCGGTTTCTAATGATACTTATGAATTATTCGTTTTTGTTTACCAATCAACAATAGAAACCAATCAGCTGATTAAACTGCCAGCTGTTAAAAACATTCTGAGTAACCCTTTCTTATGGTGGCTTTAGAAAACCCCTATGCCCAATCAAACATGAATGGGACAAAGTTAAAGTTGTACAGTTTTTTTTTTATAAACACCCTGTATAATTATTTACAGTAGATAGAAAACAAGCTGGCGGATATGTTCCAGATTATCAGTGCATGCTATACTCAATTGAATAAATCCTGATAACTGTGGTGTCACTCGGGAATATTAATTCGGAGTGCAGTGAAAGTTAACTCTGCTTTCCTCATATGAAGCCAACAGATTGCTGGTTGGTGGTAAGCAGGTTTTATGTTTTTTTTCCTACTTGAACTACTATTGAAGACTAACTTTACCGGACACGGTAGCTCAGAGATAAAGTGCCTGTCTAGCACGTCAGTCGAGGCCGGTTCGATCACGATCTCGGCCGACTCCTAAGATCATAAGCGGAAACCTCTGGCTTGCCCATGTGACTAATACCGTTACTGTACTTCGCTTGTCTCTAGTTCACCGCACAGGTCAATAGCCTATGGTGACGTGAGAACAGGAGTGCAACTAAATATCGTAGACTTGTTACTTAAAATTATAATTTTTAAGTCTGTATAGATGAACAAACAATACTTTATGTATTGAGAGTACCTGAGAACCAAGCTTTGCTTAGAGAAGTCCCTTACATGCAGTAACGTCACTGGCAGAGTTTAGTTTTGGAGGATTTTTATATTTTTCTTTGCTATTAATGTAATACTTGGAAGACATGTAGTGTGGCCTTTATTAATAGCATATGAGAGTAATCCAAGGAAGACAAATTACACAAATTATCCAAAATAAAAAACACACAACAAACTCACCATAAAGTTATTCAGCCATTAACAATTTGTTTTAAAGTTTCAACTTAAACAAAATTAATATCACGAACTAAATTGAACAACAAAATGTATAAGTACTATTTATTGTATATACAGTTTTAATTTTATATAAAAGCGGTTTGTTGTAAAAAAGATCAGTGTTATATTTACTTTCATCTCATGTATTACATAAATAATTAATCAATAAATAATAGACAATATTCTTGTAGACCAATACATAATGTAAGAAAACTGAATATTGTTACCAAGGGAAATAAATGTGATTGGTATTAACAGACATGCATATGCAATTAATACTAAATATACACTATATATATGGAATCTTAATTTTGTTTAAACAAAGTCAACGAAAATATTTTTGAATAATTTAAGTTAGCTGTTTTAAACCGAAAATTATCTCGATTTGCTTGTAGCCATCGGCAGTTCTTAGAAGCGGATAAGAGAGTTCCTTTGCATATTAGGAATAAAATAAAAAATCTTTAGCTAAAGCTAACGCATATGTCTTTTGACATATAACATTCTTAGCAACGTCCCTTAGTTCATTGAATAAACTAGATTTTATATATATATATAAATACTTTTATTTATATATCAGTGTGCTTCTTTCAATTAACTGTAATTCACAGTCATTTAATGTTTATACATAAATGGTGAAGATTTTGTATATTAAGGTGCTCCTATTAGACTTGTTATTCGATAGTTTTGGAACAAAATCTTGGCAAATTACAATTGAATCAATATTTTATAAACGACTTAATACAGAATATAAAGGTTTTCATTGCTAAAGCTTTGTTCATGACAATATACAAAATTTGAAGAAATCCATACAAATATAAGCCAGTTTTAACAGTTCTCTAATTTGTCATTCCTTATTGTAATATTTTGTTCGTTCATTACATGTAATTGTTTACATTAATTTAGGTCATTCATTACATTTGGACATGGATGGCAATCTGGGTACCATCCGGTACATATATATATAATAAACGGTATCAGGACACAAACTTCCTCCCTTTTAGCTAGAATAAGAATACCGTTGACTGCAATGGATTTACGCATTTAAATTATTGCTAAATTCAACTGATAATACTGTATATGAGTCTTCGCTGTTGCCTCAACAATGCTTTTATGTAAAACGATTAAAAAATCCACGTTAAAATCATCTAGCGTGACTCGTTGTGGAGTGATGTGGAATGTTGTGTTGTGTTGACTAGTTGTGGAGGTGTCGGAATCCCGAACCATGACAGCGGTCCTGTCGTGGGTTCAAATCCCTGTCCTGGCATGTCAATTTTATCAGTACTCTACAACTCGTACTGTATCGGCTCACCCCTTTTTTCTGAATAACTTCCACATACTGATTTATAGTATATGTAGACGGGTAAAATAAGAAAAAAATAGGCTGCCAACGTATATAAAAAAATAAAATAAAATATAAATCGCAACAAACTAATAACAATTGCAGTAAAGTTTTAGAATACGTTTTTAGGATCTGTGTTTTTTTGGGTCTCAATCGAGTGATTTGGGGTTTAATATTGGTAAATATAATAATTTGGTATAATAGTATCGTCAAAAAGAAAAATTTGTCATTGACAGTTAGCCCTTATATCGTCGAGGACCAACTATGCACTTAATAAATTTACTTTTAGCAATTTATTCATGAGTGTTTAAAGAAATGAATAAGAGTCTATATACTGTATAAGTAAACATTAATTTCAGGCACTCATTTTTTGTTTACTGACTTTTCATGCAAAAGATTTAATTTGTTCGATACAGTGTGTCATACCAGCAGACTGGATACATTATGTTTCTGGCTGCCATGAGTCTGAAGAGTCAAGCTTAGCAAACAATTGTGTCAACGCTTAATGGATTCGTCACTACAGCTAACAAAACAAGCTAACCTTTATAAAATGAGAGGAATAAATGTAATATTTTATACTAGCTGCTGTGTACCCGTCCTTCGTACGGGTTGTATATAAATGGTAGATTAACTAAACAAATTAACAACCCACATAATTTTACAATATTAAAATTACATTTTGCACTTTTAAAGTAGAATTAAATTAAAGTTAACGAAATATACTATGGCAGATAGTTCGGGTACTGTTGCCAAGTCGAGGAACTCTGTCGGGTAGTGAACGGTGTGGTTTTTGCGACTCCAAATCGGTACACGTAACACTTTGGATTCGATTTTAGAAATAAAAGAACTCAAGTACAACAAAATATTAACCCTGTTTAATTTAACATGTTAAATACTTTGATACATTAATCTTTACATTCCAATAAATTAATAGTAATGTAATGAAATATTAAACTTTAAAAACATTGACAAACCACTTTTAAAATCACCATTCTTGCCAGGTCTTGTTTTCATTATAATTGAAATAAACAATTTAAACTTGGAAAAATCATATGTTATAAAAACATATGACTACTTGAGTTTATTTAATTAAATGTAAATCAATATATACGAACTGTTCTAACAGTGGTCATGGTTAAATGAACGGTATTAAATATTGTATATGTTCGATCCTCCCTTTGGAATAGACCAGGAATAGACCTACATTTGTGTTGATCTCCGTTGCTTGTTCATTGGTGGACGTGAGGATGGCACAATCACAGAGCCAGGCACTTTCCAGATTAAACTGTTTATGAACCTCGGTGTAACAAACTGTCAATCAGTAAATCCTGTGGTTCATCGATAGTGCCGAGTGAAGGATAGATGTTTCTGAGACTTAATTTGTTTTTCAATGTCCCAATCTCAACTTTTAAAAGCGCATAAGAAAACTGTTCAACCCCTTAATCTTCTCAAAAATTGATTTTCATATTTACTGTTAAGTTCAGACGCTCAGTGGCCGGCTACATAAAATATATTTTTAGAGAGGCGTAGACTCGTTCTCTCATGTCTCACTTACGACAAAGGGTCTGTGTGAAATCTCCAGAGAACAACACCGTGACTCCCCATGATGTTGTTTCTTATTTCCTTTAAGGCATCAAATTTCAGCTCTACTGGTTGAGTAGGTGTGTTATGACTAACACGCTTATATTAAAGGCTATTGGGCCAGAGTCCTTGAGTATATTTGTGTCTGAAGTAGGTAAATGTCTGCACTGAGCTATCAGCTACATTCCTACCGAATTTCAGATCCATCAGTCCAAGAGTATGTGCAAGATTATTAAAATATTGTATTTTGAAATTCCGGGTGGCAAAACCCTTAAGCATTTTCGTAACAGGAATAGGCTTGCGTTTTTTTTTCTGATGAATTAATTATGTTCCTACCGATATGTAACTTACAAAGGTCCAGTAGATACCAATACTCATAAAATGTCCATGAAAGTAGATTAGCGAAGAACCCTATAGGACTTTTTTAAACGTATTCTTATTGTGAATCTGCAGCATAAGGGGAACCACCATCCAAAATTGTATCTTCAATAGACATTGTCGTTTCTTAGATAAAGTAATCACTATGTCAGTGAGTGCATGAGTCTGACAAATATATATTTAGATCATATATCCACTTATGTTATTTATTACCAATATTCACTCAACGTTTTAAAAAAGAACTACAACACCTATTTATAGAATAACTATGCCATCATCTGGTTCAATATAAATAAATTCTTTGTCCATAAGAATAGCATAGGATCTTTAAAACCCTATGGGGCAGTGTCCTAAGGTAATTTAAAACAATCCAATTAGCCTAAAACCTTCTAACGCACATAATATAGAACATAGAAAAAAGTTGCATAAAAATCGGTGCACCCATTTTCCTGTGAAAAGCGAACAAAACATGACCAAAACCGCACAAAATCACATTTTTGAGCGGCCGCCATTTTTTTTTTTGAAAGGCGTATGCCGGTTTATAGTGCCCTAAAACCTTCTCACGCATATATAGAACAAAGAAACTAAGTTTCATTAATGTCAGTGCACCCGTTTTCCAGTGAAAAGCGAACAAAAACCCGTCCTTGAGCGTTACCGGCAGACAGACAGACATGAGATATGATTTGTTTTGGTTTCCCTAGGGTGTAAAACGTGAAAATATGCACAAATTTCATAATTCCAAGCAATATACAGACAAAACTCTAATTTTATTTATATAGATTAATTATACGGTATATTGAAATAAATATATATATACTTGATGTACACGTTCTTTGTGCAGGGGTTTTCCTTACCCGTTCTATAGTCAATGCAAATTGCATTTTAGTTAGCTTGAAACAGCTGTTGTTCTTGCTTCTGCTCTTTAAGCTGTCAAATGTAAGTGCCCTCAGCTGTTCGAATTACAGTTTCTGAATGTTTACTTTCTTATGAAATGTAAACATTGAAACTTAGAACGTTCACGGGGCGTAGCCCGAGGGGATTTTAAGGAAGTGAATGGGCCTATGTGTTGCATGGGTTCAAGATCTACCTATGTCTAAAGTTTCAGCCCAGTCGGTTCAGTAGTTTTTGCGTTCACCCGGAACATCAGACAGACAGACAGACAGACAGACAGAAATCACCTCTTCTTTATAATATTATAGATAGATTAAGATACGAATAAAAATCGGTTTGAGTAGGTAAGGTTAGCTTAATAATATTGCAACTGATTCCCGTGGTGGTCCCATTTGATTCTTTTTCTTCTAAGATAAAATGTATTTTTTTTTATGGAAAAATAGTTTAGTCTTTTGTTTGAAATGATTCCAAAAACTACTAAATATATTGCCTGAGTAAAATTCTGCGTTTAATCCCATTCAGAAGCTGTGCTTGATGGCTCAAGATATCCCTTGTATGAAACTTAGCATTCCTTCACACTCAGGGTGCTTATCACACCATGCAATACTGAGGTAAAATTACTTTAAAGGCTTTTCGGGCAGTGACATACATGCATAACGATCTTTAAATCACCTTTGTCAATTTGAATCAATTATTTATTGGCTATTAAATTCAGATTGGACCTGGTATGACTTCACTGATAGCATAAATAACTGCTGAAATTTCTATGTATAACTATGTGTATTTACTAATCCAAAAACATGCCTTTTAAACTTTGAGTCGGTAAAACAGATGCCTTCGGTGTAAATTGTAAGTATTCAAGAACGACCTGGAAGCGTCTTGGGAGTTCGCTCTTGTCCTTCGGGAAATGCAAAGCAGAATTATGAAGGGATGTCATTTGTCATCGTTAAGATCTCCGAGCACTGAGTCTTAACATTACTTTCATTTTAATACTTTCTGTTTTCTCACAACAAGTCATTCAAATAAAATTATTTTCTGTAAACATGTAATTAAATCCAAATTATAATCTTACATGTGCAACACTGTAACACACAACTTAGAAGTTCTTTCCTTAGTTTCAGACGTTGAAATGCATAACGTTTGACAACTAAACATATAAAATATTTCACTATTTATATAAGATTGAATAATATTATTCTAAATAACGGTTTTTTATTTGATGTTTGAAATCAATCTGCAAAACAGTAAATTCAACTTTGGCGAGTTATAAGAAATTTTCTTCAATTAAATTAAATAACTCTTTTAAAGAATTTCCCCTATAGGGAAGAAGCTATTACCATAGATTAACCATAGATTACCATAGATTAATCTATGCTATTACCGTAGTCGGCATTGTAAGACCTAGGCGCGAGACCGTGATAACGTTTCGTTTTGAGGCCCCCAGACCCGAAAATCACCATTCGTGCGAAACTGAATATATATATATATATATATATATGTGTGTGTGTGTGTGTGTCCGTGGGTGCGATAACTCTCATAAAAAAGGTCCGATTTTGATGAAATTTGGTACAAACGCGTAAAGCAGCATTTATGACTTTGATTTCGAAAACTAGACAGATCGCGCCCATCTGAAGTGGTATTTTTGGGGGGGGGGGTTGTACCCCAAAATTGTTTGTGAAGTTTTTACATGTAATATTTATTGAAATCAAATTCTTATTTTCACCACTGGATTCAGCATTAAAAACACATTCAATTTGGTGTTTTGATAGTTCCTCTACGTCAGTTGGTTACACATATATTGAAAGTGCTAAGCACAGTACGTTGTCCAATGCTATTCTTATGGAGAGTAAGAAAAAAAATATATCTTGCTTATTTAAGAACGTACACTAACGAAACTTGGTTTACAGCTTCATCTGGCTGTGGTCTATTGTTATGTGCACAAAAACATTTTAAGGATTATTCCCACAGCAGCAAACCTGCGTACTCAGCCCCCATGTTATTCTTAAGACGAATAATTAAAATTGTGTAAATCGCTTATTTATGAATGAATATTGATCTAACTTGGTATGTGGCTTCACTTAGTTGAATTATATTTATATTTGCATAAACACCAATTGTTTGTGATCCTTGTTTCAGCAAACCTACATACTCATCCCCAATGTCATTCTTATGGAGAATAATTAAAATTTTATATATATATCGCTTATTTATGAATATATTTTTGTGCAATTTGGTATGCGGCTTTATGTGGTATTAAGACATATATTATGCATTGGAGATTCGCTGAGTATGCAGGTTTGCTGCAACGGGGGTATTTGTTTCTGTAAGAGATTGATTGATGATTTATATCTATTGTTATATTTTTGTTATTTATTTTAAACTATTTATTGCATGTTATATAACTTATTATTGAATTTTGTACAAAATATGTAAAAGCATGTACTAAATTTTAAGTTTCATCTCAAATAGCTAACAGCTAGCTAGAGAGGTAAAAGCTTGGCACTGCTTTGTATGAGAACAATTTGCGCATGCGAGAAATAAAAGAACTAAATTGAATTGATTTGATTTAAGCATTGATTATCAAGATTTGTTATCCTAAATTATCATATATTGTTAAATTGTTACTCTTATAACTTATGTAATTAGTTCATTTTGTTTACGCTTTGATCCAGTACCCCACAAACTATCGTTAGTATAATTCCTTGCAACTCTCAATCTTAAATTAGCCATGGATTTTTTATAACCTTCCTCCCGATGAAGATGTTCAAAGTGACATTGTCATGTTTGGGAGAACAAAATTTTACGTAAGAGTATCAAAAGAATTATATAGTGGTCATTATATGGTTTTTTCATCCATTGACAACTACATCGATTCAGACCAGAAATGATAGAAAGGATTCATTCATCAGCATAAATATGCATGTTAAAATCCCTCAGATGGACTGATAATAGCTTTGAATACATTTGATAATTTTAGTAACGTATTCATGGAAAACCAATTATATTATAATATTAAATCCAGTTTGAAATATTCTGTGCTGAGTATGATGAACAAACAAATTAACATCAAATGACTTTCGGGGAGCAGATTCAGCAAACAGCCGACAAAGCCGTTAAGGGCGTGGCTGCATTTAGTAGGCTTATGCCCAATGTCGGTGGACCGCTCGCCTGCAAACGCCGCCTGCTGATGTCTGCCGTCCAGTCAGTCCTGTATGGAGCTGAGGTCTGGGCCCATGCCCTGGAGAAGTGAGTTTATCGAGACCGGCTTTCCCGCGTCCAGCGTCAAGGTGCCTTGCGGGTCGCATCTACTTACCGCACGGTTTACGTATAGGTGTTGCATGCTCAAAGTGGCTTGTGGGTGAAGGCGTCAGGTCTCAGTCGCACATGCCACCTATGTACGAATGGGCACCTACCTGCTTTCAGGTTTTGGTCTCAATGGCTCATGCTACCCCTCCATGTAGAAATGGACACTTACCTGAGTTCGTTCAGCCGCGTTAGTCACATTTCAATGGTTTCTTTAGAAACTTCTCTGTCATTGTTTATACTTTTGGGGCTAACGCGTGCGTTCCAATAACTGTAATCTTATGTAAAGTAGGATTGTAACTAACTGAATTTTGCCCGAGACCACCATAGAAGTTCCTAACATGACACTCTGAACACGTTTTGGGGGGTCGTTTACAAATTTATATAAATATATATATATATATATATATATATATGTGTGTGTGTGTGTGTGTGTGTGTGTGTGTGTGTGTGTGTGTGTGTGTGTGTGTTTTCACTCTAGAGGAGGCATTTTAATTTGACAAGTTCATTGGGCAAAACAATCGGAAAACTCTAACCCCTTTTTTGGGGATTAATCGTTCAAATTTCAGAAAAGCCCCGGATGTAAAAGTAATGCATGGGAAAAGATTAAACCTAATAAGGGGAAAGTTGGATGCCCTCTTTCGTCATTCTAGCATAAATATTTACCGAGTTATTAAAAAAAAAAACTTGTATCGACTAAGCACAGGATGTTGTCTTATGGGGGTTTTACGCTAGAAAAGCATGTTATTAATTTCTTGGTGTATTTTTATCATCCCCAGCAACCTTACGCATACTTTCAAGCCAGACTGGACCTTCTCCTAAACTTATAACGCGAAAGTTGTATTCCCAGCATTGCAGGTAAATGGAACCAGAAGCATCAGAACAGCCAAAACAAATCAATGTTTTCAGATCTCGATAAAGATTGAAGTAAATGTGCATACATTTTTACACTGATTTTGATTTTTAAAAGTTTTTATGTGGAAATTCACTTCCATCACGCCAGCGTGATGCGTGCGCCCTCGTTATTATACAAGTCGATCACTCCTGCACCACCATCAATGACGTTTCATACTTGGACTTCAGTCATCGCAGACCGCATCGTAATATTACGAGCTTCTCCATCGTAATATTATGAGACTGATTTTACCGTGGAAAGGGGCGGGGGTTTATGGCGGTTTGCAACTTGTCAAGAATAACTTTTTCGTATTTTGTTAGCCTACAATTTAAAAAAAAATCCAATTTTGGTTTTAACCATTTTAAAGACCTTCAAAAATTTAATACAGTATTTTTAATCATAACCGGTAACCTAGGTTAAGTGTTTGTGGAAAAAAGATCTCTTTCAAGAAAAATCCTATGTTAATCTTTACACAACAGGATTTTTTCTCTTTTCTTCACTTGATGTGATTGAAAACCTCACTTTTGTTTTCACCAAAGAACTCAGCTCTAAAAACAACTTTGTTGGTGTTTGTATCGATCTTTTAGGTCCATTGGTTGAAGAGATACTCAAAGTACTAAACACAGTGCGTTGACTAATGTTAGTCTTATAAGCAACAGTTATATCTCACTTATTTATGAATCTATTTTAATGAAACTTGGTATGTGGCTTCATTTGGGGTTGGCTCATTGATTTTGCCTAAAACAATAATTTTTGGGTTCCTTGTTGCAGCAGACCTAGGTAGTCAGCCTAATGTTATTCTTAAGGAGATTAGATAACAAATTGTTTCATAGTTATTAGTGAATATATTTTAATAAGATTTGGAAAATGGCTTCAAACATAGCGGTTGGGTATATGTAGTAGAATTTGACATCCGTTGAGTGCATGCGGGGTATTTAAGTATTAAATTTAAATGTTGTAAAATCAAACTACGATATAAATAGGCGCATAAATACAATTAATTATTTTGTTGGTAACTTGAATGTCTATTAAACACACTTCATACATGACAAAACCTATAAACATTTTAATAATAAGCAAGGAATGATTTATACAAGAGATCAGTATTTGTTAACAAGTTATAACATACGTCATCATTATACTTAGAAAATAAATTATAAAACCTGAAAGTTATTTAGTATAAAGCACATATTTGTTTGGAAAAATATTCCGCATGAGTTAATAAGGAAATATAACAATAAAAAACATGGAACTTATTAAAAATGTTTGCCACCCTAAAAAAGGTTTTTTGTAGATGTCTATAAACTACGTATAGATATCTCAAAGTACGAAGAAATATTATTTATAAGGCGATAAGTTAATGAAATATTTCTGGAACATTAATTTACAGAGTAAAATTTTGTGGTATATTCATATTCCTATTAACTGTGTTTTAAACCATACAGAGTGACTAATGCAACGACACCTTAAAGATTGTGAAAATAAGCCTATTTAAAAACGCCTTTTAAATACATATTTAAAACAAATGATAAATATGAGCTCTTTATCCTCCATAAATCCCCTTGTTCCATTATCTTCCATAAGCCCTTATTGGGCCCCACCGGAGGTGCAAAGTCTTCACTTTACTGAAGTCCATTCCGAGCATAGAGGGTCGCATGCACAGACGGGACGCGCGCCTCTCCTAGCATGGTCCCATCCGTGCATGCTATACCGGCAGTGATAGTGATCGCCGGCGTCATCAACATCTTCCATCTTGTGAGGGAGGGACGTCAGGCGATCTACCGGAGGAGGCCCGAGGTTGGCATAGAGACCGCTGCCACTGAAGAGCGAGGCCGCATCTTCGATTGCTGGCAACGCGAATAGGATGCTGAGTCTCGAGGACGATGGACCACCAGGCTCATTCCGAGCATCCGACCATGGGTTTAACGGCAGCATGGTGAGGTCGATTACTTTGTGACCCAGCTTTTATCGGGTCACGGGTACTTCCAAGCCTATTTGCACAGGATGGGGAAGGTTGCCAGTTCGGGCTGTCTGTATTGTCCCAGCATGACAGACATGGCCGAGCACACGTTCTTCCACTGTGATAGGTGGCACGCCCGCCGAGTCTCGCTCTCGTTCGAGATTGGCGTGGTTATCACTCCCGACAACATCGTTGGAGCTATGCTTCAGGGAGAGGACACCTGGAACTGTGTTAAGCTCTTTACTCAGGACTTACTTCGTGCGAAAAAGGTCGATCTGGATCGGCATTAACTCCAAGAATACCCCCAGGAGGAAAGCCCAAGTGGCGTAACAACAAAGGCCCTAGCCCGAAGCAATGTGCTAAACAGTTCCAGGCTAGTGTCCTAGGAGACGAGGGTTTTTTTTAGCCTGTAGTTTGCAGGAATAAATAATAACGTGGCTGCATTAACGCTTCTTGAAACTACATAATTTTGTTCAAGTCAATGATTGTAGAAAGCCAAAAGGCTGTAAAGTGTATAGGTTAAAGCAATGTAATCAGGAATATCCAACAATTCCAATGCAATAATTAGTCATTTGAAGATTAAACAATGTTTTTACAATATATTTTAGTCCGTAAATTATTGACCTTTATAGACCTTTTATACATTAAGACGAGAATTTTAAAGGATTAGAATTTTATTTATGGATATTTTTTTTCTCTTGACTCATTTTTCACATATATTTTTGTGCGAATAAATCACTTGTTAAAACTATTCAAGGTCAATTTCAATTTTAAAATAAAATAATGATAACGTTAGAGAGCCGTACCACCAAGGAAATGAAAAAGTTAAAACAAACCCAATATCCACTTCAAATGTTTTACTTTGAGCAGTTTTAAATTAAACCATTGGCTTTTAAATATTTAAAGTGAAGATTTTGACTAAAAGGTGTTTGATATTTAACTAGGAAACCTCAGTTACGTTTAATATACATACGAAATTAATGAACATTGTTTTTTAATGAAATTGTTGATTTGTTATTATTATTTTTAGTAGTCACCGTAGGACTTTGAGATATTAATGGTTACATTTTAAAAATGTATTTTAAAAAGTATTACTATACAGAATATTCTGTATATTTAAGCAATTATTGCAAATATAAAAATAACTTTCACTATAAATTAATATAATATGAATAATAAGTATGAAGTTAATATGGACATTAAACTTTCAGCTTTTGAATGAATTAATTTTTATGTATGAATAGTAAAAAAAAAACTGTTTTAAGATTAACTATTCAACCTCCAATTGTATATAGCTCACAATGTATCAAAATTTATTTATCTATTTAGGCCTAATTAAAATTAAGAGGTTTACCGAATTTCATCTAAAACTAGCTCAATTATATGAAATTTAGTTAACAATAATTATTTCCAATTAGGTCAATCTTGTATTTTTCAATTTTACCAAACATCATGTTTGTTATATCGGAGGAAATTCAAATATATTGCTCATTCAATTTTTGTATTTGTTTTTTTTTCGTTTAAATTTATAAGTTTGTTTGCAAACAGTTTAAAACCATTCACTAAAATATAATTTTAAATATAGGGTTACATTTTAAGTAAGTAGTTATTAGACAGTTAAACATGCAATTTACAACTACATAGTTGCATTTATTATCTTCCTTGAACACGTTTGTAAATATGTTTCAACTTGTAAGCTGTTCACTATGTCTTATATAACAACGATTGTGCTGTGAATATATCCCTATATAATTGTATTTAGCTTTGTGATCAATGATATCAAAGGACAATGATGTACGTTTCATTACATTGCACCTTAGTTGCAGCCACTAAACATGGCAATCTTTTTAATCAGTAGTTTACCTATTAACATCAGAATAATTTCATCAAAATTTAATTTAACCTTAGGCTGACATCATATACCGGTTGACAACACCAAGGGTTGCAGGCTTATTTCCTTGGTTATAAAAAAAATTGTTCATACTATTTTATATACTGTATTAATGTATACTGTACTATTTGATATATTGTATCTAAATATTAGTAAATTATATTAGATATGTGGGTATGAGATGCTGTTTCTGAACAATTTATAATTATGTATTTTATTGCAAGTAAATTAATTTGAATTTAGTTCAATTTGCACTTGACTAAACAAAATCCATAAATTGTATAACTATGTTCACAATATAGGGCTACTAATAATAATAATTCATATCCATTGCCACTTTAGTTTTATTAATGTCGCTTGATTATTACTAATAAATGACCAGCAAGTTACCTCATTTCGTTAAAGAAGATCCAAACACTGTGCAGTAATTTTACAAAATGGTATATACACATACGCCGCACCGTGACTAAACTTGTTTGGTAATATTAACAATAACACTTTAAGTGAAAGGAAGATACTGTATCTATAAAAAATTATAAACTAAACTATAACCTTTGTATGAACTGCAAATAAATATTCTGTTACTTTAATTATATTTATGTTGATTTGAATAAAACTATATCGTTTTATTCACCAATTGATTCTGATCACCAATTTTGTTATACTAAAAGTGACTGCAGCCCACTTACAGGCTTTATGTCCAAGTTAATCCATTTTAATCAAAGTTCATTTCAACCCCTGTATTTATCTATTTCTCCTCCCCCCCCCCCATATAGGTTAATAGGTTCTAGACAAACGAGATTTATAAAAACTATAAATATTAAGATAACGTATAAAGGAGCGCCAAAATAAAGAACGAATTCAGAGGTCCTTCCTTCCCTGGGGAAATTGGCGAAATAATGAGACGTTGACAAGGTTTAATAATGCACCTCACAAATTCCAAGAAATGAAACATTTGCGTTACGTATTTAACTTATAATTCCAAGAAAATAATAAAACGTTACGATATTATATAATTTAACATACACATAGCCTTTATAACTAAGATTAAAGCAATTAATATGTATTGATAAACACTTCTGTAGTAAATAAACTAAACATGCAAGTTAAATGAAAACTATAACAATAACTTTATTAAATTTAATGGTGGAATAGACAAATGATAAAAATAAAATAATTTTAAATATTTTACTTCATTTCGAAACTACACTATTTAGTTTAAAGCTTGTTAGAGTTAGTAGTAAACTACAAATAACTCACCTTCACTATCCATTTTATAATAATATTATAACCGTACATATTATGTTATTACTTTTATATTTTATCCTCATTATAGAAAGCTGAAAAAGATTAAAAGTGAAACCACGATTATGAACATGTATTATTTTATAAATATCGTAAAGCCTATCACTGATGTGTGAAACCTCTAATCTTTCAGTGGTTTTGAAGATTCTGAGTTGTCATCAAGTAAACTCTGGTTGCCTACTTCTCGCAGTTCATTCTAGCGCTTAAGTCTAACTAGCTATAAAATTAACCAAAACAACTATATTACCTTGTGTGTTTGGACGACAGGACGTCCTAAATGAATAGGAAATAAATGCAACCGTTTTTGAATGGACCCGGAGGTCGTTTTAGAGGACATATTCATCGATTGTGTACTGGTCACGACGTTTAAATTGTATAGCACTTTCCACAACTTGACAGTGGGTTGTGTCTATGGGAAGGAACGTGTATTTATAGAAAGTGTAACAGTAAAAACCACAACTAGGTTGATCCCAGGTATTTAATATTGAGGTTGATGATTGTTTAAGTGAAATTTTAAAATATTATTTAAAAATACTCCTGGGGTTTGTTAACTTTTGTAAACTATGTATAGTTAGAAACCTTTTACGTGTAAAATAATGAAATATGTTTGTTTTGATTGGTAATTAAAACCAAAATACATACCGGTATTTAAATAGTATAGGAACACCTAAGTAATCATGTTATGAATAAACACAACTCAAGAGTTATATTCTTACTCAAGTTACACACTCTTTAATACATTTAGTTTTTATATTTCCCTGTTGAAGATGTCTCCAAAACTTTAAATGTAAACCGAATTTGGCCTCATTCTCGATGTTCATTTTAAAACATTACAGCAATTGCGATCAGAAGCAGACGACTGAGTCGAAAATATCAGCCGGTCGAACTTATCATTAAACACTATTAGCAACATTTTGAAGTTCTATTATTCGCGATACAAATGTTCAACGGAAATCTAGCTCATGGGTTTGTATAATTCCATGCAAGACATTTCCTACGATGTATAACATGACCATGCCTGTACATACATAATTACTTCCCTTAAAAAGGTAACTTCCCTATTTTCATTAGGGGATTGATTACGATCATCGTATTGGTCTTATTGTGGACCATTGGAAAGGTGTTGCGTGATTTTATATAGCGCCACAAACTCGACTTCCGAAGGATAACTATATCGAATATAAAGCATTTAAAACAGGTTCTGTATGAAACCTTTGACCGGCAGCCATTTCCAGCTCAGTTTCCCATTTGAGGTCAGGTTTGCAGCAATGTCTTCTACTATGAAATGCCTTTAAAATGAGGTAAAAATCGACTCTACTTTCACATAGGATCCCCAAAACTTTAAACAATAGGAGTAGCGATTAAATACTCCAATTAAATGTATTAAAGATAAGTTGATTAAAGATATAATCATAGAGTTTCATTATTGTATTTATATTGATAAACACAATATTCAGGCATTACCGGACTTTAAAGCAACCTACATGTTACTGGGTGCTCTATTATTAGAATTCATTAGGATCTTAAATTGGTCTAGACAATATTTTATTGATTCATAAAGCGAAACAAAATTATAAAGCCGCCTTTATCAAATTGAAAATGTCGCTCTCACGTTAAATCCTCATTTAGCACGAAAACAATTGTCATGTTTAATGAACCGATTTTGCACGAAACTTCAAACTGTATGGTGATCATTATAACAAAATCGTAAATTTTGTCACAACAGCGATGTAAGTAGTGGACTCGCTATGCTTGTCTCTGCAATGCGGACAATAAATATAAACTGCCACGTAATCCTATCCAAACGTTTTTCCTCATCGAGAATACTATTACAATATTATACTTAAAATACTCCATTCGTGAATTATAATTTTAAAACTACGTTTAAACTGCTCAGATACTAAGCCTACTTAGGTTATTTTATATTTTGTAATTGAAACTGAAATGCCTGTGATAGGGTAGGATGTAACAATGAGTTTATGTATCAGACTTTGCACATGAACTTTCATAACATTAGCATTTCCAAGAAAATATTTAATCAGTTTTTAACGTTAGTTAATGGATTCATTTTATTGTTCAAGTATAAATATAATAAGCATTGAAGAAAAAACGTTAAATAAGAAGCTAAAATAATTTATGGCTACGATGAAAACTAAACTACTTCATATGATCAAAATTACCTGTTCAGTGGAATGACCAAGATTCACAATCACGAAAGTGGCACTTAATATCCTAATCGTCAGTAATAACAAAACTAAACCAAACAAATAAAATTAAAAAAAATAAAAAACTGCACCCAAGCAACACTAAATAAATCACTCGAGCATTTTTTTAATCGACGAACATAATAAATGCATCTTTGTTTTGTTTTGAAATAACCGGCTAAATATACTCGCGGCGAGATGCCCCGCGCAGTTGGCAGGATCTCCGATAGGTGTCGCTAGCAGCACAGTACCGCATACACTGAGGGTCGTACGGGCCGGAGCGCGCGCATGTGCAGAGCGCCCAGCCACCTCCCTGCCTCCAGGTTCTAAACCACCCCTTACAAACTGTAACCACCAGCAAATTAGAGTGAAATAAAAGTGTAATTTGTGTTTTTAACTGCATTTTTATCACAATATTGAAGCTGACAGTTAGTTCCTCGCTGAGCGAAAAATAAAAAACAAGCGTGGAACTAATTTTAATTTTTTTGCATGAGATTCCTCACGATAATAATCACGATAATAATTCGTTATTATTTTCAGGTATTTAAATCATGATACTGATTATCTCTACACATTACGATCTGTAAGTATTCAACATAAATAGTTTTAATACCATTCAGTCAAGCCCATTGACGAATTATATAAATAATTATAATTTGACTGGACGATTTAAAATATTTAATAAGGAATTAGAAGTACCGGTTGAAATTTTAAAAGGTTCAAGGAAGATTTGTTTAACACATGCAATGTCATCTGTAAATAAAATAATGACAGGTCTATTTATCCATGTATATAAAACTATAGTTTTGTTTTACATAATTTATAGTATTTATATTTGAGTTATTTTAATGTTTTATAAATCGTCGAGTTTGAAATTAGTATTAAAATTATTGGCCAAACGCTTACGGCTATTTTGACCGATTTATTAATACTTTTTCCCTTCAGCTGTGTGGGGGCACTAAAATAAAATTAGGTTATTTACAATAATCACAAGAACACTGCCCAAAACCCGCCCATTGTTCCAACGTTAATCTTGAGTGTATGTGTCATTCAATCTTGGTAATCACTGACCAAACAGTGCATCATGAGCATTTAGTTAGCAGATTTGCTTCCACAGCAGAATGGGAGACACACGTATGTTTAAAAAACACACACGTCCTAAACTGCCGGACGAAATAAACACAACTTATAGGAAAAGCCAAAAAAACACTTGGCTTTTCAGGCAATAACTAAAAGCCAAGATAAACATAACAGATACATAAACTTTACAATTACCGTAAAGTAATATACGTAAACACAATAAACACGATCATAAAGCGAAACAAAATTATAAAGCCGAAACCAAATAAAAAAAGATAAAAAATAACACATGCATCTCATGCATCTTCATGTATCTCTAGTTCCCTTAATAATATGTTTGTTATAACATATTAACAGGATGTTTTTTGGTTGACCTTTGTTCGTACTATAGCTGTGTGTTTTGTGTTATAAAATGCTTTGTCCTGTAGCATCCGTTGGGGATGTATTATATGTGTTGTATTTACGTGATGTAAATGTGTTTGTTAACCATCACTGAATTACTACTGGACCGATTAAATAGAAATGTGTTAGGGAGATGGGACTATTTATTGTTAAGGATTATGTCGTTTTAAGGATGGGGCTGTTGACGGGCCCCAACCTTATTGTTTTTGTTTGGGGGGGTGATTTTTATCCCCTACAACGGTATAATGTACCGTACAGTAATGGCGAAGTAATGAAACATTGGGCACGGAACAGATGTGACCCTGGATAATAGAATTTAAATTCAATTTGCTTATGTTACTTAGATAGATTATAAAGCTGGAATGTTTTTTGTTATTTTATCAGTCCACAAACAAACTACAGTATTGACTAAGCAAATAGTTCAATGGTACATATGTATTACCTAAAATAAAATTTAGGCCTATACTCGTTCCTTTGAGACTTTGACCTGAATTAATGACCTCCAACAAGCTTTAACAGATGGCAACACATCCTATGTGCTGTTGATACAACTGTCATTTATTAAATAAATATCTTGTCGACCTGCAAACTATAAGTTCTGCAAACTATACCATGAAAGAAGCGAAGAGTTGGTTTACAGCTATAATAAGCTGCTACTAAACAGCAGCCAACAATTGCACCTCAAAACTAGTCAGTTCAGTACACGTATCACAGCATTCTAATAACAAACTCACTGTTGTATCATCGGCGAAGGTTTTAGGTGCAGTGGTTGACGAAGAAATAAAGTGGCGAGACCATGTTTTTATTTTGGCAAACAATATGCTCTGCATGTTTTGCATTTGAACTTCTTTCTGAGTCGGTAAGCACAGCAACCATCAAATTAACCTATTGTTCCTTTGTTCTCTCGCATTTAAAGTATGGAGTGGTATTTTCGTGAAGTTATGTTGATTTAAAAAATCTATATTCATAATACAAAAAGAATCAATAAATTAATATTTAGTTTAAATTAAAGAGCTTGTTTTAATCAAGACCTCATTAACCACAACATTTTTACCCTTCTTATGCCTTTATATTTATGCGACTATTTACCGTCTTGCATCCGACAGAAACACAATTTTCACACAGCAGACTAGTCAATAAAATCTTAGAAGTAAACACATCATGAAGTATCCGCTCAATATACTCACATTGTATGAGTGAGGGGCGTATTACTCACCCATTAAACTTTTCCTTCTCCACCATCAACTTTAAAACTAATAGATTCATTAGAGCACTTTCGATTTTTACTAAAATACCACCTCAAGATGGCAACAATAAACAACTGAAGATGTATTCTGTAAATATAAGTAATGTGTTTATTTTATTAAATATATTTGTTATCTATTTTTTATTGACAAGTCGCATGTTTACAGAAACATTGTTTTTCATTCACAAAATCTTTATCTGACGATACAATTATTTGATTAGACCTCCAGACCTTAAACATTACCCATGTTAAGCCCATTGGAATGTAACAGTACTTATTTAGCAGATTAAGCTGAAATTAGGTAAGAAACTTGGTCATACAGATCTATAAAATATTATTAGCTACCTGTCGTTTAAATAGTTCCTATAGACGTTTGTCACACTGGCCTTCAGATTCCATATGTTAATCATCACACTTCATACTAGACCTATTGAGTTAGATTTTTAGGAGGATAGCAATGCTAGAGAATCAATCATATGCATACTCTCGTCTGGAAAGTTCCGTTGGCCTTTCATGTTCTCATGTTAACCATCACTGAATTACTACTGGACCGATTAAATAGAAATGTGTTAGGGAGATGGGTTATGCACCAGAAACAAACATATTAGGCCCGATGCACATTAGCGGTTTGTGGTGGCAGTGGAACGGTGTTAGGTGCGGCGGCGAAATCTTCAACAACTTTAAAGAAATGAGGGCATTTGTCTTTGTCAAAAAAATATTTAATTTGTAAATAATATACACTATACAAACGTAACAGGGCCTCAACTGGAGCAGTGCACACCAGCGGCAGCTGCCAGTTCGCCGCAGGCTTCGGGCCACTCCAGAAATGACGGGAAACTATTTCGACACAGAAGTTTTTATTAGTGAAGTTTGGGAGCGCCCCGTGATTTTTAAAACCTCCCTTGAGAAGTACCAAGAAAGACTCAAGAAAAATACAGCATAGCTATAAATTACTAAATGAATGTATCTTGCCTGGAAGACAAAGGACTAACGATTAACCTTTCAAATCGATGGAACTATATTATTATCTCCCTGATCTATAAAAATATTCTGAAACAACTAAAATTTGTTGTATAATTTTTTAAATCGTTCGTTATATAATAATAGAACCAATTAATTTGAGGGGCCTGGGCCTTAAATGCCTTCTTCTATTATGCAAACTCGTTAGAGCTCTGTCCCAATTTCCTGAAAATGTCAATATTAAACTTCACGCTCCATATAATAGATTAATATAGCTGAAATTTTGTGAGAATATACTAGAAAAATACAAGTAGAACATACCATCATACTAAGACTCCCATTTCCTAACACTTTGATCTCTTTATCAATGACCATAATAAATACGTACTATACCAATCATTCCGGCAGTTTATATTAACTAAACCAATTGGGCTTTAAAGAATAGGTTATTCACCATAGTAAAACATGTAAAGTGATATTGTGTTATTTAAAATAAATCTAGTAAAAAAATATTTGGCAAAACCTGGAATCATGAGCAAAACCACGATGGCGATCTACCATAAACAATTTCTCGTTGTTGAAACGAAATGTAAACTAGTCTTGTTTGTTATATAAACAACTCTGTATTTACTTAAACTAATTGTGCCCAGGGTTCGTTCACCAGATTTCAGTTTTAAAATGTAATTAAAATAACTGACCTTCAAGCAGTATTTTAAAATGTGTTTTTATATTGTCCCTTTATTCTATTTATTCCCTGGGAAAGGTTTTCTACACAACAGTAGGACCTTTTATTCAATTATATGGATGATAGGTATCAAGTTAACAGTTTCTTTAAATGTTCCTAAGAAGATAATGTTCAAACATAATATGTAGATTCTAAACCATAGTGTAACGAAATCATAATTAAATTTCACTAAGCCTACCATAACATCTAAATTATTATAAATAATATACAAAATTAATAATAATATATGTTTTAGCTACTTAAGATTTATGTATTAATCTAAAACTATCTCTAGAGTAATTTTAATTTTACTCCCAAACGTTCATACGGTTATGATTTTAAATAAAAAGTCCAAATATTAATTTGCACAGTAAAATTAAATCACTGATAATGCAGTTTTTGCAAAACAAATTAAGATTTCTTTGTACATCAGATTTAATGAGACATACGATTAAACCGTTAACTAGAATGGACTTGCAACTCGATACAACTCTTTGCACTTAAAAAATATGCCGTAAAACCTTATTCATTATGTAGTTTACAGAATAATGTAACAATTACAAAGTTTGGCTTTCATGTTAAAGCATGTTAGAAAGTAATGTAATGAGAACTATGACATTGTAACTACCACTTTGACAAGCATACAGTCTGTTTTTACATCCTCCCCCTTATACATAGTATATGGAGAAAGTATTGTTTTCGTCAAAATTTTCGAATTTGAGTTGTTAGTGGAAATATTCGTTTTGGTGCTCTTGAATCCAAAAAAGTGATTTTTACGTGATATCTGTGTGTCTGTCTGTCTGTATGGATGTGTACAGTGCTAGAGCCCAAACCAATGGTCAGATTTTTATTAAATTTGGTATCTAGATACTAATCCACAGTATCTCCGGGCATTTTTTTTAATTTTTTGGAATTTTTGATTTCTAAGGGTAATTATCCCCCAAAAACCGACAAAAAACATGAAAAATCAAAATTTTTAAAAACGGCTCAAACGATTTTGATTAAACTTTAATCGTTTGTAGAACTTTAGTTTTCCAACAAAATGACACCACCCGAAATTCTGTAAAAATTTGGGTTCAAAAACTACAGGACTTTAAACATATAAAATTCAGTTTCCTGGATTTTTTATTAAAAAAAATAAAAAAATATTACTATCCACCATTAAAAATAGCTCAAACAAACTAAATAATTTAGTATCCTGCATTACTATTCTACAATTGCTGGTTGTAGATAAAATTGAAATTTTCAATTTGCAGTAAACGCAGTACGTTGTCCAAAGTTATTCTTATGAGGAATACAAAAATTACTATTTCTCTCTTATTTACTGCTCAATTTAATTCAAACTTGATATGCTTGTCACGTTAGCATTGACCAACATAGGAAATTCGAAATATGTTGCCCCTTAATAACCCTGTGGGGGAGAATAGGGGGCATTTCCCCTCTTAAAACCACTTGTGTAGCAACGGATTCTGTAGTGCCTCCAAAACAGGGATTTGGGTGGATGTTTTAAAAAAAAAAACTTGTTTACAAGATTTTCTGCACATTCGACCGTGCTTTGTATTCTATATTTAAAATAAAAGTAAATAAAAAGTCATTTATTCAGTTGGGCTAAAGGGAGTAAGTATGTGTCAGTTTCCTGATACCGTTTATTTTAATATATAATGGTACGGACAAAATGTAAATACAATAATATTTAGTAATACCTGGACAAAATAATGTAAAATATTATTTTAATTCATAAACATAACTAAAAAATAAATATTATTATCATATCATAGTTTATTTCTTCTTAAAAGGTGGTGTAACTGTTTTTCTATATTATTGTTATTACTTAAGAGTACTATATTTTATTCTCGTATTTATTGCAATCTCTAAAATGTATTATCAGCATCGTAAAGTTGCCTCCTGAATTTAAGGAACTGAATTGATATAATTACACTAAATATAAGATAACACGACTCTATAAACATCTATTATTACTGCTGAATTTTAATTTGTATAGTTAATCAAATAGTTTAATAAAGCCTTTGAACGCTGGCAATTTTATGAATCACGAATAAAATATGTTAAAATGTGTTAATATATGTTACATGTTATGTTAAAATAACAGCCATTTAAATGAGAAAGCTATTAACTCCATAAGTTCATAAGGTTTGACCGAATTAAATGTTCAGTACGATACAGAAGAAATGCTATTATTCTTCTGTATTTATATATTACATTGATAATTAGCAGGTTGTTCCTAAAGTTTGGATCAATTTACAAGATTAATGGTTGTAAACACTTCGTAATATAGCCAGTTTGTTATCATTGAAAAACTCTGAGCGGATGTTTTCCTTAACGTTATTTGTTTGGAAGACATTGAAAACTATTTAAGCAAATTAATATTTCGAGTTATTTTATCTTATTATATTGTTTTTAGCGAATTTCCCCTATAGGGAAGAAGCTATTACGTAGTCGGCATAGTAAGACCTAGGCCCGGGCCCATCATAACTTTTCGTTTTGAGGTCCCCAGATGCCAAAAACACCATTTGTTGAAAACTGTATATATGTATTATATATATATATATATATATATATGTATATATATATATATATATATATATATATATATATATATATATATGTACATCTGTATATCTATTTGTCTATCTACATATTTTAATTGAAAAGACCAACAACTTACTACATTGTTAAATTTTGCTTTAAGCTTCTTCAGAGAAAATACAACCAACTTGTTATAACCTAACACTAAACAAAATTGACATTTTTAAATAATGTAAATAAAACAATCGAGAAAGAAGATTTAGTATGTGGTATGATGACAGCTGATTAGAAAAAGAAACACTTTAGTAAAGACTTAGAACAATATATATATATATATATATATATATATATATATATATGTGTATGGGTAAAAATATATATATGGGCATGAAAACTCTCTTAAAATTAGTCCGATTTTGATAGGTACATATGTATCAAGTAACATTTATGACTTTAATTTTGGAAACAAGCCAGATCGCTCTTTCAAAAAATAAGTTTTTTTTATTGTTTACATATAATATTTTAGTAAATACAATTTTAATTTTCACGATTGATTTCAGCTTAAAAAAACAAACAATTTGGTGTTTTATCATTGCTCTACGTCAATTGGTTACAGGGATATTGAAAGTGCTAAACAAAGTACTCAGTCCAATGTTATTCTTAATGAGGATACAAAAATGTTATATGTCGCTTATTTATGAACGTATCCTGTCTAACTTGTTAAATTGCTTTATCTTGATGTGGTCTATTAATATTTGCACAAAAACCGATTTCACTGATTGTTTCCGTAGCAGCAAACCTGCTTACTCAGCCCCATGTTATTCTAATGGAGAATAAGTAACATTTTATCTCCCTTAATTATGAACATCCTCCTATATAATAATATCGTGTAGCGGCGACGTGTAACCACCTATTCCGAGTAAACTACTGAACTTAGAGCGGCCAGCTGGTCTCAACAGATCTCCCCCAGTCCAAGGATGATAAAAAAACACGATATTATAAATTTACTCAGTTATAAGTTATCAATTGGCAAAAAACACAGTTTTTTGGCCTATTCTCGACACCCCGATGTACAAAAACTTGTAACCACCTATTCAGAGCAAACTACTGAACGTAGAGAGACAAGGTTGGTGTCGAAATCTTTCCCTTAGTCCCAGAGTGATGACAAAAATACGGTATCCTAGATTTATTAAGTTATAAGTTTGTAATTGGCAAAAAACACTTTTAGCGAATTTCCCCTATAGGGGAGAAGCAAATACCGTAGTCGGCATGGTATGACCTAGGCCCGGGATCATGATAACTTTTCGTTTTGAGGTCCCCAGATGCCAAAAACACCATTCGTTCAAAACTGAATATATATATATATATATATATATACACGGCTATGCCCGGAGAGCCAGTCACTGAAAATATACCCGGGGAATGCAGTCAGTAACACCCCCACATATATTTGGAAAATATGCGATATATACATTTTTGCATTTGCTCAAATATTGTCGTTGGCCATTTCCGATTATATATATGTCATATATATTTAAAAAATAAACACTTTTTATACGTAAAAACTCCTATGCTAAGCCAGTCACCGGCGTTTTTGCCCGGAAGGCCAGTCACGTAAAGTTTGTACTGCTAAGCCAGTCACATATATTGGACGTAAGTGCCCGGGATGGCAGTCACTGAAAATCTGCACTAGGAAGCCAGTCAGTTACACCCTCAAATATATCTTTGCTTATCTGTTGTTTAACTAAAGCGATAAAGCATATTTCACTGATAATATATGTGGCATTATATCAAGGGGGTTTTTGAAGCTCCCACGTATTCCATAAACTTTATTTATAACGTCTTATAAATCTTGAAAGTTCACTCTGCAATTCTAAAGATTTCCAAAATGTAATTTTATTCATAAAAAAAAAACAGAAATAATAACAATTAATAATTACTGCAGTACCTATAACCTGCAGTTACATGGCATTTAATAAGAAAACTTGCTAATTACTTCACATAAAATAGTAACCAACCAATACCATCACAGTAACGCGGCTCACAACGCATCGTGGCTGCAGTGGCACGGCGCCGCGCCGGCGTCAGCGCCGGTGCCACGGCCAGTGTTACGCGTTCAAAAGTCACCTGTACGTCGCTAATCATTGCCCTTATTTATATCTCACCTACCAGACATAATAAAACTGTACGTGTATGTAATTCTGTACACTATTCAATTCGGCATCTTTGAGGCACCACTCCAAGTGTGTAGGATAATATTCTGTGCGTTTTAATCAACACAAAATCCCAAGAGTTTGAAAATGTTTACATTATTTAACGTTTTAGCCTAATAAACCCAATTATAAACGAACTAATTACTGCATAAGTTATTATTTTCTTAAAGCAAATTTAATTACAAAATGAGCGATGCAAACATTAGCACTCTTCGTCAATTAGGTGTCTCTGTATTACCATTTTACGAAAAGCCTACCTAAATCCAACATGGCGGGAGCTTTTTTCCAAAATGGCGACTTTCTGCCACTCCGATTTTTGCCGATTTTCAGTATGATATTGAGGACACTTTTTCTGACATATCGGCATAACTTTAATTTCTATTACCGTTAGTTTGAGGTTTGACCCATTTTACCGCTAATATGGAGAAAGTATTGTTTTCGACAAAATTTTCGAATTTGAGTTGTTAGTGGAACTATTCGTTTTGGTGTTCCCTGAACCCAAAAAAGTGATTTTTACGTGATGTCTGTTTGTCTGTCAGTCTGTATGGATGTGTACAGAGCTAGAGCCCAAACAAATGGTCCAATTTTTATGAAATTTGGTATGTAGGTACTAATCCACGATATCTCCAGGCGCTTCTTTCATTTTTTGAATTTTGTGTTTTTAAGGGTAATTATCCCCCAAAACCGCCAAAAAACATGAAAAATCAACATTTCCCAAAAACGGCTCTAACGATTTTAATTCAACTTTAGCCGTTTGTAGAACTTTAGTTTTCCAACAACATTACACCACCCGCATTTCTGTAAAAATTCGGGTTCATAAATTACAAGATTTCAAATATAAAAAATCCAGTTTTTTTATATGTTTCATAAAAAAACATAAATAACATTAAGCAAAACATTTAAAAACATTAACATTAACATTAAAAAACATTACTATTCACCATTAAAAAGAACTCAACAAACTAAATAATTTAGTGTTTTGAATTACTTTTCTATTATTACTGGTTGCAGATAAAATTGAAATTTTCATTTTGCAGTAAACGCAGTACGTTGTCCAATGTTATTCTTATAGGGAGTACAAAAATTACCACTTCTCTCTTATTTCTTGATCAATTTAGTTCAAACTTGATATGCTTGTCATGTTAGCATTGAACAACAGAAGAAATTCGAAATATGTTGCCCCTTAATAACCCTGAGGGGGGGAATAGGGGACATTTCCCCTCTTAAAACCACGTGTGTAGCGATGTATTCTGTAGTGACTCCTATACATGGATTTGGGTGGATATTTTTGAAAACAAATTGTTTATAAGATTTTCTGTACATGCGACCATGCTTTGTATTCTATATTTATTTAGTAAGTAAAAAGTAATTTACTCATTAAAGTTGGGCTAAAAGGGAGAAAGTATGCGTCAGTTTCCTGATACCGTTTATTTATATTCTACTAGCTGCTATCGTACCCGGTTTCACTCAGAAATACAACAGTTCTGTGTGCTGCATTCTGTGGTTAACCCGTGGAACTACTACGAAACTTGATCAGCTGTTTGAATTCTCATGAGCTCAAACTAAAGTGAATGTCTATAAGAATAACACAGGATTGGAACTTTGTCTCCCCGTGGGGCGGAGCGCTTTGGGGATTCCTTAAAATCCTTTCTTAGTGGTTACCTACGTTATGGAAAACGTACACGTGCCAATTTCGTGGTAGTAGGTGTAGAACTTTGGCCTGAGGGATGATCGGTGTTAAATAATTATTTAATTGTTAATACAGTAAGAATAACACAGGATTAGAACTTTGACTGCCCATGGGGTGGATCTCTATAAGATTTTGTTAAACCCTTTCTTAGTGGTTACATGGAAAGAGTGCCTACACGTGTCAAATTTCGTAGTTGTAGGAGGTTTGACCTGGGGAATGATCGGTGTTTCGTATTTATTTATAGATATAGATTTGTTACATTCGCATTCATAGCTATCCATATCAAATCATTTAAAAGTGCCTTACAGGTTAGTTTACGATCAACTTATTACGTAAAGGTGTTTGCCTTTTTTTGTATTTTAATTGTAAAAATAATTAATTAAATGATTAGTGTTTTTAATAAATACATCTGTGAAGATTCTCATAGGGTATTTTAAAGGTGTATTATGTTTGTTTTTTGGTCTGAAAAGGTTACAAGGCCATCGTCTTTTTGCAACAGGCACTGATAGTAATGGAAAGTATAGGTTAGCTTGTAACGCTAATCATATGAATGGTAGCGTAGGCTTTATCTAATTTGCACGTTATCATTATATTAATAGGCAAGCACACGACTCTCCCCCTTTTTCCTCAGCGCGTGTGCATCGTAGGATAAATTCAAGCATACCGTTAATAGAAAGGTATTGTTGTATAGATGTGCAGAAACACCTTATAATTTACACCAGCCCTCAGACTAGTTGCAATGTTAATCTTAGTTTCAATGTTAATCTTATGGAAGAGCAGTAATTAATTGAATTGCATATTTGAAAGTTGATATAATAACAAAATGATAGCCCAACAGCAATAATAGATGTTTTAGGACTAATGTAAATAAAAGATGTCACTGACTACTGGAATAGTGACACCCTTTTCTTATCCGTTTAATACCACATACAAAAATAAACCTGGGTGTGAGGGGGGAGGTGGCCGATAAAGGAGAGAGGGAGAGAGAAAAAGGAGAAAAAGATAGGTTATTCGAGAAGTTCACTAATCTCACAAAAATCTAACTATTATACTTTACCAAGTGAGTGTTACTTTAGGAAATGGTTGTTTTTGAACAGCTGTAGTTTAGTTGTTCCTTAAGCTCGTGATGAGAGATGGTCGTTTCCCAGAATTTTGGGGAATGTCCTGAAAAAAAATAATTCCGTTTTTCTGGCGGGATTTATTTGATCTCAATATTATTTCGGGGCAGGATTGTGTACTCGAAACAGTAATCTCTAGTGCGATCGTCTTTTACGACCATGATTACGCGGTGCAATCGTCATTTACGGCCATGATTTCGCGGTGCAATCGTCATTTACAGCCATGATTACGCGGTGCAATCGTCATTTACGGCCATGATTACGCGGTGCGATCGTCATTTGTGGCCGACAAAACTTAATGTGTGATAATCATTTGCGATCTATATCAAGTGGAACGATCGTCAGTTACGGCCGGTATCACGTGGTCCAATCGTCTGTTTCGTCGGATAGCGATGCGATCGTCATTATTTTTTTATAAACTGTGGTGCGATCGTCATTTATGGCCAATGGTACATGTTGCGATTATAAATTACGGCAACTATAAGGTGGTTCGGTCATCTATTACTATAAGCGTGATTTCTGTATTTTTATTGGAGGGCAAACATGGTCCTGATCATGACTATTGCGACTTTTCATATATTACAAGAATATTTTCGCCAAATTTTTGGGGGTCGACTGCCCCCTTACCACCCCCGAATTACGCTTGTATCTATTACGTTGATGGTGCATGGTCCGGTATTCTTTTACGGACTATACAGTATTACGTTTTACGATCGTCAATTACGGCCATTGTCATACGGTGCGATTGTCATTCACAGCCGATGTTACGCGATGCGGCAGTTATTTACCATGGGACTGAAACCAAGAGACATAGGCCTAGGACCCTTTAGATCAGACAATGTGCTTTAAGGGGATTCCAGAGCTACCCCTGAGTTTAGGCAACCACTCATTGGTTAGAAAGAGATGAAACTCTAGATTGATAAGAGACAAAGCTACCTGACGCTGTAGGGGCGGATCCAAGGGGGGGGCAGTAGGGGCGGTCGCCCCCCAAACCTAAGAATTGTTGTGTTTTATTTTATTATTCAGGCATACGATGAAAGTTTTAATAAATTCGAATGAAAATGTAAGCATCAGAAGCCTCCCGAAACCCCGTTTTTCGGTTCCGTGAGTCAAATTTTGCCGCTCCCGTCTACAAGCTTACATAAAATTCAAACTAACGAACCTAAACGTTTCTTTAAATGAAATAAAATACTCCCCATTAGACAGGTGAAATTTTAAACTTCCATTTTAGTATATAACACATTACTTATACCTTAAAACTTATACTTATTGCTTATTGGTGTACCTAAAAGCGTCTCACAAAAACATGGATATTGCCAGGATCGTGAAGTTGATACAGTTTTGCCAGTTGAAAGACCGATACAGTGTTTTCAACGTAGTCTTGGAGGTAAGTTTTAGCAGCAAAGGTTGCTACAATTGTATTCGGTGATTATACTTTTACTGGATTTTGCCCGCCTACCGTCGTTTGCTATCAGCGGTGTTTTTTTTTACAGGGTAGGTTTGATTTTTGTTTAAAACCGCGTAATCCGTTGCTAGGCAATAAATATCCAGTGGCTAGACTAGAAACAAAAAGTGCCTCGAATTATATGCAATGAAGTAAGAGGAAACAAAGATTAGATTGCGTGCAAACAGAAGCTCATCCGCCAAGTATTTTATTTTGTAAAAACGTGGTACGAGATTTCATTTTTCGAGTGGTTGACCCTGGATATCAGCCTCATTCCTAATTGTATCTTCGCGTAGTATATATAGTTCAGTGTTGCAGATTTCAAATACGTTTTGTAAATAGTTTTTCGTGTGGGTAAATAGTAAAACAAATTCATATTACTTGTTCTTAAGACGCCCACAGATGACGTAGAAAAAAGTGTAATGCCTAAATATTTAATATTTATTTACGGTCGGGTGCAGTAGAACTAAAGTAATTTTTGTTTAGCTTTTTTATAAAGTTAAGATTTATTTTTTCTTGAGTACAAGGTAATTGCTATATTATGTTAACTTACTTTTATTCGTTGGATAAATTCATATAGTTAAAAACAATAATGGGGGTGCCAGGGACAATTTTAGCAGCACAGGTTGCTACAATTGTATTCGGTGATTATATTTTACGGGATTTCGCCCGCCTAACAGGGGTACACAGGGAAGGGGGAGAGGTAACTTTCGGTGACCGCCCCCACCAAACATGACCTCTGGATCCGCCCCTGTGACGCTGGTGTACCCTTAACGCTTAACGCACCACAAAATGAAGCTACCTTGGGCCGCGTTCAGGGTTCAGACATTCGTTCATGGAGTCACTTCGACTCACATCCCCCTTCAAGAGTCGAGGGGGGGGTTAAATCAGCTCAAGCCTATCGGCGCCACACATCTTAATCAGGCCCTGACCATGTTAATTGTGTTCAGTTTCATAATAAGACTAAAGAAATTTCAAAGTTATTGACAGCTATTCACTCCTCTTTAGTATATAATTTTGTACGGTATTTTCTTTTATTAATTAAGTATTGGATACCACAGTTAAAATAATAGTTGTACAATTTTATGAATGTGATTCAAAAACCTGTTTTTTACAACACTGAGTAATATTTGGACCAAAACTCACAATTTGGTATCTAATTTTCTAAAATATTCTAGGAGGGCCCCCGGACCCACTTTTTTTTGGGAGGATCCCCTATCCACGGCACTGTTTATCCGGTATTATAATTAATTTATACCCCGCTTTAGACTTCAACGGATCTGGCTACCTTAGTCCATGTTGCATGTTGTATGATCTTATGTGTTCCTTACTGCCATATATGTTATTGCGTGTGGTTATATGGTTTAGTATACCGTTGTAGAATAGTGAAGCAGGCGTGTTTCCTCTGTTCTGTGGTAAAATACAATTAGCTGACTAAATGTTCATTATAAAAAATTTGTGCATTATATAATTAAAGGTTAAGTAACCTGTACCCATAATATAAGAATTACTTTGGAGCACTGACGGACCAAGGGGCGGCGGCATAACCCTAATGACGTACGATGATCTGAAACAGCCTAAACGTGTCATGCTGCAAACGATGATAGGTAAAGTATTTTATGTAATTCAGTACAGTATTTTTTGTGAAATTCAGAAAAAACTGGCTCTTTAAAAGACAGACAGATAAACAAATGACAACACAAATTAAATTTAAATATCTCCACTGAATACAACATTTCACTGCTCAAAGCGATGTAGAAACAAAACTTATTTGATTTCTATCGATAAATACATTCCTTACTTGTAACATCTGGTATTGCTAATAATCTGTCCATCTGCAATTAAAATAACATTGTTCCTCATGTTTATCGTAAAGGCGAAAAACGAACTTTGAGACCGGACCGTGCCCTTCAGATTGAAAATATCGAAAAATAAAAACCTTTATGCACAACTGGAAATCAGGGCAAATATGTTGATAACTCAATCGACAAAATAGGCTCAGAAATAACGGAGGAGTTATCTTAACAAAAATCGGGCTTAGCGTATTAATATATAAGATATAGAATGATAGTAGGCCTAATTTAATAACAATTTCTTGCTGGAATGTCATCAATACTAAAAATGTTAAATTTACCTCACAAAGTTCCTAAATTTAAGCAGAACTAGATTGCCCGAAGATGTCACTGTGTTGACGAAACGCATTCAAGTTAGGAACTGTATAAAAGTAAATTGTAATTTATAACATAGTTTGATATTTGTTAGTACAATAAATTGAACGGAACTGGTTTTATAAAAGAGAAAGGTAAACTAACCACTATGCCCCAATCTACTAGATTGACTCTTAATAATTTTAAATATGTAAACTTTCAACTAAAGAGTTCTGTTAGCCCTTGTCATTATGGTATACTTTCCTCATGTTTTATAGTATTGAATAGTTTATAGTAGGGGGCATTGGATGGGCGTGAACCAGCAGCAAACAGCAGTTATCCACTGTGGATCAACCCCCCCCCCCCGTCACGTGACCCCGGTCGTCGACCTCCCCCCCCCGACGTCCCCCCCCGACGCCCCCCCCCGACGCCCCCCCCGACGCCCCCCCCCCCCGACGCCCTTCCCCGACCCCCCCCCCGGTCGTCTGCGGCACTTTTCGTGATGAGGAAAAAACTTTCGAAAATTAATAACTAGCCTATTTATCCACCGATTCCCACGGGACTTTTTCCAGAGTGTAGGCCTATCCCCAAGGAAGCGAATGACGAAAGAACCCCATAGATCCGTCATCAAACAAGGCCGCTATTAATTTATAACCGCGTTTTCCTTATGGGATCTCAGCTGTTTACCGACCGATTTTGATGAAACTTAACCACATGTTAGGCGGCGGTCTAAGTAAACCATCGCTTAAAGAAAATTGAAAATCCACCGTTAAACGGGCTCGCTATTAATTTTTAAACGTGTTTTCCTTATGGGATCTCAGCTGTTTACCGTCCGATTTTGATGAAACTTAACCACATATCAGGCGGCGGTCTAAGTAAACCATCGCTTAAAGAAAATTGAAAATCCACCGTTAAACAGGCTCGCTATTAATTTTTAAACGTGTTTTCCTTATGGGATCTCAGCTGTTTACCAACCGATTTTGACGAAACCTCACCACATGTCGAGCCATGACCTAAGTAAACTATTGCTTAAAGAAAATTGAAAATCCACCGTTAAACGGGCTTGCTATTAATTTTTAAACGTGTTTTCCTTATGGGATCTCAGCTGTTTACCGACCGATTTTGACGAAACCTCACCACGTGTTGGACCATGGCCTAAGTAAACCATCGCTGAAAGAAAATTGAAAATACACCGTTAAACGGGCACGCTAGTAATTTTCGAACGCGTTTTCCTTATAGGATCTCGGCTGTTCGCTGACCGAATTTGATGTGACTTCGTTACACGTTGTATGCCGGCTTGACTAAACCAAAACTGCGAGCGGTTCCGCGGCGTCACGTGTCGAGGTGCGTGCTAGGGCCTACGTGACTGTCCCAGCCTGTTTACTCCTCCTCCACTCCACTATCCCTCCACTCCTCCTCCACTCCGCTACCCCTTCACTCCGCTACCCCTGTTGTGGACCGTGGTGACATCATCTTCATGCCTACGTGACCGTCCGGGCCTGTTTACTCATTAGCGGTTCCGAGAACTGTTTACTCATTAGCGGTTCCGAGAACTGTTTACTGCTCTCACCGTCTACTGTACGGTACGTAGCAATGTTACTTCAGTGATTGTCATCGCTTCCTTCATTCAGTTTGTGTTTGGAGCCCAGTGTGTGTAGACGTTCTACTTCAGTGCTGTGCTAGTCTTTACTACACCATATTCCGAGATCTGTTAAACGTAAGTATATGTAGTCTTATAAGTTGTAGTGTGGACCACCTCAGGCTGTTTACTCATTAGCGATAATTACCGCGATTTTGAGAATTGTTCACCGCCTTCTACTGTACGGTACGTAGCTATGTTTCTTAAGTGATTGTCATCGCTTCCTTCATTCAGTTTGCGTTTGGAGCTCAGTGTGTGTAGACGTTCTACTTCAGTGTTGAAGTTGTAGTGTGGAAGACTATTACATTCCCCTTTATAGTAAGATTCTCATTTAAGGTATGATCGTTCAGCAACTTTCAAGTCATAATGTGCAAAGAGAGGTCTGGCTTGTTAATAGAAGTTAAATAATTTTCATTATGTTTTAGGGAAAACTATTCGTTATTGCTATAGAACAAGTTACACGTCATTCCAAATTTCTTGGAGGAAACCAGTGTACTAACATAAAACGAGGAAACCTGTGTACTAATGTTAGACGTGTCATGGTTTCTAAATCATGTCTATCACGCATCAATGTAAAGCTTTCATTCTCTAACTTACTATCTTTTCTTTCGTTTTATATAAACTAATTTTAATAAAGGAGGAAACCCGTGCACTAACATTAAATTTGTCATGGCCTTGACTCTTGTCTACCAAGCATAAAGTATGTGTTATGTTACCAATGAAGTGTTCTCGTTGCGACTAATTTGTAAATGCAAGAGACTTATCATATCCGTTGTTGCAGATGAACAACCAACACCTGTGCGAGGTCTGCGGCCGAGCCTTCAGCCTGCTCGGAAACCTGAGGTGACACGTGGAGTCCGCCCACAACGCCAGACGTCACGACTGCCACGTCTGCGGTAGGCGCTTCACAAGAGGTGACAGCCTCCGCCGCCACGTCGCTACGGTTCATGGACCACACGCCGCGGCAGAGCCCCAACCGCAACGAGTGGACCATCCCTGCCGACTGTGCCCGACCATCTTCGCCAGCCTGGAGGACGTGCGCCGCCACATGCAAGCGGCTCACTCCGCGATGCCAGCAGCAGCTCCTTCCTCCTCCTCGAGTCCCGATCGCCACGTGGAGTGCGAGCGATGCGGTAGACGCTTCGACCGCGACCTGGAACTGAGACGACACGTCCGGACCGTCCATCCTCCCACGTTCCGTTGTGCCTACTGCGACCGCGGGTTTACCCGTCGCTTCAACCGCGACCAGCACGAGTCTCACAACTGCCCTGTTGTGAGGAACCTGGTTCAAGAACCATCCAAGTTCCGCTGCGCGTACTGCGACAAGGGGTTTACTCGCCGCTTCAACCGTGACCATCACCAGTCTCACAACTGCCCTGTTGTGAGGGACCTGACCCAAGACCGACTGTCTAGGTTGTCCTCTCCTCCTCTTCCTCACAACAACCAGTCGCTGCGCCAAGGAGCCAGCGCCGAGCCCCGATCGCACCAGATGCATAGTGCCGAGCCACGACCAGGACCGAGCACCGAGCCACAGCCAGGGCCCAGCACCGAGCCCCAGCCCCGCCCAGGACCTAGCGCCGAGCCTCAGACCATCGATGACGAGATGGAGGGTGGCGGCCGCCCCATGTTCCAGCTCGTGCATCGGGCCTTCCGGAGTCGCCTCCTCACCTACCGCCTGGCCCGGCCGTTAGACGCCTTGCTGACCGTTGAGGATGCGCTGACCCTGTTGTTTGACGAGGTTCTGGACCTGATGGAGAACGTCATGACCCAACATCCGAGCATCAAGGCGAACATGGTCCTGGAATGTGAGTTCTCCAACATTCACGGGGCCACCTGCCTGCGCTCCTTCAACACAAAGAACGTCCCACTGACCGAGGCCTCCGACTTGGAGGCTTTCCTCTCCGCGACGTTCGAGACGATCGTGAAGAAGAAGGAGCAGTGTGAACTGGTAGGTAGCGGCTGGACCTACCTGCGTATACGCGACTTAGAGATCCGCGTGAACCAGTATACGCCGCTCGGAGGCAGAGCCTTTATGCAGCTGCCAAAGGCTATCGCAGATATACACGCTGTTGTCAATGTGCAAAACGCTGATGACATGTGTTTCATGTACACCATCCTGGCCAAGTTCGTTGCACAACACGCAGAGAGACCTGCAGCGTATACACCGGATGTCATCGCCCGCTACGACTGGACCGGCCTGCGTTTCCCCGTGACGCTCAAGGACATCAAGATCTTTGAGGGCAAGAACAACATCAGTGTAAACGTCTACGGGATCGAGCGAGCGATGGTGGGGAGACGCCCCGATGGGACGCCAGAGTTCAAGAACCGCGTGTTCCCGCTGAAGATATGCAAGCGGGAGCGCGAAGACCACAGAGACCTGCTGTACATGACCATCGATGGGGACAGCCACTACGCATACATCAAGGACCTGGGTCGACTGGTCCGGCCCCAGCTCACCAAACGTGAAAATAGGATTTACGTCTGTAAGCGGTGCTTCGCTTACTTCGACAATCGGCCCAGCAAGCTAGGGTTGACGGGTGCCCAGCGTCTGGAGGAGCACAGGCGTTACTGCTACGCCAAGGCTCCCCTTCGCCTGGACTTGCCGAAGAAGCAGCAGATCCGCTTCACCCATCCAGAGTACACTAGGCGGGAGAGGTTCTGCATCTACGCGGACTTCGAGTGTGCTCTGCAGCCTGTCGCTGTTGACTCGGTGGAAGCACCGCCACCCGGCACGACGCCCCTGCAAATGCACGTCCCGTACGCCTTCGCCTATCAGATCGTGGATTTGCTCGGCCTCGAGGAGTTTGAGCCGCGGGTATACTTCGGAGCTGACGCGTCCAAGGTCTTTATGGAACGGCTCAAGATGGACGTGCTGAGCCTGTGGGAGTTCCTGTTCAGCACGAGAGCTCTGCACCCTTCTCTGACCCGGCAGGAAATGGATGAGTATCTCGCAGCGACCCGCTGCTACCTCTGCGGCAAGGATTTCACCGAGCTGGACGTAAAGGTGCGGGACCACAACCACGCCCCGCCTTACGAGTTCCGAGGAGCGGCGCACCGCTCGTGCAATCTGCGGTACAGGGAGCAGCGGGTCATCAACTGCTACTTCCATAACCTGTCCAACTACGATGCTCACTTTGTAGTGCGGGAGCTGGCCATCGACCCCGGCGATGTGGACGTGCTGGCGCACACCGAAGAGCGCTACATCGCCTTCACCAAGCGGTTTCACTTTGGCCAGCCCGGGGACAACCCACGACAGAGCAGTTTCGCGGTGCGGTTCCTCGACACCTACAGGTTCTTGTCCATGAGCCTGGCCAGCCTGGCAGCGGGACTGCCCACTGACAAGATGCGTGAGACCAGGAAGCGGTTCCCCGACGACCGGCTGTTCGACCTGGTGCGTAGGAAGGGCGTGTTCCCCTACGACTTTGTCACATCGTACGAAACGCTGTACAGGACCAGGGAGCTGCCGCCCAAGGAGGCGTTTAGGAACACCATGACCCTGGAGGACGTCAAGGACGAGGACTACCAACACGCCCTCAACGTGTGGCGAGCCTTCGAGTGTCGCCATCTCAAGGACTACGCTGACACGTACCTGCGCTGCGACATCGCGCTCCTCACCGACGTCTTCGAGCAGTTCCGTGACACCTCTTTGGCTGAGTACGGACTGGACCCCGCCCACTACTACACCCTACCGTCCTACGCTTGGGACGTCATGTTGAAGACCTGCGACGTGGAGCTGGACACAATGCAGGATTTCGACATGTACCTGTTCGTGGAGCAGGGGATCCGAGGAGGGATCTCTCAGGCCGTCACCCGCTACGCCAAGGCCAACCACGACAGGTGCCCGGACTATTGCCCAGACGAACCGACACGCCACCTACTGTACCTGGACGCTAACAACCTCTACGGCTGGGCCATGTCCCAGTACCTGCCCACCGGAGACTTCCAGTGGCTCAGCCGTGAGGAGATCGACTCCTTGGACATTGGCGCGCTGGATGCTGAAGCGGAACGGGGTTACATCCTCGAAGTGGACCTCCGCTACCCCGCCCACCTCCACGACCTGCACAAGGACCTCCCTTACTGCTGCGAGACCAAGCGTCCGCCGATAGGGAAATACCCCAAGCTGATGACCACCCTGGATGACAAGATGCATTACGTCTGCCATTACAGGGTCTTGCAGCAGGCGCTGAACAACGGACTGGAGCTTGCGGCTGTGCACAGGGTGATCTCGTTTCGCCAGTCTCGGTGGCTAGAGCCCTACATCCTCATGAACACCGAGCTGCGGAAGAAGGCCAAGACCAAGTTCGAGCAAGACTTTTTCAAGTTAATGAATAACGCGGTCTTTGGCAAAACCATCGAGAATGTCCGCAAGCGCCTGAACGTCAAGCTGGTCTGCACTCCGGAGAAGTTCTCCAAGTACGTGGCCAAGTCCAATTTCCTGGACCGCACGTATTACACGGAGGACGTAGCTCTCGTGCACCTCGCCAGGGTAAACATCGTCCTGGAAAAGCCCATCTACGTCGGCATGTCTGTCCTGGAGCTGAGCAAGTGGCTCATGTACGAGTTTCTGCGGAAGATGAAGGACCGCTACGGTGACCGCTTAAACGTAGACTACATGGACACTGACAGCTTCGTGTTCGACATCCTATCCCGGGACATCTACAGGGAGATGATGGAGCACTTGGACGACTTCGATACCAGCGCCTACCCGAGGTCTCACCCCTGCTACAGCCCCACCAACGCCAAGGTGATTGGCAAGTTCAAGGACGAGTGTAACGGCCGATCCTTGTTCGAGTACCTCGGCCTGCGCTCGAAGCTTTACTTCATGGACGTTGAGGACGAAGACAACGGATCCAAGGCGATCAAGCGAGCCAAGGGAATCGCCAAGGGGGTTGTTAAAAACGTCCTAACCCCCGACGACTACAGGGAATGTCTGTTTGACGGGGTGTTGAAAACCACCATCAACACCCGTTTCCAGTCGTACCTGCACCGTGTCTTCACCGTACAAGTAGAAAAGCTATCCTTGAGCCCGGCCGATGATAAACGCTACATCTTGGCTGATGGTATCCACACCTTACCTTGGGGGCATAAGGACATCCCACCACTGCCCGCAGCAAGAAGTCGAGACAATCCCGAGGAGCAGCAAGGCGGGCCTATGGAGGTGGACGAGGAGGACATGGATGAAGAGTTCCCGGTGTAGATTTAAGTGTGAACAGAACTAGGCTAATTTTTTAAATATAATTAAGTATATTTTGTAAATAGTATTCGTAAGCAAATATAGTCAAACAGTTTAGTTTACAGCATACATCTGTGTTGTTACTACCCCTTGCATTTCCCTGACATTTACTTTCAAAAGACTCTTCTAATGCAAACCGAATTTGTAAAACTATCATGTTTTCAAAAACAAAACTTTCAAAATTGTTAAAAATTCGATATTCTTTCTTAAATACTAAAGAGAAAGACAAGTGAAAACAACAGTTAACGAGAAACAAAACATTTATTGAAACACAATAAGAATATACACACAAACATATTACAATCAAGAACTCAAAAGGTATTTACACAAAAATAGTCTTAAGCGAAGATGGAGTAGAAGAGCCTACGGACCAGTGCGTCGTTATGGTGAGAGCGACCGGGTCGAAGAGCTGCACGTAGTCGCTGAGTGGTATACCGAGGACCGCCCGACAGTACAGGTAGGTGAGGCAGTAGTGGTCATAAACAGAAGTACCGTAGCCCTGGAGTCGATACCTGTTGTAGAGACCGCCACCAGGCGCTTCTCAATCTGGGTGGTGTTCATCGCGGGCGGAAGCAGTCCCCACCGATTGTGTGATACCCTCATTACTACCAGTTGCACGCTTTATCACCACCGGCTTCACTGTATGTGTCAAACCAGTGACTCTGGGGACTCCTGAATAACGATCCACCCAAAGGTTTTCCAATCGCGTTATAATGTTCATAATCATAATATAGATTTCATAGTCTTTATTTTCATCCAAATATAAGTTGCAACCATGTGTATACTGACCTCTATGATGTAACTGGATGTTCAAGAACACATTACCCTGATTGGCGGGATTTTGTACTGTATGTTGATAACCGGAATCTACCCAACTGACAGTCGGTGGTGAATCGTTCGAATCTTTTTCCACAAGCTCCAAGTCTCCAGGTAGTTCCGGGGGATTGACACTTCTACTGTTGTCGTTTATGCATATGCTGACGTTCTGGGAACCTCCCCCTTCGGTTATTTGGTTGGATGATGGTGATGCAAAGTCTTCAGATATCTCCGGAGCATTGCCACTTTCAATGTCGTTTATGCAACTGCTATCAATACATGTGTTGACTTTCTGCGGACCTCTTCCTGCTGAGGTTTGTATGAACGATCTCGGTTGTGAGGAACGATTGTTTCTTCGCTTCCTTCTAACACAGAGGTGGTGCTGACGATGATGGAGACGAAGTCCATCTCGCGACGTGAACGACTCCTCACAGTATGGACATTTCCAGGTCGCCAGCTTCGATGGTGTGGCGACTGACCGTTTCAGTGATGGTGCTGGCGGTGGTTGTTCAGGACTTCGTGGAGAAAAGTACATGGTGCTGTAGCCTTCCATCGCTTCCAACTCCTTCAACAACGTCTGGACTGATTCATCCACTTCGATTGCACTAGCCATGTTTGTGTTTACTCTGCAACATCACTAGACAAACTGAAGGTGCGCGACAATCACTGAAGTAACAAAGCTACGTACCGTACAGTAGAAGGCGGTGAACAATTCTCGAAATCGCGGCAATTATCGCTAATGAGTAAACAGCCTGAGGCGGTCCACACTACAACTTATAAGACTACATATACTTACGTTTAACAGATCTCGGAGTATGGTGCGGTAAGGACTAGCACAGCACTGAAGTAGAACGTCTACGCACACTGAGCTTCAAACACAAACTGAATGAAGGAAGCGATGACAATCACTTAAGTAACATAGCTACGTACCGTACAGTAGAAGGCGGTGGACAATTCTCGAAATCGCGGCAATTATCGCTAATGAGTAAACAGCCTGGGGCAGTCACGTAGGCACGGGGTGATGACGTAACCGCGGTCCACGACTTCACTACTTAAGGTAGGCCAATGCGTGCGTTAGGTTTACAGACGCAGGTTTAGGTTAGGTTTACAGACGCAGGTTTAAGTTAGGTTTGAGGATGCATGAACGTCGCGACGCAGGTTTAAGTTAGGTTTGATGATGCATGAACGTCGCGCGCGCGGGGGGGGGGCGTCGGGGGGGGACGTCGGGGGGGGGAGGTCGACGACCGGGGTCACGTGACGGGGGGGGGGTTGATCCACAGTGGATAACTGCTGTTTGCTGCTGGTTCACGCCCATCCAATGCCCCCTACTGTTTATTATTATTGAATTCTGTCATTAAAAATTTCAGCGGTCTTATAGAGTATGTTTTATGCTTGATTGTGCAAAGGTTGGGATGTCTGTCTACAGAAAGAGAAGTCCCAACATACCTACACTTCTGTCCCTTAAATAAAACTTAAATTGTAAAATGTGTAATGCAAATTATGACGATTCTGAGAACAAATAGAGGGGAAAAATAAAATGAATATGCAATGTAAAATGTACACTATCAATTTTTGTAGATTTTGAGGTTTTCTGTCCTTTTGTGGGGAAGGATAAATATAAATAATACAAAAATACAAAATACTTTTAAATTTCAAGATATAAAGGGTAAAAACTTAAACTTAAAATAAGTGCCTAATTTGTACTAACATCTTTTCGTTTTCGTTGTTAGGTAATTTTACTTAAAGAATACAGTAAAAATATAAAACCTTTTATTACAAGGAGAAGCAAACTCATGCATTTGTATCTTGCTTCATACAAAAAATATAAAAAAACTTACAAAATCTGCTTACAGATATAATTAACTTACAATTATAAAGCTACACTACAAAAGTACTTCTAGCTAATTAAAGATATGATTTTAGTATCGCATAGTATTAGTGAGATTATTAACAAAATAATTGAATGCGTGTCCAACGGGATTAAAATCCAAGTACTGTATTTTGTATTTGACAGTCATACAGCAGTTAAACTAGCTTCCTCTCCTCGACTGAGCGCGAATGTGATAAGTAGTTCCACATACCGGCACACTACAGCAGCACCAGTAAGCCGTCTCGGTATGTAAAGGATGCACGGCAAGCCGTACCTGACTGCCTTTCGGGAGGGCTGACTGGCTTTCGGGCAGATGACTGCCACACCGTGTAATATACCAGCGCGGTGACTGACTTACCGGGCGCAGATGAATGTATATATATATATATATATATATATATATATATATATATGTGTGTGTGTGTGTGTGTGTGTGTGTGTGTGTGTGTGTGTATGTGTCCGTGAGCACGATAACTCTCGTAAAAATAATCTGATTTTGACGAAATTTGGTATAAACGTTTAAAGCAGCATTTATGACTTTCAGTTAGAAAACCAGACGGATCGACTTATCCGAAGGGGTATTTTGGGGGGGTTTTGTAACCCAAAAAAAGGTTTTTGAGTTTTTTACACATCATTTTTGAAAAAATCAAATTTTAGTTTTTTTATTGGAATTAGCTTAAAAGACGCACAATCAGGTGTTTTGATCTTTGCTCTACGTCAAATGGTTTCAGAGATATTGAAAGTGCTAAACATTGTACGTTGTCTTATGGAGAATATGAAAAATTGTATATTTCGCTTATTTATCAACTTATCCTGATGAAACATAGTATATTGCTTCACATCGTTGTAGTCTATTGATATTTGCACTAAGAAAATGTTGTGGCCGATAGTTCCCGTAGCAGCAAACCTGCGTACTCAGCCCCCAAGTTATTCTTATGGAGAATAAGTAACGTGTTATCTCCCTTAATTATGAACATGAATTAATAAAATTTGGTATGTGGCTTTACCCACTTGAGTTATATTGATTTTTGGTTAAAACACCATTTGTTGTGTTACCTGCTTCAGCAAACCTGCATACTCAGCCGCCATGTTATTCTTATGGAGAATAACTAGGAGTACGCTCTTATATCGCGTATAAGGATTAAGCTCACAGTTAAAAATACAAAAAAATGTTTCAATTGACAATATACCTCATGGGCCCTCCATTATAACTGCAGCTTGACAATGACATAAAATCCAGAACATGACAAACAATGAGGCCTGAAATCTGTCAATCAGTTAGACAAAGTGCATATGAAGTAGTTACTCACCCCTCAGTCTCACTGAGGGCTGTATCATCTAGGCCCTCATAATAATATTAGCTGAAGATTTTGATAAAATATAATATGTTGGCGGCAATAAAGGTCCCCAATCAGAGAGAGCACGTGGTTTAAAAGTAGTTATATACACTTTGGTTCCACTGGAGGACCCATCAGGATATTTATTTAATTGTAGCTTAATATTGCTGTAAAAATCTATAAGTATAAATACAGAACTTGATGAACAATACGTTTTAAAATCAGTCAATTGGTTTTGAATGCCTAAATATTTTAAACTCTAATCCAGAGGTTTTAATGTAACACATTAACCTTACTGGGGGGAGGAGGGCTGTGCCCCCCAGGCCACCCATTGTTATTGTAGCTTGATACGGTTGTTCAAATACATAGGTAACCTATAAATGCAGAACTTAAAAAACAATAAGGCTTGAATCATTCAATTTGTTTTTAAGAAGAATATATTGCCTCATTTTAAAAAGAAAAGAAAAGTAGTATCTTATGTTAAATATAATCTAGGAAGAAATTAAAACTCTTTGACCCACTTCTTAGAATCCACGAGTCATTGTGTCAAGGTCCAAGATTTTGTATACATTTTAATATATAAATACCCCCGTAGCAGCAAACCTGCGTACTCAGCAAATTTCCAATGCATATATATGTATCTTAATGACACATAAAGCCACATATCAAGTTTCATCAATATACATTCATAAATAAACGATTTATGACATTTTAATTATTCTCCATAAGAATAACATGGCGGCTGAGTGTGCAGGTTTGCTGAAGCAAGGAACTCCAAAAATGGGGTTTTATACAAATATCAATATAACTCAAGTAGGTAAAGCCACATACCAAATGTGAATAATATGTTCATAATTAAGGGAGATAACATGTTACTTATTCTCCATAAGAATAACATGGGACTGAGTACACAGGTTTGCTGCTACGGGAACTATAGGCGGAAAAATGTTTTTTAGTGCAAATATCAATAGACATTATGAAGTGTTATATCAAGTTTCATCAGCAAATGTATATAAATAAGCGAGATATACAATTTATCTTATTCTCCGTAAGAATAACATTGGACATCATACTGGGTTTAGCACTTTCGATATCTCTGTAAACATTTGACGTAGAGCAATGATCAAAACACTAAATTGTGCGTCTTTCTAAGCTGATTCCAATGGAAAAACTAAAATTTGACTTTTTCAACAATTATATGTAAAAAGCTCAAAAAACCCACTTTTGAGATACAAAACCCCCCAAAATACCTCTTCGGATAGGTCGATCCGTCTGGTTTTCGAAGTTAAAGTCATAAATGCTGCTTTACACGTTTATAAAAAATTTTGTCAAAATCGGATGAATTTTACGACAGTTATCGTGCTCACGGACACACACACACACACACACACACACACACACACACACACACACACACACACACACACACACACACACACACATATATATATATATATATATATATATATATATATACAGTTTTTGAAAGAATGGTGTTTTTGGCATCTGGGGACCAAAATGAAAAGTTATCATGGTCATGGGCCTAGGTCTTGCCATGCCGACTACGGTATTTGCGTTGTGTGTGTGTGTGTGTGTGTGTGTGTGTGTGTGTGTGTGTGTATGTGTCCGTGAGCACGATAACTCTCGTAAAAATAATCTGATTTTGACGAAATTTGGTATAAACGTTTAAAGCAGCATTTATGACTTTCAGTTAGAAAACCAGACGGATCGACTTATCCGAAGGGGTATTTTGGGGGGGGTTTTGTAACCCAAAAAAAGGTTTTTGAGTTTTTTACACATCATTTTTGAAAAAATCAAATTTTAGTTTTTTTATTGGAATTAGCTTAAAAGACGCACAATCAGGTGTTTTGATCTTTGCTCTACGTCAAATGGTTTCAGAGATATTGAAAGTGCTATACATTGTACGTTGTCTTATGGAGAATATGAAAAATTGTATATTTCGCTTATTTATCAACTTATCCTGATGAAACATAGTATATTGCTTCACATCGTTGTAGTCTATTGATATTTGCACTAAGAAAATGTTGTGGCCGATAGTTCCCGTAGCAGCAAACCTGCGTACTCAGCCCCCAAGTTATTCTTATGGAGAATAAGTAACGTGTTATCTCCCTTAATTATGAACATGAATTAATAAAATTTGGTATGTGGCTTTACCCACTTGAGTTATATTGATTTTTGGTTAAAACACCATTTGTTGTGTTACCTGCTTCAGCAAACCTGCATACTCAGCCGCCATGTTATTCTTATGGAGAATAACTAGGAGTACGCTCTTATATCGCGTATAAGGATTAAGCTCACAGTTAAAAATACAAAAAAAATGTTTCAATTGACAATATACCTCATGGGCCCTCCATTATAACTGCAGCTTGACAATGACATAAAAATCCAGAACATGACAAACAATGAGGCCTGAAATCTGTCAATCAGTTAGACAAAGTGCATATGAAGTAGTTACTCACCCCTCAGTCTCACTGAGGGCTGTATCATCTAGGCCCTCATAATAATATTAGCTGAAGATTTTGATAAAATATAATATGTTGGCGGCAATAAAGGTCCCCAATCAGAGAGAGCACGTGGTTTAAAAGTAGTTATATACACTTTGGTTCCACTGGAGGACCCATCAGGATATTTATTTAATTGTAGCTTAATATTGCTGTAAAAATCTATAAGTATAAATACAGAACTTGATGAACAATACGTTTTAAAATCAGTCAATTGGTTTTGAATGCCTAAATATTTTAAACTCTAATCCAGAGGTTTTAATGTAACACATTAACCTTACTGGGGGGAGGAGGGCTGTGCCCCCCAGGCCACCCATTGTTATTGTAGCTTGATACGGTTGTTCAAATACATAGGTAACCTATAAACGCAGAACTTAAAAAACAATAAGGCTTGAATCATTCAATTTGTTTTTAAGAAGAATATATTGCCTCATTTTAAAAAGAAAAGAAAAGTAGTATCTTATGTTAAATATAATCTAGGAAGAAATTAAAACTCTTTGACCCACTTCTTAGAATCCACGAGTCATTGTGTCAAGGTCCAAGATTTTGTATACATTTTAATATATAAATACCCCCGTAGCAGCAAACCTGCGTACTCAGCAAATTTCCAATGTATATATATGTATCTTAATGACACATAAAGCCACATATCAAGTTTCATCAATATACATTCATAAATAAACGATTTATGACATTTTAATTATTCTCCATAAGAATAACATGGCGGCTGAGTGTGCAGGTTTGCTGAAGCAAGGAACTCCAAAAATGGGGTTTTATACAAATATCAATATAACTCAAGTAGGTAAAGCCACATACCAAATGTGAATAATATGTTCATAATTAAGGGAGATAACATGTTACTTATTCTCCATAAGAATAACATGGGACTGAGTACACAGGTTTGCTGCTACGGGAACTATAGGCGGAAAAATGTTTTTTAGTGCAAATATCAATAGACATTATGAAGTGTTATATCAAGTTTCATCAGCAAATGTATATAAATAAGCGAGATATACAATTTATCTTATTCTCCGTAAGAATAACATTGGACATCATACTGGGTTTAGCACTTTCGATATCTCTGTAAACATATGACGTAGAGCAATGATCAAAACACTAAATTGTGCGTCTTTCTAAGCTGATTCCAATGGAAAAAACTAAAATTTGACTTTTTCAACAATTATATGTAAAAAGCTCAAAAAAACCACTTTTGAGATACAAAACCCCCCAAAATACCTCTTCGGATAGGTCGATCCGTCTGGTTTTCGAAGTTAAAGTCATAAATGCTGCTTTACACGTTTATAAAAAATTTTGTCAAAATCGGATGAATTTTACGACAGTTATCGTGCTCACGGACACACACACACACACACACACACACACACACACACACACACACACACACACACACACACACACACACACACACACACACACACACACACACACATATATATATATATATATACAGTTTTTGAAAGAATGGTGTTTTTGGCATCTGGGGACCTCAAAATGAAAAGTTATCATGGTCATGGGCCTAGGTCTTGCCATGCCGACTACGGTAATAGCTTCTTCCCTATATGGGAAATTCGCTCAAATGGATCCCTATTTCCCTTGGTCACGCCATTACTTGAGAATTAGTGGACCAAATTGAATAATTATTTCTTGTTGAGCTCGTTTATGTCAAGACAAGGTTCTTATAAAAGACAATTTTTAATCTGACCTAAGAGCTCTGCCCCACAGGCCTTCAAACTTCGTATTGATTTGATCTAAGTTCAGTTAGTTACACCAAGCAGCTGTAAACATACTTGAAATGCATATGCATATGTTGATTATAGAAATAAAAAGCTACTTGAATGGAAACTCTCATTTTGGAAATAAAAAGAGTACTTGAATGGCAACTCAAACTCTTTTTTTTATATTCAAGTGAGCATAGCGCATGAGCTAATCCGGGAAGCGAGTGAGCGAAGCGAACATGCTTATCTTGAAAATGAACGAGTATTTGAAATAAAACAAATTCAATGACATTAGGACAGGACAACGTCTGTTGGGCCAGCTAGTTATATATATTAATTATTACAGACGCTGTGTAGCATTTAAGTATCCAAAAACATTATGATCACATTATTTTTAAGTAACGGTGTATTATAATCCCACTTATGTTTTATATTATTGACTATCTCAAGTTTAATTTATGCAAAATTTCTTTGCAGTAAAAAATAATACGGGGACTTCTGCTTGAAACAATAGTTATTTGTGTATTAAGGGAGTAAAGTACAACTTTGTTCCCTAAGGGAAATTGTTGGCGCCCGACGCCGTAGGCCAGGGCGATAAATTTACACACAACATTTTTCCCACACCCCAAAAGCTACAAGTATTGATAAGTATTCACATTCACAATCGCTTTCCATTTTGGTTGCGTAATGCGTAGTAACTAAACTCGGAACGTTAATTGCAGCTGGAGCAAAATATCTATCAGCTGATCCGATTCCCTTATAGCTGCAGCATTAATGATTGCAGCGAAATGTCAGCTGATTCTGTTCCAGGAGACAAAGTAGCACTATACTCCTTCAATACAAGGAGTAAAATTTGACTTTACTAAGTAGGTGGGGGGAAACAAAATTTATTATACAAGATAGGAACGACGTTTCCTTCCATTTTTAAAATGTATTGTATTAGTTCACACATACGCAAAAAGTTAGAGAAAACTTAGTAAACAAATTTCATAATCGGCCTGGAAGGACAAGTCCTGCACAGTCCATTAACACATATATAATTCCAATTTTTGGTAAACAGTTCAACTAAATTTGATCAAAATGTTAAACAGGAGCATCTCTTTTACTTGTTAAACATAAAAAGTAATTTTTCACTGAGAAAAACATGTTTTCTGGAAATAAAAGTACCAATCTCTATAGGACAGGAGCTTTAATTTCAGATCAAAACTATTTAAGTCGGTCCTTTAGTTTTTGTTAGTGGATTTACAAAAGGAATGTTGTTGATATTTGAACATGTGCTCTTATGAGAGCCAAAAATTAAAATTTATTTATTTATTTTTTTTTTAGGTGTATGTCAAAACCTATTATAAGTTATATAGGTTAGGCTATTATAACCTATATAAGTATTATATTTAATAGATTTTGCTAGTAATGTACCGTAAGTGATTTATTGAAAGTTGAACAATATTTGTTATGGGAATAATAAACGCAAACATTGTGCGTTAAAAAACACCTAAAAAGAAAAGAAATTTAATTATGACAAACTGCAGGCCAAAACCTTTAATTTAATACTAAAACAGTTAAAATTGGCACAGCAGTTTTTGCTAATAGATTTACGTAAAGAATTTTTGTTAAATGTTAATCGGGCTGTTTCGGGAGCTAAAAGTATTTTGTATTGAGAAAAATCTATACTTATAATGTAATGGTTGTGCATTTGCGTGTATGTCCCAGGGGATTTTGAAAACGCCTGCACAAAACTGCTCCGGACCATAATGTTGTAGAGGATCAACAAATTGCAGATAGGTACTTTTTTGTTTTTCCTCAAGACCTCAGGACTCTGCCCCAGTGGCATAAAAAGCCGCCATGTTATTCTTATTGAGAAAATGTTTTGTTCTAACGGCTCCTCAAACTTGCTCAAACCTTAACACATTTTTGGGGGACTAAAAGACTGGATATTCTTATCAGTGCTTAGTGTGATTTCCATAAATCCCTTACAATGGTTGTTCCCGGCAAAACATGTTTAAGATGAAAAACATGATTAGTGGAATCAACATTTGTTAGCTGGATAAATTATAAGACAATATCTTTTGAGATCGAATATATCTGAAATCTAAAAAACCGAAACCAGGGTAGACTTTCATAAGTGGAACGATATAAAAAACTGAATGAAATTGTTCGATAGGGTATAACGATTATTTAGGTTATTCGGTTATGGCCTATTAAGGTTTTGGTTATTTAGGTTTCAGTTAGGCCAACCGTAAAACAGGCTTGACCCGGACTCTTTTTTACTATTTCCTAGGTTATAGTGCCTTCCCATTAACATGTCACCATAAAACCAGACCATTTTAATGTGTGTGTACAATTCACAATATCCATTTACCTTTAGCCTAACTTATATATTATTATGTTGGATGTTATTAAAACAAAGATAAATACCCCCGTAGCAGCCAACCTGCGTACTCAGAGAATTTCCAATGCATATATATGCATCTTAATACCACATAAAGCCAAATGCCATGTTTCATCAATATACATTCATAAATAAACGATTTATGACATTTTAATTATTCTCCAAAAGAATAACATGGCGGCTGAGTATGCAGAGTTGCTGAAGCAAGGAACACAAAAAATGGGGTTTTATACAAATATCAATATAACTGAAGAAGGTAAAGCCACATAATAAATTTTATTAGTTTATGTTCATAAATAAGCGATTTATAACATTTTAATTATTCTCCATAAAAATAACGTGGAGACCGAGTACCTAGGTTTGCTGCTACGGGAACTATCGGCCGAAAAATAATTCTTAGTACAAATATCAATATACCACAACGATATGAAGCAATATATCAAGTTTCATCAGGAAAGTTCATAAATAAGCGAGATATACAATTTTTCTTATTCTCTATAAGAATAACATCGGACAACGTACTGTCTTTAGCACTTTCAATATATCTGTAACCATTTGACGTAGAGCAATGATCAAAACACCAAATTTGCGTATTTTTAAGCTGATTCCAATGGAAAAAAACTAAAATTTGACTTTTTCAACGATTATTTGACTTAAATAAATAAATAAATAAATGACTTAAACAATTATACCAAATTTCGTCAAAATCGGACTATTTTTACGAGAGTTATCGTATATATATGCACAATAATATATGCAATGTATATATATATATATATATGTATATATATATATATATATATGTATATATATATATATATATATATATATATATATATATGTATATATATATATATATATATATATATACAGTTTTGAAAGAATGGTGTTTTTGGCATCTGGGGACCTCAAAATGAAAAGTTATCATGGTCCCGGGCCTAGGTCTTACGATGCCGACTACGGTAATAGCTTCTTCCCTATAGGAGAAATTCGCTAATCCCTAAAGGGGAAATTCGCTAAAAAAAATAAAAGTGTCCGGGTTAACCTCCAAAAATGGTCTTGAACCGACATCCACCTAACTAACGTTATAACGTATAAACCAATCACTTCTGTCCGTAGTTGGACGGTGTTTTGAGGTCTGCAGATGCCTTTGCACCAATAAAAGGCTTAAAAGTGAAATAAATACAACATTTTTATGGGTTGGGGATGAAAATAGGGTATTCTTCAGGCGTTTCAGCTGTTTATTCTTTGCAACTAAAATGAAACTAAACAAAGAACCTTTAGGGGAAAAGGCGTTTAAAATACAGTTTGAAACAAGGGGCCCATTATGTTTTCCACGGACATGGTCACTTATGGTCGATTTAGACAAAGAATACTTTTTCGCCACTGCTCTTATAATTAATACCGTATCAGAGCTAAAAACCACAATGTTGTTATTAGTAATGGCGGGAATACTGTGTTTACGGCAGAAACGAGTCGTTACGGTTGAGAAGAGTCACATTAATGGAGTATAATTAAAGTGTCCGGGTCAAAACTGGAATAGGCCTGTCGTTAATATGAAAATTTTTTTACATATATGTTGTTTATCTCTAATCAAATCAAATCATCTTTATTCACAATATGTATACATAATACATGAGAATAGTGTCAAATTCCAAACTAAAAACTAAAGGCTATGGACTACGAGTTATAAAACTCCTCAAATGAGTATAGTTGTTTTTCAAGTAGATAATTTTGTAACATTTTCTTAAATTTATTGATATTATTTTCAGTTTTTAACAAAACGGGAAGTTTACATAAGAATTTTGATCCAATATATGAAGGTTGTTTTTCATAAATGTTAATCTATGGTGAGTGGGTATGATGGTATTTTTATTTTGAGTATTATATTGATGAGACTGATCATATTTCTGTTTTAAAGGATTTTGAATTGCTATTAATACCGTATCATAAATATGTTGTCCATATACAGTTAATATTTTTAAAGTTTTGAAATGTTCTTTTGCAGAGTGATCAGGTTTCAAATTTAAAATTATTCTGCCAGCTTTCTTTTGTTTCTTCAAAATGTCATTTAAGTTTTCTTTTTTTGTTGACCCATATAAAGCAAAGCCAAATGAAATATGGGAATGAATATGGACATGGTATATCATTCTTAACACACTTATATCAGTGCATAAAAATGACATCCTGCGTAAAGCGTAAATTCCTGAGTTAATTTTAGAAAGAACTTTTTGCAGATGACAATTCCAATTCAAATTCTCATCTATTTCCAACCCCAAAAATCTAGTAAACTTTTCGATTTCTATTACCCTAGAATCGATTGTAATTGTTGGTTCAATCTTTCTACTGCACTGAGCAGTCTTAAAGGAAACAAAATTTGTTTTTGATAAATTTAATTTCAATTTATGATTGTAAAAAAAGTCTATTATATTTTCCAATTCTAGGAAAGATAAAATTTTAACATCGTCAACAGTTTGTGCTGATACTTTCAGATTTTAATCATCTGCATACAACATCAAGTTGTCTTGTGGTATTTTTTGAAGAGTTTGTGCAATATCTTTTACATAGCAGACAAAGATGAGTGGCCCTAAATAGCATGGAATTATGCAGGCTTAAATTTCAAATAAAATTATGCCTTATTCACGAAAACAATCGGAAAAACTTTAAAAAATGACATGTCTTAGTTAGACATAATATTTTATTTCTGTGAAAAGACGTGAGTTATAAACGATTAGAGCATGCCTCGTTTAGAGCAGAGATCCATGTACTGCTTCAAAAATTCGTAGCTCCGAAAGACACTACTCCGAAAATATTTTCGGAAAAGTGCATTTCGGAACACTGCTTTAGGAGTAGTGCATTTTCGGAGTTCTGATTTTCGTAGCTACGCATTTTGGACTAATGCCTTTTAAACTTGGTATTTTTTCGAATGTCTGCCTTTCGGAGTTGAGAATTAGCGGAACAAAGCAACGCACTTGATTTTACAACTCCGAAATGCACTGGAAATTTAGGCCTCTTTGCGCATATTACGTAGAGCCTGCGTGTAAACGCGGCAACACGGCGTACATTCGTGGGTAGGGCGAGTTAGTCTATTCATTTGCTAATGCCGCCATCTCAAATCCTCCTCTAACCCCTTTGTCCCCTCCAAATTAAATTGAACCACAAATGCCTAACTCCGAAATGCAGTACTCCGAAGTGCACTGCTCCGAAACCATTACTCCGAAACGCACTACTCCAAATTTTTTTTCGTAACAATGCTTTTCGGAACACTGATTTCGGAGTAGTGATTTTCGGAGCAATGCATTTCGGACTAATGCCTTCGAAAATACCTATTTATTTCGGAGTAGTACCTTTCGGAGCTATGCATTTTCGGAACAATGCCGCGCTCTGTTTAGAGCATGATCTACTCTAAACAAATGTAGGCCTACCTATAACGAACGACTGCTCAAGTTTACAGGAGTTTAGAAATATTTATGTTTAAAAATTGTATGTGTCCAGGTCAAGACCCCCTGTCAGGGTCTAGCCGGTTTTACGATACGGTATGTTATGTTTCAGTTTAGGTGTCTTGAAGTTTGTCCAGATAACAAACGTCGGTTCCAATATTACTTTAAACATGCATTGTCAGGAATAATATTGTCATGTTATGTTTGTTTATTTCATTTTTATTTTAAGTTAAATTGAATAACAAACTAAACTAAACAAACATGACATAGGTACGGTACCTAATTACAAACATACAAGCTATTAAATATTAATCAGTATTAAAAATATCAACCTAATTAATATACCGTAGCCTATCGAACAATTTCATTTGATTCTTTATTTTGTTCCACTTATGAAAGTATACCCGAGCCGAGTAATATCGAAACCATATTGGATTCGCCTGGGTAAATTAAATGTAAGTTAAACAAAAGTCATAGCCTATTTTGGATTTAAAATTTGAATCACTTTACCCTTGTTTCTGTAAAAAACAAATGTGATTTCCAAACTCTAGAGGTAAATTTATATGAGGTTAGTTCAATGAAATTGATAATTTTCAATCAAAAAGTAGGTCTGGGATGAACTTGTGCCAAAAGCCACAACTATCCAGAGTCTAAGTTTGACCTTATGGAACAATTTTATAAAATGTTTATTTTGGATAAAAATGAAGAAATTTAGACAACAATTTGATTAAAACAGTGGTGTATGGACATCATAAATTATGCCTAGAAAATTAAAGTCGATAGGCATACCTTACAAATATTAACCTCCAAAAAGGACCAAACTTATTGAGTTTGCCTTATTGCCTTATTGAATTTGAATAAACACTTATGTAGACCTCGTGCGGATCTTCGTGAAATCTGAGTAAGGGGTGCCAGCATAAGAGTGGGAGGAATCAGCGTTGGAGGGGAAGATCACAATACCATATGACGTAATACTCTTCCTGCGGAAAAAATTTGGCTGTGTAATATTAAGTATATTGTACTGGGTGAACGTATAGTATTTAAGTTTTTATGACAGTCTTGATAAAAACGAGTATGGTATTTAAACCATAATTGACAATACACTCTTTATGTTATTGAGTGTTGTATTTTAAATTATGTCTTAACAAATTATAAATGATTATTGTAATTGTAAACATATGGACACAGCAGTGAACTCGCTAGGTTGAAGGCAAATGAAAATGATTTTTGTTAGGCCTAATCGATAAATTCTGTCCCGCACTTCTCGCGAATACGCCCGAACACATATACAGCTGAACTCTGAATGTTCGGAGTAATCCCGAGAAGTGTGGAAGCTGCACAAACTCTTTGGCAACAGTACACTATCGCCGAATGATTCGCTCGAATGCTCCACCGAAAGTTCGGAACGAGTCGTGACAACGAATTTTGCACCAAATTAAACGAATGTGCACAATGAAGTAACCAGTACACGCTCGCCCAATGCCATGCAATACCATGCTCGCCCATTCTCTTCCGCTCGTCACATTTGATTCAAGCCAAAAACCAGACAAAAACAGAGCACAGGCAAACACGAATCATGGCGAGGTGAACTGTCCCGAACATAAACGAGCACACGGAGTAAACTATCGCGCTCGCTTTTGTTGGGCCTTTGTGTACTGGTAGTAAGAATATGGGACGGAATGTTCAGTGAACATTCGGGAGGATGTTCGGTCGAATGTTTAGGCCTGTTCGCGAGATGTGTGGGACAGACTCAACCTATATACGATCTTTGCTTAACAACCACTTCGCGTTTGCAATGTTTTGGTTTGGCACGTAACAGATGATTCTCACAAGTGATTTTTTTTAATCAATAGTCTAAGAATAGATATCAATCGCTTCCCCCCCCTAAAAAACCGTTTCAAACCACTTTTACCAATAACACCCAGGCTTCACGAAGATCCGCACGAGGTCTAGGGTTGTTCTGGTAATGCAATTATCATTTTTTTAGGAAAATCAATTTATATTAAACTTCAGTTTTCAATCAGACAAAAAGGAAATAGGCTAGACCCAGAATATGGTGAAATCTAATGTGCCACATTACATTAAGTTTTAATAACATATTGTCATAGTTAAAAGCACGATGTATAGGTAGCTATAGTTTGTTCTTTTTTCTGTTCTTACAAATGTTAATTATTGTTACCTATATTGTAAAGTTGCATTGGTGATAGCCGTCAAACAAATAACCAAAACGTCTAATTTTATTTGGTAACTTACCTAAGTTTTATAAGCGAGATAATAATTTTTTGAACAAATTTAACTTTCTACTGTTAATGAGTGGAAATTATAATGTAAATAATTACATATATTAGCATTTAATCACTTTAATCACGTACGAAGGAGGTTTATAACTTCAATAATTTTCTTGTTGACATATTTCCTTTCGGTTATAATTTTGTCGTCTGGAGTCTGGGAACGTCTGGACTGGCCAAAGGCCCATAGTTCGGCCTTCATTTTTTTACATAGAGTAAGGTACCAATAAAGTTATTTATTATGATAGTATTTAAAATAATAATGCATTTTTAATTAGTATAAAATAAAATATACATACAACTTTTAAAAGCTTGTAATATTTATACCTTAGTTTTTGCCTTTCAAGTTACGAAAAGAAGTGTTTTTTTCCTAGTCAACATGAACATGAATAACTACAGTTCTTTAGTGAATCAATGGTAATACTTACGTTACTCTATAGTTGAAACATAGACGTTGGCTAAATATCAACGATTCAAGTACCACTAAAATGGCTCACAATTTTAATCTTATGGGATAAAAAATAGATTTTGTTTAAAGATAATTTTATTATTACATAACCAAATATTCCCAATAACGAACTCGACCGAGATTTCGTACTATAGAATCTATCTCTAAAGTTTGAAGTGGATCTGTAGAGGCGTTTTTGAGTTATTTAGGTCACAGACACGCCAGTTCGAGTTGATTCTCTTACCAGTCTAAGCAGTAAAGTTATGTAAAAGGATTTCCTTTCACTCAATCCAATTAAAATTTCATAATCGTTTATTTATGAATGTATATTGATGAAACTTGGTATGTAGCTTTATGTGGTATTAAGATACATACATATGCTTTGGAAATTCGCTGAGTACGCAGGTTTGCTGCTACAGGGGTATTTTTAATTTTTATTTTCAATAATTTTGTTTACCTACCATGTGTTCCCTACTTTGCATCCAAATTCAATACAACAGCTGAGTAAAGTTCAGTTTGTTTTTTTAAACAAAGCAGACAACTATTCCTTACTAATTATAGGTTTTATGGATTTAAATTTAAAAGCAGTAAGCAACACAAATTCCATGGTGAATGGGAATAGAGTTTATAATACTGTATAAAAGTGTTAGTAACCCTTTTTCAGCTTTATGAATTCTATATTTACTATTTATATTTCAGTTTTGGTTTACTTTTACTCATGCAGCGAAGTTGGGTTTTATCCCTGTTAATGGACCCAGAATTAGATGAATTTCCTTCGATAAATCCTGGGTCTCAGAAAATATGACAGCAGGGCGGCATTCCTGTGATCCACTGCCGGAATTGTAATTTTGTAAGTAGTTTTTAAAGTTTTGTGTAAAAATGAATCAACATCGATAATAGCCATATTTCATAGAGTAATAAATCGATTTGTGTATGAGTATATAAAAAACATGACCAAGGCACAAATATAGTTAAAAATGAGAGGTAAGCATGCGAAGGTAAAATTAACGACCTAAGGTTTGTGAAGGTTAAGACGATTTGTATAATCCAGTAAACTATATTTCAGTTACATATTTCAAGTTTAAAATTCCAATTCAGTTTTTTAATCAAACATTTAGTTCGATTTCGATTTCATGTAATGGGTGAAATTGGGTGAAACTGGATGAAAATCTGGTAAAAAATTGAATGCAATGGATAAGAAAACTAAGGACTATTGACCTGTCCTATTAGTATTGAATACGATGTGAAATATTTTCCCATAAAGTTTATAGCTATCTAGAATTTATTCTACGCAGCTTGCGCAGCCCGTTTTGAGAAGCGAAAATATTAAATAGTTAAATATTAAACAAAACAATGACAGTCAGTAGTTATATGTAATCCTTATAACAGCTGTTTATCTTATTGAATTGAATTAATAAAAAACACATGTGACATAAACCAAATAAAACTCGCATCTATATGAACTTGGGAACTTAAGTCCCATGGGGCAGAGCCCGGAGGCCTAAATCGAAAATCTAAGGCCAGTTTGGACATCTTCACACCTAGACCTACGTGTTTTAGTGTCTAATATGTGGGGGTAAATCATAAATCAAAAATCCTTATTGTTTACAAAGTTTGCATGTAGCGTATTAATAATATAAGATGGATATATACATAAATTATGTCTTTTTGTTGGTCGGTCTTTAGATTGTTTGTATGTTAGTGGATGAAATACATTTAAATGTTGCTAAATAATATGTAGACTGTATTTTTCATATTTCAGTTATAAAAGCAGTTAAAGCAGTTAGGTTAATTTTTATACAAATTTGAAATCGATGAACAAATCTTTAAACACTTAATAACATTTAACCACAGTTTTTAAGCATTTTTAAGAAGGTTAAATGGGTTTGATTCAACATCCAAAACTAAACTAACAACAATGTTTAAACTAAACCCTTTCGGACTATCGCATGCAGGTGAAAACATATTTCGTGTCAATTCACTTTTTGAACTTAGACACGTTCTAATGAATGTTAGTATGCATTAGTAGGGGGTATTAGCCCCCTACTTGCATTATGTTGGGCCTTTATCACAACAACATATTTAAATTGTGCACGGCGGATTCCCATTTTGTTATATGAATTTCAAAATTAACTTTTTAAATATAAATTGTCAAGCCATTAGATTTATTTTATAACTAGTGAACAATACTTCTTTAGTTTGCTTAAGCCCGTCATATTTGACGGGCTAATAACAGCTAGTAAATTAATAAAACTTGATACGTGGCTTTACCATATTGAGTTATATTGATAATATATCTGTATGAAAACCCATTTTTTGTGTTCCTTGTTTCAGAACACCTGCGTAATCAGATGCTGTGTTATTCTTATGGGGAATAATTCAAATGTTAGTAGGGGGCATTAGTATGTTCAAAACCAGCAAAGGCGTGCGAGGAGGAATGAGGAATCGCCCCCCCCCCGGTGACGTCAGCCCCCCCCCGTGACGTCAGCCCCCCCCCGTGACGTCAGCCCCCCCGTGACGTCAGCCCCCCCCCGTCACGTGACCCGACATAAACCTAACATAGGCTTTGTCCACCAGTTGTATTATAAATTTGTTTTGTTTGTTTTTGTTGTTGTTTTTTTGTTTTGTTTAGTTTAATAATTTAATATAATATTATAAAATACGAATATAAAAGTACAAATACGAATATAATAGATTATTGAAGTTGAACCCTTCGATAGCTTATGACAGCCGTGAAACCATTGGAGAGGAAGCCGTTAACCCTCTCTTTTACTAGGCTCAGCTCCACCGGCACATTGGCAGTGAACCAACGGGGGAAGAAGTGTACTCTTCCGTCTTCCTCTACCGAGCCGAGGTGGAGGATTATTAATCCATGATACATTTCTTCTTCTATCCTTTGAAACGCAATGGCCACAGTGCAGGGGCAGCACAAGACGTACATGGTGTCCGACATGGTGTTCCGTTGACTGTTCCGCCTATGTGACCGCCACAGTCGGTTTACTCATTAGCGGTTCCAGTGGAAAGTCCCACGACCGATTTCACCGAAACTGCCATGACGTCATCCTCCGCCTACGTGACCGCCACAGTCGGTTTACCCATTAGCGGTTCCAGTGGAAACTTCCACGACCGATTTCTCCTCCCGACCGGAGTGCTATTTATGAGCACGTCTTCAGAGGTTTCACCAGTTTGTCTTTGGAGCTCTTACTGTGCGGACGAAGTAGTGCTGTCTCTGCGATACACCTACACAACTTGCTGTTCATTGCCTTTGGATTCCCGTAAAAGTTAACGTAAGTAACATGTAATTTACTTTTTCATCAGAAAGTTTACCAATGCTCTAAAATCTTATTAGCTAAAATTAATATTTAATGTTTTGCATATCTCGGTACACTGAGTCTTGTCCTTGTCTCTTTTCAGATGGAGATGAGTAAAACCGTAATGACCTTGGAACAGTTGTGTTTTCTAACGATTAAAGTTAACGAACCAAATTTAAAAAGCAAAATAGACTCGCTTCCACTCCTTTTTAAACACGTTTTGAGTGAAATAAAATTTGGTTTCGCTTTTAAATCGAACTTTCAAGTGCCTAGTGGAATTATAGACGAGGGCGAAATCGCTATGTGTGAGCGTAACAAAGACAAAGACGTGTACCAGTGTTGGGAATGTCATACGAGTGATTCATGCCATCTATTTCTATCTAACATTATTAAAAGGGTTAGACTCGCCTCGTTCCCAGGGGTATCGCTACCAAAGTGTTTTTGCTGCGACAATTGTGCCTTTGTAGCGGACGGGGAATACAGATACCCGATGTTTTTGTAGATGGCTGGTCCCTGCATGTGTGTGGTCTGCGGCCGCGTGTTCGCAAACGCCGGAAACCTGACTCGCCACACGAGAGCCGCTCACAGCGACCGCCATCTCAACTGCGACGTCTGCGGTAGACGCTTCGGGCGAAGCGATAACCTGCGACGCCACCTCGCCACAGTTCATCTTCTCACTCCTCACGACCAAGCGCCAGGTACGGTTTTTATGTTAAACAAGAATAGGTGGATTGCTAGCCTCTGTGTAATTCCTCACCCTTGTATTTACTGGACCTAGGTAAACTGGCGATTGTGATGAGGAAGAGGTCGTTAGTTCTCTATACAGTTCCTCACTCATCCTCACGATCAAGCGTCAGGCATGGTTTTTATGTTAAACAAGAAACCGCCAGTACTAATGACTTGTTTTCGAGAGAGTAAACGGCTTTAGTCGAGTAAACAGATTCAAGTAGTAAACAAGGGGCTGCCAGCCTCTGTGCGATTCCTCACTCTTGTATTACTGGGCCCGGGTAAACTGGCGCTCGAGATGAGGAAGAGGTCGCCAAGCCTCTATATAATTCCTCACCCTTGTATTTACTGGGCTCAAACTGGTGATTGAGATGAGAAAGAGGTTGCCAGTTCCTCACCTTCGTGTTTATCGGGGTCACTAATAGGACTTGTTTTCCTGTTCGCAGGCCATCCGTGCCCGTTGTGCTCCGTCGCCCTGGCGGGTCCCGAGGATCTTCGCCACCATATGGAAGCGGTCCACGGTGCGAGCCCGTCTGCTTCAACTTCCTCCTCCTCCTCTGCAACGCCACCCTTCAGAGACCCACGGCCCGAGTGCGACGCGTGCGGGCGGTGATTCTCCCGCGGGGACCTGCTCCGGCGTCACGTGCAGCTGGTGCACGCCAACGAGGTCCGCTGTCCCGATTGCGGCGCCCATTTCCACAGGGCCGCTTTTCTCCAGCGGCACATGGAGAGCGCCCACCGCGATATGAGGTTCGCGTGCGCCTACTGCGACCGAGGCTTCACCCGACGCTACAACCGGGACCGACACGAGGCCCACAACTGCCCTGTCGTGAGGAACCTCGTTGTGGATGAGATGCCGCGCCTGCCCGTCCTGTCACCCGAGCCCCGGCCCAGCCGCGAGCCCCAGCCCGGACCTAGCCGCGAGCCCCAGCCCGGACCCAGCCGCGAGCCCCAGCCCGGACCAAGCACGGCACCCGACGGGATGGTGGGTGGTGGCGGACTACCCACGTTCCGCCCCATCCAACGGGCGTTCCGCGGTCGCCTCCTGACCTTCGGCCTGTCCCGGCCTATGGAGGACTTCTTGGCCGTGGAGGACGCGCTGGTGCTACTGTTCGAGAGCGTCCTGGAACTGCTTGCCGACGTCAGGACCCGACACCCGAACATCAAGGAGAACATGTTCCTGGAGTGTGAATTCGCCAACGTTCACGGGGCCACCTGTCTGCGAGCCTTCAAGACGAAGAACGTGCCTCTCACCGCCGCGTCCAACTTGGAGGACTTCCTGTCAGCGTCCTTCCACAAGCTGGAGGAAGAGAAGGAGCAGTGCCTGCTAGTGGGCAGCGGGTGGAGCTATCTCCGGATACGCGACCTGGAGATCCGCATCAACCTTTACACCCCGTTGGGAGAACGCGGAGCCCGGTTCGTCCAGCTTCCCAGAACCATCTGCGAGACGCGTGCCGTTATCAACGTACAAAACGTCGATGACATGTGCTTCGCGTATGCTATCCTGGCCAAGTTCGTCGCGCAACACCCGGAAAGGCCCACATCGTACACACCGGACGTCATGGCACGCTACGACTGGGTCGGCCTACGCTTCCCCGTGGCCGTGAAGGACATTAAGGTCTTCGAGAGGAGGAACCCCATCAGCGTCAACGTGTACGGGATCGAGCGCGCTATGGTGGGGAGACGCCCCGACGGATCGCCAAAGTTCCAGGACCGCGTGTTCCCGCTGAAGATCTGCAAGCGGGAGTTGGAGGATCACCGGGACCTGCTGTACGTGACCAGCGGCGGGGACAGTCACTACGCATACATCGCGAACGTCAGCAGGCTGGTGCGACCCCAGCTGACGTCCCACTGCGGCACTATCCACGTGTGTAAGCGATGCTTCGCTTACTTCGACAACCAGCCCAACAAGCTGCAACTGTCCGGTGCCGAGCGTCTGGAGGAGCACATGCGATACTGCACCGCCAAGGCTCCCCTCCGCTTGGACATGTCTCAGAAGCAGCAGATCCGCTTCGCCCACCCCGAGTACACTCGGCGAGAGCGCTTTTGCGTCTACCCGAGGACTTTGAGTGTGCTCTGCAGCCCGTCGCTGTTGACCCAGCGGAAGCGCCGCCCGGCACGAGGCCCCTGCAACTGCACGTCCCGTACGCCTTCGCCTACCAGATCGTGGACTCGCTCGGCCTGGAGGAGTTTGAGCCCCGCGTCTACTTCGGGGCTGACGCGTCCAAGGTCTTCATGGAGAGGTTGAAGATGGACGTGCTGGCGCTGTGGGAGTTCCTATTCAGCATGAGAGCTCTGCACCCTTCTCTGACCCGGCAGGAGATGAACTAGTACCTGGTGGCGACTCACTGCTACCTCTGCGGGAAGGAGTTCACGGACCAGGACGTCAAGGTGCGGGACCACAATCACGCCCCGCCCTACGAGTTCCGAGGAGCCGCTCATCGCTCGTGCAACCTCAGGTACCGGGAGCAGCGACACATCAACTGCTACTTCCACAACCTGTCCAACTACGACGCCCACTTCGTAGTGCACGAGCTGGCCATCGACCCCGGCGACGTGGACGTGTTGGCTCACACGGAGGAGCGGTACATCGCTTTTACCAAGCGATTCCACTTTGGTCAGCCCGGGGACAACCAACGACAGAGCAGTTTCGCGGTGCGCTTCCTGGATACCTACAGGTTCCTGTCCATGAGCCTGGCCAACCTGGCGGCGGGACTTCCCACGGACAGGATGCGCGAGACGAGGAAGCGCTTCCCCGACGACCGGCTGTTCGACCTGGTGCGTAGGAAGGGCGTGTTCCCCTACGACTTCGTTACGTCCTACGACACGTTGTACAGGACCAGGGAGTTGCCGCCCAAGGAGGCGTTCAGGAACTCCATGACCCTGGAGGACATCAAGGACGAGGAGTACGAGCACGCCCTCAACGTGTGGCGAGCCTTCGAGTGTCAGCACCTCAAGGACTACGCGGACAAGTACCTGCGATGTGACATCGCCCTGCTCACCGATGTCTTTGAGCAGTTCCGCGACACCTCGCTGGCAGAGTACGGGCTGGACCCCGCCCACTATTACACCCTACCGTCCTACGCCTGGGACGTAATGCTCAAGACCTGCGGTGTGGAGCTGGACACGCTGCAGGACTTTGACATGTACCTGTTCGTGGAGCAGGGGATCCGGGGAGGCATCTCTCAGGCCATCACCCGCTACGCCAAGGCCAACCACGACAGGTGCCCGAACTACCGCCCGGACGAGCCCACGCACTTCCTCCTGTACCTGGACGCAAACAACCTGTACGGCTGGGCCATGTCCCAGTGCCTGCCGACCGGAGACTTCGAGTGGCTCAGCCGTGAGGAAATCCAGGCGTTGGACGTCGCGGCGCTGGACGCGGAGGCCGATCGAGGCTACATCTTGGAAGTGGACCTCCACTACCCCGCGCACCTACACGACCTGCACAAGGACCTTCCCTACTGCTGTGAGACCAAGCGGCCTCCAATAGGCAAGTTCCCCAAACTGTTGACGACCCTGGACGACAAGACGCACTACATCTGTCACTACAGGGTCTTGCAGCAGGCGCTGCAAAACGGATTGGAGCTGGTCGCGGTGCATCGGGCGATTTCCTTTCGCCAGTCGCGGTGGTTGGAACCGTACATCCTGATGAACACCGAGCTGCGGAAGAAGGCCAAAACGAAGTTTGAACAGGACTTCTTCAAGCTCATGAACAACGCGGTCTTCGGCAAGACCATCGAGAATGTACGGAAGCGCCTCAACGTGTGCACCCCGGAGAAGTTTTCCAAGTACGTCACCAGGTCCAACTTCCTGGACCGGACGTACTACACGGAGGACGTGGCCCTGGTGCATCTGTCCAAGGTCAACATCGTGTTGGACAAGCCCGTCTACGTAGGCATGTCAGTCCTGGAGCTGAGCAAGTGGCTCATGTACGAGTTCCTGCGCAAGATGAAGGAGCGCTACGGTGACCGCCTCACCGTGGACTACATGGACACGGACAGCTTCGTCTTTGACATCGTGTCCCAGGACGTCTACGCAGAGATGAAGGAACACCTGGACGACTTCGACACCAGCGGCTATCCGAGGTCTCACCCCTGCTACAACCCCGTCAACGCCAAGGTCATCGGAAAGTTTAAGGACGAGTGTAACGGCCTGTCCTTATACGAGTACCTCGGCCTGCGGTCCAAGCTGTACTTCATGGACATCGAGGACGCAGCGACAGGCGGCAGCAAGGCTCTCAAGCGAGCCAAGGGGGTGGCGAAGGGCGTTGTCAAGAACGTCCTCACCCCCGACGACTACAGAGAGTGTCTGTTTGACGGGGTCCGGAAACACACCACCAACGTCCGGTTTCAGTCCCACTTGCACCGGGTGTACACCGTGCAGGTGGACAAGCTGAGCCTCAGCCCGACCGACGACAAGCGGTGCGTCCTCCCCGATGGCATCCACACTCTGCCGTGGGGACACAAGGACGTCCCGCCGCTACCGCCAGCCAGGAGGAGAGGAGAAGATCCGCAGCGGATGGAAGTGGACGGTGAGGAGGAGGAGGAGGGACAGCGCCAGGACGAAGACGAGGAAGAAGAGGAATTCCCCGTCTAGTTGTATATATTAGTTATAAGAGAAAAAATTGTAAATAGTATTTGTAAGAAAATATAATAGCTTTATGTACAGCATGAACCCGAGTTGTTTATTTCCTCCCTTTGCTCACTCAAAAGTCACAAGCCGTTAGGCTCGGAAAGGCGTTATGGGCCGTTTGGCCCGAGCCGTGCAGCTTAAAAAGCCCCCGCCAACCGGGAGCGATTGGTGGCGCGTGTCGGGGACGGCCCTGAAGGAGTTGCCCAGGAAGGAGTTGCTAAGTGGTTTGCTGACGCTCAAGGTTGCACCCTCGAATTACTCAGCGGTTTGCTGATGTCCGAGGGGTCTCGTGACGCGCCCTCTTTGGCGACCTTCACTGCCGCTTGGCGGGGGCTCAGCCAGTGACACGCGCCGCTAGTATATAAACCTGAGGTCCAGCCCCGCTGCCTCAGTTTTGCTAATTTTTTTAAATTTAGTAAGGCGAGAGGAGAAATGAAAACACAAGCTTTATCATTATGAGGCATGTATTGTACAGTAATAAGGTTACATACACATACTACAAAAACCTTACAAATTAGTTTTAAGCGAATATGGAGTGGAAGAGCCTGCGGACCAGAGCGTCGTTGGTGGCGGGAGCGGCAGGGTCGAAGAGCTGGACGTAGTCGCTGAGTGACGTGCGGAGAACAGCCCGGCAGTACAGGTAAGTGAGGCAGTAGTAGCCGCAAACAGAAGTATCGTAGCCCTGGAGTCGATACCTGTTGTAGACATAGTGGCGGTGATGAGGATTGCGCCTCAGGAACATTTGAAAGTCGGCCTGGTATGGCGGCCTTCCGTAGCTGTCCAGGTACTCGAGTCTGTCCTCTTCCGAGCAGTAAAACGCCACCCAGTGTTCGCCTCCCTCGGTGTGTGCTACCGTGTTGGACATGATGGCGGTGAGAGGCTTGACTGGCACGTCCGGTAGTTGGTCAGAGGCGTAGACCGCAACGTTCCTCAGTCCGGGGATCCTCACCAGGCATTCTCTGATCTGGACGGTATTCATCGTGGGCGGAAGCAGCACAGGCAGCTTGAGACGGACGGGTCCGACCTGTCGTTAGCCACGAGCCAGTCCCGCAATACTATGCAGTTATGAAGGGCGCAACGGTTGTGGGAGCTCTTATGGTGGCGACAGCGCAGGGTCCGGTAGGTGGGCGGACCGTTGAGCGACCCGCAGCCCAGATCCTCCATGTCCTGAGCGGTGGTGGCGGCGGGCTCGGTTATGAGGTGGCGTTGAACAAAGTCCCTCTTCTGCGATCCTTTGACGTAGACCAGGGGGCGGTGGATGAGGCAGGAGCGCAGCTTGTCCAGCAGGGCGACGTACGCGATGTCCCCTTGGTCCCACTCCAAGCCGTGGCAGTGGCGAGTGACCCAGACGCTCTCGCGCTGTTTCTCGGAAGTCAGGAGGTCCTTACTGAAGGGTGGGCGGGCGATGTGATGTAGGAGCAGCGTGCCAGTAGTCACGTCCACCACGCAAACCTCTTTCAGTAGAAAGTCATTATCACTGTCTTTAAAACACTGCATATCCATCACCACGCTTCCGTGATGACAGCGCGCTGGCGGTGGCTCGTTGTAGATCGGTGGCGGCACGTCCATCCCGTACGGCTGACTGAACTCGACTGAGCGCTGGTGGGAGCGCGCCTAGCGGGATAACCTTGGGTGCGCGCGCCGCCATCACCTAACGGTCCGCGGTGACCTTGAGCGTGCGGCAACTCGTTTACCCGCCAAAGTCGACTGTGACGTTGCGATGACGGTCCACCTCCACGACGTTGTCCAACTCGGCGTACACTATGCAGTTGAACGCCTCCGCCAAGGCTTCGGAGAACCCAATCTCTATGCGCAGGTTACCGTTGCGCACCAGGTTCCAGTGGCTGGATTGAGAGGCCGCCATATCGGGTGTCAGATCAAACGCCATCAGGCAGTATCCGTAGGGGTATTCGTTGCGACTGACTTCGTTACCACAGTCTGAGAAATTGATGCCGGTGCCAGTGTACAGCGTGTGGTAGGCGAGCACGCAACACTCCTTACCGAACGTGTAATCCGGTTGAAGCGGCTTACATGGCACTTGCTCACCATCTATGTACAGCGCGAAGAAGTTCACGTGGCTCTGGGTGAAGTTGAACGGGTTCTTCTTGTAGTCCCCGTTGAACGCCTGATTGCTGACCAGGCCAACTATAACGCGTTTCGGCAGTTGACCCAGAAACACACTGTCCAGAGTCTTGCTGCTGATACCGGAGGGTAGCGTGAAGGATTTCACTTCCACGCGCGTAATGGGATATTTGGCTGTGCCCGACTCCAGCTTCCTGCTGTGAGCCAACAGCACGCTCGGGTTGATCTTACAGCGGGCATAAACAGGTTGACTTCGGCGATGTCCACTTTGTAGTCTGTCACGGTTTTGGACATGATGGAGAATGAGTTCTTTGACCTGATCAGGCGAAAGCGCATCTCCACGCCGTTTAACATGAACTTCTCCTGGTTGCACAGGTCAACGTGCAGATGTCCGACCATGTCCGCGTACCGGCTACCCTTGACAAACTCCCTCCGGTTCTTGAGCCCGGCATTATCCTCCTCAGTATTGTCCATGTACCCGGCATAGTCCTCGTAGAACAACTCCGCGGTGAGGTGCGATGTCTTGGCATCACCGCCATAGGACAACAGGTTCTCCAGGTAGGCGCGATAGGCGTACGTGTTGTTCTGAGGAGACACCAGTTTGTTGTTCAGGTACAGGTCCACTTGACTGAACAGCGAGTGCAGCCAGTTGTTAATCGGACCCACCTCTTTTATCGCTTGATCACCCGTTACAGCGCCTCCGTTAGCCGATCTAATGGTAGCCTTCACATGCAGTAGCGTCTGTGACAGATCCGTGTACTCGTCCCCGTGACCCGGAACTATGAACTCAACGGGTGAGTCGTCTGTCAGGGAGGAGATGGGCTTGTACTGCACCCATTTACCGCTCTCTATACTGGTCTGCGTGGGCGGTAGCGAGAACAGGTCCAACTCGGTCTTGACACACTCGCACGACTTCTGATGTAGAAACGCCATTATCCAAAAATGTCCTTCACGGTACTCTCACTCTTCTTGCTTCTCCTCTTCTTAGCGACACGTTTTGTGGGCTTCCTTTTCCTCTTAGGCGCAGCGCTCTTCTTCCTCGCTCCGAGGAGTTTCGCCAGAGACTGAGGAGTAACCTGCTGTACACGCCTCCTCTTATAGGCGCCACCACCGCTCAGCACGCGATCCAGTTTTTCATCGGCCTTACGTTTCAGCGACCCGGTAAACTGTCTGAGCCGGGTGTTGGCCGCGACTCGGGGGTCGGCTGTGCCCGCCGCCACATCGCCCAAGAAGCCCACACCGGACCTCAGCGCCTCCTTGCCCAGCGCCGATGCGCCGGATCTAATCAAAGGGACCACTGTACGCATCAGTCCGCCTAGGAAACTGCCGATGCCGTGTCCGCGTTGGAAAGCGGCTCCTCTGAATACGGAGGATACGCCATGGCCCGCCTGCTGGTGGCGGTAATACGCCAGATAGGGATCGCTCGGATTCATTGCCGCTGCCTCTCTTTCCTGAAATGAAGCTTCATGCACGTGGTCCCGAAGTGGAATGGCAAGTGTCGCCCTTGGTTGTCCCTTAAATCGATTTCCACGCTCTCGAATGAGGTTTTAATCACCGGCACGTAGTGCGGGTCTATTATATACACTGTCGTGTTGGCACCGTACGTGTAATTCCTGATGTCGATGTTGAGGATCTTCAGTAGTGGCACCACAGCGTCGCCCACCAGTTGGGGTTCCACCAGGTCGCAATACACGTACATGTGTGATGGCAGACCGGCGAAGAGGTTAGCCGGCCTCACGGACCTGTGACGCTTGACGATATCCGTATCCACCTCGTAGCCAAACTGTAGCGCCAAACTGGGGCTCAGTTTGAGGCTCTGAACGGCTGAAGACGTCGACATCAATTCCACCCTGGAGGACCTCTCGTCATACGAGAAGGTGCACAGGTTACTCTTCATTTGAGGGTGGTTGTTGATTGCGTGCACGAGTTCCTCGGTACTACTGTAATTGCCCGGCTCCACTTTGATTAACAACTTGTCCACCACGGCCAACCCGCCTTTCGAGTCCCTCATTCCCAGCACTAGTTTGATGTAGGTTCCCTCACCGACGGTCAGAAAAGAGAAGGGGTAGTGTGCCTCCGCCAGAGCGACCTCCCACTCGCCGTCTGACAGATCAACGGTCGAGGGTAGATGGGTCGTGTAGTTTGTCACCATGTTGTTGGGATAGTATTTCATTGAACTGTTACTGGGCAACGTCAGGTAAAACTGGTCGTGCCTCGTCATCGCAGCTGTTGCACGTCCGCTGCGGGTACCCACGAGTTGAAGTCCTCTCCGTAACCGGGCCACTTGACTAGGTAGCGCTTACTGGAGCCTCGCCCCTCGGTGTCCAGTATTTTATCTATTTGATACAGGCGGTCCGGGGCGATCGTCACCTTTTGCATCTCGTGCTCGTAGAAGCGCCCTTCCAGCGGCGTCCCGTTCAGGTCGCGCAACACGTACAATGGCAGAGGATGCGACCCGTATACGTGGTCCACCACGAACAGCTCCTTACTCCAATTGGTCTCGTAACCTTTGGCAAACGTACCCTTCTCCTTGGCTATGCGCACCGTGTCGCCCGGCTTGAACCTGGGCTTGTGTCGCCGGATCGCCTTTCCATACATGTGACGCCACACCTTGTACACCGTTTGACCTTCGCCGCTGTCCGCGTCCACGGGTCGTAGGCTACCACCCAGGCTCCTGTGCGGGCTGCGGTTGTAGGCGTCCACAAGCCTGTCCAACACGTCCACGTAGCGATACGTGTTTTTGTAGGTCAGGTAGTGCCACATGCGGGTTTTGAGCGTGCGGTTGACTCGCTCCACCACCGCCGCCTTCACGTCGGGGTTCTGTGTGTTGAAGTAGTTGACACCGTGACTCTTGAACACTCTCTTGGTCGCGGCCCCGGTGAACTCCGTCCCCTTGTCGGTCTGTAGGCAGCGAGGAGTCGCCTCAGCGAATATCCTCTCGAACGCTGCAGCCACCTCAGGCCCGCTTTTCCTCTTCAGTGGTACCGCGAACAGCCGCTTACTGAATACGTCTATCACAGTCAGCAGGTAGTTGACTCCGTCGTTGTACCGGCTCAGGCCGCGCATGTCGTTCAGGTCCGCCTGCCACAGCTCCCGGGGCCCGAACACGGCGTAGCGGTTGCGGGGAAACCGCTTGCGCGCAGGCTTGTGCAGCGTGTAGGTGTCCTGGGCGCGCAGCCAGTCGGCTACCCGACGTTTCGGTAGGCGCGCGGCTCTGGCCAGGGCGGCCACCCCGCCGAGGGAACCGGGCTGGCTCGGGTCGTAGTACAACTTCTCCATTACGGTGTGAACGGCTCCCAGTTGTCCAATGACGATTCCCGGTCGGGTTCCTCGGTTATTATCCTTCTCCTGGCCGCTGGGGGTCGCGGTCTCAGGCGGTCCAGTATCGGTGTCAACCTCGGTGAGAGGGGTGTCGACGAGGCTGTCGTGTCTCCCCAGGGGCTCGATGCCGAGTCCAGCCCCACGCCTAAGTAACGCAACGCCGTGGGATTGCTCACGTATTCTTTAGGCACGTTCATGTCCTTCAAGGCGGCCATCACTTGATGCCAGCCGGTAGGCAATCGGTCCGCCCTTCGCGCTCTCACTATGCTGTGCGCGATGTCCACTATATTGGAATCGGGGATCTTCACCTTGTTCACGTACACCGCCCCACTGGCGTCCCAGGCGATGGGGCTGCCTTGCCGGGTCATGAATCGCAACAAGTTGCGCGCCACCGACCTGTAGATTTTTGAGAACGATTCCACAATGTCCTCCTCCGCCGAGGCGCTAGACTCGTGCTTCATCTGACTCGGACCTCCCGCCGCTTCCTCCTCCTCCCTCTCCTCACCCTCGATGATTGACAGACCTATGGGTTGACGTTTAGCCGCGGAAAAGTGCAGGAACCGCTGTAACACCTGCTGATATTGTTTCCATTTCTCCGTATCGTCCAGCCGCTTGTCGCTCAATATGCGATGCATCTCAGCGTCCAGGCTGGCTGGCTTATTGGCACTACCTACTCCTCCTCTTGGTCCTGGTCCCGGTCCTTCTCGCAATCTCTCGATGAGCTCCTGCGGTACAACCACCATTTTCCTAGCGTACTCCATGTCAGATTAGCTTCTGCGCTAGAACGGGCAAAACAGCGTTCAACAGTAGAGGTAGGAGGATCCCTCCACCCCGTTGAACGAGGTAGTGTCGCTTCTTGGCCCAGCCCTCGCCGCGTTTCACCAGCCGTCTGAGCGCCTGTTTGTGTTTGCTCAGTTTGCGTTTGAGACAGGGGGAAAGCGGTACGTTTCCGCGTAGCACGTTATACGCGCACTCGCACAATGACTTGATGCGACTTTTGTCGCACGCTTTTAACAGGGCCTTGCGTTCTTTGGGCGTAGCGTGTATTAGGGCCCTCAGCAGCGCCGCGTCCTTCTTCACACGGTGTGACATGATGACTGACGCTGGCGCGCGCTCGGCCTATTTATCACTTCTTCTTGGGCAGGTACACGTAGTTCACCGGATCGTCTGGGAAAATGGTTGAACGTACGCGCATCTCTTCAGGCGTGGACTGTTTCAAGTCTATGAGCAGGTAGGCGTGCGGATCACGCGTGGCGTCCGCGTAAGCCTCCTCCACGAATTTGGGGTTTTCCGGGTATACTTGGCGAGCCAAGTGTTTGATCTGAGCACGATCCCTGGGATTCTTGAAGCACACTATGTAGTGGGCGTTCAGCGATATGTCGCGCTGGCCCCTGCCCTGGTGAAACAGGTTTTGCGTGATGAAGAACACGCTCATGTTGCGGTGGTGCGAGCCCTTGGTGAACAGGTCCGCCACGCCGGAGCCAGCCTCACGCATCATGTCATCGACGATAACCAAGGCGGGCTCGCTACCGTCATAGTCGTCCAGGTCTGGCAGGCCGGCTACGTAGCGCACGGCAGAGTCCGCACGGCTCTTGCCACCGCCACCACCGCTGCCATAGTGCCAAGTGATGCGGGCGAACCGCGTATCGCACATGCGGTCGGCGTGCTCTATGAAGCGAGCCACGAAGTGCGACTTGCCGCTGCCTGAGGGCCCGGCCACGATGGCGGTGAACGGGTGTTTCCACCTCAAGTCCATGGCGTCTACTGACTGCCATGCACCGCCACCTCGGCTCTTGTAACTAAAGGTTCTTTTTCTTGCTTCTTTTTATTTATTTTTATTTTTTAATATTGAAGGAAATAAGGGAATAGGAAATACCATTTATTTATACAAATTCCAGGAAAGGAAGTTTGCTGCCAGGAGGGCCGCTCCTCTTTACAAGGCTCGTCCTCGGCCCCACGCCAACGTTGTACTGGGAGATGGCGTTGTCGTCCAGGACCGTGAGGTACCGCCGGGGCATGTAAATCCGGATCGGGTCATCGCCGACGAGACCCTCCAAGGTGGCCATCACTGCCTCGCCGTACGGTGTGTCCACCCGCTCGAATGAGCGGATCGGGTACACCGCGTTGTCCCGCAGATCTGCGATGCGAGTGTAACCCGCGGCCTTGCAGCTGTTGAGGGCTGTCCTGAGGTCCATCTTCTGGTCCGTGTTGAGCATGGCGCAGCGGCTGGATGCAGAATGACTGGCTCTCGCCACCGAGTCGCCTTTTATTGGCGGTGACTACGTGCCGACTCGCGCCTATCAACAACATGATGACATAGTTAATCGCTCGATTCCAGGAAGGGTGGGGTAATGGAAAGCTTTACTGCGTAAACAAGTGGATTGTTCTAGAAGCATCTCGGTTATTAACTGCTTAGTGGAATTTTCCACGCTCTCTCGTTTACTGGGTAGCGCGCTTAGAGTGTGCGCTCCTCTTGGTTTTCCCTGAGATGATGCAATCGGTCTTTCGCCAGGTGGGTAGAGGAGTAGCGGTCCTAGTGATCCCGTCGTATCTTGTCTCTCCCGTCTCGCTATTTGCCAACCATAGGTTTTGCAATCTGGATAGCAGGTCCTCTAGACATATGCAGATTTCATCGTTTCGCTCCTCGTCCAAGTACAAGCCGCAACTGAACGTGGGGCGACCTCCTTTGAACACATTCATCTTCAACAGTACATTACCGCTGTTGGTAGGGTTCTTCACAGTGTACTGATATCCACCAGCGGACCAGCACAATGTCGGGGAATCGATAGGCACTTCCTTCCTCTTTACAGTCCACCCATCGAGCTTTTTCTTCTTTGACGCACATCCCTGCTGAACTGGCGGTGCGTTGGCGTTCTCATCGTTCATTGCGTTCAGCTCCTCTAGGAAGGAGCGGATCGTTTGGTCCACTTCGGCTGCGCTGACTCCGCTTCCGTTCATGGTGACGTCTCGAACAACACTGAGGTCGCGCGCGCGCGGCTCTGCCTCGGTTTTATAGCCGAGTCGCGCGCTCCAGCGGACCTTCTAGAAGCTTCCAGAAACGTGACGCTCCTCACCCGCATGGTGTTCCGGTGGGTCCTCACTCCACCGTTGCTAATTTTATTAGGGTGGGATGGGAATAGGATTATGGGTTGGGGTAGGACAGAGGGTCTTGGGTTGGGGTAGGACAGAGGGTCTTGGGTTGGGGTAAAAGTAACCGGTTTGGGGTTTAACCGATTACTGTCCAGGCCTTCTATAGTTTTCCTGGACGTCCAACACCGCCATGCTGCCTTGGTTCAAGGTTAACTGCAACACTTGCAGAACCTCGTCCCACTGCACCGGGTCTCCCGGGTCGTAACGACGGGAGGACATCACTGGACTGGCTGGACTCCACCGCCCCGGCCTGAGGAAGACGTGACCGCCTCTCCTCATCGCCTCCTCAACCCGGGTCCTTGTAGGAATAAGGTACTCCGGTCCGAGCAAGAGGTACCGGCTGATGTTAGGAACGTTGATAAAGACTTCCACAGTAAGGACGTCCATTATGGAAGCGGCTCTGATCAAGACTGACTCGAACACCGCTTTCACCCTCCGGAGGAGCTTCGCAGTGGAACGTAAGCGGTAAATAGTTCCCGGAACCGCTGATGAGTAAACAGCCCCGGGCGGTCACGTAGGCCCTAGCACGCGCCTCGACACGTGACTCCGCGGAACCGCTCATGGGGGGGGGCTGACGTCACGGGGGGGGGCTGACGTCACGGGGGGGGTCGAGCTTGGTCGTGAGGAAGGTCGGGGGTCGTGCTTGGCTGTACCAGTCACTTCGCTATGGGGACCTGCTCGTTGGAACTTTCCAGGACAGAGAACGTTCTACGATTCCACGGATTACCGCTTTCACCCCTGGGGTTGTTGACTGCTTTGGTGTCTAAATATCGCCGCTTTCACCTGCTGTTGTTCACATCTCTGGGTCGGACCGTCATTCCTTCTCTAACCACCGAACCACCACCACCACCACCATGTTCTCCTGCCCTCACTGCTCCGCCACCTTCTCCCGGAAAGACCACCTCACCCGCCACCTCCAGTCCACGCATAGGGAGGGAGGTTAACCTTACTACTGCCCCGTCTGCGGAAGGGAGTTCCGCAGAGGGGACAAATTAAGGGTTCACCTTCTTACCCACGCGTCCACCTCGTCCTCCACCCTCGACACCCTCTCAGCACCATGTTCCTCATCCGCTCCACAACCAGCCCTAATCCTTGTTCCGCCTCCGTCCACCTCCGACTCCACCTCCACCTCGACCCAGACCGCCACCGAAGATGTTTCGGTGGCCATTCAGGTCGGGGTGGAAACAACCAACACGTCCACCCAGACGTCGGTCGAGCGGGTCGTCAAGCGTCCCGTATGTAAGTATCGTAGGTACGGGTTGGGGCGGGTTAGGGCCTTGATGGTTCATGCACTAGGCAGTATTACTAACCACTGGCTTCTCCCTTACAGGCATTGTCCGCCCTCACATCCACGAAAACCAGCAGTGGCTACAGGAAGAGGTGCGGCAGCTGCAGCGGGACCGACAGCAGCAGGAGGCCAGAAGGCGGGAACGAGAAGAGGCCCGCCAACGCCTCCTGCGGGAGCTGGAAGAAGACGCGCAGCGGCGACGCCAGGAAGCTGAGGAGGAGGTCGCCGCCGCCGACGACTCCAGCTCCGACGTTGAGCTAATCGACGACGACGACAACGATGGGTGGATCTAATAAACGATTACCCTTATCCTTATCCCCATCCATTTTACACTTTTATATAATATTAAATAAAAATAAAAAAAATAAAAAAAATAAATAAAAAAAAACAAACAAAACAAATTTATAATAAAACTGGTGGACAAAGCCTATGTTAGGTTTATGTCGGGTCACTTGATGGGGGGGGCTGACGTCACCAGGGGGGGGGGCTGACGTCACGGGGGGGGCTGACGTCACGGGGGGGGCGATTCCTCATTCCTCCTCGCACGCCTTTGCTGGTTTTGAACATACTAATGCCCCCTACTAATGTTATAAATCACTTACTTATTAATGCATATTGATGAAACTTTACATGTGACTTTATGTGGTATTTAGACACATATTTATACATTGGAAATTCTTTGAGTCGCAGGCTTGCTGCAACGGGGGTATTGTTTGAGTTAAAACTGTATTTACAACGTGGAACTAATGTATTGGTTATTAGTTTGAGTAACAATCACATTGAATTTGTTATTTTATTTTTGGCGATACAAGTAAACAAAATAATTCACGGATCATTTAAATCAGATGATTTTAACTCGCATTTTAATACAAAAAGCTGTCAAATCTGAGAGGTTGGTAGCTTGGTTGCCATTGTAATATTAGTTTTCTAACAAATGAGTCATTTTCATTGCATTATACTTATGATCTAACATAAAATGAACTGCCGTAAGCAGTGCTCTTAAGAGACTATTCTAATTATTACTAATTGACAAAAAAACTTAATGAATTACTCATTAAAACATGATTGTGTTTAGCAGGCATCTATACATAATTCGTAATGTAGTTAAGATAGGAATCATCTCTGTCATTAATACAGATATGTAATTATTTACTTAGTAAATACAATTTGACATTAAAATTAAAGGGATACAGGTAAAGGTGTAAATGATAAAGCTACATAGATCTCCACTGATTATAAATTTATGTGAATAACTCTGGAACCAAAATCAGTCAAACCAACTTTTATGATTACTCTTTTAGAATATTTTTGCATGAGGATGATTGACCAATACAATCCGACTCTCTGCTAATTATTATTTAAACCCCAGAATAGAGCAGAATGGAATATAATCAATTTAACAAACGGATTTTAGTTGTTTTTTCTCGATTGTTAATATATGTTATCCTGAATGATCTCTTTTTGAACAATAAATCAAAATCAAAAGTTTAAAAAAGTATGAAATCATTTTTTCAAGTTTAGTTTCGTAACATTCAAGCTTATGAAGTTCAATGGGATGCGACTTTAAAGAATAATACAAATATTGAGTACCCTGTAAGTAGTGAGAGATGGTGAGTTCTGCCCCAGCAGGAGCAGCACCTCCTCCTCCTCCTCCTCCTCCTCCCCTCAGAGCGATCTGGCTTATCATAGGTTGGATATGAATTCTGATTGCAGATTATTGTTCGTCTTATCAAGCCGAGTCATTTGAGTACCCACATCGTACACTTTAGATGATGTTTACAAAAAAGGGGCCCGCACCACAATTTTGACCTTTTTTGTTTTTTTGCATTTTTTGAATCTCCTCGTCAAGACGAGTCATTTGAGTACCCACATCGTACACTTTGGATGATGTTTACAAAGCGGCCCGCACCGCACTTTTGACCTTTTTTTGTTTTTGCATTTTTGGAATCTCCTCGTCAAGCCGAGTATTCTCAGTACCCATATGACATACTTTGGATAAGTAATACAAGAGTTTAGCAGGGCAACGCTACAACCAACAGAGCTAGCCCATCAGCGCCTGCGGACAATTGAACTACCAGTGAATGCAAATTTTGCGGAGAATATAATTGCATTGCTTTGGATTAGAGCACTTGAAGGGGAGTGTATCGATACACCCCCCTTCAAGTACTCTACACCAAGGCAGCTGTTCACACAACCGACCGACGAGTCCAGTCTTGTCTGGGATGCAGCTGCTGTAACTGGATACCCCAACAGGCTGGCGCTCGACGCAGATGTTCACACAAAAAACCGACGAGTCGAGACCTGTCTGGGGTGCAGCTGCACCCGACCCCAGCAGGCGCAGCAGGGGCAGCAGGAGGTCTTTACCCCAGACAGCGGTTGAGATTTATTGCTTCGGCCTTCTCCGAAATCCATTAGTGGAGAGCGGGAGCGTCACCCCACATTGCCAGCCCTCCTTCAGTTCAGTTCGAGAGTTCAGTGCGCGTAGACGTGATAGTCCGATCCTGCTCCGTTCTGCCGATTCGTGTTAGTTGCTGATTATGATCACTTGTGATTTGCGTCCAGCATCCTTAAACTATTTAAAACGTTTGTGTTGTGCTGTATTATTTGTGATTATCAAAACTTTATAATCCATATTTAAGATGAACGCCGCACACAAGTGTACCATTTGCGGCTGTGCGTACGTGCGTAGTCACAATTTGATGCAACACCACATCAGATTCCATGGCTTGAGACCACAACCACCACCACCACCAACGCAGCAAGGTACGTGTTTGTGTGTTGCATTATTGTTTTAATCAGACCTAAATGTTAGTAATACAGGAATATGTTATGCAATATATAACCGGAGAGTGATAAAAGTCTTGTTTTTATTTAACATCTTTAATTATTTTGCGCGAGTAGAAAGCTGTTTATACAACAACAAAAATAAATAACATGACAGTGACTTATTTTATTGTTCGCCCCGTCAAGTCGTCTCACCAGAGCGGTCTGGCTTATCATAAGTCGGATCTGAATTCTGATTCAAGATTCTTGACCGTCTAGAAGAATGTGACCGTGACAACTGGTGTTCAACTGATTTAATTGCTAGGGGGGAGATTTTCGCTCCCCCATACTTCAGGAATTATTGAAGACTAGAACAAAAATGAGACCTCGGGTGTTTGTCAACTGGTGTACCATTGATGTAATTGCTAGGGGGAGATTTTCGCTCCCCCCTAAAACATAATGCTTCTTTAGGGTTGGTGCATCTCAATATTGCAGCTACATCCTTAGCTTTGAACCTAGGATCATCAATGTAGACAAACAGTACAGAAGATTACATTCCCTGTTCGAAAATTGATATTTTTAATTAACAACTACATTTTGAAATGTGATTCTCGAGAGAGGGTAATTGGATCTTTAGTTATCCTAATCTGTTTTTTGTTATTATTTTCAGATGAAGGACCGGGTCCTGGCCACCACACCTGCCATGAATGCGGTCACCGTTTCCGTCGCGAAATAAACCTGCGTCGACATGTGGAATCAACCCACAGCAGAGTCTGCAGGTTCCTATGCGACACATGCGGCACCGCGTTCAAGAGGGAAGACAACCTTCGAGCCCACACCAAGCAATATCACGCCGATGGTCAAGAACGAAGATTCTCTTGCACATACTGCAGTCGGGAGTTCACCCGGCTGTTCAACAAGGACCAACATGAGCGGTTCGCCTGCCCGATCATGAAGGACCTGATCCTAAACCGAGCGGCTATGGTACAGGACGAATCCCAGCCAGGACCCAGCACGGAGCCACAACCCGGTACGAGCACACACCCGCAAACCGATGATGTTGAGATGACTGGAGCAGGACAGTCAAGCAACGTGTTCTCACTTATTCAACGGGGTTTTCGCAACCGCCTCCTAACCTACCGTCTGCAGCGGCCGATGGAGAATCTCGTCACAATCGGAGAAGTGATGGCGTTGTTGATTGTGAGCCTTACGGAGTTGCTTGAGAACACCTTGGCGAAACACCGCAGCATAAAGGTCAAATTGAAGCTGGAGTGTGAATTCAAAAATATTCACAACAACACCTGCCTGCGCAACTTCAAGACGAAGATGACTCCGCTGACGGCGACCTCAGACCTGAACCATTACATTTCAACAGCTTTTGCGAAGCTTATCAGAGAGAAGGCTGAGTGTGAGCACATCGGCTCCGGGTGGACATACATTCGCGTTCGTAGTTTGGAGGTCGGTATCAACGAGTACACTCCTCTAGGTGAAGATGGTCGAGCTTGGCTCCCATTGCCGGCAGCTGTAGAGAACACCAAAGCAGTCATCAACGTATTGAACACCGATGAGCGGTGTTTTATGTATGCAGTCCTGAGCAAGTTTGTTCAAGATCACCCCGAAAGACCGGCATTGTACACCGATGACATCATCGCCCACTACGATTGGACCGGCCTTTAATTCCCCGTAGCTCTGAAGAGTATCAAGACGTTTGAGCGGACAAACAACATCAGCATCAACGTCTATGGTATTGATCACACGCGCGTGGGTCAGAAACCTAACGGACGGCCCAAGTCTCAGGACACCGTCTTTCCCTTGAAGATTTGTAGGCAGGAGCGCGAAGACCATTGCGACCTTTTGTACGTGACTGAGGAGGGGAACAGCCACTACGCATACATCAAAGACCTTGGCCGACTGATCCGTCCCCAACTCACAGCGAACCGTGGCAGGATATTCATCTGTAAGCGGTGCTTCGCGCACTTTGACAACCGTCCGAACAAGCTCGGTCTGACGGGCGCTCAGCGTCTGGAGGAGCACAGGATACTGCTCCGCTTCGGCCCCTATCCGCATGGATACACCGAAGAAGACTGAAATCAAATTCAGCCATCCAGAGTTCACCCGACGCGAGCGTTTCACCATCTTCGCGGACTTTGAGTGTGCTCTACTGCCGACCGCGGAGATGGATGAACAAGTCGATGAACCGCACGGAGGAGTAGCCACACACATCCACATCCCATACGCCTTTGCGTACCAGATTATCGACTCGTACGGACTTGAGGAGTTTGAGCCTCGAGTCTACTTCGGGGATGATGCGTCAAAGACATTTATGGAGATGTTGAAAACTGATGTTGAGCGATTGTGGAACTTCCTGTACGACGCAAGAAATCTGCGCCCTGTCCTGACCCCAGCGGAAACGATGCAGTACAACTCGACAACGAATTGCTACCTCTGCGGATCGACATTTTCAAGCAAAGACCCAAAGGTCCGTGATCACAACCACGTGCCGCCCTACGAGTTCCGTGGCGCTGCGCACAGATCATGTAACCTACGCTACAGGGAGCAGCGAGTAGTCAACTGCTACTTTCACAACCTTTCCAACTACGACGCTCACTTCATAGTGCGGGAGTTGGCGGTCGACCCTGGTGATGTTGAGGTGTTGGCTCACATGGAAGAGCGGTACATCGCTTTTACGAAGCGGTTCCTGTTCGACCGAACAGCGATACCGGTTGGGATGCCAGGGCGTGGAAAAAGGCAGCTAGGATTCAGAGTCAGGTTCCTAGACACCTACAGGTTCCTGGCTTTGAGCCTCGCCAGCCTCGCAGCCGCACTTCCACCAGCTCAACTCTTGGAGACGAGGAAGAGATTCCCCGAAGACCACCTCTTCAATCTAGTCCGTAGGAAAGGCGTGTTCCCGTACAACTTTGTAACGTCGAACGCTGTGTTGGAAGATACTACGGAACTGCCTCTGCAGCGAGATTTTCGCAACGACCTGACCCTGGAGGACATCACGGATGCAGACTACGAGCATGCTCGCAACGTGTGGGAAACCTTCGGTTGTAGGAACCTCAAGGACTACGCCGAGAAGTACCTGCGCTGTGACATTGCGCTATTGACCGACGTCTTTGAACGCTTCAGGGACACGTCGATGGCTGAATACGAACTAGACCCTGCGCACTACTACACCCTACCGTCATACGCCTGGGATGTCATGTTAAGGACCTGTCGAGTGGAGCTTGATACGATACAGGACTTTGACATGTACCTCTTCTTCGAGCAAGGCATCAGAGGAGGTATTTCCCAGGCGATCACCAGACACGCCAAGGCCAATCATGATGGATGTCGCCCTGAAGATCGACGACCTGAAGAGCCAACGCATCACCTGCTATACTTGGACGCCAACAACCTTTACGGTTGGGCCATGTCCCAGTGTCTTCCACAGGGACACTTCCAATGGCTCAGCCGCGAGGAGATCGCGTCCCTGGATATTGCAGCGTTGGACCCCGAAGGACCCACGGGCTACGTCTTGGAAGTTGACCTTCGCTACCCCGCCCACCTGCACGACCTTCACAAGGATCTTCCTTACTGCTGCGAGGCCAAACGTCCGCCAGGAGGGAAATTCAAGAAGCTCGTTACGACTCTGGATGACAAGAAGAACTACATCAGTCATTACAGAATACTGCAACAGGCGTTGGAAAACGGACTGGAGCTTGTCAACGTGCATCGCGTCATCTCGTTCCGTCAGTCTCGGTGGTTGGAGAGCTACATCCTAATGAACACCGAACTGAGGAAGAAGGCCACGACCAAGTTCTAACAAGACTTTTTCAAGCTTATGAACAACGCGGTCTTCGGCAAGACGATCGAGAATGTTCGCAAGCGAATGAACTCTAAGCTGGTGTGTACGGCGGAGATGTTCAGGAAGTGCGTGGTCAAGTCAAACTTCCTGGACCGAACCTACTTCAACGATGACGTCGCCATTGTCCACATGTCGAAAGTCAATATCGTCCTGGACAAACCGCTCTACGTTGGAATGTGTGTCCTCGATCTGAGCAAGTGGCTCATGTACGACTTCCTTCGGAAGATGAAGAACCGCTACGGTGATCGTCTGAAGGTTGACTACATGGACACTGACAGCTTCGTGTTCGACGTCCAGACTGAAGATGTTTATAAGGACATGTTGGAGCATCTGGATGATTTTGACACCAGTGCGTACCCCCAGAACCATCCCTGCTACAGCCCCATCAACGCAAAAGTCATCGGAAAGTTTAAGGATGAGTGCAACGGTCTTCCTCTGCTCGAGTACCTCGGTCTTCGCTCGAAACTTTATTTCATGGATATTGTCGAGTTCGAGGAGAGGACCGAAGATGACTAGTTGCAGGTCATGACGGTGAAGCGCGCCAAGGGAGACGCTAGAGGTGTTGTAAAACACAATCTAACCTCTGACGACTATCGGGAATGTCTTTTCAATGGCGTGTTGAAAAGAACCATCAACACCAGGTTCCAGTCCCGAAACCACCGCGTCTTCACAGTTCAAGTCGAGAAGCTATCCTTGAGCTATAATGATGACAAGCGTTACATCCTTCCGGATGGTGTAAATACACTGCCTTGGGGACATATTGACGTGCCACCTCAGCCCGAAGACATCCCTCAAGACGATGAAGAGGCGGAGGATGAGGAGTGTTGAGTGGTTGTGACACATTACCAAAGACCCTGACTTGACTTGTAAATTATTTTGAAAAATCTAGTCATTAGTTTGTATTGAGTCTCGTAAAACTTAGAAATGTGCTCCTTTATTTTTGTTCTAGTCATTAGTTTGAGTCGAGTCTCGTTTTGCTAGTCAATCTCAATTGTTCAGGAGCACATACTCGATGTAAAATATCTATAAGGTGTGTAAATAAATAGCCAAATTGTTCGTATATACATTCGTCTTTTTTTCTCCCCTCACATAGTCTTAAGATTCAAAAGTAAACTACCAATTCAAATGTCTGACTACTTGCTAAAAGTGTAATTGCTAAAGGAGGCGAGGATATGAATGTTACTTTAGAATCATTGTATGATAGGTATGTCCAAAATTGGGTCAGACCTAGTGTTTTCACCAACACGCATTAGTAGGACTTTCCTACCTGGGTTAGAGTAATTGAAGGGGGGTGTATCGATACACCCCCCTTTGCAGTATATGTTCAAAGCATTCTATTCATCTTTTACCTCAAAATTTGCATTCAATATATGTTTTGCTCGTTCAATATGTGTCTGTCTGACTAATTGCTAAAAGTAATTACTAAAGGAGGCGAGGATGGGAAATAATGAGAATATTTCTTTTTTTTATTCTGAGTACACAACTAGTTTATTGAGAAAAAATGCAAAATTCAATTGGTATACATTTGTGCAAAGAGTCTTCTGATCAGTGCGTCGTTGTGGCCAGTAGAAGAGTGTTCAAAGAGCTGTACAAAGTCCTTCATCTTCATGCCGTAGTGGGTGCGGCAGTACAGGAATACAAGGCAGTATTGACCGCAGACCAGAGTGTTGTCACTTTGAATGCGATGCTCGTTGTGCAGGTAGCGACGAGCGTTGCGTCTTAGGAATCCTTGGTAGAATTGAAGATGTGGCGGTTGACCGTAGCTGTCAAAGAATTCAATTATTCCTCCTCCTTTGTTAAGGTAGAAAGTGACCCAGTGAGTGCCGTCTTCATTGTGTGGATCAGTGTTCACAATCATAGCAGTAGATGGTGAGATGTAATGGGGCAATTGATCCGCAGCGTAGACACCAACATTCTGTACGGGCAGTTTAGCCATACACTTTTGTATCTCTAAGGTATTCATTCTACTGTGTCGACGCCACAGTCGGTAGTAGAGGAAGAAGTAGTACTAGTAGCAAAACAAAAGCAGGAACTGGTATCACTCACACCATCGTCAGCGTAATCATCAGCGTCATCGATATTTGTACTTAGTTGTAACCAACCGCGCAATGCGATGCAATTGGTTAGAGTGCATCGTGTGAGTTGTTCTGTGATGGCGACATCGCATTGCGTTTGTTGATAGTAGACTGTTGATTGAAGATAGTGATCCGCAGCCAATATCGTTTATATCGATGACATTAGTAGTACAGTGATCCGCGATGAAATTGCGTCGTACAAACTCTTTTTTCTCAGCACCTTTGACATAGACAATCGGTCGTTTGGCGATACATGCACGTAACTTTTCCTCTAGCACATGATACCAGATATCACCTTGGTCCCATTCCAATCCGTGACAGTGTTTTGTGAGCCAATAGCTTTCACGCAGCTTCTCTTGTGATAGGAAATCTCGACTGAATGGTGATTTAGCGATATGATGCATTAGCAGTGTTCCACTGACCAATTCCAAGACGCACACTTCCTTCAGAATGTAGTAATTTGCGTTGTCCTTGAAACATTGAAAATCCACAATAATTGGAGATGCTAAATTTTTACGCGGTACTCTGCATAAACGATCCATCTTGTGCGAGTGTTGGTTGTTGACTGAGGAGGACGATGACGCCGCCGCCGACGATTTAACCGCCAAAGTCCACAGACACGTTGCGATGACGATCGATTTCTATGACGTTGTCAAACTCTGCGTATACCAGACAGTTGACGGTCTCTGTGAGCCCCGTGTGGAAAGCAATCTCCATACGCACACTGCCGTTGCGCACTAGGTTCCAATGAGTCGTGTCGCTTGCTGACATATCAGGTGTTAGATCGAATGCCATCAGACAGTATCCATCGTCGTAATCGTCTCTATTTATGAGATTACCAGCATCGCTAAAGTGTATGCCGGAGCCTGAAAACAGACTGTGATACGCCATCACGTATTTTCCCTTGCCGGTTTCGTAGTGTGGTTGTAGCGGTTTGGACGGCACTTGTTCACCGTCCACGTACAGCGAGAAGTAGTTGGTTTTGAAATTTTGAAAGTTAAATGGATTCTTTTTTAAATCGCCATTATAAGCGGCGTTGGTGACCAGTCCGACAATGATTCGTTTCGGCACTTGACCTAGAAACACATTGTCCAAAGTTTTGCTCCTCACTCCAAACGGCAGTGTGAATGTTTTCAATTCCACTCTGGTGATTGGGTATTTAGCTGTGCCGGTTTGAAGCGTCTTGCTGTGCGCCAACAGTACAGTGGAACTAACTTTACACCTTCGTATCCAGAGATTCGCATCAACAATGTGCACCTTGTAGTCACCCTCATCCGACATAATGGAGAAAGAATCTTTTGATCGGATCAGTTTAAAACGCAGTTCCACACCGTTCAACAGGAACTTGTTCTGATTACACATGTCCACATGTAGGCGGCCGAGCATATCGATTTCACGACTTTTATTTGTCATTTTTCGTCTCGCCTTTAGTCCATCGTTATCGTCCAGAGTATTGTCCATATAGCCGGCGTCGTCCGCGTTCCACAGTCCACATGTTAAATGTGATTTCCTAGCATCATAGCCGTAATTCATCAATGTTTCAATATACGCTCGATATGCATAAGTGTTGTTTTGTGGTGTGACCAGTTTCTGATTCATACTCATATCAACTTGACTGAATAACGTGTGCAGCCAATTGTTGACTGGGCCAATTTTATTCGATTCATCGGCATCTGCGATTGCCGCTCCTGTCGACTTGACAATAGACGCTGTAACTTCCAACATTGTTTGCGAAAGATCGGTGTATTCTTCGCCGTTGCCGGGCACAACAAACTCGATGGGCGAATCATCAGTCAGTGTGGAGATTGGTTTGTACTGAATCCATTTGCCGCTCTCGATACTGGTCTGCGTCGGTGGTAGGGAGAATAAGTCCAATTCCGTCTTGACGCATTCACACGACTTTTGATGTAGAAACGACATTGCTAGCGCGTGTGTGTGTGTGTGTGTGTGTGTGTGTGTGTGTGTGTGTGTGTGTGTGTGTGTGTGTGTTAATTGAATATATCACGTACAGACGTTCTCCTCACTGCTTTCCTCGTCTTTGTCTTCCTCGTCTTCTTCTTTCTAACTGTCCTTCTCTTCTTGCCCTTCTTGGATGATGACGACCTTCCTCGAAGGAGTTTCGTCAAAGACTGCGGTGTGACACGACGGCCGCCGAACATGGCGCGCTTCGCGTTCCTCTTACGCGAGAGTATCGCGTTAGTCTTTCGCGCAGGAGTAGCGCGTCGGTGTTTCGCGTTACTCTTTCGCGTTACGCGACGGCGTTTCGCGCGAGAGCCGCCGCCGCCACTTAGCACACGTTGAAGTTTGCCGTCCGCCCGGCGTTTTAGCGAGTCTGTAAACTGGCTGAAATGATCTCTAGCGGCTTCTTTGGGATCCCGCTGGTGCATGGCCATGTCGCCCAAGAATCCAACACCGGATTTCAACGCCTCTTTGGCCACAGCAGAGGTGTAGCGGTGTGATGGTGCGGAACATACCGCCTAGGAAACTGCCAATTCCATGTCCGTGCTGGTAGGGTGCACCGCGAAATACCCTATCGATACTGCCGCCGGTCTGCTGCAATTGTTGGCGGCGATAGTACGCCATGTAGGGATCATTTGTATTCATCATTGCTGAGCTCCTCTTTTGAAATGAAGCTTCACGTACGACGTCCCAAAGAGGAATGACGCTTTTTTACTAGCGTGATCCCTTAGGTCAATATCGATCGTTTCAAATGTTCCTTTCATAACTGGCACATAATGAGGACTGGTGAAATGCACAGTCTTATGCGCGCCATGTGTGTAGTTCTCTCGGTCAATGTTGATAATCTTCAAAAGTGGCGCTGTAGTGTCGCCAATCAGCTGCGGTTCAATCAGATCACAATACACGTACAAGTGTGTTGGCAGTCCCATAGTCAGATTAGGCGGCCATATCGCTGTGAGGTCATTTGACAAATCGTTCTCGTACGGATCGAAACCCAACTGGAGAGACAGCACTTCGGTGAAATGCACTTTGCTTATACCGTCCACCATTGTCGTGATCTTGACTCTGTCCTGCTCTTTGTCATACTCAAAGTACAAGTACTGTGTGACATCCTTCGCTTTATTGATCATTTTCAATAAATCGGTTATGTTCTTGTAATAACCGGGTTTCATCTTTAGCATAATGTGCTCGAAACTGAGTATGACGGGAATACTCGGCAGAACGAGTTTATACTCGAGCCAAATACACGATTCCTCGTCCACAGTCATAAAGGAACATGGATAATGCGCTTCGACCAAAGCCATCTCCCACTCGCCATCGCCTTCTAATCGAATTTGTCTCGGCAGATGTGTAGTGTACTTGGACACTGTGTTTTTTGGAAAATAATCCTTTGAGCTGTTGCTGGGCAATGTCAAATAGAACTGGTTACTATTAGGCATTTTGCAAATCTATCGCTCTTACCCAAGAATTGAACTCGTCTCCGTAACCTTCCCACTTGACGAAATAACGCTTACTGCGACCGCGACCGGCAGTGTCTAGTATTTCAGCAATCTTGAACAGATGGTCGTTGTATATTGACACTTTTTGTAATTCGTACTCGTAAAACTGACCAGTCACTTGTTCACCTTTGAGATCCGCCAAAGTGTACATTGGCAGAGGCATCAATGTGTTTACACGACGCACCACAAACACTTCTTTACTCCAATCAGTCTCGTAACCTTTTGCGAATGTGCCCTTCTCCTTAGATATGCGCACTGTGGTGCCAACTTTCAGTTTCGCCTTAACACGACGCGGTATCTTACCGAACATGCGACGCCATACCTGATGCAGTATTCGCTTATTGTCGACAGTCACATCGACTGGTCGTATTCTGTTGCCTAGACTCCTGTGAGCGCTGTTGTTGTATGCACTAACCAGTTTGTCCAACACATCTACATAACGATATGTGTTTTTGTAAGTCAAATATCGCCACATGCGCGTTTTCAAAGTGCGATTCACGCGTTCCACTACGGCCGCTTTAACATCTGGGTTTTGTGTAGTGACATAGGTGATCCCGTATTGTTTGAATAACCTTTTCGTCTTGGCACCGGTGAATTCAGTACCTTTGTCGGTTTGTAAACAGCGAGGTGTGTCGGTCGCTTCGGCAAATATATCCTCGAAAGCGTTGGCCACTTCAGCTCCTTCTTTCCGCCTCAACGTCCGCACATACAGGTGTTTGCTAAACACGTCTATTACAGTCAGTAGGTAGTTGACGCCGTCGTTGTGTTTACTAAGACCACGCATATCGTTCAAGTCCGCTTGCCACAATTCAAATGGTCCATACACTATGTAAGGATTGCGCGGGAAACGCTTGCGTGCCGGTTTGTGCAATGTGTAAGTGTCCTGTGTTTGTAACCATTCAATCACTTTGCGTTTTGAAACTGGTTTTGCAGCTCGCGCTAAAGGAGCTACACCGCCGTACGACGAAGGTTCGATGGGATTGTAATACAAACGCTCCATAATACTGAAAACCTATCCTGTGTACGTTTCCCACTTGCCTAGATTTGACGACGGCTTGTTTTTAGTTAGAAGATCAAACTGCTCTGTCGCTCGCACCGGTGTAGATGTTACACGTTTCCCTCTTGCCGACCGCAGTCGATTTACTAGCGGTGTTCTCAGTATTGATTCAGTTGATGTGTCCACGTCATCGTCTGATCCTTCTCCTCCTGTGAATGATGATCGATATTCGGCATTTATTTCCTTTAGTGCTCTTAGATTATTCATATAGTCCTTTGGCACGTTCATCGCTTTCAATGCGTTGAGCACTTCCCGCCATCCTGGCGGTGTGTAATCACGCATACGCACCTTTACTATTCAATTTAAGATATCCACTAGATTCGACTCTGGGATTTTTACACCGTTGATGTACACTGAATAGCCACTGTCCCAACTGATTAAGCTGCCGTCACGCTTCATGAAACGTAAAATATTGCGGGCATCAGACCTGTAAGTTTTGGAAAACGTTTCCACAATCTCTTCCACTGGACCACCTTCCGCAGCGGGGTGCGCTCGTCGACTATGTTCAATCCCACCCGTCTCCACGATTGGTATGCTAATCGGTTTGCGTCTATTCTCTGCAATATGCAAGAAGCGATGTAACGCTTGTTTGTACAATTTCCACTTTTCACTATCGTCCATACAATTGTTATTCAATATTTGTTGCATCTCCGCGTCGAGGCTGTTTTCACTGGATAGATTAGTCGGTCTGTTATCCGTAGCATTTGAATGTAGTCGATCAATCAACTCTAGCGGCACAACTACCATCTTCTTTGCATGTTCCATTTTTTTTGTGCTAATGACTAGCTACTTTTCTAAAGTGTAACTTCACGCACGACGTTCCAAAGTGGAATGGCAAATGATTACCAATGTTATCTCTTAAGTCAATTTCCACACTGTCAAAAGATCTATTCATAACAGGCACATAGTGCGGATCGATGAATGATGTTGATTTATGCAATCCGTATACATAAGTAGATGTGGATATATTGACAATTTTCAATAACGGTGCGACTGTATCGCCGACCATCTGCGGCTCGACTAAATCACAATACACGTACATGTGTGACGGTAAGCCAAGAGGAATGTTGGGCGAACGGATGCTTTTGTTAACTGCATCACCTTCCAGTGTCAATTCATTCGGATCGAACCCCAATTGAAGCGCTAACGTTGGACTTAATGTAATTTTTCCAACATCAGTTCCCATCGATACTTCAATGAATTTGTTGTATGAGTTTTCAACGGTGAACTTTACACCATAAGTAATCGCTAGTTCTTGTGAATTGATATGATCACACAATTCTTGAATATTTGCGTAATCACCAGTCTTCAATTTAATTCTGTGGTTTTGTTTTGGAGTAGCTGACACTACTGGCGTTACATCGGCAGTGCTGTCCATAACCCGCGCCAACGCTTCTATGTTCACTTTTGCTTCCTCTTGCGGTTGTATGCAAATGTCGATTGTTTCGTCATTACCGACTGATAGAAATGTCATTGGATAGTGCGCTTCCACAAGTGCAATTTCCCAGTCGCCAGCGTCCAGTTGAATAGCTCTCGGCAAATGTGTTATATAATTTGCAACTATATTTTTCGGATAATACTGCATCGAACTGTTGCTGGGCAGTGTCAAATAGAACTGATTGTTGATGCCAGTTATTTTTATCTACTCAATGCTGCTTGTAGTACTGCGCTCAAAAGTAATGGTATAAAGATTCCACCGCCTTTTTGTATGAGATACTTTCGTTTCGTTTCTAGGGGGAGGAGGAGGAGGAGGGGGCAGAACTCACCATCTCTCACTACTCCTGTATTATCATTGTATAGCCTATTACTAATATTCCATTTTCATTGTATATCTACGTAAAATGGAAATATATATCCACATAAAAATCTCATATATATTTAAAACGCTAATTTAGAATGCATCTTATTAAATTAAGCATTTTCTTGACAAAATTTGAACGTGATATAGTGACAAACCAGATCACTTAGAATAACAATTTGTTCGCTATGTAATACAATATATTTCCATTCAATACAATTTTTAAATACTACCCACGAATTTTATGCCTATCGTTTGTTTATGAAACATACAATAGCGTGAAGAAAATTTAGTCATATTTGAATTAATCTATTATTATTTATCATTTTATGACGATGAAGCTAATGCAGCCACATACATTTGCATGATGGCGGAGCTCTTAGCAAAAGGCGGGTAGCAACGAGGCAGTTAATTTAACACAATACTTAACGGTCCTACCGGGAAAATATATTTTGAACAAAGGTATCATATAGAAATATACTTTTACATAATTTCGCCATGAGAATACATCAAGTTTTTTATATAAAGCAGGTTTCACTTAAAAATAGTTTCATTCAGGAAACTATTTAACACTTTACTTTTGAGTGTACTGGAGCAGGAGTGACAAAACGGAAGATCATTCATTATATTTACATATTTCATGAATATATAAATAAGCTTATTGTAAATAACCGTTGGAGTTCTCGTGTTTTTATGTTTTGTTTCTGTTTGAGAATTGTGTTATTTAATACAGTGATCAAAAACAATAGTTTTGTAACCACAGTATTTGTTTTCCTTTTTGCTATAAATATTTTTAAACATGTTTCCAATATTCGGACACACGTATTCTAGCAAAGGTCTATCGGTAGTATACTGTGAACATGAACGATTTTAAAACATATCTGATAACGGTGGTTTTAGTCATGTGTGGTTTTAGGTGTGAATTTGATGGATTACCACATCGTTCTCATTACAGAAAGTGATAGTCAGCAGTAAAGAGGGAATACGGGAACGAAAAAGTTTCGGCAACATGTATTTGCAGAGCTTGCACATACAGACGGCCCCGGTGGGTTTACGCTTTACCCAGCCATGTGGTACTTTCAATGACTGACTGATGCGTGTAAGAGGTATGAAATGCATCTAAATATTTTATTTTATTTTATTTTTGTAAAAAATATGTAAATACAATGAACAGTGTATGTATAAGTAAATATATTAATAGCTATAAATTTCTACTACACTACTACTACTACTCTGTATACTAAGTCTGTAGTTGCATCTTGATTAAACGCGCCAACGTCAAACATTACAAACAAATATTACTGAACCTAAAAGGAAATATTTTAAAAATATAGGCAAATAACCAAGTACCACCGAGTTTCATCTAATAGTACACAAGAATACTTCAAATATTGTTCTATGTGATTACGTCTTGAACATTATAAACTGTCCTCTTTCTTTAATCTCTTTCAGCGTATGTCACAAGACGTTGGAGACGTTTTACAATCGGTTTCAACCATTATCAGTGAGGGAATTACAGACGAAAAGGATTTATACAAGGTCAAAACTGTTATGTCCAAGTTCCTGTGATTCACTGGATGCGGATACAGATATAGGATAGGCGTCATAGGTCCCTGTGATTTTACCTTAATTTTCAAACTACATGCTAACAATTTGTGTGGTAGCGTAACATTGATCTTAATACATTTCCTCAGTATCTGGCAGAATCTCTTGACCGGTTTCTGACTTTTAAGAACCATTTCCACTGTTCTTTTGTATAAGTGAGGACTCAATGACGCCGGATTAACATAGGAGCCAGCTCAAAGATTATGGTTTATTATATCCGATCCATAGCTATTTTGCCTGTCCGATGGTAAGACCATCAAAAAGACAGTACAGGATCACTAGTCCGACAATGGAAAAGACAGAAGGCGGCAAAGACGAGATGTTGTAAAGGTAATGTCCTACATTAGCCAAACTCCTTCCGTCACAGAAAAGCTAATTAAAGTTGGAAGGGGATTTCTTAGAAATTTAATTAGGAGTTATATGACTGATTAATCTTGAGATTGTGAAATGAGACAATTGTCTTAGTGTTATAAGTTAAGTAAAATAAAATTACAATATTTGATCTTGGGGATGACTTTCATTCAAATACTTTTTATCCTGTTATAATTTTTCATTAACTAATTCTTCATGCTAGCAAGTTGTAGCTGGCCCGTCTTTGAGAAGATATTAAGTTTGTGGATTCTTTGAAGTCAGTAAAAGAAACCTTGCAAGGGCACCGGTGGTATAAATCTGGGTAGCAAGTTGTCAACTACATAAAACGTTTTATTTGCTTTTTCTGCAATTAGGATACTTTAGTTAGTTTAACTCTTAAAAAGTATAGACTTATTAGTTGATATTTGAAAGATTTGGGTGTCACATTTATAAAGTAATTTTATGATTCCTTGAAAGGAAAACATTATTATTTTATAAATTATTCAATAGTAAGACGATTTTCTATTGCAATTTTATTTTGTATAATTTTATGGATATTGTTACAAATTGAAACAGCGAAAAATTACTGCATCACACTGTAAAGTTTGTTTTTAGTTTATTAATTAGCTCCTAAATGATCTACAGCTGTTTGTCCGAACGATTTCAAATTTCCACCAGGCAGCAATTTTTTTTTTTTTAGAACTAGTGTACTATACGAACACACATGTTATGGCTAAAACCTTACACAGTACATATAATTCGTTTGTTTTATCCCCGAAGTCCTTCAACGTGTTTGTTTTAAATATAGTTAACATATATCGTAAATAATATTGTTAAATTATGTTACATGCATAATTAAACTAATGAAATGGCTTATAATATCAGTGTAAAGGCTACTGGAGCGCTGCGATAATGTTGGAGATTAAGACCTATTTTGTGTCCTCTTTTAGAACCTAGATACAAACTGGGTTAGCATTGGATTACCGTTGCCTTCTCAACCTCAACTCCTTTTCGCTAATTGTTTTACGAACTGGAAGTTTATTGCTTTCAGTGGTATGGAGTGCATCTGTAGTCAATGCGAGTTCTGTTATCATTTGTTGTGATAAAGTATAAAATACTGACTCTATAATAATTAAATGGAATTCCCTGAAGCATAACGAGTAACGATGAAAGTCTTACTAACATGATGGTGTTTAAATAGTTTTAGTTTAAATTATTAAAAAGGTTTCATCACTTAGTTCTAATAACAATATTATGATTCCTTTTACAACTATCTCTTGTTTTAAGCCAAAATATTTTTAGGAAAATATTCATTATACCATGATTTTTAGATAATTCTAAAATATAGGAATTGCGATACTATTTCAACAAATAATTGATATTTCATTTAAACCTAAATATTTATTTTTAAATCTATGTAAATTACAAATGAAACATTGCATAAACCTTTTCATCCCTACGCACACTCACTCACGCAGTCCAGCAGGTTCGTTGACACTAATGGGTATCCCATAAGTTATCTACTAAGCCCAAGGCTGCTATTTTGATGACGATACTTTTATACTAGCTTTACTGGAAATATTCCACTTCTATAAATATTATATGTAGAGTTCAAGCACAGCATTATTATGACGCTCCTTAATAACAGTAAAACTTTGTATGCCAATAATCAAATATGCGTATTTAATAACTGTTACCCAAGCTTATATGAATAAGTTTTAAACATAAAATTCACAGTATTATAAATTCTGTATTAAATTTGTGTTATTAAACGGATTTTAAAGTGTTGTATTGAAAAAATAAGTACAGTAACATGATATTAAATAGGGTTTCAATCTTAAACTCAATGTAATACAAAAAGTACACATTTATAGTAACAGTATTATGAATGAAAAACAATGAATACATCATTTGAGGTCCTGTATGTGTATATTTTTTATCTACAATAAATTTAGTAACTATAAATTTGCACCATTTCAGTGGTTTGTTGTTAGTAAGCATGAATGTGATAACAAGTATTTTTTAAATCGTACTTTTAAAGAATACATTTACATCACTAAAGAAGATGTTTAAGATGTGGCCGAACGACAATTGAGATTGCTAAAGATCAGAATGTAGTTAAACACCCTAAATGATATATGGGAATTTTAGTTGTAAACCCAGCATACTCCTGTTCTCAGTAAGAATGTTGATGATTTATATTATCATTCAACACCATTAATATTAATTACGATATTGTTTTAAATCATAAAAAGTCAATGCTATTATTGGTATAACATATATTGCCAAATATGTATAATGGGTCAAGGATCTAAGGGATTGGTGCTACTGTGATATATCTGCACTAACAAAAACTATGTAAGTATTTAAAACACAAATTGTTGTGAATAATTATAAAATTCTACTCCAAGTATTAATGAAATCTCTGTTTAGAATTACTCCATTAGAATACATTTGCATGAGGATGATCGTCCAATATAGAAGCTCTTTGCTTAAAACCCAGGGCGGAGTGGAATAAAATACATTCAACAAAAGGCTTCTAATGTTTTTTTTCTATTGTAATTCTATATCACACTATGTAATAAGCAACAAATATTTATCAGGTCATATGCAAACCGATGATCATGTCGATATCATGTTACTACACAATCATTATTCCCGATTACTACTACAATAGAATAATTAAAAATAATACTTTCACATACATATATATTGAATAATTCATCAAATGTATGGGAAATAATACAAACATACCCACTTGGGGTTCAGACCCTTATTTACATGCTTAAAACAGTTGAAAACCAATTACATTGAAGCAGTTATCACAAATTTACTTCATTCTCAAGTACAATTATCCTAATTAATATTAAAATATTAAGTATAAACAAGGAACAATATATAAATTGATCGTAAGAGCACCTTTACAAATAGAAATACTCACCATGATTACCACTTCATGAATCAACTCTGTTGAGTTGCCACATTACTTCAGGCTAGGCCTACATTTGGCTTAAGCCCGCAGGGCTCACTCCGTTTCCAGCCGTCTGATTATTCGATCTAGTCCGCTTCCCGGTCTAGATCAGTATTTTTTCTGCGGAGGATGCCCTGGGCAAAACACGACAAACAGTCCCAATTGTCCTCGCCCTCCATTAAATTTTCACGGACCGTGTCCACCGAAAATGCACCCAGTGAACGTGTGGCCTTCAGGCGGGGGCTTCCCCTACGTGGACAGAGGAAGAAAGTGTGTTCCACGTCGTCGGGAACGCCCGGGTAGTAGATACAATCCGGTAAACTGGCTTTGTCCATCAGGTCCAGTTATGACCTGAAATAGCCATGTCCTGTTAGGAACTGTGTTAGGTAGTAATCCACCTCACCGTGCCGGCGCCGTTCCACCCACGGTTGGACTTGCTTGAGAAGTTTTGCAGTCCATCGTCCCCGGGTCTCCTGTTCCCAGCTATGTTGTCATTGCTGGTAAGTGCGGGAGCGCTCTTCGGTTCGGGCAGCGTCCTTACCGGTTTCGCCTGGTTTCTGATAAATGACCTTCCTCTCCCCTGCCAAAAGCTTGACAGGGATGACTCCAGTGACCACCTGGACGGCCGGTTCGGACACTGTACGCTATGCGAAACACGCTTGGAGCGCAGCTTGACGCTGTACTCGAGCAAGCCGTATCAAATTTAATAAGATATTGAGACATAATTAAATATAAGTAGTAAGTAGCTAAACACTGGTAGGTTAGGACAGGAGTAGTAATGCCGCGCGCTTTGGGTCTAACATTGGTCTTATGGAGAATAGATTAACATGGGGTCTTATGGAGAATAGATTAACATGGACTCTTACGGAGAATAGAATAACATGGGCTCTTATGAGGAATGGAATTAGGGTGTAATTGCCTCCCTCTGTGGCTCTTTTGCTACCCTCTGTGGTTAATTATCTGACCCTTTGTGTTTAATTATCTACAGTTTTGGTAATTAATTGATCCTCGTGTCCTTATGTTGTTAATCATCTAGCCTTCTGTGGTAATTATTTGACCCTCGTGTCCTTCTGTTGGTAATCATCTAACCCTCTGTACATCTAACCTCCAAAGCCTTCACCCCCTTCTGCGTATCTATCTACAGTTACTGTTCTCTCAGCTGGTGGGTGTAACATTTTAAGTAACCTGACTGGCTGGTATCTTGATTCGTGTCCTTATGTTGTTAATCATCTAGCCTTCTGTGGTAATTATTTGAACTACGTGTCCTTCTACATATCCAACCCTCGTACCCTTCTGTTGGTAATCATCTGGCATTCTGTGGTAATTATTTAACCCTCGTGTCCTTCTGTTGGTAATCGTCTAGCCTTCTGTGGCAATTATCTGACCCTCGTGTCCTTCTGTTGTTAATCATCTAGCCTTCTGTACATCTGACCACAACATCCTCAACATAGTCTCTATCAGCAAACTCGTTGTAACTAGTTGTTACCTGTGGGCTCTGTGATTGAAAGAGACGTGGCCCCTACCACAATACCTGCTATCATGCCGCGCATTTTCTCTCTCTCTTTGCTCCCTGCTCCCGTTGCGATCGGACGTGTTGCTCCGTTCGTTGCGTTTTGCAAAGATTAAACTTGAACGTTTGCTCCCCATAGCGGCTTCACTTTTCCTAACCTCACTTTTTGCTTTGTATTTTACATAACCTCACTTTTAATTTGTTTTATTCTGTGTAACATAACCTCACTTTTATTATAGTAATCTTGCGTGTCGTGTGATTTTAGCGTTATCTGACTTGCTAGTGTACAATAACATTCAGTTTCTTGATTGTTCTGGCTAAAGTAGTGTTGTGTTGACTAACATAACCTCACACCCAGTAACCTCAGTTTCTTGTGTCAAGAGTTGTGTCGTACTTGTATTTGTTGACTGACAGTAATATCACTTTCTGTCCTTGTTCTTTATTAAGTAACTTCACCATTTTGTTTTACTTGGTAGTGACGTACTTGCATATGCTGACTAACATAACCTCAATCTCAACCATTTGCTTACCATAACCTAATATAACATAACCTCACTTTTGATTTGTATTTAACATAACCTCACTTTGTATTATAGTAATCTTGCGTGTCGTGAGATTTTTAGCATTATCTTACTAGCTAAAGTAACCTACTTTTTCTAACCACACCCATTACACTCCAACCTTACTGTATTATATTAATTTTCCGTGCAAGGTGTACTTCATTTTATTTTTGTGTTGTATGCGTGTTTATTTTCTTGGCTAGAGTAATGTTGTGTTTATATTTAATTGTTTGATTTTGTAGTTTACAGTAAAGAAAGTAACATAACCTCACTTCCTCGTGGCTAAAGTAGTGTTGTGTTGACTAACATAACCTCCAGTAACCTGATTTTTTGCCCTGGTTCTTTTGTACAGTAAATTCACCTCAGCAACCTCAATTTCTATTATTGTTATTTTATGCAGTTTTGGTTGGAGCAGTTTTTGTATGTACTGACTAACATAACCTCACTTTTCCTAACCTCACTCCCATGTGTCAACAGTAGTGTTGTGTTTGTATGTGTTGAGTGACAGTAATCTAACTTTCTATTCTTGTTCTTGGTTAGAGTAGTGTTTGATACCTTCATTAGAGTTAACTTTCGGTAACCTGTAGTTCTGGTTTGACTTGCGTAGTTTGTGTGTTAGTGTTTTTCTGACTTGCGTAGTAATACAGAGGTACTGTGCTCTTTTGTAGATCCTCTGTACCTGTTCTTTTAGAGAACCTGATCGGTGACTTTAAAGTATCAGTTCCAAGTGTTACAGTTACATCATATATCTTGTTCATTTAATATCGATGAAGACTGCCACAAAGTAACAGTTCAAAAAGTAACCGTTCCAATAAAGTAACAGGTCCAACATTACCCATTCCCATTCCCACAGTTTTCAAGGTAACAGTTCCAAAAGTATCAGTTTCAGTAGATCAAACAGTGAAAAAGTAACAGGTCCACTCTCTATATATATCTCTTACAACAAGCTCTAGTTCTTCAGTCTGATTCCAGTCGTGACGCTGATCAGACGTGTTTTGTGCTGCTCTTGCGTAAGTGTTCTCTTGCACAGATTATTATTATTTCTGCGTAATTCAGTAATATCCTTGTGAGTTTGACTCTGGTTGGGGTACTTGCTCTTTTAAGCGTTAGCACAGTTTAGCTTGTTTTCAGTATTTAATTCTGTGTTGAAGGATGGATGTTTCTAAAAAGGACCCTCAAAACCCGGTAGATTTAATTAGTAAAGATGAAACCTACGTTAGTCACTTTAGACTTTACGGGACTAACACTGTTTTCAAATTCACTAAACCTCCCAAAGGTATCTCTGAGTTTGATTGGATTCGTAAAGGTTTTAATCAAATTGTAGAGACATCCAAAGCCAACGTTGCACCCACTGATTATCTAGGGTTTAAATTACAGTCTATGAATTTAAAAAGTTCTGAACCGGGATACGTATCATTGAGACCGGTCTCTAAAGTTAGCGGTGATGTTCTCTGGGATATTTTCGGGGGCATAATTCAAAGCAATGCGCAATCTATAACCTCTAGTGACACGTTTAGAGTTGATGTTACGAGGATTAACGTCCCCGTAGGTAAAGGAAGGGCAAGACCCGACTTTTACAATACCTTTGATGAAGAATCTAAAGCTAGGAAGGGTATTGTAGTAATTAATAATAAAGACAATTTATGTTTGGCTAGAGCGTTGGTAGTAGGCAAAGCGTATGCGAAAAATGATCCTCAGATCTACGCTATTCGAAAAGACAAGGGTAAAAGACAAACTTTCAGAGCTAATAAGCTCATAGCAAAGGCCCGTGTAGAAATGCCGGAGGAGGGTGCAGGCATCCCCGAGCTTGAAAAATTCCAGTCCCATCTTAAAAAATACAAAATTACCGTCTACAACTACGACAAGAAAGGCCGGGATGTTTACTTTGAGGGAGGTAATGAAGACGCTAAATTAAAAATTAACCTTCTCTTTCACAACGGTCATTATAATGTAATTACAAACTTAACTGCTGCGTTTGTTTGCAATTTCTTTTGTGAAGCCTGTCATATTCCCTATAGCAACAGACATGAGCATCGATGCTCTAACAGATGCACCTCATGCCATACCATCTCCCCGCCCTGTAAACTAGAACACGGTGGCATCACATGCCGTTTTTGCAACCGTTTCTTCAAAAATGAGCGGTGTTTAGTAGCCCATCAAGGGCAAATTTGTAAAACTGTAAAACTCTGCCGTGACTGTAAGAAAATGATTTATCCAAAAAGGCGTAAGACAGCTCATGTATGCGGAGAAGTTTTCTGTAAACCCTGCGAAGCGTTCAAAGACCCGGCACATCAGTGTTTTATGAGGGTAGATAGGAGAACACCGAAAGACCGTGATTTTTTGTTTATTTTCTTTGACTTGGAAACAAGGCAAGACGAGTCACTTCCCTCAGACCCACAACAGAAAGTTCATAAAGTAAACTTGTGTGTATCACAACAGTACTGCTTTAAATGTATTAATGGGGGTGAGTGTGAAACTTGCTCGGAACGGCAAAGGGTATTTGAAAAAGAACCGGTAAAACACTTCATGGACTATATCATGGGAATTCGAAAAAAATTTAAAGATGTCTGTGTAATTGCCCACAACGGGCAGGGTTTTGACTTCCAATTCATACTACAGTATATTATGGAAGAAACTAAATTTACACCAAAAATAACTCCTCGGGGAACTAAAGCTATATTGATTGAAGTAGCCAACGTAAGGTTTGTGGACTCTCTTAGCTATTTTCCCATGGCCCTCGCTGCACTCCCTAAAGCTTTTGATCTACCTCCCGAGAAAAAGAAGGGCTACTTTCCCCACCTCTTCAACACCCTGGCGAACCAAGATTATGTAGGCCCTATGCCCGACAAAAAATACTACTGTCCGGAATCAATGTTTGAGAAACCACACAAGGCCTTTGAAGAATGGTATGACGAACGAGTCGCTGAAGACTACGTGTTTGATTTTAAGAAGGAAATCTTGGAGTACTGTATTTCAGACGTGGAGATTTTAGCTCAGGCATGTATTAAATTTAGAGCCTTACTTCTTCAAGAGTGTAACGTAGATCCTTTTCTCGAGGCTATAACAATCGCCAGTGCATGTAACTTGGCCTTCCGCCGTAACTTCTTAAAAGAAAATACTATTGGACTAATACCAAAATCAGGGTACCGACTTGCAGACAATCAGTCAGCCGTTGCTTTACAGTGGTTAACATGGGAGGAGGAGAAACGTGGAGTAAAGATTCAACATGCGGGCCGGGGCAGAGAAGTTAAAATTAATGGACTAAAAGTTGACGGGTTTGACGGGGAACGAATTTATGAGTTTCACGGGTGTTACTGGCACGATTGCCCAAAATGTTATCAATACAGCAGAGAAGAACCTCTGCCGGATGATCCCTCAGACATTTTGCATCTCCGTTACGAGAGAACCAAATCCAAAATGGCAAAATTTAATAGCTATGAAGTTGTAGAGATGTGGGAGTGTGAATTTAGAGCTTTGAAAAAAGACAAAAAACTAAAACACTTGAACAACCTGCCGATCCTCAATAATCTTCCCCTCGACCCGCGGCAAGCGTTCTTTGGAGGCAGAACGGGTAATACTAAAACATACCACAAATGCGAAGAGGGAGAAACAATCCAATACGTTGATGTCTGTTCCCTTTATCCGTTTGTGAATAAATATTGTAAGTATCCCGTTGGTCATCCTACTGTTTACGTTGGAAATGACTGCCGAGAGAGAGGCCATGAAGTAGAGGGCTTGTTGAAATGTAAGATTCTACCTCCTTACAACTTGTATCATCCCGTACTCCCCGCTAAAATGAATAATAAATTGATGTTTGTTTTGTGTAGAACTTGCGGTGAGACTTTAAACCAAGGGGAATGTTTTCATGATAGTGAGGAAAGGGCAATGGTAGGAACATGGACTATGGATGAAATTAGAAAAGCTGTAGAAAAAGGCTATGTGATCTTGGACATGTACGAGTTGTGGGAGTATGAAGTCGCCACATACGAGAAAGATGGACTTTTTACAGACTTTATTAATAAATTCCTGAAAGTAAAGCAGGAAGCCTCAGGGTATCCCGCATGGTGTAAAACAGAGGAAGATAAAGACAAGTATGTTTCTGATTTCTTTGAGCGTGAGGGTATTCAAATGGAGAAAGACAAAATTGCTAAAAATGGAGGACTCAGGTCAGTAGCTAAATTAATGTTAAATTCATTCTGGGGCAAGTTTGGTCAACGAGAAAACATGACAAAAACTGAAATCGTGAGGGACTCTAAAGAATTATTCAATTCATTAACTCAACCATGAAAGGAAGTAAAGTTTGTTGAAGTAATTAACCAAGAGGTTTTATTAGTTAATTGGCAGAATGTTGATGATGCCGGTGAGGCTCTAAAGACTGTAAATGTTGTTATTGCGGCCTACACCACTGCTCATGCCAGACTTAAACTGTATGAACACTTAGATGCCCTTGGAGGACAGGTCTTGTATTATGACACGGACTCGTGTATTTATCTATACAGGGAAGGATTGTACAGAGTCCCTACGGGAGATTACCTCGGGGAAATGACAGACGAACTGGCAAGTGAGTACGGGCCCGGCTCTTATATCTTAGAGTTTGTTTCTGGGGGACCAAAGACCTACGCTTACCTTGTCTGGTCAGCCAAAAAGCAAAAGCTAGAAACTGTATGTAAAATCAAGGGCCTCACCCTCAATATGAAGACTTCCGAAACATTAAATTTCGAACAATTGAAAAAGATGGTCCTTAGTGAAGCTGCTGAAATTTTAGAAATTGAAGAAAAGAGAATCAGGAGAACAAAGAGATGGGAAGTCGTTACAGTAAGTGAAATTAAAAAGTTTAAAATTACAGGGCCAAAGAGAAGATTTAATGATGATCACGACACCCTGCCTTTCGGTTTTAAGAAATAAAGAGTTGCTTAATGGAGCTGTCACTCACACGGGTACTGAGCGTATATACCTCTAAACATCAGCTCTATTAACTCATTCTGTTCTGAGACGCGGTAGTGAACGGACGTGTCTGTGTCTGTTACTGTTTTATCTTGTTTGTCTCTTCTTGTAGAATGTCTGCTGAAAATAATACACTCCCTATTCAAGGGGTGTTTTTGAAGTTTATATCTAAAAGGAAGTTAAATGAAAATTCAAAGTTTCGCATTAAATCCTCAGAGTATGAGTTCTTTCTTACTGGGCCAATAAACGTATCGGAATGGCCTTTAGTGTTTTCGGAGTACATAGTAGATAAAATAACGGAGAACTCCTCATCAAACACCTACATTGGAGTATCAATAAAGTACGGTGATATCTCAGGAAATATACCATTCTTTCCTTTAGGGAATCTAACACCAACAGTCTTTGATGATCACTTTGAAAACATATTTTGTAACGTTAAGAAACTATCTGGTGTTTTACGTCTTGAAGTAACACTTGTCTCAATTCCATGTTGCTACCTTCGATAAAGGTAGCACCTTTCCTTACGGAGCAATGTTACTCCTGTATATACCAAATGTCACTAGTACAGTTCATCATTCTGCTTCAAGACGCAGTACTGATCAGACGTTCTTCTGCGCTCCTTTTGCCTGTACTATTGAGTAAATTGTGACATGGCTGCCAAGTTCTATACATTCAATAACAAACCAGTATTGGTTCTGTTTGATAGTGAAGGAAAGCCGTGGTTTAAAGCTAGAGACGTAGCTACTGCTCTAAAGCATGTTAATGGCTGGAGTGCAGTTCGGAAACATGTAGATAGCAGTGATAAATTAACTGTTGGAAGTTTTTCCGACGCCCAAAAACAGGGCGTTGGGCCGATTGAGAAAACAACGGTTTTTATAAATGAAGCCGGATTATGTTCTTTGATGTTAAAGTCAAGTACTCCTGAAGCAAGACTATTAGTAAGAAGTCTGTTACCGGAGAAGTTTTACCTTACTTACACAAATATGAAAGATGAAAGTACACTTTAAATGTAGTTTTTCTTTAAAATCACAAGTTCCCACTGTATGTGTGTGTGTGTGTGTGTGTGTGTGTGTGTGAATGAAGGTCACTGGCGTGGGTGACGAAAAGCCCCGTAAACCTGAATGAAGGTCACTGGCGTGGGTGACGAAAAGCCCCGTAAACCTGAATGTGTGATGAAGGGTTTAGTAGATTGAGGCGCCGGGCTAACACCCCAGCTACTCCTTCAAAAAACCCGGTGTGAATGAAGGACTTTGTACATTGAGGAGCCTGGCCAACACCCTGGCTACTCATTGGAACAGCCCGTACGGTGGGACTTGTAAAAAAGTATAAAAGTAAAATAAAAAAATATAAAACGGAGGAGACAACCATTTTGTTTTTGGAAGGTCTCCACGAGTCATGGCGGTGGAGGGGCCATGACTTTACTAAACATTCTCTGTTTATCTTAGTAAATGTAGAGTTTAAAGGTGTTAAAATGAACGGACTTTGTCTCAGTAAATGACCGCCTTCCTCATACACAATGAACGGATTGACAGAGAATACAAAAAATATATAAAAAGGAGGTAGCATTTTGTTATGGAGTGGCTACCACAGTGAGAGGCGATGGCTGGGGCCTCTCACCCCAGAGGTTAGGCCTCCAGGGGAAGCTCTGGGTAACCAAAAAGAACGCGCCGACGCTCCTACGGCCTAGCCTAAAGGCTTACCGTGGTGTGGAAACGCGAGCGTTCAAAATTATTTCATTGGGGTTAGCTTTCTTGCCTGTCCATTTCTGCTAGTGTTCTCCTAGTATTCTCTCCTTTAAGTTAGTAGAGGTTTTCCAAAATAATCCTGCTATCATAAGTATAAAGTTCCAAATATTCCTCAACGTAGAGTTTTTAAAGCAACTAATTACACCAAAATGTCACATCTGAACTCTAAAATGTGTAATCTCTGTACCTTTTTAACTTTACAAAATACCCTACTGTCTCTTTTTACACAGTAGTTTTAATTCATAATCAGCGGGCCATGCATGTAGATAGGTCTATCCCATAGACCATCTACAAATGTAATTTTTATTAAAGGGGTGCAGGAAATGTAGTGATACTGACCAAATTAATAGGAAAAATCTAACTCCACCATTACAGTGGGGTTTGAAAGTAATACCATTACCACACCATAGCCTACCCTGCCATTCCTCCCAATACCATATTCTACCCTACTATACCTCCCAATACCCTATCATACCATACCATACAATACCATACCATACCTTACCGTACCATACCTCACCAAAGCCAAAACATCCTATACCAAAGTCACCATATCCTAAGACCCCACCCAAATACCATACAATAACATGGCATACCCTACCCTACCATACCTCACCAAAGCCAAAACATCCTATACAAAAATCACCATATCCTAACACCCCACCCAAATACCATACAATAACATGACATACCATACCCTACCATGTCATACCATACCATACAATATCAATACCCTACCATAGCTCCCAACACCCACACCATATCAAACCATCAAATCCCATACCATACCATTACCCTGCCATACCCTACCCTACCATCCCTCCCAATACCATATTCAACCCCACCATACCTCCCAATGCCCTATCATACCATACCATACAATACAATACCCTTACCACACCATACCATACCCTACCATACCTCACCAAAACCATAACATTCTATACCAAAGCCATAATACCAACACTCCCACCAAAGTCACCATATCCTTACACCCCACCCAAATACCATACAATAACATGCCATACCAAACCAATACCCCATCATACCATAGAATACTCTACCCTACCATACCTCCCAATAACATATTCTATCCCACCATACCTCCCAATACCCTATCATGCCATACAATATCAACACCATACCATACAATACCACACCATACCGTACCATACAATACTCTACCATACCATAGTAATGTTATAAAAAGGGTGCGGGAATTGATCACCCTTGCTGGTTTTCATACTTTCGTTGAGGTACAAAACGTGACCAAAATACCTTCAGTTTATTTTATTAAAAGAGAGTCCCAAGTCCAGACCCATGGAGGGAGGGTATAGTTTTCTTGCTATCTATTTCTGCTAGCCTCTTCTCTCCTTTAAGTTACTGTTAATAGTACTTTGAGATTTCTAAACAATTAAATGCATAGAAAGTTTCCCAAAGTAATTCTTTAGTAACACTTAATTTACAGGCATACACAACAGCTACAATTATCCACTCATAAAGCTAAAATCCAGTTAATCCCCCAATGCCTCAAGACAATGTCCCTAAATAACAGCTAAAACCCAGATAAAGCTTGATGCTCCTAAATAACAGGTAAAAGTCAACATACTTTATTAACAATTACTTTTCTTCATAACAGCTAAAAATAGCCAGAGAGTCATTTTAGCGAAGAGGTGTGTATTGACCCTTTATCTTCGGTACCTTCAACAACGATAATCAACAGTCAGTCAAAGTATAATTTATTTTGTGTTGGTTTGTCACTAATTTTCTTTGTATGTAAGTTTGTTTCAATTACATATATTTTACAGTAGTATGATTTAAGAGTAGCTGAGATCTTGGATGATGTAGAGAAAACAATGCTAGAAGGTCGGGGGTAAGGCACTGACCCCCTTTAAACTATCAATCAAACACAATTTACACCAATAAACCAGACCTTTACTATATTTAACATAAAAACAGAAGCTAAAACTTTCTAACATCCTAAAAAACTAGTACGACAGAGCTTGAGATATGGTCCTGTCCAGTTTTTGTAATGTTTCTTCTTTACAGAGTTTAAATTGTAGCGTGGGTTAATAAGTACCAACAAATCTCAAGATATTACATTTTAAAGTATAGCAACTGTCTTGATACTTTCCCACAGTACAGGGTTTAGGTTTTTGTAAGATGTAGTGGAGGTTAACAGGTACGTACATTACAAGTTTCATGTAAATCGACCCTACCGTTCTCAATAAATTACATTTCAGAGTATAGCTCCTGCAATTGTTTTGATGCTTACCTGCAGTACAAGGTTTAGGTTTTGGTAAGATGTAGTGGGGGTTAACAAGTACATACATACCAAGTTTCATGAGAATCAGGCAAGCCATTCTCAAAATATTACGTTTTAAAGTTTTACACCCTCCATCACCCCTTAAACAATCCTTTCCTACCCTCCAACAAAACTGAAAGTTAGAGGAGGTTAACAAGTACCCACATACCAAGTTTCATTAAAATAGGCCCAACGGTTCTTAAGATATTGATTTTTAAAGTATGACTCCTTCAATTATTTTGATACTTTCCCGCAGTACAGGGTTTAGGTTTTTGTAAGATGTAGCGGAGGTTAACAGGTACCCACATACCAAATTTCATTCACATCGGCCCAGCCGTTCTTGAGATATTAAATTTTGAAAATTTGCCCCTTCAATTTTTGGGATGCAACCCGCAACATTTTGGTTAATATTTTTCATTTGGGTAGGTATAACTCGCGGGCGCCTACACCACGTAGTAGGCGAAATCTGTTATCAGAATCGCTCTAGGACTTACCGTTTTCGAGATATTAGCGATTTTAGGATAATCAGACTTAAAAAAGAGAAGAAGAAGGAAAAAGAGAGAAGCAGTGGTACGGAATGGTGAGGGGGAGAAGGGAAGGTGAGGGGAGTAACATAGCATGCAGAAGGAGAAGAAATAAATCAGAGGATGGCTGAGGGGGAGTGGGGAGGGGGAAGGTGAGGGGTGAGAAGAAGAAGAACACGCAAGTGCTAACAGAAGTGATCAGTAGTCTACGCTGTGAGTGAGTGCTAACATGTTTCGTTCTTTTATATATGTTCATTTGTTGGGAAGTGTTGGGTTGGCAACACTACCCATGCTTGGTCACGTTAGCGTGACGTAATTTTCGGTTGGTCATGTTAGCGTGACGTAAGTTGCCAACAGGTATTTTGTTTTCTTAAGTTGGTACCACTGTCATGTAGGTCATATTTTTTGTTTTGAGATTTTCTTAGGTTGGCAACACGTTTTCCTATATAAAACAATGTTAGCGCTACAATTTAACCCACGCTATAACCCACGCTACAATTTAAACTCTGTAAAGAAGAAACATTACAAAAACTGGACAGGACCATATCTCAAGCTCTGTCGTACTAGTTTTTTTAGGATGTTAGAAAGTTTTAGCTTCTGTTTTTATGTTAAATATAGTAAAGGTCTGGTTTATTGGTGTAAATCGTGTTTGATTGATAGTTTAAAGGGGGTCAGTGCCTTACCCCCGACCTTCTAGCATTGTTTTCTCTACATCATCCAAGATCTCAGCTAGTCTTAAATCATACTACTGTAAAATATATGTAATTGAAACAAACTTACATACAAAGAAAATTAGTGACAAACCAACACAAAATAAATTATACTTTGACTGACTGCATCGAGGTAAAACTACTGGAGAGATCGCTAAGTGAGCTAAAAACGGTCCGCGTAGGTCTGTGCGGAACAGAAATGGTGGGCCACTGTGTGCTCAGAGCTGTTTCTGGCGTTGAACGCGCTGTCGTTTACACGCTCCTGGACTTCACTGCCATGTTTGAATTGTAATGAAGTTTATATATTCTTTGTGTACGTGAACTAAGGAATCCGAAAGTATAAATATTGTTTTATTTTACCGTGTTTTAATATTTTTAATAATTAAAAATCTTACGTGTTATTAAAGAGGGACATGAAAAAGTTACTCAGCGAGGAAGTTTTTTATTTTTAGGTTAGAAACAAACTTCCAGCGAGCAAGTTGTAGATAATTAGTTTCTCTAAAACTTTTATTCCTAAGATTTTTAGGCTTTGGTGAGGTATGGTAGGGTAGGGTATGCCATGTTATTGTATGGTATTTGGGTGGGGTCTTAGGATATGGTGACTTTGGTATAGGATGTTTTGGCTTTGGTGAGGTATGGTACGGTAAGGTATGGTATGGTATTGTATGGTATGGTATGATAGGGTATTGGGAGGTATAGTAGGGTAGAATATGGTATTGGGAGGAATGGCAGGGTAGGCTATGGTGTGGTAATGGTATTACTTTCAAACCCCACCGTAATGGTGGAGTTAGATTTTTCCTATTAATTTGGTCAGTATCACTACATTTCCTGCACCCCTTTAATAAAAATTACATTTGTAGATGGTCTATGGGATAGACCTATCTACATGCATGGCCCGCTGATTATGAATTAAAACTACTGTGTAAAAAGAGACAGTAGGGTATTTTGTAAAGTTAAAAAGGTACAGAGATTACACATTTTAGAGTTCAGATGTGACATTTTGGTGTAATTAGTTGCTTTAAAAACTCTACGTTGAGGAATATTTGGAACTTTATACTTATGATAGCAGGATTATTTTGGAAAACCTCTAATAACTTAAAGGAGAGAATACTAGGAGAACACTAGCAGAAATGGACAGGCAAGAAAGCTAACCCCAATGAAATAATTTTGAACGCTCGCGTTTCCACACCACGGTAAGCCTTTAGGCTAGGCCGTAGGAGCGTCGGCGCGTTCTTTTTGGTTACCCAGAGCTTCCCCTGGAGGCCTAACCTCTGGGGTGAGAGGCCCCAGCCATCGCCTCTCACTGTGGTAGCCACTCCATAACAAAATGCTACCTCCTTTTTATATATTTTTTGTATTCTCTGTCAATCCGTTCATTGTGTATGAGGAAGGCGGTCATTTACTGAGACAAAGTCCGTTCATTTTAACACCTTTAAACTCTACATTTACTAAGATAAACAGAGAATGTTTAGTAAAGTCATGGCCCCTCCACCGCCATGACTCGTGGAGACCTTCCAAAAACAAAATGGTTGTCTCCTCCGTTTTATATTTTTTTATTTTACTGTTATACTTTTTTACAAGTCCCACCGTACGGGCTGTTCCAATGAGTAGCCAGGGTGTTGGCCAGGCTCCTCAATGTACAAAGTCCTTCATTCACACCGGGTTTTTTGAAGGAGTAGCTGGGGTGTTAGCCCGGCGCCTCAATCTATTAAACCCTTCATCACACATTCAGGTTTACGGGGCTTTTCGTCACCCACGCCAGTGACCTTCATTCAGGTTTACGGGGCTTTTCGTCACCCACGCCAGTGACCTTCATTCACACACACACACACACACACACACACATACAGTGGGAACTTGTGATTTTAAAGAAAAACTACATTTAAAGTGTACTTTCATCTTTCATATTTGTGTAAGTAAGGTAAAACTTCTCCGGTAACAGACTTCTTACTAATAGTCTTGCTTCAGGAGTACTTGACTTTAACATCAAAGAACATAATCCGGCTTCATTTATAAAAACCGTTGTTTTCTCAATCGGCCCAACGCCCTGTTTTTGGGCGTCGGAAAAACTTCCAACAGTTAATTTATCACTGCTATCTACATGTTTCCGAACTGCACTCCAGCCATTAACATGCTTTAGAGCAGTAGCTACGTCTCTAGCTTTAAACCACGGCTTTCCTTCACTATCAAACAGAACCAATACTGGTTTGTTATTGAATGTATAGAACTTGGCAGCCATGTCACAATTTACTCAATAGTACAGGCAAAAGGAGCGCAGAAGAACGTCTGATCAGTACTGCGTCTTGAAGCAGAATGATGAACTGTACTAGTGACATTTGGTATATACAGGAGTAACATTGCTCCGTAAGGAAAGGTGCTACCTTTATCGAAGGTAGCAACATGGAATTGAGACAAGTGTTACTTCAAGACGTAAAACACCAGATAGTTTCTTAACGTTACAAAATATGTTTTCAAAGTGATCATCAAAGACTGTTGGTGTTAGATTCCCTAAAGGAAAGAATGGTATATTTCCTGAGATATCACCGTACTTTATTGATACTCCAATGTAGGTGTTTGATGAGGAGTTCTCCGTTATTTTATATACTATGTACTCCGAAAACACTAAAGGCCATTCCGATACGTTTATTGGCCCAGTAAGAAAGAACTCATACTCTGAGGATTTAATGCGAAACTTTGAATTTTCATTTAACTTCCTTTTAGATATAAACTTCAAAAACACCCCTTGAATAGGGAGTGTATTATTTTCAGCAGACATTCTACAAGAAGAGACAAACAAGATAAAACAGTAACAGACACAGACACGTCCGTTCACTACCGCGTCTCAGAACAGAATGAGTTAATAGAGCTGATGTTTAGAGGTATATACGCTCAGTACCCGTGTGAGTGACAGCTCCATTAAGCAACTCTTTGTTTCTTAAAACCGAAAGGCAGGGTGTCGTGATCATCATTAAATCTTCTCTTTGGCCCTGTAATTTTAAACTTTTTAATTTCACTTACTGTAACGACTTCCCATCTCTTTGTTCTCCTGATTCTCTTTTCTTCAATTTCTAAAATTTCAGCAGCTTCACTAAGGACCATCTTTTTCAATTGTTCGAAATTTAATGTTTCGGAAGTCTTCATATTGAGGGTGAGGCCCTTGATTTTACATACAGTTTCTAGCTTTTGCTTTTTGGCTGACCAGACAAGGTAAGCGTAGGTCTTTGGTCCCCCAGAAACAAACTCTAAGATATAAGAGCCGGGCCCGTACTCACTTGCCAGTTCGTCCGTCATTTCCCCGAGGTAATCTCCCGTAGGGACTCTGTACAATCCTTCCCTGTATAGATAAATACACGAGTCCGTGTCATAATACAAGACCTGTCCTCCAAGGGCATCTAAGTGTTCATACAGTTTAAGTCTGGCATGAGCAGTGGTGTAGGCCGCAATAACAACATTTACAGTCTTTAGAGCCTCACCGGCATCATCAACATTCTGCCAATTAACTAATAAAACCTCTTGGTTAATTACTTCAACAAACTTTACTTCCTTTCCTGGTTGAGTTAATGAATTGAATAATTCTTTAGAGTCCCTCACGATTTCAGTTTTTGTCATGTTTTCTCGTTGACCAAACTTGCCCCAGAATGAATTTAACATTAATTTAGCTACTGACCTGAGTCCTCCATTTTTAGCAATTTTGTCTTTCTCCATTTGAATACCCTCACGCTCAAAGAAATCAGAAACATACTTGTCTTTATCTTCCTCTGTTTTACACCATGCGGGATACCCTGAGGCTTCCTGCTTTACTTTCAGGAATTTATAAATAAAGTCTGTAAAAAGTCCATCTTTCTCGTATGTGGCGACTTCATACTCCCACAACTCGTACATGTCCAAGATCACATAGCCTTTTTCTACAGCTTTTCTAATTTCATCCATAGTCCATGTTCCTACCATTGCCCTTTCCTCACTATCATGAAAACATTCCCCTTGGTTTAAAGTCTCACCGCAAGTTCTACACAAAACAAACATCAATTTATTATTCATTTTAGCGGGGAGTACGGGATGATACAAGTTGTAAGGAGGTAGAATCTTACATTTCAACAAGCCCTCTACTTCATGGCCTCTCTCTCGGCAGTCATTTCCAACGTAAACAGTAGGATGACCAACGGGATACTTACAATATTTATTCACAAACGGATAAAGGGAACAGACATCAACGTATTGGATTGTTTCTCCCTCTTCGCATTTGTGGTATGTTTTAGTATTACCCGTTCTGCCTCCAAAGAACGCTTGCCGCGGGTCGAGGGGAAGATTATTGAGGATCGGCAGGTTGTTCAAGTGTTTTAGTTTTTTGTCTTTTTTCAAAGCTCTAAATTCACACTCCCACATCTCTACAACTTCATAGCTATTAAATTTTGCCATTTTGGATTTGGTTCTCTCGTAACGGAGATGCAAACTGTCTGAGGGATCATCCGGCAGAGGTTCTTCTCTGCTGTATTGATAACATTTTGGGCAATCGTGCCAGTAACACCCGTGAAACTCATAAATTCGTTCCCCGTCAAACCCGTCAACTTTTAGTCCATTAATTTTAACTTCTCTGCCCCGGCCCGCATGTTGAATCTTTACTCCACGTTTCTCCTCCTCCCATGTTAACCACTGTAAAGCAACGGCTGACTGATTGTCTGCAAGTCGGTACCCTGATTTTGGTATTAGTCCAATAGTATTTTCTTTTAAGAAGTTACGGCGGAAGGCCAAGTTACATGCACTGGCGATTGTTATAGCCTCGAGAAAAGGATCTACGTTACACTCTTGAAGAAGTAAGGCTCTAAATTTAATACATGCCTGAGCTAAAATCTCCACGTCTGAAATACAGTACTCCAAGATTTCCTTCTTAAAATCAAACACGTAGTCTTCAGCGGGTCGTTCGTCATACCATTCTTCAAAGGCCTTGTGTGGTTTCTCAAACATTGATTCCGGACAGTAGTATTTTTTGTCGGGCATAGGGCCTACATAATCTTGGTTCGCCAGGGTGTTGAAGAGGTGGGGAAAGTAGCCCTTCTTTTTCTCGGGAGGTAGATTAAAAGCTTTAGGGAGTGCAGCGAGGGCCATGGGAAAATAGCTAAGAGAGTCCACAAACCTTACGTTGGCTACTTCAATCAATATAGCTTTAGTTCCCCGAGGAGTTATTTTTGGTGTAAATTTAGTTTCTTCCATAATATACTGTAGTATGAATTGGAAGTCAAAACCCTGCCCGTTGTGGGTAATTACACAGACATCTTTAAATTTTTTTCGAATTCCCATGATATAGTCCATGAAGTGTTTTACCGGTTCTTTTTCAAATACCCTTTGCCGTTCCGAGCAAGTTTCACACTCACCCCCATTAATACATTTAAAGCAGTACTGTTGTGATACACACAAGTTTACTTTATGAACTTTCTGTTGTGGGTCTGAGGGAAGTGACTCGTCTTGCCTTGTTTCCAAGTCAAAGAAAATAAACAAAAAATCACGGTCTTTCGGTGTTCTCCTATCTACCCTCATAAAACACTGATGTGCCGGGTCTTTGAACGCTTCGCAGGGTTTACAGAAAACTTCTCCGCATACATGAGCTGTCTTACGCCTTTTTGGATAAATCATTTTCTTACAGTCACGGCAGAGTTTTACAGTTTTACAAATTTGCCCTTGATGGGCTACTAAACACCGCTCATTTTTGAAGAAACGGTTGCAAAAACGGCATGTGATGCCACCGTGTTCTAGTTTACAGGGCGGGGAGATGGTATGGCATGAGGTGCATCTGTTAGAGCATCGATGCTCATGTCTGTTGCTATAGGGAATATGACAGGCTTCACAAAAGAAATTGCAAACAAACGCAGCAGTTAAGTTTGTAATTACATTATAATGACCGTTGTGAAAGAGAAGGTTAATTTTTAATTTAGCGTCTTCATTACCTCCCTCAAAGTAAACATCCCGGCCTTTCTTGTCGTAGTTGTAGACGGTAATTTTGTATTTTTTAAGATGGGACTGGAATTTTTCAAGCTCGGGGATGCCTGCACCCTCCTCCGGCATTTCTACACGGGCCTTTGCTATGAGCTTATTAGCTCTGAAAGTTTGTCTTTTACCCTTGTCTTTTCGAATAGCGTAGATCTGAGGATCATTTTTCGCATACGCTTTGCCTACTACCAACGCTCTAGCCAAACATAAATTGTCTTTATTATTAATTACTACAATACCCTTCCTAGCTTTAGATTCTTCATCAAAGGTATTGTAAAAGTCGGGTCTTGCCCTTCCTTTACCTACGGGGACGTTAATCCTCGTAACATCAACTCTAAACGTGTCACTAGAGGTTATAGATTGCGCATTGCTTTGAATTATGCCCCCGAAAATATCCCAGAGAACATCACCGCTAACTTTAGAGACCGGTCTCAATGATACGTATCCCGGTTCAGAACTTTTTAAATTTATAGACTGTAATTTAAACCCTAGATAATCAGTGGGTGCAACGTTGGCTTTGGATGTCTCTACAATTTGATTAAAACCTTTACGAATCCAATCAAACTCAGAGATACCTTTGGGAGGTTTAGTGAATTTGAAAACAGTGTTAGTCCTGTAAAGTCTAAAGTGACTAACGTAGGTTTCATCTTTACTAATTAAATCTACCGGGTTTTGAGGGTCCTTTTTAGAAACATCCATCCTTCAACACAGAATTAAATACTGAAAACAAGCTAAACTGTGCTAACGCTTAAAAGAGCAAGTACCCCAACCAGAGTCAAACTCACAAGGATATTACTGAATTACGCAGAAATAATAATAATCTGTGCAAGAGAACACTTACGCAAGAGCAGCACAAAACACGTCTGATCAGCGTCACGACTGGAATCAGACTGAAGAACTAGAGCTTGTTGTAAGAGATATATATAGAGAGTGGACCTGTTACTTTTTCACTGTTTGATCTACTGAAACTGATACTTTTGGAACTGTTACCTTGAAAACTGTGGGAATGGGAATGGGTAATGTTGGACCTGTTACTTTATTGGAACGGTTACTTTTTGAACTGTTACTTTGTGGCAGTCTTCATCGATATTAAATGAACAAGATATATGATGTAACTGTAACACTTGGAACTGATACTTTAAAGTCACCGATCAGGTTCTCTAAAAGAACAGGTACAGAGGATCTACAAAAGAGCACAGTACCTCTGTATTACTACGCAAGTCAGAAAAAACACTAACACACAAACTACGCAAGTCAAACCAGAACTACAGGTTACCGAAAGTTAACTCTAATGAAGGTATCAAACACTACTCTAACCAAGAACAAGAATAGAAAGTTAGATTACTGTCACTCAACACATACAAACACAACACTACTGTTGACACATGGGAGTGAGGTTAGGAAAAGTGAGGTTATGTTAGTCAGTACATACAAAAACTGCTCCAACCAAAACTGCATAAAATAACAATAATAGAAATTGAAGTTGCTGAGGTGAATTTACTGTACAAAAGAACCAGGGCAAAAAATCAGGTTACTGGAGGTTATGTTAGTCAACACAACACTACTTTAGCCACGAGGAAGTGAGGTTATGTTACTTTCTTTACTGTAAACTACAAAATCAAACAATTAAATATAAACACAACATTACTCTAGCCAAGAAAATAAACACGCATACAACACAAAAATAAAATGAAGTACACCTTGCACGGAAAATTAATATAATACAGTAAGGTTGGAGTGTAATGGGTGTGGTTAGAAAAAGTAGGTTACTTTAGCTAGTAAGATAATGCTAAAAATCTCACGACACTCAAGATTACTATAATACAAAGTGAGGTTATGTTAAATACAAATCAAAAGTGAGGTTATGTTATATTAGGTTATGGTAAGCAAATGGTTGAGATTGAGGTTATATTAGTCAGCATATGCAAGTACGTCACTACCAAGTAAAACAAAATGGTGAAGTTACTTAATAAAGAACAAGGACAGAAAGTGATATTACTGTCAGTCAACAAATACAAGTACGACACAACTCTTGACACAAGAAACTGAGGTTACTGGGTGTGAGGTTATGTTAGTCAACACAACACTACTTTAGCCAGAACAATCAAGAAACTGAATGTTATTGTACACTAGCAAGTCAGATAACGCTAAAATCACACGACACGCAAGATTACTATAATAAAAGTGAGGTTATGTTACACAGAATAAAACAAATTAAAAGTGAGGTTATGTAAAATACAAAGCAAAAAGTGAGGTTAGGAAAAGTGAAGCCGCTATGGGGAGCAAACGTTCAAGTTTAATCTTTGCAAAACGCAACGAACGGAGCAACACGTCCGATCGCAACGGGAGCAGGGAGCAAAGAGAGAGAGAAAATGCGCGGCATGATAGCAGGTATTGTGGTAGGGGCCACGTCTCTTTCAATGACAGAGCCCACAGGTAACAACTAGTTACAACGAGTTTGCTGATAGAGACTATGTTGAGGATGTTGTGGTCAGATGTACAGAAGGCTAGATGATTAACAACAGAAGGACACGAGGGTCAGATAATTGCCACAGAAGGCTAGACGATTACCAACAGAAGGACACGAGGGTTAAATAATTACCACAGAATGCCAGATGATTACCAACAGAAGGGTACGAGGGTTGGATATGTAGAAGGACACGTAGGTCAAATAATTACCACAGAAGGCTAGATGATTAACAACATAAGGACACGAATCAAGATACCAGCCAGTCAGGTTACTTAAAATGTTACACCCACCAGCTGAGAGAACAGGAACTGTAGATAGATACGCAGAAGGGGGTGAAGGCTGTGGAGGTTAGATGTACAGAGGGTTAGATGATTACCAACAGAAGGACACGAGGGTCAAATAATTACCACAGAAGGCTAGATGATTAACAACATAAGGACACGAGGATCAATTAATTACCAAAACTGTAGATAATTAAACACAAAGGGTCAGATAATTAACCACAGAGGGTAGCAAAAGAGCCACAGAGGGAGGCAATTACACCCTAATTCCATTCCTCATAAGAGCCCATGTTATTCTATTCTCCGTAAGAGTCCATGTTAATCTATTCTCCATAAGACCCCATGTTAATCTATTCTCCATAAGACCAATGTTAGACCCAAAGCGCGCGGCATTACTACTACTAAATCTATGTTTTGCTTAATTCTTGGCAATAATATATAAATATGAAATTATCCAGTCTTATTTTAAGACTTTTTGTATAATCCAAACTACTATCAACCCACTTGTTTATACTTACTGATAACCACTGGCAATTTTTTTTTTTTTTAGAACTAGTGTACTATACGAACACACATGTTATGGCTAAAACCTTACACAGTACATATAATTCGTTTGTTTTATCCCCGAAGTCCTTCAACGTGTTTGTTTTAAATATAGTTAACATATATCGTAAATAATATTGTTAAATTATGTTACATGCATAATTAAACTAATGAAATGGCTTATAATATCAGTGTAAAGGCTACTGGAGCGCTGCGATAATGTTGGAGATTAAGACCTATTTTGTGTCCTCTTTTAGAACCTAGATACAAACTGGGTTAGCATTGGATTACCGTTGCCTTCTCAACCTCAACTCCTTTTCGCTAATTGTTTTACGAACTGGAAGTTTATTGCTTTCAGTGGTATGGAGTGCATCTGTAGTCAATGCGAGTTCTGTTATCATTTGTTGTGATAAAGTATAAAATACTGACTCTATAATAATTAAATGGAATTCCCTGAAGCATAACGAGTAACGATGAAAGTCTTACTAACATGATGGTGTTTAAATAGTTTTAGTTTAAATTATTAAAAAGGTTTCATCACTTAGTTCTAATAACAATATTATGATTCCTTTTACAACTATCTCTTGTTTTAAGCCAAAATATTTTTAGGAAAATATTCATTATACCATGATTTTTAGATAATTCTAAAATATAGGAATTGCGATACTATTTCAACAAATAATTGATATTTCATTTAAACCTAAATATTTATTTTTAAATCTATGTAAATTACAAATGAAACATTGCATAAACCTTTTCATCCCTACGCACACTCACTCACGCAGTCCAGCAGGTTCGTTGACACTAATGGGTATCCCATAAGTTATCTACTAAGCCCAAGGCTGCTATTTTGATGACGATACTTTTATACTAGCTTTACTGGAAATATTCCACTTCTATAAATATTATATGTAGAGTTCAAGCACAGCATTATTATGACGCTCCTTAATAACAGTAAAACTTTGTATGCCAATAATCAAATATGCGTATTTAATAACTGTTACCCAGGCTTATATGAATAAGTTTTAAACATAAAATTCACAGTATTATAAATTCTGTATTAAATTTGTGTTATTAAACGGATTTTAAAGTGTTGTATTGAAAAAATAAGTACAGTAACATGATATTAAATAGGGTTTCAATCTTAAACTCAATGTAATACAAAAAGTACACATTTATAGTAACAGTATTATGAATGAAAAACAATGAATACATCATTTGAGGTCCTGTATGTGTATATTTTTTATCTACAATAAATTTAGTAACTATAAATTTGCACCATTTCAGTGGTTTGTTGTTAGTAAGCATGAATGTGATAACAAGTATTTTTTAAATCGTACTTTTAAAGAATACATTTACATCACTAAAGAAGATGTTTAAGATGTGGCCGAACGACAATTGAGATTGCTAAAGATCAGAATGTAGTTAAACACCCTAAATGATATATGGGAATTTTAGTTGTAAACCCAGCATACTCCTGTTCTCAGTAAGAATGTTGATGATTTATATTATCATTCAACACCATTAATATTAATTACGATATTGTTTTAAATCATAAAAAGTCAATGCTATCATTGGTATAACATATATTGCCAAATATGTATAATGGGTCAAGGATCTAAGGGATTGGTGCTACTGTGATATATCTGCACTAACAAAAACTATGTAAGTATTTAAAACACAAATTGTTGTGAATAATTATAAATTCTACTCCAAGTATTAATGAAATCTCTGTTTAGAATTACTCCATTAGAATACATTTGCATGAGGATGATCGTCCAATATAGAAGCTCTTTGCTTAAAACCCAGGGCGGAGTGGAATAAAATACATTCAACAAAAGGCTTCTAATGTTTTTTTTCTATTGTAATTCTATATCACACTATGTAATAAGCAACAAATATTTATCAGGTCATATGCAAACCGATGATCATGTCGATATCATACTACACAATCATTATTCCCGATTACTACTACAATAGGCATTATTCCCGATTAAAGGAAAATTACATTATGTTTCGTGTGCAATCGGTAAAACACTAATATCGCTATGTGCAAAAATTACTCAAGAACCCCATCCAAAACCAAACGTGTTGGTGATGTTTTCACTGGTATGCTAGTTTATACCTGTTTTCCTTACTTATGGGAAATCTTGTAAGTAAAATTTCTTAAGGTCCTCAGTTATAGGTTGACTTGTAGTTCTCTTCGTTCATCCATCTAGCTATCCATTATAACTTATATCTGGAAAGAGACTTTATGTTTATGTCCGCTGCATCGGCTGGGCTATCGGCTTTGTCAGCAGTTCGTCTTCTTCGGTAACAGCAAAGCAGCTCTCAGAAGAGTAGCTGAGTTTTCGAGAGTTTGGCTTTTGGTGATTCTGAATTTCATATTTTTTTATTGTTACCACAATATCATATTACTTGTTATATATTTATTAGGTTATCTTCATTTTACCGTTATTATATTTTACATAACACTTTTTCTGATATTCTTATTATTAAATACATTTTATCAATTACATGGATTTTTGTTGAACTGACGGTTACCTTTTCTATTGCTTTTCATATTTTTATCAGTTAAGTACTACTGTTTTTTTGTGTTAGCAGTCTGCTCCTTTTCTATTTTTTTATCTTACTTTGTTATTAGGATGCTCTATAATTTCTTGTTTTGCTGTAGTCTCTCATTATGTTCAAGTGTCATCATTGTTTATTATTAAAATATTGTATTTTGAATTGAACTAAACTTCTTCTTGATAAACATGGAGTCGTTCTGTGTAGTAAGTAAATTAAATCAAACGTGTTCGCACGCAGCACGCTGATGTGAGGAAAGTGAATTTCCACATAAAAACGTTTATAACTCAAAATCAGTGTAAAAACAGACTTTTATTCAAATTTTTATTGAAATCTGAAAAAATTGATTTTTTGGCTGTTCTGATGATCCTGGTTTCATTTACCTGCAAAGCTGGGAATACAATTTTGCGCATTATAATGTTAGGAGAAGGTCTAGTCAGGCTTGAAAGTAGGTGTGAGGTTGCTGGAGATGATAAAAGTACTCTAACAAAGGAGTAGCAGGCTTTTCTAGTGTAAAATCCCCATAAGACAACGTACTGTGTTTAGTCGAAACACATTTTCTTTAATAACTCGATAGATATTTAAGCTAGAATGACGAGAGAGGGCTTAAAACTTTCGTCTCACTAATTCACATCTTTTTACATGCATTAAATTTACATTTGGGGCTTTTCTGACCCTTTTTGGGCCCAAAAACTCGAAATTTAAAAGATTAATCCCCAAAAAAGGGGTTTGGAGTTTTACGATTGTTTTTCCCAACGAACGTGTCCAACTGATTACAGAAATTAACGTCCCTACCAAATTTGAAGTTAATCGGACAAAAAATGCGACTGCTAGAGTGCAAACACTTACACACACACACACACACACACACACACACACACACACACACACACACACACACACACATATATATATATATATATACAATTTTGAACGACCCCCCAAAACGTGTTCAGGGGGTCACGTTAGGAAGTTCTATGGTGGTCCCGGGCTTAAGTGCCACCGTGCGGCTCATGCTAATAGTTCACTTTCCAAAGGAAATTCACTAATAATATGTGCTATCAGTAGAATTAGCAATAGAGCTAAAATGCTAGGTCACACTTGTTGTTCTTCCTTATGGAGAAACCTTTGAGAAATATGTTTTATAGTCTTCAGCAATTACTTGACTTTTTTAATTCACATGCTAGTAAAACATGTTCTAGAAAACTTTGTTAAAGGTGTAGTTAATCCCAATTTATTTAACGATTTAATGACCGTTAAGATTATGCAGCTAAAATTTGCATGAATCGCTCTAATGACGGCACTCTAAGTTTTTATATAAGGCAGTTAATTTAAAAAATGCCTAATATAATTAAACAGAAATATATTTTAAAAATTGTATTATAATAGAAAATGTTCATCTTGATTTAATGTTTCGTGAGTATGCATGACGTTTTTCATTAAATCATGTTTCTTATCCAAACATGATTTACATATGTACTACCTTTAGGGATTGTATTATATTTGGAACTATATCTGTACCGTGATTTTTATAACACAGTCTTTAAAAATGTTACAGCAAAATAAGAATAATATGGATATGGGTTAAACGTATTAATATTGCATACATGCTTCAGTCAAACATTTTAGTCATAGGACCAATTAAATAAATTACCTTATGCTATGTTATAACTTATTTTATTGGAAGAACCTTATTGAAAATCCTTCGAATACTGATTGTTTGTATATCTTATTATCTTTGTTTGAAAAAGTGAATAAAATGTTGTATAGTAATTATAAAAACCCTTAAAACATTTGTTTACCATACGAAATGTCTATAACCATTGTATTGGTAATAATAATATATTTAAGTTCCGAAACAGCAAATAAATCTGAATTTCTGCCGCCTCAGTATTCAACTTCATTTCGAATTTGCAGCATTGTGTTCCGCTAGTTAGTACATTTATTACTACATTTATTATTACGTACACTTCAAACTACGCTTACATAAGATGTTCCTCTTACTCCATGTGAGAGGTTTCCGAATAGAATAGAATAATCAATACACACGGAAAAAAAACAATAACGAAAGAGGATACATGAAAGGGCAAGAGTCAAATATTGCTCTAAACTTTTCGCTCCACAGACAATAACGGATCATAAACTGAGGATCTGACACGACAACGATACAGTTCCTGAGCCAACTTTGTACTTAATGTTTTGCTATTTGATACGACCTTAAAATAATTTACTCTTTACTTTCACTTTATAACATCGAATATTATGTATTAATAAAACGTCATTCAGAAATTTAATTAATTAATTTAAATTGCGTCAATCTCTAAATTGCACATCATATTAAACAGGCCTTTCTGAGCATTTCCAATTGTTGCTCTACTTTATTTGATTTTCAAAAGTATGCTCTTAAAATAAATAATATAAATGCATATCCCGGTTACTTTTGTGCATAGGGAATTAAATTAATATACATATTCAAATATATTTATTTTTCCTAAGGTGATCCTTTCATTCTGTGGAAGAAGAATTTTTGGGATACATGCAACATATGCTGTATAATTTACAGCCCCTCCGTTTTTATTATAAAATTTAATTTGTCATAAAGCACTATTCCTGTATTATTTCAGTCATATCCGCCCTCCTATCTTTCAGCATGAATCATATTAATATATTGCCTAATAACTTATTAGTTTGCTTTATAACAGTATTCATAAAACATGTCACGCAAGCACTGATTATAGTTTTTCACATATATATTGGGATTAATTCATATAAGAAACATAGGAATGCTCTTATAAATGATCCTTGTGGAACAGCCATTTTTACGTAGATTTTAGATACCAAATTTAAAAATTCAATTACAAATACCCCGTTGCAGCAAACCTGCATACTCAGCGAATTTCAAATGGTACTTCACTAAGTCATGAAGCCACTTACCAACTTTCATCAACGCATATTCATAAATAAGGCATATTTGTGATATTTTTTATCATATATTGATATGACATTTTATTTATTCTCCATAAGAAAAACATTAGGACTGAGTATGCAGGTTTGTTGCATCAAGGACCACAACAATCAGGTTTGTATGCAAATACCAATGGATCCCCACTAGATGAAGCAACATTCCAAGTTTTACCAATTTATATTCATAAACAACCAAGATATCACATTCTTATATAAGAATAACATTATAGCTGCTGAATACGCAGGTTTGCTTCCATGGGAACCAAAAAAATGGGTTTTGTATGGAAATATCAGTAATATTCAACCATATAAAGCCACATACCAAGTTTCATTAATATATATTCATTAATAAGCAAGATATACAATTTTACTTATCCTCCATAAGTACTGTAACGTATTGTATTTAGCACATTCAATATCTCGGTAACCAATTGACGTAGAGCGATGATCAAAACACCAAATTGTTTGTTTTTTAAGCTGAATTTATTGGTGTAAACCAATAATTTATTGGGTTTGAAAATAATTATACGTACAAAGTTCAAAAAACCCATGTTTTTGGTACAAAATCCCCCCAAAACCTCTCTTAAAATAGAGCGTCATGTCTGGTTCTCAAACTCATGAAAATAGATCCTGCCTTACACCAGACATGACAGAACCAAATTATACCAAATTTCATCAATATCGGACTATTTTTTCGAAAGTTATCGTGCCTACGGACACACACACACACACATATATATATATATATATATATACATATATGTGTGTGTCCTATATATATATATATATATATATGAATTTGCACGAATGGTGTTTTGGCAACCGGAGGCCTCAAAACGAAAAGTTATCATGGTTCCGGGCCTAGGTCTTACCATGCTACCTACGGTAATAGCTTCTTCCCTATAGGGGAAATTCGCTAAAAGTGTATCTATTAATTAATCTGTTAATTTATTTAAGATCAAAAAATATTTAATTTTAATTAATATAAATAAAATAAGTAAAACTTTGCTTTAAGTATAATTTCCCATTATAAAAACAATTTTAACTGTATTAGACTTGGGCTGATCATTTTCCATTTTCAATTTCTACAACAAAGTACTCTACGATAGATGTTTACAATGCCTAAACTACATATCTATATAATACAAGCAAATTAGTTTCTAAATTCAATAAATTTATAATGATTTACTTAAGTGGTTGCAAAGTGGTATCATTAAAACTCCTTTGGGCCTCAATTAAGCACAATATAGAAACGAGGTTAGTATTGGATAAGTGTGATTACATATTACTTATTTTTTCTGCATTCATCAGACCTGGAAGAAACAAATAACCACTCCTTGTGGACTGCTGTGGAAATTTGCTGTTCTTATTAATATAATTATTAGATAGATTAACGTAAACACAATTTAAACACTATTGTTGTCATTATGTTGTGAGAATATACCCAGCGAACCAGATAAAAATTTCCAAACAAGATGTTACATTATTATTAATATTTACAGTGTGTGATTACAAATATGATTAATAACTCGTACCTAAAGGTTTTTTCCGGTACTTGATCGAATTTCTGCGATCACATGACGGAAAAGACCACTGTCGGCAGTAGTAAGGATTGATATATACTACTGTATATCAAACGCTCAAAAAATTAAAATGTTAGAAGTAAATGTAATATAGCAGGCAGCAATGGAAACGCATCTTTTACCCTGAAACCTCTATATACAGTACCGATAAAAACATAGTTATATCGTCATTGCAATAAGTGTAGATTTTTAAAAGATCGGCCTACCATTTCAAAATGTTTACATTAAGATAACATCGCATAAATGATCAGTAGCAAAAAAGCTTTTTTTGGCTAATTAAAACAGAAGTTCAGCTGATCTCATCACTTTTATTTAATTTTACTTAATATTTTCAAAATTAGCAGTGAATAAAATTGACTTAAAATTAAACTTTTCCACAGAGAAAGTGCGCAGAACAACAGGAGCAGAGAGTTTACATAAATGTTTACTGATTGGAGATAGGTTTATCTCTTGTTTAACGAAAACAAGTTGATCCGAATAGGCTTCAGATTTTATTGTGGACATTAGTAAAATCTGAGTTTAGGATTACTCCATTAAAATATATTTGCATATATTTCTCCACGGACAAGCTCTCTGCTTCAAATCCGGAGGATGTAAAATAATATTACTCAACAATAAGTCGCTAACGTGTTATATCTTTGTTTTACAAAAATCGTAAAAATAACATCAGGTGGTATCGTGTTTAAAACTGATGATACAAAATACCTGTAAACCATTTGTATTATGAATTTTTAAGGGTGCTCGGACTATCCTTTTTTGATTTTTTAGATTATCTTATATTTTTTTGTATAAGAACATAATTTATGAAAGTCAAATTATAACTTTTCACTGGTAACTTCTTTGCAAAATAGTAATAAATGTGTATTTTAACATATGTTCTATTCTTTCTTTATTTATATTTAACATACGCTATTTTTTAAGCTAGGGAAATTGAGTTGCAGACTGGAATGAAACTAGTCTGTGAATGATGCATCACACACTTTGGTGGCTCGAATCTAAAATTAAAATAGGATGGACCATTGTGACATACCATTATTGTTTTGCATCAAGTTTGTTTAAAAGTTAAGTCATCAATAATTAAAATGACACATTACAATTACAAACTGCCATCAAACCCAGGCAAAGTTATCATTAGTAATTATGTTTACAGTTTCGCATATAACTTTTACTTTCTCCCCCTTATACATAGTATAAGGAGAAATTATTATTTTCGTCAACATTTTAGAATTTGAGTTATTAGTGGAAATATTCGTTTCGGTGCTCCCTGAATCCAAAAAAGTGATTTTTACGTGATGTCTGTGTGTGTCTCTCTCTCTGTCTGTCTGCCTGTCTATCTGTCTGTATGGATGTGTACAGAGCTAGAGCCCACACCAATTGGCCGATTTTGATGAAATTTGGTATGGAGGTACTAGTAATAATCCACGATACCTCCAGGCATGTTTTTCATTTTTTGGAATCTTTTATTTTTAAGGGTAGTTATCCCCAAAAACTCGCCAAACACCATGAAAAATCAAAATTTCCCAAAAACGGCTTTAACGATATTAATTAAACTTTAGTCGTTTATAGAACGTTAGTATTCCAATAAAATGACACCAACCGGATTTCTGTAAAATTCTGGTTCAGAAATTACAGGACTTAAAACATCAAAAATTCTGTTTTTTTTTTAATTTTCATAAATATAAAAAAAACAAAAATATAAAAAATATTACTATTCTCCATTAAAAAGAGCTAAAAAACTAAATAGTTTAGTATTTTGAACTACTACTCTATAATTGCTGGTTGCAGGAAAAATTAAAATTAAAATTTTGCAATAAACGCAGTACTTTGTCCAATGTTATTCTTATGGGGAAATACAAAAATTACTATTTCTCTCTTACATAATGATCAATTTCGTTCAAACTTGATATGCTTGTCAAGTTAGCATTGACCAACAGAGGAAATTCGAAATATGTTTCCCCTTAATAACCCTGGGGGGGAATAGGGGGCATTTCCCCTCTTAAAACCACGTATGTAGCAATGGAATTATTTAGTGTCTCCAAAAGAGGGATTTGGGTGGATGTTTTTGAAAACAACTTGTTTACAAGATTTTCTATACATTCGACCGTGCTTTGTATTCTATATTTAGTAAAAAAAATTAATTAATTCATTAAAGTTGGGCTGAAAGGGAGAAAATATGTGTCAGTTTCCTGATACCGTTTATTTATATCAATGATGCGCATCAAAGGAAAAACGTTAAGTTCAAATAACTTACTTACTTAAGTTTACTCGAAGTAAAAAACAACATTTTCAGTCATTAACAACACTTTATTGTAAATAAAACATATATTTGCAAAACTATCTACATAGTAACAAATACTAAAATTACTTCAAAAATATTAGTCAACTCCCTAATAGCTTCTTTTAATAGCCGAAGCCGGTTACACGTACAACATAGGTTAATATAGGTTTACTATAACATTTTACTGATTCTCCATAAGGAATAATGTGGGGCTGAGCATACAGGTTTGCTGCTACGGGAACTACTGGCAAAAATATCGTTTTTTGTACAAATATTAATAGACCACAACAATATGAAGCAATGTACCAAGTTTCGTAAGGGTAAGTTGATAAGTAATCGAGATATACAATTTTCTTATTCTCTATAAGAATAACATTGGACAACGTACTGTGTTTAGCACTTTCAGTATCTCTGTAACCATTTGTTGAAGAGAAACGATCAACAAGCCAAATTGATAATTTTGTAAGCTTAAATCAATGGTGAAAATTAAAATATTATTTACTAAAATATATATGAAAAAAGACGTTTTGTGGTACAAACCCCCTCAAAATACCTTTTTAGGAAATTGCGATCCGGCTGGTTTTTGAAATTTAAGTCATAAATGTTACTTTACATGTTTGTACCGAATTCCATTAACATCGGACCATTTGTACGAGAGTTATCACACCCACGGACACATATATATATTTTGCTCAAAATCTTCACTATACGGTTGCTTATTCTAATCAGCTCTCATCATATCACCCTCTAAACTTTCTAAATCAATTTTTTTATTAAAATTACTTAAAAATGTCAATTTTGTTTAGTGTTAGGTTATAACAAGTTGTTTGTATTTTGACTGAAGAGGCTTGGGTCCCGGACCTAGGTCTTACCATGCCGACTGCGGTAATAGCTTCTTCCCTATAGGGAAAATTCACTAAAAGGAATGGAATGGGATTTACGTCCTCACGAAGGTAAGCAATGTTCAGCAAGAGGAATATAGTCATTTGGTTATGAAGGATCCGTGCGACTATAAAGGAATTTGTAAGGATCTCTTTGTTCACAATTTGCCTAACAAATAAACCATTCTCGTTTTCCCTGATTCGTGCAAGCGATTTAAATTTATAGCCTTTTACCATCTTATATGTATATTCATCGTATGTTATATATTTTTATGTGTTGTAATACATTTTAAATTGCATCCCATTTTGAAATTTAAATCAACTTATTGAAATGATTCTAGCCTTTTCATTAACAGTGTAATCGTTGTATGGACAACTTGGATTTTTAACTAAAACAGATAGTTTAAATCTTTGTGTCATTGAAACTGTTTTAGTTTATTGAAAACAGAGTAAAACACGGTCGAAATGGTTTTAACTACAATACCTCTAGGGTCTAGCTACAGCAAGCAAACCGAGCTTATAGTCCACAGCAAGTTTAGAAGCACCCAACTTTTGCCATCAAGCGTTTATAACAATTCCAGGTTGACTGTTGTATTAACGCTGCTTATAAAAGACAATCCGTTTAATTCTTATCAAATTAGGATTTTTCAATATGCAGTACAAGGTCCTTCCTTTAATTAAAAATAACTCAGATAAAATTTATTTCAGCACCAATTAATGTATTGTTTAAAAATAATATCACTTTAATAGGCGTTCATTCCAAAATCGTATACAATCAGAATAGTTATTTGAGCTCACAATAACTGAGATAAGTTTACCAACTCAGCCTTAGGTAATATTGCATTACCAGAGGGGTTGTCATCTATATGACTACATTTCCTTGACATTAATATTTAATTTTAACTAACATATTTTAGTTCCTTTAAAATCTGATTTAAAATAATTTACAGCTAAATTATTAAGCAATTGAAAAATCTAGATCACATTTTAGTTAGTAGGAAACATTGAAGTAGGAGACCCAATGATTGAGCAAGCCAATCAGAAGCCAGCATTTTTGTCACGTGACTCGTGACGTCATCAGGCTCCGCCCCCAAGATGGCTGCGCCCATGTCGGCTTCACTTTTCCCGCCAAATTTTCTAACCTAACTTTTTTTCCCCGCCAGATTTCCTAACCTCACTTTTTCCCGCCAGAGTTCCCTCCAGATTTTTTTCGGTAGTGTTGCCAACTTAGCAGTGCTGCCAACCTACGGCTATTATATGCTCTACATTATTATATATATATATATGCTCCACGGTTAGACTATTATATGTATATATGCTCTATGCTATTATACTATCTATGGCTCCACTATTATATATGCTCTATGCTATTATACTATCATATTCTCTACCATTATATATGATCTACGGCTACTGGTTTATACGGTTATTACTATACTCTATGGAACATACACTCTATGCTATTATATGATACATAATTATTTATATACTCTATGGCTGTATTCTTTATGGCTACATTACATGTATATGCTCTATGGCTAAGGGGATTTCTTTTGAACTTAAAAATTAAATTTTTCTATTGTAAGCTGATTATGACCCATGTTTCCACACCACCCAGGGGGTAGGGTCTCGGCGCGTTTTTTATTAAAGTGAGTATCCCCAGTAGGCCTATTCTCACTGTTTTTAACCACTGCCCCAACCAACGCAGTGATTCGTGGCAGCCACTCCATTACAAAAATGCTGCCTCCGGCAAATATTTTTTTCTCTGTTTATCCCAGAAGGCTATTTACTAAGACTGTGTCCGTTCATTTTAGCCTAGAAAATAGACAGAGAATTTTAATTTTTAATATTTTTGTTTGTTTTTTAATTTCTATACTTTTTTGTTGCGCCTTTCAATTCGCATTTCCCTGACAGTCGGAGGATTACAACAAACGGTTTCACGGTTTTTTAGGCCAACCTCCCCACACCCCTGGACTTACAAAGGGTTTAGCCCTGCCTGCTGGTGAGCGACTGCCGGGCCTTATTTTTATTAGGCCCCACTCGAAAATATTTTTCGAGCGTAGTACTGTGCGGACCTCAAGGCGCAAGTTTCGTTTTTATTTTTATGTATAATGCACGCTACTGTAAAATCATCATCATCTATATACAAACTTTCATTTATTTCTTTAACATTAGAATGAAATGCCCGAAGGAATTGAGCCTTCTCCAGGCCTTTTGTGTGTATGGCCTCGAAGGGTTTACACAGTGAGCGTAAAAGCTCTTCGCTGTAATGTACCTCACCTTCATCCCACTTTATGTGGTGAAAGTGACGAGTCAGCCAGCGGGCTGTTCTTTTCATCTTGCTATTCAAAAAATTAAAACAGTAAGGAGGTCGGAATACTAGCTGAGTTCTGTAAGACTTTCCGACTATAGCAAACTCCTTTACAATAAATTTATTATTATTGTCTTTGAATCCGTGGAACTCAACTACAGCTTCCATAGTGAGACTTCGCTAAAAAGACGGTCAGCTACTTGAGATGGTAGTTGATCAGTACGAGTTTCAGCGCCCGATAAAACTTGACCAATAAAAACTTTAATAATATCCTCCAAGTAAAACAAAACCAATAGAGAGCGGCCAATTAAAGGAATATTAATTACAAGCTGATTCCACTCGTTTCGATTGAGACCGAGCGTGTGTTCACCATCACAGATACAAGCGTACTGTTGACCAAAGATACTGTTAACTTTAATTTCTGCCCCCGTATCGGTATTCACAAAACATTGATGCTTGCCTTCGAAAGCTAAAGTAATTTCATTGAACCTGTCAACCAGCTGACAGTAAGAATCGTAAGACCAAAATACAACACCTTTCCTCCCCTTAATTAATACTCCGAGGCTGTTGTCCCTGTTTTTAAAAATACCCGATACTACGCACTTGGTGAGCTCAGGGTCCAAGAAGTGAACTGACTTTAGAAAAACTCCGGTCATTAAATTTATAGGCTCTGTACCCTTAGGGATGGGTATAGCTTGCGTACTTACCTCCGTCTCGGCTGATGTCATCTCTGCTACTGATGCTCCGTTGATAAACACCCAACCTCATATACCCTATCCCCTTTATCTCCGTTCCCCTCCCCCTCCTCCTCAGAATCTGAAGAGGATTCTTCACTGTTGTCAAAATCTGTACGCCATTTTACTATAATGCTATCGATCCCACGCATTAATTTAAACTCCTTTTCAACACTAGCAAACTTGTAACTGTCTACGTAATCTGTTTTCATCAAAACCTTCTTGTAGTAATATTCAATTTTAATCCAACCGTAGTAACCCATGTTTACTCACTGACTGTTAACCTCAGACTAACAAAATCTCTTAACCCACAACATCTATACCCTCCTCATCATCATCACTGCTAAAGTCTCCGTCGTCTCTGAGTTTAACAACTACGGTGGTGATACCCTCAGGAATATCAGATATTTCCTTCTCACAGTATATCTTGTAACAATCCATTTTTGCTGTACCTATTAAAACATTATCGGCGTTATAAAACTGAATAATAACCCACTCGCCCATGTTTACACGCTGAGTGCTAGCAAGAGACTAAACCTCTGAATATTATATGTATCTTTTACCCCTTCCCCACCCCGCCCCAAGGGGGGTTGGACCCGGAGGGTCCACTGCTTAGAAATTACATTGGAGATTTTCTCTTCTGTTAATTTGATACGTCTCAAAAACCTGGCCCTATCCCTTGCTAACTGTTCCCAATCTGATTTTCTATCTTCAGCGGGCAAACTGTATATTTTTGTTACTACCGGGCTGGAGAAACTAACTCGATATTTTCCTGACATCTCCCGTGATCGGAGTGTATGTGTAGTGACAGTCGTGAATTATAAGACAGTATGCCCAAGTATTAGCCGGGATTGCTGTTTTAGTTTGAATCTCAAGCCTTACATCTACGGGGCCGGTCTTAATAGTATCGTCCTGTTTTGAACAGTCAATTACATACAGAGGACACTTCGTTTTAAAATCATCATAATTTAATATCGGTGAGCCGATTCTGCCGTAATACGAGTTTTGAAAGTTCTTATACATATCATAAAAATAGGTGGTGTTCCCACGAAGGTTATCGTACGGATAGAAACTTGAGTTTAAATACAGTTTAACATCAAGCAAATCACAGGCGTCGAACCGTGACATGTCCTTTGTTAAGTCATTCTTTCTGCCTGTCTGGAAGACCAGAACAACGTACCGGGGTTTTTCTGTTTGGTTAGATGTTTTAAGTGTCCAAGATAATGTGTCTGTACTAGGGAGGTTCGGGTATTCAATCATTTCCCATTGACGGAAAGGAAGATGTATTGCGGGGTCTTTTTCAATAAAGTTGTATAATTTTAGTTTTTCAGTGTCGTTTACTGTAACGTGAGGTACTCGCCAGTAGATTTTGTCAATTGTTAATGTTAAAGTTCCAGCAGCTATTTTTACAGCGTTACTATCCGTACCCGAACGTAATAGTATCAGTTCCTGTTTAACATTTACCAACACCCGCCTGTAGTCTTCAGCGAAACCTAGCAAGAGTTTTAGAGGGATTGAATATACAAAATCTGTCACCTTTTCAGTACTACCGGGGCCAAGCCAGCAAGCGACCTTTAGAGCATTTTTCTCTTCGTCCCGAATTGAAAGAATATTTTTTAAAGTAGCACTAATACCGACATTTTTCGTTCTGTCAATTTCTTTGCCACAAATCTCGTAGCGGATTTCTTCAAACAAGAAAGACATAGCATTATTAATAAAGGAAACATCCTGAGGAGTCCCGTCTGCTTTTGTAGCGTTGGTCTTGCCGTGAATCACGATAAAGCTTTCAAAAGGGGCAGTTATTATATCCTGCTGTAATAACGGTATTCTTATTTCATCATTATTGTTATAAGTAGTGGACACGTATGGTTGATGTGTGTGAAACTCCATCCCTGTTATTAAGTCATCATACTCAGCGTGGCTGTCTATCGCCAATAGCGCCATTCTGTATTACCTTAAAACCGAGAGAGCGAAGAAACGTTATATTTTTACAAGTTAACACCTTGGCTTTCTGAACACTACTGACTTGTTGCCCTCCTGGTATATGCCTAAATAGTAGCCCCATTACTGCGCCTGAGATGTAGTCTCACCGAGATCCTTTCTCCGCGAAAGTTAACAAGATTACCGTTTTGGTCTTTTAGAGACACTGTCAAGTTGTTGATCCTCTGACTGATCACAGGTAAATAAATGACATTCCTCGGTAATTCCATTATTTTATAGCCCGGTGGTTCAGCCGGGTAGAACTCGTGTATGACATGGCCCTCAACCCCGTTCAAGTATGACCCACGCGTGACATTACATTCCACCCGTATAGAGTTAACTTTTATTATATCTACAGGCAGTTCCGATACATGCTCATTTTTGGCCCCGTATATTTGTTTTTTGTAGCCCAAGAGTGTTCCCAATGAATGTTCTTTAGTAAAGTCAATTTTCTCAGAACAACATATCGTAGCTTTCAAAGTGTTATTATTAGGTTTCAAAGTAAATTGTACTTCTTTTGGCAGTTGCGATTGTATATATTTTTCAATGTCCTCAATTTCGTAAGACCCTTCAGGGATTGTAATACTTTTATCATCACCGTAGTAAAACGTATCATTTATGTCTTTTTCAATGTTCGGTATAGAGTTATAAGTGGTCAGTTCAATTAAACCAAGTTCCCATGTACCCTCGCTAACATCAATAGGAAACGCTAGCTCGTGGGATAGAACACTAGTTGTCCCTGTTAGACAGAACATTACTACAGAGAAACTTTAAACACAAATGGCCACAAACAACTGAGTCAAAATTCTGTTGTCTCTCGTAGTTATAGTACATCTCACATTCACCCAAGTACTTAGAAATTTCCGGTGGTGGTCTTAGGTTTCCAAAACTGTCATAATAATAGACCTTTTTATCAATCTTCCTGTAACATACCCAGTGCGTGCCTGGACCGGTTGTACTGTCCAAGTTTACTATAGCAGATTCGTACTTTCTCGGGCGTTTTGGTAGTCCGTCTCTCATGTAAACTCCTCTAAAGTTTGGTATTTTTAACAACTTTGCATATTTAATCAAATCGTAATTTGTAAGCGGTTTTATCGGTATCGAGATGTTTTTTTTTCTTCTTTAATATGCCCCTTTTCTTTCTTGTGCCTGCGCCCGCCTTTGTACCCGACCCTTCCTTTCTATAGGGTCTAAGGTACAATCCTTTACCTTTTGGAGGCGGACGTTTCTTCTTACGGCCTCCCCCCAATTTTGATTTTGCTTTCATGGCTGTTGTGACTGCCCAAGCAGCGGCTTTCTCACCAACACTAGCGTTACTGGACTTAAATCGCGTTCCGCAAACTCCTTGTCCGCTTGCCTTCGCCTTTCTGAATCTTTGTAACGAGAGTATGCTATGTCGTGGACCTTACAGGCCGCGTCTAGTCCGTTTATTCCTTTGTCACCTCTAGCCAATCTCTCTTTTAACTTCGTGCCAGGTCCACAGTACTGATAACCAGGGATATGTAATTCGACAGGTAGTAAGTCTATGGCCTTATTAAGAACAGATGAAACAATACCTCCGCCGCGCACAACCGCTATCTTACGTCTGAGAGTTTTCCTTCTTGTGTTAGCCATTTATTGCAAGCGCTAGTATCATCCGTTGTAATGTCGTTGCACTCCAACTCATTAATGTCAGTTATAAAGTAAACTTGCCCCTTTTATACCTAAACTAGCTCGGAGTTAGCTGAGGAGATTGGGGAAAGGAACAGTATCATCAAATATCCCCGTTGGCTCAAGACGAAAATTCTCTTTAATTTGTTTCAAAAGAAGCTCCACTCAGTCCCTCTTCAGTCATAAAGAGATCATAAGTATCAGGCGGAAGAGGTTTGACGTCTTCTTCTTCAGGCTCTTCACCACCTTCCAACCCGTCAGCAAACAAAACTTCCCAGTCTAAGTAATCGTTTTCACCCGGCGTGGGTAGAATGGCAGACCTCCCAGTTTGTTTTTTGTTAATATAATTAAAGACCATGGTACCGAATTTCCTCAACCGTTTCTCGTGAAAATCTTTATGACTACTTATTAGACCTTCACACTTCACCAGTCGGGACTTAATACTCGTTAAATCCGAACGCAATTGGTCTAGGCTAGTGGTTATAGGTCCAAGCTTTGATTCACAAGTGTTTTCCACATATTCCTTTGTCACTGCATCGCTGGGGTCTGTTGGTAAAGCTAAATTATTTATTCGTTTATTGTTAGCGTCATAATTATCTTTGGAGATAGTCATACTCAGTTTTTTTAGTGTGCCCAAGTTAACTGCGTCCGAGGATTCTACAGGGTTAGCTACACTCCATAGTCTTTTGTTTTGCATATTGAACCTCTTAACGTCAGAAGGTATAGATTTATGGTCAACATAATTCTTTGTAGCAGCGTCGAGTGGCTGTACCGGTGTAGCCAATTTACATAACCGTTTATTTTGCATATCATAGTCACCGTCCGGCGTCAAGTTAAAGCCATCGCCCTTGGGACCTTTGACAGCCTCATCTCGGGACTTTAGACTACGTCCAAACTTGTCAATCGTCATTTTAATAATGGTTTAAACCTACTGTTACCAGCTCCTTTTATGTAGCCGGCCTCCCTTAGTTCCTCCACGATACTCAGTATTTCACTGCCATGGACTCTGTTTCCAGTCTCTGTTGACATGGATATGTGTCGTAATCTGTCCACCAATTCGTTGGCGTCATCCCAGTGTATTATATCACGGGACTTTGCATTCTTCCACGCTAGACCCTTGCCCACTCTGGCTGGGAACAAATCTTTTATAATTCTTCTGTATTTTAGATTGTTGTCCCTTCTAATTTGATTGTGGAATTTGTAGCCTCTCTTGTGAGCGTTGGTGGCGATAATAATACTCTTATAGGTATTAAGATCGTCTTTATTGTATATATCCTCGTCAGGGGTTCTCTTAAATATGAGCTCATACAAACCTTCGGTAGGACTATATCTTGTGTTGTTTATTAGTATAGTTCCATCGTTGTCAAAGTCTAACACCTTATCTCCCATCATTAAAGTACTGCCTTCGTATCTAGGACCGTAGTCATGATCAATAACTCGGACCTTACCGCTAGCATCTTTTACAAGAAGTGTCATATACCTCACCGTAATGGGGTTACTAAACTGACTTTCCATATATTGGAACGCTGTTTCCAGTCCCGAAGGGGTCGATACAATTTGCTTTAACCCGCTGGTTTCAGGTGTAGATACACTCTGCGGAATAAATTCAGCTTCTCCTTCATCATCTGTCGTATTGTAGTCCATTGGTTCTTCTTTAAAGGTTTCGGGTTCTGTTTTTATGTCAGGGCTTACTGTGGTTGTTTTTCTAAGTTCTTGAATAATTGGTTTATACTGTTTCTCAAGCATAATATCACTTTCCTCCGATCCTTCCTTAAACATTTTATACTTTCTCTTAATAGCATTACGTAGCTCTATGAGTCGGCTTGTCATTTGCTGTTTACTGCTTCGCTTCATAGTCATAAATGATAGATTTCAATCATCGCATCTAGATTTAAGGCATTTCGACTTGTCTAAAAAACAGGGCACGCTTCTTATGCCGCCGTATGTACTCGATAATATCCAACAGTGAAATACCAGCGCTAAAGTCCATACCTCTGTAGTACCTCTGTTCTCTAGCATTGAACCTGGGGATCACATAACGACCGGTAAAACTCCTGAATACAAAAGTACGTTTCCACCCGTCTCTCCATTCAGGTATTTCTGCTACGGTGTATTTATCACTTTCAATTGTTTTTTGCATGAATCCCTTGAGTAGCTCCATAGGTCTAGGTTCGTTGAGGTGTTGCAGTAAATAAGAATTTAAAAGCCAGAATTCATCAGGATTAGCCCCTGTAAACGCTTTCCATTGGTCAAGTAGTACTCTGTTTGTTACACTGTACACGCCGTTGTTTAGACTTATACCGAATCTCTCGCACTGTAACGGTAGTGTGGGCAAGGCCAGTTTGAGAAACTCTGTAGTATACAATCCCTGGCACAAATTATTAACCCCGTTATAAGGTTTATTTCTACTTCCCCCTGGTATACTGTCAGGAACTTTTGCGTATCCAACGTTATAACTAATATCGATGTGACATTTTAACCTTAAAGCTCTTTTATAGACTGTCATCGGTGATCTTATAGGAATACTGCGTTCTGTCAGGAGTATACATCGTTTAGCGAAGGGAATCTTACATCCGTATTGCAGCATTTCATTACAGATTTGTGTAAAATTAACACTACCGTGAAGGTTACGTAAAGGCAATACTTTACCAAAAAATTCGGGGAACGGCCTGAATCTAGATATCATGTTTTGAGGGTCTCGCACGGTACAGTTGTACATATCTTCGTGATATATTACAAGTTCCAACGGTACGTTCTTTTTTTCACACTTGTTCATAAAACTAAGCCAAGTATCTCGGTTATAAGTTCTATCACTCGCTGAAATCATTAGCAGAATTACTGGCGGTATCACAGCGGATCTTTTTAGTTTTTTATGTCTCCAGCATCTTTTGCTATATTCATATCCATGAGGGTCTTTCTTACTGCAGTAGTTTCCACAGAATTTCTTCTTGTCCTTGTAATAAAAAGAACACAGGTTTGACTTGACAATACGCTGTCTTGTGTTGAAGCCTCTTAAATCGTTGTACGTGTAGATGCGCACCATTATAGCTCTGTTACAAAACTGTCCATACCTACTCTGTACCTTCCCTTATAAGGATCTAGAGTCTTGTCAATCACCAGAAACCCAAAGTTGTCTCGCCACGCTTGAGCGCACAGCTCTCTAAATTTGTCAAAGGACATGTCGGTAGTGACATGATCACTGTACACATGCCTTAGATTCATATCGTCTTGTTTGAATAAAATAACAAAGTTACAGTTGTCCCTCACCAGTTGCTTGGGTATAGCACTGTATGTTTGCCCTAAATAAAATGTATCTATATTTTTATGTCTACCCATAGTGAAATAACTGCGTATATTATCATGTTTTTCGCAGGAAATATCGTCAAAGATCATTATAGAGTTTGGTTTAGCTTCGTTTGGGTGTACAACTAGACTGTTGTCATCATACGCGAAATAACCGACCTCCTTAGGCATTACCTTCTTTAGAAATTTGTACTTTGGCTGATGGAGGGACTTTGAAAAAACGTAGACATTTTCAAACCTTAACCCATTCTGATCAAATAATAAATTAAATAAAACGTTGGTCTTCCCAGAGGAACTTGGCCCACATATAATACAGCGAATTGAATCAGGTAATAAAATACCGTGTTTATTCTTTTTAACTATGCCCGACCCGATATATTCATCAAAGTTTAGGACGGGAAGCTCGACTTCCTGCTTCTCAACCCGCATCCTGACTGATTACTCACTACTGATTACAACCGATATATACTTCCCGGACGTGGTCTTGATAAGCACATACCGAGCGGATGCAGCGGCCAACCGCTATCACACCAAGTCCTTGGCGTCAATCCAACTGTCATGGCTGCTATCATATCCCTTCCAGCGTACAAATAGTCTGTCTCCTTTCCTTTTTAAAACTCTTTCAACTAAATAAATGTCACCGGTTTTTGACTTGCTAATTTCTTCTGCATAAAACCCGCCTTTTAATATTTCCCCTCTGTTGTCTTGTAATATGTATGTTACTGGTCTTGTCGGTTTAATCGCATATACTGTAAACGTCTCATTTGTCCAATTTGGCAAATAGCCTTTTTTAAACACTCTTTTAGCTTTACTGATTCTAACACTATCACCTAATTTTAATTTTTGTTTAAGGATTTTATGTTTGGGTTTTTTAACTTTATTTATTTTATTTAGAATGTCTTTGACATGTTTCTGTCTCACATCCTTGGGTTTCATACCTATAGTCCTGTGCTTTGTGTTGTTGTAAGATTTTATGATTTCTGGCAATAGACTTACCCACTCATAACTACCTCTGGCAGTAAATAACTTGTACATTTTTGTCTTAATCGTTCTGTTCAGTCTTTCTACAATACTAGCCTTAAGTTCAGAAAATGTATGGTAATGGTTGATTTTGTATTTCTTCATTAAAGCGTTTACATGTTTATTGAAAAAGTCGGTACCCTGGTCTGTGTGAAAGTTTTTCATTTTATATTTAGCTAAGATAGGAGCGAGTGCCTTTGCCACTTCTGGCCCTGACTTGTCTTTTAGAGGTACGGCAAAAGCTAGTTTTGACAAACAGTTAATCATGGTAAGAATATATTTGTAGCCTTTGTTAGTTTTCGCATAAGGCTTCATTTCAACGAGATCAGCCTGATAAAGGTCCCTTAAACCCTTAAGGGTGACTTTACGCCTGGAATAATTGATCCTGGCCGGTCTGTGCAGCTCCTCAGCTATAGCTGTCTTACCGTCCATTTTACTAATGATAACTTTATTCTGAGGACACTAGTTTTATACTTACATCAGTGATTCTCATTATATAAATAAATACAAGGCTGGTAACAAATATAGCAAAGACAAATAGCTTGTCCGCTAAAGAGCTTAGTAGACACCACGCCATACTTTCTCTTGATAACCCTCACCGCAGTAACGCTCGGTCAGTACTGAGTGAAATGTCTATCGTGTTGGTGCCTCCTAGACACCCGGTGTACGCTGTGTTCGACCCCGTATACTCCTCCATACTTTCTTATGGAGGGCAATACTTCTTCGAAAACCCAGTACTTGAAATATTTAGCAATTGGTAGTTTGGAGGAAAATATCAATTCATACAAGCCGGGCTCGCATATGAAAATAACCTTAGAATCATTGTAGGATAGGTCTACCCCACTTTGGGGTAGACCTAATTCTGGTTGAGTTTTCTTATATTTTTCAATTACATGCGTTGAAAGAGCTTTATGTAACTTAGAGTATCCCAGTATTTTTGCGACATTTTTTCCTTTGAACCAAGGATTGACTAAGTATCTGTTTGCTTGAGTGGGGTTTGAGACCACCCGTGCATGTGCACCCAGGTTAAACATTATTCCGTGCGTGAGCCAATCCAGATTACCTGGTTGACGCTCAGTACGAACTAATGCCCTCTCCCTTTTTAGCAAACAAAGGATAGAGTAATTTTTAAAGATAAACCATGGCTCCTCCACCGCCATGGCCCGTGGAGGCCTTCCGAAAGTAAACTAACTGCCTCCCCCGTTTTACTTTTTAATTTTACAAGTCCCCACCGTACGGACTATTCCAAGGAGTAGCCTAGGTGTTAGCTAGACTGCTCGATGTACAAAGTCCTTCATTCACTCCGGGCAGTTCCAAGGAGTAGCCTAGGTGTTAGCTAGACGCCTCAAAGTACAAGACCCCCTTTCAGGTTTACGGGGCTTTTTGTCACCCGCGCCAGTGACCTTCATTCAGGTTTACGGGGCTTTTCGTCACCCACGCCAGGGACCTTCATTCACACACACTCACACACACACACACACACACACATACATACAGTGGGAACTTATGCATTGTCCAAGACATGCTCAACTATATTTACAAAATTGTGAGAAGTTAGGATATTGTTGTATGCAGAGTCAAAGTGCATACCATAACTCTTCATTACTTCTTTAGCTTTGTTAAGTACATTAATCCCGTTAGGAACAGGAGACTTGATAAAACAAGGTACGAAACCTTCATTTTTGGCTTTAGTGAGAGCTTCGTTAAATTTTCTTTTTTGTATGCGAATACATTTGTACTCGCAGACTCCGTACAGCTCCAGAAGAGTTTCTTTAATAAGGACACATAAAACATGTTTAAGTCCATCGTCGTCTGACATCACAGCAACCTTCGGTGCCTGTTCAGTCATCAACTCATTCAGTGACTGGTTTTCTTCACACATTGTTTCATTTTTACTTTTAAATTCTAAGTTAATGTGAGTGAGCTGTTGGTTAGTTTCCATAACGTTTGTAATTTCAGCCAAGAGTTTAGAGTTTTCATTCTTTAACTGATTATTCTCCTGTTTGATTTGATACATTCCATACTTTCTAATGGAAGGCAGGACTTCACTTGTAACCCATCTTTTGAATGCTTTAGCTTCTAGTTTCAAGGAGCGTAGGATAAGAGAATACAAACCAGATTCATTGATGTAAACTGTGTTTGATTGGAAGTTAAAGGGGAGTGTATCGATACACCCCCCTTTAGAGAGTATATTTACAGCCTTACACTTGTCTTCCTCATCAACATTTATCCGCAATGCCTGTTTTGAATCTTGATAACCCAAGATTTTAGCGACATCTTTTGCTTTGAACCAAGGATTATTTTCTCTGTCAAACAGGACAGCAACGGCCTGGTTATTAAATATATAAGAAGTTAAGTGAGACATTTTATATCAAGTATTGTGCAATAGTACAGATCAGAGCTACGTAAGGACACGTCTTACCTCGGCAGGAGCAGCGGCAAAAGTGACCGAGGCAGAGCGATTCGCGGGAGGGAAAGTATGACTCATTATGGGTTAGGGGGGGCGTTTCGCCCCCCTTGAACTTCCGGTGTTGTTTTACTCAAGTCTTTGAATTTTGTAGCCATAAGGCAGGGTGTCGTACTCTCCCTCAAACTTCCTCTTTGGTCCAGTAATTTTGAAAACTTTAGTTTCGCTTACAGTTACAATATCGCGGTCTTTAGTCCTCCTGATTCTAGATTCGTTAATTTCCAGTTTTTCTACACTTTCACTAAGGACCATTTGTTTCAGAGCTTCAAAGTTTAAAGTTTCGGAAGTCTTCATATTGAGGGTGAGGCCCTTGATTTTGCACACAGTTTGTAGTTTTTGTTTTTTGGTTGACCAGACAAGGTACGCGTAAGTTTTTGGTCCCCCAGAAACGAACTCTACGATGAAAGAGCCAGACCCGTAATCACCTGCCAATTCATCTGTCATTTCCCCGAGGTAATCTCCCGTAGGAACCTTATACAAACCTCCCTTATAAATGTAGAGAACCGAGTCGGTGTCGTAGTAGAGGACCTGACCTCCCAGGGCCTCCAGATGTTCATAGAGTTTAAGTCTCGCTTGGGCTGTAGTGTAGGCAGCGATCACAACATTCACGTTTCGCAGGGGCTCCCCTACTTCCTCCAGGTACTCCCAGCTAACTACTACAACCTCCTCATTAACAGTCTGGATCCTATTGACTTGTATTTCTGGGCTTGTCAGCATTTCAAAGAGAGTCTTTGAGTCTCTGACAATCATGGCCTTGGTTTGGTTCTCCCGCTGCCCGAATTTTCCCCAAAATGAATTTAACATTAATTTAGCCAATTGTCTCAAACCCCCGTTTTTACAAATTTTGTCTTTTTCTAATTTGATTCCTTCATGATTGAAGTAGTCCCGCACGTACCGGTCTTTGTCTTCCTCAGTTTCACACCAGCTAGGATAGCCTGAGGCTTCCTGCTTCATTTTCAAGAATTTATTGATAAAATCGGTGAAAAGCCCCCCTTTTTCATAAGTGGCTACCTCGTACTCCCACAGCTCGTACATGTCCAACACAACGTAACCTTTCTCTACAGCCTTCCTCACCTCGTCCATAGTCCATGTCCCTACCAACGCCCTTTCCTCACTCTCATGATCGCAATCCCCTTGATTTTGAGTTTCCCCACAAGTCCTACACAAGGCAAACATGAGTTTCTTGTTCATTTTGGCTGGGAGTACCGGGTGGTAGAGATCCCGAGGTGGCAGGACTTTACACTTGAGCAGCCCATCTACACCAAGCCCTCTCTGTCTGCACTCCCTGTCACCCACGTAAATCGTAGGATGACCAAGGGGATACTTACCGTACTTACACACATACGGATAGAGAGAGCACACGTCCACATACTCGATTTGTTCTCCCCCTTCACATTTGTGGTAAGTCTTGGAGTTGCCCGTTCTGCCCCCAAAGAAAGCTTGTCTAGGGTCTAGAGGAAGGGTGTTCAATATGGGGAGAGAGTCCAAGTGTGTGAGCTTTTGTTCCTTCTTTACTTTACGAAACTCACACTCCCACATCTCCACAACATCATAATCGTTAAATTTTGCCATTTTGGACTTGGTTCTCTCGTATCTCAAGTGAAGTGAGTCCGAGGGATCCTCCTTCAGAGGGGCCTCTCGATTGTAAGGGAAGCATTTGGGGCAGCCGTGCCAGTAGCACCCGTGAAACTCATAGATGTTTTCCCCGTCAAACCCATCTACTTTCATCCCGTTAATCTTTACTTCTTTACCTCGGCCCGCATGCTCAATCCTCACTTCACGCTTCTCTTCTTCCCAGCTGAGCCACTGAATAGCAATAGCTGATTGGTTATCCACTAAACGGTAGCCGTTCTTTGGTATGAGGCCGATCGTGTTTGGTTTTAAAAAGTTGCGGCGGAAGGCCAAGTTGCAGGCGCTAGCGATCGTTACAGCCTCTAAGAAAGGATCGACATTACACTCTTTGAGGAATATCGATCTGAACTTAAGACAGGCCTGAGCTAGGATCTCTACATCAGAGATGCAGTACTCTAAGATTTCCTTTTTAAAGTCAAAAACGTAGTTTTCAGCCACTCTCGCATCGTACCAGCTTTCAAAGGCCTTGTGGGACTTTTCAAACATTGATCCCGGACAATAGAACTTTTTGTCGGGCATGGGGCCTACATAATCTTGGTTTGCCAGAGTGTTAAACAAGTGGGGAAAGTAGCCCTTCTTTCTCTCGGGAGGCAGATCGAAGGCTTGAGGGAGCGCTGCGAGGGCCATGGGGAAATAGTTGAGTGAGTCCACAAATCTCACGTTGTCCATTTCCATGAGAATAATTTTGGTTCCCCTCATGACCAGATCTGGTGTGAATTTAGTTTGTTCCAACACATACTTTAACAAAAACTGAAAATCAAAGCCTTGGCCATTGTGGGCAATCACACAGACATTTTTGAACTGTTTCCTGACTTCCATGACATAATCCATGAAATCTTTAACCGGGTCAGAGTTGAAGACTCTCGTACGGTTTCTACATGTCATACAAAATCTAGACTCGATGCAATTAAAGCAAAACTGTTGAGAAACGCACAAGTTTACTTTATGTAATTTTTGCTCGGGGTCAGAGGGGAGAGACTCGTCTTGGCGAGTCTCTAGATCAAAGAAAATGAATAGGTAGTCCTTGCGTTTAGGCTTACCCTCGTCTCGCTGCATGAAACATTTATGATTAGGATCTTGGAAGGATCCACAAGGTTTGCAATAGACTTCACCGCACTTGTGGGGTGTGGATCTGTCTCTAATCCAAATTAATTTCCCGCAATCAAGGCATTTTTTAACTGACTTACATTTATCAACTTGGTGAGCAGTGAAACACCGCTGATTCCGCAAAGTCATGTTACATTTTGGACAAACTATTCCCCCATGTTCCTCTTTACAGGGAGGTGAGATGGTCTGACATTGAGGACAGATATTTGAGCATCGATGCTCACGCTTGTGATCGTAGGGGACGTGGCAGGCTTCGCAGAAATAAGCGCAGGTGAAAGCGGCAGTCAGACTAGTGATTACGTTATAGTGGCCGTTATGAAAGAGCAAGTTAATTTTGAATTTTGGATTTTCTACACGTCCCTCAAAATAAACGTCCCGGCCTTTATTGTCATAATTGAACACGGTGATTTTGAACCCTTTCAGCAAGTCTTGAAACTTTTCAAGTTCAGGGATTCCAGCGCCATCCTCGGACATCTCTACTCTAGCCCGCCGAATAAGTTCCTGAGCCCTAACGGTTTGCCTTTTTTTATCATCTTGCCGAATTGACTTGTACTGAGGATCTTTTGTAACATGAGCGATACCTACAACCAAGGCCCTAGCCAAACACAAGTTATCTTTGTTGTTAATAACAACAATTCCTCTTCTCGCCTTACACTCCTCATCAAAGCTGTTGTACAGGCCAGGTCTTACCCTCCCATTACGGCCGGAACCTACAGGGAGATTAAATCGGGTACATTCCACTTTGAAAGTGTCAGTGGACTTGATGGATTCAGAATTTGATTGAACGATCCCCCCAAAAACTTGCCAAAGGATGTCTTCATTAATTTCGCCAGCGGGCCGAAAAGCTACAAAACCAGGTTCTTTTGATTTTAAATTTAGACTCTGCAAAGTAAAGCCGAGCTGGTCGTGTTCATGGGCCTGGCCCTTCATCTCATTCACAATTTTGGCGAAACCTTGTCTGAGCCAATCAATTTCGGTAGTTTCAGGAGGAGGGTTAGTAAATTTGAAAATAGTTTTTGTCCCGTACAAGCGGAATTTCTTTACATACGCCTGCTCGTCACTGAGGACTTCAACAGGCTCAACAACACCGGCCATTACTACTTAAGTCAAAATAAATGTTAAATAATAAATCAAAACAATAAAGTGAGGCTAGGGAAAAGTGAGGTTATGTAAAACCTCGACTTGAGTAAATACAACACTAGGGCTAGAAAATTAAACTAATAAAGTGAGGTTATGTTAAACGCGCAAAAGTAGGGTTATGTCTGACTCTCAAAAGTGAGGTTATGTTAAGCAAAAAGTGAGGTTATATAAAACCTCGACTTGAGTAAATGAAAAACTGAAATTAAACTAATATTAGACTCAAAGAGTGATGTTATATTAGACACGCAAAATAGGGTTATGTTATGCAATAAATTTGAGGTTAGCCCCGGTACACTAAATAAAATATAATACGCGTTAAATACTAACGGTAAATTATAGCTAGCACTTACTGCAATTGCACAATACTATCACAAACTCACTATACCACAATATCAAAGAACAGAGCAGCGCAGAGACCTCTGACCAACACGAAAGCCGGGAACAGAGTGAACGAGGCAAGCCGGCAGCGGTGGAGGTATATGGATGAACCAATCAGAGCGCAGGACGCCTAATTACAGCCAATGGGGTGCGAGCTTATTCCGGCCAATCGCAGAGCAATATTTTAACAGGTTGAAACTGGATATTTTAGCTGACTAACGATGTTTGATGAGTACGGCACAGAGTAAGAAGAAGAAGAAGAGGGAGGCAAGGAGGAAGAAGATGATATATTATTATATAAATAATAAATAGTGTAGCTAAAGAGTATATGTATAATTATGTATCATATAATAGCATAGAGTGTATGTACCATAGAGTATAGTAATAACCATATAAACCAGTAGCCATATATCATATATAATAGTAGAGAATATGATAGTATAATAGCATAGAGCATATACATATAATGTAGCAATAATTAAAAGTATACTTTGAGCATATATAATAGCATAGAGCATATATACATATAATAGTCTAACCGTGGAGCATATATATATATATAATAATGTAGAGCATATAATAGCCGTAGGTTGGCAGCACTGCTAAGTTGGCAACACTACCGAAAAAAATCTGGAGGGAACTCTGGCGGGAAAAAGTGAGGTTAGGAAATCTGGCGGGGAAAAAAAGTTAGGTTAGAAAATTTGGCGGGAAAAGTGAAGCCGACATGGGCGCAGCCATCTTGGGGGCGGGGCCTAATGACGTCACAAGTCACGTGACCAAAATGCTGGCTTTTGATCGGCTTGCTCAATCATTGGGTCTCCTACTCATTGATTTCAAACATATTTCTCTGGGGTCCATGTTCCTGAAAAACATTGATAACTAACTTCTAAGAATACTTTTAATGTCATTGCAATACTCCAGTTTGGTATCTACACAACTTTTATTAGCTATGTAAAACGACATAAATTATATAAATTAGTGTGTCATATGTCAATACAATAATTTTCGAGCAAAATGTATTATATTTACTTCTAAATATATGAATACAATTTTGCAAATATAAGATGCATTTGTACATGTTACAGTTTCAAAAGTGGGTGTGATAATGATGTGCATAAAAAGGTAGGTAGTTACATTCCTCACTATCCTAGTGGAAACTGGGTTACAATTAGATTAACATAGTCTAACCTTCGTGTGTACCTATTGTTACATGAACTGAAAGAATTTACTCTACAACCTATTTTAGTAGAATTTTCAAGTTTGAGTTATCAATAAACTTAGTATTTTGAGCATTTTCATGAAAAAGTTAGTTTAGCCGTAAATAAAAGAGACTAATGATTTCATAAGGAATCATAATAGTTTAAACGGGTTCTACCCTCACCCTCGGCAGTATATTTCCATGGAATATCCAATATGCATCGTTTAACAGCTTGTGATACGCGATAGTAAAAACCAGACAATTCAACCTCTTCCACGTTGATCGACAATTGCTGAATGTGTTGACGCGTTGATGTGTTTTACCTTATAGTACTACCGATGAGTAATACTTATGTTATTAAATTTAGATATTATCAATATTACAAACATTATATGTTAATGTTGCTTCACCCGTTGATTACTAAACAATATACAGAATGAGTCAGATCATCCGTCCAGCATATATAACGGGAGAACGGGTGGGTCTATAGCCGTAAAACAAAATCTTTCCCATCTAAAATACACATGGGCAATCTATTAAATCATTTTCATCAAAATCCATCCATGTACAGAATTTTCCAAAACAGAAGGTCACGGGTTTAACTCCTAAACTCTTCTTGTGTAAATATAGGGTAAATTATACATCATTTTAAAGGTCTTGTTAAAATAAACATTTTGGAGGAAACAAAACGTTACTTATCTTTTTCGTGACAAAATGGCGGCCATTTTTGTGTAAAATATTGAAATTTCCAGAATCCCTTGTATTTTTTTAACCACTGCTCACATATTTTTTCCAATCCGTATTTTTTACCCGTGATCAACTCAGTTTTACTCTGATATTCGACATGGTAGGTTTTTATGAAAAAAATTCAAAATTCAATCAAGTAGTTTTATTAATGCTTATTTGCCCAAAATTCCAAAAGTCAAATGGGAGCGTGTCAAAAGGTATATCAGTGATAAGGTCTTGTAAAATCTAGCAACTTTATAATGTACACCAACCTTGTATCTCTTTAGTTTTTGTTTTTTGCAATTAGCAAAAACCATTATTTTCCCATATAATATGGAATCCATGTTAATTTGTATAACACTTTCATGAACTCTGTGATCACTCTCATGTGATGTGTAATGTGTTGTGTACTCGAATGTACTCGAATGTCGCATACCACAGTAAAGCTCAGTTGACCACAGGTAAGAAATTTGAATCGGACAAATTTTATGAGCTGCGGTTTAGAAAATACAGGGTATTTCCGTAAATTTCAATATTTTACACACAAATGGTCGCCGTTTTGAAACGGAAAAAGATGTTTTTATCTCTTGTTATTAGTTGTTAAATTAAGTGAATTACGGTTTTGCAAAATTGTTCATTTTACGAGACCTTTAAAACATTTTGATGGACTATGTAACCAAAATGTTTACATAAGGAGATTTTGAGATACGAATTCGTGATCTTCAGTTTTGGAACTTCTTGTGTTGTATTTTGATGAAAATATTTTTAATAGATTGTCTAAATGCGTTTTAGCCGGGAATAATGTTGTTTGATGGCTTTAGACTAATCTGTTTACCCGTTATATATGCTATACGGTTGGTCTGACTCACCCTGTATGTGTATATAAAGCTGTTTAGTATAATGTACTTAAGGTAATGAGAAACCTGGTGCAAAGTCCTCATAATATAATTGGCTACTGATCACTACTGCTTAGTACTTATTAATTTAACTCATATACTTTGATTTACAGGAACATTTTTACACGTGGTCTGTACAAGGAAGCACCAGTACAACTGTTTGCAACAAAAAATTCCTCCTATTAAATAAGCGTTTAATTTTTTTAATTATTTTGGAGTAATTATTAAAATTTAGTGAGGTATTTGATGAAGAAATTCTCGCCCTTGCCGTCCTCCGTGATGACACATTCTTATCTGAACAGTTACTTTTTTACCAATAGCCAATCTCATTAGCATCATTTCCTTGTAAATATTAAACAAATAAGAGATTAATAATATAACCTCCTACTCATCTAAGTTGACAACTGCATTTCCCAACCAAATTTTCCCCTCAACCTCTTAATTATGAATAACAAACAAGTATTACTTTATTTACATATTGCACTCTTTTTAACAGTTTCATATTAATCAATCTAAATTATGGACAACAGAGATAGTATATGGTTTTGAGCCTGAACTCTACAAAGACATGTTCGGAGCCAAGTGTTTAACAATTTGTTATTTAAGTTTTGATAGCTCAAGGATTAATTTAATTTTAGAATGGATGTCATGGTCCGGTTAGAATAAAAAATTGAATATTTTTTTAAATTGTGGAACACTACCAGTCCTCCAAATTTTATTAACAAACGGTCATTCTTAAAGTTGTTGAGTCTGCATACAACCAATTCAATAGACAGACAACCATAACATTTACTAAATTTGGGTCCAGGTTATTAAAACTACTTACCACTAAAAACATTAGACGAAATTGACGAACAATTATGATGTGGTTTATATAACACGTATAAGTATATAAAATAAAAGTCGTTACATGAACTAAGATTTGAAAGTGTATTTACTATGTAAATAAGATTGAGTATAGACTAATAGGATTGTCGCCGAGTCAATCGTGTCGGATGGAATTAAGTTACTTTATATGAGTCCCTTGAGTAACTTTACCTAAGAGGAATACCGTGTACTTCGGTCACTCTCTCCCCAGCGTCATTTCTAGTGGTCTGTGGCTCCTTTGCATAACAACGGTTATCAGCTTCGACCAAAGAGATTAATATCTTAAACACAATGCGTCTACAAACTTTCCGTTTACCACTTCTCCGTTCACTTCTTGGAATGTTTTATTGTTACCATAACTGTTGCTATAATCACTCTCATGTGATGTGTAATGTGTTGTGTACTCGAAGGTACTCGAATGTCGCATACCACAGTAAAGCTCAGTTGACCACAGGTAAGAAATTTGAATCGGACAAATTTTATGTTTTATGTTTTAAAATACCTACACACTGTGATGCGTAGTGAGTCGTTAGCGTAGTGGTCATGGCGATGGACCCCGAAACCATGGGAGTGGCTCTGTCATGGGTTCGAATCCCAGGCTTGGAAAGTCAATTGTATCAGTACATTGCTATTTGCTTGAGATAGTTGTCATATAACGAGTTTGGTACCTTTTAGTTATTGTATAGTTGTTGCCAACCAAATGTTGTAATTGTTATTTCTGTTATTAAAATTTCTTAGTTTAGCAAGTAGCAACAATCAAAACTATCTCTTTCTTGCACTGCAATGTGATTATTTGTAAACGTTTCAGCTCACTTTTTAGCGAAAAGCCAACTTGGAAGCAATGTCTTCAATTATAAAAGTGGTGAAACTGTTGGAATAAATAAATAAGTCAGAAATGTTTAACTCGTACTGCAAGGCTCACTCCTTGCTTTGCTTGATATCCTCCAGACACGATTCACACGGAGTTATTGCTAACTGTTAAGTTAAACAATGAATATTTGTCATATATTAAAATGTAATTTAATCCATTTTGAGGAATATTTAAACTGAAAATTATAAATATATAAAAAACTAATTATAAAACGTTTCATATCTGACCTGAAAATTAAGGAGTAAGTATAAAAGAGATAGGTTAAATCCTCTTCCATTCTACAAAAACATATGTAGACGGGCAAAGAAAGGCAAAAAGAGGCTCTATATAATAATAATAATTGCAAGTTGTCTTCTACATATTTATTAGTCAAAAGGGTAATGCTGATTTATATTAAAACTGAAATATTAAATCAACCTAAACTGTTACTCAAAGTAAAGGATGGACTAAAATATGAATAACCAATAGTAATAATCTAAATTGAGATTGGAAACGGATTTACAATGTACTCGAGTTATAGAAATTATATTGGATTTTTGTATGAACTTGAGATATTCTTGGATCATTTTCTACCCTGTACACTTAGACTACTATGTTCAACAAATCAATCACTGACACTGAGACTATTGTTTAACCACAGTAATATTTTAGCTGCCTGATTTTACTTTGTTACTTCAATACTGTCTTAACGTAATATGGCAACGTTGCCTCTGCAGGGGCCATGGACATAATGCAGAGAGTGCAGAAAATGTTGACCATATCCTAGATGTGTGAAATTTTGAGGCTTATCGGATATTTCCAACCTGTTTTCGTCCTATGAATCCTATTTGACGGTGGACCTTTTAAGTTCCTAAAAGGGAAACTTAAGAGATGCGCACTCTTAGCACTCAATAGGATGATGTGTTGAAAGTGCATCTATTTGCTGTGAGTCCAATCAGAAATGCATTTCATACTGCCAAAAAAACATCAATTTCCGTTTTCAAAATTGGCAAGAGAATTTCCTTCAGAAATTACTTTGAAAAAATAGAGGATATGATTTTATAAAGGGTGTGTGGCACATTATTAATGGTACAGTTTTACAGCACCAAGCATATTTACAACTTTTTACAACACCCGGTATCAATTTATTGCATATTATATTTTTGTCCACATACTCTCCGTTATATGTGATAAATTTACTCTTTATAATGGTTTATGTGTTGCATTTTGTTTCGATTATCCAAGATAACCTAAATATTAACTATAATAAGCTATAACGAGTTCGCACGCAGCACGCTGACGTGAGGGAAGTGAATTTCCCCAATAAAAACTTAAAACATCAAATAACGGATATAAACAAATATTTGTGACATTTTTAGCAACATGTAAAATATTAAGTTTTTTGGCAGTTCTGATGCACCTGGTTCTATTTAAATGCAGTATTGGAATGGCAATGTTGTGCATTGTAAGCTTAGGAGGATGTACCATCAGGATCAAAAATCAGTATCGGGGTATTAGGAGTGATAAAACTACATCAAGATATGAAAAACAGTCTTTTTCAATGTAAAATCCCCATAAGACAACGTACTGTGTTTATTCAATTTTCATTTTCTTTAATAACTGGGTAAATATTAGAGCTAGAATGATGAGTGAGGGCGTAAAATGTTCGCCTGTTTATGTTCTATAACCTAGTATCCATTAACCTTTCATTTAGGGCTTTTATGACCCTTTTTGGGCCCAAAAACTCAAATTTCTAAATTTAAAATCCCCAAAAAAGGGGGTTAGAGTCTTCCGATTGTTTTGCCCAACGAACTTGTCTAACTGATTATAAAAAGGAATGTCCCTACCAAATTTGAAGTAAATCGGACAAAAAATGCGACCGCTAGAGTGCAAACACACACACACACACACACACACATATATATATATATATATATAAAATTTTGAACGACCCCCAAAAACGTGTTCAGGGAGTCACGTTAGGAACTTCTATGGTGGTCCCGGGCTTAATTTTCACCGTGCGGGTCATGCTAATAGTTCACTTTCCAAAGGAAATTCACTATCGATTGGAGCACACTCAAAACTTGGACTTCAGCACGTTTTATAATCATTTTATTTGGTTAAAATCACCTATCGTCTAACCTTAAGCCACATTAGCTTAACGCAGCTAAACTAAAGAATTGAGATAATATAAATATATAATCCTGGGTCTCAAAGTCTTAGCCAGGATCTCCTTCTAATTGTAGAATGGAAGAGGATTTAACCTATCTCTTTTATGCTTTCCTTACTTTTGAGGTCAGATATAAAACGACTTATAATTAGATTTTTATATTTTTATAATTTTCAGTTTGAATATTTACTCAAAACTGATTACATTACATTTTAATATATGACAAATATTCATTGTTTAACTCGACAGTTAGCAATAACGTTCAAGGGGACGTTCAAGTTACAGGTGCTACTGGTCAGACGTTAGTTGAGGCGAGGCTCAGATCTAACCTTAGGATATGTTGCGCCGCCGCCGCTATTGTACGAAATCGTTAGTGTCGATCTAAAAAATTCTGACCGTGGTCGGTTTTGTACTTGCATTCTGTATTGCACCCAGATTACATGAGTGAAAAAGTGTGGTCATTGGAATAATGTTTCTGAGTAATAACTTTCTCCATTTGGTTGAATTCATCCGCCTCAAAAAGTATATTACTGTACGCCGCGCCGTGGCAAAAAATCCCATGTTACTAACTTGAGCTTAGAATCCTAAGGATTAGATGGGGTTTTTAGTGGGTTATTCAAATAATTGTTAATAGGAGTCCCACACTACAGGTTTGCCACCAGTGTGTGTAAATACATTGTTTCCTCCACTCCCTAAAACAAATAACCACGCACCGGTAAGAGTTTAGGTTCAACCGTGAATCTCACAGTCGATACAAGCTTGAATCTATTCACGAAAAGCATATTTTTGATTTTAGCAAATAATTTTAAAAAAGTTTGTTTGACAGCTGATAGAATTATACATTTTGATTGCGATGATCCCCCCCCCCAAGACTGATAGAAAAGTTCCAAAATATATATAACAAGGTTAAGATTTTGACAGAATTGGCCTGAATCTAAACAGACCTGAGAGAATTTAAACCGTTTGAAAATTCTGTGTTTGTTTTAGCGAATTTCCCCTATAGGGAAGAAGCTATTACCGTAGTTGGCATGGTAAGACCTAGACCTGGGACCATGATAACTTTTCGTTTTGAGGTCCCCAGACCCCAAAAACACCATTCGTTCGAAACTGTATATATGTGTGTGTCCGTGAGCACGATAACTCTCGTAAAAATAATCCGATTTTGATGGAATTTTGTATAAACGTGTAAAGCATCATTTATGACTTTAAGTTCGAAAACCAGCCAGATCGCTCCATCCGAAGGGGTATTTTGGAGGGGTTTTGTATCCCAAAAATGGTTTTTTTGAATTTTTTAGATGTAATTTTTGAAAAAATCAAATTTTATTTTTTATCATTGGATTCAGCTTAAAAAAAACACGCAATTTGGTATTTTCATCATTTCTCTACGTCAATTGGTTACCGAGATATTGAAAGTGCTAAACACAGTACGTTGTCTAATGTTATTCTTATGGAGGAAAAGAAAAATTTTATATCTCGCTTATTTATGAACGTATACTGACGAAACTTGGTATATGGCTTCATCTGGTTGTGGTATATTGACATTTGCTCAAAAAAATTATTTTTTGCCAAAGGCAGCAAACCTGCGTCCTCAGCCCCATGTTATTCTTATGGATAATAATTAAATGCTATGTCTCCCTTAATTATGAACATAAATTAATAAAATCTGGTATATGACTTCACTTAGCTGAGTTATATTGATATTAGCATAAAAACCAATTTTTTGTGTTCCTTGTTGCAGCAAACGTGCGTACTCAGCCCCAATGTTATTCTTATGGAGAATAATTAAAATTGTGTATATCGCTTATTTGTGAATATATTTTTATGAAACTTTGTAAGTGGCTTTATGTATTATTAAGACATTTATATATCTATTGGAAATTCGATGAGTACGCAGGTTTGCTGCTACGGGGGTATTTCTCTATATTATATTAGTACAACTTAAAAATCGTTTTACTATTTATTAAAATTCGTTTTAAAATATGTAACAAGTTGTATTAACGGGTTTAACAGTATTTTTCATTTGTCTTTATCTATTCAGTACACTAAATACAGTTGTCTGTAGATTTGTTTACTACCTTTAATAGATGTAGCAATGTTTGTGTTCATATTTCCTTATCAAAAATGTATTTGTATTATTATGTATGGCTGTTTTTCCCACTTTGCAGAAAAAGAGTTGGCTTGTCAAAGGCTTTCAATAGTATTTTATGGTATTTATATGATATCCTTAAGCATTATAATTAAAGGGAAACTTACCTTCACCTTCACTTAGTACAAACTTTCCCAAAAGGGTTAAAACAATTAAGGTAAGCCAATGAGATTTTAACTTACCACTTAAATAAAGGGAAATAGTAAAGTGAATCATTTTTTTATATCATCACGAACTTTTTCTCTCTGAAAAATTGCGAGGGCATATTAGTAAATTAGGGCAGTTACTAAAATTATTTACATAAACAATGTCAACAAAACTCATGGTAAGATATGAATAATAGGTGTTGAGTTAGGGAACTTGTCGGTTTTTAAAACAATTCGGTGTATTACTTATATGTTAAAAAAATGTATAAATAAATGGTGTCCAAATATATAAGAACCAAAAAATGTACTTAGTATTATTTCATCGCATAGTATATTATAGAGAAGTGCAATTCAAATAGTATTTGTTAACCTTAGTGTGTACTTTCATGCATGTTCACATATGTTTTACTTTTAGTTTTTTTTTCTTCAAATTAACTATCATGAGACCACCTAACTTTTAAGTAAACATTTTAATTTTAATTATTCTAAAATGAATAAACCTAATTTAAATTTGGAATTCTTATATCTAATCGTTGCTTGCTGATCTGTAAATATTTTTTTCTATACGCTATCAACCCACTTATTTCATTATAACCGACTTCCTATTCCCTAAAAGCCAAGTTAATATTCTAGCTGTGAACTTAGGAAAATCCATGTGTTATAACTTACTCAGGAGCAGACATTGACAAGAAAAATATTTCCCATTGGGGTTCGTGTTCTTGCTAACTCTTTGTAGCAAACGCGTTAGGAATATATCATGTATTTCCAATACATTCACCTAAAACATACTTTTGCACTTTTCTATATTTAAGTCATGTTTAAAGACGAGTTAAGATCTTGCTTGTTACTCTTCTTTTTATGATATGACACAATAATATAGAATACTACTTTATGTATGTAATATATAACATTATTCGCTACAACTCTAAATTAAAATATACAAACGGTGTCTTACCATGTGTTTTAAATTCTGGAAGTGGCTTAATGTTTTATTATAAATAAACATACAACAATTAAGCTCTAGAGTTATACCCTTACTGGAATTGCCATCTCTTTGATTCATTTAACCTGCATATTCCTCCATGTGGAGATGCCCCGTAGTGGAAGTCTGAAAAATAATTATTGTCATACTGCTTAAAAAACAGCGGTTTAAAACACATGCGTTTTGATGCTAACGTTTTTTTTTACTCCTAGGATTGACAGCTGATGACCTCGAGCGAAAAATACAATTTCGATGATGTTTTTCGTACTAGGACTAAAAACATGATTAGATGACACTTTTTGGTTGAGGTCATCAGCTGTTAATATCAATTGCACGAATTATTCAACTTGTCAAGAATAAAAACTCTTGCAACAGCTGTTTGTTTAGAATAGCAATAAGATCAATATGGATGCAATCTTTGAGTGGTAAAAAGTAAACAAAAATTATTTTTTGAGAAATTGTTATATTAATATTGTTTGCAGCATGACTAAAAAAATGGTTCATCACTAGGACCAAAAGTGGCTTTTCGATCCTAGTGATGAAATATACTATTAAGGAAGCGAAGGTTAGTTACATTACATTACTTTACATTGGTGTGAAACTTAACCTTAAAAAGCGACTGAGATGGGAATGTCGTCCAGTTTAAACTTTCATATAAACGCTATTAAAATTTGTTTTCATATGCAATCATTATTCTTCATTTTCTTACGGTTTGTAGCATTTTATGATACTATACAGACAGAGTGTACTTTGTGTAGGTTATAACCATCTTTTGGTAAGCTGGGTCATGCTATACATTATTAAAACGTTTCGAGTAGTATTACAGTGTTACAAACCAGACCTCCAAAGGACAAAGGGCTCCAAAGGGCCTCCAAAGGGCTGCCACTTTCAACTTGGTTTTTCGTTTAAAGCATTGGATTGGGTATGTGCTATTGTGTTCTACCATAAAATAATTTTAAAATTAGGATGCTTATATTTAAGATGTTTGAGAATTTCACTGCGGGACGCCACCATTCGTGGAACATGCAAGTTCAATGTATCGAAGAGTCTATAACTTAAGTAAGCATACACCCTATGTATCCCAAAGTAAATAAACCTAGGTTTTTATTGTTATATTTTCATCTATAAATAAATACCAAGTCTTTTCCAGAATTTTCAATTAACACTGTATAATAATGGTTTTGAAATACTACCTAAACCATTCTCATCCTACGTTGTTAAGTGTTAATACGCGGACGTAGTTTATGTCTGCTAGGAAGATTAGTATCCTCGTTAAGTACTCGAGTGAATGTACTTCATTGTAAATAACTAAACAAACATAAGATTTACCTGAATGTTACTAGAAATTTCGCAGACAAAGTAATTCGTTACTGATCATAATGCGGCTCAATAACGAAGCCCTAAGCTGCATCATTCCTGGAATTGTAATACTATGAGAGTTAGTGAGGATCAGAAAATGGAAACACCAGTTTCTCAGGGGCTTAAAATCTAACAAACCAAATCACTGAACGTGAGACATTGTGTATGTACGTTTTAGTACAATGTAAAATCACCACTTTATTAAAACCAATCGTTTTTATTTATACTCTTGTATATTTTAGGCTAGATTTAAACTGTTTGGTTGAGTCTCTGTTGGTCGTTTGTTGTTGTTGTTGTTGTTGTTTTTGCCATATTAATGGACCAACAATAAAAAAATGTGGATCGACGTTTTTGAAGCACCATTCTTACGAGAAGGCAACAGCCCTTAACAGTCTTATGTTGTACATTCTTAATTTATCCAGAATAGCTTTTTACAATGATAGAATGGTATTTACGTATTTTTTAAAATTGTTAACTTTATGAAAACTTTAAATTAATACAAGTGAACAAACTTAAATACCCACACATGGGAGTACTTAATATCCTCCCTTATCTGAATAGGATAAGACTACAAATGTGAATGTTTTAAACGCGGAAAGGAAAAGGAACAACACTTCATCTTGGAACTGTCTGTGGCAAAGTTTTACAGGCAAGATATCTATCTGTGGATTCTTTAAACATTTACTCAACAAGTATATTCACGTACACTGCATTTAAACTTTAGTAAAAAAACATATTTGAATTATTACATTTAGATGATACTATCAATGTGTAAAACCGGGAATTGTATAATAAACCTAGTCAAACTATGGATTGCCTGGAATCGGGTGGAAAAGTATCATGCGTATTTTATTATTTAACAGCATTATATAGAATAAGCGTTCTGCGAGTTGACAGAGCTGCAGCAACACCTAAAAGAAGAGTATCTAAACGAATTCGTTTCATTAGGGGCAAATAAAGAAAATCTAGTCTGCCTAGCAAAGTTCAAAGTAAAAAATAAAAGGTTGTCCAAAAGTTACACTTCCTTTTCAATTTCTAAGATGATGTTTTTTAAGTTAAATTTTTAAATATAAACGTTTTAAGAGTATTTTTGAAGTTTTGTAAAACTTGGTTTCGATTATTGTAAAATATTCTAATGACGGCTAGTAACTTTGTTTTACAGTCCGAAAAAAATTTGAGAAATGTACAGCTAAAATGTGCACTGTTTTCAGTAGTTACTTTATTTCCTAAATGTTGTGTCCGAAATATAAATGTATTTATTTTTCTACACCGGCAATCACTTTTAACACAATTTATTTTAATTTTTTTTAGAGATTTAAAATGTTTCAAATACATTTTGAAGAGTCATGGTCATGGGGACTAAATACATAATTATGTTTGTTTTTGCTCTTAATCTATTCTACTACAAAAACACGAATGAACTTTAATGCAACGTCAAAGAACAATCGGGCAAAATGAATAGAGAATAGTTAAGGGGTTAGAGAATGGTTCCTTAATTTGTATTTATGTTTTGAATATCAAATAACTTTTAAATTAATATTCTATATTATGAGTTTTGTTGCTAGAACACCTTTTAATTTAGTACAATGATTTTCATATTCGTTCCTTGTATAAAACTAAGATTATTATGAAATCGATTCAGATTCATAATATGAACATGTTTTTTACTTATATTATTAAAATATTATATCTGCAAGCTACATAGAGCTCTTTTGAGCAAGTTCTAGTATATAAATCAACTTAACTTTCCTATTTTACCAGTTAAATGTTTTACGTCACTTAAAGGTTGATTTCAAAAGTTAATTTCTCGTTAAATTACTCTTTTGAAAATAAACTATCATTATTTTTAATTGAGGCTCTTTTTCTTATCATGTTCAAAACTCAGTGTCCGTTTCTTAGTTTTACTTAGTTTTTTGTTTGCTTATTATCTTTTAGAGATATTATATTGAAGTTTGTTTTTAACATGGTAACGATATATAAGAAATTATAGCTTCAAATTGAAAGGCAGATAAACGCACTCGAAGGCCATCAAAAGGGATATAAACTCATAACAAAGAGGCAACCAGTATAAAGCTTAACTCAATATTTCGCCGACCAAATTTATATGTAATATCTATGCTTTGGTTGCTGTGTCACCCTTCATGCAGCTAGCTTTGCAATAACTGATAGTCAGGGTCGTTCCAATATCAAAAGTCATAAGCATTTTGTTAAACTTACCTGTTAAAAATATTCAAGGAATGTATTATGAATATTGTTATAATTAGGATATTAGTATATACAAATATAAAACCTCCTAAGTTAATCCGCACATTGAATAATTGATTCACATTCGATTTTATGTAAGTTCACTTTTTTTGTGACAGGGGCGTCTGGCAAATATTTTATGGGGAACTAGTATTAGGTCAAATATTTCTTTAGACATGGGTGCTAAAAACCCAACCATCGAAGTTACAAAACGTAAAATAATTTATACTTGAACTCCATAAGACAAGCCAGACGTATTTAAATCGGTTATGAGAATGTTTACTACCCTCAATCAGTGTTACCCTCAATCTGGGCTTATGAAAGATTATTATTACTCGAACTGCCCACTGCCATTTTCACACAATTATCTATTATTACCGTTTGTGGAAATGGATACGAAAATGATTGGTTTGTTATGGATTTTTTTTTACAACTTGTTTTGGATCACATAAACCAAAAATAAAACAAATAAACATGTGTCAATTAATCTGGCCCGTCCTATCCCAAACCATTTAATGTACTCGTGATAAATTGTTTACTTTAATCAATGAAATGAATCAATTGAGCTGTAAAAAGTTATTACTATTTTTCCCTGGTCTTTATGTGTTCGTAACTAGCATAATCAAATATGCATGAAACTGAATTAAACTTGTAAATTATCTCTTATGGATTTGGACGCATAAAAATATAATGTTTCAAAAATAAGATATTTGTTCTGTACTTAAAACGTACATTTTCTAAATAAATACTTTATAAATTCAATTAAAAGTTAATATATGAAAGATTTGGTTTAATTAGCTGGTAAAATATTACCCATATTTTATGTGTATATATTATTAGTATATAATGGTATTGTATATAATAGTAATGGATAGTATATTTCTTTTTTTTTGTAGTCATGAAAAAAATATACAAATGTCAAACATAAGACACACCAAGAGTCAAACAAATTTAGAACTCATAGAGTTGAATATAATCTGTTCATTTCTAAAAATAATTGTCGGACTTTTTCAGTTTTCTCCACCTGTAAATGATCTAGCTTTTTTCAGAAATTAAACATGATACATACGACTGATTAATCGTTCATTGCTTTAAAGAAATTGCTACTCTCTTGTTAAAAATGCTGGAGAGTTAAGAGCTCTGAAGCTAATGGCATCTAGTTTCAAATGTAAATACTTAGCGAACTTGGTGTAACAGTTCTGGGTTGATTTTTCTCTTTTACTCGATCAAACGCAAACTGTAACGCTAGAGTGAAATATGCAAAAGTATCAATAGAATAAACAGCATCACAGAAGGAAAACAACTCCTTAATTTACTTTATTAATGTACTCGTGTTATAATGTACTTTATGCACTCGTTTTCCTTGGTGTACATCTGTGTGTACCTCAAATTATTAATCATAAATTAGTGTTAATATTAAAGACCATTACTGAAAAATTATTAAGTTGTAGAAGTGCTAATACATACCGTTTAATTATAAACCCATCAAAACTCAATAGTTTTTAGTAGTTTTTATCAGGGGAAATCTAAAAGAAAATGCTTTAGAATATTATGACTTTCCTATTATGACTTAAGAAGATAATTGAACTAGTGCTTTTATTTTTACGTTGAACCAATCCTGAATTTAAAGTAAAACATGTATGGCACTACAAAAACAGCTTAGGGCATATTAATTAATTTATGCGTTTTAGTTTTTTAGGTTCGTTTAAATTGTATTTCAACATTGCTACTGGCTTATGAATTCAACAAGGACAACTTATTTATTATTTATCCATCAAAAATGTAGACATAGTTAAATTTAAATACCCCCGTCGCAGCAAACCTGCATACTCAGCGAATTTCCAATGGAGACATAAATGTCTTAATACTACATAAAGCCACTTACCAAGTTTCATAAAAATATATTCACAAATAAGCGATATATATACAATTTTAATTATTCTCCATAAGAATAACATTGGGGCTGAGTACGCAGGTTTGCTTTAACAAGGAACACAAAAAATGGGTTTTTATGCTAATATCAATATAACTCAACTAGGTGAAGTCGTATACCAGTTTTTATTCATTTATGTTCATAATTAAGGGAGACAGAGCATTTAATTAATATCCATAAGAATAACATGGGGGCTGAGTACGCAGGTTTGCTGCTACGGGAGAATTATGCAAAAACAATTTTTTGGAGCAAATATCAATAGACCTCAATGAGATGAAGCTGTATACCAAGTTCCGTCAGTATACGTTCATAAATAAGCGAGATAAAAAAATTTTCTTTTCCTCCATAAGAATAACATTAGACAACGTACTGTGTTTAGCACTTTCAATATCTCGGTAACCAATTGACGTAGAGGAATGATCGAAATACCAAATTGTGTGTTTTTTTAAGCTGAATCGAATGGTCAAAACTAAAATTTGACTTTTTCAAAAATTATATGTAAAAAATTCAAAAAACCCATTTTTGGGGTACAAAACCCCCCCAAAATACCCCTTCGGATAAGTCGATCTGTCTGGTTTTCGAACTTAAAGTCATAAATGCTGCTTTACATGTTTATACCAAATTTCGTCAAAATCGGATCATTTTTACGAGAGTTATCGTGCTCACGGACACATATATATATATATATATATATATAGATATATATATATATATATATATATATATATATATATATATATATATATATATATATATATATATATATATACAGTATCGAACGAATGGTGTTTTTGGGGTCTGGGGACCTCAAAACGAAAAGTTATCATGGTCCCGGGCCTAGGTCTTACCATGCTGACTACGGTAATAGCTTCTTCCCTATAGGGGAAATTCGCTAAAAGAAACACGGTAAAAATAAAGAGGAAATTGATAAAACTTTAAAATTCTTGCAATTATCAATTGCAAGATGCTTATAAGATCTCACCGGTTTTAGTTAGGTTTAATTTTCAAATTTTACTATTACGTTTTAAACTAAGAGTTACAACAATAATTTATAATATTATTTTCAACAATGTTATTACTTTTATATTTTTCTTATTATTTCGAATATTTTAAGAATAAAAAGAAACTAAATAAATACTAGTACAGTACATTGTGGTTGTCCTTAGAAAATGTTATTCCAAACTTGATTATTCCAAAATTACGTACCAAAATTAAGTACCCCAAGCGCATATTATGTACTTATGATCAAACTGTAATTAAACACATTTATGGATGTGTGTGAACAAACTGAGGAATCAGCAAAGAACAATCAACTTAGTACCAGTATTTGGTATTTAAGTATAAAATGCGTTTTGTCCTTTTCAGATCTTCATTTGAACTGATCTTGACAATAATTCGTTTGCATTATTTAAATCCAAGATAACACTGAACTATTTGGATCTCTTTGTTGACAATTTGTTCTCCCGCTCCACCTCGACCCTCTACTAAGAGCCTCTCTCCATTGGACAATCGACCTCTTACAGATGTATTCTAATGGCGCAGTCCTAAATTTAGTTTTGTCTCATGTTTAGACTATTATCTCAAGAACGTAACTAACAATGTCTCATTTTTATGGAATAAGTTCAAAGTCTATTGTATTTATTATTTTTATTCTTTATGTATAATATTATGTATTATTTATGTGTATTCTTGTGTATTTATTTGTAATAAAAACAACCTTGATACACATTCTTTTTATTGCAATATAACTCCAATTTTCGGCTGAAAGATACATTATAAGTACAACTTTCAATAACCCATTTTTTTACAACTATTTATTTATTATGTTACAGATATAAGTTGTACGTTAGCTTACATTAATACTGAATAGAATATTCAATAAACATATTGAAAATGTAAGTGTATTAGAAAATTATAATTAAATTACACTTACCTTAGAACTCAAAACGTAATACTTTTATCAAATTTCCCCTATAGGGGATAAGCTATTAACGTAGTCGGCATGGTAATACCTAGGACCAAGACTTTTCGTTTTGAGGCCCGCAGGTGCCAAAAACACCATTAATAATAATCAAATTCATAATATATTTGTGCCCGTAATCACGATAACTATCGTAAAAATGGTCCAATCTTGGTTAAATTTGGTAGAGACGTGAAAGGCAGCATCTTGTTTTACGAGTTCAAGAACCAGTCAGGTCACTCACTTTATTTTTTTGTACATCTAAAATGTTTTTTTTTACTTTTTACGTTTAATTAATTTAAAACCCAAATTTTGGTTTGCACCATTGAATTCAGCTTAAAAAAACAATCTATCACTTGAATTATTGCTCTATGACAGTTGGTTACTGTAATATTGAAAGTGCTAAACATAGTACGTTGTCCAATGTTAAACTTGCAGAGAATAAGTAAAATTTTATATCTCGCTTATTAATGAACACATATTAATGAAACTTGGTATGTGTTTTCATGTGGTTGGGGTTTACTGATATTTACATACAAACCCCATTTATGTGGTCCCCTTGACAGCAAACCTGCATATTTAGCAGCTATAATGTTATTCTTATGGAGAATATTAAACATGGGATATATCGCTTGTTGTTGAACATATATTGATAAAACTTGGTACGTTGCTTCATCTGGTTATAATTAATTTTAAATTAAATAAAAACCCGATTGATGTGGTTCTTGGTGCAGAAAACCTGCGTACTCAGTCTTAGTGATTTTTTCTTATGTAGAATAAATTAAATGGGTTATCTCGCTTATTTATGAATATGTTTTGATGAAAGTTGGTAAGTGACTTCGTGACATAGTCAGCTACCAGTAGGGGGCATTGGAGCGTTCAGAACCAGCATAGGCGCGGTGAGGACGCGAGGACGCGAGGACGTCCCCCCCCCATGACGTCATCCCCCCCCCCATGACCTTGACCCCAAGGTCACCCCCGAGGGCACACCCCCCCCATGACGTCACCCCCCCCATGACGTCATCCCCCCCCATGACGTCATCCCCCCCCCGTCTGCAGCACTTTTCACGATGAGGAAAAACTTTCAAAAATTAATAACTAGCCTATTTACTCACCGATTCCCACGGGACTTTTTCCAGAGTGTAGGCCTATCCCGGAGGAAGCGAATGACGAAAGAACCCCATAGATCCGCCATCAAACAAGGCCGCTATTAATTTATAACCGCGTTTTCCTTATGAGATCTCAGCTGTTTACCGACCGATTTTGATGAAACTTCGCCACATGCCGGGCGGTGGCCTAAGTAAACCATCCCTTAAAGAAAATTGAAAATCCGCCTATAAACGGGCCCGCTATTAATTTTTAAACGCGTTTTCCTCATGGGATCTCGGCTGTTTACCGACCGATTTTGATGAAACTTCGCCACATGTCGAGCGGCGGTCTAAGTAAACCATCCCTTAAAGAAAATTGAGAATCCACCGTTAACCGGGCCCACTATTAATATTTAAACGCGTTTTCCTCATGGGATCTTGGCTGTTTACTCATCAGTGGTCTTCTAGACCCCTCACGATGGTTCAAAACCAGCAAAGGCGCGGTGAGGATGCAACCCCCCCCCCGAGCGGCGTGTCGAGGCGCGCTAGGGCCTACGTGACCGCTCGGGGCTGTTTACTCATCAGCGACCTTCTAGACCCCTCACTCCTCCGACGAGTGCGCGTCGCACGAGGCCTCCTCCCGACCTTATTTTCAACTTTTTAGTTTATCAATTTATATATTTTTCTTTTTAGTTTATTAAGTTAATATTATAAAAAATAATATGTATTAAAATCATGAATATAACAGCTTATTCAAGCTGAATCCCCCGGTAGCTTACCACAGCTGAAACACCATTTGCCAAAAAGCCATTCACCCTCTGCTTTACAAGGTCCAGCTCCACTGGCACATTGGCGGTAAACCACCGGGGGAAATAGTGAAGTCTTCCATCCTCCTCGATATAGCCAAGGCGGAGGATTATCAATCCACTTTGCATTTCATCTTCTATTTTTTGAAATGCAACAGCCACAGTGTAGGGGCAGCACATGACATATGTGATGTCCGACATGGTTCTCTGTTAGTTGTCGACAAGAGAATGAGGGTTTGGCTAATACACAAGCTATTTCTGCGTTGTAAACAAGTGGAATATTCCAGAAGCTTTCACCTCTCAGTGGAAAGCCCTCTTCAAATCAGTCAACGACGTAAACAAGCTATTATTGTATTGACCAACTGGTAGAAACCTAACATAGGCTTCTTCCACGCGAGAGGATATACCTGCTCCCGACATCAACTGGCGAGAGGATATACCTGCCTCGCGACATCACCTGACGTGAGGATCCCCCCCCCCGGACCGAAATCAGCATGTAAGTGAGGAGCCCCCGATGACGTCATTACCTGGAATCAGCATGTAGGTGAGGAGCAAGTGAGGAGCCCCCAGCTGGCAGCACGCAAGTGAGGAGCCCCTGGTGACGTAATCACCCGGAATCAGCATGTAGGTGAGGAGCAAGTGAGGAGCCCCCAGCTGGCAGCACGCAAGTGAGGAGCCCCCAGCTGGCAGCACGGAAGTGAGGAGCCCCGACTGACAGCATGCAAGTGAGGAGCCCCTGGTGACGTCATTACCCGGAACCAGCATGTAGGTGAGGAGCAAGTGGGTAGCCCCAGCTGGCAGCACGCAAGTGAGGAGCCCCGACCCCGGTGACGTCATCACCCGGAATCAGCATGTAGGTGAGGAGCAAGTGAGGAGCCCCCAGCTGGCAGCACGCAAGTGAGGAGCCCCGACGCCCCGACTGACAGCGCGCAAGTGAGGAGCCCCCCCCCCCCGACCGACATCAGCATGCAAGTGAGGCTCCGCGGCGTCACGTGTCGAGGCGCGTGCTAGGACCTACGTGACTGTCCCAGCCTGTTTACTCATCAGCGGTTCCGGGAACTGTTTACCGCTTACATTACACTACCAAGCTCCTCTGGAGGGCGATGCGGTGGAAAGTTCCACGGCCGAGGCCTCCTCCCGACCGGAGTGCTATTTATGAGCGCGTCCTCAAGGGTTTAGTCAGTTTGTCTTTGGAGCTCTTACTGTGCGGGCGAAGTATTGTCGTCTCTGTGATACACCTTGAGTTCCGAAGCGACAACAGCTACGAAGAGATCATGGACAACATCGAGTGGGATTGTGCCATCACAGACGTCGAGTTGGAAGATGTATGTGTTGCAGCGGAAACGTCAATGAATAGCAATGATAAGAAGAGGCCATTTGACGATGAAGATGATTACTTTGAAGGTGATGAATTCTACAACCAAAAGGACGACGATGATTGCACCTTGAAGCATTTCCATAAAAAGAGGCTATGGCGCAATGACAAAAAGTTCAAGCACGTTCATGAACCAAAGGTGTATTCAACCATCCAAGATCTTGACGACGCTCTGTACTCCAAACAACGGGGAATCAACAGCATGTGGAACCATTGTCCGCTGGACGACTTGGAATGGGAATATTGGCAGCGGGACATGGACTACAAGATGAATTTCTACCCTATTGAAGAGGAGCACATCTACGCCATTGAACATGAGCAGAAGTACATGATGCTTGTTGAAATGTGGTGGAATCAACGAACGGATGAACTCCACCCAGATGAAATAACAAAGTTTTTCAACATTAAAAAATAAATATTTCCCAACACCTTAGCCTCCACCTGATTCCACCATCATAATCGGCCTTTTTCAAGGCCACAAAAGCTTTTCATGTTAGGGATTAGAAGAAAATCTTTCTAATAAGAGGAGATTTCCCTTCTCTCCCTTCCCTCGATCCCTGTACCTTAAAGAAATAAAAATAGAAAATTAAATCAACCGAACACCAGTTGTCAAACACCCACGGGCTCATTCTTGTTCGGGAGTTTGAAGTGTGTGTTTGTGTAATAGTGTTGCTGTGTGACGTTCTGTCAGAGTGTTCACCCGACGTTTTGATCTAACCTATAAAATGAACCAGTTAACCGCCTATGTGTTTAATGATCAGCCTTTGTCTGTACTGTTTGACAGCAGCGATAATCCATGGTTCAAAGCTAAGGATGTAGCTACAATATTGGGCTACGCTAACCCTAAAGAAGCAATCAGAGTACATGTTAGAGAAAAATATCGCAAAACAATTCCTGAAGTATGGGGGAGCGAAAATCTCCCCCTAACCTATAATGAGAAACATTCAATCTTTCTTAAAGAGCCGGGATTATATTCGTTACTTATGAAATCTAAAATGCACATTGCTGAGAAGTTTCAAGATTGGATCTTTGAAGAAGTTTTGCCATCCATTAGAAAAAAAAAAAAAATGGTCAGTACAGACTTATAAACGAGAACCAAAGGCTGCTACAATCACTTACGAAGTCGCTAACAAATAACCGAAAGCTAGATCAAACAAACTCCGAGTTTAAAACTACAAATGATATATTGTGTATGGAAAACCAATCCATGAATCAAACGCTGATCGAACAGACACCTAAAGTGGCAGTGTTGCCTGAAGATGTAAATCTGAAGCATATATTTTGTGTAATGATTAGGGAAACCCTTCTAGAGCAGTACGGAGTTTGTGAATACAAGTGCATTCGAACACAGAGGAGGAATTTCAAACAAGCCTTGAAAAAAAGCAAAGGAAGAAGGATTTACAATGTGCTACTGTAGAGAAAATGTCCCCAACGGCATAAACATAGTGAATAAGGCTAAAGAAGTGATGAATAGTTACGGCATGCACATTGACTGCAGATACAACAACATCCTAACCTCGCACAATTTCATGAATATAGTTGAACATATCATTGACAATGTATAGGTCTGCGCTTGTGGACACGTTCCAGAACCTTCAACGCTTGTCAGGTAGTAACAGTCGATACGTGCTCCAAAGATGACCAGTGCGGATGATGCAAGAAAAGTAATCACCATATCAATGAACAAAATACGTTATAAACGTAACAACATCCGAGAAAGGCTCGCAATCAAGTTAGTTTTGGATAGAGCGAGAGATGTGTTTGAGAGAAAATATCATACGAAACAGCATACTTATGAAGAAAACAAAAATATTGAATATCATGTAAAAGAATATAACTATGAAGAAAACAAAACAGACTGTTAAATTTAACGAGGAGCTAAATACACAGTACACTTACGAGCCCTGTGAGGATGTACAACAATTATCGTGGACTCAAATCGCAATAGATGAAATAAGATTCCGCAGACCGTTGGAACTGATGTTGGGTGAAAAAATCAAACATCTAACCTATTGCAACAAGATGTGTCACAGCGAGTGCATACAGTTTACTTCAAGGGTGAGCAGACGCACCACCAGTCCGTAGTACGGTTGAAGTCACACGGTAAGGACGTGAACATGGACGCTTACGCTTCTGCGGACGACTATATCAAATCGTTTATTCAGGAGATTGAGGTTATGAACAATAATGCTAGTGATCAGACATTGGCATCACCTCAGACGTCATCTGTAAAACCGATCACTGCCTGCAAGAGAGAAAGGAGGCTGAGGACGAAGACAACGGATCCAAGGCGATCAAGCGAGCCAAGGGAGTCGCCAAGGGGGTTGTTAAAAACGTCCTAACCCCTGACGACTACAGGGAATGTCTGTTTGACGGGGTGTTGAAAACCACCGTCAACACCCGTTTCCAGTCGTACCTGCACCGTGTCTTCACCGTACAAGTAGAAAAGCTATCCTTGAGCCCGGCCGATGATAAACGCTACATCTTGGCTGATGGTATCCACACCTTACCTTGGGGGCATAAGGACATCCCACCACTGCCCGCAGCAAGAAGTCGAGACAATCTCGAGGAGCAGCAAGGCGGACCTATGGAGGTGGATGAGGAGGAGGACATGGACGAAGAGTTCCCGGTGTAAACAGAACTAGGCTAATTTTTTTTAAATATAATTAAGTATATTTTGTAAATAGTATTCGTAAGCAAATATAGTCAAACAGTTTAGTTTACAGCATACATCTGTGTTGTTACTACCCCTTGCATTTCCCTGACATTTACTTTCAAAAGACTCTTCTAATGCAAACTGAATTTTGTAAAACTATCATGTTTTCAAAACAAAACTTTCAAAATTGTTAAAAATTCGATATTCTTTCTTAAATACTAAAGAGAAAGACAAGTGAAAACAACAGTTAACGAGAAACAACAACATTTATTGAAACACAATAAGAATATACACACAAACATATTACAATCAAGAACTCAAAAGGTATTTACACAAAAATAGACCTAAGCGAAGATGGAGTAGAAGAGCCTACGGACCAGTGCTTCGTTATGGTGGGAGCGACCGGGTCGAAGAGCTGCACGTAGTCGCTGAGTGGTATATCGAGGACCGTCCGACAGTACAGGTAGGTGAGGCAGTAGTGGTCATAAACAGAAGTACCGTAGCCCTGGAGTCGATACCTGTTGTAGAGACTACCACCAGGCGCTTCTCAATCTGGGTGGTGTTCATCGCGGGCGGAAGCAGTCCCCGCCGATTGTGTGATACCCTCATTACTACCAGTTGCACGCTTTATCACCACCGGCTTCACTGTATATGTCAAACCAGTGACTCTGGGGACTCCTGAATAACGGTCCACCCAAAGGTTTTCCAATCGCGTTATAATGTTCATAATCATAATATAGATTTCATAGTCTTTATTTTCATCCAAATATAAGTTGCAACCATGTGTATACTGACCTCTATGATGTAACTGGATGTTCAAGAACACATTACCCTGATTGGCGGGATTTTGTACTGTATGTTGATAACCGGAATCTACCCAACTGACAGTCGGTGGTGAATCGTTCGAATCTTTTTCCACAAGCTCCAAGTCTCCAGGTAGTTCCGGGTGATTGACACTTCTACTGTTGTCGTTTATGCAACTGCTATCGGCACATATGCTGACGTTCTGGGAACCTCCCCCTTCGGTTATTTGGTTGGATGATGGTGATGCAAAGTCTTCAGATATCTCCGGAGCATTGCCACTTTCAATGTCGTTTATACAACTGCTATCAATACATGTGTTGACTTTCTGCGGACCTCTTCCTGCTGAGGTTTGTATGAACGATCTCGGTTGTGAGGAACGATTGTTTCTTCGCTTCCTTCTAACACAGAGGTGGTGCTGACGATGATGAAGACGAAGTCCATCTCGCGACGTGAACGACTCCTCACAGTATGGACATTTCCAGGTCGCCAGCTTCGATGGTGTGGTGACTGACCGTTTCAGTGATGGTGCTGGCGGTGGTTGTTCAGGACTTCGTGGAGAAAAGTACATGGTGCTGTAGCCTTCCATCGCTTCCAACTCCTTCAACAACGTCTGGACTGATTCATCCACTTCAATTGCACTAGCCATGTTTGTGTTTACTTTGCAACATCACTAGACAAACTGAATGAAGGAAGCGATGACAATCACTTAAGTAACATAGCTACGTACCGTACAGTAGAAGGCGGTGAACAATTCTCAAAATCGCGGCAATTATCGCTAATGAGTAAACAGCCTGAGGTGGTTCACACTACAACTTATAAGACTACATATACTTACGTTTAACAGATCTCGGAGTATGGTGGGGTAAGGACTAGCACAGCACTGAAGTAGAACGTCTACGCACACTGAGCTTCAAACACAAACTGAATGAAGGAAGCGATGACAATCACTTAAGTAACATAGCTACGTACCGTACAGTAGAAGGCGGTGGACAATTCTCGAAATCGCGGCAATTATCGCTAATGAGTAAACAGCCTGGGGCAGTCACGTAGGCACGGGGTGATGACGTAACCGCGGTCCACGACTTCACTACTTAAGGTAGGCCAATGCGTGCGTTAGGTTTACAGACGCAGGTTTAGGTTAGGTTTACAGACGCAGGTTTAAGTTAGGTTTGAGGATGCATGAACGTCGCGACGCAGGTTTAAGTTAGGTTTGGGGATGCATGAACGTCGCGCGCGCGTCCCCAAACCTAACTTAAACCTGCGTCGCGACGTTCATGCATCCTCAAACCTAACTTAAACCTGCGTCTGTAAACCTAACCTAAACCTGCGTCTGTAAACCTAACGCACGCATTGGCCTACCTTAAGTAGTGAAGTCGTGGACCGCGGTTACGTCATCACCCCGTGCCTACGTGACTGCCCCAGGCTGTTTACTCATTAGCGATAATTGCCGCGATTTCGAGAATTGTCCACCGCCTTCTACTGTACGGTACGTAGCTATGTTACTTAAGTGATTGTCATCGCTTCCTTCATTCAGTTTGTCTAGTGATGTTGCAAAGTAAACACAAACATGGCTAGTGCAATTGAAGTGGATGAATCAGTCCAGACGTTGTTGAAGGAGTTGGAAGCGATGGAAGGCTACAGCACCATGTACTTTTCTCCACGAAGTCCTGAACAACCACCGCCAGCACCATCACTGAAACGGTCAGTCGCCACACCATCGAAGCTGGCGACCTGGAAATGTCCATACTGTGAGGAGTCGTTCACGTCGCGAGATGGACTTCGTCTTCATCATCGTCAGCACCACCTCTGTGTTAGAAGGAAGCGAAGAAACAATCGTTCCTCACAACCGAGATCGTTCATACAAACCTCAGCAGGAAGAGGTCCGCAGAAAGTCAACACATGTATTGATAGCAGTTGTATAAACGACATTGAAAGTGGCAATGCTCCGGAGATATCTGAAGACTTTGCATCACCATCATCCAACCAAATAACCGAAGGGGGAGGTTCCCAGAACGTCAGCATATGTGCCGATAGCAGTTGCATAAACGACAACAGTAGAAGTGTCAATCACCCGGAACTACCTGGAGACTTGGAGCTTGTGGAAAAAGATTCGAACGATTCACCACCGACTGTCAGTTGGGTAGATTCCGGTTATCAACATACAGTACAAAATCCCGCCAATCAGGGTAATGTGTTCTTGAACATCCAGTTACATCATAGAGGTCAGTATACACATGGTTGCAACTTATATTTGGATGAAAATAAAGACTATGAAATCTATATTATGATTATGAACATTATAACGCGATTGGAAAACCTTTGGGTGGACCGTTATTCAGGAGTCCCCAGAGTCACTGGTTTGACATATACAGTGAAGCCGGTGGTGATAAAGCGTGCAACTGGTAGTAATGAGGGTATCACACAATCGGCGGGGACTGCTTCCGCCCGCGATGAACACCACCCAGATTGAGAAGCGCCTGGTGGTAGTCTCTACAACAGGTATCGACTCCAGGGCTACGGTACTTCTGTTTATGACCACTACTGCCTCACCTACCTGTACTGTCGGACGGTCCTCGATATACCACTCAGCGACTACGTGCAGCTCTTCGACCCGGTCGCTCCCACCATAACGAAGCACTGGTCCGTAGGCTCTTCTACTCCATCTTCGCTTAAGTCTATTTTTGTGTAAATACCTTTTGAGTTCTTGATTGTAATATGTTTGTGTGTATATTCTTATTGTGTTTCAATAAATGTTGTTGTTTCTCGTTAACTGTTGTTTTCACTTGTCTTTCTCTTTAGTATTTAAGAAAGAATATCGAATTTTTAACAATTTTGAAAGTTTTGTTTTGAAAACATGATAGTTTTACAAAATTCAGTTTGCATTAGAAGAGTCTTTTAAAAGTAAATGTCAGGGAAATGCAAGGGGTAGTAACAACACAGATGTATGCTGTAAACTAAACTGTTTGACTATATTTGCTTACGAATACTATTTACAAAATATACTTAATTATATTTAAAAAAAAATAGCCTAGTTCTGTTTACACCGGGAACTCTTCGTCCATGTCCTCCTCCTCATCCACCTCCATAGGTCCGCCTTGCTGCTCCTCGAGATTGTCTCGACTTCTTGCTGCGGGCAGTGGTGGGATGTCCTTATGCCCCCAAGGTAAGGTGTGGATACCATCAGCCAAGATGTAGCGTTTATCATCGGCCGGGCTCAAGGATAGCTTTTCTACTTGTACGGTGAAGACACGGTGCAGGTACGACTGGAAACGGGTGTTGACGGTGGTTTTCAACACCCCGTCAAACAGACATTCCCTGTAGTCGTCAGGGGTTAGGACGTTTTTAACAACCCCCTTGGCGACTCCCTTGGCTCGCTTGATCGCCTTGGATCCGTTGTCTTCGTCCTCAGCCTCCTTTCTCTCTTGCAGGCAGTGATCGGTTTTACAGATGACGTCTGAGGTGATGCCAATGTCTGATCACTAGCATTATTGTTCATAACCTCAATCTCCTGAATAAACGATTTGATATAGTCGTCCGCAGAAGCGTAAGCGTCCATGTTCACGTCCTTACCGTGTGACTTCAACCGTACTACGGACTGGTGGTGCGTCTGCTCACCCTTGAAGTAAACTGTATGCACTCGCTGTGACACATCTTGTTGCAATAGGTTAGATGTTTGATTTTTTCACCCAACATCAGTTCCAACGGTCTGCGGAATCTTATTTCATCTATTGCGATTTGAGTCCACGATAATTGTTGTACATCCTCACAGGGCTCGTAAGTGTACTGTGTATTTAGCTCCTCGTTAAATTTAACAGTCTGTTTTGTTTTCTTCATAGTTATATTCTTTTACATGATATTCAATATTTTTGTTTTCTTCATAAGTATGCTGTTTCGTATGATATTTTCTCTCAAACACATCTCTCGCTCTATCCAAAACTAACTTGATTGCGAGCCTTTCTCGGATGTTGTTACGTTTATAACGTATTTTGTTCATTGATATGGTGATTACTTTTCTTGCATCATCCGCACTGGTCATCTTTGGAGCACGTATCGACTGTTACTACCTGACAAGCGTTGAAGGTTCTGGAACGTGTCCACAAGCGCAGACCTATACATTGTCAATGATATGTTCAACTATATTCATGAAATTGTGCGAGGTTAGGATGTTGTTGTATCTGCAGTCAATGTGCATGCCGTAACTATTCATCACTTCTTTAGCCTTATTCACTATGTTTATGCCGTTGGGGACATTTTCTCTACAGTAGCACATTGTAAATCCTTCTTCCTTTGCTTTTTTTCAAGGCTTGTTTGAAATTCCTCCTCTGTGTTCGAATGCACTTGTATTCACAAACTCCGTACTGCTCTAGAAGGGTTTCCCTAATCATTACACAAAATATATGCTTCAGATTTACATCTTCAGGCAACACTGCCACTTTAGGTGTCTGTTCGATCAGCGTTTGATTCATGGATTGGTTTTCCATACACAATATATCATTTGTAGTTTTAAACTCGGAGTTTGTTTGATCTAGCTTTCGGTTATTTGTTAGCGACTTCGTAAGTGATTGTAGCAGCCTTTGGTTCTCGTTTATAAGTCTGTACTGACCATTTTTTTTTTTCTAATGGATGGCAAAACTTCTTCAAAGATCCAATCTTGAAACTTCTCAGCAATGTGCATTTTAGATTTCATAAGTAACGAATATAATCCCGGCTCTTTAAGAAAGATTGAATGTTTCTCATTATAGGTTAGGGGGAGATTTTCGCTCCCCCATACTTCAGGAATTGTTTTGCGATAGTTTTCTCTAACATGTACTCTGATTGCTTCTTTAGGGTTAGCGTAGCCCAATATTGTAGCTACATCCTTAGCTTTGAACCATGGATTATCGCTGCTGTCAAACAGTACAGACAAAGGCTGATCATTAAACACATAGGCGGTTAACTGGTTCATTTTATAGGTTAGATCAAAACGTCGGGTGAACACTCTGACAGAACGTCACACAGCAACACTATTACACAAACACACACTTCAAACTCCCGAACAAGAATGAGCCCGTGGGTGTTTGACAACTGGTGTTCGGTTGATTTAATTTTCTATTTTTATTTCTTTAAGGTACAGGGATCGAGGGAAGGGAGAGAAGGGAAATCTCCTCTTATTAGAAAGATTTTCTTCTAATCCCTAACATGAAAAGCTTTTGTGGCCTTGAAAAAGGCCGATTATGATGGTGGAATCAGGTGGAGGCTAAGGTGTTGGGAAATATTTATTTTTTAATGTTGAAAAACTTTGTTATTTCATCTGGGTGGAGTTCATCCGTTCGTTGATTCCACCACATTTCAACAAGCATCATGTACTTCTGCTCATGTTCAATGGCGTAGATGTGCTCCTCTTCAATAGGGTAGAAATTCATCTTGTAGTCCATGTCCCGCTGCCAATATTCCCATTCCAAGTCGTCCAGCGGACAATGGTTCCACATGCTGTTGATTCCCCGTTGTTTGGAGTACAGAGCGTCGTCAAGATCTTGGATGGTTGAATACACCTTTGGTTCATGAACGTGCTTGAACTTTTTGTCATTGCGCCATAGCCTCTTTTTATGGAAATGCTTCAAGGTGCAATCATCGTCGTCCTTTTGGTTGTAGAATTCATCACCTTCAAAGTAATCATCTTCATCGTCAAATGGCCTCTTCTTATCATTGCTATTCATTGACGTTTCCGCTGCAACACATACATCTTCCAACTCGACGTCTGTGATGGCAAAATCCCACTCGATGTTGTCCATGATCTCTTCGTAGCTGTTGTCGCTTCGGAACTCAAGGTGTATCACAGAGACGACAATACTTCGCCCGCACAGTAAGAGCTCCAAAGACAAACTGACTAAACCCTTGAGGACGCGCTCATAAATAGCACTCCGGTCGGGAGGAGGCCTCGGCCGTGGAACTTTCCACCGCATCGCCCTCCAGAGGAGCTTGGTAGTGTAATGTAAGCGGTAAACAGTTCCCGGAACCGCTGATGAGTAAACGGGCTGGGACAGTCACGTAGGTCCTAGCACGCGCCTCGACACGTGACGCCGCGGAGCCTCACTTGCATGCTGATGTCGGTCGGGGGGGGGGGCTCCTCACTTGCGCGCTGTCAGTCGGGGCGTCGGGGCTCCTCACTTGCGTGCTGCCAGCTGGGGGCTCCTCACTTGCTCCTCACCTACATGCTGATTCCGGGTGATGACGTCACCGGGGTCGGGGCTCCTCACTTGCGTGTTGCCAGCTGGGGGCTCCTCACTTGCTCCTCACCTACATGCTGATTCCGGGTGATGACGTCACCAGGGGCTCCTCACTTGCGTGCTGCCAGCTGGGGGCTCCTCACTTGCTCCTCACCTACATGCTGATTCCGGGTAATGACGTCACCAGGGGCTCCTCACTTGCATGCTGTCAGTCGGGGCTCCTCACTTGCGTGCTGCCAGCTGGGGGCTCCTCACTTGCTCCTCACCTACATGCTGATTCCTGGTGATGACGTCACCGGGGTCGGGGCTCCTCACTTGCGTGCTGCCAGCTGGGGCTACTCACTTGCTCCTCACCTACATGCTGGTTCCGGGTAATGACGTCACCAGGGGCTCCTCACTTGCATGCTGTCAGTCGGGGCTCCTCACTTCCGTGCTGCCAGCTGGGGGCTCCTCACTTGCGTGCTGCCAGCTGGGGGCTCCTCACTTGCTCCTCACCTACATGCTGATTCCGGGTGATTACGTCACCAGGGGCTCCTCACTTGCGTGCTGCCAGCTGGGGGCTCCTCACTTGCTCCTCACCTACATGCTGATTCCAGGTAATGACGTCATCGGGGGCTCCTCACTTACATGCTGATTTCGGTCCGGGGGGGGGGGATCCTCACGCCAGGTGATGTCGCGAGGCAGGTATATCCTCTCGCCAGTTGATGTCGGGAGCAGGTATATCCTCTCGCGTGGAAGAAGCCTATTTTAGGTTTCTACCAGTTGGTCAATACAATAATAGCTTGTTTACGTCGTTGACTGATTTGAAGAGGGCTTTCCACTGAGAGGTGAAAGCTTCTGGAATATTCCACTTGTTTACAACGCAGAAATAGCTTGTGTATTAGCCAAACCCTCATTCTCTTGTCGACAACTAACAGAGAACCATGTCGGACATCACATATGTCATGTGCTGCCCCTACACTGTGGCTGTTGCATTTCAAAAAATAGAAGATGAAATGCAAAGTGGATTGATAATCCTCCGCCTTGGCTATATCGAGGAGGATGGAAGACTTCACTATTTCCCCCGGTGGTTTACCGCCAATGTGCCAGTGGAGCTGGACCTTGTAAAGCAGAGGGTGAATGGCTTTTTGGCAAATGGTGTTTCAGCTGTGGTAAGCTACCGGGGGATTCAGCTTGAATAAGCTGTTATATTCATGATTTTAATACATATTATTTTTTATAATATTAACTTAATAAACTAAAAAGAAAAATATATAAATTGATAAACTAAAAAGTTGAAAATAAGGTCGGGAGGAGGCCTCGTGCGACGCGCACTCGTCGGAGGAGTGAGGGGTCTAGAAGGTCGCTGATGAGTAAACAGCCCCGAGCAGTCACGTAGGCCCTAGCGCGCCTCGACACGCCGCTCGGGGGGGGGGGGTTGCATCCTCACCGCGCCTTTGCTGGTTTTGAACCATCGTGAGGGGTCTAGAAGACCACTGATGAGTAAACAGCCAAGATCCCATGAGGAAAACGCGTTTAAATATTAATAGTGGGCCCGGTTAACGGTGGATTCTCAATTTTCTTTAAGGGATGGTTTACTTAGACCGCCGCTCGACATGTGGCGAAGTTTCATCAAAATCGGTCGGTAAACAGCCGAGATCCCATGAGGAAAACGCGTTTAAAAATTAATAGCGGGCCCGTTTATAGGCGGATTTTCAATTTTCTTTAAAGGATGGTTTACTTAGGCCACCGCCCGGCATGTGGCGAAGTTTCATCAAAATCGGTCGGTAAACAGCTGAGATCTCATAAGGAAAACGCGGTTATAAATTAATAGCGGCCTTGTTTGATGGCGGATCTATGGGGTTCTTTCGTCATTCGCTTCCTCCGGGATAGGCCTACACTCTGGAAAAAGTCCCGTGGGAATCGGTGAGTAAATAGGCTAGTTATTAATTTTTGAAAGTTTTTCCTCATCGTGAAAAGTGCTGCAGACGGGGGGGGGATGACGTCATGGGGGGGGATGACGTCATGGGGGGGGGTGACGTCATGGGGGGGGTGTGCCCTCGGGGGTGACCTTGGGGTCAAGGTCATGGGGGGGGGATGACGTCATGGGGGGGGGGACGTCCTCGCGTCCTCGCGTCCTCACCGCGCCTATGCTGGTTCTGAACGCTCCAATGCCCCCTACTGCTACCCTTTGAAATTCGCTGAGTATGCAGGTTTTCTGCAACATGGGGTAGTTTATTGTTGACAAAGATCATATATTTTATTTTAAATACAAAACCGTTTTTTATTACCTTTGGTATTAATAACTAACATAGTGCTGTTCAAATATAATAACTATTACCAAGACTTCGTTATTGTGTTTTATAGTTAAATAGTATAAAACACTGAAGTTCGCACCACGATTCAAGTCCTCAGCTGCGTGCTGTAATATTGGTATCCAACACTAACTTAAAGAAAGTCACTAGTATACGTCTAGAAAGTCAGACGTTGCCGGTTCGATCCCGGTCCCGGCCGACTCCTGTAAGATCATGAGCGGTCACCTCTGGCTTGCCCATGTGACTAACGCCGTTGCGGTACCTCGCTGTCTTTAGTTCACCGCACAGATCAATAGCCTATGGTGACGGGCAGTTGAGGTAAAAAAACATAACAAACCTATGATTAATATTGCTTTTTCTCAGGAAATTTCCAAAATATATAAAGGAATAAAGGATCCGGTTTCCCGATGTAATGAAATATATTTTATTGATGCTAGTACAGTTTCATGAACGTTACAGTTTGGGCATTAGCGAGTAAAATAGAATAATCAACCCAGAACTCTTTCACCAAGTTTGCTAAAAATTTAAATTGTAAATTAGATTCCATTATCTTAGCACTCATCAACTACTAGGGCCAACTTTTGTTTCTTTGAGTTAATAAAATATATATACAAATAAGAGTATTTTTGTCTTTATTTAACAAAAGTCACAAAATTGTCCTGAAAATTGTAAAGCAAATGTAACACATTATTATAAGCCATTGCAGGTTGGATTAGTAGAGTTCAAAGGAGATTCACTACTCTCTCTACCAACTACCGATATGCTTGCATTGTCCAAAGGCCTCCTGATAGGATGAACTTCCAGAAACTGCAGAAATAACTATAATGTCTCTCAAGTATAATGATGATTCGATTAACTTGTTTATAACTCGAGGAAGACGTATATTTCGTAAGAGTGAAAAGCGTAATAGGACTTTTTCCTGTTTCTGAAATCTCAATGCAAGGGGATAGGATGAGATATGTCTTTTCTCAACCAATAAATATATTTTGTAAATAGTCCCCGTTTTGTTGTAATTGAAAAACACAATTATTTCTTGGTTGGTTATCATGCAATCTGTTTTGTCAATGATGTTTAATTTTAGAACAGTCTAATTTCCAAAAACTGTTGCTTTGTGATTTCTTGTAGTTTTTATATGTATCCCAAACCTCCCCAACACAGGGAGGTTCGGGACACTTTACAATGTTGTTAATGCGAATTTCAATTTTATCTGTTTAATCTATGAGTTTTAATTGTTTATCTGAAAAAATGTTTTATTAGTTGAAATTTTCATGGTGCTTGTATCATGGTGCTTGTAATTTACTAAATTACAAAAAAATGAAAAACTGTCCCAAAAACCCTCACTCGCTCCATATTTTAATAAAATAACAATGTGTTTTAATATATCATTAATTGAGGGATACATTGATATACTTTCCTCGAGAACAAATGCTCATTTCAATTTGATTTTGAACTTTTAGTTCACCTGCTGAGAATACTATTGTATTGCTTTCATTTACAAGAGAACCACTGGAATCACTCATTTGGATATTGTTGGTAATAGTGTAGTGATCAGAAATAAATTGGGTGATAGTCTGTGAGGGTGGCCATTTTGGAAAATGAACGCCATCATTCATGTTGAAGAGAGCCTTAACAACAATAAAGGACATTAATTTTGATAGATATACTATATTATATGTTATTCTTAAAAGGACAGTCTTTCGTTTAAGTAATTATAAAGAATGTATACTTTTGTATTGAGATTTATGTATAATATTAGTTCAAAGTACGAAGCTTACTATATAATCTTTTGTTAAGTTAGGATAGTTATGTATGTTTAGGCATTACAAATTCACTTTTGTTTTTTGTTCTCCAAAAACATATTTAAAGTCAAATCTTTGTACTAAGGACTTATGTCTTACTCTGTATTGCCTGTAGTCAACAAAATGTGTTTACTTTAGGTAAAACACAATGATTTTAAGTTTGTGATTCTTGTAACTTGTAATTGTTAAATAACTGAAGTTTGCTTCTATAAAAGTATAAGCGAAATTAACTTTCATTATGTAGAGACCCCAAGGTCAGTACAAAGCGCAATATTAACAAACCCAGACCTGAAAATCCGTTGGTGGCAATGTGGCAATGTGTCCAGTAACAATAATATAGAAATTCTGAAAGTGGAACTCCATGGCACAGTTCCATCACCCTATACATCAATAAATTTACCTTTCTGCTTATCTAGATAGAAAACTTTGGAGTTCAGAAAACTAAGTTTAAAATCAGAGATTTCAACCGTCAACCTACAACTTTTTTATTCAACTAAACAGACGAGCATGGTACTGAACTTGACATTTGGGCTAAAGAAGCTCTCTGAATCCCATCATGACCCATTGCTGCCAGCATCCTTCAACTGATCACTGAAAAGCTGCGCAAGGATGGTGCCAACCTTTGAACATTATGAAAAGAGTAATACGAAGATTTTGTGATATTCCAGTTGATGATTGAACACTTTTATATTTGTATATGCTAGAGAACTCTGTTTAGGAATGTATTCAAAAGGCAATAACAGTATTGGCTTTCAATGGAAAGCAAAACAATTGGAAAGACAATACAGTATTATGTAAACAAATAATTAAAGAAGCCAAATGGCCTTTTTAATTACTGTTTGCATAATACCGTTTTGCCTTTTCCAATGATAATGCCTTTTCCATATGTTTTAAAGTGTTTTATTATTGAAATTTCCAATATCCAGAACAAGGATACCTTCTATGTTCATGCTCAGTAATGTTTCATTTATCTTTCGAATGCTTAAACTAGCGTTAAATTTCCAATGCATCAGCAATCCAATGCTGATAATTACAATGAAATAGAAGTATTTTCAGGCATTCTGTGTTTGGTTTGATTTTACATGCCAATAATCTATTTAAAATCCCCCTGTAAATTGGTTATTAGAGTGAATGTCATGTGATAGATCATTTGGTCATACTATCACTACTGTTTTGCCACTTTATTCCAGGTTTTTGGAGTATGCTTAATATTTTTACAGTACCTCATGAAGTTACATTAACAACACTTCACCATAATTATGAGACATTCCATTAAATATTTTTCTTATTTTTGAAACATGGCTATCACCAAAACCATACAACTTTTCTTTGTTCTTTTCTGCACATTTATGTTTCCGTTGAATCTAAAGTCGTCTCTTTTTGTCAGAATATGTTGAATATAAGTTATAACTTTCATGCTCAATGACGTTTGATGATGCATTAAATCATCTTCTAATTTCGGGTCGATTCTTTCATCTATTTCTTGAGTAGCATAAAATCTATGCTGTATGTGAAGAAAAGAATGTCTGTTTCTTTTTATTTGTTTGGAAAGTTTTCATTCAAAATCTTCAAAATGTTTTTTTTCTTCTTGCGCTAACTTCTTTAAACTCATTTTTATCATCAGTGGGTTTCATTTGTACTATTGTTATCCTCCAAGTTTGAAGATAAATTGTTTTAAATTATTGAATTTGAGTTTATATCAGACATTTATGATTATTACAATTTCAATTGTTACATTTCTCCCCAATAAATACAGCTAAGCTTATTTTTATTTTTTAGAAAACACATACTAACCAAACAAAAAAATATATATAGACAATATATTTATATTGTCTATAACTTTACTATAAGCTATTTTTCTGATACATCAGAAAGTCTATTTCGTCCCATAACATTGATTATAAACCACTGTAACAAATATCAGTTTGATATCTAACACTTGTCATAACTGAGTTTGTTTGGCATTCAGCATAAGCACAATTCTTGAGGTTTTAATTATTCAAGGCGAAATTGTTTTCTTTTCTATGTTTTGCTCAAGCAGATCTCAATGTAATGAAATTTTCTTTACCTTTAATTTTTCTGCTTTCTTCCCATAATGTTGATTTTGTTTATAATACAGTTATTTATTGTGGTTGCACATCAGGTACTTTTAAATGGAAAATACTCCTCAAGGCCGATCATGAAGATTGATCGGGGATATGGAAATGATTAACATTTTCTGCGCAGATCATTTACAGTCGAAGAACTCAATACTGGTGCTATAAAGCAACAGAAAAGTAACAGGGTTGCTGAGGTGGGCGATCAGAGGAGAGAGAAAATGAAGGATTTCGGTTTCAAGAAAATATTTGTCTAAAATTGTAGGTTTTTAATTAGTATTGCCGGATTTTACCAAAATGACGTCAAAGTAATAGTTGAAAAACTGTATATTTTCAAACTTAAAGGAAGTCATGGTCAATAAAACTAATAACCTTGTATAAATACCACCGTTTATATTACCTCAATTTGCCAGACCTGATTAGAGTTATTTTTCAATCTTTAAAAAAATATATTACGGTATTTGACTTGTTAGTCAAAGTTAGTATAACAATCAAATATTAATAGATTAGCACCAAACAAATCGTGTGTGATACTTTAAATCCATCACAATAATGTAGTTAAGAAGGCTGTAAATTGTATTTAAACATGTTTTTATTGCTAGAATGAAGATAATTATTTACATTTATAATATTTTATCAACATACATTTTCCCACTCCACTTAATAGGATTTAATGGCTCAACGAAAGATATCAACACTCTAGGTAAATTCAATCTTGTAAAAACTCTGACAGGTGGAAAATGGCGTGTATAAAGCACACTGTGATGTAACCGGTGAAAATATGTTCAGAGAATAAGTACTGAAAGGTTTCAGAATCTGCTTACAGGACCTTGTCACTTCCTATCATACCCTTAGTCCAACACTTAGATAGTAACAATACCAGGGTTTGGACCTTTCCCTATTAAAACGTTAAAAACGCCACTGACAAGGACATACACAAAAACAAAAATAAAACAAAGCATTGAAGAAAAAAGTAAGTAAATTGTACAGTTTTTGAGCATATTGCAACGTGACCGTAAAGATCTTCGGGTGAAGAATTGGTCATCAGCTAGAGCACTCTAAAGTTACGCTTAAACACTACGGTACATGTTAAATATCTATAATATATAAATATATTTATAAATAAGCTAAAACGAAAAAATAAAATAACAATATGAATGGCCATTGTAGGGCTGTTGGATTTTGTCTCGGCTCATACACTTCAATTTCGATGATGAATCAAAGTTCGGGAAAAAAATTTATCGGTGGAGGCGAATCTTTATGTCTGGATCTCAATTTGGTTTTATACTCGATATAGTCTAAGGTAGCTCAAAATATTAATAGTTTTGTTTGGAATCAATTTTAAATTTCAACAAGAGTGAAATTCCATAAAGAAGTGATCTCAAAAGTCATTAACAAAAAATTATTAATGAAATATGTAATAATGAAAAACAGACACGTTCAATTTTACAAACTAACCATTAAGGTGTCGATCAGGTGCAAATACAAATAGATGTTCAAGCTTTGTAAGCTGATTTAAACTTTTCAGCCGCAAAGTCTGACAAAAGTTCTTTGACAAATACTTTGATAAATCCTGTGTGAAAGATCTAAATGAAATATTTTCTAGAATTCGCTTGGAATATACCGTATTTATCACTTTCAGTGGAAAAGACCAGTTACACTACTTTGAACCAGATAAAATAAACTATTACGTTTAAATATATTTATAACAGATAGTGATATTGATTCTCAGACTCTTTTTGACCATCTTAAAACACAGTTTATACAAATTGTTCTATGAAAACCCGGATTCAGAGGGTTTTGACGCTAATATATAATCTGACCTCTTTCTGCGTCCTGAATCACTTCACATCGTTGTAACATACCTCCTATTAAATTTTAATTTAATTAGTAGTTGATATTAAATTTAATTCCCGTGTTTCTCAAGGTTATAGAGTCTGGATTCATGTCTTCAGATTAGAATTTTCTCTTGTGTCAATTTCGTTTGTAATTTAATTGCCTTTCTAAATATTACAAAATATATATACAATTGATTTATACTTAGTGGTCTTACTGGTTGTAATCTCTTTTATTTAAAACTAACAAGCTTAATTTTGCTTAAACGTTTTTCATAGAAATGTTCAAAAGTGTTTTTTAAATTGATTATTATATGATGAAGAAATTTTAATCCCTCTGAAAAAACCAAACAATAGATGATCAAAGACTTTACTATCACAGCAAATTTTATTTTAATAAATGTTATGTTATCTATTGCTTGGACAAATTACAAAATATTAAATTAATACAGGGATAAACATTAAACTTTAATTGCTTAGTTACTCATAAAACAAAAACAAGCAAAACATTGTAAGACATACCGATTAATTACAACTAAGTTATACAGTTGTGAGAGTAAAATTATATTGAATTCGTTAACCCTAAATTTTTTTTTCATTGAGAGTATTAAGATTTAAAACAATCAGTTTATTTAATTTCTGCTTCACTTCAAGCAATATTTATTGTAACTCACCAGCACAAATTTGATTTATGTTCTTGGCTGGCGTGATTTCCTTTGAAAGCTCAATATCCGGCTCTTCTTATTAATAATGGTAAAGGAAATAAAGAGTCTGACAGGGTGAAAGAAAGAAAATAAACGGGAAGAATAAAACGCCCACAAACCCTATTTAATATTACAACGCAAGAAAGTAAACAAGATAGAACAAAGTAATATTAATTTGTGCAAATATAATATGAATATTACAATGTCGTGTCCGATTTAGAAACCCTTGTTAACTCCTAAACACCCCTAGCCTTTTTTCCACTTCCGTGTGAGAAAATTTACTTTCCTTAGAAATATTGACTAGGATGGACAATAGAGGATGGTGTCTTGTTGTTTATCAGAATGCATTTTTCTGGAGTGATTATTTTCATCTATTTTATTCTGACAAACATTTCACGATACAGGAACAACTACCTCATATTGTTAACATGATTACCAGTTTCTATACTTCTAGTTGGAATTTTCTTTTTCTTTCAATACACCATCAGTTAATTTTAAATAGAAATGTATATTTATTAATTTTCCTATCGATGGCCAAACTAATGATCAGTGAACCAGGAAAGTATATTAATTTAAGAAGCCCTATTTATAAAGTCATTTATTATTAATAATTATTGCAATTATTTTGTATACACAATTATAAAACTCCTAATTAATAAATTGTAGATAAGTAGTCTCGTACTCACAGTAACTATGTGATTTTTTTTAACTCTTTAAAAATAATTTAACTATTCCTAAATTCCAGGTTGCTTAGATATTTTTCAAATTTTATATGGAATACAAAATTACAAATCCTGCCGCATCAATGTTCTATACACGAAGCTGCAAAATAAATTTACGTTTTGGTCAATTTACATTTGTAAAGTCTCGAATTGAATACTAAACATAAACATGGATATAAATATTATGTTTAAGTACGTCTAATGTATGTACTTATCATGTATGAGAGCAGCATCACTGCCAATATGAAAACCAACAGACCTAAATACAGCCATCTTAGTTCATAATGTCTTTACACTGGGTAAAGATAGATACTTCATATAGTGTCCGGATTTATGGTAGTGTTTTAGAAGCCTCTTTCTTATACTTTAGCTATTGATCTTGAATAGGTGCACTGCTGCCCAATACAACTGAACATTTAATTTAGTGTCGATTACTATCAGAATGGTAGTGGAACAAAACGGTCTTGTATTATCTGACCAGTCTGTGCTATAATAAAAGCCAAAGTGACTACATTTAGCAGTTTAAATGCAAACTGTATTTTGTAAGCAATTACAAATTATTTACCTCTCCTATAAAATATGTCATGAAATAAAGCGGATCAGTTGTTATTACCTATCTACATGCAATGCCTTACTATACCTATATGTTTACCTATACATTTTCAATAACTTTCTTATGTGGAATTTTTCCTGTTTAGTTAAAGTCAGTTAAATTTCCAGATTATAGAATAGTAGCTGTTACGTGCAGGATTCACCTCGCAATTCACCATACAAACTGTGAAAGTTATGTGTGCTACATTCTGTGGTTTGGAACCACTACGAATAAAGATCAGCTGTTTGTATTTTCATCAGCTCAACCAAAATTGAATGTCAGCACATAAACATGGACATGGAATATCCGTTAATACATGGAAACTTTGAACCCCCTTGGGGCAAAGCCCTAGGATTTTCACAACTTTAATACGCCTGTATGTTACTTAGGACTAATTACCTCCTCTGCAAAATATCAGTTCAATCAGTCCAGTGATTGAGCCACAAATATCCAAACAATCAAATATTTACATTTATAATATTAGTCGGATTGTTTGTTTTTAATATTTGTATGTTTATAGCAAAATATTGTATTTAGACTGATCATACTGAAGTTGAAAAACGTTAACGTTGATAGCTACTTGTTCTCCTCATAGATCTGTGAAAAACTAACGTCACAACATAAAGACTTTTAATTTTATTTGTACATAATAATCGCTTAAACACTCAGCGCTACATATAAATTTCAGGGAAAAAACTTTTTGGGTTTCGTATTTTACATAAAGGTTTTGCCATAATGAAACCAGTAACCAAACTCTTTACTTGGAATACACATATACCAGAATCCAGTAACCAGTAGCACTACTTTGTATTTTAACATAAGTAACGAATAGTTAGCGATTTGAGTACTTTTAAATTAATTTGTATTTGTAAATTTTCAAATTTAATAAATATATATCGTGAAGTTTATAAAGTATTTTGTGAAAGGTGATTGAAATGACAGAAAGTCTTGGAAATGTTTTTATTCAGTAACGTTTTTTAAAAGACGTCCCTCTGGGAATAGGAGATAAATTAGATTTATTCATTTTGCAGAACTCTTTGGGAACACTACATCTGAGTCAATTTCTTCAGACCAACGTTAAACCAAGTACCTATTGTAAACTCTAGTTATGGAATTCTAAGTACTATTTGTTGATATATAAAATCCGCTCACATGTAAATAAGGAATAAATTTTATTTATTACTTTTTCCATCACAATGTGCCGAAAGTAGTTGTTTTCGATATCAGCTGTGAGTACCGAAAGTGATAATTTTCCTTCTTAGTGCCTTAAAAACAGCTTATGAATTTTCCGCAATCTAATTAGTTATTCTGACACCAATAGCGCTACTAGCCAGTTATTCACCGATATTTGTGATTCATTCTAAATCAGCTGATCTTAATAATTTAGTTAAACGTATAAATTGAAATGCAATATGGTATTTGAAATCAGCTGCTCTTATTAATCTAGTTATTAGATTCGTAAACATAATGTAAATACTATTGTTGTCATTATGTTATGAGAAATATTACCCAGTGAACCTGATAAATATTTCTAAAAAGATGTTTCATTTTTATTATTGTTTACAGTATGATGAAACAAATCGTTTGTAATTCGTGCCTAAAGTATATATAAGGTATATATATATATATAAAGGTAAAAGGTATAAGGTAAAGGTATAAGGTATATATATATATATATATATATATATATATATATATATATATATAGTATATATAAAGTATATATAAGGTATTTTCAATGCTTCCACGTACTTTCCGCATAGACTTTCAACGTCAAGCTGTCGGAATTTGGATATTTATTGTAAAAATTTACGGATGTATTTCCAGTGTGAGATTAATTTGTAACCATGTTTTTAAACGAGTAATAATAATTGAAAACAACATGATTAAAAATATGTAGTATACACCTACATTATAGCATGTCTATGAACTTTAATAATATAATTGAAAACTATTAATCCTGTTTGTTAAATAAAGTAAGTTATTGTACTTTAAAATGACGATACTGTCCTCTTGTCATTAAGATTACACATTTTTTACAACCAAATTTCAACATTTAAATATTGTTAAATTATTTTATTTTGGTTTAAATTGTTAATTTTCAAATTTAAAAGAGTTTTATAATACCATGAAGGTTTAAATAGTTTTCCAAAATTGATCAAATATAATCTTATTTGGGTTTTAATTTATAATATATGGACCCTAAATTTCGCTTTGGGGATTATAATATCCTATTTCACCCAACTGCTTGCATTTAGGGGAACTGTATAGCATGTGTCTACGTACAGTAAGTGAGTTGGAGAAGCTATGTGGACTGATATTAAGTTTTCCGGAAAATATTTATCTTTCTCATATGATACAATTATTTACATCCCACGAGGCAAGTAATAAAAAATATTTGTATAATGTTTTCTTTTCTGTATGGTATAGAGATAAACGAAATGTGAACCTAAAAATGAAATTTAAGGTATACACAGAAACAAAGTTCTTCCCAATTTAAACTAAACCACTACCACTAAGAATTGCACATTCGTTGTACTCGTTAGATTATTCCGGTTTAAACGTTACCTCCAAATCCGGCCAATTTATTACTTTTGTTATTCACTTAAACCTTATTAAGATCCTACAACACTCATAAAAACAGTTTAGTTATAATATAACAGATAATTTTAAATGTACTCTTCGAATGTTTCAGATTTATAACGACTTTGTCTTAAAATATTATAATTAAACATTATTTTATAAAGTAATCAATACAACAGGTAAGTATAATATTGAATTGTTATGATTGATTCAAAAGCGAAATAGATGTTAACAACAAATCATAGGTCTGAACAGAACAATATTTGTTAACGATAAAAGCTATAGATTCTGACATTTTTAAGGCATTGCCCTTTCTAGAAAAAAGATGGAGTTTATTTCTAAGTGGATTAGTTCATTTTTAAGAAATAATTTTAAAGTTTTTCAAGAAGTTCACAATTTTCGTCACAATAGTAATTTAATAACAATGAAACTCTGTCAAATTTGTATTAAATTATCTAGATTATATATTATTAAATGATTAAAACGATTTGTTTAAAACGGTATAATAATAAGCATACATCAATTTACTGTATTTTTTAGTTTCTTCTATATATCATGGGCAGAGAAGTATTTCTTCTTATAAAGCAGAATAAAGTTCTGACAAGTTTAGATTGATCCTGTTGATCCTATCTTATCACGGCACGAATTATCTGAAACATATTTCTTCGACATATCTTCAAAACATTTAAGTTAGGCTTTAAATCATGTGTTTTTATTAATGATTTAAATAATTCATTAGGACGAATACAATGTTGTAACCATAAAAAGAGTTTTGGAAGAGCAATATCGTTCTACATACTTGTCTATCTAATAGTCAGACCATGTGCGTCTATTGTTGAAATGATCAACAAATAAATATTAGAAAACGTAAAAAACGTGTTCAATGCCATTTCAATATATATAGGGCATTCGATGAAAAGGTTTAACTGGACAAATAATAAAATGGTTTAATTTGGCTTTCTCATCAATTATTTCTGAACATCAAACGTTTTATTCGACAACAATCCTGGGATTGTAACAAGATATATTTCAATGGTTATATAAAATCACAGCAGTCATACTGGTACTGCTACTTCTATTAATACTACATAGTATACAATTATGAGAAATAATATAATATATAAACATGTAGCATCATATAATGTAATGTATTACAACTCCTATAATATGTAGCGTGATATAGTTTTAATATTTCAACGAATTAAAATTATAAAGCCAAAACACAAACTATTTTGAATAATTTTGTTTATAGCTACCTCATAATTTTACAAAAGGCAAAATGCTTAAACTGTTTTTTTTACCAATTTATAAATATGAGAAAAAAATCATTGATCCTCACTATCAGTTGTCAATATAGGACTGTAATTATGGAAACTATTATTATCAAGAACAGGCCAGGATGTACCAGTATAGTCGAGTTGTTTTTATTTGTTGCCTGGGACGTCTAACACATGGTGAGCATAATTTTATTGTATAACAACATCGATGTCAACGTTTGTCATGGTAAATAAATGTGAATTGACATAGTTAATCATCACAACGGCCTTGTGTAGGAAAGTAAATTATCAGTGGATGACAAATACATCTGCGACGGAAGGACATTTAGAGGAGGGAATTTATCTTTATATATTAAGATAAGTTTCATCCCATGAAAAGATGCAGTGTAAGCAGTTGAACCGACAGTGAAAAACACCAACGTAAATAAGAAACTATTTAGCATTTCAGAAACAAAAAAGCTAAACAGCGATCGTGACCAGGCAAACGGAATCCTGAAGGTACTTGTTAAAAAATAAGTATAAATATTAATTAAGTAAAAGTGATTATTACCTAATAGGAATGTGAGAGGTATTTTTATCTCTGGTCACAAGTATTTTTTGTGTTATCTGCCTGAACATGAACACTGATATTCCGAAAAGTTATATTGTTTGAATTATATTTCTTTGACATACCATTATACAAATTATATTAATTATACAAACACATTTCATTTATAATGATGAAATAAGCTCACAAAATGATTAAGTAACTGCAAACATTGATTTACATATCAGGACATAATCCAATTGCATTAGGAAATTAAACCTGTTTTGTGTGTTATCCTAAAATAGTTGTATACGTTTATACTGGTTTGTGTACACTACAACTATATAATAAATATGATTTATGTAAAATTTTGTTCACATTAGAAAAAGGTGCTAAATTTAAATTTTATTGTTTTTAAAATCCTCTCTAGTAATTTAAGCAGTGTAATATTATTTAATTAATCAAACCTCTTAAATAAATACTATAACCCTCAAAATAAAGACAAATACCCCCGTCGCAGCAAACCTGCGTACTCAGCGAAATTCCAATGCATAATATCTGTCTTAATACCATATAAAGCCACATACCAAGTTTCATAAAAATATGTTCACATATAAGCGATATATACAATTTTAATAATTCTCCATAAGAGTAACATTGGTGATGAGTACATAGGTTTGCTGAAACAACGAACACAAACAATTTTTTTTATGCAAATTAAGTATTATTTAACAAGGTGAAGCCACATACCAAGTTTCATCAATATTCAATCATAAGTAAGCACTATATAACATTTTAATTATTCTCCATAAGAATAACATGGGAGCTGAGTAAGCAGGTTTGCTGCAATAAGGAACTAAAAAAATGGGTTTTCATGCAAATATCAATATAATTCAACAAGGTGAAGCCACATACCAAGTTTTATTAATTTATGTTCATAATTAAGGGAGTCATTACATTTTACTTATTCTTCATAAGAATAACATGGGGGCTGAGTACGCAGGTTCGCTGCTACGGGGATTATCAACAAAAAATTAATTTTATTGGCAAATATCAATATACCAGTACTACGTGACGCCACATGCCAAGTTTCATCAATATACATTCATTAATAATGGAGATATCAAATTTTATTTATTCTCCATAAGGATAACATTGGACAACGTACTGTGTTTAGCACTTTGAATATCTCTGCAATGGTTGGACGTAGAATCACAATTTAAACACCAAAATGATTGTTTTGTGGAGCTGAGTTGATTGGTAAAAGCAAATGTGAAGTTTACATTAAAATTAACTTAGGAAAAGCCAAAAACCTTTTTCCCATAAGATTAACATAGGAGATTTTATGAGCAGGTTTTTTTGGATTTTCTCCGCAACCACTTAAACGAGCTTAATACTTAAAAATACTATATTATTTGTTTTTTTTAAGCTCTATAACATGGTCTAAACCAAAATTAAGTCTTTTAAAAATGTTAGGGTAAAAAATTCAAAAAACTGATTTTTGGAAAATTTAAAACCCCCATAAACCCCCCTTCCCAGGGTCCGATTTTTCTGGTTTTCGAATTTAAAGTCATAAATGTCACTTTTCTCATTTGAGCCAAATTTCATCGAAATCGGACGTTTTTTACTCAAGTTATCGCATTCACGGACACATATATATATAAATTTGAACGAATAGTGTTTTAGTCATTTGGGGACCTAAAAAAAAAAGGTGTCATGGTCTCGGGCTTAAGTCTTACCATGAGACCTACGGTAATAGCTTCTTCCCTATAGGGGAAATTCGCTAAAAAGGTTACTTTTGGTAAAGTTATGTAATTAAATTTTATAAAGCGATCTAATGAATGAAAATGTAATTGCATTTACGTATTTATACAATCGTTTTCTCCCCGTAACCTGGAAGACAAAGTAACCGTACACGTGCGACAAGTGGTCAAACGTAAACGCAAAGCCATTCCGGCCCCAGACCACCGGAAGTTGGGCCAGAGCGGCGAACCGCAGCGGCAGTTTGAAGGGACATTCGTGTCTAACGAATGACATACTTCCATCCACACTTGAATTTACCTTTTAAATCTGCATATTCTAATATTAATTGTTACGCTATATTTAAATTAGCTCTATATTTATGTTTACTTATTCCAAAAAAATGAATGTAGGTAAAATCAAATTATATTCGCATAATGCGAGTGTAAGCCCTTAAGGTATGTATGGAATAGTTTAAGTAATAAATAAAATAAATAGTTTTGAGTAGGCAACATAAATATTTCCATTAAATTGTATGGTGCATAGCTCCCAGGGATTTCATCCAAAAATAATCGGAACTAACTTATTGCTATTAACAATGACAAATTTAAAACAAGTTAAGTTATAGTTATAGTTATAGTTGTTGTGTATAGCTATTGTTATGTTGTGTAGTCCAAGTAGTTGTGCTGAACTAAGTATGTTTAAAATGTAAACATATTTTCCTTGACATATCATCGATGTACGGTCTCACCACGTCATACAGGAAATAACATGTGAAACAGTATAAATTTATGTTCAACACAGATTTACTGCACATCCCAATAAATGGCAAATCAATAAACCGTCTAGACTTCCGCTGTCCTTTCTGCCAAATGGGTTACGTACGTAACAAAATTTACATAGAGAATATATAAACGCTACTATGTATTATATCATTTGATTATTGGTATTGAAGATTCAGTGACATACGAGTTTAAAATCAATTCCTGTGAATTCTTGCAGAATTATGGTTGCTTTCTCGTGATATCCAGCGAATTCCATAAAATTATATTCAATTAAGGACCAGAGTTAATATTTTTCCTACTTACAAACAAATTTAAAAATTATCTTTTATAAATACACTAAAATAAAGTTAGCAATGGTGGAAGTTGTTTTGCATTGAGCTGCACTTTTCTGACCCAAAGTTGTTGGTGAACTAATTCGTTCATATAATTCCGGTTCTAAATGCAGATTTTAACATTGGTGATGGTAGGCTATAACTTAGATGACAATTCAGGATTGTATTATTTTAAAAAGTCCCTTGTAATTACGTAATGTTTATATCAAAAGTAGAATTTAAAGTAATATCTTATTACTTTAAATTCGTTAAAATTTGTCAAAGGAGATTTACACAATCACTCATTCTGTAAAATGTTTAATCCTAATATAAAATTTAAACTCTATATATACTAAAAGGGTGCTACAGTATTAAGATACTAAATGTAGAACTAAAGCAGTGATATATAGTTTCACAGGTTTATGAATCGTAAAGACCTTGAGTGTACAGCTTTTAGAAAACTTGGAAATCATAGGCCAAAACCTTTTTTACTTACTTCGAAGATATTTTCAACCCTTAAACTCTGGTATCTCAGTTTATTTTCATTATTGGTTATAATTGGTTCAAGGTCATGCATGATGTCATTTTTAATTTCAAACAATTTATTTTATAAAATTCATTATTAATTTTTTGTTTTTATCCAGAAATAAATTTGTTCACTAGTTTTTATAACTGATGTACTTATAATATACAATAATATAATAAACATATAGGCCAAGAATCTTTCTAATATATTTTTAACAGTTCATCAGATTTCACACCGACATCAATTAAATATATAAATATATATATATATATATATATATATATATATATATATATATATATATATATATATGTGTGTGTGTGTGTATTAAAAATATTTATACCGACTATCCCGATATTACTTTACATGGATATGATATGATTTATATATAGATAATAAGCGTGTGACACACGTGAAGTGCGAGAAGCGGGTGTGTTTGAAGTTCATTTTGACATTTTGCACTGTATCAGTTATTTATAAAACACAAAGCAAGGCGGGTTTCTGTAGGTTGGTCACACTGCAAGCGACAGTTTATGTTGACAGTTTACACGGTGGCCGTATGTGAGGGGTCAACTGGAATTACCAGCTCTGCTACAACAACTAATATAATGAATTATTGTACTACTAATATGAAAATAGTGTATTTAACTAAACTATTTAGTTAGAACTCAGATTCAGGTTACCTTTTTCGTTAATATTTCTTTACTGTTTATTTTATTTGTTATGTTTGTGTGTGAAACTTAACAGGAGGATATTTCTCTATATTTGCACATATTGGCTTAGTTTCCAACGTTAAAATTTCCTGACAGAAAATACTGCTAGCGGTATGTCTAATTATGATCGAAGGATAATTGTTTAAAGGCATGAAATAAATGAAGAATTATATGCACCTTGAATAGAATTTATATTTTAATTAGTATTTGAAAATACCACATTATATTTTATTTGTTAAAACTTAAATTAGGCTATTGTACATCAATTTATTTATTTATAAAGCACAATATCACTCATCCTAGCTCAAAGAAACTACTTAACTGAAAACGACAGGTGGTAACAGTTTTAAAAAACCTACAGAGCTCGTAAATGTCATTAAATCTGTTCTTACCTGTTGTTGTGTGCTTTACTAACATGATAAAGTTGGACTTAACTCTTATAGCCCTATAAATTTGCGTAGGTTATTCTAATGACAAAATTGCTTTACGTTAAATTGGTTGCTGGCGTAAACAATGACACACGATACAGTTATAAATAACACTATGTTTGTTTTACGAATATACATTTGATGCTTAACCCGTGATATTGTTTGTGCCTTATGTAAAGACTTTTAAACATATTAATATAACCATTAGAAGACACATTATTCATACAATGGCGATAAATCCGCTCTTAAAGGTCCTATTATTTCAAGGTGAGGTCCAGCATATCTTAAAATACATCTTTAGTTCGTTAGTAATATTTTTGTTTGGTATTTTGTAAGATTTAGAAATTTTCTTTACTGCATGAGCTGTGCAAGTTGGACCGGCTGCCATTTTAGATTCAGTTACTGTATATATCGGATGTATGACGTACACACATTTCACTGGATGTAGTTTTACAGTTTTATTGTACGCCCTATGTTTTATTTACAACAAAATCTGTTTATGAACAGTATTTATGAGCTTTATTAGGTTTGTATTAAATATGTATGATTTTATATATATAGCCAAATATACAAAAAATATATAGCTAAATATCTATAGCCTGTGGTAAATGCTAGTTGTAATATACGAGTGACACTGTAATTACGATTATCTCTCTCCTTTTAATGGTCCACACAAATTAGGAATTAATCGTTTTCAAATAAAACATACATTACTTACTCTTACTTACTCCCATGGCCATTTATACCTAGGGTGGTATTTGGGCTTGCCAACGATCTGCCTCTACTTCTTCCGATCTTCTGCATCTTCCTCATTGACCCTCATCTTATTCATGTCTATGATTGCTTAATCTTTTCACCTCTTCTTTGGTCGTCCAGGAGGTCTTCTTCCATCATTCAATTTTTTGTAGTTGTGGGATTCACACACAAAAAGCGAGATATAAAAGATATTTAGCTAAGTTAATGACCATAACGACTTTTACTGTATGGATCCAAAAAATGAAAGGTTCTGCATAATGGTTTATTAAACTCTCTTCGTAAGGATAAAAAATATATTGATTTATTTAAAAAATCAATAACCTTATAACAATCACGAACACCAATCACCGGTTATCCATGGTTTTTGGTGAATACCCGTATACACCGTGTAACGTGTTTAGAATAAGTTTTACCGTCCCATTAACAAATAAATTATTTCATTTTCCAATTATAATATCCAAATATTATATTTAAACGTATTTTAATTAAATGTTATGATAAATCGTACTTAATATATGATTATTATTTTAAAATTGAAAAAGAAATGGTTGAAAGTTTGTCATATTTATACATTCACACCGATGCAGCGATGAAGCAATGCAGTAATAATGTTTATTAAATATTTACTACTCTCAATTAAATTAAAACTCCGTTTAAGTACCATTCAATAGTTAAATATTGTTTTACATTTTATTCAATATACTGAAAAAATAATGCGACAGCATTAGAACACCTTTTTATAATTTTATCTTGATTTCTTTGGATATCTCTCCATTTTCTTAAAATAAAAACCTAATTTCTATGAGGATATAAAATGTTCAGTGTTCAAAGTCAATTACAGCTGCAATAAGAAACATAAAACATTTTTGTCAGAAAACATTGGAAAAGTAAACACCCTTCTAGATACTTAGACATCTTTATTAATTTGGTTCTTTGAGCAGATAGACTTATTTTTTAAATAATTTCTTTATGAGTATGATACGTGTTGTTACAACTAAACAGGATAAATAAAATACGTCTTTCAACACTATAAAGTATATTTACACTTATACTGTACTTACATACAAGACGGTAAAATATACACAAAAGATGGTACAAGACAATTCTTTTCGTTGAATTATGAGATGGCCTTGTACTATATTGTGCGTATATTTTACCGTCTTGTATGTAAGTACAGTATAAGTGTAACTATTTTCTTTATCCTGTTTATTTTTTTATTAATCAATTAATTTAACTAGGTATTTTTATACAATTTTTGCAAAATTATACATTATTTTATGTTAGCTTAAAATAATCCTAATGTAGTTTTTATAACCTTTGGTTACAGATAAATATCTCCTAAGGTAAAAATGTTATTAAACGTTATACATTGTTATAAACCACTCTGTTTTCATCTGCGTGTCTTCATACATACCGAGTTTTTCAAATATTTTGTTTCTCTGTTGCAGAACACATATGTAACATAATGTATATGCAATTTTAGTAAAAACACAAACTCTATTTACTTTATAACTTTCATATAAATAACAACCACTACACCTTGGCTCCAGTGGAGACATTATAACAGTGTTTATTATAGCTGTATCGCAGACAGTAACGGTGTACATGGTCGGTTGGTGGCGGTGCGTGTAGCACAGTTAACCCCGCATTACACCGGCTTAAACCCACTCCTGTTATCCTACCTTCTACCATTAATCTTTAAGATTGTCTTATATTTTTAATAGATTCTTGAATGTTATGTAATAAATACACTTTTTGGTATTTAACACATCCTTGGTTGGTATGAAATATTTTTACAGCTATAAAATAGATGGGCTATACTGATTTTATTGAGAGTATTTCTTAGGGTTTCAAATCTATAAAATGAGAGTATTCGCCTATAAATAAGCAGTATGCAATCATACAGTCATTTAGGTTAAATTGATCAAAAAAGTTATACTTACTTAAAATAATCTGTTAAGTTATTTCATTGCGTGTTCAAATTCTCAACTGTTGCATGTCATGCATAACGGTCAGTAGGGTAGGGGAGACAAGAGTAATATTTAACATTGCCGGGAATTACTCTATTATTTTACTTTATTTTTTGCCAGGGATATTGTTATATGAACTTTGAAACCCTTAGATATACGGATATTAAAATAATCTAAGATAATGTATGTAACACCTTTAATTTATCCAATATATAGTTGTTTTAGGAATTAATTTTAAACAAAAACTTCCCTCGACAATCTTATCAATTACTTTGGCATGTTTCTGTTGAACAACTTACAATATATTACATCAATTTATCTATTACATAATCAGGATTCGAAAACAACATAAATGTAACTTGTACAACTTGTACTTGTAAATTTGACTTATATTCATATTTATACATAAAACACTAATCTCACATTTTGTTTATGAAACTTTACTGCCTTTAACAAAATGCTCCAATATTTCCTAAAAACAAGGATTTTAAGATGCCAAAACAACCATTTCTCATTCGTATCAGATTTCTTGAGTGAGACGTAATTTCCTGTGAAAGCTTCATATTATATACGCCAAAACATATTTCGCCAAGGAAGTTAAAACTTCCTGGAAGTATGTTCGATCCTATGGACTGAATTTCCTCTAGATTCTCTTGGCAGCTCTAGGAGTTTTGAGAACGGAAATAAAACCTTCCGCACTTTCACGCAATTTCAGCCGCATCTTAATCTCCGCGAGTTAAACACAAACGGTGTTGCAGTAGCTTGATTTTAAATAAACCAAATCTATTTAAATGTATTTATACTTTTGAATTTTTTATTAAATTATACCGTTTTCACATTCGTAGCGTTACCATATATAATATAACCAAATTCATACTTATACCAAGATTTGTTTTATAATTATAGCAATATGAGCAATCTTCAGATAGCGCAACATCAAATGTACAATGTTGGCCCGAGAGACCGCTGCAGTATCGGCTCCCCAGTTTATAGTCAGTTCATTGTCTCTAGACCGGAAATCTGGGGGAACAGCCGAAGTTTGCCCTTTTAATTGTTCTCAACTGTTTATTGTTATTGTCTTCCTTATTTGTATCTCGTATTCGATGCCATTAGTATGTTTCACTGGACTAATTATAAGATACGAAATTTTAAAATATTAAATAATTGAATGAAACGAATATCCGAGAGGCTTCTTCCTCTCTACGCGCTTTGTTGAATCCCCGTTCCTGTTTAGACGGTGTTTAGACCTACAGGAGAGTGAAGTGTCAGACGCTCGCCTAATTATAATTGGTTTCAAGTTATATTAAATATTAAACCATTCATAAACGTTTGTAGATACTAGCAATTAGTATTTACTTTTTAAAAAGGATGCTCATTTCAAGCATTTCGTTCCTTTTATAGTTTTGCAATTACTTTAAATTTTAAAGAAAATAACGATTTCAACTGATAAATATTTAGGCTTTCTATGTAAATTTTTAGCTTTAAAAATCATTTGATGTTTTAAAAACGTACAGTTTAAATAAGATCTACTTTATTGTGAATCTGTTTTAAGAGTTTTCTGGCGTATAATACCTCCTTAACTACAGAATTCGTTGTATAATTATTACAAAATTATATAAAAAATTATATTAAAATATTTTCATAATTTTAAATATTGTCAATGATATTAGTCTATGACTAAAGCTTAGTCAAATCGCAACTTTACGTTTTAAGCGATCTCACTTATCTTCAGTGCCAATTGAAAATAACTTCTAAGCTAATTTCAAGCACATAAGGACCATTTATTTGTTATCAACAGAACTAATTTTATAGAAATCCTTTCACTTTATTGACAAAGAAATGTTGGTTATCATATAGAAAATAATTTGTTAAGAGAAATAAGGCACATTATCAAGATTAGTAATAAACACATTTTTTTCGCATTACGTTATATCAAGCTATACTCTATGTTCTATTTGTTTACCTGAAGTTATAATTTTATAAATAGTTATTCTTACTAACTGGGTTTCTCTGGTGAATCTATTTGTATGGGTTTTCTGGCGAATAGCACCTCCTTAACTACAGAAGCCGTTGTATAATTATTACAAAATTATATTTTAATATATATTTTATAATTTTAAATATTGTCAATGATATTAGTTTATGACTCCAGTGTCAATTATTGTCTTATTGAATTAATTGAAAATAACATCTGAACTGATTTCAAGGACATAGGGACCACTTATATGTTATCAGTAGAACTAATGTTGTATAAATCATTTCACTGTATCGACAAAGAAATGTTGGTTATCATATAGAAAATAATTTGTTAAGAGAAATAAGGCACATTATCAAGATTAGTAATAAACACATTTTTTTCGCATTACGTTATATCAAGCTATACTCTATGTTCTATTTGTTTACCTGAAGTTATAATTTTATAAATAGTTATTCTTACTAACTGGGTTTCTCTGGTGAATCTATTTGTATGGGTTTTCTGGCGAATAGCACCTCCTTAACTACAGAAGCCGTTGTATAATTATTACAAAATTATATTTTAATATATATTTTATAATTTTAAATATTGTCAATGATATTAGTTTATGACTCCAGTGTCAATTATTGTCTTATTGAATTAATTGAAAATAACATCTGAACTGATTTCAAGGACATAGGGACCACTTATATGTTATCAGTAGAACTAATGTTGTACAAATCATTTCACTGTATCGACAAAGAAATGTTGGTTATCATATAGAAAATAATTTGTTAAGAGAAATAAGGCACATTATCAAGATTAGTAATAAACACATTTTTTTCGCATTACGTTATATCAAGCTATACTCTATGTTCTATTTGTTTACCTGAAGTTATAATTTTATAAATAGTTATTCTTACTAACTGGGTTTCTCTGGTGAATCTATTTGTATGGGTTTTCTGGCGAATAGCACCTCCTTGACTACAGAAGCCGTTGTATAATTATTACAAAATTTTATTTTAATATATATTTTATAATTTTAAATATTGTCAATGATATTAGTTTATGACTCCAGTGTCAATTATTGTCTTATTGAATTAATTGAAAATAACATCTGAACTGATTTCAAGGACATAGGGACCACTTATATGTTATCAGTAGAACTAATGTTGTATAAATCATTTCACTGTATCGACAAAGTAATGTTGGTTATCATATAGAAAATAAATTGTTAAGAGAAATACGGAAAGTTATCAAAATTAGTAATTAAACGCATTTTTGTCGCATTACATTATATCAATCTATACTCTATGTACCACTATTTGTTTAACTGAAGCTATAATTTTATAAATAGTTATTCTTTTTAACTGGGTTTATTGCAAGTTGGTAACGATATAGAGTACATTAGCAATGGCAAGTAACACCAGTGAAATCACTTTAAAATAATGGATGTATCAAATAGGAACTTTGTCGAAATTGTTACTTGTAGAATATTTTACTATATTTCCCAATGCATAGTAAGGAGGGAATATCATTTTCGTCAAAATCCTAAATTGAGTTATCGGCGGAAATATTTGTTTTACTGCTTCATGAACCCAACATTGTGGTTTCCACGATGATGTCCATCTTAGTGTGTGTGTCTGTTTGTTTAGGTGAGATTTTGAATTTATTTCTGTACAGCGCCACTAACACTCAATAAACTGTGTTATTACTTCGCCTGTTCTAAATTCTTGTGTCTGTTAACGAATTCATGGACAGAATTGAAATGAGCTCCATTAAATACAAACTTACTCAATTCTGTACAATCTAAAAGCTTGTACGTAAACTTTATGTTTAGTATACCTTTTATGGATTTTAATTCTAAGTTTAATAAACGTAGAAAGAGACAGCCCTCTCTGGTTAAAGGCAACCCCATCAGTTAAAATACTGAAAGTATTGCTAAGTAGTACAGGGTGTTACAAAAAGAATCATCCGATTTAGAAAAATCATAGCTATTCATCTGTGAATCCGATGTGCTCGAACAATGTACTGTTAGAAAGAGGAAGCTCTGGAGTTTAACGTCGTTTCCGCCAGGTAGCAGTAGCGCGCTTCTGTCAACGCCCAGCTCAGTAGTTGTCAAAATGGCGTCTGCACAACAAAAAGCGTTTTGTGTTATACGGTTTGCTAGATGCGAGTCTGTGATTTCCGTGCAACGTGAATTTCGTACCACATATGGTGTTGATCCTCCTACAGCCCAGAGCATAAGAAGATGGTATAAGCAATTTAGTGATACAGGCTGTCTCTGTAAAGGCAAATCATCAGGTCGTCCCCGTGTGTCCAATGAAGACGTGGAGCGCATCCGCCAGAGTTTCACCCGTAGCCCGCAAAAATCCACTCGCCGTGCTGATAGGGAACTTAACATTCCTTCGACATCTGTATGGCGTGTTTTGCGCCGCCGTTTGCGATTTAAACCGTACAGGATTCAATTACTACAAGCTTTGCATGAAAGTGACAAAGTACGACGTGTTCAGTTTTGTGAGTTTATCCAAAGCCAGATGGCAGTAGATGATGAGGAAAATGATGATCGAGATTTGGTATCACGCATAGTGTTTAGTGACGAGGCAACTTTCCATTTGAGTGGAAAAGTTAACCGCCACAATGTGAGAATATGGGGGACCGAGCAACCACACCAAATTGTACAGCATGAGCGAGATTCCCCAAAATTTAATGTTTTTTGTGCAATCTCACGGAATAAAGTGTATGGTCCCTTTTTCTTTGCTGAGAACACTGTTACGGGAATAACATATCTCGATATGTTAGAAAATACATGCTAAACGCATAGTGTTTAGTGACGAGGCAACTTTCCATTTGAGTGGAAAAGTTAACCGCCACAATGTGAGAATATGGGGGACCGAGCAACCACACCAAATTGTACAGCATGAGCGAGATTCCCCAAAATTTAATGTTTTTTGTGCAATCTCACGGAATAAAGTGTATGGTCCCTTTTTCTTTGCTGAGAACACTGTTACGGGAATAACATATCTCGATTTGTTAGAAAACTATCTCTTCCCTCAATTGGAAACAGATTCTGATGACTTCATATACCAACAGGACGGTGCCCCACCACACTGGAATCTTCATGTGAGAGAGTTTTTAAATGGTAGGCTTCCTCAAAGATGGATCGGCCGTACTAGACCTAATGATTGCGCATTAAGTCACTGGCCTCCAAGGTCACCGGACCTTACTGTTTGTGATTTCTTTTTGTGGGGGTTTGTAAAAGACAATGTTTATATCCCTCCCCTTCCAACAACATTGGTTGAACTGAAGAACCGCATTAGAGCAGCCATCGAATCCATCACTCAAAATATGCTAGCTAAGGTGTGGGACGAATTTGAATATCGTATAGACATATGCTGTGCATCTAAAGGGGGCCATATTGAGCACCTGTAAATGGTATGTAAAAAAACTTTATTAGTTGTCCTTTAATATGAAATTAACCTCATGTCAATATGATCATTAGTTTTGAAATTATAAACCTTTAAAATCAGATGATTCTTTTTGAAACACCCTGTATAAGCAATTATTTATAAGTAATTTAATAATTAATTTAAAAGTTTTATAGTATGTAGAAATATTGGTTTACCTCAAAGTAGACGGTACAAAAAGATGCTTTAGTGTTACCAGGGGACTCATATTGGTTTTATGTCAGTTTTACACCAATTGAAGGTGATTGGGGGCTTTGTTAGAGCAAGTCAACTAGATGTCCAGCCACTGCGTGCATCTGGTGAAAATGGGCAGCCTGTTGATAGGTTCCCGGTTGTGCCTCTTTTGGTATTAGCCGACCTTCTCAGGGTCTGTGTGGTGGGTCCCACTTCTAAACCTGCACTCCACATGGGGGTTTCCGCTAAGGTTTAACCGTGACGTCGGGTCTAAGGGGCAGAAGAAGAATATTGGGATTCGGATCACCAAGCCCCACTGATACCGGTTTCAAGCGAGTGCGTGGCTGGTGTGATGTCGGCCACGGTGGGGTATGCACGGTGAGGTCACTAAATAGGCCACCTCAGCCTGAACATGGTTGCTCAGGCTTGACTCCCAATGGTCGGGTAGCGGAATTTGTCCTACCTACTGCGGCCCAGTTAAATTGAAAGATAGGTCCCGGGCATCCTAATGTACACGCAAATACAAGATACTCCCGTAGCAGCAAACCTGCGGACTCAGCGAATTTCCACCAAATATCAAGCCTCATCAATATACATTCATAAATAAACGAATTATGACATTTTAATTACTCTCCATTAGAATAACTTGGTGGCTGAGTATGCAGGTTTGCTGAAACAAGGAACACAAAAAATTGAAATCCATGCTATAGCCCCTGAACTGTTGTCTTAGACTAAAATAGGTTGTACAACCCATTTTAGGATAAAAAATTGGTTTTACACAAATACTAACATAACCGAAGTAGGTAAAGCCACATACCAAGTTTTATTAATTTATGCTCATAATTAAGGGAGATAACATTTTACTGATTCTCCATAAGGAATAATGTGGGGCTGAGCACACAGGTTTGCTGCTACGGGAACTACTGGCAAAAATATCGTTTTTTGTACAAATATTAATAGACCACAACGATATGAAGCAATGTACCAAGTTTCGTAAGGATAAGTTGATAAGTAATCGAAATATACAATTTTCTTATTCTCTATAAAAATAACATTGGACAACGTACTGTGTTTAGCACTTTCAATATCTCTGTAACCAATTGTTGAAGAGCAACGATCAACACCCCAAATTGATAGTTTTTTAAGCTTAAATCAATGGTGAAAATTAAAATATTATTTACTAAAATATATATGTAAAAAAGGTTTTGTGGTACAAACCCCCTCAAAATACCTTTTTGGAAAGTGCAATCCGGCTGGTTTTCGAAATTTAAGTCATAAATGTTACTTTACATGTTTGTACCAAATTCCATTAACATCGGACCATTTGTACAAGAGTTATCACACCCACGGACACATATATATATTTTGCTCAAAGTCTTCACTATACTGTTGCTTATTCTAATCAGCTCTCATCATATCACCCTCTAAACTTTCTACATCAATTGTTTTATTAAAATTACTTAAAAATGTCAATTTTGTTTAGTGTTAGGTTATAACAAGTTGTTTGTATTTTGACTGAAGAGGCTTGGGTCCCGGACCTAGGTCTTACCATGCCGACTGCGGTAATAGCTTCTTCCCTATAGGGAAAATTCACAAAAAGGAATGGAATGGGATTTACGTCCTCATGAAGGTAACCAATGTTCAGCAAGAGGAATATAATCATTTGGTTATGAAGGATCCGTGCGACTATAAAGGAATTTGTAAGGATCTCTTTGTTCACAATTTTCCTAACAAATAAACCATTCTCGTTTTCCCTGATGGGGATTCGTGCGAGCGATTTAAATTTATAGCCATTTACCATCTTATATGTATATTCATCGTATGTTATATATTTGTATGTGTTGTATGACATCTTAAATTGCATCCCATTTTGAAATTTAAATCAACTTATTGAAATGATTCTAGCCTTTTCATTACAATGGGTTAACTTAGCCGTTGATTTAACTAATCGTTGTATGGAAAACTTGGATATTTAACTAAAACAGATAGTTTAAATGTATATCTTAATATCTCCTTTGTGTCATTGAAACTGTTTTAGTTTATTGAAAACAGAGTAAAACACGGTCGAAATGGTTTTAACTACAATACCTCTAGGATCTAGCTACAGCAAGCAAACCGAGCTTATAGTCCACAGCAAGTTTAGAAGCACCCAACTTTTGCCATCAAGCGTTTATAGCAATTCCAGGTTGACTGTTGTATTAACGCTGCTTATAAAAGACAATCCGTTTAATTCTTATCAAATTAGGATTTTTCAATATGCAGTTCAAGGTCCTTCCTTAGATTAAAAGTAACTCAGATAAAATTTATTTCAGCACCAATTTATGTATTGTTTTAAAATAATATCACTTTAATAGGAATTCATTCCAAAATCTTATACAATCAAAATAGTTATCAGAGTTCACAATAACGGGAATAAGTTTTACAATGCAGCCTTAGGTAATATTGCATTCCCAGAGGGGTTGTCATCTATATGAATACATTTCCTTTACATTTATATTTCATTTTAAACCAACATATTTTAGATCCTTTAAAATCCTATATAAATAATTTACAGCTAAATTATCAAGCAATTGCAAAATCTAGATCACATTTTAGTTGGTAGGAAACATTGATTACAAACCTATTTCTCTGGGGTCCATGTTCCTGAAAAACATTTATGACTAACTTCAAAGAATACTTTTTATATCATTACAATACTCCAGTTTGACATCTACACAACTTTTCATTGTTATATAAAACGACATAAATTATATAAATTAGTCTGTCATATGTCAATACCATAGTTTTCGATCAAAATGTAT